>CM048750.1:98814796-100086296 GCA_026315105.1 Locusta migratoria | reverse complement strand
ATGTCAACCACAAATACCGGGGGTCGAAATCAATATCAAATCCATCTGTACTCATCCACTATTACTCTGAGCTACACTTCCCCACGTCGTCCCCACTGCTCCTGAGAATGAACAAGTGGTATCTCGGCGCGCTTCCACACACAGACCACTGAAGGAAAAGGCATGTTAGCCCCCCAGTAAACGGCCACACTCACGGCAGTACACACACTCGTCCGGGCTTCGCGCAGATTTCAAGCAGTACATCAACTGCAATACAACAGCTGCCCGCACTCGGAGCACCAGTTCCACCAGGCCGGCACCACTCAGTATTAACAGCATTTGCACAGCCACGCGGCCACCAACCTGCCGAGGGAAGCCGTCACTAGCAAACAGCGCCCGAGTGGCTTCAGCTCCAGGCCGTCCATCGTACTCCCAGCCCGCTTTCCATCGGCCCCCACCGCGCAACTGCCGTCAATATCACCTGCCCACTCCATCGTACAAAGATGCCAATAGACGGTGTCCGAGCAAAGATAATCAGCCTATCGCTGACAGTCGACTAGCGATGCGGCTCAAGCGTTTCATATTTGGTGGTTCTCGTATTTACATTTCCTTCTCTCTTTCTTGTTTAGTAGTGTGTTGGGCCCAGAAAGTTCGACTTTTGAGTATAAAAAACGGGAGAATTAACGTAGTGGTATAACTCTCGCATTCGGGTGACCGTGGTACGAGGCGTTTTTTATAAGTAAGTACCGTTTTGAAATTAAAAAAAGACGTGCTAAGATATCATTATATAAATACGCTAACACGAAAACTGTGGTACAGATTACTACTTTATTCGTACAAGAAGGCCAATGAAAGTTACATAATTCGAAAGATTGTTTGTCGCAGATTTCACGAATATAAATATTGTGTGTGTATTTAGCCATTAAAAGTAAAAGGAAGTAGAAATTTTCCTATCTACAGCTTGGATCAAGTTCTACATTCTCCAACAATCAGCTCACTGATTGGCTATTCGCCTCGACCAAAGACGCTGTAATGCAGCGCATCTGCAGTATTAAAATAACGTATTAAAATAAGTGAATACCGAAACATGGAGTGCTCCCAACTCATTTTCTTGTGCCGTTCAAATGCTTCATTTTCGCAGTGATTAAGAGTGATTAAAGGAAATGGATGTTTTCATATGAATGCCGATATAAAGGATGATGCGCCGGGAGAGGCATCTAGCGGTGCTCGGGTGGAACTACGAAGTCGAGAACGCCGATATAAATGATGATGCGTCGGGAGAGGCATGTAGCGGTGCACGGGTGGAACTACAAAGTCGAACATGTTGTCAGCTCTGAAAATCTGAATATCGCAGTATGGAAATAACATTTGGCGTTGTATAAATAAACGAACACCAAAATTGTAGTTCCATTTCAAATATTAGGCTAGTGAATGTTATATAATTCGAAAATGGCATGAGAAGTATATACTTCCGATTTTATTTGTTGTTATTGTGTCAGGCATTTTCCTTAACACGTAAAAGGTACCGTTTCATACCTCCCAGTGCCGGTTTAATTTTATCAAATATCCCAGCAGCCTCCTATGATAATGTTGCCAACATATCCTGAATAGTGAGAATCCTGTGAGTCTTCATTTTAGCCAATCGTTTGACAACGATGATGTTTTCTCATGGAATCTTCGCTTTACGAGGGAAATTATTTTTACTGAGCGGACGACGGTACATAAAAGAACCTGTCAACCATAAAGCAGGAACAGCATTATTTGTTTACTTCATGGTCTGCACGATACACTAATCGAGGCATTCTATGTGGTTCGAACAAATAGGCAAAAATTTTCTATCGTGTTGTTCATGTTGCCAACATAATCACGCGAGGCCGCCGACATGATACGTAAAATTTTACCCCCTGTGACCATTGTAAATACAATTGGTCGATTTTCGACCACAGGCAATACTAGTCTCAATAATTTTATGCGCATTGGGTACCTACATCTGTTGTCTACGCACTGACGCCATTACAGTCTGATTCTTCCTTGTTTACGTTGTGTACTGAGTGTTTAAGATGCCACTGATAATCGTGAGTCCCGCCGACTGTGAAGTACGGACTGTTATAAAATTTCTTAGTGCTAAAGGCCTAAAAGCGATCGATATTCATCGTGAGATCTGTGCAGTTTACGGAGAAAACATTAGGAGTGATGGAATGGTAAGAAAGTGGGTGAGAGCATTTAAAGATGGCCGCACAAATGTGCATGATGAACAACGGAGTGGACGCTCTTCGGTCGTTAAGGAAAGGTTTTGTGCAGGTACTGCATAATAAGGTGAGAGAAAACATGATTTACGATTTCCTCCTTGCGGGGTACTTTCCTAATGTTTCTCGTAATTTTTTGTATGGCATTGTGACCGAGCAAGACGATGACGAAGTCAAAACAGTTGTGATGCAGTGGTTAACAAGTCAGGCGATAGACTTCTATGAGGAGGGTATTAAAAAAAACTGGTACAACGTTGTGACAAGTGCCGCAATATTGACGGAAATTATGTAGAAAAAATAGATAAAGGTACAGGTTTTCATGAAAAAATAAAATTATTGAGATATCTTAGCACGTCTTTTTTAAAAATTTCAAAACGGTACTTACTCGAAGAACACGCGTCGTACAAATCCACCTCCGGCCACCCATTGTTAGGGTTTCCGTGATTTCAACTTTCCGTTGAAAGGGCATATACGATTTTCTTCCCCATACTTTTTTCAAAAGCCGCCCGTAGAGTGGCTGAGCGCTCTAAGGCGCGTTTGCTCGCCGTCGGAACTCGGGTCCTGCATGGGGCATGGGTGTGTGTTTCTCCTTAGGTCAGTTTAAGTTAGTTTAAGTAGTTTGTAAGTGTAGGGACTGATGTCCATAGCAGTTTGGTCCAATATGTTTACAAACATTTGAACATTTTCTTACTGAAAAATCCGAGCGTGAGCTTCGCTAATAACCACACTCTCGACGGGACTTTAAAACCTAAATTTCTTACTTCCTTTGAGTATAGGAGAATTACCACAACACGAAAAGTATTTAATTGATGATAGAATATGAAACCAAACGGCCAAGCATAGAAATTAAGGATTTTTTGGGACGTCTGAAAATTTCTTGTTATAATTTTTTTTCACACTCTGCAGACTTAATATGTATTCGCGGTGCATTAACTATTTGTGATAGAGAACGATCCTTCTGCAGCATCATTAGTACCATGTAGAGCCGACACAAACCCAGACACGACCAGCAAATTTTTGCACTAGGTATCTTCAGATGCAACATGGTTCACTTTATCAAAAATCGGATCTTCAATTTTTTTTTCCAAAATATTTTTATCGAATTCTGGTAAACTTTTAAGACTTTTCTGATCAGACTTGAACCCAGTTAGACGATTTAAGCACATGAGTTAGTAACGTTTCATGAAATGAACTTCAAATGCCCAAGAAATCAGACTCTTTCGGCACACCATCTTCTAGTGAGCTAATTAATAACTAAAATTTTATAAAATTATTTATATGGTGTCTGTTCTTTTCGGACATTTGTTGACCTTAATGGCAGTAATTTTGCGAATTCGAAATATTTAAACATTTCAACCGTTTAGTGCATTGAAATAAATCGAATGGAAAAGATGAAAATTTGTGATTTTACCGAGATTAGAATCCGGATTTCCCGCTTTAGGCCAGCGGTCGCCTTAACCAATTAGGCTATCCAGCCTCGCTTCCCTTCAAACCCAAATTCTCACCTTGTAGCACACTACCATTGTAGTGTCCCCTGCCAGTTTGAATTACGGTCATTAATATCAACAAATGGTGTCTGTTCTTTCGGACATGTCCGAACCATATAAATAATTGTATATCTGTTCCTACAATGTGCTACAAGGTAAGAATTTGGGTTGGAAGGGAAGCGTGCCTGGATAGTCTAACTGGTTAAGGAGACCCCTGGCGCAAAGCGGGAAGTCCGTGTTTGAATCCTGGTGCAGCACAAATTTCCATATTTCCCATTGAATATATTTCAAAGCTCTGAAACGATTCAAATGCTTAAATATTTCGAATTCGTAAAATTTTAAAGTTGCAGAACGTGCTCATGTCCTGCCAAGGCGGTAAGTAGTGCCAACCAAAGAAAATGGGAAATGGTGACTCATTTGAGTTAAAGCCTATTTTCTTTCTTGCTTGATTATGACCACATTTGTCCTCCATTTGCATACGCACTAGACTCTTCAGAAACATATTATTTCAAAATTTATGGGACTGTTAGTAAAAACGAGACAATATACTTCCCGTATTTATTTTGTTGGGACAACGGGACACTTCGTTTAAATAAGGGACGATCCCGTAAAATACGGAACGTCTGGTCAGCCTACTAATCGGTACAGATAGCCAAGAGCCGCGGCAGAATAACCGTGCGCACTGAGGCTCCCAGCTGCGGTGCGCGTGGCCGTTCGCCGTCGGGGTATCAAGTCCTCCCTCGGGCATGAGTGTTTTTGTTATCCTTAGCATAAGTTACTTTAAGTGAGTTTAAGTTGTTTGTAAGCCTAGGGACTAACGATCAACGTAGTTAAGTCCCTTAGATTTGCAAACATTTGAATTATTTTATGCCCAAGATGTTGTAATGACAACAGCTCACTGACACTCTTATCTGTCATTTGGTAGCTCCTTACTAATAGACAAATGTTGTGTCTGTGTTAGGTGATTATTGCATCCACCCCCATGAATTGCTGCGGTCAGGCTCGCGAAAATAGACGGTTCTCTCTCTTTATTCCTCCCATTATAATCTGTTAATGGTACTGCTGTTAAATGAAATACCGATTACAATCGTAATGACAGTTTTGCGTGCACGTGTATGTTTGTTCGTGCATGTGCACGCGCTGTTGAGTAGGTGTAATGTTTGTTGTCAGCCGGGCAGTACGCCCTATTCGAGAATTGCGATACGCAACGTCAGATTCGTCGATTTTCATGCCGAGCTCGATGATTTACGCAAATTCGTACTTGCAGCGACCGGGAGGAGGTGATTACGCTGTGCGGTCGCCGCCCAGAGCGCTCGCCGAGGGGGAGGTTTCCACGGCAACGCCCCGCCCAGCCGCGGGCCCGGGACGGAGCCCTGTGGGCCGTGTTATTACCCGCAACCCGTCTTTAGGGTATCTGCGGCGAAAATAGCGGGCAAGCGCAGCGCTGCCTACTGCTGACGGAGAGATCCGAATCTGGCTGTGCCGGCAGACCGGCCGTCTATCGTCGTATCAGAACCGACCGTGCGCATGCGCAGTGCGGCAGCCTGGCTATCTCGCGGCCGAGTCGCTGTCGACGACGCCGCAGTGGTCGTTGTCCCGGCTTCGAACAGCGGCGCGCCTCATACCGGTATGAGCTGAGCCATAACATTACGTTAAACCGATTTGTTCGTTAGGAAGCCTCACAAGTGAACATCATCAACTAGACCTCATATTTTCTTGAGAAAGAAATACATGAGCTAGATGTTGCGAGCGTGAAGGTCGGGGTGAGAGTTTAAAATTGGGAATGATTAATTTTTAAAACTCACAACCACCAGCTGCGAATCAAATTCCTAAACATGCAAAAACACTGGAACTGTGATTGCGACTGTTTGACTCGTTTTTCTAGGGGATGATATCACACATTCGTAGATTTCCTTCCCTGCATATGATTAACAAAACAAATTCATAATAAAATCAAGTTCATGAGAGAAAAGGGTGCACTAACTACTATTTTTGAAAACACGTGAAAGTTCACTTTATGTTGTTTATTTCACAATATTAGAACCCTGTGGCTGATACGTCTGTACGTCGACACATTTATTAAATAAAGTTATAGCTCGTGAGCCCCCAGACAAAATTAATATTTGTCGCAAATTGTTTTCACACCATGTGGCTGTCTCAAACACCATTTATGGTCATGCCTATGCGACAACACATTAACAAATCACAGTCACTTTAATTCAATGCGATGCACACCTTCTTCCACCGGCTAAATATTCACAAACACACAGCAGCACTCGATTCAACTTGGTGCAGTCTATGATGAGCAACCACACGTGGCGAATGCCACACACAAATCTATAACCTCCACCTCGAGGTCCACATGCCGACTGATGCAGAGCGACGCCGCCCGGCCAGCTACCCCACGTGCTCCGGCCTCGTCACTTCCTGCCCTCGCGTGCGCCAAAAGCTCAACTGCCAGGGTTTTTTCCCCCTACGTCATCAACTTCCCCATGTGAGCTGTTCTAACCGATTTGCCAACGTACAGCGCTCAGCCAATACATTTCTAAAACTTTACTTAAAATCAAAATAATTACACTACACATTAAACAAATATTTTCTTACGTTTTTATATTAGTATAAACATCCTTTGTACTATTTATTATAATCGTGCAATTTCTTATAACACAGATAAGTGATTTAACTGAATATTTCAAGGTAATATACACAAGATTAATTGAAAATAAAATGAGAAATAGTTAATATATTATTTTTATAAACAAACATTGCCATGCTAGTTGTGTAACTGTCTTGTCTTCGTTGGTAATTTATTACTTTTCATTGTCAATTAAACATATTACGTCATATGTGACTATATCAGCTAATGTCTTGTTTATTTATCAACAGGCTATTTTGTAATGAGGGCCTTAAAGGTTCCTAACTGCATCGTATTACTTCAAATGCCAGTAGTATTAGAATATTTTATTTCACGCTGTGCACTGCACTGTGGCTGGCACTCGCCATTGTCCCTCTCTTCCCTCACCCGAAAAGAACTGGAAAATCCTAAGCTGGAACAAGCCACCAGCGTCGGCCTCGCTGGCCTCCCGTCAGCTACAAGCACACAGCAAATCTCAACGTGGAGAATTTCTACCTATGGCCTAACTATAAATGTTGTCTCCCAACTGTGTACGTACATTGCTACCATAATTAATAAGATTAAAATTGTGTAACATTTAGTGCATTGGCATGGTCAATGTTTGCAGTGAACTTCATACTGTTTAATTATCAAATGCTATTAATTACCAGTATTTATATTGGGCAGTAATCTCACAATGTCAACTCCAGAAATCGATATCACGTGAAAATTTGGGCCATTATTCAGATACTACGCAGTTACGGTCTCCTCACAATACATATTTTAATCATTCGCGCGCTCGGGTTGGTCCTCACTCGGCCCGCTTCACTGCGGCCGCTTGATGCCTCAACACGAAGTGCTGTGCAATGAAAAGACAATAGCAAGTCCCCCGAAATGTGAAATTTGAAGAGCTATGGAAGTGGAGGAGGAGATAATATTACAAAATGAAGCATATGTACTGCAACTCTTTCAAGTTTACTCCAATAGTGTCAGCTTCACATAAAACAAAATGATGCGCATAAAAGGTATTGAAAATTAAATTACGTTACACTGATTGTTGAAAAACCGTCTCATTCGTTTCCACTTCAGTTATGACGCGTTGTATAAAAGGGAAACGGCGCGTTGCATATATTTTTCTGTTACAGAGACGGGCAAAGTGGTATTCGACTATTTAAAATGATCAAAGCAGCTATCATCATAACTGACGACCTCAGTTCCACGCCCAAGATCCGTTGAAGCAATGAAAATGCTCGACGAAACTGACGGAAGTGAAATAGCAGCATCGTTATCGTAAACGTCAGCCTCTTGTTAAACTGCACCGTCCGTCAACCCGCTATTTTCTTCTATATCCAGCACTTCATCAGTGCAGTCGTCTATGATATTTACAACGTAGTTGAAAGATATAAGGAAAAGCATAAAGAAAGCGCCATGTATTTTCTTTTAGCGTTATAGTACGTCTAATAACTGCAAATGTTTGTGCTTTCCAGTAACGACTTTAAAGAGCTCAAATTCTTTAACATTTAATGGTTTCGGATTAGTCATCATTCCATAACGCTCCTGCGGTTAATTTACATCGCGAACACAAACCTTTTACCAGCCTCTGCACACAGTACAAGACGTTCGGGCACTAAGCGGCCGCAGTGAAGCGGGCCGAGTTAGGAACAACCCGAGCGCGAGAACGTTTAAAAGCTGTACTCTGAGGATGCCGTAACTGCGTAGTATCTGAATTATGGCCCAAATTTTCACGTGATATCGGTTTCTGGGGTTGACATCTAGCTCATGTATTTTTTTCTCAAGAAAATGTGAGGTCGAGTTGATGATGTTCCCTTGTCAGTAAAGGTAGAAAGATAAAGCAGTGAACTGAAGATTTACTTAATTTGATCATACTTCACGACAACATTTAGGTAGCAATACACGTACTTAAATACACTCCTGGAAAATGAAAAAAAAAAAAAAAAAAAAAAAAAAAACACTATGAATTCGTCGACCCAGCAGAGGGAAATTTTATTGGCACATTCTTGAGGTTGTATACAACACACGTTTTGCAGACATTCAAGCTGCAATTCTTTAATGGAAATGATTGTAGAGGTTCCGAATGTGGTTATGTGGAATGGCCAACCATGCAGTTTCCACCTGGTGCCTCAGTTGGGCCAGATTTCGTGTCGCTCATGCAGACTGCCCAACATGACATTTCATGCGGTACCAAATATGCTCAATGGGGGAGTGATCTGGGAATCGTACTGGCCATGGTAGTTGTCGTCCACCCTGAAGATCACGATGGGTGATACGGGATACATGTAGATCTGTATTGTCCTGTTGAAAAGCATATCACCTTGTAGGTGCATGGCGGGTAAAATGGTTTCTGTGTACCGTGCACTGTTCAATGTTCTCTAGATGATAACTAAAGGAGAATGGCGAGTGTAGAATATCGCTCCCCTCACAATGATGCACGATCATGTGCGCCATTAGTGTCCTCCGCTCACACCCCAACATCGTTCAGCCAACCTCCAATAGTGTAATAGTAGGCGTCTTCATTGATGACAGTCGTTGCTGCCTCGGTGCCAACGATGGTCTTACGCATGTGTGGTGTTGTGCAGGGGAGTGCGAAAATATGAGTGTATGCGACACTGGCAAACAGGGCCAACTCCTGGCATCATGGTGTGGGGAGCCACATGAAACACTAGCCGTTCTTCTCTGGTGTTCGTTGTACGCGGTATATTGAAGCGATCGTTCAACCCATCTTGCCACCGTTCATGCACCAACAAGGCGATGTGCTTTTCCAACAGGACAATGCATCTACACAAGTATCCTGTACAAACCAACGCGCTCTTCCAGGTGTACGTCAACTACCCTGCCCATCATTATTCCAAGGTCTGTCTCCCATTGAGGATGTCTCGGTCCGGATGAAACGTCATCTAGGCGCGGTCTACACGACCGATACGAGATCTGGTTGATCGAGGGGCGTCGTTGCTGTTGGCCGGTATTGGGGACCGAACGGACTCTCCCGTGTTGCGTGGGAGATCGCTTCAGTGCGTGGGAGGCGGCGCAAGACATTCCGGGTGGCCGATCGTGAGGCCTCCCCGGTTCGACTTGCGAACAGGTTTGAGACGCTATCTGTTTCGGACAACTTTGCCGAGCCTGATGGTGTCTCTAATCCTGAGGTCGCCACTCAGCCTGCAAGATTCGGGCTTTTACAGAGGGTGGGTTTGCTTGTAGTTTTTATTTTTATTTTATATAATTCGGATGTTATAGTTTTGTACTTATTTTTTGATAGCGGCTATCGACACGAATCCAATAATGTGTAATAATAAGGCCTTTGAAGGTCATCGAAGGTAAAAAAGGTAGCAGCGATGAGCATTGTGAAGCCGCCCACCGGTTCTGTCACGCTAAAATGGCGACAAGCGCTTGACAAGACGGATCGCTGGCGGCTTTCTGGGGAGTGAGAATTTCATTCTAATTGGCATGGCGATGCCTGAAAGTGCAAAATGATACGGAATACCACTCAGTCCATTATGAGAAGATTTCAGCGCTGCACTGACACCAGTAATACTTGTCATTTATGTTAATTACGTCCACTTGATTTTTTCTAAGAAAAAATATCTATTTCGGCTCCAGAAGGTCGCAGAGCAACACATTTGTTTAAAAATCTGTGAAAAAATGTCGACAATATATTACATTTACAGTTCCTTTCATAACATATAAATAGAATATCAGTTGGGAAAAGAAAGAAAAATAAATGAATAAATAAAAAAGGCCCGAAAAGCGCGAGTTTTTCGAAGTCATTGTTAGATACTTATAATACACAAAATCTAAAGCAATAGTTAATACCATGATATTACAACTCATCACGAAGAAAAAAAAAAAAAAAAAAAAAAAAAAAACCACCCGGTGTTGTAGGTCTATCTCCTGAGCAACGCTGGCCAATTTTCGAGGCCGTTTTTTAAGAAAAGTGATACAGCTCAGAAAGTAGTTCATATTTTTAATTTTTTTTAGAAAAAGCAGTTTCTTGACTAATCTCGTGCTATACGCGCGGAAAATAATTAGTTTGGAAACGTGAATGTTGACGAGTTATAAGGAATCTAGTTTTTAAAGGCTGTTAAGTGCTTTTTTCGATATATCTCAAAACGTAACAAAAGAAAAAAATACGTACAAAAATCAATCGATACATAATCTTAAGCCTTTCACTTTATAATTTAACATTTTCCCTTCGGAGTTAGCGATTTTTATTTAGTTAAGAAAACCTTTTTTTGCAATGTTACGAATTCTTTTTGGCAAATTTTGCCATCTCGACTAGAGTTTCGTTAAAGAAAAACTCCAATTAATATTTACTTTCCTATTCGGTAATATTTTTGTTCGTTTTTAGGTAATAATTTTGTCACCAACTTCTACTCTAATGATATGAATAAAAGGGATATTAGATTGGAATCGAACTGTAAGGTCCTTGGGGGTTTGAAGTTCAGGATGGTCTGACTCAAACGAACTGAACAAGCCTCAGACAGTCGAGCTCTTTACGGCCACATGGAAGTCCTCAGGGAAGGCCTCTCGCAGGGACTACGTATTGGTCCGTGGCCTACGAGAAAGACAGACCCCAGCGCAGTCGTCATGCCACGTAAGCAAGGTAGTTCCGAGCCGGCGCGATCTCTAGCTCAGTGACTGCTTGCTATGACGCAGTGGACAGTGCCCCAGCGGCCGGCCAATCGGCTAGCGATCGCGCCGGCTCGGAACTACCTTGCTTACGTGGCATGACGACTGCGCTGGGGTCTGTCTTTCTCGTAGGCCTCGGTATTGGTCATTCCTTGTTAACACACGGCCACCTCTTCGTCTATAGGATCCGTCCAAGTGTTGCTAAGGCTCTGTCTGGACAGTAGTCCACAGCCTGTTGAACTGTTCCCTTTTCAGCTCCCTTGCGGCAGTCCTTCAATCTACCTGCTACACTTCCTTTAATTCTTGGTGACGATGCCTCTATGGCTAATTGCGTTTTACGTTCTATCTGCGCAGGTGTTGCTATATCTGTAATAGCGACGTTCTTTGGAGATGTGTTGATAAGGGAAGGCAAGATGGATACCATGACTTGTATACGTTTTACTACAGACAATAAATGTGTTTACGGCAGTCTGAATCAAAAGATAATTTTAAGCTGACATTTAAATTAGAAACACCTTGGAAAGATTTCGTCATACCAGCTACGACAACAAGAGCATCAACTACGAGAATTCAAGGTCAGCAGAAATTGTATCTGAGTCCACCTTCGAAATGATAATTATGCCAGACATGGACTATCGTCTATAAAGCATATTGTACAAAATACTAGAGGGTATTAACTTAGAATGGGGGCAATTACACAGTGAAACCACTCAATCCCACTGAGCGATACCATTGATATAACTGACAAGGCTGCAGAGACTATTTTTATTTGGTTCTTTCATTTAAGTGAACTTACTGAACGAAAAACAATCGAGTGAGAAATCGGTTGTTAAAAACATACGGTTGTACTATCATTATTCCCTCGGCCTCTCACAGTCCATATCCTCTTGCTTCTTATGTGAAATTGCAAGTATCTGTCACCATTTATGGTGATCAATGAAACAGTAGCGAAGTCTGTTGAAAGGAACCCGCCGACATGCGTGGAGTATAAAAATATTCTCTGCGAAGAATGTATATACATATAAATACACCGAAGGCCAAAAGATACTGGTATAGGCTTGCGTATGAAAAAAGAGAGATTTAAACAACCAGACAACGGCGCTGCGGTCGGCAACGCCTCCGTATCACACAGATGTTGGGCGCGGGAGTTGACCGTTTATTGCTACTACAATAGTAGGTTATCACGATTTGAGTTAGTCTGAATATGGTGTTATAGTGCGCACAGGAGAGATGGAACACGGAATCACTGAGTTAGCGATGAAGTAGGGACTTTTCCACACGACCATTTCACGTGTGGACCGTGAATATCGGGAATACAGGAAAACATCAAATCACCAACATTTTTGCGACCCGACAAGAACGGGACCAACAACGACTAAAGAGAATCATTGGTGAGAGTAGTGCAACGATTCCGCAAATTACTGAGGATTTGATTGCTGGGCCATTAACAAGTGTCAGAATGCGAACCATTCAGCGAAACGTCATCGATATGGAATTTCGGAGCCGAAGGCCCACTCGTGTACCCTTGCTGACTGCACGAGATGTAGCTTTACGCATCGCTTGGAAGCGTCAACACCGGTATTGGAGTGTTAATGATTCGAAAGAAGTTGCCTGGTCTAAAAAGACTAATTTCCATTTGTGTCGAGCGGATGGACGTGTACAGTCTGGACTTTGAATGTCAGCAATGGACTGTTAGAGCTGGTGGAGGCTCTGTAATGGTGTTGGGCGTGTGCTGTTGGAGTGCTATGGGACCCCTGATAGTCCAGATACAGGTGACATGTACGCATGCATTCTGGCTGATCACCTTATAACGGAACGAGCTATTTGACACTCAATTCTAGTACCCGATACCACCCTGCTTTATTGTCTCATTCGATACCAGTCACTTAATATCCAAAATATTTCATTTCATCTTAAGCAAAGCTTTTAAACTGTGTTTTAAGAACCTAACCTATTATGTCTTGGGGACTGACACATATCACACACATAGTATATTTTCACTTAAAATATAGTAAACAATTTACTTGCGTAATTATGTCATGTTATAGATGTAGCACTCTTATGTTAATTGTTCATTAAGGTAAAATTTACACTATAAATCATATGTGACGCAGTGTTTGTGATCTCTTTATTTACGTAAAAGATTTTAAGCCTATTATCTCACTAGGAGAATAACTATTGATTCGGGTTTCAATGTTGATTTAGGTCAAAACAGTCACATAATTACGAAATTGAAGTGTTAAATAAAATTTTATGTTCACTACTTTAAACAAGATTGATACTATTAAGAATTGTTAAATCACTCGTTTCATACTATCAAAATCACTACACTGTTTGTATTCGATTATAAACCTTAATGTCATAGTGTTCTGTTACCTTGAAATTGGGTATTTGTAAAATCACATGGAAAATTAGAGAATTGGGTATGTATTAGTTGGTGTTTTCCAGAGAAATTATTAGAGATTTTTGCCGTTGTATAAAACTAAGTGACGTAGAACGGCTTAGGCTCTTGAGATTTTGGCTTGGTGGAGAGAGGACGTATTGAGAGTGTCAGTCTGCTTTGTGTATATACAGCCCAAAGCACTTGCTTGGAGAGATATGTCAGTGTAAAAAGGGCATGTAATAAGATGGCGGCGCAGAGAGATCTATCCATTACTTGTGTTTACTGAAGCGTTTTGAAGTTTTATTAAATCCAGTGCTATTTTCAAGAGTTCATCGTGTGTCTTATTTATGAATTAACAGTGCTTCCAATGTTCGAGCATTTTAATCGCAAGCTAAAATCATATTCCATAGACCACGTTGCCATTAACTAGAAATATTCCATATCTCGCAACTACAAATAACGAGATATTGTAACAGGTAGACTCTGCCAATCAACATTAAACAGATTGGCAGCTTACAGCTGACACCATCTGGACATCATACTACGAGTTCATTAGGCGGAATTCTACGGGCATAAATGCAGCATTAAGTTCTGGAATCGGCGGAGTTGTGCCCCTGTTACAACCTACATCCATTCATGTCCACTGTACATTCCGACGGAGTTCGACAATACCAGAAGGACAATGGGTTACCCCAGTTCTGAGTTTGAATACCTCCGCTAGTCACCAAACTACACATTAGGAAAATTATTAGGAAAATTGAGGATATCTGTGATGACTTGCAACATCATGTTGAGAAGAGACCTCCAACTCCTCGTAGTCGTACGGATTATGGACAACCAAACACTATACATGGTGTGTTTCCTCCAGCCACTACTTCAGACATTAGTCGAGTCCATGCCACGTCGTTTTGTAACACTTCTGCGTGCTCGCCTGGTCTCTCTCTCTCTCTCTCTCTCTCTCTCTCTCTCTCTCTCTCTCTCTCTTTATATATATATATATATATATATATATATATATATATATATATATATAGTGTGTGTGTTTGCGTCCAAATGTCATGGTGATATGGTGCTCTCCAAACGTGTCTTTTTTGCAGTATGCATCTCTCCGGAAAATTATTTATCATGAAAAAAAAAATCACTGGAATTATGTATATCTATGGTCTGAATTATGGTATTGAGTCCATCCGAAAAACGTACCTTCTATTTTCCCAATATCTTTCAATTTTCTGCAAAACTTTAGTACTACGATAACTACTAACAGCCGAATAGTTAGAGCTGATCTCAACGGATAAACATGCGGCAACTGGTTTTTATTTACATCGGTTATATGGTTTTCATTTGACTGGTTAAACCTGACCACGTTTTGCCATGGCTCAGTCTGATTGAAATACGTCCACTGATTGTGTGGTCGTGTTCTATTTTGATTTATTCTTTACCCTAAAGTGTTTCTGCACCATTAATATTATCTGTGTGTGTGTTAATTATTTTATTATCTTTTTATTAATGATCAATGCCCCATATTTATATATGTTTGCCCCATATTTATAAATGTTTCCACCCATGTGATTGAACTTGTGTGTTCATGTGAATGTGAATGTTTGCCCTTAATATTGATTGACTGCCGCGCAATGGCTTACAGTCGCCGTCCCCGCGGCGGAGTGGCCAAGCCCATTGAGGCGCCATGCTACGATGTGCAAGGCCGCTCCCCGTCGGGGGGTGGAATCCCCCCTCGGGCATGGATGTTTGTGCCGTCTTTAGTATAAGGTAGTTCATAAGTAGTTTGTAAGTTTAGGGACTGATGACCCCGCAGTTAAGTCCCTTAAGCTTAACAAACATTTGAACATTTTGAACAGTCGCCACCTCCCGTTATAGGCCTAGTTTTGCTGTAATTAAGAACATATAGCTTCGTTTGTCGTCTGCGTTAGAGTCTCCTGGCTGGCCAGAGATAAGCTCATTTGTCAAGATGGCGAGGTGGCCGTGTTCTTTAGTGTAGTACCAACGTAATCTTGGACGAAAGAGGTGACAGGAGACCTCTCTGGGAGTGGATGTAGAGGGAATTGTCTTCACCAGGTAGCAAAGGTTGGTAAATACTAGTCTCTGAACGCATTCTGCGTCGCTTTTAGCGCGCTCTACATCCGATGTGTGGTAGGGGGAGGTTTCTCCGAGGCCTTAGAGCTTGAGTCTTCACTCTTCATTCTGGTTCCGACGACTGAGGAATTAAGTACTCCGCCAAATCATGCTGAGGGGAAGGCATGCTGTATGGACTTCGATTTATTTGTGATCAGGCAGTCTTGATTTTACTGTGATAGTTCTTTTCAGTAATACTTTTGCTATGAGGCGAAGTGTTTCTTAATTTCCAGAACTCTAGTAAATTCAGTGTAAATTTATTATTTTCATTTTCATTCCAGTGATGATTGAGTATCCAGTTTTGCTCAAGTTAGAATACACATGTGAGGCCATCAGCCTTTGTGTAAACCTAGAATGTTTGAATTTCCTTCGTGTTTTTAACTAACTTTTTTGTGTCGTTTCTGTATCAACGAGTATGCTAAATGTTTCTTAAATTTTCTTGTCTGATTCTGTCTTTCCTGTTGTGTATGACCGATTGCACCACGTGCTTTCATAACGTTGTTACTTCAGCCTTCAGCCCTACTTTTATTGATACTAGCTATCTTCTATACAAATTCTCATGTGTGCTTTACTCGCTTATTCTAAATTAATTTCTGTTTGTAAATGCTATGAAATTTGGTGTGGTCGCACACCACGTGATACTTAAGAATAGTGAGCTGCTGCCTCCCCACGCATGAGTTCATTTAGTGCACAGTGTACTTAAAATTAATGATCAAGACACTTGCCATCTCGTCAAGATGCCACCAACACGTCGTTTCGCCACTTGCTTTAAAGTGTTCCTGGAGATTGGTGTACTGCTAAGCATTATGAGCGTGTCTGTGAACGAATGAATGAATGTACTTTCAGTTCCCCATTTCCTACCATGTTACCTCCATATTGATAAATGGCAGAAACAATTTTAATATGAGCAGTAATTATATGATTTAATTCACTTTTGTACAAGATGTGTGTTTAATTTGGTCTCCCCACATTTATTTGCTTGTTATTTTACTGAATAGATTATGATTTGAAAGTATCAGACCTCTGCTTTATGATTTAATGCTCCCCATCCCATGTTTAATTATCTATTCATTTATTTTTTAACGTTTATTTTGTGTTTGTTAAAATGTTGGCTCCCTTAAGGAGTGAGCAGTTAGATAAATTTCCTTTGCGCATGTACTGTGGCCACTCAGAAAGTAATTTAGAGCAGCAGTGAGCGTTTTAACTTTTATTTGCGGATCTCAACTGCACGAGATCTTGCTTATTTTAATAACAGGCTACTTTCATGATATGAAATGAATGGGACCACACTCTCTGTAACAAAGTATGATTGAATAAATGGTCTCTAGCATGGAAACCATACATTTGTGGACAAAATTTGATTTGACCTTTTTATTCCATGTCTCCTCCTTGATCAATCCCTGAAGTTTGTACACTGTACAGGTTCATTGATCTCCTTGTATAAGAAAAATAAAAATTTGTACTTGAATTTTCGTACTCACGTATTAATATTATGAGCCTCATATGTTGCCCGTATACATGCCTCACCCCACCACCCACGTGGCAGGTTTCTTTTCCCAGCTGCTACACTCCCCTCCCCCACCACGTCGTTCCAGGTTGGGTCTTCCGATCAAGTTCCGGGTTCGTACCCTCTTCTCATCGCTCGTGTCCCTACCTCTCTTTCCCGCTTTCTCCTTCCACCTCATACCGCTCCCTGGTCCATACCCTGCTAGCAGCTCTACATGGAATTGTCCCGCGACTCAAAGGAATCAGTTTCAACACTAACTTTCCGTTGCAAGCTCCTGGCCTTTATTGACACTTTCCGTGGTTTGTACTGATGGTTCCTTGGTATGCCTATGTTCACGGCAACCACCTTGAACGACGCTCCCGTTTCCTGGCTGTACTGTTGCCACCACGGAGCTGATCTCAATATCTCGTGCTCTTGAATGCCTCCGAGCATGTCCCAGGAAGTCGTTTGTGATGTGTAGCAAATCTCTGAGTGGCCTGTAAACCCTCGAACAGCGTTTTTCTCTCCAGCATTTGTAGATGTTTGGACCCCGGCCCATGTTGGCATCTTGGACAACGAGTATGTCGATTGGCCGGCCATAGCAGGCCGCCACCTCCCAGCGAGGTCTTTGTGGAATGGTCTACCCGAAGCACGCCGAACAAGCTCCGTGCGATGAAGCCCTCTTCGGCCGTATGGCAGTCCTCCTTCAGGCCCTCTAGTAGGGACTCGGTTATCCTCTGTCACCTGCGTGGTTAACGCGTAGCAACTTTTTCCATCTTGAAAACCTGCACAAATGACGCTGTGGCGCTCTTATGACAGTAGTTCACATCCTGCTGGACTGGCCACTGTCAACCGCCTTGCGGCAGTCTTTCAATCTGCCTGTTGCGCTCTCTTTAATTCTTAGAGACGATACCTCTATGGCTGACTATATTTTACGTTTTATTCGCGCAGTTAGTTTCTGTTGTTTTATTTAGCGGTATGTACTACTTGAACCTGATCTCTCAGGCTCCCATTTTCCAGCAAATTTAATCTGCTGTTATTTCTGTGTTGTCTCTTCTGTTTTTGACCGAAGATTTTTATTTATCTGTAGAGTGGCTGGCTCATCCTTTATTACCAGTTTGATCAGCCAACCACGTTACTCTACTGTAATGCTTTAGTTCAGTTACCCTCTTGGTCATGTCTTTTCTTCTTGTGTATTCTTCTCTTATTTTGTCAGTGTGAAACGTGTCTATAAAAATATTTATTTATGAATTTGTAAGAAAATGTCTAAATTGTGCCTTCTGTTTTGTGTCGAGTAGCTTGCTTGCAAGAAAATGTATAATATTACTTCTGCTGTGTGTATCGATATGTGTACATAAGTCTGTGAAGTTTAATCTTTGGCAAAGATTATGCAAAGGTTTGGCAAAGATTGGCTGGAATGAAGGTGATTTCTAATAATAAGTAACAAAGTTGACCTTTCTTTCCTGTTTCATTTATGTAGTTAGAAGATTAACCTACTTCCTTTATTTGATAATTAGTTATTTGTGGATTTAAAGTGCAGTATTGATTTTGATAATCTTGTTAAACAGATTTCGTTATTGGCGCCTTAGTAAATAATTGTTATGCAACACTGCAGTTAATTGATTATGATACTGAATTTTGATAATCAGGTACTGATCTGCATAAAATTCTCGCAGTCAAACATTAAGAAAGTGGTTTGTGTTTTTAATATCTTTCTCGCAGTCAAATTTTTTGAGTATAGTCAGCGTGTTTCATGCAAGTTGTCACAATTGTTTTGTTATCGCAACGGATACGTTGCGCATATAATCAGTATAATTCACTGTTTCTTATTTAACAGTATATACATCAATATCAGGGCCATAAGTAAAACAAATTACTGTGTTAACGAACAATTTGTAGTCTTATTATAAACGATAGGTTCAACATCAAACTACATGTACACAATGAAACTTCCTGGCAGATTAAAATTGTGTGCCGGAACGGGGACTCGAACCTGGGACCTTTGCCTTTCGCGGGCAAGCGCACTAGCGACTGTGCTATCCCGACACGACTCACGATGCCGCCTCACAACTTTACTTCCGCCAGTACCTCGCCTCCTACTTTCCAAACTTCACAGAAGCTCTCCTGTGAAACACGCAACACTAGCACTCCTGGAAGAAAGGATATGGTGGAGACATGGCTTAGCCACAGCCTAAGGGATGTTTCCAGAATGAAACTTTCACTCTGCAGCGGAGTGTGCGCTGATATGAAACTTCCTGGCAGATTAAAATTGTGTGCCGGAACAGGGACTCGAACCTGGGACCTTTGCCTTTCGCGGGCAAGCGGAAGTAAAGTTTTGAGGCGGCATCGTGAGTAGTGTCGGGATAGCAGAGTCGGTAGTGCGCTTGCCCGCGAAAGGCAAAGGTCCCAGGTTCGAGTCCAGGTTCCGTACACAATTTTAATCTGCCAGGAAGTTTCATATCAGCGCACACCCCGCTGCAGAGTAAAAGGGTCATTCTACATGTACACAGCTTTAAAGTGTAGCACCAATTTTCTTTCTATGTGCCAAGTGGGGTTCAAATGTTTGTTAAGCTTAAGGAACTTAACTGTGGGGTCATCAGTCCCTAACCTTACAAACTACTTATGAACTACCTACAACTGAGGACGGCACAAATATCCATGACCGACCGTAGTGGCCGTGCAGACCGTGACTGAAGCGCCTGAGTCCCCTCGGCCACCGCGGCCGGCCTAGTGGGTTTCCCCTCTGGGTGTTGATTGCTAAGATTTTTCTTTGTTCACCTTTCGTTGCGACATCTACGCTAGAATAGGAGACTGATGACCCAGCAGTTTAATCCACATAAAATCCCAACAATAGCAACAACAACAGTTCCCCCTCGTGCAGAGTAAGTAACAAGAACACCAACATTCTTCTTGACGTAGGCGATTTTCTCAGCGCCCACTGGGTGGTTTATTTTCTCGCACACGACCCGTCGCTGTTGTTTTTCATTTAGGCGAGTGAGCGAGTCGTGATGGAGCGGGCAGGTGGGATGGGGCCCGGTATCGGCGTGCGCATGCGCCGTGGCGACGTGACGCGGCCCACCGTGGCGGCTCGCCCGCGGCAGGCGGCAGCAGCGGCCCGGCCGGCCGGCGAGGGGTCGCAGTCGGCGATAGCATCGCGGCGCGTGATGTGTGACGTGCTAACGCGCGATAGCCGATTTACGACCGCCCGTTATTGCTCCATCCGTCCGTCTGGGAGGAGGCGAGGCGAGGGCAGACGAGACGAGACGGGACGGGACGGCTGTCCGTCAGGCGTCAGGCGCCCATTGGCGAAAGTCGGGCCCGGCGATGGCCGCAGATAGCAGCCAGCCACCACCGGTACAGTCTGCGCGCAGGCGCGCCTGCCCAGGGCCAGTCTGCCTTTACAAGTACTCCCAACTAAAGCGGTGGCCGCACAAAATGTATACAGAGGCAAATCGTACACTGCCATACACAGTGGGAGTGAGTCTGATCGTGTACGGTCAACGTTCCGAGTTCACCGTACTGCTCAACGTTTAGAAACGGTGTGTCCTGTGCTGTGGCCATCGTGATTGTCATAGTTGAAGCTTTTGATAATCTATAGTGGCAAATATAAAAATTCAGCAAGTGAAACAAGAAAAAGGGAGTACAAACGTCTGAAAAATGAGATTCACAGGAAGTGCAGACTGGCTAAGCAGGAGTGGCTAGAGGGCAAATAGGACCGTAGAAGAATGCATAATTAGGGGAAAGGTAGATACTGCCTACAGGAAAATAAGACAGATATTTGGAGACAAGAAAAGCAGCTGTATGAATATCAAGAACTCAGGCGGAAAACCAGTACTAAACAAAGAGGGGAAAGCTGATATATGGTACTGCGAGAAGAATTTTACAGAGCGCTGAAGGACTTGAGTCGAAACAAGGCCCCTGGAGTAGATGATATTCCGTCTGAACTGCTGACATCGTTAGAAGAGCCAGTCATGAAAAATATTGTTCCACCTGGTATGCAAGATGTATGAGACTTCGTCATAAAATTGGGGTGGCGCGATTACCAGGGTGGCGCCGTTACCCTGGTCTTCCCTACAGAGACAAAAAGTACATTGCCATACACAGTGGGAGTGAGTCTGATCATGTACGGTCAACGTTCCGAGTCCACCGTACTGCTTAACGTTTAGAAACGGTGTGACTTGTGCTATGGCCATCGTGATTGACATAGCTGAAGCTTTTGATAATCTATAATGGCAATCACTGTCCTGAGGTTTCCGATAGCGTGAGGTACCTGACTCACTATACGTCAGTCTGATCGTGGATTGGTAAATGAAAGATAAGAAAGATATTGAAACCAGTTACCAAAGGCTGCCCTTGAAATAAGCCGCCTAGAATCGCGGTTGTTTGCGTAAGCACGAGAGACGTCTCAAAGTAAATTCGGTTTCTGTTTCTATCCGCGGCAGCTCTTCGATCGCAGTTCCCAGCATATGCAGAAGTTCCTCTGACTCAAGGAGAAGACATGTACGCCATTTTCAATACGTTGTTGCCAACGTGTGCTTTGTAGTTGTCAGCCGTAATTGCAAATGCCGTCGCGTATGAAATCAGTTCTCTGATTAGTTATCTGCCGGCCGCTGTAGCGCTCCAGTCACGGTCTGCACGGCCACTACGGTCGGGGGTTCGATTCCCCCCTCGGGCATGGATATTTGTGCCGTCCTTAGGATTAGTTAGTTAATAAGTAGTTTGTAAGTTTAGGGACTGATGACCCCGTAGTTAAGTCGCATAAGCTATACAAACATTTGAACATTTTTTGATTAGTTATCTAAATGCAAAGAAAGTTAAACCAAAGGAAATTCAACGGTAAATCTGCGAGGTTTACGGACAAAATGCTATGATCAATGAAGGACGTAATCAAGTGCACGATGAAGAACGAAGTGGACGCCCGTCTGTGGTAACTGATGAATTGAATGACATAATTGAAGAGAAGATTAAGCAGACCGTAAGTTTACACCTGGTGCTCTTGTTATGGAAGTTCCGCAAATCTCACGATCATCATCACTAATTCATGAAATTGTTACTGACAAACTGAAATTTCGAAAACTTTGCTCACGTTGAGTATCCAAAATTCACAATAAATAAATAAGAGAGAGAGAGAGAGAGAGAGAGAGAGCGAAAGGAAGAAACAACGTACGAACGCTTTAATGAAGAAGGCGATAGTTTTCTTTCTCGGATAGTCACGGGGGATGAAACTTGGGTATCATAAAACACCCCTAAAACAAAACGGCAATTAGTGGAATGGAGGCACACTTCATCCGCAACGAAGGTTAAGCCTAAGCAAGTCTTCACACCTTGAAAAGTAATGTGCACCGGGATTTGGCACAGAAAAGCCTGTTTTGTTGATTGATTTCTTACCGCGAGGCCAAACAATACACATGGTTACTGCGAGATTATTAAGAAATTTCGCCGCGCAGTACAGAACAAGCGCCGAGGATTACTGGCAAAAGGTGTCTTTTTTCCACGATAATGCCCGACCTCACACGGCGATTGTGACCAAACAACTCTGACGGGAATTTCACTGGAACGTTTTTGATCATCCTTCGTACAGCCCCAAACTCGCGCCTAACGACTTTAATCTGTTCTTACACCTAAAATCTGTCCTTGGTGGTCAACACTTCACCTATGATGACGAGCTGAAAGAATATGTTACCACATGGTTGAATACACAGGCGGAAAGCTTCTATGAAGAAGTTATACAAAAACTAGTGCCACTCTGTGAGAAGTGGCTACAAAATTTTGGAATCTATGTAGAAAAGTGATTTAACAGCTGTAGATTTTTGAACAATACATATTTTTTCTGTATGTGTACACGTTTGTTTTATATATCCAAACGGAACTTACTTTGTGGACATACCTCATAACTGCCTTTTTTTATTCCCTTAGAATCATTCAGTCATTTAACATTTTGTACGTAATCACATTTATGTTAGCGTCGTACGAATCGGGAAGGTAGTGGCAGCATAATAATATTTCGTTACTTTGTATGTACTCTGCAATGAAATTAATCTACAGTCGAAAAGATTCATGATCTAAATAAGTATGTTTATGCGAGTTTGGATAGGAAACGGTCTCGTATTAGCTATACATTTACGAAGTCACTGTTGTAGTAAGCCATATAAAGTTTAGGTGCTATCGAGAGAGATCAGAGTTTTTATAGGAACTGAATCTGATCTAATTCAAGATTGAAGAAAATAATAAGCTGAATCTCAAAGTACGTCATCGCTTACATCAATTATTCATCTATGTTTTACTCAAAATTAGTTGATTTTGAGGTAGCCGATGGGAGTTGCCTCTTCTGGAATTCGAGCCTGCAATCACACGGACGTAAATTACTCAAATTGAGTTAAAACTTGTTAATAATCTACGGACACAGTTCTACTGGTAATCCTAGATTCGGCGGTAACATCTGCTGTTCACTGAACAGAGATTTGTTAACGAAGATTATTCGTGGAAACAAGGTAATTTCAGTGATAGAGCTCTGGAACCCTCATCGCAGCCGACGATTAATTCAGTATAGTCACCACTGCATAGAAGCTAAACTAAACCGTCCTCTTACAGCATTCTAATTTGAACTCTTTCTTGCTTGGTGAGCCATGGGTACTTAATGATGGACTAAACTGCACACTAATTTCACTAGGTGTTACTGAAAAGACAATAAATTTCATATTAACAGAATATATGACATCAACTGCGAATGGGCAAAACTGAAAATGTGTACCCAGCCGGGATTCGAACCCGTGTCTCCCGATTTCTAGGCAGTTGCGCTGACCACTACACCACTCTTTTTTTTTTTTTTTTTCTTTATTTGCATGTGCTCTTCTTCTGCACGTTAAGGTAGTGGATCTCTTTCCGTCTTGAAGTCCTCCGCAGGTAAGTGTGGAACTTCATCCAGAGGGAAACAAAATATATCGACAACTTCTGTCACAGGAAAATAACAATAACAATAAATAATAAAAATAATAATAACTAAAGGGATAAGATAAAGAAACTGACTCTTCTGTCTTCACACATGTCATTTCCAGCACGCTGTCGACTACCAGAGTTCGTCTTCTCGTAAATTGTGTTTGGTTGATTTCCGTTGGCGCATCAAATCTTCTTTTCGTAGAAACCACTAATCTCTGTCATTTTGAATCTGTTTTAATTTTGTCCTCTCTTAACTCCGATAGCGCCACGCACCGAAAGGACTGTGCGTCATGCTTCTTTGACGTTCTCTTTCTAAAGTCGTGTGTCGTCGGGTTCCACTTATACCTTTTTTTTTTCCCTTTCTGTTGAATATCGTTCGTTGCTCTTCGTTCTTCATATATGCGTCAATTCTAGCGCCACTGGGTAGTTTGCAAATAATGTTTTGTGTCGTGGATTGTTAAGGAGTTTCATAGCCTGATTTATACTATACAGTCGAAAATCGTGGTAGGTGCCCTCCGCTGGTTTATTAATTATATAATGTAATGTGTGGCCGACTAGCCAGGTCCACATGTTTTGTTTCGTCATTGGGAAATGGTTGAAATCAGGTTGTAGCATGGTTCCAATTGCTATTTCTTTGGTGGTCGTTCTGCCTATCAGAGCAAGTTTCCTCCGACACCATTTTTTCCCCATATCTTCGTGTTCTCCCCGCATATACACCTGTGTTGTAGTGTGTCGATGAGGTCGCAACCCTTGCACGTAGGAGTTTTGGCCAGCTTTATTCTGTGAAGTTTTTCCTTCGTGGCTATTGTTTCGTTTACGACTCTGTACCATGTTGATCGGATGTCTGTGTCGAGGATCTTGTTGTTGATGTTCTTCCACACTGTGGGCCACCGTATTTGTGCGTATTTGGTTTCCATCCTGTTCTTCCTCCCGTTGTCATTCAGAAAATTGAATATCTCTGCTGTTGTTTTATTTCTGATTGTGTTGCTCTGCCTTCGCAGGTAGCTTGCATCAAGGAAGAACTGGCGAATATGAGCTAGTTGGTGTGGTACGGCACTAAGGTTAACCGGAGCCTCTAAACTAAGTGGTCTGTATGCGTTGATGACTGCTCGGAGAGCGCTGTGTGGTTGTTCTTCATAAATTTGGAGAGTTCGTCTTATCAGTAGTGCTCTGCATTTGGCGTCAACATCCACTACACCAAGTCCTCCTTTCCTGGGCGGGAGTGTTGTTACATCTATTCCGACTTTAAAGATACTGCCTCGCCATAGATACCAACCTACCGCCGCCATCACTCTGCCAGCTATTGTTGCATTGACGGGAAGGATTTGGCCTACATACCAAATTTTCGATAAGATTTTGGTGTTAACGAAGTGAACTCTTTCAATTAAATTTTGCATACGACCGCAATTCTGTCGGAGACATGCTCTGGTCATATTTAAAATGTCCCTCCAAGTTGCAGCCGTTGTTCGCAGAGGGCAATTGTACATATTTATTCCGAGGAGTTTCAGGAAGTCGCTACGCGCGTAGTCTTCTCCATCATTCTCCGGGAACCCAGTCCCTAATGGCAGTAATTTCGTTTTCCGTATGTTCAATTTGGAACCTGAAGTGTGTTCAAACTCGCCAACCACCGTCCGCACGTCACGCAGTTCCTGTACATTATTAAGAACAACTCCCACGTCATCCGCGTACGCGATGCATTTGAGAGTGCTGCCGTAGATGTTCATTCCTTGGAGCCGTTGGCTGAGTCTCCTTATTAGTGGGTCGATAGCAATGACAAAGAGAGTCATTGACAAGGGACAGCCTTGTCGTACGGATTTCTCTATGGGGATTGGTTTTGTGAGATGTCCGTTTATCTTTACCCTCGACTTGGCATTGTTAAATAGATTTTTGAGCATGAAGACGAATTCTTCCCCAAACCCCAGACGCGTCATTATTGCAAAAAGGTATTGGTGCCTGATCCTGTCGAAAGCCTTGTTAAGGTCTAAGGATAAGAGTGCTGCTTCTGGACGTGTGAGAGCACAGTAGCTTATGAGCTCCCTATAATCAGTGAGACTTTGAAGGATCGTTCGTCCCGGTACTGCTGCCGTCTGACTTAAATGTATAATTTTATGTAACACCAGTTTGATCCTCGCTGCCATGACACGGGCTACTATCTTGTAATCCGAGTTGAGTAAGGATAAGGGGCGGATTTTATGCATGTCGTTACAGGGGTATTCTTTCGGAATAAGGACTATGATCCCCTCGTTGAAACCATCCGGTATAATTGTCCCGTCCTTAATTTCGTTGCACATGTCGAGGAAGCAGTTTTCCAATAGGTACCAAAATCGTTTGTAGAATTCTATTGGTAATCCGTCCGCGCCAGGTGATTTGTTTCCCTGTGCTCTTTTCATCGCTGATCTCAGTTCCTGTACGGTTACGTCCACCAGCAGAGATTCCGCATCTTGTGTATTCAGACGGTCAGGTAAGCTGTTCATAATCTGTCTGAGCAACTCGTCGTCGACGTGCTCCGAAGCGTACAATTCCGTATAATACTCGGTGACGTATTGCTTAATTGCCCGGTGATCTTTCAGCAGGTTTCCGTCTCCTCTTCGAAGGCTGTGTATCAGTCTATTACGCTTGTGACGTTGTTCCTTCACGAGGTGGTACAGCGAAGGCGCTTCCCCGGACAAGCTGTTGTGGTCTCTCGACCGGATTATTATGCCTTCCATCTGTTTTCTCTTTAAAGCCGTCAATTTGGCTTTCACTTTTTTAATTCGTAATATGGTATCCGCTGTTGTGTTACGACACTCGTGGAGTTCCCGGAGGCAACGGAAATAAAACTCAGACACGCTCTTTTCGTCTTGACGCCGTTGAAAGCAATACGTTTTTAAGCAACTGATTATCTTTGGTTTAGCACACTTGCACCACCATTGTATCGTACTTGGGAAGTTTCGTCGTCGTCTCATGCAGGTATCCCATACCTCTTCCACGCGTAGCCTCAAACTATCTTCTGGGAGGACAGTGACGTTAAGTTTCCAGATGTTCCTTCCCCGAAAAATATCCTGTTTCGTCATTTTCAAGTGACAGTGATACGCCAAATGATCTGAGAAATACACAGGCCACGTTTCAGGTCCAGTGACATTTGCTGTTAAGCACGGTGTTACGTAAATTCTATCCAGTCTACTAGCTGAGGTCGGGGTATAAAAGGTAACACATTGACGATCTCCATGAATAAGCTCCCAAGTATCGGCAAATCGCATCTCACGTATTACGCGGTCTAACTCCGCGCTGTAATTAAATTTGGGATGCTGGTCTTTCCGCTTAAGCACACAATTAAAATCACCGGCTAAAACCATTGCTTCTTCAGCTCGTCGTATTAAATACAGGAGGTCCTGTTCATAACAAAGTGATCTCTCAGCCCTGTGCTGATTGCCTGAAGGAGCGTAAATGTTTATAAAACGAACGCCATGTATTAAACAAGACAACCCTCGGCCGTTTGTTATGCGTTCTACATCAGAGACTACGATTCCCTCTTTAATCAGGAATGCCGTCCCAAAGGCACCATCCAACGTCGTGTTTAAAATCGCGTCATAGCCGGTAATATTTAGCTGTAGCTCATAGTCGACCTCTTGTAACATCACGATGTCAACATCGGCGCTGTAGATGTAATCTCGAAGAGCGTCAACCTTCAGCAACGTCGTTATTTTATTGATGTTGAGGGTTGCTATCTTATATGTTTGGAGAAGTGACATCTATGGGGATAGGATCACATGTTCCCCTGTAACACGAGCGAAATCATGCACATGCAGGAAAGACAAATCATCCAACTAAGTGGAAATTCAGACACCCTCTGTCCGTCGGTGTTCATCGTGCAAGGATGCCTTTATGTAGAACATCGTAACTTTAGTAACTTTTAATAAAAATCCGGGTCGTCATCTCTTTCCCGCGGCGGGCCCTCTTGTCCAGGAGGCAGTCCGCCGTGTGGTTCCACCTGCATTGTATCAGCACCGCCGTGGTCTTCGGCATCATCTTCCATGTCCTGGTACCAATCCAGCGTACGGCTGTCGGGGATCGGACGTTCCTTCCCCTGAACCGTGGATACTAACGCTTTATTCTTATTTTCGGAACCTTTTGTGTCTTTCCCCGTGGAGGCAGAAATAGCCGCTTTTCCTGTTGTTCGGTCCGACATGTCTCCCGTCCGCGTTTTCTTATTTGATTTAGAAGGCTGTGAGGCGCCGGCCGTGTCCTTCGCCGTGATTTTCTGGCGAACTTGCGCCGCCCTTTCCCGCAGCGTCGGTGCATATTTTTCCGCTGCTTCATGAGCGATGCGACGCTTCTTGTGTTCCTGGGGAGAAACGTCACCTTCAGTGTCAGTTACCTCCATCATGTCCGTCTCTGATGGAGCGCTGTGTGCTTTTACCTCTAAAATTGTGCAAGCAACTTCGGACGAGCCGTGGTGTGCCGGTGTCACTGCGGCGCAACTCTTATCCGCCACGCGATCGTCAGCAGTCGGCACCGCCGTGTCACAGGACTCCATATGCACATCGTCTGCCAAAGTGTTTTCGGCGACAGGTGCGTCCGTTATTATCTTGGAATCCACCACGACACCGTCTGCCGAAGCGTTCACGGTAACAGTCGTGTCTGTCGCTACAGCGCTAGATTCTCTGGTTGCGCCTTCTACAGGCGTGTCCTCGGTGGCAGGTGTGACAGCTGCTATGGTCGGTTGTGTGGCCACGTGTCCGCGGGCCACCGCCGCGTACTTGAGCGGCAGTGAAGTTACGGCGGCCGGCGCTTCCGCCTCGCCTACCGGGGTCTGTGTCACTCGTCGTTGCATACATTGCGAGCGGACATGACCGGTGGAGCCGCATGCCCCGCACGTGCGTGGTTGACCGTCGTACATTACTATTGCCCTTTAGCCACGAACTGAAATATAGGACGGAATGTGTTTCAGAAGTTCGATTCTGACTTGTCTAACGCCATTCAACACCTTGAATTTGTGAGCACCGGACCATATTTCAGCAACATTACTAAGAACGGTGCCATAACCCTTTAAAACAGAGTCGATATCCTCGGTGGTAATTTCAAAAGGCAGTTCGAATATTCTAACCGTCCTGATACCTAGACCCACTTGTGTTATGCGGACCTCTCCTATATTACCGTCGGAGTGCTTAAACTTTGAAATCCCTCCGCAAGATTCGACAACCGCGTCACATTTGGCTGCACTGAGAAGTTTCAAATAAACTGTACTGCTACAGAGCGACAAATGGTAACCAATGACATCGTCGGTATTCAATTGCAATGATTCTTCTATAAAATCCTCAATCTCAAATGATGTCGGTCGTACTAATTTCGGGTCAAACGTCAATTTCAATGTGTCTCTTCGTGGTGGTTGCGTCATCGTTAAGTCGTTCGAAATAGCATCACTAACAAGTAAACATGCTCAGCGGCGTGACACTCACCACACAAACAGCGCTCTGCCGGCAGCGGCGAGGACGTAAACACCAGGCGTCCGCACTGCTCGCCCGCCGACAGCGGAATACACTGGGGACACAGCGATCACCGCACTTGCAAGGACTACCCAAGCACGCCTGCCGTCAGACACAAGTTTGAGTACTTTGGGCAGGGTAAAGCTGGATCAATACCACCAAAGCAAAGAAAATATTATACAAATTGATATGGCTAAACTCGGATCACTAAAAATTCTCTCCTGCCACTTGTGCATTCTTCGAGTTAGTGCTACACTTCGCAGCCAGCTCATGAACACATAAACTGAATTTGATCACCTAAAAAACAGTTGTCCGAAGACGACAAGTGCTCCATTAAGACTATCAGGAGCTTTCAATACTACACTAATTTGTTGTTGTTGTTGTCTTCAGTCCCACATCTGTCTGAATCTGCTTACTGTATCCATCTCTTGGTTTTCCTCTGAGGTTTTTACCCCACACACTTCCCACCACGGCTAAATTCACAATTCCTTGATGCCTAAGAATGTGCCCTACCAATCTATTCTTTCTTTTAGTCAAGGTATGCCAGAAATTTCTTTTCTCCCCACTTCTGTTCAGTATCTCCTCATTAGTTACGCGATCCACCCACCTAATCTTCAGCATTCTTCTGTAGCACCATATTTCAAAATACTCAATCCTCTTCCTGTCCGCACTGTTTATTGTCCATGTTTCACTCCCATACAAGGCAACACTCCATACAAATGCCTTCAGAAAGGACTTCCTTAGACTTAAATCAATATTCGATGTTAACAAATTTCTCTTTTTCAAGAATGCTTTTCTACCCATTGCCATTCTGCATTTTATATCCTCTGTACTGCGACCATCGTTTGTTATTTTACTGCCCAAGTAACAAAACTCATCTACCTTCTTTATTGCTTCGTTACCTAATCTAATTCCTTCAGCATCAACTGATTTTTTTAGACTGCACTCCATTACCTTAGTTTTGCTCTTGTTAATCTTCATCTTGTATACACCTTTCAGCACACTGTCCATTCCGTTCAGTTGCTCTTCCAGGTCCTTTGCTGTATCTGACAGAATTACTATGTCGTCGGCAAAACACAATGTTTTTAATTCTTCCCCCTGAACTTTAATTCCTTCTCCAAATTTCTTCTTGCTTTCCTTTATAGCTTGCTAAATATACAAATTGAATAACATCGGAGAAAGGCTACAACCCTGTCTTACTCCCTTTTCAACCACTGAATCCCTTTCATGCCCTTCAACTCTGACAACCGCTGTCTGGTTTTTGTACAAGTTGTAAATAACCTTACGCTCCCTATATTTTACTCCTGCTTGCTTCAGAATTTGAAAGAGTTTATTCCAATCAACATTGTCAAAAGCCTTCTCCAAATCTACAAAAGCTAGAAATGTAGTTTTGCCTTTTCTTAATCTATCTTCTAGGATAAGCCGTAATGTGAGTATTGCCTCCCGAGTTCCTACATTTCTACTGAACCCAAACTGATATTCACCGAGGTCGGCTTCTACCAGCTTTTCCATCTTTCTGTAAATAATTCGTGTTAATATTTTGCAACCATGACTTATTAAACTGATGGTTCTGCAGTTTTCACACCTGACTGCGCCTGCTTTCTTTGGAATGGGGATTATAACATTTTTCTTAAAGTCTGAGGGTACTTCACCTGTCTCATACATCTTACACACCAGGTGAAACAGGTTTGTCATGGCTGGTTCTCCCATTGACTTCAGTAGCTCTGAGGGAATATCATCTACTCCAGTGGCCTTGTTTCGACTTAGGTCTTTCAGGGCTCTGTCAAATTCATCTCTCAGTATAGTATCTCCCATCTCATCCTCATCTACTTCTCCCATTTCTACAATATTGCCGCTAAGTTCATTTCCTTCATAGAGCCTCTCTATATACTCTTTCCACCTTTCAGCCTTCCCTTCTTTGCTGAGAACTGGTTTTCCATCAGAGTCATTGATATTCATAGATCTGTTTTTGTTATCTCCAAATGTTTCTTTTATTTTCCTGTAGGGTGTATCTATTTTCCCCCTATTTATACATTCTTCTACATCCTTGCATTTGCCTTCTAGCCACTCGTGCTTAGCCATTTTGAACTTCCTGTCAATCTCATTTCTTAGTCGTCTGTACCCCATTTTGCCTGTTTCATTTACTGCATTTTTATATTTTCTCCTTTCATCGATTAAATTTAGTATCTCCTGTGACATCCAAGGATTTTTTGTAGGTCTTGCCTTCCTACCTATTTTTCCTCTGCTGCCTTCACTATTTCATCTCTCAATGCTACCCATTTTCCTCTACTGTTTTATTTTCCCCCGTTTCTGTCAATTGTTGCCTAAAGCTCCCTCTGAAATTCTACAGAACTTCAGGTTCCTTCAATTTATCCACTAATTTATACATTTTTATTGTTGGATTTTTGAGCTCCGTGGCTGTGTATCATATATATTTTACTAGCTGAAAACCCGGCGTTGCCCAGGTAGTTATTTATTTATTCATGCCTTGAGTTAGTACTTCTCCTATCTTCTCTTCTCTCTCTGTCCATCTTTTTTCTACTGACATGTTATATTTATTAGAAAATATATAAGAAATAAAGCCAGCCGCAGTGGCCGAGTGGTCTGCGGCGTGCCAGTAACGGTCTGCACGGCCACTGCGGTCGGGGGTTAGAATCCCCCCTCGGGCATGGATGTTTGTGCTGTCTTTAGTATAAGCTAGTTCACAAGTAGTTTGTAAGTTTAGGGACTAATGACCCCGTAGTTAAGTCCCATAAGCTATACAAACATTTGAAACATTTCTGAAGAAATAAGGTTGACATGCATAACATACAAACTTTTAAGTACAGTATGCAAACAAAGAAAGATAGTGATCAAAATACAAATGATATGTAACATTCATACATTTACTTAATTCACAGCTTTACTATAAACAATATTTCTTGTTACTCGTACCAAAAAAAAAAAAAAAAAAAAAAAAAGTACAAACGTTTGTAGAACTTATGGGACTTAACTACGGGGTCATCAGTCCCTAAGCTTACAAACTACTTATGAACTACCTAAGACTAAGGATGACACAAATATCGCCGGCCGCGGTGGCCGAGGTGACTGAGGCGCTCCAGTCACGGTCAGCACTACGGTCGGGGGTTCGAATCCCCCCTCGGGCATGGATATTTGTGCCGTCCTAGTTTGTAAGTAGTTCGTAAGTAGTTTGTAAGTTTAGGGACTGATGACCCCGTAGTTAAGTCCCATAAGCTTAACAAACATTTGAACATTTGACACAAAGAGGGGATTCGAACTCCAGACCGTAGTGGCCGCGCAGACCGTGACTGGAGCGCCTCAGTCCCCTCGGCCACCGCGGCCGGCTACTTGTTCAGGATGTAATATGGATGATTTCCCTGAGCAAGTGACATAAAGTTGTCCGTGGGAGAAACATGGGCATGTCAAATCCACTCCTCAGTATTGAATAGACTGCCCTGTGGTTTATTAATCGTAATAGAAAATGCAAGTCTCACTAAAAACTGCAGTTTCTTGAAGTTAAAAGCCAGATCTGTCGTAAATAATGGCTATTCGTTAGATGTGTTCTATTTCATTCTCTTACTTTCAGTATATAGAAGTCTGTTGCTATCGCCTGCATCCGTATACGCTTCAGAGCTCAAAGTTGTCAACATTACTGTCAGCTTTCCAGGAATTTCTTCATAATGACTGCATTACGTGATGCATGATGTGACAAGTTTTTACCCATCGCAGTATGTATGATTTCATATTTATTGAATTATATTTTGTACGATCGTATAATTTTGTGGTTATACGAGTATATTCATTTGTATAAACGCTGTATTCGGTAAAATCCGTTGCGAGTAGTTATTTGTAAAGAAGTAATAGATTAAAACCTGATGTGCGATAGAGTGGTTTTCCATGAACGTTACTGTTATTGTCCTTATATCTCATGAACTACGTGCCGTTCTGTGATACAATTTCTAAAGTGCATTCATCTGTATGAGCGTATACTATCTGCGAGAAACTTTTTACCTTTCATTATTTTGATGTGGTTGTCAGCGAGAAAAATTTAGTAAAGGGTTGAAATTATGTTTAATGTTTGTTGCAAGTCGTTAAGTACTGTCATTCTCGTATAGTGTATTTATAAAGTCTCGTCGCATTATGTGACAGTTTCTTGCAAATCCTGTTGTTTATGATGTTATACACTCCTGGCCATTAAAATTGTGACTCCATAAAGATGACGAGCTACAGACGTGAAATTTAACCGACAGTAAGAAGATGCTGTGATATGCAAATGATGAGCTTTTCAGAGCATTCACACAACGTTGGCTCCGGTGGCGACACCTATAACGTGCTGACATGAGGAAAGTTTCCAACCGATTTCTCATACACAAACAGCAGTTGACCGGCATTGCCAGGTAAAACGTTGTTGTGATGCCTCCTGTAACGAGGAAAAAGTGGTACCATCACGTTTACGACTTTGATAAAGGTCGGATTGTAGCCTATCGCGATTGCGGTTTATCGTATCGTGACATTGCTGCTCGAGTTGGTCGCGATGCAATGACTGTTAGGAGAATATGGGTTCAGGAGGGTAATACGGAACGCCGTGCTGAATCCCAACGGCCTCGTATCGTTAGCAATCGAGATGACAGGCATCTTATCCGAATGGCTGTAACGAATCGTGCAGCCACGTCTCGATCCCTGAGTCAACAGATGGGGACGTTTGCGAGACAACAACCATCTGCACGAACAGTTCGACGACGTTTGCAGCAGCATGGACTATCACCTCGGAGACCATGGCTGCGGTTATCCTTGACGCTGCATCACAGACAGGAGCGCCTGCGATGGTGTACGCAACGACGAACCTGTGTGCACGAATGGCAAAACGTAATTTTTTAGGATGAATTCAGGTTCTGTTTACAGCATCTTGATGGTCGCATCCGTCTTTGGCGACATCGCGGTGAACGCACATTGGAAGCGTGTATTCGTCATCGCCATACTGACGTATCACCCGGTGTGATGGTATGGGGTGCCATTGGTTACACGTCTCGGTCACCTCTTCTTCGCATCGACGGCACTTTGAACAGTAGTCGTTACTTTCAGATATGTTACGATCCGTGGCTGTACCCTTCATTCGCTCCCTGCGAAACCCTACATTTGAGCAGGATGATGCTCTACCGTATGTTGGAGGTCCTGTACGGGCCTTTCTGGATACGGAAAATGTTCGACTGCTGCCCTGGCCAGTACATTCTCCAAATCTCTCACCAACTGAAAACGTCTGGTCAATGATAGCCGAGCAACTGGCTCTTCACAATACGCTAGTCACTACTCTTTATGAACTGTCGTATCGAGTTGAAGCTGCATGAGCATCTGTACCTGTACACGCCATCCAAGCTCTGTTTGACTCAATGCCCAGGCGTATCAATGCCGTTATTACGACCAGAGGTGGTTGTTCTGGGTACTGATTTCTCAGGATCTATGCACCCAAATTTCGTGAAAATGAAATCACATGTTAGTTCTGGTATAATAAATTTGTCCAATGAATACCCGTTTATCATCTGCATTTCTTCTTGGTGTAGCAGTTTTAATGGCCAGTAGTGTATCTTCTGAACCATGTGTAGTATTTGATTCTTACTCCTACAGTATTTTTATCTCACGTAAAAGAATAAAGGTACCAAATTTGGTTGAAATCAGTCCAGTGGTTTAAAGGAAAATGGGTAGCATTGTCGCTTAATACAGTTTTTCGCGCATCTCATTGTTTATGACGTCATATCTCGTAAACTCTTGTACGTGATTCTTATATTTACGGTGACCGTTCTCATGGATGGAAGCTTATGTGTACAAAATTTCATAAAGATTGGAAGAAAACTGTAGATTTGTAATAAGTTTTATTGAGCAAGGGCTGTCGTTATTGTTTTCTCGCGCGTTCCGCTTTTTCGTTGCCTCGTCCTCAGAAAAAATGAATTAAAGTTCCCTTAGGACGCCTTTAAACGCCTCTCCGCCACGTCCAACCAAAGGTTTTTGGTATTTGAGGGGTAGTTTCATAGTACAGATACGAATTAGTTCTCCATTACTGTACGGTGTGTCTCAAGGCACTTTCCCAGTCTCTTCTTCCCTGAATTCACGCATTGTGCATTTTATGACAATTCGTACTTAATGCGGTCTTTTGCCTCAGCCGATCAGTACCTTGACAAAAATGCCGTGCAAATGAAATCCAATTTATGTGCCAAACTCCATTGTTTAGGTATACCTACTTGAAACTGGTGGATAAATGTTCTTGCATGAAGCGAATTACCTTCTTTGTGGTAATGTTGACATTTGCTTACCCTTAGAAAATGGTCTGTGTCGTAACGCGTCATCATTCCATGCCGTGGTTGTTCCACAAACCCATATTGCCTACCCAACATTCTGCCATCTTATCGTGTACTCTGTACACCACTCTGTGACTGTGTTTCTGTACTGTCTGTTTCTTTAGCCACTTGCGGCGCAAAAAATGTCTCGCTGTTAAAAATTTCCTCCTCAGTTACTGGCTCCGTAAGTTGGTGTGAGATCAGTATAGGCTGTGTGTATGTTCCTGTAGGTTCACAATAACGCATCCGCTTCGGTATTGTATAAACAGTCCGCATCAGTTGTGTACTTACTGTTTACGCGACACTTCCGCAGGTGTGACTGTGTATTTGTCGTGTTTTCCAGTTGGAGATGCAACTGTTTGTTTTATGTTAATACTGGATAAATCTGTGGAATCAGTAATACCACCGTCCGTTTCTATCTTTTCCTCAATAGTTTGTAACAGCTTTATGCGTAATTTTCCAAACTGATATCTGCTTTTGGTCTCTATTTTGTTAACGCGCTGGTCGTACTTGCTTTGCGCGAACTTCGCTGTGTACTTTGGTACAGATTGATTTTCACAGATTTGTTGTACTGTTCGCGTAGCATTTTTTGTTAACTTGTTTGCCTTATGAGTGACTTTAATGACGTCCAATTGGACCTTATCAATGTCTGTACGTAATTATTTATGTCTGCGCAGTAAAGCTTCAATAACTCGCGTGATTTATTCGCGTCATTATTGGTCTTTCTTATCTGCTCATCAAGTTTTAGTCATACCGGACTCCGTTTGCGGTTTAAGGTCGCTCGTGTGAGTCTTAAATTCTCGCCTGAGCACTTGATTCTATGTTTGAAAGCTTGTAGATTAACTTTGTTCTGTTTATTCGTGTTTCAGCTTCTTGATTCTGCGTTTCCATACCTGTCGTTAAATTTCGTCCTAACTTTTTACTCCGTGTTTTAGGCTCTTGATCCTGTGTCTTCATCTGCTGCATCATCGCCAAAAACATTTCCGTAGGTCATTTCACAACGGCGTAGCGTATCTCGAGCTACGTCTTCGGAAGACGTCGCAGTACGTAGCACATATCATGACTACAGATACGTACCCTTCAAACCGAAAGTTACGTATTAAGAGCTACGTTTTCTATCCCCTCTTCGTATTTGCTCAGTTGTTGAGATGGTGTGCTTACTTCAATACTCTTTGTGGATAGTACCAGAAATGGCGTTTAATGTGCCGTGAATGCACTGTGGTTCAAGTAGCGATAGTGATGATCACTGTAGTTTTTGAATTCAGTGTCAAATAAATCGAATTGGGTTCATCCGATAAATGTTAGATGCGTATGGCGAATACGACTATCTAATGCAAACTTTACAGCTTGACGATGAAAAGTTTAAAACGTACCTATTTCTGACTTAATGACAGTTCAGTGAAGTTTTATCCTTCGTGAGCAGTGATATTAAAAAACTCCTCAATACCTCCTGGAGAACGGCTAGCTATTTGTATAAGGTAACAATTCCTTGCCCCTAATTTCAAATAGAAAAGTATTCCATTTTAGAATAGTCCCACAGCACTGGATCCTTGCGCGCTTGGTCAATTGATGCAGACAATTTGCGCAATAAGCACACATACACGCATAACAGAGCTGTTCAGCACACAGTACGTGGTTTGTGGTACTGTGTAGAGCGCAGCGACGCAGCGTGTGCAAGGGTAGCTGGAGATAGCTTGCATTTATCGCGAATCTTTAATTCAGCGCAAGGTTACTAGTGATTGGAAAAAAGCGCAGGTGGCTCCCGTTTATAAGAAAGAAAAGAGAACTGACCCACACAATTACAGGCCAATATCGTTGACATCAGTTTCATGTAGAATTTTAGAGCATATTCTCAGTTCGAATATAGTAAATTTTCTTGAAACGGAAAAGATTCTTCCCATGAATCAGCACGGGTTTAGGAAACATCGTTCATGTGAAATTCAGCTTACCCTTTTCTCACATGACATCTTGCGAGCCATGAATGAAGGGCAACAGGCGGATTGTGTTTTCCTCGACTTCAAAAAGGCGTTCGACGCGGTGCCACACTGCAGACTGCTAACGAAGATACGAGCTTATGGAATAGGTTCACAGATTTGTGACTGACTGGAAGACTTCCTAAGTAATAGAACGCAGTAAGTTGTTCTCGACGGCGAGTGTCATCAGAGACGAGTGTATCGGCAGGCGTGCCCCAGGGGAGTGTGATAGGACCAGTATTATTTTCTATCTATATAAATGATCTGATGGACAGAGTAAGTTGTAATTTGCGGCTGTTTGCTGATGATGCTGTGGTGTATGGGAGGGTGTCGTCTGTAACTGACTGTAATAGCATACAGGATGACTTAGACAAAATTTCTAGATGGTGCGAAGAATGGCAGCTAGCTCTCAATGTAGATAAGTGTAAGGTGATGCGCATGAGTAGAAAAAGCAATCCCATAATGTTCGAATACAGCATTAGTAGTGAGCTTCTTGATGCAGTCGCGTCGTTCAAATATCTAGGCGTAACATAGCAGAGCGATATGAAATTGAACGAACATGTAAGGGCAGTTGTGAGTAAGGAGGACAGCCGACTTCGGTTTATTGGTAGAATTCTGGGAAGATGTACTTCACCTGTAAAGGAGACCGCGTATAAAACGCTTGTACGACCACGTCTTGACTATTGCTCAAGTGTTTGGGACCCGCAGCAGATCAGTTTAAAGGAAGACATAGAGGCGGTTTAGAGGAGCAGCTAGATTTGTTACCGGTAGGTTCGACCAATGCGCGAGTGTCACGGAAATGCTCCGAGAACTCAATTGGGGATCGCTGGAAGAAAGACGACGTTCTTTTCGTGAATTTCTGTTGAGTAAATTTAGAGGGCCGGAATTTGAAGCTGAGTGTAGTAAGATCTTGCTGCCGTCTACTTACATTTCGCGTAAAGGTCACAAAGACAAGATAAGAGAAATTAGGGCTCGTACGGAGGCATATAGGCATTCTTTTTTTCCTCGTTCAATTTGGGAGTGGAATAGGAAAGCAAATGCCTAGCAGTAGTACAGTGTACCCTCTGCCACGCACCTTACGGTGAATTGCGGAGTATGTATGTAGATGTAGATACGCGTATTGTGCATCCCGGCTAGACGAGACGCCAACTACGTCGGTCTGAAATGCCCCATTTGATTGCAAAATACATCTGCGACGTCTTTCCGAAGACGTAGCTCTAGATACGCTACGCCTGTGTGAAATGATCTTTTAATAATGATAGATGCAAGATACTTCTTATCGCTCTTGGTGTCCGCGATCTTTCGTTACCGAATGTGTGAGTTGCGGCTTTTACAGAATCATGCGGTGGCGCTTGTAAATCCACATACTGTACCTGACCTTGCCGCATGACATTTCCTCTGCATACAGAAGCAGTTACGTCTTTACCGAGATATGAAGTGGCGCTAGTAAATCCGCTTGCTGAAGCTGTGAGTTTTCTTTTCCGATTACAATATGAATGATTCGTTCTAAATATCGTAATGAAGTTCCTTCCGTTTGTTCTACCGCTGTGTCTACATCGTGTACTCTATTTCTTGTGGCTTTAACAGACACACATTCTGTATTTGAATACGTCGAACATATATCCTGTTCGCCATCCCTTTTTGCTTCTTCTCTGTAAAATCTACCATCCGACTCAGAATACTTCCTTCGTGTAGTCCTTCACTCCGGAATGTTCCGTGTTTTCCTCCAATCTATCTCTTCCTGTTAAGTCTACTTTAAGTCTACTTCTATCTATATCTGACAGAGATGGCGCCTCGCTGGAGTAGCCAAGTGGTCTGGAGCGCCTGTTTACAGATCGCGCGGCCTCCCGCGTGGAGGTTCGAATCCTCCCTCGGGCATGGACGTGTGTGTTGTCCTTAGGTTAGTTTAACTTAGTTTAAGTAGTTTGTAAGTCTAGGGACTGATGAGCCACGTAATTTGGTCCCATAGAATTACAGACATTTGAACATTTGGACAGAGATGGTGACCATTGCCTCCCCTGTCAGACGCCATTTTGTCGACCTGTTCTTGTTCATCACGCAACTCCCTCACCTGCAACCTGGTCAACGTAGGACCATCGCCAATTTCAACAACCAACGCCTGTCTACAAAACTGTCAACCTACTTACCAGTTGGATGAACCAACAAACTGCACCTGTTCGACAGCAAAGGAAAAAAAATAATAACTTATAACTACCCAAGAAATTACTAAACTACACATGAGTTATTAAACTGCAAAAATTTCTAACTAAATATCACGCGACCTTCACTGTTTCAGTTCGGATGCGCAAGTACTGCACGTATTCAGTAAACTCCATTACTGTACAAACATAAAAAAAAAAAAAAAAAATAAAAAAAAAAAAATAAAAAAAAAAAAAAAAAATTCAACAGTACAATGCACAACTCTCACCTTCACTGATTCGGGTTCTAACGGACAGAAGCGTATCTTAACAGCTTCGTTAACATGCAATTACTTTTCATCGGAACAATGCGCGACCCTCACTATCTTCAATGAAAATAGTTTCGAATGGGCAAAAGCCTCTCCTGAAAGCTCCCTTAATAATAATAACAATAATAATAATAAATTAAAATATCTGAGAAATACGTTTCATCAGAACTATGCCCGACTATCACTATACCTAATTCAGATTCCTGTCGAGGTTTCGAACCCCCCTCCCCCCTCGGCCATGGATGTTTGTGCCGTCTTTAGTATAAGTTAGTTCATAAGTAATTTGTAGGTTTAGGGAGTGATGACCCCGTAGTTAATTCCCATAAGCTCTACAAACATTTTAACATTTGACTTTCTATAATAATGTGATCTTTGAAATGCGTTTCAATGTTTTGCGCAGGGGCTCCTAGAAGCGCGGGTCTCTGTGCGACAGCACCGTTTACATATGCCATGGGCTGGCCCTGCCTACTGTCGTCCGTGAAGCATTCTGCACACAATCGTTGCACTGCCTAAATACTTGCTCAAAAAAGGATGTCGAGCGAGGTGGCGCAATAGTAACACATTAAACTCGCAATTTGTAGGGTGGTGGTTGACCCACGTGTCCGGCCATCCTGATTTATGTTTTCCGTGATGTCGCTAACTATACAAAGCGAATGCTGGGTTAGTCCCTTTCAGGACCGGCTCAAGCCAAACTGCCGTCCCTTACGAGACGCTAATTTGCCGCCCCCTCACAAAAACCTGTTAATGTTAAAAATCAGTTATTTTCATGACATTTACTTCACATGTTTTGGTAACAAAAAATACGTTTGACGATTATATAAAAGACATAAAAGTTGCTGTTGTTGTGGTCTTCAGTCCGCAAAACTGAAACTGGTTTGATGCAACTCTCCATGATACCCTCTCCTGTGTAAGCCTCTTCATCTGAGAATAAGTTCGGCACCCTACATCCTTTTGAATCTGCTTAATGTATTCGTCCCTCGGTCTCCCTCTACGATTTTTATCCCACACACTTCCTTCTAATGCTAAGTTGACAATTCCTCGATGTCTCAGAATGTGTCCAACCAATCTATCCCTTCTCTTAGTCAGGATATGCCAGAAACTTCTTTTCTCCCCAATTCGGTTAAGCACCTCCTCATTAGTTACGTGATCTACCCATTTAATTTTCATCATTCGTCTGTAGCACCACATTTCAAAAGCTTCTATCCTCTTTCTATCTGAACTCCTTATCGTCCACGATTCACTCCCATACAATGCTACACTCCAGACAAATGCTTTCATAAAGGACTTCCTAACATTTAAATTAATTTTGGATGTTAACAAGTTTCGCTTCTATAGAAACGCTTTTCTTCCCATAGGCATTCTGCATTTTATATCTTCTCTACTTCGGCCAGCAGATGTTATTTTGATACCCAAATAAAACTCATCCACCACTTTTATTGTCTCATTACCTAATATAATTCCTTCCGCATCACCTGATTTTCTGACATTACATTCCATTAACCTCGTTTTACTCTTATTAATGTTCATCTTCTATCTTCCTTTCAAGACACTGTCCATTCCATTCAGTTGCTCTTCCGGATCTTTTGCAGTCTCTGACAAAATTACTATGTCATCGGCAAACCGCAAAGTGTTTTTTCTTCTCCCTGAAATTTAATTCCCTCTCCAAATTTCCCTCTGAATTCCTTCACTGCTTGCTCAATATACAGACTGAACAACATTGGGGAAAGTCTACAACCCTGTCTTACTCCCTTACCAACATCTGCGGCCCTTTCTTGCCCTTCGACTAATAACTGCCGTCTAGTTTTTGTATTGGTTGATTATAACTTTTCGCTCCCTATATTTTACCCCTGATACCTTCAGAATTTGAAAACGTTTATGCCAGTCGACATCGTCAAAAGCTTTCTCCAAATCCACAAACTATAAAAACGTAGGTTTCCCTTTCCTTAGCCTATCTTCTAAGATTAGTCTTAATGTGAGTGTTGCATCCCGTGTTGCTACATTTCTCCTAAATCCAAACTGATCTTCCCCGAGGTCCGATTTCACAAGTTTTTCCATTCGTCTGTAAATAATTGTTGTTAGTATTTTGCAACCATGACTTATTAAACTGATAGTTCTGTAATTTGTACATTTGTCTACATTTGTTTTCTTTAGAATTGGAATTAAACTATTCTTCTTGAAGTCTGATGGTATTTCCCCTGACTCATACATCTTGCCTACCAGGTGGACAATTTTTTCATGACAGGCTCTCCTAATGATATCAGCAGTTCAGACGGAATATCACTACTCCAGGGGCCTTGTTTCGACTCAAATCCTTCAGCGCCCTGTCAAATTCTTCTCGCGGTATCATATCTCCTATCACATCTTCCTCCACTTCGTCTTCCATTTCTAGAATACTGCCTTCAAGTTTATTTCCTCTGTGTAGGACCTCTATATATTCCTTCCGCAGTTCAGCTTTCCCCTCTTTGCTTAGTACTGGTTTTGCGTCTGTGTTCTTGATATTCATACAGCTGATTTTCTTGTCTCCAAATATCTCTCTTGATTTTCTAAATAGTTTGCACAAATTCAGGGCACGATTTGGTTTGGTAGAGTAATGATGCCAAAGATCGTTTTCATGTAACTTTTTTTTATTGCACATCTAATTTTAGCTGTGTAGCTGCCATCTTCAGATGCCTCCTTTACAGAAAATTGTGATCTTGCTTTTCGGATGTAGCACGTAGCAGAAACTATACGACTAGTAGTAAAATCTACAGCTATAAGGAGAGGATTTCTCGTGACTGAAAGCAAATGGGGTGTATTCTTTTCCATTTTCATAACTTTTTGCTTTATAATACTGAAATTAATAACGTAATGGAAAGTAAATAGAAAAATATTAACGAACTGCACCGCGCTCGCTCATGATAAAGAACAGAGACTTAGACGAAGATGATCCTTATCATGCAACTCTTTCGTGCCTGATTATTCAGGAAGTGCTAACGGACTAGTCTCCATCGCCGTATCAGTTCCCTTTTCTTCACTTTATTTTCCATTCTAGCTACTGGGAAGACGCGGACTTTTCTGCCACCCTACCAGTTTTTCAAATAATACAAGAAGTTTCCTGCCTTCAACCTCGAAGAAGAAAAAGTCTGACTTACGAAAAACGTGTATGAACTATTATAATTATTCTTAGGCTTGCCAGATGGTCGCGATTCGTCTGGAATCTCCAGACATTTCATATAATGTCCAGACTCCTGGCAAAATGCAGAATCTCATGCCAAAATTCTTCCGGTAAAGTTCTGTACAAGACATTGTATTGTTACTTTGTATTTCTCCTCAATAGCGTGCGGGTAAATTGGAAATTGGATCTGGCAGTAACGTGCTAGTGTAGTCTGTAGAGATGTGGCCACTTTGTGAGATGGTGTAGTTGGCAGCGCGACTTCCTAGTGACCAGGAAACTTGGGTTCGTAACTTGGCATAGCACAAATTTTCATGTTTCTCCATGTATTTAATTCAAAGCCCAGTGGCAGCTGAAGTCGAAAATTCCGTCGAGTCTTGCTTCAATACAGGCCGAGTTCATAATTAGGTTGAAATTTGATGCAAGTTGAGTGAATTTTATTATAGGATCCATATTGGCTGTCTCTGTAAAACGCACAACCAAACGTAGAAATCAAACGCAAATTAATTATCTGCCACTAGTGTTAACATTTTCTGTAGGAAGTTGATATGAAAAGTAACAAGTAACAGTTTAATTTATTAAATTTATTTATCACTATAATAATTCGAAAATCGCGTTGTTCTTTTTTTTTCATATATTTTACTTTTCTCATCTGGAAAAACTAACTGAGTTACTGAACAATTCCGGTATTACATCGCCTATAACCTCGAGTCACGACAAATTGTCGCGCCTTTTTTCCAAGATTAGGAAAAACAATGAAATTGCATCTGAACAGCCTTGACTCCACCGGCCAACTGCTATTACCCAACTCAGTATTTTTCAGTGGCGGCGCATCCTATGTATTCACTGGTACAGTGAAACTCCGGAAAAAAGCTCATCGTGGGGAATAAATAAATAAATAAATATAATGATTAGTGTTTTTAAAATATTATTTTTCGTTTCGTTCTTTTATCAGACCATTTTATATGCACATTCAAAGTATTTTATCGCATGAGAAACGTTTTACGTCTCGGAGACAGCACATAGACGAGTCGTAGCGCGGTCGCTTAATATAGGCGGCCTTTGGCCGCAGCGAAGCAATGCACATGCGCAGCTGAGGTTGAGATTTTATTCTGAATCCCCTGGAGGCAGCATATGGGCGCTCCCGCTGCAGGAAGGGAAAATGCCGCTTTTAACATTGGCGTTGGAGCTGGTAGAAACGCCAGCTCCTGGCTACTCGAGCTCCGGCGGTTACGCTCGAATAGTCCCGAAGCAAGGACAATGGAGCTACTGCACACCCCGTCTTGCGCATGTGCAAAATCTCCATGAATGCAACATTCGTTCGACATATTTGTTTTTGCCGCATTGAAGATTAATCAACAACATGTCATATTTGGTACAATGTCTCATAACTGTAAATTAAAGGTGCATCAGCTGTAAAAGCCTTCAGAAGATCCGATCATGAATAATAATGAAGTCACTACTCTGTACTTCGAAACAATAGCTGTGTGTGCCGCGGTGGAGTAGCCGAGCGGCCTAAAGCACCTCCTGCGGAGCGCGCGGTTGCTCGCCGTGGAGGTTCCAGTCCTCCCTGTGGCATGGGTGTGTGTGTTTGTCCGTAGGTTAGTTTACCTAGGTTTAAGTAGTTTGTAAGCTACGGACTGATGACCATGCAGTTTGGTCCGATAGATTTACAGACATTTCAACATTTGAATAGCTGTGTGGTTAACGGAATCACTCTGCGGTGTCGAAGGGAGTAGGTTCGACAGCGACTGCAAGCATTTTTTTTAATCCCAATTTTCGTTTTAGCAGATATGGGAGCAACAATGACTTTTATATTCTTACTTGCAACTTCACGGTTTAGCAAATGTGTTGCGATTTTGAGGGTAAGTGACATTTATACTCTTCGTTGTAACAAATGCAAAAGGTTAGCAGGGGGTGTTGCTTATAGTGTCACATGACCCGAAAGTAGGTTGTCTCTTAATGCTAACAGATTCATTTTGTTACAGTCACTTAACAGTGTAATCAGTTACTGTGTTTTAGTGTTCACGTGCATATTCATATGTGCTTTATTGTTGTTGTTGTGATCTTCAGTCCGCAGACTGGTTTGATGCAGCTCTCCACGCTACCGTGATCTGTGCAAGTCCCTTCATATGCCAATAAGTTCGGCACCCTACATCATTTTGAATCTGCTTACTGTATTCGTCCCTCGGTCTCCCTCTACGACTTTTACCACACACGCTTCCTTCTAATGCTAATTTGACAATTCCTTGATGTCTCAGAATGTATCCAACCAATCTATCCCTTCTCTTAGTCAGGATATGTCGAAAACTCCATTTCTCCCCGATTCGGTTAAGCACCTCCTCATTAGTTACGTGATCTACCCATCTAATTTTCATCATTCGTCTGTAGCACCACGTTTCAAAAGCTTCTATAATCCTTTTGTCTGAACTCCTTATCGTCCACGTTTCACTCCCATACAATGCTACACTCAAATGCTTTCAGAAAGGACTTCCCAACATTTAAATTAATATTGAATGTTAACAAGCTTCGCTTCTTTAGAAACACTTTTCTCCCCATAGCCATTCTGCATTTTATATCTTCTTTACTTCGGCCATCATAAGTTATCTTGCTACCCAAATAACAAAATTCATCTACTACTTTTGTCTCATTACCTAATCTAACTCCTTCAGCATCGCCTGATTTTCTGACATTACATTTCATTACATTCGTTTTACTCTTGTTAATTTTCATCTTATATCTTCTTTTCAAGACACAGTCCATTCAATTCAATTGCTCTTGCAGATATTTTGTAGTTTCTGACAGAATTATTATGTCATCGGCAAACCGCAATGTTTTTATTTCTTCTCCCTGCACATTAATGCCCTCTCCAAATTTCTCCTTCCATTCCTTCACTGCCTGTTCAATGTACAGATTGAACTACATTGGGGAAAGGTCACAACCATGTCTTACACCCTTCCCAACCTCTGCGACCCTTTCTTGCTCTTAGGCTCTAATAACCTCTGTCTGGTTTTTGTATAGGTTGAATATAACTCTTCGCTCCCTATGTTTTATCCCTGGTACCTTCAGAATTTGGAAGAGTGTATTCCAGTCGACATTGTCAAAAGCTTTCTCCAAATCGACAAATGCTAAAAACGCAGGTTTCCCTTTCCTTAGCCTATCTTCTAAGATAAGTCGTAATGTGAGTATTGCCTCCCTGTTCCTACATTTCTCCTAAATACAAACTCATCTTCCCCGAGGCAGGATTCCACAAGTTTTTCCATTCGTCTGTAAATAATTCGTGTTGGTATTTTGCAACCATGACTTATTAAATTGACATTTCTTTATTAACAAAGAAAAATTAATTCAATGCTTCACATCTATCAATAAAGTTCAGTATCTTTTAGAAACAAATTACTCAGCTTTAATCTTGAAAGAGTAGTGTGAAATAAAGAAGCTTGGTAGGCCGACGCCTCAGGTCGAGTTGAAGCAAGCACAAACAAGCTGAGGTAAGATATTGTGCAGATCTTACAACGAAAATATATCTAAAGGGGGGGGGGGGGGGCAAACCGGGGCGCTTTCCCCCGGCACCAATCGCAGAGCGGGGGGGTCGGTGCCACTATCAATATCCGGCACTGCAAGAAGTGAACCCCCAGTCAACTGAAGCACCAGCCGCCAGTAGTATTTTTCATTCGTAAAGAAAGCAACAATGGCTAGCTTTGCCTGTCAAATGTTCAAATGTTTGTATAGTCTATGGGACTTAACTACGGGGTCATCAGTCCCTAAACTTACAAACTACTTATGAACTACTTACGAACTAGGACGGCACAAATATCCATGCCCGAGGGGGGATTCGAACCCCCGACGATAGTGGCCGTGAAAACCGTAACTTGAGCGCCTTAGTCCCCTCGGCCACCGCGGCCGGCAAGGTAAAGCAGTCAACAATCCGAAGATTGGTTTGAACACCACAGTGCTTTACTAGGCATGGTCCTGTTTGGAGGTGGTATACCGTTGCCTTCCTCCGACCTTCGAACTGACTTACCCAGCCAGTTATAGGGGGACCTACAGTTTATCGTGGGTTCCGAACCACGGTGCTACTCGGTATTTTTCACATGAGCAGTACTGCCAGAGGTGAAAGAAGTGGAAAGTGACAGATTAAAATCCTAGGACATGGTGGGGTTTCACTGTCAGCGACCACACAAACTCCACAATGGCTCGTTTCAGAACAGAGAAGCGCGAATTGTCACAGAGTTCCCCTCGGCTCCTCTGCTACGCCTTGTCCATCGGGCACTGTCAGACCTGCCACCGCCGCTGATGTGCCACCCCGTGTGGCCGCACGTTTCGCACGTGCCTTGCGCCGGCCCTGGTCCCTTTCAAACGTCACGACCGATTTCCTTCTCGTTCACGACAAAAACAGTCCGAGCGTGTGCTCCGTTTCGAATGACCACGTTGTCGACGAGCCGTTGTGAAGTATTTTGCACTACACTAAAGCCACATTATGAATACTTCACCTTGTTTTTCTTGGTCGTTCAGACATCTCGTAGATTTCGTTGCTCGCCTGCCATTAAATAATAATCAAAGTAATAGGACGTCGGATTCTTAGGCGTCTTATGGAATTAACCATAAATGTGACACGTTTCATTTTATACACATTTATTGCATCTTGATGAAACACATAAACAGAAGTAATACATCTTTCAGACTGCTTGTTACCGACTGTTTTCTACATTACAACTGACTTAATACTCTCTCCAAAACTGCTTATTGACTACATAATGATGACTCTTAAATTGACTACACACTGGCTCAATACTGAATGCGTTCGCGCCAATTCGCGCGTATTAATACATATTATATTTTCGAGAACGTTCTAGAACACGGAAATTACAATGATTTATATTACATAATTTGTTCATGAAACATACATAAATTGTTCATCAAGAAAAGATATGAAAAATTATGACAAATGTAATAATAAGGTTTTCACATCAAAACAAAACAATACAAAAGATAGTAAGTAAATAACAATTAGCGCAGTATTAATATTTGTTTGCCGGCCGCGGTGGCCGAGGGGACTAAGGCGCTCCAGTCACGGTCTGCACGACCACTACGGTCGGGGGTTCGAATCCCCCCTCGGGCATGGATATTTGTGCCGTCCTAGTTCGTAAGTAGTTCATAAGTAGTTTGTAAGTTTAGGGACTGATGATCTCGTAGTTAAGTCCCATAAACTATACAAAAATTTGATCATTTCAAAATTTGTTTACATTATTTAAAATGGTTAAATTATGTAATTTTACGGTCAGCAAAGTATTACATTACGGTCAATACATTACATCAGACCAGGTAGTGGAGTTATAAAATGCTTATTTAATATAAATATGGAACATTAGGTTACAATACCACGACTAAATATGGTATCTTACTTTGCATTAATGCAAAAAAACGAGGCTTTCCAGATCAAATACATTACAACGTTAAACCATAATCTTCCTTCCAAGTGCACGACATTCCCTCATGCCAATGATGCGCCCTCTATCAAACTTACTGATATGACGGTACGGTTCGCGAGGTATCATGCACGTCTGCTAAAGTCACACTGATCCTTGCCTTGGGTTTATAGCGACAACCAGAGTTACAGGTACATTTACGACTAGACGGTGTTGGGCCTGAGTAGCCATTTACACCTTGAACCCACGGGCCGAAGTAGTTAAAATACTAATCATTATGTCGTAATTGACGGTAAGTCATCGAGTAGAACAGAAATGATATCTGTCGTTCCCCAGGGAAGTGTTATAGGGCCCGTACTTTTCTTATTTTTTATAAACGATTTAGAAGACAATCTGAGTAGCTCTGTTCGCGTAATATGCTGTCATTTATCGGTTAGTAAAGTCACCAGAAGATCAAAAGCAATTGCAGAACGATTTAGATAAGATATCAACATGATACAAAAAATGACAATTGACCCTTAATATTGATAAGTGAGAGGTCATCCATATTACAACTAAAAGAAATCCGTTGAACATCAATTACTAAAGAAACTGCCTGCACTACACTTGTGCGTCCTATTTTGGGGTACTGCTGCGCAGTGTGCGATCCACACCAGGTGGGACTGACGGACAATTTAGAGAAATTTCAGAGAAGGGCAGCTCGTTTGGTATTATCGCGATATAGGGGAAAGAGTATCACGGAAATGATGCGCGAGTTGGAGTGGAAATCATTAAAAGAAAGGCGTTATTTGTTGCGGCGAGAACTATTTGCGAAATTCCTTTCTCCAACTTTCTCTTCTGAATGCGAACTTATATTGTTACCACCCATCCACATAGGGAGACATAATCATCATAATAAAATAAGAGAAATCAGATCGAAAACGGAAAGATTTGCGTGTTCATTTTTCCCGCGAGCTATTAGAGAGTGGAAGTATAGAGAAATATAATAAAAGTGGTAGGATGGCCCTCTGCCATGCACTTCAATATGATTTGCAGAGTATCCATGTAGATGTGGATGTAAATGTACATTTCATGTGCGTATCAAGTTGCTATCTCTTGTGCTTCAAAGTGTGTGTTTCTTTTTTGTTTTACTTTCTTTCTTTTTGAACATGAATGTAACAGTCACACTTGACCTAATCGCTCATGGCCTCGTGGAAATTGCCGCATAGTCTGAGGCGCTATGCTACGGATTAGGCGGTCGTTCCCCGTCGAAGTTTCGAGTCCTCCCTCGAACATGGGTGTGAGTGTTGTCCTTAGTGTAAGTTAGTTTAAATTAGTGTAAGTAGTTTGTAAGTATGAGGACCGATACCCTAGCAGTTTGATCCCTTACATGCACTAATATTTGAACATTTGAATCTTTCATGGACGTGTTTGTCTTCAATACATACCGATCCATTTTCGCTTTACTTTCATATGTAGATTCACCTCCGAAATTAGATATGACACTCTTCCTTAATTACAATATAGGTCATTCTATCGGTAAGATAAGTAAATAAACGGTTACAAACATAGTACTTGTTCTTTCGAACATGTCCAAAAGAACAGACATCATTCGTTGACAACGCAGTCGAAAAATTGACAAATTTGTAATATTCAAACATTTCGACAATTAGAGGGCACTGCAATTTATATACACTGGCGAAATTGAAAATTGTATTTCCCGCTTCGGGCTGTTCAAATGTTTGTTAAGCTTAAGGGGCTTAACTGTGAGGTCATCAGTCCCTAAACTTACGAACTACTTATGATCTACATTAAACTAAAGACGACACAAACATCCATGCCCGAAGGGGGATTCGAACCCCCGACGGGAAGCTTCGGGCTGTCGTCACAATCAATTTTTTCTTTTCTTTCGCCTCTGGTAGAGATGTTTCTTGCAGTCGTTGTGTCGTGCCTGTTTCATGTTGTTTATTACAGGGACAGACACACCACACATCGAACCTGCTGAGCCACTGCGCGAGAGGGCATTAAAGTGTAGGGAGAAGAAATAAAAACATTGCAGTTTGCCGATGACATAGTGATTCTGTCAGAGACCGCAAAAGATCTGGAAGAGCATCTGAATGGAATGGACAGTGTCTTGAAAGGAAGATATAAGATGAACATTAACAAGAGTAAAACCAATGTAATGGAATGCAATGTCAGAAAATCAGGCGATGCTGAAGGAATGAGATTAGGCAATGAGACAATAAAAGTAGTAGATGAATTTTGTTATTTGGGTAGTAAGAAAAATTTCTGATGGCCGAAGTAAAGAAGATATAAAATGCACAATGGCTTTGGGAAGAAATGCGTTTCTAAAGAAGCGAGACTTTTTAACATACAATATTAATTTAAATGTTAGGAAGTCCTGTCTGAAAGCATTTGTCTGGAGTGTAGCATTGTATGGGAGTGAAACTTGGACGGTAAGGAGTTCAGACAAAAAGATTACAGCTGCTTTTGAAATGTGGTGCTACAGACAGATGATGAAAATTAGATGGGTAAATCACGTAACTAATGAGGATGTGCTTAACAGAATTGGGGAGAAAAGGAGTTCTGGCATATCCTGACTGAGAGAAGGGATAGGTTGGTGGGACACATTCTGAGATATCAAGGAATTGTCAACTTAGCATTAAAAGGACGTGTATGGGGTAGTGGGGTAAAAATCGTAGAGGGAGACCGAGGGACGAATACAGTAAGCAAATTCAAATGGATGTAGGTTGTCGAACGTATTCTCAGATGAAGAGACTTGCACAGGACAGGGTAGCGTGGAGAGCTGCATCAAACCAGTCTGCGGACTGAAGACCACAACAACAACATCGCACACTATCGTGTTAGGCCGATATTACGACATCAAATTATTGGACAAAGAATTGGACGAAAAATTTCGATAAAATGTTGGTCTTATTCTTTGAAAAAGATATTGGATGAAACGCCAAAAAGGATATCACACAATCATCCAATATTTAGTCAAAGATACTTCAAAATAGCGGTGTTATGCTCAGCTGTTGCTTATATTACAGTTGCCTTGTGTCTGCATTTAGAAGAGGAGGGATACGATTTCGCAACATAGGAATATCGTCCACCTTGGTGGCATAGACGCGGTCCTTCACGAATCTCCACATGTATAAATCAAGCAGCGTAATGTCGGGTGAACGTGGTGGTCGGGCAATGGGTCCTCCGCGTCCGATCCAACGACTGGGAAATTTCCTATCCAGGAACTTCCGAACAGCCGTTGACCAATGCGTCGGATCTTCATATTGTTGAAAAATGATGTTGAGATGCAAGTTTTGTATCTGAGGGTACACAGACTGCTCCAAACATGTCCAGATATACTTAACGAATTGACTTAAGTAGGCTTCTAAGAAACGTTTCTCTTACATCCTCCACTGTCTCTTCTGAAACTCCGTAACGTGCACGGCCAGTATGTTTCAGAACACTTCCTGTTGCCAGAAACTTCTATACCCTTCCTTAATGTTTTTCACATCCAGTGGATTACGTTCATACACACGATTATAATTTCTTTGCATTGTAAACGGCGATTTTGTTTCTGCAAAACACACTACTGTTTACGCGCGCTGCACTACCAACGCGCGCTGCACTACCAACGTGGGAATATGAATTCTTTGAGACGCCCTACAATGTGGCGAATCCCTCATTGTCGTATCTATGTGTGGTTTCCCTTTTCTGGGTTTTTTAAATCAGGGAGATTTGAATGTGACACCCTGTATAATACAACAACGTACAAGGTGTAATAAAAGACCAAGAACTGCTCGGATCAAAAAGGAATAAGACAGAACAACAATTTTTGGCCGTACTTGTTGTCAATCCTCATTTTCTTCATTACTCAATACATACCCATGCGAGTGTTTGTACAGTATATAAAAGTTCAGCCTCGATATATTAGTGTTCCCAAAACTTAAAAAGCAGTAGGTCGATTGACTTGAAATTTCGACGCAATGTAGCAATTTTTCACGGAGAAGGTTTTTGTCTTATCAGTTTTGTGTAATTATCAAGAGGTGGAAGTTGGAGTGAGACAGACTTGCAGGCAACAAATTGCGCTTACCCAGAACTTGCTCGTCTTATGAGCCCAGTGATCGGTCGGCCGCCTCTCGCCCCTTACTTCCAAACTGGAACCTGCCCCAGCTGCATCTGCCGCCCTCCCTGTCCACCATCTCCCCCCCCCCCCTTCCCCACCACTCCCGCGCACCTAATTCTCCACAGCTCACCTCCCGCGCTTTCTACGTTACGCTCATCAAAGATCACGAATCCCAAGGTAGCTAGACAATAGCTGCCAAACCTAATGACGGAGTAAGTCCGTCGGAGGCCCCGTCCACTTGGAAATACATGTATTGCTACAAAAAAGTAACTTTTGTGATTTGAAGCCGCCCCCCCCCAGGTTGAGAGGCACGGCAAAGTCTACGAAAAGAACAATAACTTTCGAGATCTGGAGGCCCCAGAAGGAGCGCTAAATAAATAAATAAATAAAAAATAATAAATAAATAAAGTACTTTCGAGGTGTTTGGAGGCCCCCAAGACGAGAGGCCCCGGCCATTGAGAATATCAAAACCAATAAGGCAGCTGGGCCAGGTGATATATATCCAGAATTTATTAAATACAGCGGAAAAATTGTACGAATTAGCTTCTGAACTTCTATAATAATATTCTTGAAGAAGGGCGAATACCTAAAATATTCAAAAGATCAAAAATACTGTCAATTCTAAAAGCTGGCAAAACACCGGACAAGCCTGAACACTTTAGGCCAATCTCTCTGCTGTGCATCTGCTTAAAACTCCTAGAGAGACTCTTGTATAATCGCATTGTAACAATTCTGAACGAAAGACTACGCATCGAGCACGCCGGATTCCGTCCGAAACGCAGCTGTTGTGATCAAGTGCTGGCTTTAACAACACACATTGAGCGTGGATATGAAGACAGACTTAAAACAGCTGTCGTATTTGTTGATTTGACTGCCGCATACGATACAGTGTGGAGACAAGGCCTACTTTGCAAGATTCTTGAGATATTTTCATTACAAACTCTGTATAAATTAATAAGTGAAATGCTCAGTAATAGAGCTTTTGAAGTCCACCTAGAAGGAAACAAAAGCCGCACTACCATCTTAAATAATGGCTTACCACAAGGTTCTATATTGGCTCCATTACTCTTCAACCTATACACAAACGATCTACCGACAACAAATGCTCGGATGTTCAGCTACGCTGATGATATGGCTTTGGATGTGCAACATGGAAGCAAGAGTGCGAAAACACCCTCAACCAAGATCTCCGAACAATGGAAGAATACTTCAGTAAAGCCGGCAGCGGTGGCCGAGGTGACTGAGGCGCTCCAGTCACGGTCAGCACGGCCACTACGGTCGGGGGTCGAATCCCCCCTCGGGCATGGATATTTGTGCCGTCCTAGTTCGTAAGTAGTTCATACGTAGTTTGTAAGTTTAGGGACTGATGACCCCGTAGTTAAGTCTCATGAACTTAACAAACATTTTATTTGAACGTCAGTAACTGGAGATTAATCCTCAACCCATCAAAGACATAAGTTATAGTAGTTCACTTATGCAACCAACAAGCCACTCGATCTCTTGATGTTAGTTTTGCTGGAAAAAAAGTTAAGCCACAGCCCAAACCCAATATACCTTGGCTTCAGATTGGACAGATCACTTACATTCAAATCTCACTTAACAGAAACAGCAGATAAGATACGAACAAGAAACAACATCATTCAAAAGCTTGTCAATTCTAGCTGGGGAGCTGATGCACATTCTCTGAAGATCTCTTCTTTATCACTGGTGTATTCTGTTGCAGAGTACTGCAGTCCTGTTTGGCTTAACAGCAGCCACACATCCAAAGTGCACATCGAGCTAAATAACACCAGGAGGATCATATCTGGGACCATAAAATCGACCCCACTGCCCTGGCTCTCCATTCTCTGCAAAGTAGCTCCACCACATCTCAGACGGCAAGCTGCGTTAGTTAATGATTGGAATAAAATTTCCGGCAATATTAATCTCCCTATCCACCAAGACAGTACTCCGAACAATCGTCGCCTGGGATCCAGAAGACCACCATGGAGAACAGCCCAAAATCTTATATCCATCCCTTTCGATGCCATGACCACCTGGAAAAATGATTGGTCCAATTCTGGCCTAACCAGGAATCATAGGGAAATATCACCTGGCAGAAATGTACCTGGTACAGACTTACCAAGAAGAACATGGGTCACACTCAACAGACTCCGCATAGGCCAGTGGAGAGATGCTCTTCAGATGGGGCATGCGAGATTCTCGCCAGTGCGACAGTGGACATCCTGAACAAACGACCCAGCACATCATTCTGGAATGCCCAAAACGTGCATTCACAACAACTATTGGAGTACTATATGAAGCCTCCCCTAAAGCCGTCGAGTAGGTGGAAAAACTGGACATACAACTTTAATATAATTTTGTAGTTTGTTTTTGTTTGCTTACTAAATTTTCAATACTTTCATCAAGTATTGCTCATTCAAAAATGCATGAATATGATTTTCAGGGGGGTTGGTTTCGAACATTTGTGAACTGTGATATAGAGCACCCACACTGATTTTCAAAAGTCGTCGCCTCTGGATCTAGCTCGTAGCAGATAAAGCTCTGTATAGGGAAAGTATGGCCAGCCTGCCAGCGGCAGCCATGCTGGGCCTATTCCGCTGCTGCTTACACACCGACCGCTACAAAGTTCCCAGCGATTAACAATACTTATCAACCGATTTTGAGAAAACTGGACAATGAAAAAAATTAATTTTTTCAGATGTTGTAGTGTGATATATTCGCTCGATAGTGATCTAATTTTCTATTCATTATTACTTGTAGTTTCTGTGCTACGTCAAATTAAGTAAACTACTGCGCAAAATTTTGAAGAGTTTGCAGAGGAAAAATCGCATTGCGTAGACTTTTTGTATGGTTGATTTTAGCACATACAATGCTGCGGACGAAACGTAGGTAAGATATCGAAATTTTTTTAAGGCTGAGAGCAGAACAATAATTCTTTTCATTCTCGAGATACCGGGTGCTTAGTCCAACGGACATATGCGGGAACTTCGCGTAGTGTTGCCCATGCGGCTCTACGAAATCCGATTTTAAATAAACTGTTTGGTTGTGGCTCTAGATCTAAAGAGTTCGCCTATAAATTCAGATTGACCTTGTACCATAGACAATTATTCGTATGGACCGCGAACATGTTGTCATCGGAGCATACTGTAGATTAAGAAAGCAATTGAGATTATGGATAAGTCTTTGATGAGTATTTTCTTGCGTATTGTGTTCTTATACCTTACATGAACTACGAAAAATGAAAAGAGGATACCCTCTACATGATTTTTCGTAAAAAGAGAAATCAAAGATGTCTTTACATCGCCAATTGCATTTCAACATCTAATATTTGTCTTGTTTCAATTCTTTGTTTCCTGCAATGATACACTTAACACATGAAAACTAACGAGAAAAGCTTGCTTCGGGAATTATATATTACTTTCATATCTAAACGAGAATCTAGATTAGTCACTAATATGTCCAAAATTTGGGTGTTATCGGCAGCTGCCTGTTGATAAAACGAACGACGCGTGAAAAATTTAACCTCACGGCATTATGCAGAAATTTTCTTCTGACTTTCATCAGTCAGACTGTTTATCTTCATGCATTTCTGATATCTAATGGAAGTAGTATAATGTTTACCTCCCTTCTTCGTTTCTTAAGAACGCCGAAAAGTACAACACTGTGGCATTATTCAAACCCAAACATACGAATATTCACAAGGTTTCTCATGGCAGCCAAGCAACGTATAGGACCAAGATGGCGAGAAGAACCACGTGACTCGATTTCAGCCAATCACGAGCCGCAGACGGCGGCAAGCGGCGCGGAAAAGGATGGCCATACTATCCCTATACAGACCTTTAGTAGCAGAGACTCTGGGTTCGAATCCCGGTCCAGCAGAAATTTTCCGCCACTGAGTGTATTTCACTGCCCTGTAACAGTGGAGATGTTTGAATATTTCGAATACACAAATAAAGGTCGGATTGACAGTGCGCGTTTTGCCACACACATCGGAACCGCTTAGTCTTTGTTCTGGCGAGGAGAGGGCGCAGCGGAGGAGGCGAGCCCGGTGGCGGTGGCGGTGGAGGCGGCGGCGTCTGCAGCGGCGGAGGCGGCGCGTTTGTTATTTGGCGGGCAGCAGATAAGGCGGAGCTGACGGCGGCTGCTGCCGGCCGCTAGCCGCGGGGTCCGCAAAAGGACGCGCCGGCAAAAAGGACGACCGCCGGGGAACCCCCTGTCCGGCGCGTCCGCGTCCGCGTCCACCGCCTTCTAAATTGCGCACTGCGCTTGTCACCGCCGGCCGCATAAATAACTCCGGCCAGCGCCCGGCGCGCGCGCTCGCCGCATAAATTACACCGCCCAACATGGCGGCGGCCGAGATTTATCACCCCCGCGACAGGGACAGCGCGCCAGCCCCCCCTAACTCACCCCACGGCTTCTTCTCTTTTTTTGCGCTCTTTCCGCGCCGGCGTATACTCGGTAGCCGCGGCCGACCCTCGTTTAACACTTTTCATCAGGCTACCCGCCAATAAGAAGCCCGCGCGCCGCCCGCATTCCCTCGCAGAATTCCTCCTACCCCCCTCCCCCCCCTCATCCTCGGCGAGCATACAGAAGTCAATTTCCTGCCCTCTTAAAGTATTTCTCCCGATCGGACATCTGCCCGGAGGCAGGTGCGCGCGGGTTGAGGTGGAAACCGCTATGCTACGCCACGGTCTCGCCTTGATGGGCAGAACACTTGTCACCGAGTGAGCGCTCCTGTCCATCAGGAAGATGTCGTCACCTGTCTCCTCGAGCTCTTTAAAGTTATCCTCCCTCTTCGTCCTCTTCTGTCTAAATTGATTTCTCTCACTTTCTCTTTCCTCCTCTTTCTCTCTCACCGTACCTCACAAACGGCTTTTAATCAATTTGCGTGGTTACGGTATATCGCTCCAAATTTGCGACTAGATAGGGGATTTCCTCTCAAACAGAACACAATTCGTAGTAATCGATCCTAAGGCATGGACTTAAACAGAGGTGATACCGGGCGTTCCACAGGGTAGTGTTATTGGTCCTCTGCAGTTCTTTATTTACATAAACGATTTAGGGGAAAATCTAAGTAGCTCTCTTAGGTTATATTCTTCACGGGTTCCAGCCGGATCATTCTGTCATCTGAACACAATATTTCCGCGGTCCAGTTGGCCTCCATCATCAGAGGAGGAAGCTAAGCCGCTCTCGCCATGACTGTCACGGCGAGAGCGGCTTAGCTTCCTCCTCTGATGATGGAGGCCAACTGGACCGCGGAAATATTGTGTTCAGATGACAGAATGATCCGGCTGGAAACCCGTGAAGAATTTGATCAATTAATACGCCTGGAAAGTCTATATAGCCACAGCTCTCTTAGGTTGTTTGCAGATGACGCCGTCCTTTACCGTCTAGTAAATTCATCGGAAGATCAAAACCAACTGCAGAACGATTTGAATAAGATATTACTATGGTGTAAAAATTGGCAGTTGACTCTAAATAATGAGAAGTGTGAAGTCGTCCACGCCGCGGTGGAGTAGCAGAGAGGTCTAAACCGTCTCGCGGCGGAGCACGTGGTTACTCGCCGTGGAGGTTCGAGTCCTCCTAGGGGCATGGGTGCGTGTGCTGTCCTTAGGTTAGTTTACCTAAGGAGATTGTAAGCTACGGACTGATGACCACGCACTTTCGTCTGATAAATTTACAAACATTTTAACATTTTTGAAGTCGTCCACATGAGTACGAAAAGAAATCCGTTAAACTTTGTTTACGTGATAAATCAATCAAATGCGAAGACCGTAAACTCCACAAAATACTAGGAATTACAATTACTGCTGACTTAAATTGCAAAGAACACGTAGGTAATGTCGTGGGAAAGAAGAACCAGAGATTGCGTTTCATTGGCAGAACCCTTAAAAGATGCAACAGAACTACTAAAGAAACTGCATACACTACGCTTGTCCGTTCTGTTAAGGAGTATTGCTGCCCAATGTGGGATCCTTATCAGATGGGTTTGACGGAGGACATCGAAAGAGTCCCAAAGAAGGGCAGCTCGTTTCGTACTGTCACGATACAGGGGAGACAGCGTTACGGAGATGATACAGGATCTGGGATGGGAATCGCTACTACAACGGCTTTTATCGCTGCGGCGTGGGCTACTTACGAAACTACAATCGCTAACATTCTCCTCCGAATGCGAAAATATATTATTAACTCCCACTTACGTAGGTAGAATTGATCGTCAGAATAAAATACGATAAATCAGAGCCCGAACGGAGAGATTCAGGGTTCAGTCTTCGCGGAAAGTTCGTTATTCGAGAATGGAGTGGGAGATAGAATAGTATAACGGTGGTTCGATGAACCCTCTGCCAGGCACTTAAATGTGTTTTGCATTGTATCCCATGTAGATGTAGATGTCATGTTCCCGTGTTTCCATGTTCTTTAATAATTCGGATTTAGCGTGTATATATTTACAGGGTTGCCGAATGTCCTTCCTGTCGCCACCCCATGCTCCCAGGGAGGAAGTGTGTACCCCAAATGTCTGCGTATAGTATTACATGTGTGAAAGTGTAAAGTGTTACGAAATGTTTGCGAATCGTGTAACTGAAGCGGGACTTGGGGACCAGCCCAGTATTCACCTAGGAAGATGTAGAAAACCGCCTAAAAACCACATCCAGGTTGGCCAGCACTCCGACCCACTTCGTTAATCCGCCGGGCGAATTCGAACCAGGACTGGCACTCCTGTCCGTATCAGAAAGTGGTGCATTAGACCATACGGCTAACCGAGCGGTTACCCACTTCTGTCTCTCTATTTATTTATTTTACTACTAGAAAACACTGCAATGCTCCAAAACTGCTAATATGCAAGGGAATTGGATATAGACCCTAATCTCCTTCTCCTCCCCTCTCTATTTGTCCATGTCCTCTCTTGTCTCTTTGTTCACCTCCTCTTAATTCTCTTTCTCACCCTATCTATATACTTCCCTTCACCACACTTCCTGTCCATTTCTTATCCTACATGCTATACGTCTCCCCTTCCTTCTCTCAACGATTGTATCCTCCTTTCCCCAACTCTGTCCATCTCCTCCTCCCCCACCCCTTATCTCTCTCCTCCTCTCCCCCTGTCTATGTCCATGACCTTCACCACACTCCTAGTAGATCATTTATCCCACACACTATCTATCTCCTCCACCATTTTCGCAGCATCTATATCAACCCTATCTCTCTCTCCTCCTTCCCTTCTATCTACCTCCACATTCGTCTTATCTGTCTCCTCCTCCTCCACTTCCTCCATCCATCCCCATTGTTTTTGTACAGCTCTTTCTACCCGCCCCAACTGATATAAACTGTGGCACATGTAACATTTCCTACATTATATATTCATTACCTCCCAGGGGATCACAGTTCTTCCATACGTTTGTGGCGAGCATGGGCCCCTAGCTAGTGCAGTCTTTCTTCTTTCTTTCCTCCCTGGACTGCATTTCCTCTCCCTTCGTCTCCTTTCCTATCCTCACTTATTCCCCTCCACACCGGAGGACTGATGACCTAACAGTTTGGTCCCTCTGTCCCAAACAATCAAGCAACCAACCATATATTTATTCGAATCTTCAATCTCCTCAATCCTTCTCTATGTTAGCCTGTTCCTGGCCCCCTGCATTCCTCCTGCCTCTGTCTCCGTACATCTCCTTCATGCTGCGGTGGAATGTCCGAGCACTCTAAGGTGTCTTGCTGCAGAGCGTTGCTCCCTTTCCGAGGTTCCAGTCCGCCATCGGGCATGGATGTGTATGTTCTCATTACGTTAGTATAAGTAGATTGTAAGTCTTGCAGGAGCGGATTTAGACTTGAAAAGGCCATAACTACTTGAGATGTGGGGCCCTTTAGATACCCAGATATTATATGTTAGTGCCAAATACGATTTTCTTATACCTAAAGAATTTAATGCATATACAATTATAGATAGGGAAATAATGAATGTTTAACTTAAAAAAAAAAAAAAAGAAAAAAAAGAAAAAAAAAAAAAGAAAAAAAAAAACACTCTGGTACAAAGAAAAAAAATTCTTTTAAAAGGCACAATTTACGAAGGTTGTTGTTGTTGTTGTGGTCTTCAGTCCAGAGACTGGTTTGATGCAGCTCTCCACCCTACTCTATCCTGAGCAAGCCTTTTCATCTCCTCATAAGAACGACAACCCACATCCACTTGAATCTGCTTACTATACGCGTCTCTTGGTCTCCCTCTGCGATTTTTACCCCACACACTTCCCTCCAACGCTAAATTCACAATTCCTTGATGTCTAAGAATGTGTCCTACCAATCTATCCCTTCTTTTAGTCAAGGTATGCCAGAAATTTCTTTTCTCCTCAATTCGGTTCAAGGTTTATAATCTAATCTTTTGAAACATGTTTTAAGGAATCCGAAATTATGGTAGTAACACTACAATATTTTCTTCTGGCACAGATAACATCATAAATTGGTAAACTGCGTAATTTGTCACTTTCTATGCAAATGAGACTGAGGAAAATAATTTGTGTTTAGTCATTGTTGTTCTAAATTCATGTTTTATCCTCTTCTGTTGGGAAAAAGATCTTTCTCCAGAGCAATTTGTAACCGTCATACTAAGAAACAATCTAAAAACTACTTGTACATTAGAGAATGCTGTTTGGACGCGATCGTCAAATGTAACACTATACAGATCTTGATGTGTCAGACTATCATGTTCCTCTGATCCATAGGCTTGACCATGTCTAACATATTGATAAAAACGCTTGACTTCTCCTACAACATTCATGTCCACATATGCAGTATATGTTTAGCATTATGTAGTAAATCCTTCACGAATCTCTTCATCTGCAGCTTCCAATTCTGTTAAGAATGAAAACTTTTTTTGCAGAATCATTCTATAATGAGGCATTCTGTGCCAGATTTGAATCTAATGCATCCATCACAGGTATAAATGTTTCGATTCTGAACTTGTCTCTGGGCTCAAGCTTCTCTAAAGCATCCTTATCATCATATGCCTACTTCTATGTCTGCTTTTCTGCTAAATTCTACCAGGCGACTCCCTCTTTCAGTCCTTTCCTCAGTCCATATTCACCTACTATTCACCACCAATGCGAAGACAAAAGTAACAATATCCTCTCAAGTTTTCAGGTTAGTTTAAATATACGACAATTATCTTGCTCGGACAATTTTTTGGGAGCCCTAAGAAAGTGGGGGCTCCTAAGCTATAGCTTATTTAGCTTATACGTAAATCTTGCACTGAGTCTTGGAACTGATAACCATAGTAGTTAAGTCCTATAAACTTACAAACACTTGAATATCTCCTCCCCCCACTCTATCTCATTCTCGGCTCTATGAAAAAGTACACGAATCTGTCAACTTTAATGGTGAGTGATCAAACAGTGTCAAAGCCTGTTGTAAGTTACTCTCCGCCATGCTCCATACGGTAAGGTTGCGCAGCATAAAAGCCTTTTCAGTAAAAAAAATAAAGAAATGTGGCAAATTTGATGGTGATCGGTCAAATCAAACATGTCTTTACAATCAGATTCCGTCTTATAACAAAGTGTGAGTTATAATGCTGAGTTCATTCGATAAATGCATTGAAAAATGCACTTTTAGTTCTTCCCAAATTAGATGAATTTACGGTACATTTTGCAAATATTTTATGTCATAACAACCTTGTCCTGAGCATTAAGAATGCAAAAGAGATTCATGAAATCAGTCGAGCTGTTCTCAAGTGATGCGCTTACATACGTGATGCAACTGATTTTTGGATCACTGTGTTCCTCCTAATATCCAAATTTATAGGCAATATACTTACATTATTTGCTTACTATCCAGGCATTGGTCGGATATGTATTTATTCCATACTTGTTGTTGTTGTTGCATTTAGTCCAAACACCGAATTTATGCACCTTTTCACGCTACTGAATTCTCTGCAAGCCTCCTTCTCTTGTAAAAAGAACGGCAACTACATCATTTAACCCGCTTACTGCATTTTCCCCTCGGTCTCCCTCTGCATTTTTATGCCCAAACCCTTCCATCCTATGCTAAGTTCACGATTTCTTGATGTCTCAGAATGTGTCATACCCATAGATTCCTTCTTTCATTCAAGATATACGAGAAATTCCTTTTCTCCCCCTTTGTATTCAGCACCTCCTTATTAGCTACGCCATTACTCAAATGTTCATATTTTTGTTAAGCTTATGGGACTTAACTGCGGGGTCATCAGTCCCTAACCTTATAAACTAATTATGAACTGCCTTATACTAACGACAGCGCAAACATCCATGCCCGAGGGGGGATTCGAACCCCCGGCGGGGAACGGCCGCGCGCACCGCAGCATGGCGCCTTAATGCACACGGCCATTCCGCCGCGGCACGCCATTACCCACACAACATTCAGCATTGGTCTGCTAACACAGCATTTCAAAAACCTCAATCTGCTTCTGGTTTGAATTCTAGCCGTCCACGTGTCACATCGTCGCAAGCTATTCTCCAGACTAATGCCATCAGAAAACACTTCTTAACATTTTAATTAATATTCCATATCAAGAAATTTCTTTTTTTTTCAGAAAAGATTTACATTTCATTGGCATTCTGCATTTTATTTCTACTCTGTTTCGGTTATTAGAATTTATTTCACTAACCTACTAAAAAACTCATCTATAATTTTTATTGCCACATTTCCTAATCTAATAACTTCAGGAGCGCCGATTTTCCAAAACTACATTATATTTCCCTTATTGCGCTCTTGTTAAGGTTCATTTTATACCCTACTTTCAAGACACTATACATTACCACTACCTGCTTTCAGAAATGAAACAGCCGTTTTCTTACTGTAATTCTTTTATTTCCTCCACACGCGTTTCGCCCTTCGTTTTATGGCATCATCAGTGGATTCTATATCTGGAAGTTACATTTTCACTTAATACTGTAGCATCAATAGATTACAAACACTTCACTTTGTTTTACTCGAAATAATATAGGCTACTCGCGTGTTATAGTTTCTCGATTTTCATAGTGTTCTTTCCACCTGGTCACTACCTGAGTTCGCAGAGCTTCACAACAATTTGCGTATTTCCTTCTTCATTGTATCACTCACTTATTTAATTGTTTGCAATTTCACAGACTTGAAGGTGTAACTCGTTTAGGAATGTGTTTGTTTACATCTTGTATTGCTGACTTAAATGAGTATGTGTATGGGGCGTCTGGGTTTTATACGTGTACGAATATATATATATATATATATATATATATATATATATATATATATATATATATATATTCTTTTGTGTGTGTGTGTTGCGCGTGGGTGTAATCTCATATAGTAGGAGAAATTGTTGTGTTTTGATGATGTGATCACTGATTGCTTTTGCTAATCCTTGCTGTCAGTGACAGAATTTCTATGTCATCGGAACACCGCAAAATATTCATTTCTTCTCCCTGAATCCGTTTCCAAATTTCTCCTTGCTTTGCATCACAGCTTCCATTCTTATATTAGTCCCTCTATTCCAGATGAATTCTACAGGATATTACTAAACCGATAAGACCATTTCATTTTCCATTAGTCCATCAGCTTCTTCCCCTACTGTCCTAAGTTTTCTATCGCACAGATATCGTTATGTAACGACTTTCAGCCTATATTTTCGTTTTCACGCAGCTGAAGCCTCTTTACGCTATCTGATGATTAACGTGTCTTACAATAACATAATTTTCCAAGTACGTTCAGTAGCATAATAAGCAAACTGCGAAATGTGTTGTGAGTGGTGTTCGTAGTAAATGCGTGATAAATTCAACCACAAGAATGATGGAGCCTTTTTCATGCATCTTATTGTTCAAAACTTTGTGTCTTTCGAACCATGAGTCGTACTACGATATATTTTTGAAGCAACATTCAGTAATGTAAATTGACATGGTCAGAAAACTGTCGCATGAATACAGTTAGCAGCGAAAACTTGATTGCAATGTCAAGCCAAGTGTCGTAGTTTTACTGCATGAACAGCATAAACGTAGTAAGGAGAACCTTCATAGTATTCATCATTTTGTTAGGATTACAAGCGAGAAGAAGTTTCTTAATGGTTTGTAATTACGAGGTGAGTTGGAAAATATGTATCCCCTTTCGGTTTTGGCAGAGTTGTGTATGAAAGGGAAAGATAAATAAATAAATAAAATAGAATGAGACATGAAAGAGAAGACATATCTTTATTTTTCTACATAATTTTCAAGTACATCGAGACATTTGTCAAACCGCTTTATAATCAGTGCGTTGCATACGGAAGAAGCGTTGAACGGCTATGGAGTGGAAACATCCGTCATAAAAAAAAAAAAAAAAAAAAAAAAAAAAAAAAAAAATAAATAAAAATAAAAATAAAATAAATAAAATAAAATAAATAAATAAATAAAATGTTCAAATGTTTGTAGAACTTATGGGACTTAACTACGGGGTCATCAGTCCCTAAGCTTACACACTACTTATGAACTAGCTAAGACTAAGGCCGGCACAAATATCCATGCCCGAGGGGGGATTCGAACCCCTGACCGTAGTGGCCGTGCAGACCGTGACTGGAGCGCCTCAGTCCCCTCGGCCACCGCGGCCGGCCATCCGTCACCAACTGTCCGAAAGAAGTTCAAAAGCACTCCGTCTGCAGGTAAAGTGCTACTCGCAGTTTTCTGGGACGCCCAAGGAGTTTTTTGGAGGATGCAACCATCAATGCTGCGCGGTACTTTGGCACTCTGTCGAAATTGAATGAGGTGATGCGGAAAAAGCGGCCTGGCCTTCTCAGACCTGGCGTTCTGCTGTCGGATGACAATGTGAAAACACAGTCGGCGACGGCAACGCGAAACCATGTTGCAACTCTTGGATGAGAGCGCCTGCATCATCCGCCATTTAGAAGCTTATAAAGCGGTATGACAAATGTCTCAATGTACTTGGAAATTATGTAGAAAATAAAGATATGTCTTATCTTTAATGTGTCCTTCTATTTTTCTTTCTTTCATACACATCTTAGTCCACAGTCGTTAGGGGGAACTTACTTTCCAACTCCCCCTAGTATATGGAAAGTCTGTTGCAAGTCGCTAAGGGGTCTCGTTTTCGAATAGTAGATTAATGAAGTCTGAATAGTATTTAATGCGAACTACCCTCCGTTTTTCACTCCCACAGCGATCGTTGCCTATCAGTAAGAAACATGTAAACCACGTTTGGTTGATAACGATGCAGTAGTTCGGGACCCACACATACACACACACACACACACACACACACACACACACACACACACACACACACATGTTATGGTCTTCAGACTGGTTTGATGCATCCCAACACCCCAATCTATCCTGAGCAAGTCTTTTCATCTCCTCGTAAGAACGGCAAACCACATCCATTTGAATCTGCTTACTATATGCGTCTCTTGGTCTCCCTCTTCAATTTTTACCCCACACACTTTCCTCCAATGCTAAATTTACGATTCCTCGATGTCTAAGAATGTGTCTTACCAAGCGATCCCTTCATTTAATCAAGGTATGCCAAAAATTCCTTTTGTTACCAATTCTCTTCAGGACCTGTACATTAGTTATGTGAACTACCCACTTAATCTTCAGCATTCTTCTGTACTACCACATTTCAAAAGCCTCTATTCTCTTTTATATATATAAACCGGATATACACCTTACATACCTTCCATAAATCTCTCTGCCCATCACTATGACTATTACTTAACTTCCTGTTTGTCCTCTTAGGCTTCTCTCTGTATCAGCTAGCTGAAAACCCTACGTTGCTTTAGTATTTATATATTCCAATAGTTAGTCCATGTACCTCTCTCTGTTTCTGTCTCCTCTCTATGTCTCCCCCTTTTCTTACTCCTCCTGCTCCAACCTCCCCCCCCTTCCGCCGCCGACCACCCATCGACCTCCCTGTCTGTATCATTTGCTCCCCACTCTCTGCAAATCTCATTCTGTTCCCTCTCTCTGTTAATTCCCTCCCTCCCATGTCCAGTACACGGAAAATTACATGTATCTGCCTAATTTCATGATGATGGGTCTGACTGTTGATATCTGGTGTAAGGTACCCTCCACCATTCACCTCACGATATCTTATGTAGAGAGTAATTTTACTGTAAACAAATAGAAAAGCCTACTGATGATGACGATGACACAGCGGTACCGAAACAAGTTTGGAAGAAAAAGAAACACAGTGGTTTCCATATCAAGCGGACCCCATAATAATAATTTGATTGCAAACACGGATATCGTAAGAGATGCAAATCAAAATGATGAAAATTTCGTCGCTTAGTCAGGCAGTCTCCAGCAAGCTCTACAATAAATATAGGAACACCTTATTGAAACTTCAGAAGATGATCCTGAGTATAACATTTAATAATAACTGTCTAGCCTGTAATATAATTCTAGACTATACAAAAAACACCTAGGTGAACTGAATGTCATCAACGCCAATAAAAGTAAAAAGAAAGGCAGGGCTCTTGTGGCTAAATCAAGAAAGTAGGAAACTATATACAAAACAAAAGTCACTAAATAATGAACTTTTCAAAACACACCTAGAATTAGCCAACAAATTCACAATGCCAGTTAAATTTGAAGAAATAGCTGACAGGGAAAAGACACATACATAATAATCATAATAACTCAAAGAAAAACAAGAAAAAACTCAACAAAATTATAAACAACACGTACACACCTTCAACAAACAGTGACTACAACCAAAAATATAGCTTACATGACAGAATCGTCAAACACGAAAATCACCTACTATAAAAAGAGCCTTTACTTCCCGGACTGTATTTCCTTTCCCCTTCCTTCCTTTTCTATCCTTATTCCTTCCCCTCCCCACCGGGGGACTGATCCCTACCAAACAACCCAATCAAGAAAAAGAGCCAAAGCACCACATAAAAGCACAAATATCACAAAAATAATAGAAGAAATAATAAAAGATTCTGAACATATTATAAAGGAACAAGAAAACTGAGTACACTAAATTTGCAGAGAAACGTAACAACAGAATTAGTGTTAGCAGAAGTAACACAGGTAATCAAAACACCCAAAACCACCATAACACAACACCTGAAGAAATCACATTCAATAAGCTTATAACTGAAATGCAGGTGAAGTAAATGTACTGGTTCTGATAAAGGAAAAGAATACATAAATGAAACACTAGATTCTCTGAAAGACAACAACGTCATCAAATAGATTAAAGTCCAAACAGCAACATACCAGAGAAACATCCTACACCGAAAAACACCAAAACTATATTCTCAAAAGGCCAGATGGAAGAATGACGTAGAAAAAATCCAAAGGCACCTGCTCTACATTCATTACCAAAATTTGACAAGAAAAATATCCCATTATGACCCGTCATTGATTTCAGAAATACTCTGTTCTATCACCTAACCCAAAAAACGTACACAATACTAACGAAAATATACATTTTTGAAAACAACAGGAATCTGGAAAACACAAAGGAACTAGTAGACAAAATCAAGAATAAGGACATACCAGACACAGTAACGATGATATCCTTTGATATCACATCATTGAACACCTGGATACTGGTAGATGAAACAATCATCATGACACGAAGACTTAGGCAACAAAGAAACGCACAAGACACACACATTGATGAAATAGCAAACATAGTCGGAACAATAACAGAAGAAAATAACTGCAGGATCAGAAGTGACATCTGTTATTTCAGAACAGACACCACATGTAAATATATAATATACCGGTGACGGGCAATGATCCTTCCTTTAGCGGGAAGGGGGGAGCAAGTTTGCGACCCTTACTCTTACGGAAATTAGTTTCAAACTACGAGTTTGAGTACTGTGGGCAGGGTAAAATTGGGAATTTGTATCTGACGGGAGGCGTGCTTAGGTAGTCCTTGCAGGTGCGGTAATCACTGTGTCCTCAGTGGTATAGTGGTCAGCGCAACTGCCTAGAAAGCAGGAGAGCCGGGTTAGAATCCTGGCTGAGTACACATTTTCAGCTTTGCCCATTCGCAGTTAATGTCATATATTCTGTGAATATGAAAGGAGAGAATTACTTTGTGTTCAATAAATACTTCTGTTCCTAACAGGAAGGACTGCCAATGGAATCTCCGATTAGTGGCCTCTTGGGCAACATCTTTGGACACACTGAAACATGTCCATAAAAAAGTTTTGTAACAAAAGTCTAATATTGTGCCTCCTGTTTTGTGTCCAGTAACTTGCTTGCAAGAAAATGTATAATATCGCTTCTACTGTGTGTATCGATATGTACTTAAGTCTGTGAAGTTTCATCTTTGGCAAAGAGAATGTATTGCATAGCATTGTAGCTCGCGCAGAGAGAGAGAAGGGGACTTGTGGTTTAGCTCGCTTAGAGAGCGGTTGAGTTGTGTGTATGGCTCCGATGTAGAGCAAGGCTGCTGTGCCAGGAAGTTGACTTGATTGTATTTGGAATATATATTGTATTTTTTTATTACTATCACCGCTGGAATGAAGGTAATTGCATTTGATGTCATTAGGAAAAAGTTGTATTATGTAGGTAATGTAATGGTGATTATTAATAATAAGTAACAAAGTTGACCTTTCTTTCCTGTTTCATTTACGTAGTTAGAAGATTAACCTACTTCCTACATTTGATAATTAGTTATTAGTGGATTTAAAGTGCAGCATTGATTTTGGTTATCTTGTTAAACAGATTTCGTTATTTGTGCTATAGTAAATGATTGTTATGCAACACTGCAGTCAATTGATTAGGATACTGAATTTCAATAATCAGGTACTGATCTGCATAAAATTCTCGCAGTCAAACATTAAGAAAGTGGTTTGTGGTTTTTTAATATATTTCTCGCAGTCAGAATTTTTGAGTATAGTCAGTGTCTGTTTCATGTGGTGACTTGCCACAGTTGTTTTGTTAAAAGATCCGTTGCGCACATAATCAGTTTAATGCACTGTTTCTTATTTAATAGTATATACATCAATATCAGCGCCTTAATTAATCCAAATTACTGTGTTAATGAACAATTTGTTGTCTGATTTAACGATAGGTTCATCATTAAACTACACACACACACAGCTTTTAACACTACACACACAAAAAAAGAACGAAGTTATATACTGGTAACATTATGTCAATGGATTAATATGTCTGATCAACGAACCACACACACACACATAAGACATCTGCACAATTAAATGAACAATCTGCTCCAAAACATCCACTTCACGCTGGAAACAGAAACAGACAACACGCTGAATTTTCTAAATTTCACCATAAGAAGAACAAACAACACTCATGAATTCACACTATTCAGAAAACCAACCACCACGAACTTTACCATTCACTATTTATCAATTGACCCGATGCCACACAAACAGGTAAGTTTCAGATTCATGATCAACAGACCTAGCAAAAATACCTATATGCAAAGGAAAACGACACACAGGGACTAAACACAATAAAACAAATAGCTCTGGAGAATGGTTATATCACTGGTATAGTAGGTTAAAAGGAAACAGTCACTCATTTAATAGACTAAACCAACATAACACAGAAGAACGCAAAACACAGACAAGGAGCACATACAATGCAACAGCACAACACAAACGGAAGAAAGTGGCACATTCTAACCAAGAATAAGAAAATTGTTGACAGGATAGGCAATACGTGAAAGACATAGGATACAGGACAGACAACACAGGACTGAAAAACTGAGAACAAATAAGTCATCTATAAACTCACAAGCAACACATGTCATTCATTTTACATAGGACGGACTTGTAGGAATTTCAAAATCAGATATACTGAACACCTAAGAGCACTAAAAGGTCACAGCTCCCACAACCACCATACAACCAAAATAAAAACTTATAAAAATAAAGTATAAAAGTTAAGCCACAGCCTATACCATAAATTAACAATAGAAAAAACTACCACTTACAAAAAGCAACAACAGAAGGAAAATTAGTTATGAATGGATATACAACAGTGTACAAAAACACACTATTTAACACATTAAAGGAGCTATACAGAAGAAATGACGCCGACAGTTAAAACTTGCACCCACCCACATAGACAAACCCATCCACACACTTCCTTCCCACTCCCCATCCTTCCCCCCCGCCCACACACACACACACACACACACACACACACTCACGGAAGCAGAGAGCGGTAATACAATTCTAATCCATTGCCATTCCCATTGGGTAAGAAATGGACAACTAGTATAGACGCACAATAACAAAAGCGTACACAGTCGATTTTACCAAACGGAAGTGGCTGCGCAGTCCCTCTCAAGACGCTTAGGACCGCGCGGCGTGTGATCCAAAAAGAATCGTAAGTAATAGACAATATAGACTGATGAACGAAATGTGACTACTCACGAAATGTACATTCACACTCAAAATAGCGTGCTAACTCATCAAAATGTTCACACAGACTTATTTGGTTGCAGATGACAACGTTACCAATGTCTGATATCATATAAATGGTCCTACATGATAACACAATGTAAAGCCAAGGTAATAACAAAGAATAAGGTATACGACTTTTAGGCCTAAATTTAACACATAGGTTAGTAGTAAAATTATGAATCTTCATCTCTCAGCTGTAATGAATAAATAAAATAAAATAAATAAAAATTGTTTTGTGGACCAAATGTGAAAAATTTCATCAGGATCGGAATAAAAGGGTAGACTGGTGTTGCGGTCTGTTTTGAAGTACCCTCAGCCATGCACCGTACGATTTATTACGTAGACAAGGGTGTAAAATTTTATGGTTATCTGATGAACGGTATGGTAGCGCGTAAAACGCGTATGTAATCCGAAATGGCATTACCCATACAAGATTACCAATTTCCCTTTATCTGCAGTTCCTATGGGTTATGTCTTTTTATTTCTATTAAGACGAACAAAACAAAACATCTACATTCATTCACTCCCCCTACCAACATTTGTTTTATATTTGATTTTACATTATTAGGTCATAATATACTATAATTTAAGTGATATAATAGTACTACTGATTCTGTTACAATGCATGAGGGAATGCATTTCTTAATTTTACTAAATTGTCCACTTAGGCTGATCGGCTAATCCTGCGGAGTAGTGCATTGCTGGCGCGAAGTGACTGGTCTCTACAACGTGGCATGAGATCAACAGAAATTTTACGTTTCAGACTCTCAAAACCCTGGTGGAACTACTCTATAACTGCTCTGCTTAGCAGAAACTATCACCACAAAATCAGCACTTACTTGCTACAAACCGCTGGTTCTGCTGCTTGATATACATGTTAATATTTACCCCTGTGTTGAACTGTTAGTTTGTCTTCAGTTGTGAGTCTCGGAACAGGGACTGATTGTTGGATGTGTGAGGAGGCTGCCACAGCGAATATACCATCCCTAGACATCCTGCATGTCTGTCTCTCAGTAGATGATGGAGGCTTCTTTCCCAACGCTCTTGTCCTCTTCTCTCTCCCTATTGTAAGTGTGTGATCTAGATTAATCATCTCCTGTCCAACAACTGCCTAAATAATTCACTTCGTCGTCTGACTAGTCGCCACTGACATTTTCTGTTGCCAACATATCTCAGAGATGGGTGAGACGTCTCTGAGAAAATAATTTGTTTTTAAACAAGCTGTATGCAATCCATCATTCAAAAATTATCAGCTAATTATCCAGAAATGACTTTAAGCCAAGATAATAATTTCTTTAATTTACTGTAATTACTTGTTGTGACGATATAACGTCATCGGCAGATAACACTACATTCCTTCCTTTATACACTTACTTATACCTGAGGCAGGAAAATAATGTAATAGAAACCGTTAATATCAGTAAATAAAAGACTGCGATCTTCGGTTAAAGAGCTGAAAAACAATGTGTATACAATAAAAAAAAAATCATTTCTGGGTTTAAACCCTTCTCAAAATGTATTCCTAACTCGCTATACATACTTGGAGATCTTATTGACCACCTCTGGGAATATTAGTTGCGTACAACGCACGATTTGTGACAATGTGTATCATCAGTCCCTGCCCCTATTAGGAGACAACTGTCACAAATTCCATGCATTCAATCACAATTTTGAAGTGTGTACCACTACCTCAGTCTTTCACGTATGTGCTGGAGTTGGACCAGATATGGTGAAACTATTGTTCAAACTTGTACACTGGTGAAACGTGTTTGCTACTATTGTGGTTATATTCAGGTTATTTGCTTTTAATGTTAAAATGTTTTACTCTAAGTAGGCTACATTGCAGGAAAGAAACGAAAATTTATTTCTTACAGAAATATTCTAATGATACGCTCAGATCAGCACAGACGATTATTTTTGGGTGGGGGTGGGGCAAATTTGAAAGCTAATTTACTTAGTGTCACTTGTAATATATATAAGTCTAGAAACTAGTTTTTGATATATATATTTATAAATTATATAATTTGAAACTTCCAATTGTTAGTGAAATTTTCCAAATTTTTCTTTCATATAAACTTTGTCCTAACAATTTCGAATTTAACAAACTACACCCATCCAATTCTATCAAGCCGTTCTCAAGTAATGATATTCCATACATCCAGAAACTGATTTTTAGTTTTATAAATATAATGAGGAGATGTTGTAACTCAGTACCACAGTGAGGCTCAAAGAAATGACACTCGCATTCAAACAAACTTTCAGCTACAGCCTTCACCAGAAACAGAGCATATATACACTCACACAAGCACCACCGTCTCCGGCGGCCACGCTTCAACTTGAGACTCGTGACTGATGAAGGCTATGGCCAGAAGCTAAGTCGCGTGAGTATTATTGTCTTTTCTATGCGCTTCTTTGTGGTCAGCAATTATCTTTATAGCGAATGGCTACCTATTCGCAATATATTTATAAAAATAAAAATCCTCACTCCTTCCCCTCCCCACTGGGGGACTGATAACCTCACTAGTTTAGTCTCCGTATTTCAACCAAACAACCCAACCCCAACCCGAGTTATTTGAGTTGTGTGTTAGAAGCTGTAAAAACTAAATCTTACTGTCATTTAACATCACATTAATTTCTACATGCCTTGAACTTATTTCGGTAACTGCATTATTTGATATTGCATCGATATTCCCAACGACGTCCTTTACTTCCATGCTAGTGTCATCAGCGAACAGAAATATCTTCGAATTACCTGTTATACTAGAAGGCATAATATATACAAATGAGAAACAACAATGGACCCAGAACAAAACCCTGGAACATCATTTACCACTTAACTGTGCCCCATTGTGAGCGCATATCACAGCCATTTTCAGCACTGGAGAGGATAATCTTCTACTGTCTGTTATTAGAATAAGAAGTAAACCAATTATGAGCTGCTCCCTTCACTCCATAATAGTCTAACTTTGCAACAGTGTGTTGCAAGATGAACTCAAATCTATGATACGCATTTATACTCAGAATCGATATTAAGTAATGACTGTATTTTTGCTGTATTTGGAACAGAAGTACTATTACAACTCATAAAATACATTTTTCTGGCTTAGAATTGTTTGCAGGATGGATATTATGCTTGATTCCATTTACCTTTGAAGAATTGAAATAAATAATTAAATGATTCGCGTCGCTCGCAATAATTCCAGTGATTATAGATGCTATGCATCGACAGCGCAATTCAAGAGAGGACGAAAATTATTTAATGTGCTGGCTCATCTGCCTTCTTCACTCATAACACACACAAAACTGAAAATTGACTTTAAAATTTAACTGTGTCGAAAACAGTCTTTATTAGTTGACTGTTAAACAATTTCTAGATTAGGACTCCGAGCTACGGCTTTCACGTTTTTACATGGTTGGAGATGTTTACTTCAACATTATTGGAAAAGGACTTAACTATCACCCTCACTTTGATTAGAGCTATTCAAAGTACTTTACGGAATGTTAGGGCTACCTCGTTACTTTTTTTTAGAATATATTTTTTTTACACACCCTGCAGTTGTTATGATTATATGTATACTCTGGCATTGTCCAGCAATAAAAATACAAAACATTCATGGTAGAGTTCATTATTCGAAGGAACATAGAACTGATGGAAAAGTGCCCTAACAAAGACATGTGGCAAAATGAATCAGGCAAACAAACTAGACTCATATGAAGAAGCAATTGCGGTCCATCAACAAATAAGACTTCTATAAGATTTTCGTAGAAAATATCAGTAGGTTTATTCCATAAAACATGTGCTTTAGAAAACAAGATGAAAGACTAGGAATGTATTACGAAGAAAACTGCATAGATGGCTATTTATTTTTCAGAACTACTCAAATATCCAGTACCACCATCAAACTCTCATGAAGAGATTCGTCAGTACACAAATCATAGATCTCAACGACCCAACAAATATGAAATCCGCACACATTCCTCACACTCACGAACAACATAACATCTGGAGAAGACGGTATAATTTTGTAACTCTCGAAAAACCCTAAATCCACTTGAGAAGCTTATAGAAATTTTAATATTCCTGTGACAAACGGAATCCTATGAACGGAACTTTTATCTGTCGACTGGAAATGTACACCCATCCTCCCAGTGCATAAAAAGTGACAAATTCGACTTTACTATCTACAGTGGAATTTCCGTAATTTAGGTTATTTACTAGACCTTCTCAGCAAGTGTTCGACAGAGAACTAAAGGGCAGCTCTATCATAAGATTCGGTAAAACCAAATGAACTTCCGACCGGGACGATCTCGCGCAGAGGACATTTTCAAGCTGAAGACAAATATATAAGGTGACTATAGGCTATCCGCTCATTTGTACGTTTGTTGACTTCTGAAGGACATGTGATTCCATCCATCGTAAATTCCTTTTAAACGTTATAGATCAAAGATTTGACCCAAAACACTACTACTGGTGAAATTTATATGTGATACCTCTAAACCTTTCTAGTTAATGAGCCACTGCGACAGGGTGACGGATTGTAAAATGTAAACTTTCTCGTCCGGAAATGAAAATATTGCTAAAATTTACCGAGATATTATGCAGAGGTCTTGTGGATTTGTTATTAAAATCCAATGTTTTGTCCCCATCTCTATATATATAAAGGCAATGTCCCGACTGACTGACTGATTGCCTGACTCATCATCTCCCAGCCAAACCTCTGAAGATAGAAACTTGACGGGACGTTAAACCCATAGAAACTTGACATTTGTAGAGGGTTTTGATCTTACTCCGTAGGCGTCATTTAAGAAGCGATTTTTCGATATTCCGTTCGTAAGGGGGTGAAACAGAGGATGCAATGTTTTTTAAATACGTTGTTATTTGGTCAATTTTGAAGTCAGAAATACAAAATTTCGGATAAGGATACGGGTTTCGAATTAAAAGACACGAGTTTCGGTATGTTTGGAAATGCAGCAACTAAGAAGGTAAAATAGGGGATCAAAAATTCTTTTCGAAAAGACATTGCTATTCAGACAATTTTGAAGATAGAGCTGCCAAAATTGTAATTATATTGTTGATTAGAATTTAAAAAATACATGCTTCAGTGTTTTTGGATATTCAACCATCATGGGGGTTAAATTGCGGGGATGTTTTTTCGAAATCTTTTGCTATTAAGGTAATTTTGAAGCTATAACTACATAAATTAGTATATGTTTTCTTGCTCAGAATTAAAAAGACACGTGTTTCAGTATTTTCAGAAAATGTATCATTTAGGGGGTGAAATAGGGGATGAAACCTTTTTTGAGAGTACGTTGCTATTTAGGAAATTTCGAATTTAGAACTACAAATTTTCAGATTTGGATCCGGGGTTCGAATTAAAAAAAAAAAAAAAAAAAAAAAAAAAAAAAAAAAAAAAAAAAAAAAAAAAAAGCAAAACACGTGTTTCGGTATTTTTGGAAATTAGACCAATAATATGGTGAAATACGGGGTGAAAAATTTAATTTCAAAACTATCTTGCTTTTAACTCAAATTTCAAGCTATAACTATGAAGCTTAGGATATGGACTCTTGATCTGATTTAAAAAGATACGAATTTCGGTATTTTTGGAAATTCAACAACTGTTATGTTGTTATGGTCTTCAGTCCGAAGACGGTTTGATGCAGCTCTTCACCCTACTCTATCCTGAGCAAGCCACTTCATCTCCTCATAAGAACGGCAACCCACATCCATTTGAATCTGCTTACTATATGCGTCTCTTGGTCCCCCTCTACGATTTTTACCTCACACATTTCCCTCCAATGCTAAATTTACGATTCCTCGAAGTCTAAGAATGTGTCCTACCAAGCGATCCCTTCTTTTAGTCAAGGTATGCCAAAAATTCCTTTACTCACCAATCCTGTTCAGTACCTCTTCATTAGTTACGCGATCTACCCACCTAATCTTCAGCATTCTTCTCTAGCACCACATTTCAAATGCCTCTATTCTCTTCCTGACCGCACTGTTTATCGTCCATGTTTCACTCCAGTACAAGGCAACATTTCATACAAATGCTTTCAGAAAAGATTTCCTTACACTTAAATTAATATTCGATGTTAGCAAATTTCTCTTTTTCAGAAATGTTTTTCTTCCCATTGTCATTCTGCATATTATATACTCTGTATTGCGATCGTCATATGTAACTTTACTACCCAAGTAACAAAACTCATCTACCACCTTCATTGTTTCGTTGCCTAATCTAATTCCTCTAGTATCGCCTGATTTTCTAAGACTGCATTCCATTATCTTTGTTTTGCTCTTGTTAATGTTCATTTTATACACTCTCTTCAACACACTGTCCATTCCATTCAACGGCACTTCCAGATCCTTTCCTGTCTCTGATAGAATTACAATGTAATCAGCAAAACGCAATAATTTTATTTCTTCACCCAGAATTTTAATCTCTATTTCAAATTTTTCCTTGTTTTTCTTCACCGCCTGCTCGATGTACAAATTGAATAACATCGGAGAAAGGCTACAACCCTGTCTTACTCCATTCCCGACTATTGCTTCCCTTTCATGCCCTTCGAGTCTATAACTGCGGTTGGCTTTTGTACAAGTTGTAAATAACTCCTCTTTCCCTGTATTTTACTGCTGCTGACTTCAGAATTTGAAAGAGTGTATTCCAATCAACATTGTCAAAAGCTTTTTCCAAATCTGCAAAAGCTAAAAATGTAGGTTTACCTTTCATTAATCTATCTTCTAAGATAAGTCGTAAAGTGAGTATTGCCTCCCGTGTTCCAAACTGATCTTCCCCGAGGTCAGCTTCTGCCAGCTTTTCCATTCTCCTGTAGATAATTCGTGTTAAAATTTTGCAACCATGACTAATCAAACTGATGGTTCTGTAATTTTCACACCTGTCTACGCCTGATTTCTTTGGAAATGGGGATTGTTACATTTATTTACATTCGCCTGTCTCATACATCTTACACACCAAGTGAAACATTTTTGTCATGAATGACTCTCCCAACGACTTTAGTACCTCTGAGAGAATGTCATCCACTCCCGGGGCCTTGTTCCGACCTAGGTCTTTCAGGGCTCTGTCAAATTCATCTCTCAGAATAGTATCTCCTATTTCATCTTCATCTACTTCCTCTTCCCTTCCTACAACATTTTCTCTACGTTGATTTCCTTTGTAGAGCTCCTTTATGAACTCTTTCCACCTTGATATTCGTAGAGCTGATTTTCTTGTCCCCAAATGTCTCTTTTATTTTCCTGTAGGCAGTATCCCTTTCTTATACATTCTTCTACAGATTTGCATTTGGCTTCTAGCAACTCCTCCTTAACCATTTTGCAATTCCTATCACTCTCATTTCTTAGTCGTCTGAACTGCATTTTGTTTGTTTCATTTACTGTATTTTTATATTTCCTCCTTTTATCAATTTAATTTAGTATTTACTGTGATAGCCAAGGATTTTTTGTAGGTCTTGCCTTTCTACCTATTTTGTCCTCTGCAGCCTTCACTATTTCATGCTACCCATTCCTCGTCTACCGTTTTATTTCCCCAGTTTCTGTCAGTTGTTGCCTAAAGCTCCCTCTGAAATTCTTAATATCTTCAGCTTCCCTTAATTTATCCAAGTCCCATCTACTTTAATTCATTATTCTTTAACCAGGTGTTTGGTATGATTAAATCATGTTCCGTGCAAAATTCTACCAGGCGACTTCCTCTTTCATTCCTTTTTAAATTTTACTAATTTTCTTACCCAATTAAGGGATCTAACATTCCATGCTTCGATCTGTAGAATGCCACTACTGTCTTTCCTGATGGCGAAATCCTCCTGAGTAGCTCCCGCTCGGAGATCCGAATGGGGGAATCTTTTACCTCCGGAATATTTTACCGGAGAGGATGCCATCATATTTTCATACAGTAGAGCTGCATGTCCTCAAAAAAGTAACGGCTGTAGTTTCCCCTTGCTTTCAGCCGTTCGCAGTAACTGTATGGCAAAGCCACATTAGCTGATGTTACTAGGCCATCTCAGTCCAGACTGTTGCCCATGTAACTACTGAAAAGGCTGCTGCCCCTCTTCAGGAATCACACGTTTGTCTGGCATCGCCACAGATACCCCTTCGCTGTGGCTGCACCTACGGTACGGCTGGCTGTATCGTTGAGGCACGCAAGCCACCCCACCACGGCAATGTCTGTGATTCATGACGGTGGATTCAACTAAGGGCCTAAAATAGGGGAACCAAAATTCTTTTCGAAAACACATTGTTGTCAAGACAATTTTGAAGCTAGAGCTGCAAAAATTGGTATTTCTATTCTAAGTTAGAATATAAAAAAATACGTGTTTCGGTTTTTTTGGAGATTCAACAATCAAGGGGGTTAATTGGAGAGGGGATGTTTTTCGAAAATCTTTTGCTATTAAGGTAATTTTGAAGCTACAACCACATAAATTAGTATATGTTTTCTTGCTCAGAAGTAAAAAAGACACGTGTTTCGGTATTTTCAGAAAATGTATCATTTAGGGGGTGAAATAGGGGATGAAACCTTTTTTGAGAGTACGTTGCTACTAAGCCAATTTTGAACTCAGAATTACAAAAAATGATAGTTGCATAATTGATCGGAATTTAAAAGGCACACGTTGGGGTATTTTTCGAAATTCAACTATTAATAGGTGCCATAATCAAAATCAAATATTTGTAAATCTTAAGAGACTTAACTACGGGCCTTCAGTCCCTAAGGCTTACAAAATAATGAAACTAATTTTAACTTAGACTGACTTATGCTAAGGACAACACAAACACCCATTCCCGAGGGGCGAATCGAACCCCGACGGCGAACAGCAGCGCGCACCACAGCATGGCACCTCAATACTCACGGCCATTCTGTCGCTGCTACAAGTAGTATCACAACTTTTAATTATGATAGTTCTTAAGCTATATCTATGAAGATTTATATTAAGAGGTAGAAACAACTGGTGCAGACCAACCAGCCTAGGCATGCGATGCTGCGGGTGTTAAGCTAGTATGCCTATATGCAGAGGACATTCTCAAGGAGGATCGTGGCTCTTCTGAACATACGATATACACTCTGGTTCAATTCAGTTGTACTGCCGCCACGACTTTATGGGTTGCCGCACGTCCTCAAATAAAAGGAAAATGTTCCTCCTTTGAGAGAGAGGTTTTTAGTATTATTGCTTCGCCATCCTATTCGATTGCTAAGTTCTTGACAATACTATTACCACCGCATGTGGGCGACTCAGATTCCTATATCAAGAATTCGGGACATTTTATAAGTGAATTAAATGAGATATTGGTCAAGCCAGAGGACATATTAATTACTTTTGATGTGCTATCCCTGTTTACTGTGGTTCCTGTCAATGAGGTGCTGCAACAGCTGAATCTCATTTTTCTTACCGACACAACAGATGTGTTCAGATATTGCGTCACGACTACTTATTTCAAATGGAACGATTATTTCTACGGACAGACAAATGATGTAGCTATTGGCGAGTCCCTTAAGCTCAGTTATAGCAAATTTCCTTCAAGGAAAAAATCGAGGCACAGGCATTGACAATAGCAAACAAAAAACTTGTCACTCGGGTCCGCTATGTACACGGTACGTTTGTTGTGTGGAGGCATGGCAGAGAGGAACTGGATCGTTTCCTTGAACACTACAACGGGATTAATCATAGAATTCAGTTTATCGTGGAGAAGGGGGCAGACGCAAAACTGAAAACACTTTATCGGAAGCCCACACACAGATCGTTATCTGCACCGGGATTCAAACCAGCTCCTACTACAAAAGTGGGACATAATAAAGAAGTTGGCGGACAAGGCAAGGAACCGGAACTACTCGACGCGGAGTTAAACACGTGACTAGTGCTTTACACAAGAACGGCTACTCGTCTGCGAAGATAAAGAGAGCGTTGAGACCGACACGTAGAATTCAGAACTATGAAAAGGTTCCTGCGAAATCTAAAGTCTTCCTGCTGTTATAGAGAACGTCACCGACCGTGTCGGTAAAATTTTGACGATACGGATTACGTCGTAATATACAGGATTACCTGAAATCGGCAAAGGATGCTCAAACCCGCTAGAAAAAGCAGGAATTTATAGGATTCCGTGTAGCTGTTGAGTCGTATACATGGGTATCACAAAAAGAACAGTCAACTACTAGACGAGCGCAAGATAAACTGTAGAAGGAGCGAGATTGACAGATCTGTTGTTGCCGAACATGTTTTTCAACTAGGAGCTCACCTTATTCAATTTGGCAAGAATCATGGTTTGGCAAACACAAATGGATTTACGAAAGACTGTACAGAGAGGATATGGAGGTTATAAAACACCCCAATAATTTCAATAGCGTGGAGGAGGGCGTGAAACTGAATGAATTCTTGATTCTGGTGTTGATGAAGAAATGTAACAGTCTACCACCAACGGAGAATATTAACAACGGAAAACGGCAATCGGAGCTCGAACACGCGTTAACGGAAACCGGCTGCAGTCAATCATGAGCCAGGGTGTGTATCGGAGGTTCAAACGAACTAGAACCCCCCTTGAGAATGTCTTGTGCAGATGAGGACGAAACATGGGTTTTAGTAACAATTCCACAAGACCACTGCATAATAGTCCGGAACATTTTAGCAATAGGGTGATGGATTATCACCACTGCTCTTCAATCTTGAAAGTCATTAGAGAATAAAAGAAGGAACTCAAAAATCAGAACTACTACAAACCCACTCAACTTGGACAAGTGATCTATTGGACAACGTAATCACAGCTGTCAAACAGGGAGATTCTAAAGAATTCACTCGGAACACTAGGCAACAAATTTCATTCAAGAAAATGAAGTTTATTTGTGCTGTATTCAAGATGTGTGGCAAAAAGTTGGAGGGCTCAAGCATCCTGCCGATGTCTTCGAAGTATTTCCGACAAACGATCTGTGTTCTTCTCTTTCTTGTTCTTGTTCCTTTGATGCAGTCTGTTTGAACGTACGTCTTATCTGTTTGCTGTTGTAACCGGTTCTTCGGAATGTTGTCTCCAGGTGTTGCAGCTTCTCTGGAAGGCTGTCTTGGTCGCAGATCGATCGTGCTCTATGGTCAAGTATGCGTAGAACGCTTTCACGCTGAGAGTTATGGTGGTAACTGGAGGCATTCAGATATAGATCACATCGTGTTCTAAAAACATTGTTACAATTCGTTACTAAAATGATCCTCGAAAAGTATGTCGCTACTCATAACGTATAATAAAATATCATATACAGGGTGAATCACCTAACAGTTGCACTGCACATATTACGGAAACGGAAAGTGCGAATTATGTGCGGTTTTCACAGTATGGAATGGTAGTCAAGGACTCATATTGTTAGCCAATAAACAGATTATAAAAACACCTAGAAAGTGTATTTTTTATGCAAACATAGTATTTTTCAAATGGAACAATGGTTGTTTCTTCCACACAAGCTTTTTCACACAAGCTGTGTACAAAGAATTTTGAATGACATTTTTATAACGTTTAGTTTGGCAGCTAAAAAAAAAAGCAGTCAACAATCCGAAGATTGGTTTGAACACCACAGTGCTTTACTAGGCATGGTCCTGTTTGGAGGTGGTATGCCGTTGCCTTCCTCTGACCTTCGAACTGGCTTACCCAGCCAGTTATAGGGGGACCTACAGTTTAACGTGGGTTCCGAACCATGGTGCTACTCGGTATTTTTCACATGAGCAGTACTGCCAGAGGTGAAAGAAGTGGAAAGTGACAGATAAAAATCCTAGGACCTGGCAGGGATCGAACCCGCGACCTTTGGATTTGTAGTCTGGCTTGGCAGCTACAACCATTCAAAATTTTTGGGACGGAGGCTACTACAGCCTAGCTGACTGGCAAGTGGTCGTAAGACAGTGGGCCTTGCACCAGAAGCTAGCCACTCGGCCAGTCAGCTATGCTATCGCAGCCTCCACCCCCGAAACTCTGAACGGCTGTAGCTACCAAACTAAACGTGATAAAAATGTCACAGCTGGTGTCAAATATTCCATTGCATGATAGAAACAGCCATTGTTCCATTTAAAAAAACTGTATGTTTGCATAAAAATACACTTTCTAAGTAATATTACAATCTGTTTATTGGCTAGAAATACAAGCCCCTGACTACCAATCTGATCTCTGAAAAACGCAGATCAATCGCACTTTCCGTTTCCGCAATGTTTGCGGAACAATTGTTCGGTGATTCACCCTAAATAATGTCTGTTACTTCAGAACAGATGTTTCGTAGTATAACAAAATGTTTTTAATTTTCTTGTTTTTATAAAGTCGCAAACTGAACAGCAAACAAGTATGTGCGCTTTTACAGTTGAGAGAAAATAGATTACTACAGATATTTCAACGACTGACGACTGTCATCGATTGTTAGCTGTGTACCTCTAACCATACCTCGCGCTTAGTCTACTGTTGTAGGGAAGAAATGCAAATCTGTCTTGTGGCCTATTTCCTTCGAGAATGACTGCCGCGGTATACGTCAAAACTGTCCGATTTAAGAAAATGTAGAATCAACAATATGATTCTCTGAATAGCAGAACTAATTTGAATGCTATAGGTTTCAGAAATTACTACAACCAGTCGCCTTTTGTTTCTTCTTAATGAAGATTTATTTAAACAATTACCGGTTTCGAGCTGCCTATCAGCTCATCATCAGATGGTATACATTTAGTGCAAATTGCATTTGTATCTGTGGCAGGGCAGAAAACGAGAAAAAAGTAAGCACTAATTTTGGTATGCTACACTGAATAATTACCATATAAGTCTGTCTTCAAGACATTACTTACAGTCATGAGTTTCACATGTAATTTGTCCATATTTGGCCCGCCTTTGGATAGCATTTCACTACACTTCCTTTCCATCAACACACTACAGCAACTCCCACGGCTTTCGTTTAATTTTACCGCTTGAAAGTCGTGGGAGTTGCTGTAGTGTGTTGATGGAAAGGAAGTGTAGTGAAATGCTATCCAAAATCGGACCAAATATGGACAAATTACATGTGAAACGCATAACTGTAAGTAATGTCTTGAAGACAGACTTATATGGTAATTATTCAGTGTAGCATACCAAAATTAGTGCTTACTTTTTTCTCGTTTTCTGCCCTGCCACAGATACTAATGTAATTTGCACTAAATGTATACCATCTGATGGTGAGCTGCTAGGTAGCTCGAAACCGGCAATGGTTTAAACAAATCTTCATTAAGAAGAAACAAAAGGCGAATGGTTGCAGTAATTTCTGAAACCTATTTCAAGAAACAGCCGCAGGTTCCAACACAATGGATAAAAGTTTTAATTTGAATGCTGCCTCTTAAAATTTGAAGATTTGTTTTCTTTTAATAAGGAAACAACTGTGTTTACGTGAAGTCAAATATTGGTAGCGATCAATCTCGTCCGTCCCCCATCAGTCTTGAACACCTCGTCGATCGCGGCGCCCACCGCACCTGCGGTTCTTGTGATACCCTGAAACTGGCTCTGAGTCTACTCCACTTCTTGTGACCCATCCTGCTTTATTTATTCGATGTACTTTTATTTTCTACTTGAAAGGATGCTATTTACTTTCACAAGTTTTTCAATAAAGATATTCACCATGAGACTGTTCTTTTCTGTCGCAAAACAGCCCAGACACAGCCATATTACACAATAATCTTTGGTCTTATGATTAAACATGGCACTGAGAAAGCTAATTAGCTCAAGCCTGTTCTTGGGTGATCCACTTTCTAGTATCCGGAAATCTTTATAGAAATACATATTTAGAAATATTATGAAACTGTTCGCTGTCATATTAGGGTAAAAAATTCCATTGTGTCCAGTGAAAGTCCAAGGATTTTGAGGAGGGGAGGAGGAGAGATGGACTGTCTCTGTGTTAAGACTTTGATTGTAGTTCCGTGTCAAAATGAATATAATATTTACGTAACTGACTTTTATGATAATTTAAGGCAAAAACTTTTACACACACTAAACTACACGTCTGATGCAGGTATCTTTTGCAAATGTATTCAATCTATCCTGAGCAAGCCTTTTCATCTCTTCATAACGACGGCAGCCCACATCCATTTGAACCTGCTTGCTGTATTCGTCCCTTGGTCTCCCTCTGCGGTTTTCATCACATACATTTCACTGCAATGCTGCATTGATGATTACTTTCTGTTAAATGATGTGTTCTTCCAATCAACCCTTCTATTCGACAAGATACCCCAGAAATTTCTTCCCTCACCAATTATATTCAGTACCCTCCTAATTTTCAGTATTCGTCTGAAGCACTCCATTTCAAAAGCTTCTGTCCTCTTCCTGTCTTAACTATTTATCGTCTACTTTTCACGTCTGTTCAAGGCAACACTCCGCACAAATGGTTTTATAAGAGACTTCCTAACACTAAAATGAATAATGGATTTCTCTTTTTCAGAAATGCTTTTCTATCATTCTGTATTTTATAAGTACTGTGACCTTCGTAAGTTATTTTACTGCCCATGTAGGAATACCCAACTACCACCTTTATTGTCTTCTTCCCAATCTAGTTCCTTTAGCAGTGCCTGACTTTCTTAGACAACATTCCATTAGCCTCTTTTCTATTGTTAATTTTCATCTTATAGGCCTAACCTCCTTTGAAGGCATTTTCCATGCCATTCAGATTCTCTTCCAGGACCTTTGATGTCACTGACAGAATTACAATGTCATCGACAGATCACAAAGTTATTATTTCTTCATACTGAACTATAATTCCTTCTCCTAATTTCTCCTTGCTGTCCTTCACAGCTAACTTAATTTGTTGTTGTTGTGGTCGTCAGTCTGCAGACTGGTTTGATGCAGCTCTTCACGCTACCCTGTCCTGTGAAAGCATCTTCATCTGAGAATACCTACGGCAACCTACAGTCTTTTGAATCTGCTTACTGTATTCGTCTCTCGGTCTCCCTCTGCGATATTTACCTCATACACCTCCTTCTATCGCTAAGTTGACGATTCCTTGATGTCTCAGAATATTTCCCACCTTCCTATCCCTTCTCTTAGCCAGGATATGCCAGAAACTTCTTCCCAATTCTGTTGAGCACCTCATTTGTTACGTGATCTACCCATCTAATCTTCATCACTTGTCTGTAGCACCACATTTCGAAAGCTTCGATTATATTTTGGTGTGAATTCCTTATCGTCCACGTTTCACTCCCATAATGTGCTCAGAAACTGGAAGAGCTCTCGGCTGAACAAAGGCGTCTATTCCACATTGCAGCTGAAATACAATATACCCACAAACATTATTCTAAAAATCCATATAAAATCAGGGAATGACCATAGGGCAAACATAACTATATGAATGGATTCAGGAGACTTAGGAGAATCAAACGCCGTAATTGCAATTTAAATATCCCTTTCAGATAAAAATCCGATAAATCTCAGTGCTATAATAATAATATTTACAATTATTGATACATAGTGTTTATCAGTAACAGATTAAGAAGCAAATAGGCAGCATTGCACCACACTACCTATCTTAAAAGACATACCACGTTGTTTCTGTATTCTTTCAAGAAACTTTGTTTTACTCTCTTGTTCTGCTTTTCGTTCAGGTAATAATATTGCTGTGTCAGAACATAGATTGCACCACAGAAATACAAAACATGAACCCAGCAAAGTGCATTACATTTATATATGTATTTTATTATGTTTAATTTATTAGTAATATTCGTTTTTATGTTGTAGACTGCCACTTAAAAATATTTCATATCCGACTAAAAATAGTAGATATGCAGCAGATAATTAATATATAAACAATTATATGTATTTGTGGACAAGAACTGAATATATTTACATAAAAAACCATGATAAATTAAATGTTAATTGTGTAACTTTATTTCAAAAGCGACAGTATATTTGAACAGTGAGCAAAGGGCTTCAGTCACAACCGTTTTTAGTATTGTTAAATACATATTTGTTTGTTAAATGTAAACAATATTTCTAGGGACGTAGTCAAAGCATTTAATTCTGTGATATTCAAATGTATAATATTTTGGAAGGGAAATTGTATTTTAAAGATGAGACGTTAGGATGCACAGAAGGATACAATTTTTGGAGCAAAGACAGCATGCTTTCGAACGCTTGGGAAAGGACTCGTAACTTGGACATGGTGGTGAAAGGTTGTGACGCTGGGTGGTCTGAAGCCGCGTTACGGACTTGTGATTTGAAGAGATAGGCATGTGTGGACTTAAAAATTTACGAGACTGTGACTGTAGAACTTACTCTCTGGTGAAAAGGGGTAAACTATGCACGGTAGTAGGGATGTGGAACTGTGATAAATCATCAGTCGTGTACTGGTGATGACAAACTGTGATTTATAACGAATACTGTGATCGCGGATTAATTTGGAACTGAATGGTTCGATGCAATTCACTAATTTACGAGTGATAATTTGGAACATTTAATCTCGAGTGCATGTGATACTTATTGTGCCTCTCATGAACATTAGTTGGGGAAATATTCAGTTATTGACCGATATATAAAGTAGGACCACCTCCGCATTTTCATGTCCAAAATGAGTAATAAACTTCATTTATAAAGAAATACTTTTGAGTGATTCACTTCTTTATCTTGGATTCCGTTTTGTTGGTTATTCAGAAATTTAATTTATGTTTATTTAAATATATTTTCATGTCAGCATATGCAGATTGATAGACTGGATAAACCACAGATCAATTATTGATCTTGTGTAAACACATTGCGTAGCTGTTCAAAGCATAGAAGCTGACATACATAACTCACCCCTATGAACACAGACAACGAGCCATAAACTTTTACTACCCAGAGCTATGTATTGCCCCATTCGTATTGGTGAGCACTGATAGGAAGGTCACAACACTATCTATTCCGTTTAGTTACTCTTCCATGTCCTTTGCTGAATTACTACCGCCACGTTTTTACTCCCTCGCCCTGGACTGTAATTCCCTCTCCTAATTTCCCCTGTATGGTTTTTGTACAGGTTGAATATAGCTCTTTCCTCCCTATATTATACCCCTGCTACCTTCAGCATCTGTAAAAGTGTATTCCAGTCAACATTGTCATCAGCTTTCTCTAGATCCACAAATGATAAGAACGTAGGTTTTCCTTTCCTTAATCTATCTTCTAAGATAAGTCGTAATGTGAGTATTGCCTTGCGTGTCCCTAGATTTCTCCTAAATCCAAACTGATCTTCCTCAAGTCGGATTCCACTTCATTTAATTCATCTGTAAATAATTCGTGTTATCATTTTGCAACCATGACTTATTAAACTGATAGTTCTGCATTTTTCACATTTTTCTGTAGTTGCTTTCTTCGAAAATGGAATCACTATATTCTTTTTGAAGTCTGAGGGTATTTCCCATGTCTCATACGTCTTGCATAAGAGTTGGAATAGTTTCTTCATGAGTGGCTCTCCTAACGATGATTGCAGTTCAGACGGAACATGGGCCTTGTTTCTAATGAAATCTATTAGTGCTCTGTCTAATTCTTCTCGCAGTATAGTATCTCCTGTCTCAGCTTTCTCTACTTCGGCCTCCATTTCTAGAATACTGCCTTCAAGTTTATTTCCTTCGTACAGGCCTTCTATATATTACTTCAATCATTCAGCTTTACCTTCTTTGCTTAGTTCTGGTTTTCCGTCTGAGTTCCATTTCTAGAATACTGTCTTCATGTTTATTTCTTTTGTACACGCCTTCTATATATTACTTCCTACAGTCAACTTTACCTTCTTTGCTTAGTTCTGATTTTCCGTTTGAGTTCTTGATATTCATACCGCTGCTTTTCTTGTCTCCAAATGTCTCTTATAGTGTCATATAGGCGGTATCTATATTTCCCCTAGTTATGCATTCTTCTACGGTTCTGCTTTTGTCCTCTAGCCACTCCTGCTTAGCCAGTCTGCAATTCCTGTCAATCTCATTTTTCAGATGTTTGGACTCCATTTTTCCTGTTTCACTTGCTGAATTTTTATATTTTCTCCTTTCATCAGTTAAGTTCAGTATCTCCTGTGCTATCCAAGGATTTCTGTTAGGCCTTGTCCTTCTGCCTATAATATCCTCTGCGGCCTTCACTGCCCTATCTTTCAGAGCTACCCATTCTTCTACTATATTAATGCTCCTTCTGAAACTCCCACCCCCCTCTGATTTCTTCAATTTCTCTAGGTTCTATCTCTTCAATTTTCTACCTTTTTGCAGTTTCTTAAGTTTTAATCTAAACTTCCTAAGCAATAATGTTTGGTCAGAGTCTATATCTGCCCCGGAATATGTCTTTCAGTTTAAAACTTGGTTTCTAGACCTATGCCTTACTATTATAAAGTCAACCTGGTACCTTCCAGTGTCTCCTGGTTTCTTCCAGGTATATAACTTCTTTCATGATGAGTAAACGAAGTGTTTGTGATGATTAATTTGTCCTCTGCACAAAATTCTACAAGGCGACCTCCTTTTTCATTCCTTTTCTCCAGTCCGTATTTACTTACTATATTTCCTTCTCTTCCCTTTTCTACTACCGAGTTCTAGTCCCCCAACACACTCAAATTTTCCTCTCCCTTACCTGTCTGAATAATTTATTTTACCTCCTCATACATTTCAACAGCAGCGCTACTTGGCATATAAACTTGTACTACTGTGATCGATGTTGACTTCGTGTCTAACTTTGTTACCATAATGTGTTCACTATGCTCATCATAGTAACTTATCCGCATTCCTATTTTCTTATTCATTATCAGATCTATTACTGATTTTGTATTTATAACCCTGTACTCACGTGACCAAAAATCCTGTTCATCCTACCACCAAACTTCATAATCCCCACCATATCTAACTTTAACCTATTCATTTCTGTTTTCAAATTTTCTAACTCATCTACCCGATAGAGGTATAGACCATTCCACGCTCCGATCCGTAAAGTGCCTGTTTTGTGTTTCTTGATGACGGAATCGTCCTGAGTAGCCCTGCCCGGAGATCTGAATGGGGAATTTTACCTCCGGAATATTTCAAAACCAAATGTTCATATGTTTGTTAAGCTTAAGGGACTTAACTAAGGGGTCATCAGTCCCTAAACTTACAAACTACTTATGAACTACCTACAACTAAGTACGGCACAAATATCCGTGCCCGAGGGGGGATTCAAACCCCCGACCGTAGTGGCCGTGCAGACCGTGACTGAAGCGCCTCAGTCCCCTCGGCCACCGCGGCCGGCCCGGAATATTTCATCTTAAAGGATGCCATTATCATATATTCATACAGCTGATCTGCATGCTCTCGGGAAAAGTAAAGACTTTACTCTCTCCTTGCCTTCAGCCGTTCGCAGTAACTGAATGGCAACACCATGTTAACTGATATTACAAGGCCATCTCAGTCAATCATCCAGACTGTTGCCCCTGTATCTACTAAAAAGGCTGCTGTCCTCTCCAGGAACCACACGTTTGTCTGACCTCTCCACAGATACCCCTCCGCTGTGATTGCACCTACGATACGGCTATCTGTATCGTTGAGGCACGCAAGCCATCCCACCTCGGCAATTTCTGTGGATAATGAGGGTGGCTTAATGTATAGATTGAATAACACTGCGGAACGGCTACAACTCCGGCTTTTCCGTGCCCAACCAATGCTTCGCTTTTATACTCCACAACCCTTATAACTGCTATCTGATTTCTTTACAAGCTGTAAATAACGTCCCATTCCCTATATTTAATCCTTATGACTTCAGAATTTGAAACAGCATATTCCAGTCAACATTGTCAAAAGCTTTCTGCATATCTAAAAAAAATGCCCTTAAGTTCATGGATAACTATTTTGAAAGGCTTTTAATTTCACAGATGTGTATCCAAATACAATTCTGAAAGTAGTTAAAAATTTCAAAGATTCAAATGGTGTTGATTACTAGATGTATCATGCACTGTTCAATTTCTCCTCTACGATATCACCAGAGGAGAAGAGTTAGTGTAGGATATGGCTCCCCATACCATGATGCCAGATGTCGATCCAGTTTGCCTCTGTCACGTACACTCCAGATTTTCGCTCCCCCTACGACACCAGGACGCGTACGACCATCATTGGCATCGAGGCGGCAGCGGCTCTCATCATTGATGAGGACACGTATTCATCGTCCCTTCATAAGTGCCTACCGTAATACGACTGGAGACTGCATAATTTATCATTCAACCTACTGCGTAAACAAATGATGTCATTTACGAAGAACTGCACAACTGTGCATAATATTTACTTCTCGAATGTTAATGCTACAAAAATATAAATTTTTGACTTACGTCTGAATTAATAAAAATACTTGGAGAAATGATTTTATGATCGTATTTTGTTGAAATCATAAATTTTCAACGCGAGACGAAATTTGTTCTATGAAAGTATAACAACATTGTAGATTAAGTGCTTGGAATTATGGTACAGGGTTAGTATTACAGAACTTTAGTTAGTAAGCAAGAAGATGAAACTGTACCAAATTTCAGAAAGATTGAATAAATAGAAAAAGTACAGGAAGTTAGAAAAGGGACAGTTCAGCACTCGTACTCCAGTTGTGATTGCCATTAAAAATTATACGAGTAAAAATTGCCAAGATATTAACTTGAAAAATTTATTTAGTATTCGTCTCAATACACGATATATGGAGAAAAATCAGCGATTCTGTAAGTTTCGAACGTACAGAGATATCAGTACTTTTCTTTTTTACAAAACAGAGGGTTTCTAATGTTTGTATAGCTTATGGGACTTAACTACGGGGTCATCAGTCCCTAAACTTACAAACTACTTATGAACTAGCTAACACTAAGGACGGCACAAATATCCATGCCCGAGGGGGGATTCGAACCCCCGACCGTAGTGGCCGTGCAGACCGTGACTGACGCGCCACAGTCCCCTCGGCCACCGCGGCCGACAAAAACAGAGGGTTTAACACCTTACGCGACGAATAAGTGTATCGTCTGTCGGCCGCGATGCGTGTATATAAGAAAGTTATTAAGGTAGACAGGAGCAGTCTACGTCAAGCCGAAGTCGCATACATGCAGTGTTAGACGGGACAAGCGAATACTCCGTTTCGATGTTTCATTCCTCTTTGCCGCCCACAGACACTTCAAAATCCGCGTAGCAAGGGCTGAGAATCTTCTTTGCTTATATTATGAGGCGAGCGTTATTGACTGTAACTGTTTGATGTTCGGGACAGTGAAGTTAATTATTTGGGAGATCGCGTGGAAGACGTACCTGAACTGTTTCGAATGCCATTTAGATAGGAGCAGTAATTTACTTGAGCATTTAATATCTGATGTGTGTGTGACTTTTTTGAAGAATATAGCGGTTTATTGAGAGTTGTGTTAATCCATTTTCGTCGTAGTTCCCGAGTCATCTGAATTTCATAGAGACTAGAAACATTCTACAACAGTTTCGACGAGCTAAAGTGGGGGCTAGCTGACCGAGGATTAAGACCTACAAATTTGGTCAACTCTCTGGACCATTACCTTAGGAATTACAAATGATACAGTTTTGTCATTATTAAAATGGATTGCCAGGCATAAAATATAGACAAAGGCAGAATAAGAAGATGTAAAAAGGCTTTGCAGTTTAATAATGGATTTCCAATTGTGACCTTCAATTTCTTGTCACGAAATTTACCCCTGACTTAAAAAAAAAAAAAAAAAAAAAATAATAATAATAAAATAAAAAAATAAAAAAAAATTACTGCTCAAACTTTACTCATGACAATGTCATTTTTGAGTTCTCTGCATAAAACTGATCTAGAGAACTAGTTTGTAAATTTGAAGTTCCTAACATGCATAGCAATGAAACTACAAACATAGCAGTACAGTAATGGGTGGTCCATTTCACTTTTGGTCTCATCAAACGCAGAATTTCTTTCTCTATAACTTCTTTATGAACCACATTCTTAATAGATGGATTAGTTTCGACGATATTACCAAAGAGCAGAGGTTAAAACGAAAATTTTTCAAGAATATGTAAAATTGGTCCAGTTTTGAAGAGCACTAGTATGGAAACGGGCGATCCAAAAAGTATGCAGATGGCCTCATTCAATGCAGAATTTCATGTCTTACAACTTTTAATCCCACTACGTTTTCAGTGTTGTGAGTAATTTACGAGATATAATCACAAAACCGGAAAACTGCCCCTTTTCCGGGCACATTTTCTCCCCCCACCACTTACGCACAACTCCGCCGAGGGGGAAAACCAAGGATAGTCACACTGGGCCAGAAATGAAGCCATTGAATTAATAAAACCTTTTGTAGCAATTATTTCCGATTTGTCTAATTTTTAGGTGTAACCCTACTGGACTACATCGCTTTCTGGCTGCTCATAACATTAAATTGCAGGAGAAAAGGCAGCGGTACATAAAAATCACGCCCAATAACAATAACTTACAGAGTCTAGCATTGAACACGACCGGAAGAAAATAATAAAACCAACCCGCCGCGCCAGAGGCCCACTGGTGAACTGAGTATACACGCTCGGTGTGCGTTCACCGTGTCAGCTCCTAATCGAACGGTTAGTGCGCCTGATGTTGTCTACGTCGTCGCCTTTGGCCCACTGCACACTGAAATCTGGCAGTGTACCTGTAAAGTATTTCGCTGTAAATATCGCCTAGAGGAACTCAAGAAACACAAACACGGACCCACTTGCACTCAGAGCACTTCGTGACTTGTGTATAGACTGGCTGCTGAGGTCGCGCCAGCTCCCTCGCTATCGCCAGACTAGAGGTATAGGTCAGCTTAGAGTTTGCTTCGATTTGTAGAATTACAGCGATGTCGCAATGTACCTTTTAATTTAAACACGAGGAATACTGGATACTACTATAGTGCATCAGTATCGTAACCCCTGGTTCCTTTGACCCCGATACAGGCATAATTTTCTAAATCTGAGGCTTGCTCCAGTGGCCACCGCCGTGTCACAATGGGTTTATACTCGAATTATATTACATTAAAAGTACTGTCAGGAATAAAGTTACGGGTGACATTCTTCAAATTACGTTATAATTTTTTTGCGCGTGGCCCCTAGAAGTGCTGGGCCCTGTGCGACTGCACCGTTTGCACATGCCTGAAGCCCGCTTTACAGGAACGACTTCGTGGAGAACATTGACTACTCGACATGCAAGCGCCTTCAGTGCCTGCGTGTAAATTAGCAGCCAACCCCATCTCGAATACGTCTATGACTTCAATGATCTGTAGATTGTGCCTAACGTGGAGCTCTAATCTTTCGTGTGTGCTGCAGATAGCACATGCGCTGAAGCAAGCAACAGTAGTGGTGTCTGCTAACATCGAAGGTTAACCTATTCTGGTCGAGCGCATGCACACTACAGAAATGCTTCTGCATGTTCTTTAACTTTATTCTGTTGTTTGCTTTGAGTTTACATCATTGCGAAAAAGTTGTACCTCAGCCAAAAAATGTTTTTTCTACTAGTTTCCTCCTACAAAAGAGACGAAATATCCGGAAGCAGAAAAATGTTTTCATTTGATGGGAAAAAGCCTACACTATGTATATATACAAGCGTAAATATATAAACGTGTTTTACCGAAAATTATATCAAAAGAAAAGAGTAAGAATTCTTATATGAGAAAATAATTTTCGATGTTATTTTGACGATAGGAAGAAAACAAGATATGGAAACTTTTTACTGCATTTTCGATATTTTTTTTCGTGTGTTTGCCACTATAAATTTGCTTCAGCAAATAAATTTGTAAATTTCAATAGTTTGAAAGACACATATCCTATTATTTATGTTATCAAATGTGTACAAAATTTGCTAAATGACGTCAACTATGAATTATCCTTTCGTCATTAATAAACTCAATTATCCTTTTCCTGATCCCACGTGAAACGTGCCCTCATAATCTCACTTCTCCCTTCAAAAAGTTCAAATGTTTGTTAAGCTTAAGGGACTTAACTGCGGGGTCATCAGTCCCTAAAATTACAAACTACTTAGGAACTACCTTATACTAAAGACGGCACAAACAAGCATTTCTATAGTTTTGGTGTTTATGTCTAAACGAAAACGACTGTTCGAGACAGGCGAGACGCTGAGCGGGAATAGAACAGAGACAAGAAAGTTCGTCGTATAAAAGAGGCAAGACCGACCCTGTTTCTCAGAGTAGACGGTCGGACGTTTCGAGCATGGCATGTTAGAAAGAGCCCGAGGGAAACTGAATTCAGTTGATCGTTAAGTGCCAGACGACTACATTGACATCTACCGTACCATCATGGAACTACGTGGCTATTCACTTCGAGCGAGCTTAGACGCCAGATGCAAACCTTTACGCCAGACAGCAGTACACCAGCGACTGCAACAGGCTCTCCTTGACCTCGAGCAGTGGCTTATAGACTGGCGGGTGGTGTTATCGCCGCCAACTCACAGGGTATGGTACTAATGCGGCGACGTCCTCCAACAATTCCAAACAGATTGAGTGGACAACCACCGCTAAGTACTTAAGAGTAACCATCGCCAGACAGCTTACGTGGGACACATTGTGGGGGTTCACCAGAAGACTTCGCAGCGAGCAGCTGCGCTATATTCCGCTAATCAATGAACGATCTGCTTTACCAGTACAGAGTGGATTACTTCTCTGCCGAATCGGCATTTGACCATCGACGGACTATACCGGGTGATCAAAAAGTCTGTATAAATTTGAAAACTTAATACATCACGGAATAATGTAGATAGAGAGGTAAAATTGACACACATGCTTAAAATGACATGGAGTTGTATTAGAGAGAGAGAGAAAAAAAATGACGGAGTAAAAACATTTATGAGAGTCGCAGCAGATGACAAGCTCTCACTACTAAAATCCTTCTAGATCATAGGTTTTACCCTCGATTGATCTGGTATTGAATATTTCGGTAACAGTGTATGAACCGGTGCTGTAATAAAGTTGTTTAAACAAGACTGGCATTCAAGTGAATCTTCCGATCGGAACTGATAGTGCCTCACCATAACTCCGGACATGGTTTACAGTGCTGTTCACAACATTATTCCTCGACTACAGCTATTGATGAGGAATGATGGTGAACATATTGAGCATTTCATGTAGGGAACATCATGTTTGCTTTGTCTTAATTTGTTATGGTAATTGTTGCTTTTGCTTTTCTGATCAGATGAAGCGCCATCTGTCGGACGTTTCTTGAGGGGGGGGGGAAGTTCTAATAAAACCCAATGTCATTCCAAGCATATATTTCAATTTTTACCTCTGTATTTACATTATTCCGTGCTTTATTAAGGTTTTTTTTTATTTTTATTTATTTATTTATTTTTTTTTTTTATCACCCGGTATATGTGAAGTTTGGGGAATACAGCCGCCACACACATAGAGAAGCTGCAGGGGCTACAAAACAGAATCTGCGACGAGTCTTCAAAGTGCCGCTGACCTTTCCTAGCCGGTACCTCCACGAAGCAGCCGAAGAGCTGTACATTCAGGAGAGGTTTCAGAAAGCAGTTAGAAGGTTCTACGAGAGCTCTACACCGTCTGAAAACCGTTTAATATGACGCTTGGGGCAGCCCAACGATCCCAGAGACCGCTACAAACGGCCCGTTGCCCTGCTGGAGTGAGATGCAGGCAACATAGAAATAAGTTTGTTTTTATCACACCTTTCCTCACCTTGAAGTTAGCGAATCTATAGCAAAGTCAAAATTCTTTCTACACCTTTCCTGATCTTGTAGGCTAAGCCCTTTTGGGTTAAAACTAAGAGGGCTATTCCAAAAGTAAGCTCCGATTCGCCGTAAATATTTAAAAGCGGCGCCAATGACAAAACACGCACGCGCGCCGGCTCCTGGCTTACCTTGTGCGTAAAACGCCGCCAGTATCGTTGTTACTGTTGCTGTGTGCTGTTGATAATGTTATTTCACAACGTTTAATACAATAAGTCAGCCAAATGTTCAAAATGTTCAAATGTTTGTAAATCTATCGGACCAAACTACGTGGTCATCACTCCGTAGCTTACAAACTACTTAAACCTAGATAAACTAACCTAACACACCCAGGAGGACCAGGGAGGACCAGGGAGGACTCGAACCTCCACGGCGAGCAACCGCGCGCTCCGCAGCGAGACGCTTTATACCGCTCGGCTACTCCACCGCGGCAATCAGTCAGCCCGCCGATTGTGAAGTAAGGGCAGTGATACGGTTTTTGTCTGCAAGAAACATTTCAGCGACAGAAATCCATCGGCAGATTACTGAAGTTACGATCCTAACAAAATAAGTGACAGTAAAGTGCGCAAGTGGGTGCGAGCCTTTAATGAAGGAGGGAGAAATGATGTGCACGATGCACCATGCTCCGGCCGACCATCCGTGATTTCAGACGAGTTGTTCAAATGTTTGTTAAGCTTAAGGGACTTAACTACGGGGTCATCAGTCCCTAAACTTACAAACTACTTATGAACTACCTACTTCTAAGGACGGCACAAATATCCATGCCCGAGGGGGGATTCGAACCCCCGACTGTAGTGGCCGTGCAGACCGTGACTGAAGCGCCTCAGTCTCCTCGGCCACCGCGGCCGGCCCGACGAGTTGGTTCATGTGGTTGACTACAAAATTCGTGACTATCGACGATTCGCTATTTCAGGTTTAGAAATGCATTTCCCGAACGTGAGTAGAACAACGTTGTACAGAATTGTGTCTGAGCATTTCAAGTTTCGAAAATTGTGCCCCCGTTGGGTTCCCAGGCTGCTTATCGAGGCCCATAAAATGAAAAGAATGGCTTCTACTCTTGCAGTTTTGGAGCGATATCATGAGGGAGGTGACAGTCTTTTAGAATATATTGTCACAGTAGACGAGACATGGGTTTCGCACATAGCCCCCCGAATCTGTCAGTCAATGGACTGGAGTACTGTTAGTCGACTTCATGGAAAGAAGGACAGCCTACAAGAAAACCGCCTACTGCGTTACCCTGACTAATCTTCAACGTGAAATAAAGAATAAGCGATGTGGTCTTTTGTCGTCTGGAGTGTTGTTATTGCATGACAATGCCAGACCCCATTCTGCGAAGGACACGCAAACTCTAATCAAGAACTTTGGATGGCCCCCAGGGTGCTCACGGTTCTTTCGTGAGTACGTAAGTGGCGGGAACGGAGCCCAGAGCTAATGCCGTCTTCCTTCCTTCTTTACTTCCCGGGCTGCATTTCCTTTCCGTCTCTCTTCCTTTCCTATCCTCGCTCCTTCCCCTCCCCACAGGGAGAATGATAACCTCAGTAGTTCAGTCCCCCTATCCCAACCAAATAACCCAACCCAACCAACTTTGGATGGGAACAGTTGGACCACCCGCCGTACAGTCCGGAATTGGCGCCAAGTGATCCCACCTGTTCTGCTACTTAAAGGAGTTTCTTGGCGACAAGCGCTTCGACGTAGATGATGAAGTGAAAGAAGCTGTTGAAGACTGGTTATCTTCGCAGGCGGCCGATTTCGACACTTAGGCATTCAAAAGCTCGTTGAACGATATGTCAAATGTCTAAATAAGTATGGAGATTATGTGGGAAAGCCGCGGTGGAGTAGCCAAGCGATCTCAGGATCCTCACTGCGTAGCGCGCGGTTGCTCGCCGTTGAAGGTTCTAGTCGTCCGTGGGGCATGGGTGTGTATGTGTTGTCCTTAGGTTAGTTTACCTTAGTTTAAGTATTTATAATCTTTTGGGCCCGCTGCGTCATATATGTCATTTAGAGACATTGTAAATTATTGATAACAAAGACGCTGATTTTTATTAAATTATTTAATACGACAGGCCTGTTTCGGCGTGAATGCCATCGTCATGTGTACTGTAAAATACAAAGGTGGGTATACTATTTAATTTAAGAAGATAATTATACTTTATACATACATTGGTAGCTCTTCTTACCCTTGTAAGATCGCTGCTTCTCTTATACGTATACTTTCTTATTTACATATGTAAAAGAACTGTTGTTGTTATAGTTGTTATATAGCTGTATATATAATTTAAAAAAAATTACTTTAAAAAAATTCGTATGTTGTCGATATTTGACAGCTATTTTGACAGATATGCCAGCGATATTACAAGTTTACAATGCAATTATTTCTTTGCTGTTACATACAAGGGTAAGAAGAGCTACCAATCTATGTATAAAGTACAATTATATTCTTAAATTAAATAGTATACCCACCTTTGTATTTTACAGCACACCTGACGATAGCATTCAAGCCGAAACAGGCATGTAGGATTAAATAATTTAATAAAAAGCAGCGTCTTTGGTATCAATAATTTACAATGTCTCCTAATTTAAGTAGTTAGTAAGCTATGGACTGATGACCACGCAGTTTGGTCCGATAGATCCGATAGATTTACAAACATTGCAAACATTCCAGAATGAAACTTTCACTCTGCTGCGGAGTGTGCGCTGATATGAAACTTCCTGGCAGATTAAAATTGTGTGTCGGTACCGGGACTCGAACCTGGGATCTTTGCCTTTCGCGGGCAAGCGCTCTACCGACTGAGCTATCCCGACACGACTCACGATGCCGTCTCACAACTTTACTTTCGCCAGTACCTCGCCTCCTACTTTCCAAACTTCACAGAAGCTCTCCTGCGAAACATGCAAGACTAGCACTCCTGGATGAAAGGATACGGTGGAGACATGGCTTAGCCACAGCCTAAGGGATGTTTCCAGAATGAAACTTTCATTCTGCAGCGGAGTTCGCGCTGATATGAAACTTCCTGGCAGATTAAAATTGTGTGCCGGAACCGGGACTCGAACCTGGGACCTTTTCCTTTTGCAGGCAAGCGCTCTACCGTCTGAGCTATCCCGACACGACTCACGATGCATCCCTTAGGCTGTGGCTAAGCCATGTCTCCACCATGTCCTTTCTTCCAGGAGTGCAGTTTCGCAGGAGAGCTTCTGTGAAGTTTGGAAAGTAGGAGGTGAGGTACTGGCGGAAGTGAAGTTGTGAGGCGGCATCGTGAGTCGTGTCGGGATAGCTCAATCGGTAGAGCGCTTGTCCGCGAAAGGCAAAGGTCCCAGGTTCGAGTCCCGGTTCCGGCACACAATTTTAATCTGCCAGGAAGTTTCATTGGAAACATTTTTTTATGTCAATAAAACAATTGCATGCAAACAAGTTTGATTTTGGATGTTTTTGTTTCAACCGGACTTTACTTTTGGAATATCCCTCGCACATTCGAGATAATCTTCGGCATGTACCAAGGACCAGAAGATGCGGGCCTGTCTACGCCAGACACACACCTGTTCTTTCTTCTGCGGGCAGAGGCGTGCGCCGGCGTCTCCTCACGATTTGGGCCCCAGCGCGACCAGCCCAGCCCAGCGCGGCCAGGGCAGACGAGACGCCGGCTGGGCAGATATATGTGCGCGGCTGGCGTGGCGCGACAGCGGACGCACGGGCGCCCCGGGAACAGATGTCGCGTCCGAGGCGGCGCAATGAATAAATCCGTCCATCAGGCCAGCGGGCAGCGAGCAGCCACAAAGCCGGCACCCGCATTAGCGTCCCATTATGCGGCCGGCCGCGCGCCCGCTACGCAAATTAGCCCGCCCCTGGATCTGGATCTGGATGTGGACCTGGAGCTGGAGCCGGGGGGCCGGTCCAGGCCCCTCCAGCAGGTGAGCGCCAAACGCCAAGGGGGGGGGGGGGGGGGCGAGATTTACGGCTGCGGGGGACGCTCCGAGGACGCATAGTCGCCTGTCGCCCGTGAGGGAGAGCGGAACCTCCAAATTACAGTTACTAAAATATTCCAGCCTCTTATGTCGGGGTCGGCTGGATTTATTATTGAAGCCCAATGTTGCGTCCCCGACATCGGATGACTTTTCCGAAGGTGATCGTGGCATTTTTGAATGTCTGAATTATACGCTGGGCCGCTGCTGAGTGCACACAAACGTTGTAGAATTCTTCATCTGAGTAGCCCTAATGTCCGTAGCTGCTTTTGAGTTGTTGGAGGGTCCAAAATGATATTTTTCACTCTATACCGGTGTGTGCGCTGATGAGAAACACCGCCACGCGGGAGTGGCCATCGGGCGAACACAGCATTTTCAAAGGGAACACATTCAAACCGTTTCATACGTCATAGCTTCAGCCAGTTTTATGTATAAATATTCCCACATTTAGAAGTAGCAGGCACTTGGTCTTCCGAATCGACGATGGCCAGGAGGTAGTCGTCAATTCACTGGCCTAATCGTTGCGCTCAGTCTTTGTCACAGATAGCAGTACATACGGGTAGCTGCTAGAGGCAGCTACGAGATTGAGTCTGGTCGAGGCCATACTTCACACTAACCATGGTGATCCGCTGAGCTGACGACTTGAGGCGGAGTGCGCGTCTGTTCTCCGCTGGAGGTTCGAGTCCTACATCTACAAAATGTTCAAATGTTTGTACAGCTTATGGGACTTAACTACGGGGTCATCAGTCCCAAACTTACAGACTACTTATGAACTACTTACGAACTAGGACGGCACAAATATCCACGCCCGAGGGGGGATTCGAACCCCCGAGCGTAGTGGCCATGCAGACCATGACTGAAGGGCCTCAGTCCCCTCGGCCACCGCGGCCGGCCTACATCTACATCTACATAGATGCTCTGCAAATCTCTTTTAAGTGCCTGGCAGAGGGTTCATTAATCACTTTCCTAACTTTTCTCTGCCGTTCCATTCTCTAATAGCGCGCGGGAAGAAAGAACACCTAAATCGTTCCGTTTTCGATCTCATTTTTCTTATTTTATTGGGATGGTCATGTCTCCCTAAATAGGTGTGTGCTAGCAAAATATTTTCACATTCAGAAGTAAAAGTCGGTGATTGAAACTTCGCAAACAGATCACGCCACAATGAATAACGTCTTTCTTTTAATGATTTCCACCCCAATTCGTGCAACATTTCCGTGACGCTTCCCGCCCTCACCCCCCCCCCCCCCGTAACGTTATAAAACAAAACGAGCTGCCTTCTCAATGTCTTCCGTCAGTCACACCTGGTGAGGGTCCAACAAGGGGCAACAGTAATCCAGTAGAGGAAGCACAAGTGTGATGTAGACAGTCTCTTTGGTGGAGCCGGTGCATCTTCGAAGCGTTCTGCCAAAGAAACGTAACCTTTGGTTCGCCTGGCCCACAATATTTTTTATATGTTCTCTCCAGTCTACTTAAATACTTTGCAAGTCACATTGAATTGCATGGCAGAGGGTTCACCAACCGCTTTTATGATTTTTCTCTACAATTCCATTTTTTAAAATTTCATAGAAAAAGAAAGACCCTAATCTTTCCGTTTTCGATCCCATTTCTCTTATTTTATCGCTGTGGTGAAATGGCCGAGCATTTCAGGGCGCCTTGTTGCAGCGTACGTGGTTGCTCGCTGTCGGACATTCGAGTCCTCTCTCGGGCATCGGTGTTATGTTTGTCTTTAGGTTAGTTTAAGTTACTTCAAGTAATTTCTAAGCTTAGGGACTGATAACTAAAGTAGTTAAGTCCCATAGCTATACAAACATTTAAACATTTGAACTCTTATTTTAATATATGATCAAATGCTCAAAAGTTTGTGAAGCTTAAGGAACTTATCTGCGGGGTCATCAGTCCCTAAACTTACAAACTTCTTATGAACTACCTTGTACTAAAGAAGACACAAACATCTATGCGCGAGGAGGGATTCGAACCCCCGACGGGGAACGGCCTCGCGCATCTGAACATAGCGGCTCAATGCGCTTGGCCACTCCGCCATTCAAGAAGAATGGTTACACTGATCAACAGATCTGCCGTCCTTTCCGGTTTGGACCGTCGATGGAACTACAGGAAGAAACTTGCAAGTCACCGGCTTTCTTACGGTTTGCTGGAAGCATTTCTTCAAAAATGTGAAGAATTTTAAAAAGACATGACATCAAATGTATATTCCGTCCACCTGCCAAGTTTCTAGCGCTCCTTGGCTCCATAAAGGATGATTTAGGTCTGAGGAAACCCAGCGTATACAAAATTCCTTATCACTGGGGGAAAGGTTATATCGGTCAAAATCGATGTACTGAACACCGTCATACAAGAGTTCTTCAGCCAGAGAAATCTGCTGTAGCTGAGCATTGTCTTACTGACGGACATAAAATGAAGTATGACGAGACACAAATGATTGCCTCTGCGTCTCGCTATTGGGACTGCAATTTAAAAGAATCAACCGTAATTCGTCTTTCTGACAATATTATAAACAGAGACAACGGTTTTCCCTTGAATAAAATGTGGAACCCTGTATTGTTTCACATAAAAAACAACGGTCTCTCTTTAGACCTGCTGAATAGCGATCTATCGTTTACACCGACTTCTAATACCGGCGGCGCTGAAACGTAGAGGGCAGAACTGTCCATTCTTGTGCACGCGCCCTCGTCCTTCCGCAGATTATGAAAGGACCTCCACTCGCGGCATGTACTCAGTCTCGGCGAGTTGGTGTACCAGCACTGTCACCCGAGGATGGCAGCCAGGTGGACCGCCGAAATATTATGTTAAGATGACGTATTTATCCGGCAGGAAACCCGAGAAGAATATTATCAAATAACGCCTTTCTTTTAATGATTTCCAACCCAACTCTTGCAAAATTTCCGCGACACTGTCTCCCCTACATCGCGATAATACAAAAAGAAATGCCCTTCTCTGAACTTTCTCTAAATCGTCTAGCAGTCTCAGCTGGTGTAGATCCCACAATACTTCTCTCGGGCATGACTGTGTGTGTTGTCCTTAGCATAATTTATTTTAAGTGGTTTGCAAGTCTAGGGACATTACCATTACAGTTTACTCCCATACTTTTACATATACATTTGATAAGAAACATATCAGCTTTCACTCCTCTGCAGAGTGAAACTGTCAATCTGGAAACATCCCCTATGTTGTGGCTAAGCCATATCTCCAAAATATCCTTTCCTTCAGGAGTGCTTGTTCTGCGATGTTTGGAGGAGGATTTATGGAAGCCTGAAATGCAGGAGGCGAGGTACTGGTGGAAGTAAAAGCCGTGAGGACGGACCGGGCGGCGGGCCTGGGTAGCTCAGTCCGAGGAAGCGCGATAGCTCAGCGCGTTCCATCAGACCAGTAGCCGTCCTCTGTAATATAAAACTCAGCCGAGAATTCTACGCCCACCGTAGAACGAAACCTGATCCCAAGTCCGCAGAGGACAGGTACACCGACGTGTGCTACAAGTTAAGAATTGGGGTTGGGAGGGAAGCGTGACTGGATAACCTAATTGGTGAAGGCGACCGCTGGCCCGAAGCGGGAAATCCAGATTCGAATTCCAGTGCAGCACAAATTTTTTACTTCGCCGTTGAATTTATTTCAATGCCCCGAAGCGTTTGATATCTTTCAATACTTCGAATTTAAAAAAAAAAGTAAATCAATAAATAAATAAAAGCCGGCAGACCACTTTCTTCTCGAACGGAAAAGGTCCTACGTTCGAGTCCCGGCACAGCATCAAGTTTTTATGTGCCAGGAAGTGTCATAAGAGCACACTCTTCGATAATAGTGAAAATATCATTCTGGAAACATCCCCTACGCTGTTTCTAACCATGTCGCCAATGTACCAGTGTAAAAGTACACCTGTCGCTGTATCTTACAGTTTGATTTAACGTAATGTATATATTGTCTTAAATTTGTTTATTTCATGTATTTTTCATTTCTTGTATGCTAGATATATTTCTTATGTAACGTCATTTTCTATATTGAATCATTTAGTGTAAACATGTACTGTATGTGTAAACCCGCATGAATGCACGGACATTCTTTTGCTGTAAGTTGGCAATGCTCCAGAGAAAATGTTGAACCTGTTGTAAAGACTGTCTTTGGTACAGAAGTAGTAGCTGTGAGTGTCGCTTTGCTGAAACAGTCGCGGAGCGGACTCGCTTTACTAAACACATAAATATTTTGTTGATGGTGCAGAGGCACGGTAGGCGCAGTGTGGCGCGATTTTAATCCAATTGCAAAAAGCCTGAGAGGCGTACTGTTTAACGTATTGAAGGAAGTGCGAAATAAGTTTATTTATACTCGAAAGTGATCAGAGTAATGTTTTTTCATGTGTGCAAGAAAAGTAATTGTTTCGTTATCAAGTCTATTGTCACCGAGTGTGATCGTTGTTGTAGTTACGCAGATTAGGTGTATCGAGGTGATATCAATGCATGGAGATTTCAGCCAGACGAGCTGAACAAAGAGTTGTCGATAAAAATATTTTTGAACCAGCAGTGAGAGTACCTATTGTAATCATATCTGTCTTGTATGGACTTCACGACGAAGACAACGAAAACAGATGAGTACTTTTGTAACATTTTATTTTGTATGTATGTAATTGTAGTGTCAACCCAATCAGAATTTTGGTTCAATTATATATGACTTATTTTGAAACCAGTCTTAATTTTGTAAGTAGTTGTAGTCACCCTATTATCACCATTATTAGATTATGTTGATTATGCAAGCCTGCACATTGACTAACAAGTTCATCATTTTTCAAAATAATTACGATCAGTTTTAAAGAAATTGCTAGACGAGTTAAACAATTGATAAACGTGTTACAACCACAGAGACTAGTAATTAAAGTGCAGCGCTGTTCTAAGTTTTGCAACCAATTATGCCAAAGCTTTTAACTTGCTAGAGAGTTTGCACGTAAAAAGTAAAGTTGGTTTCATTTATGTAGAAAGTAACCAGGCTAACAGTACTCAAAGTATTATAGTTGATTAACCAGACTTGACGAAAGTAATTTTTATGAAATACGTTAAATGCCAGACTCTGCTCAGCCAGTTACACGCGTACGCTACCCAGGTCCTGGAACCAATAAAATAAATAAATAAATAAATAAATAAAAAAATAAAAAAAATAGTTCACGTAAAGTTTTATAAGGAACTTGAATGCTTTAAACAATGTTATCAAAATTATTGGGAACTTTGACTGTAGTATTTGTGAAGCTCATTGCACCACGGAGTTTCACGGTACTGAGCTTTTATCATTGCGATGAGAGTCTATCAGCTATCACGATTTTGATTATAACACGAACACGCCATCACCACTACATGAATTCTGACACATTTATTAGTGAAGTTGTGCTGTTAGTGAATAGTAAAAGGTGCTAGTTGGAGGCTGTAGTCAATGCTAAGTCAGATAGGGCCAAGCTTAATTAATTACCACAGTGACTGTTTCAAGTTAATTAATATCATTTTTTATTCAAAATTTTAACTTTCACTGCGAAAGTGTTGTTGCGACCCATTAGTTGTGATTTACTGCAACATTCAATAACGAAATTATTATTACTAGAGTATATTATTACGCATTCTGAATTTTGAGATTTTTTGACGACCTCCAACAGGCAATCTTCTTACACCAGGCTTTACTTATTGTTGTTATGTGCTGTCAGTTAATTCGTTTATTAATGTGGAATGAATAATGAACCATTTGTGACCTGTTATGGAAATTACTTACAACTCAGTTCAGGCATATTCATGACATATTCAAGCATATCTAATGAGTATGTCTTAACTTTACTGTCTAAGGTATGTGGTACAAAATATGTATTTCGTGGGTGAACTACAAGAAGACCATACAATTGTTTCACAAGCTGCAGCCTTTACCACAATGTGTCAACCATTTATTTTAGCATTTGAAGAAGAAAAAAAAAAAGGATTGATCGGTCTTATAGCCTTCGAAACAGTAATGATAGTAATGGGTATTTTAAAAATAATTTAGTTACCGAAACAAACTTGAACTCTTTTGTTTACCCATAGATAATGAGATAATTACCTCTCAGTTTGAACCACTGATCCCAGCTGATCGTGGACATTATTTTTTAAGAACGTGTAAGTCCAAAAATTAGCCTGCAGTAACAACTTTCCTAATGGCACGTACTGTACTTAAAAAACAGGTAACTAGCGTAATTCACCGAATGTGACGCCCAAGTTATAACGATTACGGCAATATTTGTCACCTTCCAGCTGAATACTGGCATCTGCTGTTACATGAAATTAGCTCTGCGTGAAAAAAATGTTGGTTGTTTTGATACAACAAGCTGGATCTTTTATTTGACAAATGTAAAACGTGATTTAAAGAGTAAAGAGATTTTTGATGGACGGTAATTTTATTTATCAAGGAACTTTAAAGATTACTTATATAGTTATGTATTATGACTATAAAAGCCGTCTTTTGATTCATTAAGCCATATTACAAAGATTGAAACATTACACATTAATTGTGTGAAAAAAGTAATTAAATCAGAAGTTAAGTACTTAATTAAAAGGTTTTTAAATACAGCCCATTTGCCATGGAAGTGCACCTTGCTCACACTAAATAATCGGCAAATTTATCTCTCAGCTTAGTAGCTTGCTTCGATCGCACTTCCTCTCCACAGTCTAAGTCAGACAAACTCTCAACTATCAGAATGTCTTCCATTTGAAACCCATCCCTGTTCCGGACAAAACTGTGAAGAACACAGCATACTTTATCAATATTTTCACACAATATCATATCTACATTTAGAAGCCGATGGATAATCCTCCACTTATTTGTAAGTATTCCAAATGAACATTCTATATATTGGCGTGCTCTACAATGACTGTAATTAAATACTCGTCTTTTAACATTAAGGCATTTTCCTGAGTAAGGTCTGAGTACGTGAGCGGAGGGTCCAAATCCTCCATCAGCATGGGCTCTGTAATTACTGTAAAGGATAGCTGGGGAGGTGCGAATTGTAACTTGTTATCTGGAAGTTAAAGAAAAAAAATAAAAAATAAAACACACACACACACACAAACACACACACACACACACACACTTTCTTTTAAAACTGTTGCGTCAGCTGATTTGCCATATGTAACAACATCAACAAAAAGAAACCTATACGATGCATCAAACACTACAAGGAGTGAAATAGAAAAGTAGTTCTTGTAATTGTAGTACTGCCGCCAAGCTTTATCATTCTTACGTATTTGCCGTCTATAGCACCCAAACAATGCGGAAAGTTAGTTTTTTCATAAAATTCTATAGCAGTTTCTAGCCAGAATCGTTCGTTCAGTTCAGGAACGCATATTTGTTTGACGTTCTCCCAAATAGCTTTACACACTTGTCTAATTATGACAGATATCGAAGGATGGCTTATTCTAAACTGAAACTGCAAATCAGTCATCGTTGCTCCAGAGGCCAAGTACCTGGAACAAAAGTTGTACCGCTGAAAAGAGGCCACTGATTGGAAAAGCAAAAATATGAACTACTGACTTTTGATATCAGAAACAAGACTTCACCACATTGCATAAACCAAAAGGACTAAAACTACACTGAAACTGACATGTTTCAAAGGCAACTTTTCATCACCAGAACTACTGTACTATTACTGTTTTTAAAGTCATTACAATATAATGTAATTCTGTTCTTACTGCCTAAGATTAGATTAGATTAATACATATCTATTTCTTAAATATTTACAGAGTAGTAATGTTAGGCTTTTTTCAGTAACAATCGCACAGAAGAAATGGAAATTGCTATAACAGCGAACTTCAGAAGAGGGAAAATATGACAAATGGTTCTGAAGCTATTAACAGAAAGCGTTATATATATACTTAACTGCGGTTCTTACAAACACTTTACAAGCAAAACAACAAGCAGTATGGAAGATGACAATAACAGCTATGACGCGCAGGATACTGGTACAGAAGTCGATCCAGTCAATTGTGAGAATCCAACCGAATTTAAAGAACCAAATTATTGAAAAAGGAAAAGAGAAAAGGTGAAGATGATGAACTCATTGCACTATCAAAAAAGAAAATTTTTGCAGAAACGCATTCTATGGACTACGGAAAACATGACAAGCACTCCCTTCTCTCCCTTCTTTCGGAAATTCATAAGGTTCCTCCTGAAAGGAAACTGAAATTACGATCCGACATAAGTTCAGTCATTTCAGCAACACTAACCCACGACAACCAACAATGGCTACTTCTTGGCGTTTCTCCTACGCCATAGCCTTTCCATTAACCCGGACAGTTTCTTCCTAATAGTTACCATCAAACACCCACGCTACTGGTACACCCAGTGCGGCAATAGCTGTGTTACAATATGTATCCACATGCACATCATCAGCAAATGCATACTTCTGAATTTATACATGCACGAAGTCTGTCAAGTGACACTAATCACCAGCAAAACTACCTATCTCCATCACCAGCATCGTCATCACTGTCTACTGAATCAAACACCTGCGATTCACCTACCCAATGAAACGGTAGACTTTTATAAACGAGTCTTTTTCATTAATTTGTTTATGGAAAATAATAGTTTGGAAAGTACTGCTTCTTGATTAGTAAATAAACGTGTTCAAAGTCTTTGCTATTTGTTTGTGCTTAATTATTTACAGCTACTTACTGTTGCTCTATTCATTAATAAATACTTTTTAAAATTATAGTTAACTGCGCAGAATATAAGAATGAATTAACGACTGTCTCACCTCAGTGTGAGGACCAGTTTTTCTTCTGCTGAGAAACACTTGTTTAATTCCGTGTCGATTCCCGTTATATCTTTTTTTATGTAGGCAAGCAACTCGTGACATTCGAAGAAAAAAAATGTACCGTCGTCCGCACATATATCGTCAGCGTATAATACATTCCTCTACCAAGTCGAGAAGCGTACAAGGGATATTTTCGCATTTTCGTAACCTTTCGAATTCTCTTTTTTGAAAGAAGTGCAAGGAGGAAGAGTTGCTCGTAGGACACCATTCTGTCAGCTGCCCGTATCTCGAAAAGTTAGCACTTGTTCAGCAGTGGCGCCACCAGTTGACCGCTACACTAAACCTGCGGCGAATAGCGTCGCCACTCGTGACGTCAAGAGTGGCGACGCTAGATGCCCTCGGCCAATAGCGGCCCAGGAAAAGATGCGATTCTTTTCTCACCTGGCGCGTGTAATTTATTGGATACTACCTTAACGCCCGCTGCTTCGTATGCGTAGGCTAGTTGATCTGCACCAGTTGCAGTTGTTTCTCCCTCTTAATATAAATGTTCATAGATATAGCTTAAGTACTACCATAATGAAATGATGTAATACTACTTGCAGACGCGGCAGAATGGCCATGCCATGTTGTGGTGCGCGCTGCTATTCGTCGTCGGGGCTTCGATTCGCCCCTCGGGCATGGGTTATCCTTAGCATAAGTTACTTTAAGTTAGTTTAATTAGCTTGTAAGCCTTAGGGACTGATGATCCCGTAGTCAAATATCTTAAGATTTACGAACATTTGATTTTACTAGTTGTAACCGCCTATGGCCCACCTTAATAGTTGAATTTCGAATAATACCCCAACAGGTGTGTTTTAAATTCTAACCAAGTATGCAATTATAATTTTTTGTAATTCTGACTTCAAAATTGGCTTAGTAGCAACGTTTTTTCAAAAATGTTTTATCCTCTATTTCACCCCATAAATGATTATTTTTTCTGAAAATACCGAAACACGTGTCTTTTTAATTCTGAGCAAGAAAACATATACCAATTTATGTGGTTGCAGCTTCAAAATTACCATAACAGCAAAAGATTTCCCTCTCCAAATTAACCCCCTTGTTGGTTGAATTTCCAAAAATACCGAAACACGTATTTTTTAAAATTCTAACGAACAATACAAATACCAATTTTTGCAGCTCTAGCTTCAAAATTATCTTGACAACAATGAGTTTTCGAAAAGAAATTTGATCCCCTATTTTACCCCCTTAGATGTTGAATTTCCAAAAATACCGAAACTCGTGTCTTTTTTATCCTAGTCAAAAGTCCATATAGTAAGTTTCGTAGTTATAGCTTGAAATTTGAGTTAACAGAAACATATTTTTGAAAATCAACTTATTTCACCCCCTTATTGGTTGAATTTCAAAAAAAAAATGCCGAAACACGTGTCTTTTATATTCGAACCCCGAATCCAAATCCGAAATTTTGTAGTTCTATCTTCAAAATTGCCTTAATAGAAACGTATTTTCAAAAAAACGTTTCACCCCCCTTGCGGACGGAATATCGAAAAATCGCTTCTTAAATGACGCCTACAGAGTAAAATCAACACCCTCTACAAATTTCAAGTTTCTTTCTTCAGTGGTTTGGGCTGGGCGATGATGAGTCAGTCAGTCAGTCGGGACATTGCCTTTTATAAATGAAGATAAAAGATCTCCAGTGTTGAAGATTTCATCTTAGATATTTGCCTCACTCCAGAACATTTACGAGGTTTCCATCCAGCATTTGCTTGAAGTATGAAGAAGAGCAGATAGAAGACATTGACAGTATTAAATTCTTGATATTACAGCTTGATAATAAATTCAGGTGGTAGGAGCACACCACAGAACTACAGAAACATCTTAACAAATCTGTATTTGCAAATTCGAGTGTTAGTATACAATACCGCTCATTAATTTCAGTACACCCTGGTATTTCAGATTTTCAATACAAATGGAACGTTATTTCTCACAAAATATAATTATATTAAATTGCACGTATATAATACAATCACAATCATTATACTTTACTTTCATCAAAGTATCCTTCTTTGGATTTAATGACTGCCTCACAAACTCGAGGCATGAGTCATTCAATTTTTGTAGGTATCGTGAATCTACATGATTCCACACATCTTTAACAATATTCCAGAGATGTTCCTTGCTGGATATATTAACTTTCATGTTACATATATACACTTCATCCCACACCATTTCATTGGGATTAGAGTCGGGTCTTTGGGGCGACCATACCATATCTTTCAGTACTTTCTGTTTTTCCTTTGATGCAATGTTCCTACAGTATGCCGACCGATAATTTGGGTCATTATCCTGTTGTAAGGTGAATCCTTTCCCTATTAAGCGCAATCCACTTGATATGGCATGATTTTAAAGTATGCGGTGGTACTGTTTCTGATTCATACATCCTTCTATTTTCACAATGTCGCCAACTATAAATCCTGTAAAAGATCCCCAAACCATAACAGAACCTCCACCGTGTTTAACTGTAATTAGAACACACTGCTGGGCTACCCTTTCCCCTACAAATCGGCGAACTAATGTTCGTTCTCCTTATGGTTCCAAAAGCATCGAATTTCGATTCGTCGGTGAATAACATCTTTGTCTACTCTTCCGATGTACAATTACGATGTTTTCTAGCCTCTTTAAGTCTCTTTTGTTTATTTATGGGCCTTGGAAAGGGTTTTCTTGCTGTGACAAACCTTTCAAGCCCGCTTTAGTTAGTCTCTTTTTTACTATTGCAACAGATATTGTTGTCGCTTTAATTTCTACCTATTCTGCATGAATTTGGGGCGCTGTTTTGAATCTATTTCTTTTACCGGTAATTCTGATATATTTATCATCAATTTTAGTTGTTTTACGAGGTCGTCCTGGTCGTGGTATGTCTGTATTGCTACCTGTTGTCTTCTGGCTGCGAACGCTATATTGCATTCCCTCTATAGACACATTACACTGTTTCGCAATTTGGCGAATAGATAAACCTGCTAAGTTCTACAATTACAGCACGTTTTTCTGTGGATATCTGTGAAAACAACATTGTTTGTTGGATACTGGATACCATTGTATCTCGATGACCACAAACAAATATCATGACATGTGGACAACTGTTGTACTATTCCTTTGCTTCCTCAATGGTACCCACGGTATTAGATCTTATCTACGGAGAACTAGATGCCAATTATTTGGTGTATTGTAATTTATGAGGGGTAGTGTATGTAGGCGACATAAAAATAAATAAGCTTGCATACTTTTATTTCATAATGTTGCATACTTTGCATTTCACAATGTTATATAGCATTATATTTATGGGTGACTCCTCAAATCATGAATTGATTAATTTTTCTCGTAGTTCATGTACAGTTTCATAGAACAAGGGATGAAAAATTTCCTGAGTTAACTCTATCCTACGGGTACAGCAATATTAACATAGGTTTTAAACGTAACTGACTACTAATGATAACGTTCATTTCCAGAATGTCTGGGGCCACCATAACTATTCAGCAGTATAACTCACGTGGCCAGTTCTTGCACGTTTACATCTAGCATTGTCATCTTGCAGAACGTATGACCCATGCTTTTCTAAACTAAATGAATCCTTGGAGTATTCAACAACTCATGTTCAAGGATATTATAGTATTTTAAGGCTGTAATTGAACCTATGCAAACGTTAAGTCTTTCAATTTCTTTCGAACACACAGATCCCCATCCTTTGCACTTCCACTTGTCTTAATCTGCACAGCGCAATCATTCATTAATTCCTCTCCTGGTTCTATTCACAGTTTTAAACCACTGTCACTGCCACATTCATTACAAGTCTTATTCGGATAAAACCTCTCTTCCACTTCTCAGACGTGCAGTGTTGATACAGATGGTAAAACATTTGTTCTGCAACAGACTTTTTTAGGTGTACTTCTTTTTTTATTATTTTTTAATGCGAGGCAAATAAAATAAAACAACCCTGGTAACTGCATAGTTGATGTTCAAAACTCCTGCTCAGTTTTAAAAGCAATTTTTTCCGCCTCGGTACATTAAACAGATACCAATTCAAAAGTGTATAATTACGTTAATCTACACGAGAGACGCCAATGTTCCTGTTCTGAATAAATAAAGGTCAATAATCAATTAATTAATCTAATAGAAGCTAAAACAGTGTGTAATGGATTACCGTGGATATTATGGGCAACGTTGCGTCATTTCTTATATCAGAGTGGCTAATAGATTTTTCATTACGATGTTAAATATCATCGCTCTTTCTGAGGTAGTTCCTCTTGTCTTAAAGGGAGTTCAGCAGAGGTGCAAATCTTTTGTAGTCTTTTAACATAACTATTGTAGTATGGACTAGAGAAAACCGCGCCAAAAGCTCACGAAACGTACACAGAGTTTATTAGAGTCATTTCGTGGTATTCGTTTCGTAGGATTAACACAATTTTTATTGCGTTTTCTTTTTTTTTGAGGGGGGAAGGGGCAGGGGGAGGAACGGAAGAGTCACATTTCTAGGAAAATGTTGTCTTTTGAATAGAAATCGTGTTTCAAATTAAGGAACGAAAAACTTTTTTTTAATACTTTTTCAATTTTTTTATCTAAATGAAATTGCTAATGATGCACTTCTTATAAAACTGTAAGCACCGGCTAACTGCGATATTTTTACTCTTATATGCTGGAATACTGAAATTCGCCATTACACTCAGCTTCGAATACAATCAGGATCAAAACAAAGATGCCAAAGTGTTCTTATATAGATTCAGCTCTTCAGCGTAATAAGTCTGAATATGACGTTTAAATTCTGTCAGATAATATAATCTCTGGCAATGTAGCTCGGTGAATAAAGTCAGAACGATCGATCGAGCAACACAGGCTAATCACAACGCTGCATCTGCATAACGGTGGATGTTGACAACCCGCATATACCGTAAATCAATTGAGCATCGTGTGTGTACCATGTTAGGCCTGGTGAACGAAGTGCTTTTTAGTGCTTTGGTTTTGAACTGAGAACAGGATAGTGAACGACCAAACCACAAATTTAGAGTTTAGTTTTTAGCTTGGCAAGACATCTAAAGAAACGCATGCGATGTTTATAGTTGTTTATGGGGATCAAGCACTGTCCATGATGTATGTTTATGACTGGTTCGCCCTTTTTCCAGGAGGTCGGGAAAGTGTTTTTTGACAATCCCCGCAGCGGAGGTTCGGCGACGGCCGTTACTGAATGGAAACATTGATAAAGTGAGGACGTTAATCATGGAAGATCGTCAAGTAAATGTGCGAATGATAGCGGATGAACTGCAGATTAACCGCGAAACCGTGCGACGAATCCTTAAGCCGTTCTCTCACGGGATGTGGAAACGCATGTGGAAGAGGAAGTGGTGACGCCGCAGCGTGGAATACAACGTTCCACTACCCTACGAATCGTGGAATGTAGGTTCTAGCATGTTAGATTTTTGCTTCGTGGAGTGGAACGTGGCCAATGAGAAGCGACCTGACTTTCACGTGACAAGCAGAACTTTTCAGCCGCCATATTGCAAACAGAACTCCGTATTTCGTTCCTTCTTTCTTTGTAGCGTACGGCGTATGAATATAATCTATATAAAGCGTTAGAATACTGAAGAACTTTTGAAAACGCGTCATTTTGTTACAATATGATTTGTTACAATAAATTTTCATGGCTTTAAAGGTTCTCGTATTTAACGTGTGTCAGTTTTATAATTTGTATAATCTGAAAGAATATAGTCCCTTTGCTACGGTATAACGCATTCTATCAAAGCAGCGTCTTCGTGATGCTATCGTAGATAAATAACATATTACAACTGGTTTTAGAAGCGTAGTATACTTGAAAATTGACCCGGCTGTTGAAGTGTATAAATATAGTAGTTGGTAGCGTAACAGACGGTGGCGAAGAGGTTATAAGCGAAACAGGTTCGCGTCTGTGCGCTTCCGGTATATTTTTATTTTTTCCTTTTTTGTTTCCTTGACGTTTCTCGTAACGATATGGCGTAAAAAGCCTCTCATTTGTCCCTATAGCACTCCAAGTGCTTCTGAGCAGCGTCGTAACGCATCCATTCATGTATTTCCGTCAATTCATGCGGAATCCATCGTGAAGCAATTTTTCGCATGCTCAGGCACATTCAATCTTGACCCATCTCCGTTGTTCATGTTTCGAAAACACAGTGATACCGTTCCGTTAGACCGCTCGCTCATAAGTGACTTTATTTCTCTCGATTGTGCGCACGCAGGTGACGTTAGACGGGCATTTGGTCGGAGGTAAGGTAGGCATGTCAACAACGTGTGCTTCATCGACAGTAGTAGATTCCATTGTATAGTGTCTCCACAGCAGTGTTGCCACTATTTAAGTTCCAACCCTCGTATGAAGTCTGTAGTCAGAGATTGTAGTTATTAAAATCCAGTTTGACGTATAGTGTGTCCGTAAGCCCATGGTGCAGTTTTAAACGGTCAGAGAAACGCAATGAAGCCAGATAGAACTGTAAAACCTTCATAAAATGAAAGAAAGACTCTCCTAGTTTATGTTATGTAGTTTTCCTTTCTGTGCACAAGCACGTAATAATCCAATAATAAAATTAAGTAAATTACCTATTTAGAGCAGTTCAGGACATTCAGTCAAAATGTGGACGGTGGAAAGGAAAGTTCAGTGTATCCTGTGACTTCCGAAATTTGGATCCGCAACGCGTGTTCAGCATGGATATCATCGTGTGTGTATAATGAAGTCCCACCTCACAGGGATGACATAAGAAGGTGGGATTAGCAATTGACGGAAACTGACAGTTCGTTAGTGCAAAAATGTTCTAGTAGGCCTTCGGTTAGCAATGAAACTGGAGAAACTGCACAGTCATTCATTTGCTGAATGTACTTACTATCGTACTGAGAGGTAACCACGCTACAGGGTACGGTTGCCTCAGAGGGGCCCTTCCATTGTAATTTGGTCGAGCTGATCTCTGCTAGTACACGAGAGTAATGTATATCAGACTTTAAATCCTGATGGAGTTATGCAGTCATTATTGCAGTTATTACAAAAATGACTTTGAAAAAGCTGTTGGGATTATTGCTACGGCACAGTGTGGAGCCAATTCCTGATAAATTTTGTAGAACTGTAGTAAACGAGATTCTCTGTGGTTCGTGCGAAAAATTTAACAGACTGGGAGAGAATTTCGTATTAGATTCCGTGAACACGGATACACCAGTAATAGCAGTGCCTTGGGTGGACATTTACGGGAATACCAGCACAATCTGAAAACTAATGACGCTACCATGTCTGTTCTACAGTTTGCTAACAGGGAACTTTTTTGGACATTTTAGAAGAGGCTGAAGTATATGTAAGCTTTCAAAAGGAGTCGGATCTGTTAATTTACGGGCAGAACAAAGGAAGCCGTAAATGGTTTTTCTAGCTTCTTAATGACATTCTAGTAAATAAACTTAGTTAAATTGTGGTTCTATGGTTTGTTCACCTGGATACATATGTATTTTATACGTCAAACAGATTTTATATTCCTGCAATACTACATTAACTTGACACTGTACCATCTTTTGTATAGTTACACTTTATAATCTTCTTTAGTTGACTAATGACATGGTGCTGACCTCTGTCGCGGTTTCTTTCCTGCTTACCTTTGACGTCCTCGTTGCATACGTGGACAGTCTGTCATATTTAACGATCCACGCCGTACTTTATGTTCAGTCTTTAAATCTAATTCCTTCAGCATCGCCTAATTTTGTTAGGCTGCACTCCATTACCCTCGTTTTGCTCTTGTTAATGTTCATTTCATACGCACCTTTCAACACACTGTTCATTCCGTTCAACTGCTCTTCTAGGTCTTTTGCTGTCTCTGACAGAATTACTATGTCATCGGCAAAAGCAATGTTTTTTATTTCTTCAGCCTGAACTTTAATTCCTTCTCCAAATTTCTCCTTGCTTTCCTTTATAGTATTTTCAATGTACAAATTGAATAGCATTGGAGAAAGGCTACAACCCTGTCTTACTCCCTTCCCAACCTCTGCATCCCTTTCATGCCCTTCAACTCTGATAACTGCTGTCTGGTTTTTGTACAAGTTGTAAATTCGCTATATTTTACTCCTGCTGATTTTAGAATTTGAAAGAGTGTATTCCAATTAACATTGTCAAAAGCTTTCTCCAAATTTACAAAAGCTAGAAATGTAGGTTTCCCTTGCTTTAATTTATCTTCTAAGATAAGCCGTAAAGTGAGTATTGCCTCCCGTGTTCCTACATTTCTCCTTAATCCAAATTGATCTTCCCCGAGGTCAGTTTCTACATTCTTCTGTATATAATTCGTGTTAAAATTTTGCAACCGTGACATATTAGACTGATGGTTCTGTAATTTTCACACCTGTCTCAACGTGCTTTCTTTGGAATGGGGATTATTACATTTTTCTTAAAGTCCGAGGGTATGTCGCCTGTCTCGTACATCTTACGCATCAGGTGAAATAGTTTTGCCCTAGAGAAAATAATAATAATAATAAATGGGATTCCCCTTTACCCCAATATCAGCTTATCTGATGATTGGCTGAAAACAACAGCGTCTTTTTCTGAACCGGATGTCAAACAGACGGTTTCAGTCCACGGAGTGGAGAATGGCAGGATTGAAACAGGGGATGTACTTTCTATAAGAACATTGAAAAACGAAATAGTAGTTATGGTTTCAAATGCATGGATTCGATGTAGTATCAAATAAAAAAAGAAATGTTTGTATAGCTTAAGGGACTTGTCTGCGAGGTAATCAGTCCCTAAACTTAACAAACTACCTATGAACTACCTTATACTAAAGACGGCACAAACATCCATGGCCGAAGGGGGAATCGAACCCCCGACCGCAGAAGGCCGTGACCGTGAAGGCCGTGACTGGCACGCCGCAGACCGCTCGGCCACTGCGGCCGGCGATGTAGTATCCTCCAGCAGGTTAAACAGAAATAATGTCATACGCCACTGTGTTAATTTCGGTTGTTTAAATTGGTCAGGATCCATATTGTTTCCCTATGATACGCCTCCCTGTGAGACACATGTTGCCGTCATCATTTCTCGTGCTTTGCTAGCAGAGAGCGCAGACTCCGGCAAGTGTTGGTATGCCACGAGGCCACGTGGCGCGGGATCACATTACACGACAGATCGGCGCCCCGCGGCAGCGAGAGGTTCCGGCGTGGTGGGCGGCATACTGCATGTTGTCGCTCCGGGCCGAGCTGTCAGGGCACGCCTCCTGCAGCCGTCGCTTTAGTCCTGGATCACGAAGTCCGTGACTGGCCGTGACACGTGCGTAGCGTTCACACACACACAGCAACAGATGCACGACCGCGGCCACAAAGGCGAAACGGATTTCGATTCGTATCACACTAGCTTTCTCGTATTCATAGACTATCTGTCTTGGCCGTGCCTTCAAGCCCTGCTTCAAGAGGACCTGAGCGCCTTGCAAATTGCCGCATACCTACTTTTTGCTAGAAACATTCGAGAGCAGCTCCACTTTTAATTTAATAGCCGATGTTTCAAGAAGGTATTTGTGCTTGTTAATAGCGCCAATAAATGTGTTGCAGTTTTGTTAATGGAACTAAGACTCAGTGGAGTAATAAGCAGGCAGATCGACAATATTACCGTGTCTAGTTTAGGCGAAAAATGTGTTGTTATAGTGGCAGGCAGCAAGGGTCGTATAAGGAAACAGCTGGAAGAACAGTTGACCAAACACAGACGAGACACGACGTTTGAACAATACTGGATTGGGTCCTCCTGATTGACTGTAAACCTTTTGCTCAGTTGTTTAGTGTTAAAATGTTTGTTAAGCTTAAGGGTCATCAGTCCCTAAACTTCCAAACTACTTATGAACTACCTTACACTAAAGACGACACAAACATCCATGCCCGAGGGTGGGGGATTCGAACCCCCGACGGCGGACGACCGCGCGCACCGCAAAACGGCGATCCAGTACGAGCGGCTAATCCACCGCGCCGTCGTTTAGTGGAAAGTAAATGCGCGGACTAGTTTTTTGAACGCAGACGACATTGCTTGAAGGAAATTTTAATTGATTTTGAAGAAAATTCAAACTCGACACTTTAACCAACAAGACCCGTTTTGGAATTGTTACCCGGATGTTCAGTCCTTTTTCCATTCTGCAGTGAACGAGGAAAGAATGAGTGCGTTAAGAATTAACTTGTCACATCATGAATATTTCTTTTAGTTAAATTACGACTGATGACCATAGTGGTTTGTTCCCTTTAAAACACCAACCAACCTTTATAAGATGTATGGATAAATGTGTCACTAAATGAGAGTCTTAGTTTCTTTTAATTAAATTGTAGACTGTGTGGATGAATGAGACACTAAATGAGAGCAAAGTCGCCATAACTACCTTGTCTACCAAGGATACTAACGAGTTAGGCAGAGATGAGTTAAAATAATTCTGCCAGCAAGAATTATTTAGTTAAGGAGGATACCATTAGAGTAGCATAATTGTAGAAGTCAAGTAACCAATGTGTATCGGCTTCACTTTCAGGCCCCTACACGTTGGTGGGACAGAGGTGAGACAGACAAATTTCAATACATGATGTGAATGGGACGAATGAATGAGATGAAAAGAAGTTGTCATGCTTGTCATTCTCTTCTTATCTCTTCCTCTGTCTAATTTTAGCTAACAGTCGTCAGGTAGGAGGAAGCAGTTGTCTGAAAGCCTCGTTGAAATGCAAATGCCAGTAAATGGTATCGTAAAGACATTCCTTCACACCTGTGTAATGTGCTTTGAGAGTTGTTTAGGGGCAAACTTGTTCCACTCGCGGTGTTAAGAACATTTCGTGCTTATAACAACGACGGCATATTGCGAAATTCTGTGATTCTTTAGGGTTACACTTGATCTATAAATCACTCGTTTATGTTAACGATGCAAGACTACATACTATTCGTTGCAGGTAATAACTTCCTCTGGCGAACATAAACAATGTTTTCCAAAGTAATTTGTACACCAAGGGAAATGGTATGGAACCAGATAACTCTACAGAAATCTCCCAATTTACTCTGAACAATAATCGTGCAGCGTATGTTCCAAAAGTCCCTAACACGCATTCTGCCTCCCTCAATGCTTGGAATTTTACTCGTTTATAATTTTTCTATATTTGCGTTTCATAGTTCTACCCTGTGAAGTGCAGTTTTGTGTTGCCCTTTCAAATCTGAAGATGGCTGAATACCCAGAAGAAACTGGTACTCACTGAATGTTATCGACTTATATTATTAAAAAATTTAACTCAAAATTTTTTATAAAATTTTAAATAGCATGTCTACTACCTGATTGCTCCAGTAAAAACAAAAATGATTTGGGTTATGTTGAATACTGCATGCCACCAAGACTCCAAGATCATGTTTGATCATTCCAACGAACTGCAGCATTGCCCCAAGAAATGATCGTGACCTCCGGTTTCTGAGTCGAGTGGAATACTGTACCATGCATTTGGAAGACTTTGTAACAAATAGCCGGCCGCGATGGCCGAGCTGTCTGCGGCAATCCACTACGGTGGGGGGTTCGAATCCCACCTCGGGCATGGATATTTGTGCCGTCCTTAGTATTAGGTAGTTCATAACTAGTTTGTAAGTTTAGTGACTGATGACCCCGTAGTTAAGTCCCATAAGCTCTACAAACATTTGAACTTTTTTGTAACAAATAATGTTACGATGAAAACAGCTATGTGACTGACATTTCGACCAGTCGAGTAGTTCCATCGCAATCATAGTTACTCTAATCCTGGTATTAATCAGGACATTCCTTATTTTATTATGGGATTGACAAAAGTATGGTCGCTCAAAATGAGTTACCAATCTTAAGTCACTATGATTCTTGGTGTGGATGTAAGCGTTTTCGCCGCGGCGGATTAGCCGTGCGCGCTTGTGCACCGTGCTGCGGTGCGCGCTGTCGTTCGCCATCTGGGGTTCGAGTCCCTCCTCGGGCATGGGCGTTTGTGTTGTCCTTAGGTTAGTTTAACTTAGTTTAAGTTAATAACCTAGCAGTTGAGTCCGATACATTTACAAACATTTGATCAAGCGTGTTTTTAGATTAGGCGAATCTGCAAACAGTCCAAGTAATTGGAGCCATTGGACATCTTCACATACTTGTGTAAACACGAAAAATTATCCAAGGCATGAGTACATTAAAATTCTAGCGATGAAGTTAAAAGCGCTCTCAACATAGTGATAAATTTGTAAGTAGTAGTAATAATAATTAACTAGTGTGGCCCAGTGGCTTGGTCCAAGATTTTCAACTGGACACTAATTCGGCGACTCGCATGTTCCTAACATACCCCATTTATCCGATCGGGGAAATGGGACCTACAACTTAGAATTCTAACAGCATGTAGCTTTGTCATTTATTGGCGAATTCTCACATCGTTCAAAGGTGAAGGCTGGGTAACGCAGATTGAAAAATTCGTGATTCGACAGTATTTCGAATTCGTGAACCCTGGTTTTCAAATCGTGCGTTTATTCTAAGATCACCAGACCTGATTAAAAAAGCAGTAGTGTTACTATTATACTAGACACAATCTGAAAACCGAAATTGATAGCAGAGAGATTTTGGGGGTAAGTATGAATTAATACGATCTGACCAATAAATTCCTGATATCAGTTCGTAGGCGTTACGAGACGTGGGCTCGGCAGTGAAAGAGGGAGGAGGGACTAGTGTTGTCAGCAGGGAGGGTCGCTCAGGATAGTTCACCGATTTCGAACGTGGACTACTCGCTCGATGTCCCTGAGCATCACACTCATCCATAACTTTTTAATCGCTCTATAGCGACTGTTGGTGTTGTGATTCTGCAGCATAAACGGTAAAAAACAGCGACAGTTAAACAACCAAAAGCAGGCGGATTTATGGTCTGACCAATGGGTAGAATTGTGTATGGTTCGAGGTGACATATAAGGTGGTGCAAAGGGAAGCGCCATTGGTCAGTTGGTGATTGAACGAGAAGTTAGGAGTGATTAATGGCACTGTACCCTGTGTCAACCCAATGGAAGGGTACGAGTTTATCCGGCATTAGGATGGTTTTCGTGCCTAAGGTCTGGTGCGTTTATGGCGCTTAACCTTTTCATTCCCAGTGCTGTTCCTATATAACAATGTATTAAAAGTTGATTTATACCGTATTTTGTGCATTTTTGTTGATGAACAACATGCTTTTAGTACGACATTTTGGCACTTGGTACTGCGTGTAGCCACTTCCATCTTGGAGGTTGTGTTGCGTTGCCGTTTGTACGTGGCTCAGGGTGTGAGCGTGAGTGTGGTTCCTTTTATTTTATTCCAGCAGTCAATTGTCTTGTCTTTGGTACTGTGACGAAGATTATGCTAGCATTATTGATCTGGCAGTATTAACTATCAACAAAACAACGTCCAAGTAATAAAATACCTAGATACAAACGTCAGTGTTATGCATAAAATACACGACATAAAAAATAAATAGTTCAACCAAAAATTTTAAAACACATATTTTGATGTTTACTGCACTGTACAGAAGAGACGACTTTCTTAATTACATAAACGCATATCGCGACGCCACTTGAGGCAGACTGAACGATGTTGCGGTGTGAGCGGAAAACTCTGACGGCACGCATGATCGTGCACCAAGGTGTGAGGAGTCATATCCTACACTGGACGTTTTCCTCTGGTCATCGTTGAGGGAACATTGAACAGTGACGCTACACTGAAAGAACAATTCAACCCGTTTTGCTACAGTTCATGCAAAACAATGTAACAGGCTTTTTCAAGAGGACAGAGCACGTCCACATGTATTCTGTACCACACACGGACTCGACAAGGTGTACGTCAACTACCATAGCCTGCACGATCCCCAGAACGCAATTGAGCATGATTGGGACCAGACCTAACGTCATCTTACGCAGTCTGCACGAATGGCACTAAATCTGGCCTAACTGAGGCACCAGGTGGAAATTGTATGGCAGGCCATTCCGCACGACTACATTCGGCATCCTTAACAACGTCTCTATGGGAGAATTTTAGCTTGCATTGCTGCAAAAGGAGGGCACTAGCGTCGAAGATACGCACGCTCTGGTGACTCACATGCGTGTAGCTTTTTCTGTATGATCGTGTGTTGTATACATCTTCAACAAGGTGCCAATAAAATTTTTCTCTGCTGGATCTTCGGATTCATGATGTTCTCTCTTCATTTTCCATGAGTGTATCTTCACAGATGATATTACATGTTATTTCCAAGGTGAGGAAAAGCTGAGAAAATTCCTACATTTTTCCTAATACACTCCTTGCCATTAAAATTCTTGCACCACGAAGATGACGTGCTACAGACGCGAAATTTAACCGACAGGAAGGAGATGCTGTGATATACAAATGATTAGCTTTTCAGAGCATGCACACAAGTTTGGCGCCGGTGGCGACACCTGCAACGTGCTGACATGAGCAAAGTCTCCAACAGATTTCTCATACGCAAACAGCAGTTGCCCGGCGTTGCCTGTTGGTTGTTGTCATGCCTCGTGTAAGATGGATAAAAGCGTACCATCACATTTACGACTTTGATAAAGGTCGGATTGTAGCCTATCGCGATTGCGGCTTATCGTATCGCGACAGGGCTATACGGAACGCCGTGCTGTATCCCAACGTCGTCGTATGAGTAGCAGTCGAGATGACAGGTATCGTATCCGCATGCCAGTAACGGATCGCTCAGCCATGTCTGAATCAACAGATTAGGACGTTTGCAAGACAACCACCATCTGCACGAACAGTTTACAGCAGCATGGACTATTAGCTCTGAGACCATAACTGCGATTACCCTCGACGCTGCATCACAGCGCCTGCGATAGTGTACACATTGACGAACCTGCGTGCACGAATGGCAAGACGTCATTTTTTCGCATGAATCCAGGTTCTGTTTACAGCATCATGACGGTCGCATCCGTGTTTGGCGACATTGAGGCGAACGCACATTGGAAGCGTGTATTAAGTCATCACCGTACTGTCGTATCATCTGGTGTGATGGTATGGGGTGCCATTGGTTACACGTCTCCGTCACCTCTTGTTCGCATCGACGCCACTTTGAACAGTGCCCGTTACATTTCAGATGTGTTACAACCCGTGGCTCTACCCTTCATTCGATCCATGTGAAATCCTACATTTCAGCAGGATCATGCGCGACCGCATGTTGCAGGTCCCGTTCGGGCCTTTCTGGATACGGAAAAAGTTCGATTGCTGACCTGGCCAGCACAGTCTCCAGTTTGAAAACGTCTGGCCAATGGTGGCCGAGCAGCTGGCTCGTCATAATACGCCAGTCACTACTCTTGTTGAACTGTGGTATCGTTTTGAAGCTGCATGGACAACTGTACCTGTACACACCACAGAAGCTCTGTTTGACTCAATGCCGAGCCGTTTGAAGGCCGTTATTACGGCCAGAGGTGATTGTTCTGGGTACTGATTTCTGAGGGTCTATGCACCCAAATTGCTGAAAATTTAATCTCATATTTGTGCTTTGAATACCCGTTTATCATCTGCATTTCTTCTTGGTGTAGCAATTTTAATAGCCAGTAGTGTATGTGAACGTAGAGTGAAATACTTACCTGCAACCAATTTTTCAAATCAATATTATGGCTAATAGACAAAATTATTTGTGGTGTCATGTAGGTATAATTTTTTAGAAAGACAATATTATCACCTTCGGCTGTTAGCTTGACTTAAAATTCGAAAGAAAAGTTTATACATTCACAGAGTCTGAGAACGCATAATGTAAGCTTCTTCAAATGGAACAGGACTTTAATAGTTTGCCGTAGAGGGGCCTCAAAGTGAAGCCGATACCTAACCCATCGTCTGCGTGATAAGGAAAGTTTGCTTTTCCCATGATCAGCTTAAAATCGTCTAGTGAGTTATCTTTAAGTGGTATTATCCTACGATTATTGTTCATAGTAAATTGAGTGTTGTTCGGTGGAGTTATCTGATTCCATACGATTTCCCATGGTACACAAATTACTTTGGAAAACATTTTTTATGTTCCCCACAGGTAGTTATTACCTGCAGCGAAGTGTGTATACTGTTGGAACATTAATATAAGCAACGTGTGTAAATATTGAATTATAGACCAAGTCTAATCCAAAGGAGTCGCAGAAGTTCGCAATGCGCCAAGTTGTTGCAAGCGTGCATTGACATTAACAACGCAAATGAAACGGGTTTGATCCTAAACATCTCTCAACGCATGTTATACAGGTGTGAAGGTTGCTTAATGTCTTTACGCTATCAATTACTATGATTTGCATTTAAACAAGACTTGTCAGACAACTGCTTCCACCTATGTCAACTGAAATTAGACAGAGGAAAAGATAAGAAGTGAATGACAAGCATGAAAACTTCTTGTTATCTCATTAATCCGTCCCATTCATATCTTGTATTAAAATTTGTCGCTATTACCACTGTGGAGGTCCTCAAAGTGAAGCCGATACCCACTGGTTACTTAACTTTTACAATTATACAATTCTAATGATGTCCTCCATAACGAAACAATTCTTGCTGGCAAAAGTATTTTTAACTCAGCTCACCCTAACTCGTTAGGATCCTTAGAAGACAAGTTTACAAGGTCGTTATGGCGACTCGGGCTCACATTTAGTGACACATTCATCCACACATCTTACAATTTAACTAAAAGAAACATTTATGACTTGACAAGTTAATTCTTAATGCATTCATTCTGTCCTCGTTCACTGAAGAAAGGAAAAATGATGAACACCCTGGAGACAACTCCAAAGCGGGGATATTTGGATACAGTGGGGAGTTTGATTTGTCTCCATAATCATTTAACATTTACTTCAAGCAATTGTTTCAGCGTTCAAACAACTAACCCTTTTCATTTACTTCACACTAAAGCTCTGAGCAAAAGGTTTGCAATCAGTTAGGATGGCCCAATCGCTCATTTACTTTTGCTTTTTATTTCGGGTTAAAACAAATAAACTGATTTTGTTGTACTGATTTCTTATTCTCTTCAAACTAGTTTTAGGCTTATTATGCCATAATCAGGACGCATTTGACTAGCTTCGACAAGGAAAGGTAGTTATTTTATTTTCTACCATTTTACTTAAAGATGGAAATAAACACAAGGTCTTATGTTATGGCATTCATTGAGAAGTTTTCCCGTTCTTCTCACGTTATTGTGTTCAATAAAATTGCCCTTTTGGCATTTATTAACATTTGGTTTAAGAAAATCCAAAATTATCCACTTTAATTATGCTACATATAATACGTGATATTATTATGCAATCAATGGTTCAAATATTCAAATTTTTGTAAATGTATCGGACCAAACTGCGTGGTCATCAGTCCGAAGCTTACAAACTACTTAAACTAAGAAAAACTAACCTAAGGACAACACACACACTCATGCCCCAGGGAAGACTCGAACCTCCGACGGCGAGTTACCGCGCGCTCTGCACCGAGTCGCCTTGGACCGCTCGGCTACTCCACCGCGGCCAATCAATGGTATATATTTTATGGGGTCGTGATTTGTGTTTCGAACTGTCAAAATGATCACTTGTTACATTTGTTGTGTATCAGACATTACTGTTTACGTATTGTGTTACATTTGAATATGACATTTTAAATTACCGCTACATTATCTTTTAAAAAAAATTTGTTTTGTTTATACATTAGGTTTTTTGTGGGTTAACAAGGTAGATGAAGTAACTGTGTTTTGGTGTATCAGTATTTTAATTGTCTGTGATATACGATATAAATGAAATGACCTGAGATGGTTAATATGTGTGGTAAGTGGCTGGCTGAAATGCGTTATGTGAATCTTAATATTGGGGATGTTGCCAGCTGTAGTTAGTCATTTAGATCTAGATGAGGATTTTTGGTTAGATTTTTGTTTACTTCCAAAGCTTCTAATAGGTCTATTTCTCTATCTTTGTTGGCTAAACGTAAAACTTGTGTGTGGATTTGATATCTGTGTCCATCCTCCAGTATATGTGTTGCAAATGTGGAGCCTGACTTTTGTAATGTCCAGATACGCTCGTGTTCACTTAACCTACTATTTGTTGCAGACATAACAAATGATTTTATGAACCCCATTGTTGCTTAATATTTCTCTTTTATCTTTCTTGTTTAGTAAGATGTGAGCTGTTGTGTCTCTTACATAAAATAAAGTATCGTATTTTTCTCGGTTCACGCATAGGCGCCTTTTTCTACTTGCAAATTCAGTTAGTTTTCGTTGATTAATGTCCCAAAAGTCTGTCTTTTATGGCAACCACAAATGACCTTCCACACGCTTGGATGCGTTCTTCGTTGTTTTCACTGATAGATACATGCATTTCATTACAGACACACAAAGTTAAATTAATCTTAAAGAAAAACAGTCAGTACATAATACCCTCGTACAACAAAGATCTTACAGGATCCAAATTATTCTCTTATTCTCCATTGTGCTGTGGACCTCATGTGTGATCTGTTCATATACCCATCGCACCTCTTCTCTCATATTCCTACCTTTTTCATCGTGATTATACACTTGCTTATGCTCGTTAAACTCATTATAATCCTGTTCAATAGACATTCTTAGGCAAATATCGTGCACTTGTGCTGGGATTGCTGCTCCTGCAAGCGGATCTGTTTGGTAATGGAGTTCAAAATGTTCAAATGTTTGTTAAGTTTAAGGGACGTAACTGCGGGGTCATCAGTCCCTAAACTTACCTTATACTAAAGACGACACAAACATCCATGCCCGAGGGGGGATTCGAACCACCGACCGTAGCGGCCGTGCAGACTGTGACTGGCGCGCCGCAGACCGCGCGGCCACTGCGGCCGGCGGTAATGGAGTGTACAGGGTGAGTCATTGCCGGCCACGGTGGCCGAGGGGACTGAGGCGCTTCAGTCATGGTCTGCACGGCCACTACGGTCGGGGGTTCGAATCCCCCCTCGGGCATGGATATTTGTGCCGTCCTCTGTTGTAGTTAGTTCATAAGTAGTTTGTAAGTTTAGGGACTGATGACCCCGTAGTTAAGTCTCTTAAGCTTAACAAACATTTGAACATTTTTTTTGGTGAGTCATTAATGAGGAAAAATATGTCGAGGATCGCATGCTGCTATGAGTAACACGTGACGCACCGTTGTTAATTTTGTTCTCTTCAGTGTACTGTGTACATAAAACCAAAACACCCGTTAACCATTTAACGAGATACCGACGACATGTCATTCACCTATAGATACAAGACATACCACCAATGAGCTGATTTGTATTTATCAGCGTTTGAAAGATACGAGAAAGAACAAATCCCATCGCTAAGTATGTGAAATTTTATCATAACTTGTGAGTCACACGTTGCCGGCGGTAACGGAGTGTCCAGTCCCATGTTAGGGAATGTTTGTTCTGTAAGTGTGGTCAATGGCGGAAGTAAAACCGCGGCGGGCATGACGTGTTTACAACTCAGCGCTGCTCACTCTGCCCGATACTCGCCATCTCGACAGCTGCTAACGACCACGTCGCATTGTTACTATAGTGCCAAGGCAATTTTCAAAAACAAGGAATACGCTGACATCACCTAACCTACGGGCATGCAGATGGAAGAGCTGACGTTGCAAGGCAACTCTATCACGAGAGGTTTCCTAGCCGGCGCCTTCCATCCGCAAAAATGTTTTACTCTGTGGACAGGCGATTGAGGGAGTTTGGTGCATGTGTAGCACCTCCAGGACTTAGTGGTCGTGGCCGGCCGTCGACGTACAGTGGGGATGACGAAGAAAATGTGTTACAAACTGTTGCGGAGGACCGGACGATAAGCACCAGGTCTCGCGCCACTACTGTTACACGAGTACTCCATAGAAACCATTACCATCCATTTCGCATGCAGAAGGTACAGGCATTATTGCCGGAAGACTACATCTACATCTACGTCTACATGGGATACCTGCAAATCACATTTAAGTGCCTGGCAGAGAGTTCATCGAACCACCTTTATACTATTCATCTCCAATTCCATTCTCGAATAGCGCGCGAGAAGAAAGAACATCTGAATCTCTCCGTTCGAGCTCTGATTTCTCGTATTTTATTCTGATTATCATTTATACCTACGTAGGTGGGAGTCAACAATATATTTTCATATTCGGAAGAGAATGTTGGTGATTGGAGTTTCATAAGTAGACCTCGCCGCAGCGATAAGCGCCGTTGTTGTAATGATTCCCATCCCAGGTCCTGTGTCATTTCCGTGACGCTGTCTCCTCTGTATCGTGACAATAGAAAACGAGTTATCCTTCTTTGAACTCTTTCGAAGTCCTCCGTCAAACCCACCTGATAAGGATCCAACACTGGGCAGCAATACTCCAAAAAAGGACGGACAAGAGTAGTGTATGCAGTCGCTTTAGAGGAGACTGGACTTCTGCAACTTTAACCTACGGTGTTAAACCCACGACCAGCATTTTCATGAACAATAATGTTTACCGACGAAGCCTATTTCACGAAGAAGAGTATAGTGAATTCGCATAATTTGCTAGAGTGGGTGGAAGAAAATCCTCACAGTACAGTGATACGATGGTACCAACAACGATGCGGTGTCAATATCTGGTGTGGCATTATTGATCATCTCATAGGGCCACGTGAGCTAGCACAAAGGCTTACAGGAAAGCGGTAACTGCGTGTCCTGAATGCTACATTACCGGAAATGTTGGAAGACGTTAATTTGGCCTTTCGTATGAACGTATGGTACATGCATGATTGTGCTCTCGTTCACTTCAGCGTCACAGTGCGACGCCACCTGGACAATGCCTTCCCTTCGAAATGGATTGAACGTGGAGGCCCTGTAGCATGGCCAGCAATATCGCCAGGCCTAAATCCACTGGATTTGTTTTTGTGGGGCTATCTGAAATCTGTGATTTATGAAGGTGGTTGATGTCAACAACCTTGAACGCAGAATGCAACATGCCTATGATATTACGCGAAGAGTTCAACTTTCCCACACAAATCGTGACCGCCATTTCGAACAGTACTTATAAAACGCCACTGCAGCTTCTGGTCATGTGTTTCTATGTTAGTTTCGATTTGTACAGTTGTATTCGTTTGTATTAACTGACACATGCCTGTGTAATTGTATTTTGTATTCTGAATCTATGTACTCGTTTCTTTATTATAAGACATGAATGTACAGTAGTGCAGCCTTTCCTCAAGTTCCTTTCCCTGTGCCAACTAGCCACAATACATAATACCCGTCAGCGAAAACGCTACGAGATAGACGTGAGCGCTGTCATTGCTTGCAGTGTTACGTAGACCGCCGCTTGACGTCGCATGCCTCGCCTTCTCGTGAGCGGCTAGACTACCTAAAAAACTCGCATGTTGTACCCTGTTGCCGATCTGTCCCTTGGCCAATGTCAGTGCACAGTAACACCCAAGTCCACATTTCCAGATTTTTTACATTCAACTGCATTATCTACCTTCTCTATTTCCACTGTAGAAGTAACTATACATCATAACAATGGTTTCATTTCATGCACCTACAGAAGATAAGGATGACAATGGAAAAGATAATTTCTACGAAGAAGTCAGTGTACGAGAATGTACCATCACACGATATGTAGGTTTTCCTTGGTGATGCCAATGTTAAAAGTAGGAAGAGAGGATATCGCTTGACCTTACGCTGGCCTTCACAGTCTGCATGATTCATCTAACAATAATGGAATGAGATTGGTCAATCTGGCAGCTTCAAAAAACTTAAGAATTATGAGTACTTACTTTCCTCGCAAAGACATCTACGAGATAATATGGAAGTCACCTGACCAAGAAACTCAGAAACAAAAAACAAAAAAAAGTTCAAATGTTTGTAGAGCTTAAGAGACTTAACTACGGGGTCATCAGTCCCTAAACTTACAAACTACTTATGAACTAGCTTATCCTAAGGACGGCACAAATATCCATGCCCGAGGAAGGATTGGAACTCCCGACCGTAGTGGCCGCGCAGACTGTGACTGGAGCGCATCAGTCCCCTCGGCCACCGCGGCCGGCAACTCAGAACCAAACAGACCACATACTTGTGGATGTCAGACACACAGGTGCTATTAAGAATATAAAGTCTCAAAGAGGTGCAGAAATATTATCAGACCATTACCTCGTGCTGACTTCTATACAAGTGAGAATAGAAATTCGTAACATCAGGAGAAGAGGAGCAGACCAGAAAATAAATGAAGACCTACTGAAACAGGACCACATTAAGGAGCGACATGCACTTGAAATCAGAAACAGGCTTGCTGACATAGAAGAAGAAGAAGAAGATAACATAGAAAAGCTTTGGCCCAAACTCAAGATAGGCGTTAAAGATGTAGCAGCTGAGGTGTTGAAACCTTTGGACTGAGGAAGGAAGAACAGAGGATGGTTTAATGATAGGTGTAGAGATGCGGCCACCAAGATAAAAGCAGCGAAACTGTTATGGCTGTCAAATGAACAGGATGAAAGAACATGGTTGAGATACATGGAAGCAGCTAAAGAAGCAAGAAAAGTCCTGCGAACAGAAAAGCGAGGGTTTATAAACAGCAAGATAAAACTGGTAGAAGAAGACCGGACACCAGGCAATACAAGAGACTTTTACAGGACAGCTAGGTATTTCAGGAAAAGAAAAAACCAAAGGATTGACTTGATTAAAGATCAAGAAGGAAAGATCATCACAGATGAAATGAAAACCATGAAAGAATGGAAAAACTACTTTAAAAACCTCCTAAATGTGGACGCAAACACCAACAGTGCTGCAACAGAAGTAGAATTCAAAGAATCAAATAGAGGAAACACAGAGTCAGTGCCATCAAGGGAGTATCAATTACCAAGCATGGAAGAGGTTAGAGCAACCATGAAAATGCTGAAGAGGGAAAAGGCACCAGGAATAGGTAGTGTACCGTCAGAGATGCTGAAGGAGGGTAGAGATACTCTACAAGAGAGACTAAACCACATAATATGCTTAATCTGGAAGAAGGAAAGGATCCCAGAAGAATGGAAGCAGTCTGTTATCTGCCTCATACTAAAGAAAGGAGACCGAATGAGATGTAGCAACAATAGAGAAATCACACTACTGTGTATAGCTTATAAGGTCTTCAGCTTATTGCTATTGAAGCGACTGACACCACACGTCGAGGAAGTTCAGGGATTCCAGCAAGCAGGCTTCAGAAAGGGAAAGTCAACTGTAGATCATCTACATACAATAAGGCAATTGCTATCAAAGAGCTGGAAATTCCGCAAAAATGTCCACTGCCTTTTTGTAGACTTCCAAAACGCATATGATAGTCTGAACAGACGATCAAAATGGCAAGAACTCTAAAGGTCTCAAGTACCCAGAAAATTCAGAAAATTAACACAAGTATACACACCAGAAACAACATGCTTGGTGAAAGTGAATAGAAACATGTTAGAGAACTTCAAGGTCAGGACTGGAGTGCAACAAGGAGACTGCCTTTCCACCTTCTGTTTAACCTCGTACTGGAGAGAACTGTGAGAATAGTGGCAAGCCTAGAGACAGGAATAGAGTTGGGAAGAAGAATCAACACCCTGGCCTACGCGGATGATGTTGTTCTAACAGCAGAGAGAGAGAGAGAGAGAGAGAGAGCAAGACCTGGTTCAGATGACAAGAGCATTAATAGAAGAGGCAATGAGAACAAGCCTGACGTTGAACGTGAATAAGACCAAGTACCTCGTAGTTACCAGAGAAATTGATGACAGATCTTTAAATGTGGATGACAAAGTCTTTGAAAGGGTAAAAGACTTTAAATACCTTGGGGCAACACTCAATGAAAGGAACGAGATAGACCACGAAATTACCGCACGAATACAAACTGGAAACAGGTCAAGGTTTGCTCTGGGAAAGCTACTAAAGTCCCGGCTACTATCTAGAACCTCAAAGACTAACATCTACAAGACAATAATACAACCTGTAGTCTTATATGGAGCAGAGACCTGGTATATTACCCGAAAGATGGAAAGAAAACTCCTGACATTTGAGAATGCCATTCTCAGACAGATTTTTGAGCCAGTGAAGGACGGAGATGAATGAAGGAAAGAAAGAACTGTGAATTGCAGGAGTTATACAAGTCGGTGAACATCGTGGCACTTATCAAAGAAAAGACTGAAGTGGTATGGACACGTAGTGAGTCGAGAAGGACAGATCATCAGGCAGCAGTTGAAGAGGACACCAGAGGCAAAAGACCAAGGGGAAAACCACGACTGCGACGGATTGACCAGATCAGAGAGGATATGAGTAAGCTGGAAATATCTGAAGAAGATTACATGGACCGAGGACATTGGAGGAGGCTGATTGGTGAGGCCATAGACCGACTGCGGTTTGTGTGGCCAACGCAGTAAGTAACTGCATTGTCATTTATTGACATAAGAACATGCGAAAAACGAATTTGTTTGTAGTTCAGTGTGTGACAATTGGCACAAAATATTTTTCCTCATTTATGACTCACCCTGCAGATCACTGACTCATTTTCTCCCCTTTGTTTTAAAAGATCCCGCGATTTGTCCTTGCATTTAATTATAAGGATCTGGCCTTTTCCAAAATTGGACGACATCGCTCATTAGTCATTGGTGGGAGGCTGCGGGATTTCTATCCTGTTCCCTTGGTTTTGGTGGCCGAACCTTGACTATTTCATCCCAATGTCCCTCTCCACGATCATTTCTATATGGATTCCCACCTCCTTGGGCATTATTAACCTGTGGCTGGTCCCAACTAGATTGGTTATTCTGTTGTGGCCGCCAATGTCTCAAGTTATCCTGTGGATATGGTTGGAGTCCGTACTTTTCACCACCTTTCTTCTTCCTAAAAGACCCTCAAGGGTGTTGATTGCCAACAATTTGCGGGTTGTTCTTCGTTCATGAGTCACGTCCTACTTGGAATCAGGTTCTCAAAGCAAGTTCTTAAACTCTTCGAATCGCTACCACATCTTCATTTACATAAAATTCCCGTGTGATGATGTTTATCCGATATGAACTCTAAAACGCCGGCCGCGGTGGCCGAGGGGACTGAGGCGTTCCAGTCACGGTCTGCATGGCCACTACAGTCGGGGGTTCGAATCCCCCCTCGGGCATGGATATTTGTGCCGTCCTTATTATAAGCTAGTTTGTAAGTAGTTTGTAAGTTTAGGGACTGATGACCCCGTAGTTAAGTCCCATAGACTTTACAAACATTTTTGGATATTTTAACTCTAAAACTACTAAGCTGATGTTAATGAAATTTTGCATAGGGATTGTGATTTGGTCTAACTTAAAAGAAAGAATTGTTTTTATCTTGGTTAATAACTTCAATATTATTTCATTGCAAATTAAAAGTTTCTTTCTGGGTTGGGTAAATATGCAATAATTGGTACTGTTTTTTTAAGCTGATGCCTGTGCTAACGGCATGTTCTTGGTAGGAAAGCAACAGGACACAGGTTGGAAACTAACAGTTTTTTTTTCACTTGCGCGATCAAACTATCATATATTTGATCTAGAGAAGCAAACGTGCATGTCTCACAGCAACCGAAGTGAAATGAGGCTTAACATGGTGTATGTCAGGCTGACATGGCGGCAGTGAGCAATCGAATGTCCAAAAGTGCTGGTTCTGCACTCTGCGAAGAAAGAGAGACCTCCCCTCTCCCAGTACAAGTGCGCAAAGATGATGTAGTATTACATTAAAAAATTTTCATTAGATAATAATTTATTTACGATGCTTATCGCTGACCACAGCTTTCTATGGCAGCTAATTACGCTGTTCTTATATTTTTGATTTTCATCCGTCTTTTCCAGCCCAAGGAACCACAGACATTACCGAGGTGGGGTGGCTTGCGTGCCTCAACGATGCAGATAACCGTACCGTAGGTGCAACCCAGCGGAGGGGTATCTGTGGAGAGGCCAGACAAACGTGTGGTTCCTGAAGAGGTGCAGCAGCCTTTTCAGTAGTTACAGGGGCAACAGTCTGGATGATTGACTAAGATGGCCTTGTAACATCAGCTAATGTGGCTTTGTCACACAGTTACTGCGAACGGCTGAAAGCAAGAGGAAACTACAGCTGCTACTTTTCCCGAGGACATGCAGCTCTACTGTATGGAAATATGATGATGGCATCCTCTCGGGTAAAATATTCCGGAGGTAAAATAGTCCCCCATTCGGATCTCCGGGCGGGGACTACTCAGGAGGATGTTGTCATAAGGAAAGACAATACTGGCATTCTACGGATCGGAGCGTGGAATGTTAGATCCCTTAATCGGGTAGGAAAATTAGAAAATTTAAAAAGGGAAATGGATAGGTTGAAGTTAGATATAGTGGGGATTAGTGATGTTCGGTGGCAGGATGAACAGGATTTCTGGTCAGGTGAGTACAGGATTATAAATACAAAATCAGTTGGGGGTATCACAGGAGTAAGACTGATAATGACTAAGAAAATAGGAATGCGGGTAAACTACTATGAGCAGCACAGTGATCGCATTATCATTGTCAAGATAGATACGAAGCCAACACCGACAACAGTAGTACAGGTTTATATGCCAACTAGCTCTGCCGATGATGAGGAGATCGAAGAAATATACGAGGAGCTAAAGGATATTATTCAGACAATTAAGGGAGAGGAAAACTTAATTGTGATGGGAGACTGGAATTCGGTAGTAGGAAAAGGAAGAGAAGGAAAAATAATAGGTGAATATGGACTGGGTAGGAGGAATGAAAGAGGAAGTCGCCTCGTAGAATTTTGCACGGAACATGATTTAATCGTAACAAACACGTGGTTTAAGAATCACAAAAGAAGGTTGTATACGTGGAAGAGACCAGGAGACAGCGGAAGGTATCAGATAGATTTTATAATGGTAAGACATAGATTCCGGAACCAGGTTATAAACTGCAGGACATACCCAGGGGCAGATATAGACTCTGACCATAACTTGTTATTCATGAACTGTAGGCTGAAGCTGAAAAAACTGCAGAAAGGTAGGAAAATAAGGAGATGGGACTTGGATAAATTGAAGGAAAGTGAAGTTCTGGAGAATTTCAGAGGGAGATTTAGGCAACAATAGACAGAAACAGGGGGAAATAAAACAGTAGAAGAGGAATGGGTAGCATTGAGAGATGAAGGCAGCAGAGGACAAAATAGGTAGAAAGGCAAGACCTACAAAAAATCCTTGGATATCACAGGAAATACTAAAATATAAAAATGCAGAAAATGAAACAGGTAAAATGGAGTACAGACGACTAAAAAATGAGATTGACAGAGAGTGGCTAGAAGCCAAGTGCAAATCTGTAGAAAAATGTATAACAAGAGGAAAAGTAGATACCGCTTACACGAAAATAAAAGAGACATTTGGGGACAAGAAAAGCAACTCTACGAATATCAAGAACTCAGATGGGAAACCAGTTCTCAGCAAAGAAGGGAAAGCTGAAAGGTGGAAAGAGTACATAGAGCAGCTCTACAAAGGAAATGAAATTAGAGACGATGTTGTAGGAAGGGAAGAGGAAGTAGATCAAGATGAAATAGGAGATACTATACTGAGAGATGATGACAGAGCCTTGAAAGACATGGGTCGGAACAAGGCCCCAGGAGTAGATGACATACCCTCAGAGCTACTAAAGTCTCTGGGAGAGCCAGCCATGACAAGACTATTTGAACTGGTGTGTAGGATGTATGAAACAGGCGAAATACCCTCAGACTTTAAGAAAAATGTAATAATCCCCATTCCAAAGAAACCAGGCACAGACAGGTGTGAAAATTACAGAACCATCAGTTTGATAAGTCATGGTTGCAAAATTTTAACACGAATTATCTACAGGAGAATGGAAAAGCTGGTAGAAGCTGACCTCGGGGAAGATCAGTTTGGATTCAGGAGCCAATACTCACTTTACGTCTTATCTTAGAAGATAGATTAAGGAAAGGCAAACCTACATTTTTAGCTTTTGTAGATTTGGAGAAAGCATTTGACAATGTTGACTGGAATACACTCTTTCAAATTCTGAAGGGGTAAAATACAGGGAAAGGAGAGTTATTTACAACTTGTACAAAAGCCAGACCGCAGTTATTAGACTCGAAGGGCATGAAAGGGAAGCATCAGTTGGGAAGGGAGTAAGACAGGGTTGTAGCCTTTCTCCGATGTTATTCAATTTGTACATTGAGCAGTCGGTCAAGGAAAGCAAGGAAAAATTTGGAATAGGGATTAAAGGTCAGGGGGAAGAAATAAAAACATTGCGTTTTGCTGATGACATTGTAATTCTGTCAGAGACAGCAAAGGACCTGGAAGAGCAGTTGGATGGAATGGACAGTGTGTTGAAGAGAGCGTACAAAATGAACATTAACAAGAGCAAAACAAAGATAATGAAATGCGGTCTTAGGAAGTCGGGCGATGCTGAAGGAATTAGATTAGGTAACGAAACAATGAAGGTGGTAGAGTTTTGTTACTTGAGCAGTAAAATAACATGCGATGGTCGCAGTACAGAGGATATAAAATGCAGAATGGCAATGGGAAGAAAAGCATTTTTGAAAAAGAGAAATTTGCTAACATCGAATATTAAATTAAGGGTAAGGAAGTCTTTTCTGAAGGCATTTGTGTGGAGTGTTGCCTTGTACGGGAGTGAAACATGGACGATAAGCAGTGCGGACAGGAAGAGAATAGAGGCTTTTGAAATGTGGTGCTACAGAAGAATGCTGAAGATTAGGTGGGTAGATCGCATAACTAATGAAGAGGTACTGAACAGAATTGGTGAGAAAAGGAATTTTTGGCATACCCTGACTAAAAGAAGGCATCGCTTGGTAGGAAACATTCTTAGATATCGGGGAATCGTAAATTTAGCATTGGAGGGAAGTGTGTGGGGTAAAAATCGCAGAGGGAGACGAAGAGATGCGTATAGTAAGCAGATTCAAGTGGATGTGGGTTGCCGTTGTTATGAGGAGATGAAAAGGCTTGCTCAGGATAGAGTAGAGTGGAGAGCTGCATCAAACCAGTCTTCAGACTGAAGACCATAACAACAACAATTGTCTTTTACGAGCTGCCCAGAACGCGGTTGTGAACTTGGTCATTCATGTTTCCTACCTCATTGAGAACAGTCGCTCGTCAGGGACTTCATTATTAATTGTATGTGTGTGTGAGATCGTTTTTCTTATGAAGTATGGTGAAAATACATTTAGTTACGTATAAATCATTTACTTATTTCAAATGACCCACCTTTAATAGTTCATGAAGTGTTTCTATTTTTCCAGCAGTAATCTTGATTATGTAATATGATGCTTGGACCCATTGTTGGACTTTTATCTATAATTTACTAGATTTACCTCGAGATCTCATTATTTGTAATTTTTATGAATGTGACTTTATAGTAATGCCTGTAAAGAAATCTTCGGAATTAATCGAAATCCGATCGATCTAAACATTTTTTTTAAACGGTCATTCAGTTAGTACAATCTGCTCCAAGCCAACCAAACATCATTTTACACAATGCAGCAAGAGTTTTTACAGCTTCATCTGCTACATCCAGTCAACTTAAGCATAATCATCATGGTAAGAAATGTCATCGCGGAATCTGCTAGTTTCTTTGTGTAATATTGTGCTCAGGTGTTGCTTTCATTCCATATTAAACTTTAAAGTCAGGTTCCGCCTCCTTTTTTGCGGTCTTCTATTTATAACGTTACCTAAATGTATCAGATCCACCAAATTATTTTCTTGTATTATTGTACCGATAGTGAACTTTAATAGCGGCTACGAACAGTAACTACTACTCCAACACCTGATTGGAAGAAAGAAAACGCAATATTACAATGGCTGCCAATCGCAGCCCTTACTTTTTCCATCAATTAATGTTTCTCAGATTAGTATTCTGAGGTGGCCAGAGGTGGACTCTAAACAAATTGTGAACAGTGGCGGGAACATCATTCTGCCTTCTCTGACAACACAAATATCGCAAAAATCAGAAAAATTCTCTTTGGACCCTTTCGAGGAGATTCAATGAATGACCCGACCCACCGACGAGAGGAGAGGAACAGGAGGGTCCTTCATTTAAAGCATCTCAAGGGATTTACAATGCAGTTTAGCGTAACCTGCGTCCACAGACAACCATTTTTGAGAAACCATTCCTTCCCTTGGCTTTTTGTTCTACCTAGAGTAAGCCACATTGTTGACTTCTGCTGAGTTCTGTTTGATATATTCGTCTTCCCAAAACGTCTCCTCCATGGCGCCACTATTTTGGTGGCTGTTTGGTTACACTGGCTGTGGCAGCGCCTGCCAAACAACAAGTTTGCAGAATAATGCAGAGCAAGTTAATTCTCTGAAATAAAATTACCACCCAGCAAGAAGTTAAATTTAATAATACTGATAACTACATATGAAATTAGTGACTGGATGCAACAACACATGCAATAATAAAGGAAACGTTGCGCGGAACTACTGTCAGGATCAGACATCGCGGTACACTGTCAGATAGCTTTGAAATTAAAACTGGAATTCGACAAGGGGATGGACTGTCACCAATTTTATTTAACCAGGTCTTGGATGAAGTAGTGAGACAACGGAGACAACTAAATAGTAATATGAAGATCAAAAGTGTACAAATAGGGTACAAGGTCAACCATAATGCAATAGTGGACTGCCTGGCATTGACAGATGACATGGCACTGTTAAATGAAACAGAAGAAGAGGCAAGGACAGCACTAAAAATCTAGCTGAAGTAGCAGAAAACGTTGGACTAAAGACTGCATATAAAAAGACCAAGACATTGAACACTGGATCTGACAGGAAGATAGATGGACAAGTGGTTGAGAAAGTCGACAGTTTTCGTTATTTGGGAGGAAGATAACTGGTGGAATACAGAGCAGCAGTAGTCCAGTAGACAGGGCACAGCTCTTGCAGAAGCTGCGGTACGCAGTGAAAAGAACATACGGCAAGAAAAATCTCTCACAATGCAAAATTGCGACACTACACAGCAACTGTAAGAAATTTTGCACTGTATGCATCAGAAACGATCACACTCAGTAAGAGAGCTTGTATACAGTTGGAGGAAGAGGAGCGGAAATTTTTAAGAGACATATGGGGCACTAGAAAAAATGGGGATATCTGGATACACAGAACACGAGAGGAACTATAAGAAAATTTTGAATCTATATCGAGCGAGATACGAAAAAGGAGGTTACGATTTGTTGGGCACATCATGAGGATGGACAATGAGAGGCTGACGTCCTAACAGAAGGAGAAAGACACCGAAGAAGCGAGAGAATGAACAGGTATTTGGAAGAAAGAAGACGTGAAAAACAAGCAACACGTGATCCTGAGGGCCGTAACGAAGCAGATGACGAAAAAAATTAGTGAAAGTAGTGGCTATTATTACCAAGATTGAAGGAATACATTAAAAATACATAAAAATCTGCACAGTCTAAGCCTGTTATTAACGAGAATACACTTAAATCAGGCCTATCATGCTTATTTCGGGCTGCCTTGTCACGAAGTGATATTCATAATTTTCTTGAAAGTGGCACGTTGTTTAGTGAGCTGTTTCAGATTTACACAATGGCACCATAATGCTATGAATTATTACTACGTACAATCTGCCAACTCTTCCCCCCTGCCCCCCCCCCCCACTACCGCCCCCACCCGTCATGGGATCCGGCATTCGATTGTTAGGTATGAGCTTAGTGATCCTGGGGTTCTTCAATTAGGAACTAGTGAGTGCCGTCATTTGGATATGATTAATCGACCATGGTGTTGTGTGGCTGTAGAACCTTGTGTGTCAAAGGCTTAACTGCCTGTGTTGCGAGGATGGTAAAAACACCCTAAAAACCGTACGTTCGAATTCTGTTGTGCCGTGTGCTGATGGGGTTCTTGGCTGTTGAGGCAGAACAGTTGCAATCGGTTGGCCTTTAGTAATACAGCCACACTCCAAAATGCTCAAATGTTTGTAAATCTATCGGACCAAACTGCGCGGTCATCAGATCGTAGCTTGCGAACTACTTAAAATAAGGTAAACTAACCTAAGGACAACACGCACACCCATGCCCCAGGTAGGACTCGAACCTCCGACGGCGAGCAACCGCGCGCTCCACAACGAGGTGCCTTAGACCGCTCGGCTACTCCACCGCGGCAGCCACACTCCAGTTATATGAAGGTTATTCAGGCTTTCGTGGTTCTTCCTGGGAGGACTTTGTTGTCGTGGCCGCTCATGGTACGCTCATTGAGCCTGTTATTTCTTATACAACTGCTCCCTCTGGATCGAGTGGGCCACTGGTGAACAATCTTACTCACTCTAACAAGAAATCAGTGAAGGCAACTCCCCTGAGCAAGTATCTCGAAAATTTACAATTTTTCATAGTAACAGGGCATAACATGTCAAAACGTGATTTTAGGCTTTCCCGGCGTATATTGCTGATAAAATATTCTTGGGTTTCCATCCAGGTGACTGCATTCCGGCGAAGAAGACGATGAGAATGACACTCATCGACATGTCTTGGACTTCGAATGCAGGCACCCAGAAAAAACACTTTAAAAGATTTAATATCAAAATGTTTTCGTCATAGTTAAAACAGTCAAGAGCGCCTTTGCTAAGGTGTCCTCATTCTGTATTCAGAAAAGGCTAATGGCATTACAAGTGACCTGAAGTAAATAGGCTTCAGAATGGTACATAGGTGTTTGAAACAGTTGTTGTGGACAAGTACAGAAACTGGTTAAAGTAACAGCATTGAGCGAATACCATATTCTTTTTAAATGTTTAAGGCCCTAAATTCCTGCTGTAGGATGGAGTCATGAGAAACCATTATGGCTGGAGACATCAGTGTCTTCCACAGATAACGGCAGGTTGAGGCAAGTCCGAAATATGATGAAGAGGGCGAACGGAAAACCTGAAAAAATCACCATTAGTTTTAAATTTCAGTTCGGCACATCAGGCCAGTCATATGAAGGCTGGTTTCACGGTCGTGCTACTTGTAAGAACGGTGGCTATGCAGCTCATGCGCCGGACATTGAATGGACCTCTCCACTAGTGAGCGTTATAAGTGGTCCCAGGAACGACGGCGGCGTTTAGCCGTATTCTGAACGCCAGCGTCACGCATTCTCCGGCGGCCAATGAACATTCAGAAGTGTTATGATCAGAGTGTAGTGGCTGTCGTGGCCATTGCCAGTATTAAATGTGGTTGTAGCCAGTTATATACCTCTTTTTATTCCATTTGTTGTTAGTTATTGTCGTTGATGGCGCTGTATATGGAAAATTCTACATAACCAAGCGAGACACACAATTTACAGGATACATGCCTTTTTCAAGTGCAAAGTACGTGTAGGCACGTACCGCAATTGTTGCCACATTGCAGTCTCCGACTGTACCTAGGTATCCGTCCACGGATTCTAATTGCTTTACCTCACATCCGTTTTGGAGTAGAGAGTATGTGACCAACAGGGACGAAAAAAATATTAAAGTTTTCGATTCGTACCCTTAGCGGAAGTGAAGTAGCAGTATAAAGCTACGAAGCCTCATTAATTCATTATGTCATATGCATCAGGTGAGAAAAAGTCTATAGTAAAAGTTAGTGTGTCAATGCAGACAGAAATTGTAACTGTTCCTACTAACACCTGATCCTGTTTCTGTACATGCCAAAAGTTAGACTCTGTTACACCTGTGCCTACCGGAGACCCAGTCACACAAACATCTAAAAGTTATTATGTGCTGCCATTGCCGATTGGTGTAGTCCTTCAAGGGCCTTCCCCAGTGATAACTCACAAAGGGAAAAGAACGTCAAAGTTTAAGTCAAGGTACTATCCAACGGAACATCAACAGGCAGGAATTAAAACAGCAACCACTGCCGCTATTGAAGATTTGGCTGTTGAACTGTCCTGTTTTAGGGATGCATAAGGTTCCACCAGTCCATTGCCATTGACGTCGGGATCTTCACCAAGGAGTGAAGAGAAAGTGAAGGCAAAATTCTCCAGTAAAAATGGACATAGTACAGTGAAATCTAAATGAGTTCATTATTCGTATGGACGTAATAAAACTCCTGACACTGCTCGGGGCAGAGTGTCTGCAACTTCCGGAAACAAATTTCATGGAATTTGATATCCCTGCTCCCAGGTGTTACCGTACATACCTAAAATATGACCTAATTAGCGATAGGACTCGTGGAGAAGTTGAAGTGTTAGTAAAATGCATATTGTATTCCTCATCTGCAGCCCTAATTACCACACTGCAAGCAGTTGCAATCACTGTGGATTTAATTTCCCTTCAGGTTATGGTATACTCCCTTGATCTCCCATCGCAAGAACCACTGGATGGAGAGGCATTTTTCAATCTGTTAGAACATAGTTTCCCCCCGTTCTAGTTCCAGGGACTGAAAGCACCTAATACTCTGTGAGGTCTTTCCACCTGTCCAAGAGGTATAGTGGTTGGACATGTATTACGTTCTGACTCTTATCTAATGAGAAAACTGTCGACGGGACGTAAGACCATAATTTTCTTTCCTCCCTATAATCTGACACCACATGTCTCTTGAATATGGGCGCAAGGATTCATTTTTGTACATTTTTGTATCTGCCACCTATTTGACAGTTTGCTGTCTTGCTCTTACAGACTGTTTCCAGTCAGAGGTGGTGACGACCACACCATTGAACATTTTTGTTTACATCTACAGAGAACGGAACCACTCAGCCACCCAGGTGGATGCTATGCAAGGCAATCTGGACACATATTTATTTGGCAGTATATGAGCACTAGAAATGTTAAACTGTTTGTAAAGCTTAAGGGACTTAACTGCGGCGTCATCAGTCCCTAAACTTACAAACCTTATATTAAAGACGACACAAACATCCATGCCCGAGGGGGGATTCGAACCCCCGACCGTAGCGGCCGTGCAGACCGTGACTGGCGCGCCGCAGACTGTTCGGCCACTGCGGTCGGCTCATGAACACCAGCACAGGCCGATAAGTGGTTAATCGTATAACAGCTATGATCCACTCTTCTGCTGATACGTACATGTATCCAAAACTCGTAAGGCCATCATAGAAACTCGTCTGTTCGTTGGTGGAACGATCAGTGTCGGTGTGCTATACTGGATAGGCGCACAATACTGCGTCGATTCGAGCACTATCTATTGGCATAGAACCTTGGAGCTTTTCGGCTATCGAGAGCAAACGGCCACCAGACAGTGAAGGTATGAAGCCCATTCTTCGGCCAACTTCTGCCACTATACTATAAAGATCGGTAAGGAAGATATCTGAGAAAAGAGTGCCATGCTCAATAGCTGCTATACGGCACATGCAGCTCCGAAAGTCAATGCAGTACATACTGAATCTAGGAGAGTCTTCGATAAACAAAGAGCGACAGAGTTGGTGCAAAGTTCAGCTCTGTATGTTAGTGAAGCCTAAAATAATATGGACTTGAATGAGTGCAGCAAACTGTTCACTTCAGACTAAGTTTTTAAGAACAAATTTATTACCATTTGAACTGACCAATGTGACGTAGTACATACTGGTGGTTCCAAACAGGATACGTAACTAGCCATTCTGTCTTGTCTCCCGATGTGTCATCAGATTCCGTTTACAACATTTGACGCCAGCCTCTATTCGATTCTTAAAGTAGCGGATCAGATGAAACGAGCACCCTCCTGCGGTTGCAAGGAAAGGTGGTTTCATTCTCCTCAGTACCAAGGCAAGTGGGTATCCGTAGGAAGGGCCCAGGCGAGAGTGGCTGACAGTAAGTTGTAATTAACAAAAGGGAATGGGAGGCCATGGCGTACCTCCTTCCTGATGAAATGTGTTTGAGACGACTTCGAATACGACATAGCCCTCTGTTCCATGACCAACCCCCTCCTCTTGGGAGCGAAGAATCATCTAATTGGGCTCAACTTGGTATGCTGAATTCAGTTCGGCTCATTTTAACTGATGGTATTTTATATAATGTAGAAAATCTTTCTTCTTTCTCTCTTTGGCCATGTTCCCGCACATGCAGGGTCGGCTTTGTTAAATCGGATTTGGCGTGTGTTAATATTTACGGGGTGCCCGGATGCCCTTCCTGTCGTCCCCAGGAGGAAATGTGTACCCCAAATGTCTGCTTATTGTGTTATATCTGTGAAAGAGTAAAATGTTACGAAATGTTTGTGAATCGTGTAAATGAGGCGGGACTTGGAGACCAGCCCGGTATTCACCTAGGAGGATGTGGAGAACCACCTAAAAACCACATCCAAGCTGGCCGGCACTCCAGCCCCATTCGTTAATCCGACGGGCGGATTCGAATCGGGGCCGGTACGCCTTCCCGTCTCCGAAAGCGGTGCTTTAGACGACACGGTTAACCGAGCGGGTTGTAATAATGTCGAGAATATAACCTACTTAAACTGCGTACTTATGGAATATCTGCACAGTTGTGCGATTGGATTCGTGATTTCTTTTCAGAAAGTACACCGTTCGTTGTAATAGACGGTAGGTCATAGAGCAGAACAGCAATGATATCTGGCGTTCCGCAGGAAAGTGTTACAGGGCCCCTACTGTTCCTTATTTTTATAAACGTTTTAGAAGACAATCTGAGTATCTCTATTAGGCTTTTCGTGGATGATGCTGTCATTTATCGGTTAGTAAAGTCACCAGAAGATGAAAAGCAACTGCAAAATGATTTAGATAAGATATCTGCATTTTGAAAAATTGGCAATCGACCCTTAATAATGATAAGTGGGATTTTGTCCATATGATCACTAAAAAGAAATCCGTTCAGCTTCAGTTACACGATAAATCAGTCAAATCTATAGGCTGTTAATTCAACTAAATACCTAAGAATAGCAATTACGAACAACTTAAATTGGAAAGAATACGTAGAAATATTGTAGGGAAGGCAAATCAAAGGCTATGTTTCATTGGCAGAACACTTAGAAGGTTCAACAGTTTACTAAAGAAACTTCCTACACTAGACTTGTGCGTTCTATTTTGGAGTATTGCTGCGCATTGTGGGAACCACACCAAGTAGGACTGGCAGACGATTTAGACAAAGTTTAGAGAAGGGAAGTTAGTTTTGTATTATTGCGATTTAGGGGGAGAGTGTCACGGAAAACGATGCACGAGTTGGGGTGGAAATCATTAAAAGAAAGGCGTTATTCGTTGAGACGACATAATGTTTTTCACCAATTTTCTCTTCCGAATGTGAACATCTATTGTTTGAAGCCACCAACATAGGGAGTCATGAGCATCACAATAAGAGAAATCAGAGGAGAGATCAGGAGATTTAGGTCTTCTTTTTCCCGCGAGATATTACAAAATTTAACTGTAGAGAACTATCATAAAAGTGATTCGATGAACCCTCTAATATGCACTTCAGTGTGACCTGCAGAGTATATGTAGATGTAGAAGGAACAAACAGGTTTCTGACAGACTTCTCTTACAATATCAGGTGATGGCGAGATGAATGTGGCATGTATTTTACTATATTGTGTGTTGTTGGCATTCCTAACTAACTCTAGGTAGAAGCTTTTAGAAAGTGTAGAAGATGATGCGCAATCCAGTTATTCTCTTCGTAATTCGCCAATCGCCTTTTCTGGTAACAATAATTTAATAATATTCCTTGACTCGTTTTGCTCCTTCTAACGCTCAGAGGACCCGCATTTCTTAAGGGGTAGGAGCGAGTAAATGGGGCCTTATGATATGTTCATGGTGTTATGTTCTAGTCGCATTCGTTTCATACACTCAAGGGTGCTGATGTCCGTGATGTTGAGCGCGTTAAAATCACAATAACAACACCGTGGAAGGAAACCGTCTCATGCTGAATCACTAGACTATTTAAAACACGTAAAGGGAAAATGTACCATCACGGTAGGCGATTATTTGCAATCATTTCTGAGATTCAAACCCGAGTCTCCTGCTTTCTAGGCGGTTGCGCTGACCCCAGTTCATGTAATGTTTTCCTGCCTTAAATTTTTTTAATAATATACGATTTATGATTAAACTTCGCTTTCCGCTTTTTCATTTTTATAGTTATTTTCCCCTTTTTTGTTAAATTTAAATCATAACTCGTATATCGTATATTGTTATATTATTTGCAAAAAATCATGAATTAGATTACTGCCTTGCCGCAGCACATACCTGATGATATATTTACCAATAAAGCGTTTAGCTGATGATTTCTCCAAGATTGAGATTCTTCAAGTTATTAAGTGTAATTACTGATCAAGTGCAAATATATGTATATCCCGTATACTCCAACTTCGGCACGCAGGCCACATCACAACTTCCCTCTCCATTACAACTCAGTACACAACTACATCACCCCGTTTACAAGGGCTTCCAAAACCGGATTTCGTTATCCGATTTCCCAATTTCGCTTATGGTTGGTCATGTAAACACTCCAAAATCGATTATGTAAATCCACTTCTGTAAAGCGGTTTTCCAGTTCCACAATCGATTTTCGTGCCCATGTAAATGCAACCGATTTTGAAGCGTTTTTGGCTTGTCAGATTGTGTTTTCTTGTTAAGAATTTTCAGCACATATGGACAGAGTGACATTTTCTACCATGAAATAAAAGTATAAATTTTAGAGTGAGCATGAATATGTGTATTTAAGTAAAGAAAAATAGCTATTTTTCTGACTAAATAATGAACTGATTCAGCTGCCTTTTTAAGAGGGCTACTACATCCGTTTCAGGTTATAGCATGTAAACACGACAGCGAAAAACGGTTTACGAAAATCGGTTTTCGTCTTTGGTAAGATGTATTGCATGTAAACGCAGTGCATAACGGCTGCCTTCACCAACTTAATTACAGCTCCTCTCTAACTCTGGCGCGCTACTACCCTCTAGCAGTCAGAGCGTTTACTCTCGAATCGAACGATAGTTCCAAAGAGTACTGCGCAACTTACAATGTATATCTGTGGCCAGTTCACAAAATCAACTACTCTGAATATGTTTACAGTAAAATAAGTAAAAATTAAATTCAGTACAATTCTGAATGTCAAACAGTACAAATAATCAGAAATAATATAAATTAACAGAAAAAGTTACGTAACTTTATAAGTACCGTGTAAACACTATTACGGCTTACAAGAAAGTATAAAAACTGAAATATTACAGACAATGAATTATATAGGCGCCAAAGGGACCATACAGTGTAACTCTCAATCGAAAATCCTTGCTTACTCTTTCATGTTACAGAAATTTTTAAGCTATGCCTTGTTCTTTAACTTCCTTCATAACTGAAATATTTTGTTCTAGTAAAGCGTTTACATAAATCACAACAATATTCAAGTACTTAATTTGTTGCATTTTGTTTATCACACCAGGTTTCAAGAGAAACGTATAGAAAATTCACTTTTCCAGTTCGGTTTTGTTGAGAGACAAAAAGTATAACAGTCCCGTTCCTCATTTATTTTTTGTCAACTGCGGCGTTCTTTGTGCTACTTATTTTATGCTCTGTCTGAACCTGCACCTCCATAATTTTCTCCATAGTAGGTCGGTATTTTATAAGATTGGATTCCGGTTTACTTAAGGAACTTTCTTCTAGGCAGAACCTATAACAAAATTTGCTTGTCCCATTTGTAATCGAGTGAGTCGACCGCAGTGGCCGAGCGTTCTGCGGCGCGCCAGTCATAGTCTGCACGGCCGCTACGGTCGGGGGTTCGAATCCCCCCTCGGGCATGTATGTTTGTGTCGTATTTAGTATAAGGTAGTTCATAAGTAGTTTGTAAGTTTAGGGACTGGTGACCACGTAGTTAAGTCCCTTAAGCTTTACAAACATTTTAATCGAGTGAACAAAAATGTTCGTAATATACCCTTGCATTTTCAATATTGATCTAGTCTTCTCGTTTAAAACTAGATAACTTTCACGTTTGTGTTCTAAGTATATTGGGAAACGGTGATAAATAATCGTCTTTGGTTCTACGCCCTGTGTAGCATCAGCAAATTACGATGCAAATTACGATGTGCTTTTGGAAGTTTTACTCCAAAAATAATCCGAACGACTCACAAGATTACAAGAAAAAAGTAAGAGAAGACTCTTCGTCGAAAACAAAAGCGCGCGTGCTGCAGACAGTAGGAGTAGCGTCCTATTGACGTCACTCTTCTCCAGACCTGGCGACCAGCGAACACGCGGAAACCAGGGATAAACCTCCCCTCCCCCCTCGGCAGTAAGTAAAGTTGCCGAGTTCGTGTGAGCCAGTGTGCCGTCCTGGCGATGAAAAACATGGTGGAGTCCAACACTGCAAAGATATCTTAAAAGCGGCCCAAAAATATTGCTGGTCTCACTAATTCGAATCCAACTTGCCGCAAGACATGGTGTTTCCAGTATGAACCCCTTACAAAGAGTGCAGCTTGAATGCGAAAGGGAGGAAGAAGGGGCTGCACTTTTTGTATGCGAGTCCAGTGTGTTACCACTCGCTCGGTCATGTTTAGGTAAAACCAAACACAGCGTTCTTACAGATGAGATGCGTTGAGATGCTGCTGGCAGCGTTTCTTTATTCCAAAGCAATTATTCATAAGAAGTGTGTACTAGACAGTAAAATGTTACTTCTGAGTGTTAACTCGGCGTCCTCAATCGTTGTCCTGGTGCAAGTAAATACAGTGATTTATAGGCAAATGGAAAAGAAAAACTGGTACAATTAGACCTCGGGAAGATTGGTTTGGATTTAGGAGAAATGTAGTAACACAAGAGACAATGTTCGCCTCATGAAAAATCTTACAAGTTAACGAAAGACAAAAGTACGTTTTCAGCTTTTGTAAATTTGGAGAAATTGTTTTCTTTTGGTCACTTTTTCATCCCGCGTGAAATTTAATGGCACAGTATTTTGGGTGGTATCATTTTGTTCGTTATAAGGTAGGGCTTGAGAAATGATGGTGGACATCTCACACCCGCAAATGGGATGGGGTTGGGAAAACGGGGAGTCATCGCACTCTTAAACCCTTGTAACTTCGCTTCTAATCATTCGATTTTAATTTTTTTAAATAATGGTCTAACTGCGCACTACACATTACGTTATTAGCAATTTTTACGTAAATGTAGCCATTTTGGTTAAAGTTTCTAAAAATGTCACTCAGTCTGTGTCCCTGTCAATGGGTTTATTAAATTATACCCATTTTTGATTATAAATCCTCATTTTACATTATATAGTCGTCTCACATATTGGTATTTTCGTGGCATGTAGCAGAAAAACGAGAATATGAGTTAAAGCTTAAGGTCAATTGCGAAAGCAGATTCTCCAGCCGGAGGAAAACGAAGAAGGAGCAGTGAAACACACGTGATTTTTAATACGGCAGAAAGAGAGAAGGTGGTTGACAATCCTGGAGAAAACATATATCATAGATTCTCAGAAACCATAACCAAATGCTCTGTGGGGAGATGGTCTGTGTCAAATTACTCTTGGCTTATTAGACGGTGATGCTTCTGTTAGAAACCTAAAGGAAAAGCAAATCATATGGCATCTTAGCTGCTACAAGAATTTCACTCACAAAAAGAAAAAAAGTTGCGACTGTGTGAGAATAATTCTCTGACAGAAGAAGGCGAAGAAGTGACTCAAACAGAAGGGCCTGTTATCTCTAAGCCTTTTAAACGACGTCAAACATCTCAATATGATAAACAAAATTATTTCATCCGTGATTCTAAAGCAACCCGGTAACACCAGTTGCGTCGTTTCGTTTGATGAAGGAGGCGCTAATCTAAAAAAGGCTGTTGAGTTGAGTGGAAATCAAAAGTGGATTGTGAGACCGAATGAGGCAATCAGTCCTTCAGATGCGCATGGAATTGATATATCGTATCATATTGCATGCTGGTCCAAAAATGTAACACACCTCCTACGCAGACACAAGTTAAGTTCAGAAGAAAAACATATGTCAACGGCAACAGTGGCAATAAAGAAGACAAAAAACTCTCCACCCGCCTCATAGTTTTATGTCAATCACGTACGGAAATCAGCCTGAAGGAATACATTGGAATGTATAAACTATCTGCTGTTCTACGTTCTATGTTCGCAACTGATGGAACAATGTACTACATACAAGTTAAAAGTAAGCTAATACACCATTTACAAAACATTGCATTTAAAAAGATAGTTTCAGAATCAGAGACAGAAGAAATTACCAAATTGAAGGGAGGGGGGAACGTCGATACCTCCAACACGAGATACCCTGCGTCCGACCATAAAAACAGCACACTTTCAAGCCCTAAATGGCGGAAAGCATATATTGACAATCCTGAACTACCTGCAGTTACTGAGTGGAGTTGGACATGATAAAGAGAAATACGAGCCAGTAATGTGTGATATTTCTTGTGGACCTGAAGAAATTTTCTCTGTCGTCAAATATTCATGTGGTCCAATAAAAATGTTCTCCGCCGTGAAAATGTGCACTAAATAAATTTCCATGCACAGACATATGTTCCTTTTCTGCTGATCCACAAAAATGCTGTAATGTGAGCGAAGAAGAAGATGATTATTAACTATTGAACGGAACTGACTTCTCTGATGATTCTGATGTTAATGATGATGGCGATGAACTTCAGTTATGGTTATGAAATATGAAGAATGAAGTAAGAAGTGGAAGCGCCCTGAAGGCTAACTTCTGGATTCACTCCAGAAGAAGAGTATCCTTTATTTTTCAGCAAGTGAGTGTAATAATAAAACACAAGACTGGTATAATTGTCCCGTAACTGTTAAAATATATTCCTAAAATAGTAACGAACATCTTCAGAAATAATAATAATACTGATTGTTTCTCTTGAATGCAATTTTACGTTTTGCATACTTTTTCTTTCCCTGAGTGTTATATTAAAATTACTTTCAAAATAAAAACGTTTTCTTTTTTCATGCTCCTTTTATATTTTAATTCATCTACCTGGTATAAACAATGAAAATAAAACTGAATATTTTGTAAAATGTAATACTTGTTTCTTTGGAAGAATCATTTTATTTTATTTTATTTTATTTTATTTATTTATTTATTTATTTTTGAAATTTTAACAAAAACAGCTACATTTATGTGAAAATTGCTAATAATATAATGTGCAGTACGCAGTTAGACCTTTCTTTTAATATAAAATTAAAATCGAATGATTAGCAGCGACGTCACAAGGGTTTAAGCGTGCGATGACTCCCCATCATGCCGCACCCTTCCCCCCTCCCAGTCGCGGGTCTGAGATGTCCACCATCACTTTTATCAAACCCTACCTTATAAGGAACAAAATGATACCACCCAAAATACTGTACCATTAAACTGCATGCGGAACACCACAAGGAAACCCACTAAAACTTTTGACATTGTGTAGTGGAATAAACTCTTCCAAATTCTGAAGGTAGCAGGGGTTCAAATGTTTGTAAATCTATGGTACTTAACAACTTGGTTCTTAGTCCATAGCTTACAAACTACTTAAACTAACCTAAGGACAACACACACACCCATGCCCTAGGGAGGACTCGAATCCCCGACTGCGAACGTCCGCGTGCACCGCAGCACGGCGCCTCAGTGCGCACAGCTTTCCTGCCGCGGCGTTAGCAGGGGTAATGCATAGGGAACAAAAAGTTATATACAACTTGTACAATAGCTAGACATTAATTGTAGGAGTAGGAGACTTTAGTAGCCTCTTTCGAATGAAATTCAATGTGTACATTCATCAAGCTGAGGTGAAAAGCAAGAAGAAATTTGAAGAAGGAATTAAAAGTTCGCGGTAAACATTTACGATTTACGAATGACGTTGTAATTCTGCCAGAGACAGCAGAGGAGTTGCAGGAGCAATTAAACAGGATGAACAGTATCTTGAAAGGAGGGTACAAATGAAGAGTAACAATAGCAAAACAAGGATAATAGGATGTAAAAAAGCAAGTGATGCTAATGGAAATCAGTTAGGTAAAATGTTCAAATGTTTGTCAATGTAATGGACCAAACTGCTAGGTCATCGTTCCTTAGACTTACAAACTGTTTAAGCTAAGGACGACACACACACTTTTGCCCGAGGGAGGACTCGAATATCCGACGGGGTGTGACCACAGAATCCGTGCCATGGGGCCTTATACCATGTGGCAATTCCATGTGTAGCTTAGGTAACGAGACAAACTATTTAAGCTAAGGACGACACACACACTTTTGCCCGAGGGAAGACTCGAATATCCGACGGGGAGTGACCACAGAATCCGTGCCATGGGGCCTTATACCATGTGGCAATTCCATGTGTAGCTTAGGTAACGAGACAAAAAAAGTACTACATGATTCTTGTTATTTGGGTAGTAAACTAGCTTCTCATGGCCGAACTAAGACAGTATAAAATGCAGAATGGCTATGAGAAGGAAAGCTTTTCTGAAGAACAGAAATTTGTTGACATCCAATATTATTTTAAGTCTTAGGAGGTCTTTTTTTGAAGGAATTTGTCTGGAGTGCAGCCTTATACAGAAATGTAGCGTGGACGATGAGTTCAGACTGAAAAAGTATCGAAGCTTTTGAAATGTGGTGCTGCAGGAGAATGGTGTAGATTACATGTGTAGATCGCGTAACTAATGAGATACTGAACAGAATTGGGGAGAAAAGAAATTTCTGGCATACCTTGACTACAAAAAAGGGATCGATTGGTAGGACACATTCTTAGACATCAAGGAATCGTGAATTTAGCATTGGAGGAAAGTGTGGGATAAAAATCGCAGACGGAGACTAAGGGACGAATACAGCAAGCCGATTCAAATGGGAGTGGGTTGCCATTCGTATGAGATGAAGAGACTTGCTCAGAATAGAGTAGGGTGGAGAGCTTCAGCAAACCAATCTCCGGACTGCACAACAAAATGCTACAATTTCCTCTCTCCCCATAGCTATTCACTACTGCCACATAATCTTCAGCATTATTATGAGCCCCAAGGGTATGCACTGGATATACACCGTAGGATCACCTATGGGGCGGTCGTGTGGTGGAAGAAGGTAGAACAGCAGATTGCTGCTAAGGAGCTTGGTAAGGTGCAGAGATTAGCCTGCTTAGCCATAACAGGCGGAATTAGCAGCACACCAACTGCTGGGATGGAAACCATGCTGGATATGCCCCCATTACACCTTTGGGTCAAGATGGAGGCAGCGGCTGGTGCATACAGACTCAAATCTGGCAACAACTGGAACTCTTTGGGATATCCAGAATCACACACTAAAATAGTGAGTAAGGTAAATATAGGAAAGGTTGGGGACATGCCAGCCGACCATATTATAACCCCATACTGCTTCAACAAGCGGTTCAATATAACAATTGGAAGTAGGGAGAAGTAGGAGAAAATAGTTCGACACCGTACGGGGGATATTGTCTAGTTCACTGACGGGTCAAAATCAGACCAAGGTGTTGGGGCCGGAGTATATGGGGTGCAGCCAAGACTGGAGGGCGTCGTCTCTCTAGGATAAGTGGCCTCAGTATTCCAGGCCGAAATCACTGCCGTCAGGGTGTGTGTGGAGGAGAATTTGCGTAGGTGCTACAAAGATCGTAGCATCTATATCTATTCAGACAGCCAGGCAGCCCTGAGATCACTGGCAGCTCCTGCAACAAGGTCTAAAATTGTTGCAGAATGACACAGGGTTCTGGTAGAGCTAGGGAAAATCAATAGAGTAAACCTATTGTGGGTCCCTGGCTACTCGGGGATCAGTGGCAACGAACATGCCGACAGATTAGCCAGGATGGGGGCAGAGACTCCATTTATTGAACCGGAACCTGTCCTGAGAAGCACCAAGGCAATGCTCAAATTGGAGCTACGTAACTGGCTCAGAAGACAGCACGTAGAATATTGGACCAAAGTCCATCAACAAAAACATGGGAAGGTAATGATGCCAAAGCCATGTTTTAAAAGAAGCTCTGCAATCCTGGGTCTGAACAGGAGAGAGATTAGACTCATGGTTGGATTGCTGACAGGCCATGGGATTTTCAAAAAACACCTACGTACAATGGGAATAACAGAAGAGGACCCTAAATGTAGGATCTGTGATGGCGGCGATGAAACTGCATCACATCTAATCTTCGAATGCATTGCATTGCAGAATAAAAGGCACAGAATATTTGGGACAACCAAACCCGAAGAAATTGTGTCTAATAAAGAACTGGTAAACGGACTCCTTGCACTACTCAAGGGCATTGGTTGGCTTTACTAGATATACAGGGAGCGATACCGCACAATAAACTTTGGCGGGTTGGACCAATACTGTTTTGGCTTCCCTGGAAAAATCAATCAATCAATCAATGTAGCACTACATCTAAAAAGCCTCTTTCCTCTTCCTGACTCAACTATTTATTGTCCATGCTTCACTCCTGTACAAGGCAACACTCCATAGAAATGCCCTCACTAAAGACTTACTAACACGTAAATTAATATTCCATGTTAGTCAATTTATCTTTTTCAAAAACTATTTTTCCAAGAGCCATTCTGCATTTTTTATCCTCTGTACTGTGACCATAATATGTTATTTTACTGCCCAAGTAACAAAACTGTTTTACCACCTTTTTTGTTTCGCTACCTAGCCTAATTCCTTCAGCATGGCCAGATTTTCTTAGACAGCATTTCATTACCCTTGATCTCCTCTTGTTAATGTTCATCTTATACTCTCTTTTCAGTATACTGTATATTCCGTTCAATTGCTTTTCCAGGTCCTTTGCTGTGTCAGACAGAATTACAATGACATCAACAAAACGCATTGTTTTTAATTCTTCACCCTGAACTTAAATTACTTCTCCAAATTTTCTTCGCATGAACTTTAATTCTTGCTTGGAATTACACCTTGCTTTTCTTCACTTGTTGAACAATGTATAAACTGAGTAACACTGGAGAAAGACTAAAACCCTGTCGTTCTCCCTTCCGAACCGAAACTTCCCTTTCATGCCCTTCGACTCTTACAATGCTGTCTGGCTTTTGTACGAGTTATAAATAAAATCCCGCTCTTTATATTTTATCACCGCTGATTTCAGAATTTGAAAGAGTGTATTCTAATTGAGACTGTCAAAGCTTTCTTCAAATCTAAAAAAGCTATAAATGTAGTTTTGGTTTTCGTTAATCAGTCTTCTGAGATACGTCGAAAATTGAGTACTGCCTCTCGCGTTCCTGCATTTCTCCTAAATCCAACCTGATCTTCCCCCAGATCGGCTTCTACCAGATGTTTCATTCTTCTTGAAATAATTCGTCTTAAAATTTTGCAACCATTACGTATTCAAAGGTTCAAATGTTTGTAAGCCTATTCGACCAAACTTCTACGATCATCAGTTCCTAGTCTTATAAAATACCTTAACTAACTTACACCACGAACAATACACACGCCCAAGCCCGAGGCAGCATGACTTGTTAAACTGATGGCTCTGTAATTTTGACACCTGTCTGCGCTCCCTCGGAAGTATTACATTTTTCTTAAAGTCTGAGGCTATTTCACGTGTGTCATGTATTTTACACACCAGTTGAAGCAGTATTGCAATGTGTGGCTCCCACAGACACGTAAATAACTCTGAAGGAATGTATTCTACTCCGGGGTCCTTGTTTCGACTTAAGTCTTTTAGTGGTCTATGGCATATCTTGACACAATGAAAGGGTCGATTCGTGGACACATATCGAGACATCGAGGAATAGTCAGTTTATCAGTGGAGGGATGTGTATGGGTTAAAAATTTCAAGGGGACAACGAGAAACGAATACAGAAATAATTGGATGTAGGTGCCGTTCTTATTCATAGATAAGATCGTTGTTCTGAATAGGGTAGATACATTAATTTTATTTTTGATAGGTACAAAATAGAATCTCACTTGAGGAAGTGGCGAGAATGATCAATGGATTGCCGTAAAATAAAACTGCTGGTGTGGATAAAATTAAGTCGAAACTCTTCAAATACAGTGGATTGTCACGACTCATGTGATTATACAAGATAATTGAAATGGCGTGGGAGTCGAGACAGGTTTCGTCTTAATGGAAGAAAGTAGAAATCTTATCAATTTTCAAGTATGGAAAAGGGTATCTTTTTAATTAGCACTGTGGAAAATTATTTTCAGGTATTGTTGAAAGGAAAATGCTAGTTTCCATGCAAGACAAGATGGACGCTAAATTAGTGTGGGTTTAAGCCTCTTAGAGGTCGTCAGAACCACATAATAGGTGGCAATTAAAGGTATTTACGAAGATTGTCAGGCAGCAATTAGAGTTGACGGTAAATAGAGTTAATGGTTCAGGGCAATTTGAGCGATAAGACAAGGCTGTAACCTGTCACTGGGTTGTTCATAGTATTTATAGATCATGTGTTGGAAACAACAGACTGGCAGGGTGAGATTAAAATACGTGAAAACAAAATAAGCAGTCTCCCATATGCAGACGATTTAGTTGTGATGACAAATTGGATTGAAAGGTTGCAATTTAATATTTCAGAGCTAGATCAGAAGTGTAAGGGCTATGACATGAAGAGCAGCATCTACAAAAGGAAAGTAATGTCTGTGGAAAAGAGATTTCAACGGATTGCGTGCCAAATAGAAGGATCAAAATTAGAACAAGTGGACGTTTTCAAGTAGTTAGGATGTATCTTCTCACAGGAAGTTAAAATAGTGAAAGAACGTGAATCAACGTATAACAAAGCTAACGCAGTAAGTGCTCAGTTAAGATCTACTGCAACAAGGAAGTCAGTACCAACAGTACGTTAGCGGTGCACTGCTCTGTCTTTCGACCAAGTTTGTTGTAAGGGAGTGAAAGCTTGATGGATAAAGGTTACTTTATTAATAAGGTTTGGGTTACAGATATGAAGATAGCAAGGATCATTGCAGCTACTGATAGATGGGAACGATCGTAGTCGGGTGTCCATAATGAGGAAATCAAAGAAAAACTGGGAATGAACACCATAGATGAAGCGGTTAGAGCGAACAGACTGAGTTGGTGGGGTCATGTAACACGGATGAGAGAAGCAAGATTAACTAAGAGACTCATGGGTTCTGCATCAGGGGGTAAGAGGAGACTGTCTCGCGGGGGTACGCACTTCGCTGTTCTGACGTTTAGCAGCTGGAAGATTACGTCACGTGTCTGTCCCATAAGTAAACACAATGCTGAAGTCCTGCACCTGATGTAATTTGTGTTGAAACTATTGCTTCAGATTAGCGTGAGATTTGTATTTCCCGCTTCATTTGTAGTCGTTCATCTACGATAAACAAAACGGGGTAAAAGTTACGCAGTAGGCCATCGTTGCTATTTATTTAGTTTATATATTGCATGTGCAGAGGATGCACCAAAATACTCAACGGAGATGTGTTTGTTTTCTTTTTCCCTGTGATTATCTGGAAGTTTTAATTGTTATAATTAAATCTACACTGCAGATTAGTTTTCTACCACAACGTATTACGCATTCACATTTGTTGGCTTCGCCAACTAAAAATAGGCGTCTCTGTTCAACATAACCTGCACTAGGGACGCCTGTCAATACTTCCAAGATTTCAGTTGTAAGCTGTTCACTGTCGTAAAAACATGACAAATTCCATTACTTTCTTTATCATCTTTTATTCATTAAAATATTATACCAAATTTATGTAGACAAATGATGCTATTTCATTGTGCAATACAGTTTTATGTCAAGTAATTAGATGTCATAGAATTATAGAATAGGAAGTTACTCGAATGGAGCATAGGCCTAGTGGGTCAACATTTTATCTGAAGTCGTTTTAATAAACTACTTTTTGATAATGCAATTACGCATTGTGGACACTGCCTTTTCCATTTTTCGACATAGGAAAGTATTCAATTTCATGAACTTCTTCCACGTTTTAAACTCGGAACTGCATTCCTCACACTTTTGGAAAGTTTTATATGAATCACTGTTCTCCACCGAAAGAGAGCAACAACGAAATAACAAGAAACAACAGCAACGAAGTAAAAACAAAATATATTTGCAACAATGAAAGCAGTTTAACGGAGCGCTTAGTGTGACAGCAAAGAGCAGAATGGAATATGGATTACATATTGAAACAAGATGACTGGTCGCGTGATATCAATTTGCGGTCAGCATATCGAAACAATCAAGTGCGTTCTGCCGGGGTAAGAGGAGAAAGTTCTTGGATCAAGTCAAAAATGACTGAAGTAACAAGCTTAATATCAGGCGAGGTATCAGTGAAAGCACTGAATAGGGGCTTATTGAGGAATTTTTTTAGGGAGGCTATGTTCCAGAATGAATGCTGAAAGGAATAATCAGTCTCTAATTATGATGATGATGATTATGAGGTTGATGATTATGAGTTTCTTCTTCTTAGCGTGTCGATGACAACCAGTCAAATAAAATTTAATTGTTCAACAAGGTGCACTGCTGCTGAGCTTCCTGATGCCAGATCCTCTTGCGTCACGACGGTTGAGGAGATGGTGTAAACGGGGCTCATCCCCACAGACACAGGACGCTTCTTCGTTGCCGCAGAAGCCACATTTTAACATGGCACCCTTACTTCGGCGAATTCCCACGCAAAGACGATTGTGCGATCTCTATGTTGACGACGGGAGATTACTTCCTGGGGGCAACTCCTCCTTCGGTCGTATCCAGTTCCTCTGAACTCTTTCCCGCCTAAGTTGGAGTCTTACTGCTGCCTTTGACTTCGTTAAAGAGGTGGTCCTTGATATGAAACTCTTCCTGCTGCGAAGGTGTTAAGGAACGGGTTCATGCCCATGAAGTGGTTGTCTGTAGTCAATGTTGACTTCCTTTCTTTCGAATTTTGCTGTTTCTGTCCGTCTGATGTCGACTGGTGCTATTCCTGCAGAACTTGGATCTTCTCTATTGTGGTTGGTGTCAAGCATCCTGTCACCTGGCGGCAAATTTGGTGAAGAGTAATGTCAACCTGTTTGGAGTGGCACGACTGATACGACACAGGGGAAGCAAGTTCTCCTGCCGAGTAGCACTTGTGCCTGTAAGCTTTTTCAGGGTGTAGCCAGGGAATGCAAAAACTTGTGGAATACGACCTCGGGGAAGATCGGTATGGATTTAGGAGAAATGTAGGAACACGGGAGGCAATACTCACATTACGACTTATCTTAGAAGATAGGTTAAGGAAAGGGAAACCTATGTTTTCAGCGTTTGTTGATTTGGAGAAGGCTTTTGACAAAGTCGACTGGAATACACTCTTCCAAATTCTGAAGGTATCAGGGGTAAAATATAGGGAGCGAAGAGTTATATTCAACTTTTACAAAAACCAGACAGCGGTTATTAGAGTAGAAGGTCATGATAGGGACGCTGAGGTTGGGAAGGGAGTAAGACAGGGTTGTAGCTTTTCCCCAATGTTGTTCAATCTGTACATTGAGCCTGCAGTGAAGGAATGGAAGGAGAAATTTGCAGAGGACATTAAAGTGCAGGGAGAAGAAATAAAAACATTGCGGTTTGCTGATGATATAGTAATTCTCTCAAAGACCGCAAAAGATCTGGAAGAGCAATTAAATGGGATGGACAGTGTCTTGAAAGGAAGATATAAGATGAACATTAACAAGAGTAACACAAAGGTAATGGAATGCAATGTCAGAAAATCAGGCGTTGCTAAAGGAATTAGATTATGTAATGAGACAATAAAAGTAGTAGATGAATTTTGTTATTTGGGCAGCCAGATAACTTCTGATGGCCGAAGTAAAGAAGATATAAAATGCAGAATGGCTTTGGGAAGAAAAGCGTTTCTAAAGAAGCGAAACTTCTTAACATCCAATATTAATTTAAATGTTAGGAAGTCCTTTCTGAAAGCATTTGTCTGGAGTGTAGCACTGTATGGCAGTGAAACGTGGACGATAAGGAGTTCAGATAAAAAGATGATAGAAGCTTTTGAAATGTGGTGCTACAGACGAATGATGAAAATTAGATGGGTAGATCACGTAACTAATGAGGATGTACTTAACCGAATCGGGGAGAAAAGGAGTTTCTAGCATGTCCTTACTAAGAGAAGGGATAGATTGGTGGGACTCATTCTGAGACATCAAGGAATTGTCAACTTAGCATTAGAAGGAAGCGTGTGGGGTAAAATTCGTACAGGGAGACCGAGGGACGAATATAGTAAGCAGATTGAAAAGGATTTAGGTTGCCGAACGTATTTTCAGATGAAGAGACTTGCAGAGGACAGGGTAGCGTGGAGAGCTACATCAAACCAGTCTGCGGACTGAAGACCACAACAACAACAGCCAGGGGCACAAGAGAGGTGCCTCCACGAGCGGTATTCCTGACACGAGTAAGAACACACGGAGTCTTAAAAAAAATTTCAAATGTTTGTAAAGTCTATGGGACTTAACTACGGGGTCATCAGTCCCTAAACTTACAAACTACTTATGAACTAGCTAATCTTAAGGACGGCACAAATATCCATACCCGAGGGGGGACTAGAACCCCCGACCGTAGTGGCCGTGCAGTCCGTGACTGAAGCGCTCAGTCCCCTCGGCCACCGCGGCCGGCCACACGGAGTCCCCAGGTAACATTGCCACCGGCCTGGCCAGACCTCTCACCATTATGACAACCAAGGATTTTCAGAATGAGTCTTGCCGCGGTGGAGTAGCTGAGCGGTCTAAAGCCTCTCGCTGTGGAGCGCGCGGTTGCTCGCCGTGGAGGTTCGAGTCCTCCCTGGGACATGGATGTGTGTGTTGTCCTTAGGTTAGTTTACCTAGGTTTAAGTAGTTTGTAAGCTACGGAGTGATGACGACGCAGTTAGGTCCGATAGATTGACAAATATTTGAACATTTGCGAAAGTGTCTTCCTCAAGACCACCACTAATAACAATCTCGATAAACATCGAGGGATTTAATTTCAAAGGTTAATGTTTGTAGAACTTATGGGACTTAACTACGGGGTCATCAGTCCTTAAGCTTACAAACTACTTATGAACTAGCTAAGACTAGGGACGGCACAAATATCCATGCCCGAGCTGGGATTCGATCCTCCGACCTTAGTGGCCGTGCAGACCGTGACTGGAGCGCCTCAGTCCCCTCGGCCACCGCTGCCGGCATCGAGGGATTTTCATCATCCAAATCATCAGTAGGTTATGAGGTACAGTCCTAACAGTACTGGACCAGCATTGATAATGTCCGGAACGAGTGCAGAGGCGGTGTCCCGGAGTATTCGGCTCCCGAGACTGAACCCTGTCCCGGCCACGCCGCTGGCTATCAGGCCGGGCCATCGCGCGTTAGCGACTGCGGCTCCGAAGGCGCCGATCAGCCGCCGGGGCCGTAACGGTACCTCGCGGCCCCGCCCGCACGCACTTGGCGGCGTGTGTGGGCCAGCCGCCCGTGGCCTCCCCACCAGACGCTCGACCGAGTCCATTACTCGCGGCGCCTCGCCGTCGCGTGTCACTTGCCCTGTAATTTGGGGCTCGGGACGTCGCGGCCGATATCTGTCGCCGGTCGCGCCGCTCCGGCCGGCTGGGAGTGTCCCGCGGGGGGAATTATAATATCAGATTATAACCTCCCGCCGCCCGATCCGGGGCAGATATGTGTCGCGCGGTGACGAGGCAGGACCGGCGCGCCCGGACACATTACGGCCGATTAGCATAACGCATTAATCATCGGCAAAGCGGCCGCGGCCGAGTCCTCCCAGCCGGCACGGCCCCTAATTGTCGCCCGCCGTGAATTAACATAACTGCGCCCGCGTGTGTCAGTGTGTTTGTACACTGGAAGGAGGCGCGACGCCCGCCTGGCCCACAACGCGGACTTTTTGTCTGCGCCAGGGCCCGGCGTCCCGCCGTCAGCGAGGTCAACGGGGGCGGAATTCGGTTGGACGAGGATAGCTGGAACCGGCTGTGGCCTTGAAAGTTACGACTCACCGAGGTACACATTCCCAGGTGTCCAACCGAATTATTGCGACGGTGTCCGCCTCCGTAGCTCAGCGGTAGCGTCGCTGACTACCACGTAGGAGGCCCGGGTTCGTTTCCCGGCAGGGGATTGGGTGTTGTGTGTTGTCCTAATCGTCATCATCTCATCATCACTGGCACGTAAGTCGCCCACGGCGTCAAATAAAAAGACTTACACTAAGGCGGCTGAACAATCCCGCAATGGATCTCCCGACCAAGAAAGCCATACGCTCAATTCCATTTTTCCATTGCGACGGTGGTACGCAAAGTGCCATCCGCCACACATCCTACGGAGGCGTGCGGAGTCAACACCACCTAGAAGACAAGGCCTCACAACTGGCCGTACCTATATCACACATAAAGGCCTTTAACGCGCCAGTGAGCTGGGGGCCGCGGCCTTTAGGTGTGACGTATGCACGGCCAGTTGTGAGGCCTTGTCTTCTAGGTGGTGTTGGCGGAGTACGGATGCTATGGTATCTCTTACACACTTTATTCTCCATTATTTTGTTAAATCCACTCCTATCTCTGTCTTCCGCTACAGTTTTTACTCTCTACAGCACTTTTAATTACCACGGCAGTCAACCCTTCATGTCTTCCCCCATCTCATATCATCTTCTCCCTTTTCTCCACCAGTGCATCTTCTGATTTCTTATCAGGTCTCGCGATTTTTCAATTCCATCATTATCACTACATTGCCGGCCGCGGTGGCCGAGGGGACTGAGGCGCTTCAGTCACGGTCTGCAAGACCACTACGGTCGGGGGTTCGAATTCCCCCTCGGGCATGGATATTTGTGCCGTCCTTTGTCTTAGTTAGTTCATAAGTAGTTTGTAAGTTTAGGGACTGATGACCCCGTAGTTAAATCCCATAGACTTTACAAACATTTGAACATTTGAACTACATTGCCAGCGTCCGTAAGCTAGTGGACAGCGTTTTCAATTCCCGGTCCGGTCGGCGATTTTCTCTGCTCGTTGACTCAGTGTTGAGTCGTCCTCATCATAATTTTATCATCATTGACACGAAAATAACCGATGTGGCGTCAACTCAAGTGAGTTTCATGAGGCAGGTCTAACATCCCGTAAAGGGCTAACGGCCATAAATGCCGCACGGAATCATCATCACTGCCTACAAAACTTCGCTCGCTAAAATCTGCACTTCCGAAAATAAAAATTAGTAGATTCTGCATAGCCTTATCCAATTTACTTGACACATTGTTGACACCGTGCATATGAAGTACATGAAATGATCACATTTACATAACAATATCTCAGGCAGTTATGACGTAACTAGTGTTGATCCCCGCTGAAACACCCATACTCGTTAGTCAATGCAGACATTGCAGACGTTCATTCTGGATTCCTTTCGGTCAATACTGAGGACGAGTACTTTTTTTCTATTTCTTATTTTTTTATGATAACGCAGACACACTGATAACTTACATGGAAAAGGAAATAAGAAATTCTAGAGGTAATCTTTCGTCCAGCGAGTAAGACTGAAACATGACACAAACAACAAATGCAAAAACTACCACGGAGCCAATCACAGTACCTTCAGGCGAAAAGGGAAACACAAATTTTGTCTCATGAGAAGCAGCAAGATAGTTAATGAACATCTCAAGGTACCTGCTATGATTCTGAGTTTGGTTATGGTGGTCCCAGAGGTAGGCCAAAACCAACTTCAGAACGATCTACATAAGATATCAGTATGATGTAAAAATTGGCAATTGACTGTAAATAGTGGGAAGTGTGAAGTGGTCCACAAGAGTACGAAAAGAAATCCGTTAAACTATGTTTAAAAGATAAATAAATCAAATGTTAAGTCCATAAACTCCACTAAATACCTACGAATTATTATTACATCAAACTTAAACAGGAATGACACATAGATAATGTCGTAGGAGGGGCGAACCAATAATTGCGTTTTTTTTTTGGCAGGACCTAAAAGATGCAACAGAACTACTAAAGAGACTGCATAAACTATGCTTGTCCGTCTTCATTTGGAGTATTGCTGCCCAGTGTGGGATCCCTATCAAGTTGGTTTGACGGAATACATCGAAAGAGTCCAAAGAAGGGCAGCCCGTTTTGTATTGTCACGATACGGGGGACATAACGTCACGGAAATAATGCGGGTTCTGGGACTGTAACTATTACAACAACGGCGTTTATCGCTGCGGCGTGGGCTACTTACGGAACTCCAATCGCCAACATTCTCCTCCGAATACGAATATATATTGTTGACTCCCACCTACATAGGTAGAAAAGATCATCAGTATAAAATACGAGAAATCAGAGCTCGAACGGGGAGATTCAGATGTTCTTTCTTCCCGCGCGCTATTCGAGAATGGAATGGTAGATGAATAGTTTAAAGATGGTTCGATGAACCCTCTGCCAGGCACTTAAATTTGATTTGCAGAGTATCCCATGTAGATGTAGATGTAGTCCAATTACGGGATGGCAGAGTGATAGCTTAGCTTGATAACTACAAACACAGTGTGATCCAGGATCCAGATGGTGGCGTTTCGTTGGTGGTACGGTTTGAGGTCAGGGGCCAGAACCCAACTTACCGGGTCTATAGCCGGCGTCATCCGGTTGATAAGGGCCAACTTGCCCACACATGTGAGGCATGCCAGCAAAGCAAGTGATGTTCCATAGTGTTGGGGCGTCGCAGTTCTCGCATGCTGTCGACGCACGGGCGAATGTCGTCCATGTGTTGGTTCGTGACCAGCGTATTGATCACCAGCCAAAACGATAGTGCCGAAAAGTCCGTCGGCGGGGTCGGTGTGTTCGCACACACTTGGCACCAGTTGACAGCAGGCTGCCCCCCTACCATCTTGTGAACTAGGGCGTCCGAGCAGGGCGGCGTACAGTCGTCAGACAGACTGTCCTGTTCTTGTCTCTGGCCTCATCCAATACAAGACTTCTCATAAAAGAAAATTCCCGTCCATAGGACAACTCGAAGGGCATCACCCTGACGTCAATGGGAGCACACTCTGATTGCGGGCGATTTCGTCGCAGTATTGCATCTGTCGTATCATCTGGGTGCCTAGCACACAGGGTGTCGGTGTGGTTAGTCAGTAGCGCCGCGTCTTGGGATACATTAGTCCACGCCTCCTCGACTTGTTAATGTAGTTCTGCAAGAGTTGTGGGTTGTCAAGTAGTTCGTGTCAGTTGACGTTCAATTATACCATGCTCGTGCCTGATTGGAGACGAGTCCGGTGATCGTGCTGGCCATAGAAGTTGCCTTGTACAGCAGGCGACCATTATCCTCCTTACAACATTCTGCTTGAACCGAGCTCTGGTCAGTGTTCCCTCCAGAAATACTGAGGATGACCATTACGACTGGGGTAGCGCCGACCGAGTGAGGTGGCGTTGTGGTAACGCACTGGAAATGCATTCGGGAGGACGGTGGTTCAAACCTACTTCCGGCCATCAAGATTTAGGTTTTCCGTGATTTCCCTTAATCAAAATGCCGGTATGGTTCCTTTGAAAGGGCACGGTCGAATTCATTCCCCAAACTTACCCACACAAATCGAGCGTTAGCTCCGCCTCTAATGACTACGCTGTCGACGGGACATTAAACACTAATCTTCCTTCCTTTATCCTTCCGTAGCGCCAAGGTGGCCTTGTACGAATGTAATCTATGACACAACGTTCGCCAGTTCTAAAGGGGTGTTCAAAAGAAAAGGTACGTAACGACACTGTAGGTATTATTGATGTCGTTATTCAAAAGTAATCACCACAGGCCTGAGCGCAACTATTCCATTGTTTAACGAGACGAATGATTTCCTGTTCCCAGAATTCCTGTAGCTGTGAAAAGTGGCAGTCCTGTACTGTGTACTTCAGAACGTTGTCCGATTAGAAGCGCTTCCCTTTGAGATGTTAACGGACCAACAGATGGTAGTCCAAATGTTCAAATGTTTGTATAGTCTATGGGACTTAACTACGGGGTCATCAGTCCCTAAACTTACAAACTACTTATGAACTAACTAAGACTAAGGACGGCACAGATATCCATGCCCGAGGGGGGATTCGAACCCCCGACCGCAGTGGCCGTGCAGACCGTGACTGGAGCGCCTCAGTCCCCTCGGCCACCGCGGCCGGCCAGATGGCAGTCACAGAGCGACATGTTCGGACTGTTTGGCGTATGCTCAAATTTCTCCCACTTCAACTTTGCCAGTACATTTTGTGTGACCCTGGAGACTTGAGGACGCGCGTTATCATGAAGCTGAATCACTCCGTCAGTGAACAGCCCAGGCCGTTTGCAGTTAATGGACTTGCGTAGGCTGCGGAATGCCTCACAGTACATGTCACTGTTTACGGTTTTTCCTTACTCGAGGAATTCGCTGAGTATTGGTCTTCTTACGTCGAAAAATACGGTGAGCACAACCTCGAATTTAATAAGCGGAGGTGACGACTCTACAGTCGCGTCACTAGATTGCGCACTACGTTATCCCAAAACGGCATACTCAAATTTCATCCGGTTTGGTTGTTACGACGTTCCGAATCTTTTCATTTGAAAACTCCTCGTACGCCGTACGCTCAAATGACCATTACTTGCGTGCAGGCTAAATCTACTTTCACGGCACAAGTCGAGCCGCATACGTGTATCCTATGGCGTGAATGGATAGGGGCTGGAGGTGAGCATGTCCATCGTCCCACTGCTACTAACCGATTGGCAACAGTTCGTGATGACACATCTGGACTCACAAACTTCTTATCTGTGATAATGGTAGTTGTAAAATCTCTCACTGCTGCCCTTACAATACTACGATCTAGATGGGCATTTATGATGCGTGGGCGTCCAGAAACTAGTCTGCGGGTGTGAGAATATTCACCTGACCATTGCAACCAGCATCGATCATCGTTGCACGACTGACTCGCCAGGTCTATATTGTGTGTCAATTTTTCGAAAGAGCCACCAGGCCACCTACAAGGCCACAGTTTGACTCTTTCCAAACTCACAAAGTTGGCTATAGGAAGCATGGTGGATCGCCGTGGCATGCGCTTGTTTGCTTCGTAAATTCATATCATACTGATCCTTATGGATGTAAACAAAACGTTGAAATGTTTGCAATGCTAAGAGACAGAACTGCTGAGGTCATCGGTGCCTAGACTTAAAAACAACTCGAACTTACGCTAAGAACAACACACGCACCTATGCCCGAGGGAGGACTCGAACCTCCGACGCGAAATGCCGCGCCATCCGTAACTCGGTGCTCCAGACCTCACGGCCATTTCCGTGCAGATGGTTCCACAAGAGATCACTAGAAAACACAGATCTTTACAACACCGCGCGAGGTGGCACAGTTCTAACACACATCAGCATCTACATAAATACTCCGCTAATCACATTTAAGTGCATGGTGGAGTGTTCATCGACCCGCTTTTATATTTGCCTCATAGCGCACGAGAAAAAGGAACATCTAAATCTTTCCGTTTTCTATTGGATTTCTCTTATTTTATTGTGATAATCATGTCTCCCTATGTAAATGGCTGCCAAAAAAATATGTTCGCATTCGAAAGCGAAAGCTGGTGACAGGAATTTCGCAAATAAAGTTCGCCGCAACGAATTCCTATTTACTTTTAACGATTTCCACCTCAACTCGTGTATCATTTCTGTGACACCCTCTCCTCTATATAGCGATAATATAAAACAAGCTGCCCTTCTTTGAACTTTCTCTGAACTTTACCACAATGGGTAACAATACTCCAAATTACAACACAAAAATGTAATGCAGGCAGTTTATTTAGTAGAGCTGTATCACCTTCTAAATGTCCTTCGAAGGATATGAAGCTTTTGGTTCACCTTCCCTAGAATATTTTGTGTGTTCTTTCCAATTAAAGTTGCCCGTAATTGTAATTCCTAGGTAAAAAAAGGTAAAGCAGTCAACAATCCTAAGATTGGTTTGAACACCACAGTGCTTTACTAGGCATGGTCCTGTTTGGAGGTGGTATGCCGTTGCCTTCCACCGACCTTCGAATTGACTTACCCAGCCAGTTATAGGGGGACCTACAGTTTAACGTGGGTTCCGAACAACGGTGCTACTCAGTATTTTTCACATGATCAATGCTGCCAGAGGTGAAAGAAGTTGAAAGTGACAGATAAAAATCGCAGGACTGGCGGGGATCGAACCCGCGACCTTTAGATTTGTAGTGTGGCACTCTACCACTGTGCAACCGAGGCGCAGATATGTAGTTATATTTACGGCCTTTAAATGAGACTGATTTATCGTGTAAATGAAGTTTAATGAATTCCTTTCAGTGGTCATATGGATAACTTCACGCTTTTCATTCTTTAGGGTCAATTACCAATTTTTGCACCATAGAAATATCTAAATCATTTTGCTGCTGCTTTTGATCATATGGTGATTGTACTAACCGATAAACGACATAATCATCCGCGAACAGTCTAAGAGAGCTACTCAAATTGTCTCCTAAATCGTTTATAACAGGGACCCTATAAAACTCTCCTAGGGAACGTCAGATATCACTTCCGTTTTAATCGAAAACGTTCCGTCAGTCAATACCTACTGCTTCCTGGGACCTTTGCCTTTCGAGGGCGAGGGCACTACCGACTATGCTATCCCGACACGACTCACAATGCCGCCTCACAACTTTACTTCCACCAGTACCTCGCTTCCTACTTTCCAAACTTCATTTGCTAGATGTATTTTCTCGGATCATCGATATTTGCAAGAATTATTCAATTCACTTTCTCTTTGATTTAATATTAGACAGAATCCAGAGAAGAATGGACGTCCTTAGCTAGTACCTGTATAATTTTGAACGGTGATAAGGAGAGGAATTTAGAAGACAAGTTGACGAAAATATTAAACTTTTCAAGATAAAACGTAAATCATATCTTCCATAAGCACTCTCGTCCTCAAATTGTCCTACCACAACTATCAAATGCCAAATGAGTGCTTAATGAACAGTTGTATGGTGAGACCAATTAATATGCACAAGATCTAGTTAGTTAAGCATTTTTGACAGCCTTTAAATGAATTCTGAGTGAAAGGCGAAACATAGAACCGGACTTTACACCTCAGCAATAGGTTTGATGTGTTGCCTCCTGTTTCACAACTTGTGTAGAACTTGTGCTCTAATGATGTAATTTGAGTAAAGCTAGTTCATAGACAGACTCTTTTTCTTCAGAACCTTCTCTTGTGGCTACGTTGCAATCGATAAATTCGTCATCAAAACTGGAGTATTCAGAAAAAATTGAGAAATTGAGTGGTTGTTTTTATTCTATCGTCTTATGGACATTATTGATGTGCTTATAGAAAAATGTTGATATTTATGATTTTTTCCATGGTTAAACAAAATTCACGATGTCCTCACTTTATTTTATTGTGAATTTAGCTGTGGCGAATATTTTGTGCACTTCGCATTTGGCGGGGGTTTAAATGAGAGCCACCATTTAGAAACGTTATCGAAAAAAGATGCGTGACCGCTTGTTTCGGGACATCGCTGTTTATAATAGCCTAATCGTAAAGGGATCATTTACAATGATCCTACTTCTTTGGAAGTTAGGAACATATCATGTTTTTAAACACTAACAAAAATACCAATGATATTCTTGTATCCCAGCCTTCTTCCATCGCCGACGAAAGGTGACAACTTACGTCTCTTAACGTGATGATTAGACCCAGAGGAGAGACTGAGGAGTCTGTTTCCGTCTAGATTTTATGCTTCTGGCAGCAGAACTAAAGAATACCCTCTTTTGATATCGACTCTGAGAACCGAAAATTTAACAGCGAGCATGCTACGAATATAATTTTGAAGTACACTCCTGGAAAATTAAAAAAGAACACCATGGATTCGTCGACTCAGGAGTGGGAAATTTTTATTGACACATTCTTGAAGAACTATACAAAACAGTATCACACAGACAGAGCCATACGCACATGTGTATAGTACCCAGAGGTTGCAGAATGTCGCCTCTAGTAACGTGTATAACGTCCTTTTGTAGTAATACAAGCTGTAAATATCCCTTGGAAACGATCGTAGAGATGCCGAATGGTCTTGTGGAATGGCCTGCCATGCATTTTCCTCCTGATGCCTCAGTTGGGCCAGATTTCGTGCCGGTAGTGCAAACAGCGCAAGATTACGTTTCATCAGGACTCAAACATGTTCATGTGGGACAGGTCTGGATATAGTGCTGGCCAGGGTAGTTGACGTGCTCATTGAATAACAAGTTGTGTGGTACGGGATACATGTCGACGAGCATTGTCCTATTGGAAACGCATATCGCCTAGTTGGTTTATGAACGGTAGAAAGATGGGTTGAATGATGGTTTCATGTACCGTTCACTTTTCAATGTTCCCCTGACGATCGACAGACGAGAACGCCGAGTTTAGGATATAGCTTTTGTGTCCCAGCCTCGTCGCCGCTTTTGTGTCTCGTTCCGTTGTAGGTGTCGGTGGCCGAGTGGAATGAGACCGACACAGAAATAAAGATAGCACGCTGGTGCAGGTACGGCGGGGAGCAGCCAGAACTAGAAACACTAGAGTAAATTAGAATGAGATATATATTGCACAGAATTTATACAATACTTAACTTTTACATAGTACTGCTGAATGTTGATACATAGTTGAGCTAGAGCCCTGCCTAGTGCCTAACTGATAGCCAAGTCTTCACTGGTGCCTATCGGAATACGAAGGTCCTAACTGGTTGCTATCTCAGTCCCAAGTGAACGATGTCGTTCACTGGTGCCTATCGGATTCCGAAGTCTTTACTGGTTCCTAACTCAGTCCCAAGTGAACGATGTCGTTCACAGGTGGCCACGAGCGGAGTTGCCGCAGAGGGCGCTCGTGGCTGTCGTCGTAAGAATGGCGCGCCGTGCGTGCATGGCGGCGCGCGGCGAAAGTAGGTGGCGCGCACTTTGGACTTGTGCGACACCACACCCCTCCCCCCCAAACCGCCGCGCCGTCGTGGCGTAGGGCTGAGGGCCACGGCGACGGCACTGGGAGGAGGGCCTGGGCGGGGGCGTTACTGGTGGGACGGGCGTCGTAGCTGAGGCTGGGATCGAGACGCCGTCCGCGCCCCGGCATCCGCCTTGCGATCCTCCAGGAAACCCGGCGAAACCTGAGGAAGGGAGTACACCCCCGCCCAGAGGGAGCAGGTCATCTTCTGAGGTGCGTGGCCCAAGCTGGGGGGGCCCGCACGGTCCCGGAGTCCCTCTCGGTGACGCTGTCATCTGCGGCGGCGACGGAGGCGGAGGGGCCGACTGCGTAGGAGGCGCGTCGACATCCATCGGGAGCTTGTAGCCCGGGGAAGCTGGGCCCGGCGGCGAGCAATGTGGCTGTGCTCCCTGGCGGTGAACTGGGTCTGGAATCAAGAAACCGGAAACAGGATCGCGCGGCCTGTGCAAGCGCAATTGGTTTGCGTGGCGCCGCAGCTCCGACCCTGTGGAAGAACGTACAACATACATATTGCGACCGAGCACGCGCTGAATGGTGCTTGAAAACCATGTCTTCTTCATACCAGCAAACACCCTATACAGCACCGGCGTAGAAACCTGAATACGCGTAGCGCCATACGAACCGACTCGGTGCGTGGGAGGCTGCAGCAGGTGAAGGAGAGTGCGGTGACGGCGGCCGTGTAGCAGCTCGGCAGGAGACGGGCCGTCACGTGGCATGCATCGATACGTAGACAGGAAAATTTGAAGAGCTTGCTGCCTGGAGTGCTGACCTTTCATCTTCTCCATGTGAGACTTGAATGTTCGAACAAAACGTTCTGCTTCACCATTGGACTGAGGGTGAAAAGGTGCAGTGGTAATATGCTGAATGCCATTCACACGACAAAACTGTTGAAATTCCGCACTAACAAACTGAGGCCCATTGTCACTGACGATAGTTTCAGGCAAACCTTCGATACAAAACACTGATGTTAAGGCACTGATTGTACTAGAAGCCGTCGTTGAGTTCATGGCAATCACGAAAGGAAACTTGCTGAAAGCGGCTACAACAATTAACCATCGCGTATTCCAGAAAGGTCCGGCAAAGTCAATGTGTAAACGTTGCCATGGTCCCTTGGGGCGTAGCCAGTCTGAGAAACGTTGCGGAGGAGCCGCCTGATGCTCCGCACAAACTGTACACTTTGACGTCATGTGCTCTATCTGAGCGTCCATACCAACCCAGGTACAATGACGTCTGGCCAGTTGCTTTGTCCTCAATACCCCAATGTCCTTGATGCAGGAGGCGTAACACTTCACGTTGCAGGGAACGAGGAACAATCACTCTTGTTTGGTCGTTGTCGGTATGCAACAACAGAACACCCTGACTTAAAGATAATGCATGACGTTGTGAAAAATAACGTCGAACCAGAGGCCGCTCAATGTCTTTGGCTCTGGCAGGCCAACCTGAGCGAACAAAACGTGCTACCACACTGAATCCGCAGCTGTTTCCTGTGCAACCCGACGAGAGTTCAAAGGAAAGTCTGCGACAGCGGAAGCATCTCTGGAGTCTATCTGACAACATGCCATTTCTGAAGAATCAAATGACACATCCTGGCCCACCGGAAGTCGGGAAAGTGTGTCCGCGTTGGCATGTTTAGTGGTAGGTCGGTACAAAATCTCATACTGATAACTAGACAATAACAAGGACCATCTCTGAAGCTTTTGTGCCGTTCGTGGCGGAATTGGCTTTGTGGGTGAGAACAACGACGTGAGAGGCTTGTGGTCAGTCAACAAATAGAATTTTCTGCCATAGAGATAATGATGAAACTTTGTGACGCCGTAAATGATTGCTAAGGCCTCCTTTTCTATCTGACTTTAATTCTGTTGCGTTGGCGTCAGGAGCTTGGATGCAAAGGCAATATGACGATCGTGACATCCAATACGATGTGACGAAACTGCACCCACACTGTACGACGAGGCATCAACTGCTAGCACTACAGGCTTCTGTGGGTCAAAGGGAATCAAACATGCATCGCTGAGTAGTGCAGAGTTTAAGTTGTCAAAGGCAACCTCTCAATCTTTGGACCAAACAAAAGGAACATTTTTCCTACGTAAGCGATGCAGTGGAGCTGCAATCTGAGACGCATTGGGAATAAACCTGAAATAATAGTTCAGCTTTCTCATTACTGCTTGCAATTCGTGCACATTCTTAGGAGGAGGCAAGTCTTTGATTGCTCGAAGATGTGACTGTAAGGGATGTATTCCTTGGGCATTAATCACATGGCCTAGGTACTCTATTTCAGTTTGAAAAAACGAACACTTTGCTTTATTGCAACGTAGACCTGCTGCAGTCAAAACTTTGAAAAGGCACTCCAGGTTTGCTAAATGTTCTTCAACTGTACGTCCGGATACCACAATATCATCTAAATAGTTCGAACAACACGGTACAGAAACTGTCAGCTGTTCCAAAAAACGCTGAAAAATAGCGGGGGCGGAAGAACTGCCAAAGGGTAGGCGTTGAAATTGAAAAAGGCCCATGTGAGTATTAATGACGAAAAACTTTTTCGACTCGTCATCAAGTGGAATCTGTAAGTATGCCTCTGCTAAATCAATCTTAGAAAAGAAGCGAGACTGTCCTAATTTGTCCATAAGTTCCTCAGGTCTGGGCAGGGGGTAAGTGTCTACAATTGTTTGACTGTTCACTGTTGATTTGAAGTCCGCACGGAGACGAAGTTTTCCTGACGGCTTGGGTATAATTACTATAGGCGAGGCCCACTGACGCGCAGAAACAGGAGAAATCACCCCACTATCTTGCCAACGTTTAAGTTCTTCGGCTACTGTATCACGCAAGGCGATAGGCACTGGTCTAGCTTTACGAAATTTTGGAACTGCAGATTCTTTTAAAGTTACATGTGCCACGAAGTCTTTTGCACAACCTATTTCCGGCGAAAAGAAGTCACTATATTTGTCACACAATGCATTGATTTTATCCTGAGGCACTATTGACGAAATTTGAAGCACATCTCTTTGAATTGATAAACCAAACAAGTCAAAAGCATCTAGTCCAAAAATGTTCTGTGTCGATTTGGCCTGAAGAACTACAAAAGCAACTGTTTTTGTTACACCTTGAAAAGAGGCGGGCAGGCTACACGTTCCTAGCACGGGAATATTTTGACCTGTATAAGCTGTTAACACTTGCTGTGACGGCGACAATTTTGCCGAACCCAGAAGTTCATAAGTATCTTTATTTATTAATGTGACAGCGGAACCAGTATCAAGCTGAAATTGCAGCGTCTTATTTTCTATGAAGAGAGTCACAAAAAGTTTTTGCTTGCGGCGCTCGACAGGTGCGCGAATGTGGGCACCGTCTGCTACGGTTTGTTTACTGCGCTTGCGCGAGCCGCGTAGTGAAGTAAGCGGCGCAGACTCGGCACGCAGCGGATTAACAACACTGTCACTAGATGGCACTACCGCCGGATCGGCGTCCGCGCAAGCATGCGAAGCTACTCCAGATGTACTAACTACTGCACTACACTTTTGAGTAGCTACTTGATGTCTACTGTCACTAGCTACACAGTACTGGGCACTATTACAAGGAGCAGTTGCAGAAGGTACTATTTTCACTACAGGAATGCACTGTTCATAGTCATTTTGCTTGTCCCGAAACCTTTTCCGTTGCACTGTTTTACGCGCTCGTCGGCGCTTGCTACGTGGTGCACTATATAGTTTTGCCATAGGCGCAGAACTACTTTCTTGCAATTGAGATCCAAGGAAAGCACTGTTCAATTCCACAGCCCGTATAACATTTACAGAATGAACTGTTCTCGCACTTTGCGAAGCACTGTTTCTAACGGTACCGTTCTTTGAGTTTTTAATTTGCATACACACAGACTGTATATGTCCTGATTTGCCACATTGATAACAGGTTGCGTTGCGACTAGGGCAATGAGCACGCTTGTGGCGAGACACACACTGGGGGCAAGATTTACGTACATTTTTCTGAAATGAGCGTTGGCGTCCGTTATTCAAATCATTGTTTCTAACACGATGGGGCGACCTTTGTGTCGCACTTTTACACTGGCTACTGTTCACTGTCTGTTCAGCACGGCCGGTAGAAAAATAAGAATCACTAGTGCTATACTGAGAACTACGGCTAGGAAAGCGTCCGTTGCGGCGGACTGAATTAACACACAGTGGCTTTGCATTCCTACATCTGCTAAGTCAAAAGTATCATGCGCTTCTATAAGCTGCAGTACACTGTTTAATGAGGGGTCAGACTGTTTCAGAATTGCTGCTCTAATTCTGGGGTCCTGAATATTCTGCGTAATCGCATCCCTCAACATCACGTCACTATACGAAAGTCCACAAGAGCAAGTAAATTTACATTTGCGGGTTAAGCCCTTCAATTCCGTAATCCACTCTTGGTGTGACTGCTCAGGTAATTTTTTAAGTCTGAAAAATCGGTACCGTGCCGCAGCTACGAGAACTTTTCTCTCATAATGAGCATTTAGTGCATCTACTATTTGTTCAAAGTCTACATCACGAGGAGATGCGTGCGGGAACAGTTTCTGCAGTAATACGAAGGTTTCGGGGCCCACCACGGACAATAAAAGATGCTTAACAGTCTGACCTGTAAGTTGATGAGCCGCGACGAGTTCTTGAAACTGTGCGAAATAGTCGCCCCATTCTTCCTCACGTTCGTTGAACTGGCGAAACGTAGGAAGCGTTGCGGCGGCAGGTGTGGGCTGCTGAAGCGGCGGCTGTTGTTGTTGGTTAGCTGCTTGCGCTGTGAGCTGGGCCACAGCCTGCAGGAATTGTGTTATTTGCGCCGTCTGTAACTGAATAATTTCCATTAAGTTTGGGTTCGGGGTAGTGGGCATGCTGACCGAGTAGGCGCCGCGCATACAAGTAAATTATAACAAAACACAAATGCAATATGAAAGAGGACGCTCTGCAACAAAAAAGTCCACAAACACGTAACTGAAAATGTTCCCCCAAAAATCTTATAATAAGGGTGGGTGGGCGGGAGCAATTTCTGCGTGCGCCGACTGCTGCTGTCTGGCTGCTGGTCCAAGGTTCGTCTATCACTCCTCGTCGCCACTTTTGTGTCCCAGCCTCGTCGCCGCTTTTGTGTCTCGTTCCGTTGTAGGTGTCGGTGGCCGAGTGGAATGAGACCGACACAGAAATAAAGATAGCACGCTGGTGCAGGTACGGAGGGGAGCAGCCAGAACTAGAAACACTAGAGTAAATTAGAATGAGATATATATTGCACAGAATTTATACAATACTTAACTTTTACATAGTACTGCAGAATGTTGATACATAGTTCATAGTTGAGCTAGAGTCCTGCCTAGTGCCTAACTGATAGCCAAGTCTTCACTGGTGCCTATCGGATTACGAAAGTCCTAACTGGTTGCTATCTCAGTCCCAAGTGAACGATGTCGTTCACTGGTGCCTATCGGATTCCGAAGTCTTTACTGGTTCCTAACTCAGTCCCAAGTGAACGATGTCGTTCACAGGTGGCCACGAGCGGAGTTGCCGCAGAGGGCGCTCGTGGCTGTCGTCGTAAGAACGGCGCGCCGTGCGTGCATGGCGGCGCGCGGCGAAAGTAGGTGGCGCGCACTTTGGACTTGTGCGACCCCACAATAGCTCCGTTCACCATGATACACGAGCATGTATGCCGCTAGACGTCTTCTGCTCACGCCCCTACATCGATCAGCTCGCCTCCAGTGATGTTGCTATAGGCATTTATGGAAGGACAAATGGAGACGTGTCGTCTTCAGTAATGAGAGTCGCTTCTCTTAGGTTCGAATTATGGTCGTACGTGTGTGTGGTGCCATGTAGGTAAGCGCGAAAATCTGAGGTGTATACGACAGAGGCACACGGGGCTGACACCCGGCGTCATGTGGGGAGCCATATCCTACACTGGCCGTTCTTCTCTGGTGTTCATCGAGGGAACATTGAACAGTGCATGGTACAGTGAAACTATTATCCAATCCGTCTTGCTACTTTACATGCACGAACAAGGTTATATGTCTTCCAACTGGACAATGCACGTTTACAAGCATCCCGTACCTCACAATGTGCTCTTAAAGTTGTACGTCAACTAACCCGGGCTGCACGATCCCCAGATCTGTCCCATTGAGCATGTTTGGGACCCAATAAAAAGTCATCTTGCGCGGTATGCACGACCGACACGAAATCTGGCCCATCTCATACATCAAGTGGAAACTGAATGGCAAGCCAATCAGCAAGACTTCATTCGACTACCTGTACGATTGTCTCCATAGCAGAATTGCAGCTTGCATTGCTACAAAAGTAGGGTATAAACCAGTGATTCCCAAAGTGGTCTATATGGACCCCCTAGGAGTCTGTTCCAACCTGCAAGGAGTCTACGTCAGCGGAAAAATAATTTGGGGGTCCACGATAGTGGTTCAAATTTAGGAACTCGCAAATTCAAAATTCTCACATTGCTGAAGCTTGATCCTTTATCTGTCACTGTTCGCTTTATTGGCTAAGCGAGTGGAGGAATTCTGTAGTTTCAGGCAGGCACTTTAGCCCGACTATTTTTTTCTGGGGAGGCGAAGGGGGTGAAGAACAGACATTTGTGAGTTATATATTCCAACTTCTAAAGCATGTGTTTACACTCCACGCTTTCACAGTTAAATTTATCAAAGACAGTAGCATCATACAGGCGTGAACATACATTTAAAGGAATTCATAACAAAAAAATTAAGTACAAAACAGGCAGGGGGTCTACACAGGGCAGAAAAATTTTCAATTTCCAGGAATGTATTTTGTAGTATACGTCGCCTGAAAATGTGAAAACATTGATAACTCATTAGGTATGACAGAAAGTTACTATTTAGATCCAAAGGAATTAACGAACCAGGACTAGATCGATGTTATATATGAATGTCTAAAATACTGGCGTCGGTGATGCAAATAACGAAGCTTCACATACATACGAAACGCAGAAACTCGACTGTTATATTTCTTCGAAAATACTTAATGTTGGTACCTACGCCAAAATAATATTTGTTCTCTTATTTTTAGCCCTGTTTAGCCTTCTGATTTCATCACGTTTGTCATTGATCAAGCAGCACAAGAAAAATGCATAATGATGTGTGAAAAGTGCATAGATTAATGTCCGTACACACAAGAACTTTAAATCCGAACCTACCATGTAATTTTACTATGGCCAATAATAACAGTGTTAATTTAAAAGTGAAATGTATTTGTAGAAAAACGGACTGAATCTAAGGTGCAAAGCGTATTCCTTAAACATTTGCAGTGAATAATTGTTTGTATCTTTAGACTTAAATCAGTCGTTTGATAAAACCAAGCAACAGTTTTGTTATATTAATTGCCAAGAGCGCTTATGTTGAAACAACAGATCGTCCCAATAAAATGAGAAGTTATAGAGAAGCAACAGTTTGGTTTAAATGTAGAAAATTTTTAATTTATATCGTTTTCATCATTTTTTGTACCAACACGTGAAATGTGGGTTGTTCTCGTAAAACTATGACACCATACAGTAAACACACCAATTTTCGGTAAGTTTTCACCTTAAAACATCACAAAATTCTTGTCCATTATTACATAAAAGTTGTTAATGCGTTTCCCATAAAAAAAAAGCGCGCAATTCGTTGTTGACGATTGCCGTTGTTCATTGTCAGGTTTTGGTAGCCACAAATGGATATCACGAAAGACTGTTCAGAGAGGCTACAGAAATTGTAATATATATAATATATATATAGAGACAATAATTTCAATAGGATGGAGGAGGGCACGAAACTGAAATCAAATCTGGATTCCGGTTTTGAAAAAGAAGTGCAAAAGTCTTCCACCACCGTACGATATTAACAACGGACAACGGCAGTAGGCAACGACGAATTGAGCGCACCTAACCAAAAAACCTGACGTCATACCGCTGCGCGCGTGCCCTCGTATAATGAATTTGGCTGCAGTCAGTAACTAGTCAGGATGTGCATCGGACGTACAAAAGTGACACGATCCCACTTGAAAATGTCCTCCGCAGGTGGGGAGGAAACGTTGGGTTTCAGTGATAAATCCATAAGACCACGGCTTAATAGTCCGGAAAATTTTTGTGATAATTCGCATGTCATTTTATTACAAATGTCAGTCTAGATAGCAAGTCTTATTATTTGGTAACCGGTTTCGGCCTTGTAAATGGCCATCTTCAGACCATATCAACTATAGTGTTGGCCACCGTTTGTGTTCAGCTGGAGCCGTATGGAAGTTGACATTCAAACTTCCAGGTAGCTCCAACTGAACACAAACGGTGGCCAACACTATGGTTGATATGGTCTGAAGATGGCCATTTACAAGGCCGAAACCGGTTACCAAAAGAATACAATTTGCTACCTAGACTGACTTTTGTAAGCAATAAATCATTAAGATCGCATTTATTCCATGAAGTTTTCAGAAATAATCGCATGTCATTTCTTAATACACGTTTGTTAACAAGTTCTGAGTAAAGAAGGGAAAGTTGAAATGCGGAAAGAGTATATCGAGGGGCTCTACAAAAGAAAAGAACTTCGAGACGATATCGTAGAAAGGGAAAAGGAAGTAGATGAAGATCAAATAGGAGATACTATACTGAGAGAAGAATCTGACAGGGCAATGAAAGATCTAAGTCGAAATAGGGCCCCTGGAGAAGATGACATTCCGTCAGAGCTACTTGAGAACCAGGCATGACGGAACTTTTTCACCTGGTGAGTAAGATGTATGGTACAGGCGAAATACCCTCAAACTTTAAGAAAAATTTTCCAATCCCCATTCAAAAGAAAGCAGACGCAGACAGGTGCGAAAATTACAGAACAATCAGTTTAATAAGTCATTTACAGAATGATGGAAAGGCTGACAGATGCTTACCTCGGGGAAAATCAGTTCGGATTCAGGAAAAATATAGGAAGACGGGAGGCAATATTCACCTTAGGACTTATCTTAGAGGGTCATTCCACGTCAAGTGTCCCAGTTTGCCGGCCGCGGTGGCCGAGGGGACTGAGGCGCTCCAGATAAGGGTCTGCACGGCCACTTCTGTCGGGGGTTCGAATCCCCCCTAGGGCATGGATATTTGTGTCGTCTTTAGTATAAGGTAGTTTATAAGTAGTTTGTAAGTTTAGGGACAGATGACCCGGTAGTTAAGTCCCATAAGATTTACAAACGTTTGAACGTTTTGTCCCAGTTCAGACGAATCTCCCAGCTCGACCAACTTCAATTTTGATGAAATTTGTACAGTATATTCCTGAGGCCCCGATATGTACGTAAGCAAAATTTCAGGCTCACCTGCAACTAGGTTCATGTACTAGAGTAATTTTCCTGAATTCCACTTTTAGCGACACAGAAAAGTCGCGAAGAAATCTTCAAGTTTCTTGTTCATAATGTGAATTAGTATATCAAAAGCTTTGGTCCTGGCTTCGGTGTTTAATTGCTCTGCTACCAGCCTGTAAACTTGCTAAAAATCATGAATGTATCAAAATATACCCGTGGTCAAAGTCATGTATCTCAAAATGGACAAATACCACATTACATTCATTAACACCATTCGACAGAGCACATTTCATTCTATTAGTAAATCTGTTTTTCATTTGATGTTTCTTTGGTTAAGGTGCAAAACTCTTGCCTAAAAATTTCAAATCTTTGTAGGAGTAAGGCTTCATGATGGAAGCTTATTTGAGTATTTTCATTAGACTGTAAACTACTCCGTCTAGAGAGTAATTCTTGTTTTTCTAAGGAAATTTCTTTTACAGCTTAGAAATCTGGATTTGGGAGCTCATATAAATGGTGTGACAGTCTGCGTGGACACAACGGTCGGGGGTTCGAATCCCCCCTCGGGAATGGAAATTTGTGCCGTCCTTAGTATAAGCTAGTTAATAAGTAGTTTGTAAGTTTAGGGACTGATGACACCATAGCTAAGTCCCATAAGATCTACAAACATTTTTTGTGGTTTTTAGGCGGTTTTGCTGGCCGCGGTGGCCGAGGGGACTGAGGCGCTCCAGTCACGGTCTACATGGCCACTGCGGTCGGGGGTTCGAATCCCCCCTCGGGCATGGATATTTGTGCCGTCCTTAGGATTTGCTACTTCATAAGTCGTTTGTAAGTTTAGAGACTGATGACCCCGTAGTTAAGTCCCATAGACTATACAAACATTTGAACATTTGAAGAAATAAAAACATAGCTTGTCCCGATGTCATTGTAATTCTGTTAGAGACAGCATCAGGATCTGGAAGATTAGATTAGATAAGATTAGTTGTTCTTTCCATAGCAGTTGACCGGAATGTATAGTATGCTGAAAGAAGCGTGTAAGATGAACATTAACAACAGCAAAACAAGGCTAATGGAATGCAGTAGTAGAAAATCAGGCGATGCTGAAGGAATTAGATTAGGTAACGAAACAACAAAGTTGGTAGATGAGTTTTGTTACTTGGATAGTAAAGTAACAAATAACGGTTGCCGTATAGAGGATATAAAATGCAGAATGGCAATGGGAAGAAAAGCGTTTTTGAAAAAGAGAAATTTGCTAACATCAAATATTACTTTACGTGTAAGGAAGTCCTTTCTGAAGGCATTTGTGTGCAGTGTTGCCTTGTACGGGAGTGAAACTTGGACGATAAATAGTTCAGACAGGAAGAGGATAGAGGATTTTGAAATGTGATGCTACATAAGAATGCGGAAGATTAGGTGGGTACATCACGTAACTATTGAAGAGGTACTGAACAGAAATGGGGAGAAAAGGAATTTTCGGCATACCTTGACTAAAAGAAGGGATCGATTGGGAGGACACATTCTTAGACATGAAGGAATCGTAAATTTAGCATTGCAGGGAAATGTCTTGGGGAAAAATCGCAGAGAGTGACTTTGAGAGGAATATAGTAAGCAGATTCAGATGGATGTGGGTTGCCCTTCTTATAAGAAGTTGAAGGGGCTTGCTCAGGATAGAGTACGGTGGAGAGCTGCATCAAACCAGTCTCCGGACTGAAGATCACATTATCATTATCAACCAAAATATATAAGGTTTAAGACATGACGAGGAAAGTAATATTGGTTCTTTGTGTGTCGAGCTCTAGAAATATACGTGAAAGTAACTTGAGGAGTGATATTTGAGATCACTGCCACCGCTGTCCGCCTCGTGACGTCATGCTCGGTAGCCAATGGCGCTATACCCCCGAAATGGCCTACTTCTTTCTTATTCACCGTACCTTGTAAAAAGCGCAAGTCATTCCCATTTTGAAGAAGGGTCATCGAACGGATGCCCAAAAGCCAAAGCTCTACGCATTACTGCAGACTGAAAATTTTGTCTGAAGGTATAGACGAGAGTTGCGGAAGAAACTATCGTGTGAAACACAGCTCGCTCTTTTCGTATAGAAGACCTCGAAACCAGTAGATTAGGTGCCTACGTGCATGAAGTCTTATTTTTCCTATCAGTAGACGTTGGACAGAGTTCGACACTGCCACCGTAACAACCAGAATACGAGCATTAGTTTCCGCAGGGTTCCCTAATGAACAAAATACGAGCGAACGAATATCAGACCAACCGTGTTAGTGGATAAAAGATTTTTTAGCAAACAGAACATAGAATGTTGAAAGTAGCCTGTTATTAAAATAAGCAAGATCTTGGGCAGTTGACATCACTGCTGCTCTAAATTACTTTATGCGTGGTCACAGTACATGTCGCAACGGAAATTTAACTAACTGCTCACTCATTAAGGGAGCAGCCAACGTTTTAACAAACACAGCATGAAAGTTAAAAAATAAATGAATAGATAATTAAATATGGGATGGGGAGCATGAAATCATAAAGCAGAGGTTTGATACTTTAAAATCATTATCTATTAAGAGAAATAACAAGCAAATGAATGTGGGGAGACCAAATTGAACACACACCTTGTACAAAAATGAATTAAATCATACAGCTACTGCCCGTATTTAAATTGTTTCTGCCCTTTATGAATATGGAGGTAATGTGGGGGAAACTTGCAAACAAGCAATGGGTAGGCGAAAGCACATTCATTCATTCGCAGACACACGCATAATGCTCCGGAACACTTGAAAGCAGCGGCGACACAAAGAGATGGCGGGTGTCTTGATCACAAATTTTTAAATATACTGTGCACTAAAACGAACTCGTGTGGGGAGGCAGTGGCTCACTATTCTTAAGTACCATGTGGTGTGCGACCATGCCGAATTTCATAGCATTTACAAACAGAAATTAATTTAGAGTAAGCGAGTAAAGCACACGCAAGAATTTGTATAGAAGAAAGCTAGTATTAACAAAAGCATTGCTGAAGGCTGAAGTAACAACTGTTACAACTGTTACGAAAGCACATGGTGCAATCGGTCATAAAGGACAGGAAAGACGGAATTAAACAAGAAAATGTATGAAATATTTAGCATACTCGCGGATACAGATACGACGTGAAAACGTTAGTTAAAAACAGCAAGAAAATTCAAACACACTTAATTTACACAAAGGTTGAAGGCCACACACGTGTATTCTAACTTTAGTAAAACCGTACACACAATCATCACTGGAATAAAAATGCGAATAATAAATTTACACTGAATTTAATCGAGTTCTGCAAATTAAGGAACACTTCGCCTCGCATAGCGAAAGACTGTCACTGAAAAACAAGACTGCCAGATCACAAAGAAAGTAAATTCCTAACAGCATGCCTTTCCCTCAGCATGATTCGTCGGAGTACTTACTTCCACAGTCGTCGGAGACAGAATGAAGAGTGAAGACTCAAGCTCTAAGGCCTCGGAAAAACCTCCCCCCGCCATACACTGGATGTAGAGCGCGCTAAAAGCGACGCAGTGCTTTCAGAGACTAGTGTTTACCAACCCTTGCTACAATTTCCTCTACATCCGCTCACAGAGAGGTCTCCTGTCATCTCTTTCGTCCAAGATTAGGTTGGTACGACACTAAGAACACGGCCACCGCGCTATCTAGCCAAGTAAGCTTGTCTCCGGCCACCCAGCAGACGCTAGAGCAGACGACAAACGAAGCCATGCGTTCTTAACTACAGCAAAACGATGCCTAAAGCGGGAGGCGGCGACTGTAAGCCATTGCGCGGCAGGCAGTCAATATGAAGAGCATACATTCACATTCACATGAACACACAAATTCAATCACACTGGCGGAAGCATTTATAAATATGGGACCAACATATATAAACATGGGGCATTGAACATTGATAAAAATAATAAAATAATTAACACACAGATAGATAACATTAATGGTGCAGAAACACTTTAGGTTAAAGAATAAATCAAAATGGAACACGACCACACTATCAGTGGACGTGTTTCAATGTCATTCTCAACGGGAAGTTCTCCTGACGTAAAAGTAATTTATGGCGTGACCAGGGGAGTTTTTTTGGCGAAATTATTGTTTTACAATAAAGGAAGTACGTTAATAATGACTAATAGATAACATCGGAAGTTCTGTCTGGTTTCTCGCGGGAGGTGGTGTTGTGTTTAAGATGTCGCATCGCTGGGAGTTTGTAGCGAAATGAAATAATGGAAATGGTGTTAATTTATGGCTACACGACTGCAGAACAATCAGTGAAAATAGTTCCATGAAATGTGTTAGGGCATGTGTACTGAGCGATCTGAAGTGAAATAAGCATGTAAAAGAAATCGCGGGTGAGGCAGATGTAAAACAATAATTGGAGGTGTCCTAGGGAAACGTAGTTCATCAATAATGTAGGTTGCATACAAAACCCTCGTTCAACCAGAAGTGCTGGTCAAATTGGGATCCGAAGCTCAAATATTTTATAAATAAAACACAGAAGATCCGACGAACTGCAGGATAATTAGTCACTGTTTCATGTCGTTAGCGCGAAAAGTCAAGGAGATGTTATGTTTGCTCTGGTGACAGACGCCGCATGAAAGGCATTGTGCATCATGGTGAAGTCTGAATTTCAGAGAGCTTACGTACCTTTAAGAATTTGTAAAAAGCAATCAATGAATTGCTAAATAGTTACGGCTTCCTTTTAACTGTCCTGAGATCTGATAAAGTACTGAAAAATTACAGATAAATAGACGAGACGGTACGTTAAAAATGGGACCTTAAACACAAAAAATTTAACAGCATAGTGTTTTTATAAGACGACACCTTGTATTCACAATGTATGCTCATGGAAGACTGAGCAGAGAGCAAACATTCTCATTACAGGGTTTTGTCTCATCAAGGCACTACATGTTTTTAATATTTGGTATTTCTGGTTCAATGTTTATCAAATATGATCTTCCTGATTATTTTTATGCGCAAATTTTTCCGCTTTATATTAGATTTCAGAACCGCTTAAAAGTAATCCGAAACTAGTTACCAAATAAAGTTTTTGCTATCATGACCATTAAATATTTTTATGCAAAATCTTCTTCCTAAAAAATTCAGATTCAAATTGATAGATGGTCTTCAACCTGACGATGTAAGAAAATAACAATATGTTTCCCGAAGAGACCTGAAACTACAGTTATAGATATTGGAGCCATAACAAATACTGTTAGAAATCATTCAAGTTAATGAGAAATTAAACTAGTTATAATGATAATAATAATTATGATTATTATTTCGTTCTTTCCATATTTAATAAATTTGGATAAAAGGACCTTCACTTCATGACATATTTTGCATTGTTTCAATCAGTAATGTCTTCTGGAATTATTTTCCAGGGTAACTCGCCATTTAGAAAGGAAATACTTCTACCAGAAAACAAGGAGCAATTATAATAAGTGGTATGTTGTTTAACGCATTAGTATTTACCAACTTCACAACAATAAAAATTTGACGAACCAGACGGCAGAGCTCTTTAATGCTCTGATCCAAAAGTTGCTGCCACGACAAATGCTTAAATGTTCAAGCGAATGGGTTGAAAAGGGAAAATGTGTATATTTTAGTTGTGATACAATTTATGTTTAACAAATAAAGTTTGTCTTACTCCGCTACAAATCGGCTCTTACTTTAAAAATAACCCGTGTAATATATCACAGTTTTATATGAACAGTGCTGTCTCTACCCAAAACCTGACTTTCATTGCCCATTAGTAGGCCTATACTTGTCAGTGACTGAGAAAGGAATTTGATATACAGCAACAAAATGTTTTCATCATATGCTCAATAGCAGAACATGTCTAAGGGGTAACAAATCTACTGATCATCTGCTTGAATTTCATTGATGAATTTTTATTTAAAAACTGGTAGCCTGTAAGAAACTAATTTTTAAGTATCGTTCTGTGAATAGAAGCGAAAAATTGTGTATTCTTTAATATCCTCACTAATTACCTATATTCGCACGTAAAACGTAAACTGATCTGTTCTACATCATTTTGACAAAATAATTGTTTGAATGGAACATGAAACTAACTAAGCTGTTACATAACCATTGTATAATGAAGCTACTACCGGTGGCCACATCTCTATACTTACCACCACTGTCTGCGAAGTATTTCAGTACAAATGTGACGGTGTCAGGGACATCCCGTCTTCAGTAAAAGATGAATTATGCAATTAAAAAAATACTTGTAATATTAAATTTTTAATAAGTATGATATCCTTTACTGTTGCTTATTAGCTTTATTTATTTATACATTACAGCTGTTTCGCCGTATTGGCATTGTCAAGTGATCTGCAATAGTTGAAATAAATTTTGTAAAAATATTTTTCCGAAACAAATAGGGAGTACTTTATAGAGTTTTAAATTTATTACTTACATTTCATTTGTTGATAACACACACACAGAATCTGTACCTCTATATGATTTTTGCAGCTACTTTTCTTAGAAAGTCGTTTTTTAATAATCTTTAATATAATGGCTTTCTTATTTGACAGCTATTATGATGCTATGTATTTACAAAGACCTTATATTTCATTATATTTTTGGTAGATGATTAATTTCGAATTTTGTGATATCTTTGAATGTCAATGTATTTACAAATGTTTTATACTCTGCATTTTGTAGTGTCTCTATGAAATAGTGTGTCTCTTTGGTCTCTGAGGTATTGCTTGTCATTTGGAATTTTGTAATATCTTTCAGTATGAAAATGCGTTTCTCTGGTGTCTGAGATATTGTATGTTAATCGAAATTTTGCGTTATCCTCAAGGAGGTTAGAATCTCTGGAGATGCTCTAACACTGAAAAAGTGAAGCCGGCAAACTGCGCAGTCCGGCATTTGTTTGTTCCCAAAACATTGGTCGTATAATTTGGTAAAGTACTTCTAGTCGTTGAAATGTGCGTTATATCTAAGAAAATACTCCAATGTGACTATCAATTAAGTGGAAATACGTAAAGAAGGCAATATTCGCACAAGATTTTAAGCGATAAATACTTGTTTTGGGCACAACAGCATGGCCCCCTGGCTTCAACCAATGTCTGTTCCCAGTATAGGTAACGCCATCTCCCCTTATTCTAACCTCCTTGGTTATCCTTCACTGTGGAACATTACATCTCTGAAATTAGCCGTTGTCATGCCTAATTATATCGATAAAATTTTTGTAAATAAATTTTGTGTTTAAAATCTGTGTGTTCCTTGAGAATTTCGTTATGTGAAGCTTCCATGTGTATGTAATTTTTATTCTTCGAGAATGTGCTTTAAGAAGAGCTGTTATTGTCAACCCAGAAATTATTTTGAATTTTTCAGTAGTACCAGAAGAGCATAAAACTGATGATACAGCCGACAGAGCCGCGGTGGAGTAGCCGAGCGGTCTAAAGCACCTCGCTGCGGAGCGCGCGGTTGCTCGCCGTGGAGGTTCGAGTCCTCCCTGGGGCATGGGTGTGTGTGTTTGTCTGTAGGTTAGTTTACCTAGGTTTAAGTAGTTTGTAAGCTACGGACTGATGACCACGCAGTTTGGTCCGATAGATTTACAGACATTTGAACATTTTTTGAACAGCCGAGAGTCTGCGTTGATACGGGTATTGTGGGTAGTTTGCAGGGATGAGCCAAAAGCTGAAACGGAAAATGAGTTGCTTACTTCGTCCAGTCCTCTTGTGAATGCATTAGTAACAGGCCTCCAAACAAATTTGGTGCAGACCGCAGCCGGAACACAATATACTGCCGAGCGATGATTATTCATGATAATTTCTTAGCATAAGCGCTGCCTAATTAGAGAGGGTAATTACCCAGAGAAGAAGAGGAATCTTGTATTAATTGTCCAAGGTTCATTGTCTAAGTTGAGTTTGACCGTAATATTTAGTAATAAAAGAGTTCTTGACAATGGGTAATAATTTCATTGCCCCATTAAACTGATTTTGTTATTCCGACACAATACCCTAATAAAAATTAGAGACTCTTCTTTTTTGAGGAAAAATGGTTCCTGCCTAAGAAACTGCGGTTTTGGCACCTCATAATGTAACTGCTGGAACGACTTATTTAAAAACAGCTTCGTCTTCCGTTGCGGTAAACGAGAGCCTCAATTTTCAAAACGAAAGTGAATATATTTATTGCTCGTTTTCGGAATGAGAGGTTGAAAAACAGGTAAACTCACTGGAACCCAGAAAGATCCTAAGTGCAGACGGAATTTTAAATAAATTATTTTTTTCGAAGTAGTTTATAGTGTTCGAAAAACGCATATGTTTCATAATCCTGCTGCAGCGATATGGCTCTGTAATTTTGTAGGTCACTCCTACTGCCTTTCTTGAATATTGTGTGACAGTCTTTAGGTACGATCTTGCGCTGAGCGAACGATTGTATATGAATCTTCGTATGGAGTTACTGCATCAGCGTACTCTGAAAGGAACCTAACTGGTATAAAATCTGGACCTGAAGACTTGCTTTTGTAAATTTTTTAAACTGCTTTAGTACTCCAGGGATATCTACTTCTAAATTAAGAATACTGAAAACTTTTTTGATTCTAATTTTGGGCTATTTACTTCATCTTCTTTGTTGAACGAATTTCGGAAAGCTGTTTTTAGCAATTCTGCTTTAACAAACTCAAATGTTTGTAAAACTTAAGGGACTTAACTGCGGGGTCATCAGTCCCTAAACTAAGTAATACTAACGACAGCATAAACATCCATGCCCGTATGGGGTTTCGAACTCCCGACGGGGAACAGCCTCGCACATCGTAGCATAGCACCTCAATGATGCGCTCGGCCTCTCCACCGCGGCTGCTTTAACGGTGCTGTCATTAGTTGTATCACCAATACTGTCACACAATGAAGGTATTGGTTGTGTTTTGCCGCTGGTGTACTTTACATACGACTAGAATTTATTTGGATTTTCTACTAAACTACGCGACATAGTTTCATTGTCGAAATTATTATAAGGATCTTGCAATGAAGTTGTGACACAACACAGTGACCAACGCCGTTTTCCATTCATGTGTGCGTACAGTATGTAATATGAAACGATGCTTTATGTAATTTTTCCTTATTATTATTATTATTATTATTATTATTATTATTAGTATTGTAATTTATTATGTATTTGATGCTAATTTTGTGTGTTCATTTTAATATTGTGAAATAAATGATATTTATATCGATGTAGTAGACACGCTGGTTTAGCGAGGGCTTTGCTATTGTGTAGAATCATCTTTGAGTAGGAAGTTTTTATCGCTGGTAGCGCAGAGTCGCACAGCGAGAGAGAGTCGTTGTTCTCAAGTAGTAGCGGACAGACGTAATAGTGAGACGGTGAGCGCAATGGTGTACGGCAAAAGTACGTGAAGGAGAATGCGTGTTGGATTGGCACTAGTGGAGGAGACGGCGAACAGGCAATATTACTTATTCATACGGGCACAGCTCAAATAATTAATAAATGCATCTAGAGGAATTCTGTGGGCCCAAAATCGTAATTAACATTCGTCGTCAAGAAGAGCCTGTGTTTGCCAATTGTTAAGTGCCAACAGTCTCCAATCAGCAGCAGCACGTCGAACACCAAAATCCGTAAGATCTGTCCAGTTTGTCTTAGCATGTACAGCTAACCAGCGTATTACTGATAATTGTTCAATAGTGAACACTGTTATTTGTGAACCTGTGTTTAAAAATCATTACCCATAGTCAATGTCCTGACAGGTTCCATCCTCATCCATTGTTTTACCGAGAATATTTACAAAGTTATAGAAAACTAAAAATCAAAGTCATTAAAGACCGTGTGACAGTGATTAATGACAATTCGTTCAGAAAAGTATTGCTAAATGTAGCTTATTCTAGTGTTGCTGATCAATAGGTTGCTAAGTGGAATGAAACTGCTAGATTAACTTTCAATTTCAAGGGATATTTCAATAAATGTGCTAAAGATTAATTGTTTTACATTGCATATTATTTTGAGGTAGAGTTTTTTACTTGCATGTACTGATTAGTGAGAATAGTGATTGTAGGCAAGTGTTTGAAATGCTAATAGTTTCTGATTAAAGAGAGAGCAAAAGTTAATCAGACGGTTAAATAGTTCATTTCTAAATATTCAGTGTTATCACGCCAAGTCATTAATTAATTTTTGAGCTTGCTATTAGTACAGTTAATAGTTCAGTTACATCTTTATTACTGCTAAAGCACATGGCATACTCGCTGCTGAATAATTTCTGGTACTTATATAAACAATTAATTATTTGAAGCTGTAAATAAAGAGTATTAAGGTGAGAGTTTTGTATGATATGCTGCATGTTGCATTTGCGTGGCTATTGCGTACATTTCCCTGTCTTATATTCAACCCCTGTGTTAATGAATTATTTCTCCGTTATTAGTATATTGTCAGTGTCTTTTGTACCGAATTTGACGCGCATACTCTGATTTCCTGCCCAACCAAATTTTACGTAATTTTTCACGTTGTTAATGAACCTTGCTATTATTGAGATCCCACCAAATTATTTGCTCGTACAACGAGCTGGCGACCGTAAATCATTAAGTTATTCATTTTTTAGATTAATTCATGTGTCCCGTTTGTTCCGCTTTTTTTTATTTAAACATTAATCATTTTATTCCAAATCTGACTTTCCACTTTCTTTATTACTATCGATCACTGTTGGTACAGCAACGTTCCGGTTATAATCTCCGCTACATTATCGGCTTCATTTCCTATAGCCTTTCCACCCAATTAGGCACATGGGTCATTTTTCTAATTGTCGTATACTAACCGGTAGTGTGGGACGGGTAGGGTTATAAAGTCCGCGCTAAAATTCGAGTAAAAGATTGGCAGTCTTGAGGATTTTGTCTGTTTAACCCCATTACCGTGTAATTTTTCTCGACCCTCGCGACATTTCATGCTTCGCTTAGTAATGTGACATGTTTCGGCGTACTTTTCTGGAGTTTTACGTTGCTAATAGTTGTATGCTATTGGCAGCAAAAATGTGTATTGCGAAAACAAGCAGATTTTTTTTTAAAGTCGGTAGTTTCGAAGACTTTACTAGAGGAGTAAATGCTTGCACATTACTTTTACAAAAATCACCTTTCCAAGTATTTCTTTCCTGTAGTAGTACATTTCGAAATGGTGTTCCAGAAATACGCCTTGTAGGATCGACATTGTCAACAGGGAATACCATTCTTAGTTGTTGGTCGGTACACACCTGTGGACATAGAAACATTTCACGATAATTTTCATCATTAACTGTTACAACCTATCGTCAAAAATAATGTTGAAATGCAGGAGGCCATTGTGACCGATATAAGAGTTTCAGTACATTTCCTACAGTGTCTCGAATGTTGACGAGTGCTGGCCCGAACTCAGCTCGTCGAGCACGGTCGAGTGGTTAAAATTGGCATGATGTTTTATTTTCTTCTGCATTAGTGGTCTAACCTGTTTGGTGTACTAAGGGGGGGAGGTGGACAGTGTCAGCCTCTTCGTTTGTTAATTTGGTTGGCATAAACCTTCCAAAAGCTGTCGATAATATTTCTTTGAAAGTAAACCACATTTTTGAAAGACTGTAGAGACTCTCATTCAAGGAAGCGTTAAGCCCATTTTATCTGCTTTTGTTAATAAATATATTTTTCATTTAATTTTTCTGGATTTGGGAATTTCTAAATTCAGTCTCGCAATGACAAAACTTCCATTTCCATCTTGGAAGACATTAAACCGGCTAGTCACAGGAGTAACTAGAAGCAAATCAGACCTACTGAAATGGGGATATAGTGATGATAACAGTTGTGAATGCGGGGCAGTATAGGATTTTAACCATCTACTGAATTGTCCAAACATGTCAGTAACATGTACTATGGACGATATTTTCAGAGTAAACGACAAAGCAATCTATGTTGCTGATTACTGGAAAGGGAGAATATAATTGGTGTAACCGGACACGGAAGAAGAAGAACTAGACCTTGTGTCCTTTTCCACAGAAAAATTCCTTATCTGCATATTCTTTTCCGAAATGTTTCTAAAGATGGGTAAAATACTCACGGCCAGTCTAAAGAATGGCTAATGTCATTTAACAATACTTACAACCACCCTTAACTGACAATGTCTGGGACCACAATTGTCAATTTTCATTATAAAATTACCTTTATTCAAAGAAGAGCTGTTACTGGGATAGTTAAAATCTGAATTAATTTGAATTAAGTTCCTGGTCACATGCTCTGCAATTTGTATGTCACCTCAATTCCAATAATGAACGAAATAAAGAGTTCTTACATCTTGAAAAAATTCTGCAATATAAACTTCGAACCATAACAAAAATTCCATATTTCCTATAGTAACATCATCTAATTTTTCTTATATATTCACCGTTCCTCAATCAATCTAACTACAATCGCAGCTTATTACTTCTCTCTCCACACAATTATTATGTTGTTGCAAACATATCTGAACGCATAACGAAGATGCATCATTAGCTGGCATCCAAATAAGGCTTGTACCCTCTGAACATAGCTTAGAGGTTAATAGAGTACCACGGATGCGGTAATCATGCTCCTGGTACAGCAGCAGCTATTTCAACAGCAGTCTGAACAACATTAATAACATCAGCAGGAAACGGAGATGCTACAATAAGAAGTTCAACTTTGCGGGAATAACTAACGTACAAGGTACAAACCTAATACAGATAGTGGGCACTTTCCAAGAGTAAAACTGTCAACCCATGTTTCCGCCAGTTAAGTCTTTACACAGCGGTTGAAACAGCAGTGCCTGTGGGTGATATAGTGTGTGACAATGTGAGTTGTCATTGTGTTGTAGAGCCAAGTGTACCAATTTTGGCTGAAATCGGTCAGTTAGTGTACAAGTAGATGTGAAACGAACACATAAACATACACAAACACACATAGATATAATTTTTTGTAATATGTGTGGATTATGCTCTGCACTGAGGCGTGTCGCGGCTGAGTGGCCGAGCGCATTGAGACGCTATGCTCCGATGCGCGAGGCTGTTCCCCGTCGGGGGTTCGAATCCTCCTTCGGGCATGTATAGTTGTGCTGTCTTTAGTATAATGTAGTTCATAAGTAGTTTGTAAGTTTAGGGACTGATGACACCGCAGTACTTGCAAATTCATGACTAGATATTGTATTACACACACATACTATGTAGTAGCACATTTTCATTGTGTATTATCTAAAGGAGCAGTATTCGCAATTATAGGAGGAATTATTCAGTGATACCCTTTATTTACAGGAATAACAATAAATAATAAATGACTAAAATTCAATTCACCATTATATTTATTGCAGTAAACTACATTTTTTCCTCAACACTTCCTTGGATTAGCAGGTTTACCACGACGATATTCAGATTATTACGTCCCATAAGCTTAACAAATATTTGACCTTTTTTTCAGTGACGCGTAAGTTAATTTTTCTAGTGATTTGATCGCATTATGGAGATTGTGCGAGTCCACCATAATATTGCAAAGAAGATAAGACGTTTCAGAACGACGGCGATATGAAATATTTATTTTAGAAAAATTCACATATGGATTTCGTTCCCATGATGTCTTGGAGAGCTGTCACTCAACATTTGCTAAATATTTAATAAAACAGAATCATACCCCAGAAACAGAAACTGACCTATAAATCCTCAAAACCAGCAACAGCTTATTCCATAATCAGACAATAGAGGCAAACTATCACATCCAGAAAGCAATAGCACAAGGTAAGAAAATATTTAAAGAATATGCATCACTGTGCAACAAAACCCTCTTTGAGACCATAAAAGAAGTATATAAATAAATCCCACCACCACATTACACCTGACAGCCCCTCCCCCCTCCCTCCACACACACCATATTTTCTCTCTCTCTCTCTCTCTGTGTTTTACACACACACACACACACACACACACACACACACACACACACACACACACACACACACACGCACGCAGACGAAATAAATATCTCTCCAAACACACACAAATACACACATAAAACATCGCCAGTATTAAAACCAATCAAAAATCGTGCGCCACATCACACACACACACAACAAAAACAAATGAACACGATACAGCCACTACGTCAAGACAAATGGCGATATAAACAATGTCATTTCACATGAAAAAGCGTACTAAACATCATAAAACATTAAGAACACGCCACAAACAAGTAAGCAGCAACACCACTGCTCAAATGTAAGTAAGCCAATAAACAGCCACATGGAACTATTTTTCAATATAACGACCTTGACAATGTACAATAAATCAATTACTTTTCGTAAATAAAAAGGTCTTGTTGTTTGCAGATGACAAGCTATGAAAACTTGTCATTCTTCAATCAAAGCAGATTCAAATCCTGCGAATGACATAATGAAACTATCGTAAATGAATTAGCCCTAATATATTTAACAAAACTGTCAAGTCAAACAACTCGTCCAAAAGACCGTTTAACCATAATCTGTAACATATCATTCTAGAAAATAAATGGCAAAAACCCACGGAAGATGGCACAATAAGTGCCGAAACATGTTTGGCTGTTGAAACAAAACAAGGTGTCTTGCATAAGGTGGATTTAACCAGAAATCTAATACAGCAAGCACGGAAGATACGAGAGCTGTGCCATCACAAGATGATCATCGATGTTTTTATTTAACAAATTGTCTAATCCCTCAAATGCAGCCATCCTAAAATCGAAATGTGCTCGTTATTGTCGAAATATTATTCACAAGGATAGCTACTTCAATGGCGCAAACAATCCGATCAAGCGAACTTGTCATGGCTACCTGATTTATAAAGTCAGACTTGGCTTATGATTATCAAACGTAAGGTGTAAGTTGCTAGGTCAACAACGCAGGACTACAGGGGTGAAAACTAACTTTGTGTGCCATCATCACACCCGTTGCAACGGCCTTGTATTCATAGAGGCGGCTGAGTCGATTAAGCCCAACAACACCAGACGGGATCTGCCAATCAAGTCACCGTTTATTTTCACCAATCGATCTCTTAAAGGTTTCAGCAAAACATGATGATGAAACACTCCATTTACCAGCTCAGTAATACATCAAGGATAGGAGTTTTAGGTACGCACCTTACACAAACCTTCTTCGATTATCTGGGACGTTTATCCCTTTTCCTCCCAAGCAGACAGAAATCCTACTGGACCAAACTGGAGTCATCAGTCCCTAGACTCACAAACTACTTAATCTAACATACACTAAGGACAACCACACACACCCATACCCAAGGAAGAACTCGAACCTCCGACGCCGAGAAACCCCACGCTCCGTAGCAAGGCGCATTAGGGCGTTCGGCCACTCCACCGCTGCCCAACGAGGCCATTAATCCCCGTTCATTCCAATCTATTCTATGGGATTTATAAGCAATATAAAATATCTAACTTTCACTTAACGTCTCGTCAGCTTGCTGTTTATGTATGTATAGTGAGCCTAACTCTCACCTGCAAGAATGAGAATGGAAAATAATTGTGTGTTCAACAAACCCTTTTATCTCGTTTCCCCGCTGCAAGGTAGCCCGCAGTAATGAAACTTACAATGAACGATCCTATTCCATCAGAATCATTAGCCTACCGTTCGTGAATATGCTACTGTGGGAGACGTAGCATCTGTTCGCGTGGAGAGAAAGGCTCGTCACACGCGGATACGACAGTAAACGCACACGCGCAGTTCCGACAACTGTGACTGGGTTCTGCTACTAGAAATCGCGGAGGCTGCAGCCAGAATGAATAAGAACATCCAGGTAATTGTCGCTGTGTTATAAAAGGTAGTGAAGGCAGCAAGTAAGCGAGTGGGTGGACAGTGTTCTGTGACAGTCGCATTGAGCTAGTAAGTGAACTGGTGTTAGCTCTTCGTTACATTATTACACGAGTGTACTACTAGATTGTACCATGCCATGTCAAAGCTGGCTCAGCAATTCAAACGAGATTTCATAAGACTCTTCAAGCAAACAAAAAACGACAACCTCTGTTACGAAGTACGTTTCAATAGAGTTCTTCAAAAAGTACTTTACGAAAAACGTACATTGAGACTGTTTATCGAGAAACCATTCAAGGAGAAGGTGTCTGCTTTCGATATGGGAATCATTATCTATGAACTATAGACTCAATGAAACTGTAAATTTTTAACTGTTTAGATTTTCCCGGTCTTAAGAGGGGAGAAAAATTAAGCCCATGTCGTGAAATGGATGGTGCAGAACGCCAATTCCAGTAGAGTAATTCAATCAATTACTGACTTCCGCCAAAAACTCTGGCCTACGGGTATCGAGCTAGGAAAACATCTTCTTGTGGTTGTGGACCAGGTAATATCTGTAAACCAATTGAAAATTTAATTTCCTAAGTTGAAACACGTGATACGCTTGGTCAGTGCTCTTCATAGAAAGGCACAAGGAACGAATACGATATCGCAAGGAAGTTTCTACCGAAATCACCAAGTCGTGATTTTGCCTACACTGATACCACTTGCCTATCCCTTCCAAATATCCCGGTCATTAGTTGTTTCTTGGACAGAGTATGCAGCTACGTTATGCGAGAATTTGACAAAATTAGGGAGTTTGTGATTTCTTTGGAGCCAGCTAACATATGTGCAATTTCCGAGATATAGCAATTTACGTTATCGGAGAAAATGCCTAATTTGCAGAACAAAAACTACATTATGCTCTTAAAAGTAAGTATCGGACAGCAGAAAAGGAAAAACTCGGGGATATTTTTATTTTTGTAAAGGAACAGTTAGATGGCTTTGAAAAAGACTAAGTTGAGTCTAGTCTTCAGAAGTTTCCAGACATTGAGGAATTCGCCACGTCGGTTGAGTTGCCATTGCGAGTGAAAACCAGGTTTACCGCACTGGTCTGTGAATGTCGAAAGAAGTTTTAGTATCTGCAAAAAAGTTCCAATGCATGTTAAGCTAATGGGACTTAACTGCAAGGTCATCTGACCCTAAACTTACAAACTACTTATAAACTTATACTAAAGATATCACTAACATCCATGCCCGATGGGGATAGTATCTGAAAAGCGCTATATATCCTAATAGTAACAGATTTAATCTACTTTTAAAACTGTAGAGATGCTTCATGCCTTGAAGTAAGAGGGTCATTCAATAATTAAAGAAACAAATTGGTCTGGAGAAAAAACTGTTGAACGGGCAAGAAGCTGGCATCTCTGGGATGAGCCCTGATCAACTGATGTATCAACATCGTTTTGTTTATACCTTCAAAAATACAATTCAAGATGGCGTGTCCGCTTGAAAGAGCTGCATTACTTGAACAACGTTCTGTTATTCTTTTTTTTTTTTTTTTTTTTTTTTTTTTTGCTGAAGGGGGAGAAACCAGTGAACATGTAATGTGTAATGTCTAAAGTTTGTCGTGAAGATTGTATGAATCGTGCAGATTTTTACAAGTGGGTAGAACAGTTCAAAAATGTCGCGACTCAGTGACTAACGAACAGTGTTCTGGTCAACCAGTTGCAATTTCAACTCCCTCACTTGAACATCGAACAGATGGCATTATTCGTGCCGACCGCCGTGTGACTGTGGAAATGATAGTCGATAAAGTTCAAGTTAGTGCTGGTACAGTTCTTAACATTATCTATAACAAAGTGAAGTAATGCAAAACATATGCAAGTTGGGTCCAAAAGGAGTTGACATAGCTACACGAGGAAACAAGGTTGAGATTATGCAGAAAGCTAAAGGAACGTTATGAAAGAGAAGATGGACAATATCTCAACAAAATTTTAACTTGTGATGAAACCTGAGTTCTCTGTTATGAGTCAGATTCAAAATGCATGGAGTCGAAGCACACAACTCACCTGTCAAAGAAAATTTCAAAACCCAAGCATCAGCAGGAAAAGTCATATTGACGGTACTTTGAGACGCTGAGGGCCAGTTTTTTGTGATGATCTCTACGAGCAGCGTACAATGAACAGCCAGTAAAACTAGGAGTTGCTTTTCAACAAAATGAAGCCGGCCAAGAGACAAACGTCGTGGATCTTCTCTAGCAAGATAACTTGTCAAACCATCGACAAAATGGGCTGAGAAGTACTGCCTCAACCTTTACTGTCCTGATTTAGCAACTAGTGATTTCCATGTGTTTAGTACGCTGAATAAGAGACTTAACTGCGACGTCATCAGTCCCTTAACTTACAAACTAATTATGAACTGCCTTACACAAAAGACGACACAAACACCCATGTCCGAGGAAGAATTCAAAACCCCGACGGGGTTGCCTAGCGCCTCATTGCGCTCGGCCGCAACGCCGCGGTATAAATGCTCAAGGGAATTATGTTGAAAACTAGAAAAAGTATTGTTTTGTAAAAATAAAAACAGGCATGAGACACGGATCACTGAGAACATCTTTGAGTTTTTGCATAGCATACTGACATTCCTGGGTGCATTTAAAAGGTAGATGATTGCGACGACGTCTATGCAGCGGAACGGCGCTTTGCCTTATTTTCAGCATACAACTTGTGGAGTGACTGTTGTTCAGAAACATTCATCAGTGCTGGTAACCAACGATTGGCATCCAAATTTGTCACGATAGCATGCAATACCTCAGACGATGAAACGAAAATAAATAAACAAATAAATTTCTGTAGTTGTGCAAGTGAAATTCAGGTATCTTCTCTGAAACTGAAATATGATCCGAATAAGTTGGACAATAACGAAAGTTGTGTATAAGCTACTTATGGTACCTGCAAAACGGGTGAAGATGAACGCCCAAATGGTAATCGGCAGCCGCGTGGGAGTAGCCGAGCGGTCTGGAGCGCCACGTTACGGATCTCGCGGCCTCTCGCGTTGGAAGTACGAATCCTCCCTCGGGCATGGATGTGTGTGTTGTCCTCAGGTTAGTTTAACTTACAAGGAAAGTACATGGGCTCGAACAAACATACCTGTATGAACGTTACAGTATCTCTACGTACACCTCAGTGTGCTGGTGGGTGTCGTTTTTCTGCAAAGCTCTGCAACCATGCTCTAGATAGCACTGTAGACGCCATACGTAATGCAGATATCTTAACTATAACTTATGTAATAATCATCGTACATGTTCTCTAGCGAAATGTCATCAAAAGCCGTGATGATAGTTGTAACTTTAACCCTCTTCCCGAAAGACTGTTGGTATTCACTGCCACTGCTTCCATCGCCTCTTCCCGCACTTACCGAAGCACTACCGCTTGCAATGAGTTGTTCGTCATTATCATCCCTATTATCATTATTCTGAGTTTGTAACAACAGTATCTCACTTATGCTCATATTTCTGTACCATAACAGATACGAGAAAGAATGCAAATGATTCATCTTCTAGAATAATACCATCTTCACGAAGAAGGGTTCTTCGTAACTTCATCTCAACTAATCGCAATACATTAGCAGGATTGATTTGCAATCGCCGCCCCATCTGACGCTTCACCACACAAATAACATCACAAAACGCAACTTCGGAGGCACACTGCACCGTCCCTACTGGCGAACCGACAGGTCAAAGTGCAATGCGGCATGGCAAACGCAGAGGCCTCAAACGGACGACTGCAGAGTTTTGCAGATGCGGGAGTATCACTAGTGCAATAAGAGATCTTTACATTATCTCTGCATACGATTTTGTTGTATATGTGTTTGTTCCAGCCTAAGTACTTACCTTGTTAGTTTAAGTAGTTGGTAAAACTAGGGACTGATGACTACCGTAATTTGGTCCCATAGAATTACAAACATTTGAACATTTTTTGGTAATCGTCAGAAACTAAGAGGTCGATGCGAGAATTAATCGCCTTAAATTGTTTGGTTTGTTCATCTGCAGATATTTGTAGATCTATTTACTAAAAGTATTTTCAGATTTGAAGTTTGTCAAACAAATCTACGGGGCGTGGTAATGGAAATGTATCGACGATGGTCTATGCAAATGTCAAATATTTATAAACCTAAGGGACAAAAATGTTCAAATGTTTGAAAATCTAAGGGACTTACTGCTGCGGTTATCAGTCCTTAGACTTACAAACTATTTATGCTAAGGACAACACACAAACACACACATCCATGCCCGACGGAGGACTCAAACCTCCAACGGCGACCAACCACGTGCGCGGCAGAAAGCTGTCTTAGAGCTCTCGGCCACTCCATCGCGGTCCTAAAGTACTGTACAATCTTTTGCACATCAAAGAGATTTACCACACTAATCCTTAAAGTCTTCACATGAGACCATAAGACAAGCAGCTGATGTGTTCCAAGCAGTGTGCAGCACTGTGTCTTGAATTTCAAATCAAAATAGGGATCCAAGCCAAAAATGTTTTTGAGTAGTAGGTTCAAAAGAAACAGTAAATGGCACAGACATGATTGTATGCTACTAAGAAGCATTCAGAACGCAAATTCCCAACATCTAACTCGGAGCCATTGCATGTAGTAAGCGATCTGTTGGAACAACTTTCTGACGAGCGAGTGGTTGCTCACCGTCGGAGGTTAGAATCCTCCCTCGGGCATAGGTGTGTGTATTGTCATTAACATAAGTTAGTTTTAAGTAGTTTGTAAGCTTAGGGACTGATAACCGCAGCAGTTAAGTTGCTTAGAATTACAATCATTTGAATAACTTTCACCTCCAAATGCGGATATACGAAGGTGAGTCAGTAAATGAGTTGCAAATTGAGGTAGACACGCCAGTAGTGCGTTTACAAGCCTGAAAATTGCTTTACTTTTCATCTGACTCCACCTGTAAATTTAAGCACTCGTCTCATCGCTCTAGACGGCTTTAAAACCTTGGAACTTGGAATTTTTGTGGCAGCGTTTTCATCCTATAAGGGACGCTCTTGAGCTGTATCTTTATTTAGTACCTTAGACTGCTGCAACGCACAAGACGGATGTGTCGTAGTGCTAAGGAAATACGCCTACACAGCGCGCTGTTCTGGCGTGCTTACCTCAGTTTGCGACTTATTTACTGACTCAACCTAATACTTTGTTAGCACCCACATACTTAGCGAGACATGATCATCGTAATAAAATAGGAACAATCAGATCTACAAATGAAAGGTTTAGGTATACCTGTTTTTCACGGGCTATTAGAGAAAGGAACGGTAGACAAATATTATGAAAGCGGTTCGATAAATACTCTACCAGGCACTTAAATGTGATTTACAGAGAAAATATGTAGACTGCCAAGAAATTTATAAGCCATTTATTTTTCTTTTTTCGTCACAGTTGCACTATTTAGAAGTTGGTAACCAGTTTCGGACTTGTTCGTCCATTTTCAAACCATATACCTACAAAAAGAGAGTTACAAGCATTAAGTTACACTGTTCACATTAAAAATACAATAAACCAGCAGTTGGTATTGATGCTAGAGAAATCACATTTGGAGGTTTACCTTATTCCAACCGTAACGATACACTACATGAAGCAAATGACTGATAAAATCTGTACGTTGTCCACTGTTAAAACATGATTACCTTGAAATTTAAAACAGGTTAAAATAGATGGCCGCGGTGGAGTAGCCGAGTGGTCTAAAGCGCCTCGCTGCGGAGCGCGCGGTTGTTCGCCGTGGAGGTTCGAGTCCTCCCTGGGGCATGGGTGTGTGTGTTGTCCTTAGGTTAGTTTACCTAGGTTTAAGTAGTTTGTAAACTACGGACTGATGACCACGCAGTTTGGTCCGGTAGATTTATAGATTTTTTAAAAATAGATGTTGCATTTACAGGCCTTCAACATGTACAATGCATGTCAACGTCGGTTAGATGATACCTCGTGGCTCCGTTAGAGGCCGCCACCTGTAATGTGCCTTACATTTGGTGCCATTATGGACGATTAAAAATAAAATAAATTGACTTCTTTACATAAAATTATGGTATTGGCCTGCAAAACGACCAGCGTCATAATTTAGGCATTACCAGGAAAAAGTAAAATATTAAAAATGTGAAACAGAAGGTCTCCGGCAGCGCCACACACCGGCGCTCCTTCACCGTCTAGTATGACATTTGATTTTAATGTGAACAGTGTAACTTAATGCTTGTAACTCTCGTTTTGTATGGCTTGATAATGGACGAACAAGTCCGAAACTAGTTACCAACTTCTAAATAGTGCAACTGTTACGAAAAAAGAAAAATAAATGGTATTCATTACATATCCAATTGCTGATCCTGCCCCATCTTCACGATGAATTTTTATAAATTTATAAGCAATTATAAATTGTTTTTGAAGGAGGGGTGTGTTGTCCTTAGGTTAGTTTAACTTAGTTTAAGTAGTTTGTAAGCCTAGGGAATGATGACCAAGCAGTTGAGTCCCATAGATTTACAAACATTTGAACATTTGAACCACTTGGCTACCCGTGCTCGCCTCCAGCCCGTCTCAGCTTCCACAATAAGCACGCTATGGGTGTAGCGCCCCTACCGTCCATGCCCTCTTACACTCGCCATTACGGATTCTCGTGCGAGGTCGAACGTACGACCGCGTCGGTGGTGAAGTAACGCCGTCCGCACAAGGGTCGTTTCTCACTCGTCGTGGGCGCGGCTCTCGTCTTGTCCGTCACACGCGTCTTGTGGGAACCTCGCGATGCCAGCATCGGCCGTCCGCACACGGGTCGATTGGCACTCGTCAAGGGTGCGATTTTCCTTCAATCAGCTGGCGACTTCCAACTGGGAGCTATAAAACTGAATTGGTTATCCCCTCCTGTAATTATCCTATAGCGTATAGTTGTAGCGATTATGGCGATGCTGTGATGTTTTTACTGATAGCCGTACAAGAAAGGAAGAAAGGAGTGGTATGGGTGCATCCGCACAAAGAACTGAATTTTCATCATCGGCTATTCGTTGGTGCTAGAGAACTGCAAGAGCTTGATACAAAATTTTTAGCATTCTACAGAATATAAATAACGTGGCTTGAGAAAATGGGATATGCCAGCAACTAGTCGCCAGTAAAAAAGTAAATAAACATCAGCATCTCTGGTCGAGATATAAAAAATGGCATTTTTTTTAAATATTTGCGAACTGAAAGACATGACATACTGAAAATATTTATATATTATGCGTTGTTGTTGTTGTGGTCTTCAGTACGGAGGCTGATTTGATGCAGCTCTCCACCCTGCTGTATCCTGAGCAAGCCTCTTCATCTCCTCATAAGAACAGCAACCTACATCAATTTGAATTTGCTTACTATATTCGTTTATTGGTCTCCCTCTGCGATTTTTACCCCACACTCTTCCCTCCAATGCTAAATTCACAACTCCTTGATGTCTAAGAATGTGTCTTACCAATCGATCCCTTCTTTTAGTCAACGTATGACAGAAACTCCTTTTCTCCACAATTTTGTTCAGTAGCTCCTCATTAGTTACGCGATCCACCCACCTAATCTTCAGCATTCTTCTGTAACACCGCAATTCCAAAGCCTCTATACTCTTCCTGTCCGTACTGTTCCTCGTCCATGTTTCACTCCCATACAAGGCAACACTCCACACAAATGCCTTCGGAGAGGACGTCCTCATGCTTAAATTAATATTTATGTTAAGAAATTTCTCTTTTTCGAAAAAATGTTTCTTCCCATAGCCATTCTGCATTTTATATCTTCTTTACTTCGGCCATCACAAGTTATCTTGCTACCCAAATAACAATGCTTGTTTACTATTTTTATTGTCTAATTACTTAATCTAATTCCTTCGGCATCGCTTGATTTCACATTCCATTACCCTTGTTTTGCTCTTGTTGATGTTCATTTTGTATACTCCTTTCAACACACTGTCGATTCCATTCAATTGCTCCTCCAGGTCCTTTGATGTGTCTAACAGAATTACAATGTCATCAGCAAAACGCAAGGTTTTTATTTCTTCACCCTGAACTTTAATTCCTTTTCCATATTTCTCCTTGTTTTCCTTTATAGCTAGTTAAATGTACAAATTGAATAACATTGGCAATTGGCTACAACCCTGTCTTACATCCTTCCCAACTTCTGCATCCCTTTCAAGCCCTTCAACTCTGACAACTGCTGTCTGGTTCTTGTACAAGTTGTAAATAACCTTAGGTTCCCTATATTTTACTTCTGCTGATTTCAGAATTTGAAAGACTGTATTCCAATCAACATTGTCAAAAGCTTTCTCCAAATCTACAAAAGCTAGCAATGTAGGTTTGCCTTTCCTTAATCTATCTTCTAAGAAAAGCCGTAAAGTGAGGATTGCTTCACTTGTTCCCATATTTCTCCCGAATCCAAACTGGTCATCCCAAAGGTCGTCTTTACCAGCTTTTTCATCCTTCTATAAATAATTCGTGTTAAAATTTTGCAACCATGACTTATCAAACTGATGGTGCTGTAATTTTTACACCTGTCTTCACCTACTTTCTTTGGAATTGGGATTATTACATTTTTCTTAGTCTGAGGGTATTTCCACTGTCATACATCTTACGCACCAGGTGAAATAGTTTTGTCATGGCTGGCTCTCCCAGAGATTTAAGTAATTCTGAGGGAATGTCGTCCACTCCAGGAGCCTTGTTTCGACTTTACTCTTTCAGTGCTCTGTCAAATTCTTCTCTCCGTATAGTATCTCCTATTTCATCTTCATCATCATCCTCTTTCCTTCCTACAATGTTGTCTCTAAGTTCATTTCCTTCGTAGAGCGCCTCTATATACTCTTTCTACCTTTCAGCTTTCCCTTCTTTGCTGAGAACTGATTTTCCAATCGAGTTCTTTATATTCATACAGCTACCTTTCTTGTCTCCAAATTTTTCTTTTATTTTCCTGTTTGCGGTATCTATTTTTCCCCCATTTATACATTCTTCTACATCCTTGCATTTGCCTTCTAGCTACTCCTGTTAGCTATTTTAAACTTACTGTCAATCTCATTTCTTAGTCATCTGTACTAGGTTTTGTCTGTTTCATTTACTGCATTTTTATATTTTCTCCTTCCAACAATTAAATTTAGTATTTCCTGTGATATCCAAGGATTTTTTGTAGGTCTTGTCTTTCTACCTATTTTGTCCTCTGCTGCCTTCACTATTTCATATCTCAATGCTACCTATTCTTCTTCTACTATTTTATTTCCCCACGTTTTCGTCAATTGTTGCCTAAAGTTCCCTCTGAAATTCTCAAGAACTTCAGGTTCCTTCAATTTACCCAGGTCCCACCTCCTTATTTACCAACCTTTTTGCTGTTTTTTTATGTTTGCGCTTACAGTTCTTGACCAACAAGTTATGGTCAGAGTCCATATATGCCCCTTGGTATGTCTTACAGTTTAAAACCTGGTTCTGAAATCTATGCCTTACCATTATAAAATCTATCTGGTACCTTCCAGTGTCTCCTGGCTTCTTCCACGTATACAACCTCCTTTCATTATTCTTAAGCCAGGTGTTTCTCATGATTAAATTATGTTCCAAGCAAAATTATACCAGGCGATCTCCTCTTTCATTCCTTTTACCCAGTCCATATTCACCTACTATTTTTCCTTCCGTTTCTTTTCCTAGTACCGAATTACAGTCTCCCATCACAATTAAGTTTCCCTCTCCCTTAACTGTCTGAATAATTTCCTTTACGTCCTCATAGATTTCTTCGATATCCTCATGATCGGCAGAGCTAGTGGGCATATAAACTTGTAATATTGTGGTCGGTGTTGGCTTTGTATCTATCTTGACTATGATAATGTAATCACTGTGCTGCTCATAGTAGTTTACCCACATTCCTATTTTCTTATTCATTATCACACCTACTCCTTTAATTCCCCAATTGATTTATAATCCTGTACTCGCCTGACCAGAAATCCTGTTGCTCTATCCACCAAACTATATCTAACCTTAGCCTATCCATATCCATTTTAAAATTTCCTAACTTCCCTACCCGTTTGAGGAATCTAACATTCCACGCTCCGATCTGTAGAATGCCATTGTTGTCTTTCTGATAATCACATCCTACTGAGTACTGAGTAGTCCCCACTCGAGAGAATGCCACCATCATATATTCATACAGTGGAGCTGCATGTCCTCGGGAAAAGTAACGGCTGTAGTTTCCCCTTGCTTTCAGCCGTTCGCAATAGCTGTGTGGCAAGCTACATTAGCTGATGTTACAAGGCCAGCTCAGTCAATCATCCAGACAGTTGCCCCTATAACTACTGAAAAGGCTGCTGCCCCTCTTCAGTAACCACACGTTTGTCTGGCCTCTCTACAGATACTCCTCCGTTTTGGTTGTACCAACGGTACAGCCATTTGCATCGTTGATGCACGCTAGCCACCCCACCTCGTTAATGTCTGTGGTTCATGGGAGTGGATATTATGTACTTATGTATTTATTAAAAGTTCATTATAGTTATTGCATGTAAATCTCATGGGCGCTAAAGTGTTTTAAGCACTGGAAATATAGAAAAAAAAAACATGGTAAATTACCTCCATGTCCTACGATCCACTCGTCACGCTCGAACTTTCCCGTGCTCTGCAGGTCGCAAGAAACGAGCGTCGGTGGCGACGACTTCGAGACGATTACGAGACGCGTGCAAATCAACCCGTGTGCGGACTGCCTTAATTAAGCTAACGTCGTCTTCGCGTGTAAATACTTATTATATGCCGCGGTGGAGTAGCCGAGCTGTCTTAAGCACCTCGCTGCGGAGTGCGCGATTGCTCGCCGTGGAGGTTCGAGTCCTCCCTGGGGCATGGGTGTGTGTGTTTGTCCGTAGGTTAGTTTACCTAGGTTTAAGTAGTTTGTAAGCTACGGACTGATGACCACGCAGTTTGATCTGATAGATTTACAGACATCTGAACTAATTATATTGGTGTGGTGTCTGTTCTTTCGGACATGTCTGAGAGAATTGACACTACACCAATATAATAAAAATTTATAGGCATTTGAAATTCAGCGATGTTAGTGTCAATCCGTGTCTGATTGAAATTTAATTTGCTGCTGAAGAATCGTCAGTAGAATGACAAGTTTGTTCGTGAGATATGCTATGACTGAATGCCATTTACAACCGCAAGTTTTCGCCAAAACTTCTTACTTAAAAGAGGTAATCTCTTATTCCTGTAACAGGTTGTTAAGCATGTATTGATGTTCACGCTAAAATGCCGCATTCGTAAACAGTAACGCCGTTATATTACGAAACTCGCCTGTATCGTATACTTCACTGAAACAAGTTATCGGCTTCTGCGTACTTGCCGAGTCATTCCGGTGTAACTCGACACCAATGTGGAAGCTCACGTGACGGAGAGATTCTCATTTGGCGTTATAGCGTTCTCAGTGCCGCAAAGATCAGTTTTCGGAGTAGCAGTTAAGTCCCTTAGATTTGAAAACATTTGAACAACTTTCTCCTCCTAATGCGAACATATTTTGTTAGCACCCACATACATAGCTAGGCACGATTATCATAAGAAAAAAGGAACAAACGAAAACCGAAATTTAGGTATGAGTCTTTCCCGCGCGCTATTAGAGAACGGAACGGTAGAGAAATATAATGAAAGCGATTCGATAAATCCTATGCCAGGCACTTAAAGGTGATTTACATAGAAAGTATGTAGACTCCCAAGAAATTTATAAGCATTGAACTAATTCAACAAAATTAGTGACACTTCTCTGTCACTTTAAATTTTATTTCCTGCTTATAAATCGTCAAGGAATTGACAAGTTTGTTCGTGCAATTTTACAACTAAAAGATTGCGTGAAAAATGTTTGAAGTTACCCGATATTGCAGGTTATAGAAGCGATCCGATAGGTTAATTATCTTCAAAAGTAGAAAGGCAAGATCGCAAAATAATTATTTATTTTATGACGACCAGTATCGATGGGGTATGCCATCATCATCTTCTTCTTTCTCTTTGGCCATGTTCCCGCACATGCAAGGTGGGCTTTTAGTGAAATTCGAATATGACGTGTGTTAATATTTACGGGATGGCCAGTTTCCCTTCCTGTAGCCGCCCCATGCCCCCCCCCCCCCTTCCGGAAGGAAACATGTACACAAAATGTCTGCATATAGTGTTATATCTATGAAAGTGTAAAGTGTTACTACATGTTTACGAATCGTGTAACTGAGGGGGGACTTGGGGACTAGTCCGGTATTAACCTAGAGGGATGTGGAAAACCGCCTAAAAATGTTTGTATAGCTTATGGGACTTAACTACGGGGTCATCAGTCCCTAAACTTACAAACTACTTATGAAGTAGCAAATCCTAAGGACGGCACAAATATCCATGCCCGAGGGGGGATTCGAACCCCCGACCGCAGTGGCCGTGTAGACCGTGACTGGAGCGCCTCAGTCCCCTCTGCCACCGCGGCCAGCAAAACCGCCTAAAAACCACAAAAAATGTTTGTAGATCTTATGGGACTTAGCTATGGGGTCATCAGTCCCTAAACTTACAAACTGCTTATTAACTAGCTTATACTAAGGACGGCACAAATTTCCATTCCCGTGGGGGGATTCGAACCCCCGACCGTTGTGGCCACGCAGACTGTCACACCATTTATATGAGCTCCCAAATCCAGATTTCGTAAACCGATTTCCCAATTCCGCCTTTGGTTGGTTATGTAAACACTGCAAAATCGATTCTGGAAATCCGCTTCTCTAAAACGGTTTTCCAGTTCCACAATCGATTTTCGTACCCATGTAAACGCAACCGTTTTTGAAGCGTTCTTGGCTTGTCAGACTGTGTTTTCTTGTTAAGAATTTTCTGCACATATGAAAAGAGTTATATTTTCTAATGTGAAATAGAAATATAGATATTAGAGTGAACATAAATCTGTGTATTTAAATAAAGAAAACTAGCGATTGGGGCCGGTATGCCTACTCGTCTCGAAAAGCGGTGCGTTAGACCACACGGCTAACCGACCGGGTCTATACCATCATCTGGTCATAGAAAATTATACTAGGTGGTCATGTTCCGATATTTAAAAAATGGACGATAAATAGTACGTGAAACATAGCAATTAGTCGAAATACGAGGTTTGTCCACAAAGTAAGTTCCGTTTGGTTATATAAAACAAACGTGTACAGATACAGAAAAAATATTTATTGTACAAAAATATACAACTATTAAACTACTTTTCTACATAGCTTCCGAAATTTTGTAGGCATTTGTCATAGCGTGGCAGAAGTCTTTGTATGCCTTCTTTGTAGAAGCTTGCCGCCTGTGTATTCAACCATGTTGTAACATGTTCTTTCAGCTCGTCATCATCGCTGAAGTGTTGGCCACCATGGACAGGTTTTAGGTGTAAGAAGAAAGTCGCTAGGAGCGAGACTGTACGGAGGATAATCAAATACGTCCCAGTGAAATTCCCGTAAGAGTTGTTTGGTCACATTCGCCTTGTGAGGTCGGGCGGCAACGTGAAGGGAAGAAGAAGACTCCATTCATCTCTTCTTACACCTAAAATCTGTCCTTGGTAGTCAACACTACAACGATAATGAGCTGAAAGAACATGTTTGCCACATGGTTGAATACACAGGCGGCAACCCTCTGCCGGCCGCGGTGGTCGAGGGGACTGAGGCGCTCCAGTCACGGTCTACACGGCCATTGCGGTCGGGGGTTCGAATCCCCCCTCGGGCATGGATATTTGTGCCGTCCTAGTTGGTAAGTAGTTCATAAGTAGGTTGTAAGTTTAGAGACTGATGACCCCCTAGTTAAGTCCCATATGATTTACAAACATTTTTGGCAACCTTCTACGAATAAGGCATACAAAAATTTGTCCCACGCTATGACAAGTGCCTACAAAATTTCGGAAGTTATGTTGAAAAGTAGTTAGTTGTAGATTTTTAAACAATAAATATTTTTTCTGTATCTGTACACGTTTGGTTTATATAACCAAACGGAACTTACTTTGTGGACATACCTCGTATAAAGTAAAAATATTTGTAAATCTATCGGACCAAACTGCGTGGTCATCAGTCCGTAGCTTACAAACTACTTAAACCTAGGTAAACTAACCTAAGGACAACACACACACCCATGCCCCAGGGAGGACTCGATCCTCCACGGCGAGCAACTGCGCGCTACGCAGCGAGACGCTTTAGACCGCTCGGTTACTCCACCGCGGCGTATAAAGTACATAAGTTAAAATATCTGTTATATGTATTTGCTAAAAATAGGTAATCTATTATGCACGTATTGATGTGCACACTACAATGCCGAACTCGCAAACAGTAACGCCTTCATATTACGGAACACACCGGTATCGTATACTTCACTAAAGCAAGGTACCGGCTTCTGGTTACTTGTCGAGTCAGCCCGGTGTAACTCGCCGTCACTTTGGCAGCTCGCGTGACGGGGAGCTTCTCATTTGGCGTTATCGCGTTCCTCAGTGCCGCAAAGAGCAGTTTTCGGAGGAGAGGGATTTTTTTTCTGGACTGGGACTAATTTGGTCGGCGAGCGGCGCGGGGCGGTCGCGGGAGCCGATCGCTCTTCGTTACGGCTGTCGCCGTCGCCGTCGCCCAGCCTCGGCTCGGCTCCGCGAATAATAATCTGGAGCGGGCGGAACAGGTTTCCGCGGCCGGACAATGAGCCGGCCGATTTATCTGCGAGGCATCGGCTGCGGCTTTATTGAGTGTTCGGCCGGTGATGTATAGGCGGCCCGCGGGGCGCGCTGATCCTTTGTTTTAGTGGCGGCGGCACGTCACTTGTCGTCACCGCGGCCTCGACACGTTGTTTGTTTGCGGCGACAGCGGGCCCATCTGCCGGCGGGCCTCGTACTACGCCGATTTGCGCTACTCCGCCCGGTATTAGCATCGGTTCCACATTTATGAGGCCTCTCGGTGAATAGCTTACGGCGCGCAGCCACTCGCCGCGCACTTACCCAACACGCTCCGGTGCGCTAACAGCCGTTCTGTCCGGCGCGAGCGGTTCGCGACTCCAATTCTCGGGGTGAGGACTCTTTCAAAATCACGTGCAGGTAGCTTCACATACACGTGTGTCAAAGCTGTGTTAGGGCGGTGTGTACAAAGAGACATCGATCAAGTTTACAAAATAATTGTATTTATTCAAACTTGCGAAACACAACTAGCTCTTTATTCACACGAAGTGACGGGCGCTATCGACAAAGGTTGGCACATCGATTCCGTATTTCTTGACTTCCAGAAGGCCTTTGACACCGTACCTCACAAACGGCTTTTAATCAAATTGCGTGGGCCGGCCGCGGTGGCCGAGGGGACTGAGGCGCTTAAGTCACGATCTGCACGGCCACTACGGTCGGGGGTTCGAATCCCCCCTCGGGCATGGATATTTGTGCCGTCCTCAGTTGTAGCTAGTTCATAAGAAGTTTGTAAGTTTAGGGACTGATGACCCCGTAGTTAAGTCCCATAAGAACTACAAACATTTGAAATTGCTTGGTTATGGTATATCGCCTCAAATTTCCGATTGGATAGAGGATTTCCCGTCAGAGAGGACACAGTTCGTAATAATCGATGGTAAGGCATCGACTAAAACAGAGGTGATATCGGGCGTTCCACAGGGTAGTGTTATTGGTCCTCTGCTGTTCCCTATTTACATAAACGATATAGGGGAAAATCTAAGTAGCTCTCTTAGGTTCTTTGCAGATGACGCCGTCATTTACGGTCTAGTAAAATTATCTGAAGATAAAAACGAACTGCAGAACGATCTGAATAAGATATCAGTGTGGTGTAAAAATTGGCAATTGACTCTAAATAATGAGAAGTGTGAAGTCGTCCACATGAGTACGAAAAGAAATTCGTTAAACTTTGTTTACAAGATAAATCAATCAAAAGTGAAGGCCGTAAACTTCACAAAATACCTAGAAATTACTATTACTTCAGACTTAAATTGGAAAGAACACGTAGATAATGTCGTGGGAAAGGCGAACCAGAGTCTGTGTTTTATTGGCAGAACCCTTAAAATATGCAACAGAACTACAAAAGAAACTGCATACACTACGCTTGTCCGTCCATTTTTGGAGTATTGCTGCCCAGTGTGGGATCCTTATCAGGTGGGTTTGACGGAGGACATCGAAAGAGTCCAGAGAAGGGCAGCTCGTTTCGTGATTTGCAGAGTATCCCATGTAGATGTAGAACCCAGGCAGGTGTTGTGTCTTTTACAGATTAAACAGGAAGGAAAGAAAAGAGAATCTAAACTTCTGTAACTGAAAACCTGGGATTGCACGCATCTGTATTTATTGCACAGTTCGTACTTTTTTTCTCTTCGCTTCTCTCTCTGTCACTGTCATCCTCTTCCTCTGTTCAGCTCCTCCTGGTGTCTTGAACACCGTCCCGCCCCCGTATAGAAGATTGGTGCAGTATCTCGACAGGAAGCGAGCCTCTCTTGCAATTGGTTTCCCACTAAACGATTCTTCTTTTTAACCCTGTGGGTCACACCACCAGGCTCCTACGTCTGGGCCACACCATAGGCCTCAGAGGCCCACACGATATGTAATAATGAAAAACTCTTTAAGAAATTCAAGGTCATGATAAGTATGAGGGTATAATACATTAAATTAACCTTGAATAACATGAAATATATATTTCCTCAAGAAACCACAAAACAAAATAACCAAACTGTCATAAATTAAACTATAGTAGTCCATACTTCAGATAACGCAAAAAATCCATCATATTCGAAAACCACGTACAATTAACAATGTTTCAAACTAAAATCGGTATCACAAAATTCAGCAGAAGTTTCTCATTTTTTACCGGTACAATTTGGACAGATTTTTTTGTGGTGCTGACCACACACTGGCAACTTACAGAAATCACACTGCATTTTTGATTTCCTTTGTTTTTTTTTTTCATTTTTTGTAGTCACAAAACTTACAGTAAGTTCTTTTGGGAATAGCTCCTTGCTCAATTTCTTCGCGAGCTGCCTCTGCAGGTATGGTGTGGCCAGCAGTGTTAATTCTCTCCTCCCCCCCACCCCACCCCCAACCACCACTATACCGTTGCAGGCGACTTGCTTCAACCATTTTCGCCTGCGTGGATATGTTGTTTCCCTTTACCTAACCTTAGTTGAACGATTCACGTCTTCTTAAATTTGTATCTGGCATGGGAGATGTTCTTCTAGTTTTAGTTCCCTTGTCAGCTGTGAAAGGGTGAATTTTCTCCTCTTCATAATATAGGGATTGTGGGTTAGTGTTGGGATATACCCATCAAGAAGTGGGTACCTCGGCGTCCTCATTTTGATATCCCTTCCAATAATGAACCAACCAGCAGAGAGATCTTACGATGTGGTTTCTAAATGTTCAGATGTTTGTAAATCTATCGGACCAAACTGCGTGGTCATCAGTCCATAGCTTACAAACTACTTAAACTAAGGGAAACTAACCTAAGGACAACACACACACCCACGCCCCAGGGAGGACTCGAACCTCCGACGGCGAGCAACCGCGCGCTCCGCAGCGAGGCGCCTTAGACCGCACTGCTACTCCACCGCGACCTGTGGTTTCTAGACTGTTGTTTCATTGTAAGCCAATGGTCGTCCACCGGAGAGTATGATGATCTTGTATTATAAATTCCAACAAAGAAAACACTTTTTGCGTTCATTTCCGGCAGTGTTCCAATTTTCTGATTTTTTTCGGAAACTCCAGTATAAATAGATAAATAAAATGATAAAAAAAATGTGTCGCTGCCCTTCTCCTCCCCTTCCTCTATCACCACATCAACTCTCTGTCTCCTCCTTCGCCTCTTCAGTCCATCACCTCTTACGCTCTTGAAACAAAGCTGTAGATTTATATGCAGTACAAACACACACACACATATATACACTTACTGCACATGAACCACTACATAATCAAACAAAAGATTTCAATGTAAAGACGTGTTGCCTTGGCTCAGAGATCAGATGTTGCTAGCAGACTCTGTGGACCATCTAAACTTCTTTTCTTCTTAAAAACAACTTGTTGAAATATAAATATTGAGAATAAATGGTATTAACGGTAATAATCGAAGTAAGAACATCAAAATTTCAAAGTGAATACCAACATACATTAACTGTTTCTTTTTCTGTGTGGTGCTTTTGGGATTATATTCCTTGGTAACTCCGAAAGTACAAAGTGGAAAACTTTAGGCTGTGTGTGTGTGTGCGTGTGTGTGTTGTCATTAGTGTATGTTACTTTAAATAGTTTCTAGTCTACAGACTGATGACCACAGCACTTTGGTCCAATAGGTTTAGAAACATTCAAACATTGAATCATTATACATATAGGTTACATATCACTTAAAGACACTTGATGAATACGAACCAATATATGTAGAAACCAAAGATAAGAATGTAAAGATTAACTGTCTTTCCTCAGATATCATATGTTACTAGCAACTCTGTGGATCATGTAAACTAGTTTTGTTCTTAACAACAGCTTATTAAAATATAAATATAGCAAATAAATAATATTACGGACATAAAAAGAAATAGAAGTATGAAATTTAGTGACTGAATGCCGACATAAATTAATTATTTCTTTTTCTGTATGGTGCTTTTCGGATTATATTCTTAATGTCTCTGTGACAGTACAATGTGGAGCAAAGTAAGGTACATGATGCAGTATATTTGTAATGCTTTTGAAGAAGTCATTGGCACTGTCTCAGCTTTTTCATTTAGTGTGTCCTGTCCATGTTTTCTACTGCGTATGAATATTTTAATTTCTTCATAAAGACTGAGTATGCAGCCTTTGTTTACCTTGTATATTATTATTAGAATGTCCCCTATTTCATCGTCATAGGTGAAGCAAACGAGCTTACTAATCATAGTTTCATAAAACATAGCAGCTCTCAACTATTTCCCTTTCAAAATATACATACGAAAAAATGGTATGGCAATGGGATCCTGTATATCGGGAAACATAGGTAACGTACTCATTAACCATCTGGAGCAAACATTATTCAATAGTAATAGCCTATGTATACAAGACACTGAATTTTACAAGAGATATGTGGATGCACAAAGAAGACATTGATGAACTAATCCAAGCATTTAACAACATGCTCAAGAACATTCTGTTCACTTGTGAAAATGAAAGCCAGAACTCAATAAACTTTTTGTACCTCACCAGCACTAGAAAGAAACACAAAAAACACAACCACGTTAATACATATAAATTGTCAGTGTATAGGTCAATGTCATACAGAGCATATAAAATGCCATTAATCAATGAAATGCTTCAAAACGAAATTGTGGCCATCAAACAGATAGCAGTTGAAGATGGTTCCCAACCTACACTTGTAGGATACTAAGCCTTCCCTACTTTTCACAGAAATTATACGATTCAGTGTAGGAGTTTCTTTCTCCACTAACAATAAATTAAGTAATAGGCTGCTACATAACATGAAAACTACTAAAGATAACATCTCCAATTCAATTATATACAACATAAAATGCACTCGAAGCCCAACACAATATGTCGGTCAGACAAGATCAAGCTTTCATACTACATTCAAAGAACAGATTAAAGCATTTAAATACAACACGCGCCATAAATCAGAACACATTCCTTTGATAACATAGGGCACAGTGTAATAATATTTCACAAAATAAACACAGAATACAAAATCATTGTTTGTAAAGAATTTGAAATTTTTATACACAAACTCAGCCAGTGGCAATGAAGTTCTCTAGTAGCTTAGATCATATAGGCTAACGTTTTCCACTTTGTACTTTCTGGGTTAGTTAAGGAATGTAATGCCAAAAGCATCATACAAAAAAAATTATGTTGGTATTCAGTCTATAATTTGGAACTTTATTTCTTTTTATGTCCCTAATCTTATTTATTTGCAATATTTATATTTTAATAAGTTGTTGTTAAAACAAAACTAGTTTTGCTAGTAATGTATGTATGATCTCTGAGGCAAGGCAGCACATCCTTACATTAAATCTTTGGTTTCTTTCTATATTGGTTGATATCCAGCAAGTGTATTTAAGTGAGATGTAGCCTACATGTATAGGCTAATGATTTAATGTTCAAATGTTTGTAAACCAATTGGAGCAAACTGCTGTGGTTATCAGTCCTTCGACTTAGAAGCTACTTAAACGTTCATTCATTAAGGACAACACACACACACACACACACACATACCCGATGGAGGAATCGAACCTCTGGCAGGAACGGCTACCAGTCCTTAGTATGACGCTTTAAACGACGCGGTCATTCCCGTGTTGCATGTATGATTAAATTCACGTGTTGTGCCCACTGTATTGTAAGTAAATATATCAACAAATTGTAAGTACATATGACACCACTTAAAATTATAATCTTAGTGTCATATCACACCAACAAGTACCTGTTATACATTTAAGTAGCAAAATGATTGTCCAGAAAATAACAGGCTGCATCCAGCTAGTACTTTCTTCAGCTTAGTACCACCGGCAGTGACACAAAAGAGGAAGGAACACGTAGAATAAAATTTCGTCGTGAGGCAGAAGAGAGAAAGCAGGAGGATTCATTGTCCCATCAACATCGCAGTCATAAGGCTTGAGAGGAGGGAGGAAAAGGGATTAGAAGGGCAAGTGCACTTACTGCTTTCTCCTTCCTCACGGAATAATTTTATTCGGAAACCTTTATCCTAGTTATATTTGATCTTTTTCTGTGTTACTATCGATGATAATGAGCCGAGGTAAATTCTGGACAGCCACACTACCATTTGAATAAATAAATTCAATTAAATAATTTATACAATCAAACTTTAAATGTATTATTTTAGGCCTAAATTCTAAAACTGGTGTAAATTACACTTTTTGAGGTTTAATCGCAAAATATCCTAGAAGTTCAGCTGAAGGATGTATACATCCGACAGAGTATTAGGTATAGTGACTAGTGTGTAGATGTGTTATTCACAGATTATTCCTCATTCAATCGTGTAGGTTATGTTATGACTCGGATAACCACATTTATGTCTACTAGAACTCAGAAGCAATATATAAAACATGTATACCACCTGATGATGAACTGCCAGGCAGTTCGAAACCGGTCGTGGTAAATAAATATCAAGAAAGGTGACTGGTTGGTGTTATTTTCTGATTTCTTTAATCAACACAGTCGCAGATTTCACACTTCCAGAATGGATACTAGTTTAATTTCATTACCTAGCCAGGTAAAAGGAACAATGAATAAATACAGAAGATGTAAAGTAAAGTGGATGAAAACTATTCTTGCCATAAAGTTCAATAAACAGTGTTTACTCGAAAATGTGACTCCCAGTTACGTTAAAGTTGGAGTAAAAGACCAAAGTACATCTGCTCAAGAAGCGAAAAGAAAATGTGAAATATACTGGATCAAGAATGAAATCAGGTCTCACTATAAACGAAAAGACTTACTAAACAAAGATATTTAGATGCTGCACCTAGAATTAAGCAATTACCTATTGCTCTCCCAACTTCTAAAATTCATAGACCAAGTACAACAATCTATAGATAAAGAAAGGCTAATAATTTTATCCACCCAATATAAAAAGCTTTCAGATCTAATTGCTAAAAAGTTCAACAATTCTCAGCCTCCCTTACACAATGGAAAATATAAATTTACCGACGGAATAGTAAACCCAACAAACATTAATTTCAACAATACTGAACTAAATTTGCTGAATAAAGGCTTCAAACACAACATACTAAGTAAACCTGACGCGAACACTTTAAAGACCTGATCACTGACACAAAAATACCTTGCTAAACTTAGTCAAGATTACCAAAATACTTTGGCACATGAGGCAAATAAGATTATAAAGCAATGCTTAAAAACAGAAAAACTCTACAAACACACCCTCAATAAGTCTACCACGCTGAAACAAATTAATAAGAAGTTGGCTAACCATAATGCCCTTGTAGTCAAATTAACAAAAGCAGTACAGCTGTTATAATGTATGAATCTGAGTACATTAACAAAACCTTAGAATGTTTTAAAAATAACAACATAACTGAATTAGAATATGATCCCACGCCCAAATACCAAGCTAAATTAAAAAACCTAATAAGAAACTACAATTTCCTTCTAACTTCCACCGAAGCTAAACATGGCATAGTAATGAACCCAACAGCACCGAAAGTTAGGTCACAACCGTAGATTCATAAACAAGACCACCCAATACGCCCGATAGTGAATGCAATAAATAGCCCTGTATACAAAATAAATTAGAAACTTCAGGAAATCCTCAGCAGAGCCTACACATTTACAACCAACTACTCCATTAAGAACAGCTATGAAGTAATTGACAGCATCAAAGACATCAACATACCAAAATCAGCAAATTTTACATCCTTTGACGTAGTAAACCTCTACACTAACATAACAATAACTGAAACACTTCAGATAACTAAGATAATCTACTTCATCACAAAAAGCTAAGCAACATAGACATCTATGAACTAATGGAGCTGCTTGAAATGGTGCTATCCCACAATTACTTTTCCTTCAGTGGCAAATTTTATATTCAAAAAGATGGGTTAGCAATGGGCAGTAGCTTAGCTGGCCTCCTAGCAGACATTTATATTAATAATCTAGAAACAGAATTTTTCGAAGCAAACCAAACAGAAAAAGATAAAAATCATCTATTATGAACGCTATGTTGATGACACCCTGATACTATACAATGCACAAAAACTGAAATAGTAAAATAAGCTAAGAAACTAAATGAAGTACACCCCAAAATAAAATTCACAGTTGAACACCAAACACAGCAAGATATTAATTTTCTTGACATTAACATAACACATGACAACAACAAACACAAATTCCAAATTTACAGAAAACCAATAACTTTAGATGTAATTATAAATAACTCCTCTTGCCATCCATAACAACACAAACTTGCATTTTTTACAGCATTGAACAGTATAAATAAAATTCATGCTGAGCCTGCTACAATGATATAGTATATTACTGACATGCAGACAAAAAGTATATCTACAGCTGTAAATTATAAAACTTCTCTTACGCTACGCTCACAAAAAGCAGAAAAAAAGAAAACAGACAATAGCTGACCTTTACTTATTAGGGGTAACATAAGAACCATGACTGAATTGGGTTCCGAATGTCGATACTTGTGTGATGACAAATAGATAGAAGCATGACATAATATAAAATTTGTGCGAAATTAATAAACAGTAATATGTAATTAAATTAAAATTGTGCTCACCACCGGCCAGGAAAACAAGGATGTACCGAAAAACCAGTACGTAATACGTCACTTGAAAACGATTTACTCCAAATTATACTTGGTCAAATTAATTACGAAATAATATCGCATCGAATGGCAACTGCGTAATACGCAAGAGGTGTTACTCCTGTGACAATTGGAAACAGAGCTGAAAAATATCATAATTTGTAAGTAGCTATTTACCACACGCAACGAACTTATACAGTAAAATTCAGGTTAAATTTTACTTACCGTGCTGGCAGTATCGCGTGATAATGTTGGCAATCATGTGACGTTGGCATTAGCAAGTCAAGTGACAACGTAAATGTTTAGTCATGAAATCTTGTTTTTACGAGGACAATTACTTCCACTGTGCGGAGAAGGGTACATACAAGAATCGGTAAAATTTTACGACGCTTCTCTCTGGGCTCCAGTGCTTATGTTGGCAACAGATGAACAATGAAGTATAGAATTGCATTAATATTTTTCACCAGCTACAGAGTAAATGTTATTGCTGCTCGTTTCACTCGCAGTGAAATTAATACTGTACATTATCTATGGTTGAAAGGATCTTGTATGTACCCTTGTCCGTTCAGAAAAAAATAATTTTCGTTTTAATTGAAGTTGTCACGAAAAAACATTTATTGGTCATCTGAGTTGTTGTCATTACCATTTGTGCCAACATAACCACTGCATCCCGGCGAGAACCGTCGTACAATTTAGCCCAAGAATCTGTTATCCATAGAGCAGAAACAGCATTATTTATTTTTTTAATATGACTAATCAAGTCATTCTATGTGGATTTCTAAGAATATCAACATCCTGGCAAAAATTTTCTACCGTGTTGATGATGCTGCGCACATAATACGCAATACCGCCAGGTTGGTAGGTAAAATTTTACCAGAATTCAAACTATATTTGAACTACAGATTAACAACGATAAATTTTAATGAGACTGCAGTACTTAAAAAAAGTAAAGGAGATGTAAATATCTTAAACATTGGAATTCACTACTTTAGCGAAATATAGTTATTTAATAGAGACTTACATTAAGCAAACTACATCTGTGCTTCACTCTACAAGCTTTTTCTTTACCTGGGAAAGCATTCAGACCAGTCGTCAGAGATGTAATACTCATGCTGCATCCCTCTACGTAGATAACAGACTTATCTGTTGTATGTTCCGTATGTAATATTGTGTTGATCCAATATACCAGTGAAACAGATCTCGTGTAGTTCTACAGATCAATGAGTTCTACACATAAAAGTGTCAATGGAACTCTTCGAAAACATATTTTCTTGTTAATCTCGGTTAATGATTGTGTGTTTCGACGTGTAATCAAGTCTTACGAGGTGACATGGATATTTCGATTGGCAACCTTACACAATACCAAAACAAAGGAATAAGCAACAAAAACCATTCATGAGACATAATGTCGTTGACATTGGCCACAGAGTAGAAATATCTCTGGATGGAACATTCAGATGCGCAGAACACATTTTGTCTTATTAACATATATTGCCGTGATGGTCACGTGATCTCGGGAAGACGTTAGGTTTATCCATAGTAGGGTTGACCTAAACTGTGACTGTCCGATATCAGTGATTTTCGTGAATGCTACTTTCGGTAGCTGCGATATTTAGTTGAAATTTGTCACAGTTTAAAATCACAACTTATCCCTTTCGAACTTCACCAACTGCATTTTCTGCAGAATTCTACGATGTATCACCGCAGATGTTACTCCATGGTGAGTCACAGGTAGGGGATAAATTTTGCTTACGGCATTGGTGGCTTACTTTGCTAATGGTGGAAACAGAAAGTTCTCTTAACGAGGAATATTAAGTTACTGACCGGATGAGGGTACATGCAAGAAGCTGTCAATCATAGAGCAGATACAGAATTAATTACGTTTTTCACGGTTTACACAAAAAATTATTTCCGCCCATTTTATGTGATTGAGTTTCCAAACAGCATTCGAAGGTTGTTGCCAACATCAGCACACTACGCATCGAGGCCGTAAGTAAACTTTTGCCGAAGTAGCGAGATGTAGAAACTATAGACACTAAATGGATATTTTTGTGCAGGTGAAGTGATATAGTCTCGCCTGTAAAGTGTTTAACCTGAAAATTTCAACAGTTTGCAATTCAAGTCATTAAACGATTGGAAAGGAATGATAAATATGGAATACTCATGCACGGTTTCTGAAAAGGTACACTTACAGTTCCCTTAGCTACCGTCATGCTATAATTTAACATGCCAGATAACTTCCTTCGGTTTCCCGTAGATGATTCCAACAGTCGTTAGCTAACTACTTCTTCTGTTGGTGTTAAGAGTACGTCTCAACAGATCACAGATACCACTACTAACGAAACTCGCAATTGATTGAATCTGATCGATTATTAAGAGAAAATCTAAGACGCGTCATAGTTTGTGTAGTTGTTTTGAAACGCAATGGGCAACAAGCGAGGAAGCAATTTTATGCTGTTTGAGGAAAATCTCTTGAACGACCTAGAGTTAGAAAGGAAAGCAGTTATAGAAAATAAAAAGACAGATGGCTCGACTATTTTGGAAAATCTACACGCCTCGGAAGATGTCACAAACTGTACAATTCCTCAAATCAGACAGGTGAGAGAACGGTGTAGGCATCTCAAGGAGCTGTATTTTGTTTTAAATAGAAATGCAAGGACGAACAACAACAAAGATAGAGTTAGAAATAAAATACATATGTATTATTTCTGCTGTCAACACTTATTTTTATGAATTTAAGTTTTCCTCTTCTCATTGTTCTGTGAATGTGACATTACCTTTTACAATAGAAACTAATCAATTTACATCCACTCATTCACCTAACAGAGCCCCATGTCTTAATAAAAACAAATCACTTGAAACATTGATCGATTGTATTGGCAACTGCATGGCAGAACGCTATTGCAAAGGGGAATGGCTTTATGCTTAATTGAAAGTTTTATTATGAGAGCATGGTTTTGTGATTCGGAATGTGGTAAAATTTTACATCCAGATCAGCGATCGCAAAAGATAATGTTGGCAACTGTTACTAAGTGTCGAGATGTCACTTAACCAATCGCGAGGAAGATACAGCTTATGCATACGTCACCCGTTGCCAACATTATCACACGCGACCGCCGAACGCGATGTAACCCGAAATGGTTTCCGCGTCAATGAGATCATTGGTCAGTTTGGTTGTTTTTAGTCTGAAACGCACATTAAATTCGCTGTCATTATACAAGTCAAATGGTTTAATTCTTTACACATTTAATGGGCTGGGACTACAGCTGATAAATGTGTAGATTGAAAGAAAGTACCAGTATATATGTTTAGATTTTTTAATTCGCACCTAGTGAGAATATAACATCGAAACCGGTCGCTTAATTAATTAAATGCCGGCCGCGGTGGCCGAGGTGACTGAGGCGCTCCAGTCACGGTCAGCACGATCACTACGGTCGGGGGTTCGAATCCCCCCTCGGGCATGGATATTTGTGCCGTCCTAGTTCGTAAGTAGTTCATAAGTAGTTTGTAAGTTTAGGGACTGATGACCCCGTAGTTAAGTCCCATAAGCTTAACAAACATTTGAACATTTTTGAATTAATTAAAAACGCTTCGTGGTCTTTCAACAGCGCCGTGTACAGCTAAGTTTTCTTCTTCTGAAGAACTGTCCGTAGCATCAGAAGAAGAAGACGACGACGAAAGAATTTCCATTTTTCAGCTCTTAAAATTGTGCGAATTACACGGAAGGGTTAGAGAAATATGTGCCAGTAAAGACGATTAAGGATGGAAAAGATCCACCGTGGTATAGTAATAATGTTAGAAAACTGCTCAGAAAGCAAAGGCTGTTGCACTCTAGATTCAAAAAAGAACACGCAAATGATGACAGGCAAAAGTTAGTAGAGATTCGTGCGTCTATAAAAAGATCGATGCGTGAAGCATACAGTAATTATCACAGCCATACCTTAGCAAAAGATCTTTCCGAGAACCCGAAAAAATTCTGGTCCAATGTAAAATCGATAAGCGGGTCAAAGCCCACTGTTCAGTCACACGTTGATCATTCCGGGGCAGTAATAGAATAAAGCAAACGGAAAGCTGAAGTTCTAAATGTAACCTTTAAGAAATCTTTCACGCAGGAGGACCGCAGAAATGTACCATCATTTGATCAACGTACTAATTCCGAAATGGGGGACATAGCAATAGGTATTTCCGGTGTAGAGAAGCAGCTGAGAGAGCTAGATACGAAAAAGTCTGCTGGTCTGGATGGAATACCAGTTCGGTTTTACAAAGACTATTCTGCTTGCATTTTTCGCGAATCTTTAATTCAGCGCCAAGTTCCTAGTGATTGGAAAAAAGCGCAGGTGACTCCTGTGTATAAGAAAGGAAAGAGAACTGACCCATACAATTACAGGCCAATATCGTTGACATCAGTTTCATGTAGAATTTTGGAGTAAATTTCCTTGAAACGAAAAAGCTTCTTTCCATGAATCAGCACGAGTTTAGGAAACACCGTTCATGTGAAACTCAGCTTGCCCTTTTCTCACATGACATCTTGCGAGCCATGGACGAAGGGCAACAGGCGGATTGTGTTTATCTCGACTTCAAAAAGGCGTTCGACGCGGTTCCACACTGCAGACTGCTAACGAAGATACGAGCTTATGGAATAGGTTCACAGATTTGTGACTGGCTGGAAGACTTCCTAAGTAATAGAATGCAGTACGTTGTTCTCGACGGCGAGTGTTCATCAGAGACGAGTGTATCGTCAGGCGTGCCCCAGGGTAGTGTGATAGGACCGCTATTATTTTCTATCTATATAAATGATCTGATGGACAGAGTAAGTTGTAATTTGTGGATGTTTGCTGATGATGCTGTGGTGTATGGAAGGGTGTCGTCTGTAACTGACTGTAATAGCATACAGGATGACTTACACAAAATTTCTAGTTGGTGCGAAGATTGGCAGCTAGCTCTCAATGTATACAAATGTAAGGTGATGCGCATGAGTAGAAAAAACAATCAATGTTCGAATACAGCATTAGTAGTGAGCTTTTTGATGCTGTCGCGTCGTTCAAATATCTAGGCGTAACATTGCAGAGCGATATGAAATGGAACGAGCATGTAAGGACAGTTGTGAGTAAGGCGGACAGCCGACTTCGGTTTATTGGGAGAATTTTGGGAAGATGTACTTCACCTGTAAAGGAGGCCGCGTATAAAACGCTTGTACGACCACGTCTTGAGTATTGCTCAAGTGTTTGGGACCCGCAGCAGATCAGTTTAAAGGAAGACACAGAGGCGGTTCAGAGACGAGCAGCTAGATTTGTTACCGGTAAGTTCGACCAATGCGCGAGTGTCACGGAAATGCTCCGGCAACTCAATTGGGGTTCGCTGGAAGAAAGACGACGTTCTTTTCGTGAATTTCTGTTAAGTAAATTTAGAGTGCCGGAATTTGAAGCTGAGTGTAGTACGATCTTGCTGCCGCCTACTTACGTTTCGCGTAAAGATCACAAAGACAAGATAAGAGAAATTAGGGCTCGTACGTAGGCATATAGGCATTCTTTATTTCCTCGTTCAATTTGGGAGTGGAATAGGAAAGGAAATGCCTAGTAGTGGTACAGTGTACCCTCCGCCACGCACCTTACAGTGAATTGCGGAGTATGTATGTAGATGTAGATAAGAACAAAAACAAATAACTGTTAATTAACTTCTGGTCTTGAGTTTGAAAGCTCACTAGCGCTACGTAGCGATACACTTAAAACTAACGCTAACGTGTAGGTAACCCCAGTGGAACGCGCATTTATCTTTAACGAACAGGTAACACGGCTGTGACGGTAATTGTTGTCTCAGAAACTTATTTTATACTTAACGTTAAGTTAACCCACAGATAACTATGATGCACAGTGGGACGGAATTCCCAAAACGTGGTCAAAACCCTAAGAAGACGTTTAATTCACACTCATTACACAGGGGTTTTTCAGGTCGCTGATTACGAATTTGATGGTAAAAATTTTGTAAACAAAATGGTGAAGCTAATATATCAACAAGACCCATGAAAATCCACAATAATTTTATTAACAATAGCTCACATATGGTTATTGTAGTTGTGGTCTTCAGTCCGCAGATTGGTTTGAGGCAGCTCTCCACGCCACCCTGTCCTGAGCAAGTCTCTTCATCTGAGAATACGTTCGGCAACATACATCCTCTTGAATCTGCTTACTATATTCGTCTCGCGGTCCCCCTCTACGATTTTTACCCCACACACACTACCTTCTAATACTAAGTTGACAATTCCTTGATGTCTCAGAATGTGTCCTACCAATCTGTCCCTCCTCTTAGTCAGGATATGCCAGAAACTCCTTTCTTCCCCAATTCGGTTAAGCACCTCTCATTAGTTACGTGATCTACCCATCTAATTTTCATTATTCGTCTGTAGCACCACTTATCAAAAGCTTCTATCATGTTTTTGTCTGAACTCCTTATCGTTCACGTTTCACTCCTGTACAATTCTACACTTACACTTTCAGGCGAATGCTTTCAGAAAGGACTTCCTAACATTTGAATTAATATTAGATGTTAACAAGTTTTGCATGTTTAGAAACGCTTTTCTTCCCGTAGCCATTCTGCATTTTATACCTTCTCTACGTCGGCCGTCAGAAGTTATTTTGCTACCGAAATAACAAAATTCATCTAATACTCTTATACTTAAAATATACGCGGAATGTAGCTCATTCCCGTAAGAGTTAGGGCCTGGTGTGCATTCGCACTGAAGAAAGGAACATATATAGTGTTTAGACACTAATAATTAATACACTGCCAACTTGATTTGTTTCTTACATCAAAATAACAGAATATTTGCCGAAAATATATCTGGAAAAAGTTGTTTGATACCACACACATTGTAATTCAATAATATAATGAAACAATCTTCAAAGTCGGTGACAGAACACAAATAATAATATGTAATAGCATAATAAATGGTAGAAGTAATAAGTGTAGCATAGTTGCGTAGCCGCGTTTTCTTCAAATTGTCACTGTTGTCCCTCATGCTCTTGCCGTTGTATTCTCGTAAAGAAGGGATTTATTTGTCGGTGAGTCTGTAAACACTATCTAGCCTAGAGTTTCCCATTCATCTTTTAACTTTAACCCTCCCTTCGTTTACGTACATGACAAAAACGTTGTTGGAATTGTGACTACATAAAATTGAAAGAAAATGCCTCTGAATGAAATAATATCAGAAAAAAAAACAAAACGTGAAAAAGATGTGGACTCGTGCAAGATTTTACAAATTATTATTTTTATCACTTTGAGGTACAACTGGAATAGTGTTCAGGAATTGAAATTTCAGTGATATGTAATAAATAAAAACGAATGAAGAATTTGATCTTTAGTCGATTTGGCGTAAATGCCTCCTTAATCCTTTAATGCATAATGTAGCTGATCAACTAAATACCTTATATTTCCCATTATCTTTCATAAGGATCAAAATTTTATCACAAATTTATTTGTAGCTGCTTCTATACATAATGTCCCATATGCTAGTAGCTCGCCCTGGAAATTATAAATTGCAGAGAATCATTTTGTCATTTAGCTGCCAAGTAAAAGTAGTGAATCACATACTGTTGCATTATGAGTTACTTTCTGGGAAGATGAAAGGAATAATAGTGTCATTTACAACATCGGTTGCTTCATGGAAGCACTATACAGGGTGGTCCATTGATAGTAACCGGGCGAATTATCACACGAAATAAGCATCAAACGAAAAAAAAAAAAAAAAAATACAAAGATCGAAACTTTTCTAGCTTGAAGGGGGAAACGGCGCTATGATTGGCCCGCTAGATGGCGCTACCATAGGTCAAACGGATATCAACTGCATTTTTTTTTATATAGGTACCCCTAGTTTTATTGCATATCCGTCTAGTACATAAATAAATATGAATGTTTTATTTGGAACACTTAGCTTTGTGATAGATGGCGCTGTAATAGTCACACACGTGTAAGTGCGTGGTATCGCGTAACATTTCGCCAGTGCGGACGGTATTTCCTTCGTGATATATTACTCGTATTAAAATGGACCCTTTACCAATTGCAGAAAAGGTCGATATAGTATTTATGTATGGCTATTGTGATCAAAATGCACAACGGGCTGTGCTATGTATGTTGATCGTTATCCAGGAAGACTTCATCCAAGTGTCCGGACCTTTCGTCGGATAGTTACGTTATTTAAAGAGACGGGAAGTGTTCAGCCACAAGTGAAACGTCAACCACTATCTGCAACAAATGATGATGCCCATGTAAGTGTTTTAGCAGCATTGTGGCTAATCCGCACATCAGTAGCAGACAAAATGAGCGAGAATCGGGAATCTAAAAACGTCGGTGTTGAAAATTATACATCAACATAAATTTCACTCGTACCATATTACTATGCACCAGGATTTGCATCAGCAACCTTGGCGGTTTAATGTATGGTGCGGCTTTATGGGAGGAAGGATAATTGGCCCCTATTCTATCGATGGCAATCTAAATGGTGCAATGTATGCTTATTTCTTATGTAATGTTCTACCGATTTTACTACAAGATGATTCTAGAAATCTTCCCATTCCATTTTTACGTGGTGTGGTGTTCAGTTGAATTCTTGAATAACAGAACGTCTTGATTGCAAATAATGCTTATTTGCAATCAAGACGATCTGTTATTCGAGAACACAAGATGATTCATTACATGACAGAATGGCGATGTACTTTCAACATGATAGATGTCCGGCACATGCCTCGCGTGCAGTTTAAGCGGTCTTAATTGGAATATTTAATGACAAGTGGATTGGTCGTTGAAGCACCATACCACGGCCCGTACGATCCCCGGATCTTACATCCAAGGATTTCTTTCTGTGGGGAAAACTGAAGGATATTTGTTATCGTGATTCACCGCAACGCCTGAAAACATACGGCAGTGCATTGTCAATGCATGTGAGAACATTACTGAAAGCGAACTACTCGCTGTTGAGAGGAATTTCGTTACGCGTATTGCCAAATGCATTGAAGTTGAAGGACATCATTTTGAGCACTTATTGAAGTCATGAGATAATTACAGGTAATCACGCAGTAACAGCTCAAATGTTCAAATGTTCAAATGTTTGTACAGCTTATGGGACTTAACTACGGGGTCATCAGTCCCTAAACTTACAAACTACTTATAAACTACCTTATACTAAAGACGGTACAAATATCCATGCTCGAGGGGGGGGGGATTCGAATCCTCGACCGTAGTGGCCGTGCAGGCCGTGACTGGAGCGCCTCAGTCCCCTCGGCCACCGCAGCCGGTACGCAGTAATAGCATCGTTCTCATAATGTATAATAATTTCACAAAAGTACCTAGTTCTGTGTTTTTATTTAAAAAAAAAATAAATAAAAATATAAAAAAATAAATAAATATGGTTCGCCACTGTTCGTCTAAAATTGTGAGCAATATATTTGTGAGTATTACAGCGCCATATACCACAAAGTGACAAAGTGTTCCAAATAAAAAATTTACGTACTAGACGAATATGTAATAAAAATAGGGGTAACTATTTAAAAAATATGCATTTGATATCCGTTTGACCTGTGGCAGCGCCATCTAGCGGGCCAACCATTGCTCCATCTGTTTTCTCCCTTCAAGCTAGAAAACTTTTGTTCGTTGTAGGTTTATCGTTTGGTGCTTATTTCGGGAGATATTTGGCCCGGTCACTATCAATGGACCACCTTGTAAAGCTGACCAGCTATAATCTTTTTGTAGCTAGTAATGTATAAGAATTTTAAGGATTTTTTCAATATTTTTCTCAGCATATAGGCACTATATATTGACCGTGATATTTTTATAGCTTTAAATAAAAAGTCATTCATTAAAGGGTTAAGGCAGTTGTCTCCCTAAGACTATTGGGAAGGCATAGCCTAAAGTTTCCACTGATATTGTCCTGTCATGTTAACCACTTCCCGCTGCTCCACAATGTCTTGTCTTTCGTCAAATACAGGTCATTGTCTTTACTTTGTATTAATATAATGCAAAGACTTTAATTAGAAAAGGGGTATGATGTCACCGATGAGAACTATCATTTACTCGTTTATAATAGCAGAACTCGCCTTTATTTCTTTTTGTTTACTGAGTGGTAACAAAAATGGAATTAATTATCGTCAGAAACATATTGTATGGCGAAACTCCAATAATAATAATATATAAGTAATTCATCTTGAAACAAAAGCTTTGCCATTTAACAGTGATCATCCATTATCAAAATATAATGATCCATGTAAGAAGCGACGATATTCATAAAGACGCGGCCATCTTTCTTTCTGTGGGGAAAACTGAAGGATATTTGTTATCGTGATTGGTTTCTTACAATTAAATTTTACTAATTTCTTGGGGAAACAGCTATCAAATACCGTTTCTAATGTATCGTGAAACAAGTTATTTTATTAACATCATGTTGCTTATAAACCTCATCCCAGTCTAACTGCTGAAGACTTTCTTTGAAATTTCTAGTTGTTAAGTCATTAATGGAGCGCACAATTCTGGAGGACTGTTTCGAATTACTGACCGGAGCTATGTCATATACTGTTACTAGCTGTGGACCATGTTCAGAAAGACCATTCTCAACGGGACAAGCATTTATGTTGTGAAACCTATCTTGGTATATAAAAAAGTTATCTATCAATGTACTGCTGTCCTTTACTACCTGAGTAGTAAAATCAATAACGGATGTAAGAAAGAAATTACCACTCAGCAGCGGAGTGTGCGCTGATATGAAACTTCATGGCAGTTTAAAATTGTGTGCCGGAACCGGGACTCGAACCTGGGACCTTTGCCTTTCGCGGGCAAGCGCACTACCGACTGTGCTATCCCGACAGGCAAAGGTCCCAGGTTCGAGTCCCGGTTCCGGCACACAATTTTAATCTGCCAGGAAGTTTCAACGGATGTAAGATTGAATGAGCCAAGTAAGACGCCCAGGTCTTTCTTCCTATTACACTCTTTCAGTAAATCTACATTGAAATCACCACAAATAATAATTTGCTTCCCCCTATCTGACAGATAGCACAACAAGGCATCCAAGTTTTCCAGAAATAACTGAAAGTTTCCTGAAGGGGGCCTATATACTGTTACAATTATAAGATAATCATCATTGAGTTTAAGCTGGCAGGCACATGCTTCAATATGCTGCTCTACACAAAACATTTTTGTTTCTAAATTTTTGGCACTGTGATAGCTTTTGACATATATGGCAACTTCTCCTCTTATCTTATTATCTCTACTTACATTTGAAGTTAATTTATATCCACTGACATTCACATTTTCCATACCAGTGACATACCTTGTATTTCAGGCAAAAGTGAGGCTGGATCAGTTCACAAACGTGTGAGTGTAACCTGAAAAAAAAAAAAAAAAAAAAAAAAAAAAAAAAAAAAAAAAAATAAAAAAAAAAAGAATGTTCGCTTTCGCGCCTGGTTTAACTGAATGGTTGAGAAGAACAGTTACATTTTACCTCGTTATGTATAATTTTATATTGTATAAGATTGTCATACGATTAAGTAAAAAAATAAATCGAAACGTCTCACAAGGGGAACACGAAGTATGTTACCAACGAATTTTGATGAGTCACAGGTATATTGTGCGGGAATTCCTCCAGACCACGAAGTTAAAAGGACTTGTTCCAATGCGCCTTGGTTTCCATGAAAATCGTGATCAAAGCCCAGCGCGTAACAACTATACCTGTACTGAGTATATTAGGAGCACACGTGCCAGCGTGGTGTAATTAGCAAGGCGCTAGCCTGTCGCACATACCATCCGCGTTCAACTACAGCTTGGAACCTTTTTTTTCCACTTATCCGACGATTGATTGTGTATAATTATATGCTTTAATAGCCACTCTTATGTTAATGCTTGAGTAATTGGTCATGATAATAGCTTATGTTAATTGCTCAATATGTATTGCGCACGATTATTTTATTTTATTCCTCATTTCGAAGCATACTTTTACGGCGACTGAAAGATCATTAAACGTCTGTAGTTATCAGCTATAACATTTGTGCAGCATTTGTTAGCTGCGATTACAGTCCCCGGCCCCAGTGTTGTTACACCGTCGAATGCAGTGTGTGTCCACTTGACGCGTCCCAGCGGCTTATTATGCTGCGGCCAGGCGGGTAGCATATTGTTCACATGTAACTGTAATTACCTGATATGACTTTATCTTTACAGTAAGAAATAAGGAATATAATTATATACAATCAATCGCCAGACAAGTGTATATATATAAAAATCCGAGCAGGATTTGAATTCGGGTCGTATACGTGAGAGTCGAACACCTTGCTAATTACACCACGCTGACTCACGTACTCCTGATGACTCAGTACAGGTATAGCTGTTACGCGCTAGATTTTGATCGCGATTTTCGTGGAAATTAAGGCGCATTGGAACAAATCCTTTTAGCTTGGTGATCTAGAGGAGTTCCCGCACAATATACCTGCGACTCGTCAAAATTCGTTGGTAGCATACTTGGTGTTCGCCTTGTCAGTGAAATAGTCTTATACTTGGTGCATCCGGACACTTTCTATCCTTTTCGGTCTTCCCATGATGTAATAACCAGATTCCGCTTGCCAAGCCCTGTGTTGAACTGTGGCGGTACCTCGCCGTGAGATTCCTCTGCCTCCAGAAGGCGGCACCTCGTGTAGCTGGCGTAACGAACAGCGTGCCATTGCGACAGCCTCGCTGTTAATGGAGCGCCAGCGGCAGCGGCGATGGCCGGCCTTTCTGCGGAGGCCGCGGTCGGCGCGTTCTCACGGCGGACGCCCGGCCGCAGGGCCCGGGTTCGCATCCAGCTCGCAGTAATTAAGTGTGCCGCGGCAGGAATGCGGCCGCCCAGAGGTCCCACCGGGCCTCCAGCCTTCAGCCGCCAGCGCGCAGCGGGCACTGCAGCCAAGCGAGGCGTCGAGTCTCATATATTCCTCTGACTGTGACCTGACCTAATTAAGTCCGTGCTCCGTACGTCTTTAACAGGGCTGAAGCTGAGGTGACAAATACCGTGGGTCATCGAAATCTACAAGTACAGATGGCAGTACGAGGTGCATTCAAGTTCTAAATCCTCCGACTCTTTTTTTCTAATTAACTACTCACCCGAAATCGACGAAACTGGTGTTACTTCTCGACGTAATCGCCCTGCAGACGTACACATTTTTCACAACGCTGACGCCATGATTCCATAGCAGCGGCGAAGACTTCTTTAGGAGTCTGTTTCGACCACTGGAAAATCGCTGAGGCAATAGCAGCACGGCTGGTGAATGTGCGGCTATTGAGAGTGTCTTTCATTGATGGAAAAAGCCAAAAGTCACTAGGAGCCATTTCAGGTGAGTAGGGAGCATGAGGAATCACTTCAAAGTTGTTATCACGAAGAAACTGTTGCGTAACGTTAGCTCGAAGTGCGGGTGCGTTGTCTTGGTGAAACAGCACACGCGCAGCTCTTCCTGGACGTTTTTGTTGCAGTGCAGGAAGGAATTTGTTCTTCAAAACATTTTCGTAGCATGCACCGGTTACCGTAGTGCCCGCTGTCCCAGAACATGGACACCATCATTTCTTCAGCACTGGCGGTTACCCGAATTTTTTTTTTTTTTTTTTTTTTTTTTTTTTTTTTTTTTTGGTGGCGGTGAATCTGTGTGCTTACATTGAGCTGACTGGCGCTTTCTTTCTGGATTGAAAAATGGCATCCACGTCTCATCCATTGTCACAACCGACGAAAAGAAAGTCCCATTCATGCTGTCCTTGCTCGTCAACATTGCTTGCCAACATGCCACACGGGCAGCCTTGTGGTCGTCCGTCAGCATTCGTGGCACACACCTGGATGACACTTTTCCCATTTTCAGGTCGTCATGCAGGATTGTGTGCACAGAAATGCCAACTCAGGAGGCGATTTGTTCAACAGTCATTCGGCTATCCCCCAAAACAATTCTCTCCACTTTCTCGATCGTGTCGTCAGACCGGCTTGTGCGAGCCCGATGTTGTTTCGTTTTTGTTGTCACACGATGTTCTGCCTTCATTAAACTGTCGCACCCACGAACGCACTTTCGACACATCCATAACTCCATCACCACATGTCTCCTTCAACTGTCGATAAATTTCAATTGGTGTGACACCACGCAAATTCAGAAAACGAATGATTGCACGCTGTTCAAGTAAGGAAAACGTCGCCATTTTAAGTATCTAAAACAGTTCTCATTCTCGCCGCTGGCGGTAAAATTCCATCTGCCGTACGGTGCTGCCATCTCTGGGACGTATTGACAATGAACGCGGCCTCATTTTAAAACAATGCGCATGTTTCTATCTCTTTCCAGTCCGGAGAAAAAAATCGGAGGCCTTAGAACTTGAATGCACCTCGTAGTATAGGGTGACCAAACGTATCGTAAAACCGGGATTGCCGCGGTGGAGTGGCTGAGCGTTCTAAAGCCGTCGGCACACGGAGCGAGCACCTGAAAGAGTGTCATCAACCTACTGAGTTTCTGACGTCACAACGTAAGAACCGCACGTTGGCGAGGCTTTTCCAATGTGTGTGGCAGTATCAAGCATGCCAGATATTCTCAACGAGCGGTTGAACGACCACCAATAAGGTGGGAGAACGCCACCGATGTCACACCACGTGGCTATCTGGGAAAGGGGTAATCCTTTTCGGCAGAGAGATGCAGACGACATATTGGCCGTCGTATTTCGTGGGTTTTATGTATATATCTTAGGTCTTATGAAAGTATGACATTTCAAAGCAAGTAAAAGTAACAGAGTAAATTGAGAATCTCTCGAAAACCGGTCATTAGAGGTACTATTTGTTGAAATAAATGACCGGAAATGTCTTATAGTGGTAAAAAAATTTCCGTGTTACAGTAATCTGCCGTTTCAAGGCAAGACGGACTGAATATCTATCAACACAAATTGTTCTTTACATCATTTGTTGTAATTACATGTCAGCAACCGACATATCGGCCAGTAGGTGTATACAAGTCTAATACCTCCGTCGATAACACCCGGGTACCTTAGGGGCCATAGTGTAGGCAGCAAAGTTGTAGACTGTAAACTGGAAGCTACCCCACGGCGCTGGTTCAACCTTCATTGCAAACAAATATTTTTCTTCTTTTATTCGGGTTTTCTGATAGAGGAAAAGACTTTCCTATAAATATCATAGAAGTATACTGCATAATATTCTATGCTATGTAAACATAAGTGTGCATACTCTGAGGAGCGAGTTAGTTGGCTTCGTTTCATGAACAAGACAGTTTGCACAGTACTTGGAGTAAAATACGCACGTTATTCTTTCACGTATTACATTTTACACGTTCTTAACATTCTTCTACTGAATAGTAACACTGTGAAAGGATGACCTTTAAATTGTACTAAAACGCGAGACTGTTGCAATAATGTTTGCCTTATGTGGAGGCCTTTTCTAATTTTATATAGCATAGTTTTTCACAAAACTTTTATGATTCGCTGCACTTATTGACATCACTCGCAACTTTTATAAGAGTTTTGTGCTCATAGATATTTTGTTGCTACTTATGTAGGCCTATATCACAGTACATAACGAACATAAGCAAAAGCGTGGAAAAAGAAGTAAATCAGGAATTCCATTCCTTTCATTTTACGAACAGTGTGATTCCAGAACCAGATGCTGACGCCAGCTGTCGATGGAGCGCGTTGCGATCGTGTGTAGGTCGTTGAGGCATTTGTCTCGTATGCACAAGTCGCTCTGTCTCCGAGCGTTGAGCCGCGCGTTGGACTCGGCACGTTGACCACACACGTTCAGACACACGCTCCGTGTGCCGACGGCTTTAATGTGCCTGATCCAACGTGCGGTTGAACGCTCGGACACGACGCGACTTGTGCATACGAGAAGAGCTACACACGATCGCAACGCGCTCCATCGACAGTTGGCGTCAGCATCTCGTTCTGGAATCACATGTTCGTGAAATGAAAGGAATGAAATTCCTGATTTACCTCTATTAACAGGCTTATTTCCACGCTTCTGCCTATCTTCGTCATTTACTGTGATATATGCCTACATAATAACAACGAATGAACATAAGACTCTTAGAAAAGTTGCATGTTATGTCAATAACTGCAGCGAATTATAAAAGTTGCATCACAAACTGAACGATATAAAATTAGAATAGGGCTTCAGATAAGACACACATGATTGCAATATTATCGCTTTTTAGTAAAGCGTAAAGGTCTACCTCGATCAATGTTACTATTCAGTAGTAGAATTTTTAGAACGTTTAAAATGCAAGTCGTGACACTAAAGTGCGTGACACTAAGGTGCGAACTGTCCTGTTCATAAAACGAATCCAACTATCTCACTCCTCAGAGGATGCGCACTAATGTTTACATAGCATCGAATAGTAGACAGTATTCCTCTGTGAAATTAATAAGTATTTGAGCCTATCAGAAAACCCGAGTATGAGGGAAAGAAAAAAGAAAATACTTCTACACCGGTGGGCCTTGATCCCACGCCGCGAGACGTGTCATGGTACGCAACCCACATCGTTGCTGCCTGTGCTACGCCGGATAGCCTTCTTTGATCCCTCCGACGTATACCCTAATGCTAAATATGTAGGTTGCTGACACGTACTTACAATAAATCATATAAAGAAGAATTCGTTTATCACGGATCTTCAGTGCGCCGTTGCCTTGAAAGGGCAGGTTTCTGTAATCCGTAAACAAATAGTATCCTTAATGACCGGTTTTCGACAGATTCTCAATTTACTCAATTACTTTTACTTACTTTGAAATGACATATATTCGTAAAACCTAAGTTATATACAAACCCATGAAATACGAGCTTCTATTGACGCCCAATATGGCATCTTCATCTCCCTACCGAAAAGAGTCGTTTCCTCCCCCGGACAGCCACGTGGTGTGACGTCGGTGGCGTTCTCCCACCTCATTGGTGATCGTTCAGACGCACGTTGAGAATATCTGCCATGCTTGATACTGCCCCACACGTTGGGAAAGCCTCGCCATCGTGCAGTTCGACGTTGTGTCTTCAGAAACTCGGCACGATGGCCACACTCGTTCAGATACAAGTTCCGTGTGTGGACGGCTTAAGGCGCTAAACTGCGGAGCGCGCCGCTGCTCGCCGTTGGAGATTCGAGTCCTCCCTCCTGCATGGGTGCATCTATTGGTCTTAGCATAAGTTAGTTTAAGTACTTTGTCCCTGATGACTAGTGTAGTTAAGTCCCATAGATTTACAAACATTTGAACATTCCTTCTCTCTCTCTCTGTCTCTCTCAAGTATACCTGCCCACGCCCCCCCCCCCCTAAACCCTCCTCCCTCCCCTTGGCGAAAAATGTACCCAGATTTCTTAGTTTTGTTAATAAATTTTGTTAAAATGCGTTTTACTTTATATTTCATCCGAATGTTTGCGCGGAAATGTTATAGTATTACACGATATTCTTACCGATTATGCGTCATGACAAGAGATTCTTAATTCTACGAGATCTCTAAAGGTCATACAATATTTCAATCAGTGGATGACGATTTATATTGACGAAATTAGTCACTGACAGAAGATAACGATGTGCGATTTTCGCTTACAGTAATTGAAATAAGTTGTATGGATTATACTGTGGTTGGAACTAAGAATAATGCCAACTGTTTTTGAAATCCGATACAAAAGCGTCACATGTTTGCACTTGTTACTGTCCTTCAAAGTCGTCACCAGTGTTGTCTAGAACCAGTTGCCAGCGATGTGGAAGGCATAGTAGACGGTTAGCAGAGCCTGTTCTGTTGATGGTGCGAATGGAGTGGTCTACTGCCTGTCGAATCTCTGGAACATTTCTGGAGCGAATGCCAGGCTCTGTTAATGGTACACTTCGCCTTCCATATCGCTGGCGACGGGTTCAACACAACGCTGGTGACTACTTTGAAGGACAGCAACAGGTCCAAACATGTAACGCTTTTATATCGGTTGTGAATATATAGTTGACACTATTTAAGTTCCAACACTAGTAAATTTAAATTATTTTTTTGTACAGAACTGTTTGGTAGGAGATTTAGTATTTTGTCTGGAGTTTGGACATCGTATGAAATGTTGCGAGAATATGGACGCATCTCGACCACCTGGCAGCCTAAGTGACGTCTGGTGACTACTCCATGTCGGACATCACTGGGCTTAAAACTGGTACGTTGTATGGTGGGATAAAGGTATGGCTGTTCTATTGATAGGAAAACAGGGTCGCTACAGGGACTTGGCAATTGTGAATCAGCTAAAGGAGGTCTGTATTAAAGCTACTCATTCAAAACTGATCTGATGTTAAATGCAGCACTAATAATTATAATCATCTGGTAGTTAACACTCATGATAACTAACTTTTCAATCAAGCTGATTAAAAATTAGTTGAATACATTTATTATTCATTAACACTATAATTATGTTTGGTTATGGCCCTAATGTTAATAATTGCACAGTTAAATAAGAAACAGTGCGTTTAAACTGATCGAAAGCGCAACGGATATTTTGAACAAAGTAAAAACAATACGTAGTCTGCATAAGGCTCACTGACTACACTGTAAATTGAACTGCGAGAGAAATCTGAAAAAAAAGACACAAACCAATTTCTAATAATGCAACTGCAAGAATATATCCCGCTAACTGACTGATTGCAGAAACTTAGTATTTTGTTCACCTGTGTAGTATTGCACAACAATCACTATTATCAATAAACCTCAAACCAATAAAGAAATCTGTTAATCAAACTCAGCTTAGCCAATACTATGCTTTGATTTTAATAGACAATAATTTTCAATGAAAGGAAGCTTTCTAACTACAAAAGTGAAAGAGGTTAAGTAGTTGAATTTTCTTAATTATTATTAGCAATAATCATTACATTACCTTATGATTGGAGAACAAGAAAGATACATATATGAATGACACAAAATCTTATAAACATAGAACTGTCTGTGAAAATCAGATTTCAAAATTATTCCAACAGCTCGTAAAAAACTTGCTGCCTCAGCAGCCAACTAAAGCACGTCCGTTGAAAACCAGAGCTACACACCGACTCCCTCATTCTGTTCAGCTGCTACTCACATACATAGTCTTTGACAGAGATGTTACACAACAGAGTAAACCATAGACGTAGTTACTCAAAGAAGTTCATACAACGTTTTACATACAAATATCGATACAAGAGAGGCAAATCAATATTATTGAATTTGTACAGACATGTTTCAAGGTCTCCCGACGACTCATTCTGCTGTTACTGCCTACTGACAGGACTATACAATCCAACTCCTTTTCTATTGGAGGTGCACTTCGCCTCGCAAGTGTTTAGTTCCGCGTTGCTCGACTAGGTGACGCAGTGGTATCACAGTGTACTCGAATTCAAGACAAGTTCACAAAAAAAAGAAAAAATATATATAAATAAAATAATAATAATAATAAAATTAAAAATAAAGTTCTTCACTCGTCTTTATTTACGTTTTCGGTGACTTTCCTAAATCACCCTAGACACATGCCGGGCTGCTTGCTTTCAAAGGGCACGGCTGACTTCACTCCCCATCCATGATAATCCGCCTCTAATAACCACGATGTCGACGAGACGTTAAAGCCTAATGCTCCTTCCTTTTTTTTTTTCTTTTTCAGTTTCGCATTGCATTAAGATGGCTCTTTACCGTGGATCAGGTAATGCAAAAAATGTTCAAATGTTTGTAAAGCTTATGGGACTTAACTACGGGGTCATCAGTCCCTAAACTTACAAACTGCTTATGAACTAACTAAGTCTAAGGACGGCACAAATATCCATGCCCGAGGGGGGATTCGAACCCCCGACCGTAGTGGCCGTGCAGACCGTGACTGGAGCGCCTCAGTCCCCTCGGCCACAGCGGCCGGCTCAGGTAATGCACTATGTACGCTTGCGTCGAAATGCTAATGACGTCAATTCCCAATCGCATTGATCGCTACATGGCCGTAGTGACGTAATTACAATGCTCAGGAGAGTATGAGAATGATTGGGAGGTGCAAGGTCCAGCAGCTGACAGCTAACCCGGCTGCGCCCAGGCCGGCTGGCGGTGGTGTGCGCTGTCCCCAGACATGTGCTCTCTCCCAGTGACGGCCAGCCAGCACGCAATTAAGCGGACACCCGGCGCCTCGGTTCGATGCCCAAACAGAGCGACTGGCGGCAGGCCGCGCCCGCGCCCCAATTAACGAATCAATCAATGAATCAACCGCGACAGGCGCAGCCCGAGCCCAGTTACCACGACGTCGCTGGCCTCGTCCGCGCCTCACATTCCGGGTCTGTTTGGCTCCTGGAGGGATCCGGGACCGCCAGGACCCACTGCCTTACGCCCTTTTGTCTCGGTTCGTGTTGAAATCCGAGAGTGAGGCAACTTGAGACATTCTCTGTCTACATGTACATCTACATGGGATACCCTCCAAGTCACATTTAAGTGCTGGCAGACGGTTCATAGTACCACATTTATACTATTCATCAACTATTCCATTCTCGAATAGCACGCGGCAAGAAATAACATCTGAATCTCTCCGTCAGAGCTCCGATTTCTCGTATTTTATATTAATGATCAATACTACCTATGTATGTGGGAGTCAACAATATATTTTCGCATTCGGAGGAAAATGTTGGTGATTGGAGTTTGGCAAGTAGACAAAGCCACAGCGATAAACGCCGTTCTCGTAATGATTCCAATTCCAGATCCGGTATCATTTCCGTGACGCTCTCTTCCCTGTATCGTGACAATACCAAACGAGCTGTCCTTTTTTTGTACTCTTTCGATGGCTTCCGTCAAACCCACCTGATAAGGATCCCACTCTTGATAAGGATCCCACTCTGGGCAGCAATACTCGAAATGAGGAAGGACAAGCGTAGTGTATGCACTGTCTTTAGTAGTTCTGTTGCATCTTTTAAGGGTTCTGCCAATAAAACGCAGTCTCTGATTCGCCTTTCGTGCGACATTATTTACGTGTTCTTTCCAGTTTAAGTCTGATTCAATAGTAATTCCTAAGTATTTAGTGGAGTTTACGGCCTTCTCATATGATTGATTTATCTTGTAAACAAAGTGTAACATATTTCTTTTCGTACTCATGTGGACGACTTCCCACTTCTGCAACAGATTTCTTTTCGTATTCGTGTGGACTACTTCACACTTCTCATTATTTAGAGTCAATTGCCAATTTTTACACCATTCTCATATCTTATTAAGATCTTTCTGCAGTTGGTTTTGATCTTCAGATGACTTTACTAGTCGATAAATGACGGTTTGATCTGCAAACAACCTAAGAGAGCTGCTCAGATTTTCTCCCAAGTCGTTCATGTAGATAACAAACAGCAGAGGATCGATAACACTACCTTGTGGAACGCCGATTATCACCTCTGTTTTTGTCGATGCCTTAAAATCAATCACTACAAACTGTGTCGACAGGAAATACCATATCCAGTCACAAATCTGGGTTGACACTCCATTAACCACGCAATTTTATTAAAAGCCGTATGTAGGTACGGTGGCAAAAGCCTTCTGGAAATCTAAAAATATGGAATCAATTTGAGATCATTTGTCCATCGCACTAATCACTTCGTGTGAGTAAAGAGCTAGTTGTGTTTCACATGAACTATATTTTCTAATTCTTGGGTTAATAGATCATTCCGTTCAAGATAATTGACAATATTTGAATACAGGATATGTTCCAAAACCCTGCTGCAAATTGGCGTCATTGAAATAGGCCTGGCCTAACAGACCGTCCGAATAGAGCTCTGAGCCAATGACGTCCTATGCCGAGGAATAGTTACCCTGCTGCGAACTGACTCTCTTCATGCTGGTCGACTGCTTCTGTAACAGTGTTGCTACTAACTGCAACCAGACTGTTGAGACCCATTGTGTTGTCTTAAGGGCATTCGAAATGCCCTATCTCGCCAATTTTAAATTTGCTAACTTTATGTCCATTTTTCTCTGGAACTGTTATGTGTAGAACTTCGAAATTCTGGCAGCTATATATATATATATTGTTAGCTCCCTGAACCAGAACCAATGTTATCTTTTTGATAGTATAATCTGTATGAATTCTTTGCCGTTAAGCAATTGTTATTGGAAAAACTTTAACATAAATTTCCTTGGGTCAGAGAATAAGCCAGATTTTGCGTTTTTTAACTGTTATATAGCATTTTGTGAAAATTTTAATGTCATTGGTTTAGTTGTTTGTGAGACAAATGTACATTTAACACTAAAAATGTCAAGTGCTAGAAAATCCGATAAAGTATTCTGATAATTCACAAATACATCTTATTCTAATATCAAAAGCGCCCATTAGAGTAATCAGGGTCAATTTCCAGTTCTTTTTTTCCCACCTAGATGCTACCTTCTCCTTGTTTTTTGTGTGTTAATCTAGACTGCGTACTGAGCCTCCATTACATGTTATCCAGAAGCCGAAGACCTCTGATGGTGTTGATACCACGAACAATGCCAAGACTTTCCATGACCTTTAGCCTACCCGTATTACAATCAGTGAATCAAACTACAGAATCACTGATTCCCTATATCAAAGTTTTATACCAACAACTACATTCTTAGGTACACGAGTCCATATGAACTGTTAAATGACTCGTTTTTATTCTGGGTACAACCATAAGACATTTTATCACAAGATTATGTACCAACGTAAAGATCAAAGATTCTACAACTAAAGAACGAAATCCATAACCTTCTATACCTAACATTTTCGGAAATAGCAAGATCTGTGTTTGTAAACATCGCTAGTTGATTAATTTCGAAAGTGAACACATGATTTTTAAAAACGTAACAATAAAAATGCCTCCTATTAGAATTTATTGAAAAATTTTACACGATTTTAAACAGAAAACTTCAAATTACTTTATAAGCTCAAAAACATGATTTTTTACCATTTTGCGTCATTCCATCTCTCCTTAACTCACGGACGGCCAGACTTTAGCTGCTCCCTCAACCGACAGAGGGGACATTTTGACCCCTACCTTTTAACAAAAATGTTCTGAACCACTAATTAGATTTTTTTGTATTTGTTCTATTGTAGTGATGGCAAGATATATATGCCTTTTAAGATACATAATAGTGAATAAAAAGCACAGATTACAAGCCATATTATTTATTGACATATAAATAAATTTAACTGAAACAGGTAAGAAGCCGAACAAGTAAGTATGTGATAGGTTTCTCTTTGTTACAAATGAATAAAAACAGAACTTTTCATGTTACATCAATTTACGCTACTCCATTGTTTTACATAATTGACACATTTATAATCAGTTTTTTAGTATACTGTCCACAAACCATCTTCTTACAGCCGCGGTAGAGTGCTTGAGCGTTCTAAGGCGCCTTGCTGCGGAGTGGACGGTTGCTCACGGTCGAAGGTTCCAGTTCTCCTCGGGCATGGGTGTCTCTGATGTCCTTAGTGTAAGATACTTTAAGTTACTGTAAGTAGTTTGTAAGCCTAGGGACTGATGACCAACGTACTTAAGTCCCATAAATTATAAACATTTTTAGATTGTGATATCTTCTTGCAAAACAGTGCACTTGGAAATAGCTATATTACATTTGCAGAACTTGACATTTACGGCGTTTATGTCTTCATATTAATTTTTATTATTTCCATAATTTCTGTGGTCATATGACAAAAGCGTTTCTTCTCATACTCAGAGCGTAGTTCACTTGCTAGCTGATGAATAAAATATCTTATTTTGATCTTCTTCCCAGTAACAGCCCTGAATACTATAGATGCATTTATTCCTGCCAGGTCAAGAATAATGTAGAAGGCTATATTGTTGAGGCAGCCTTGACAGAATACTGACTGCCCATTTTGTCTACCATGCCAACTCCAAATTTTGTTTCGTTTTGGCGCTTTTTCTCATCTGCATTTATAGTAGCACTAGGATGAAGGGAAGACATTACTAGCACAGTTTTTAGTTTATTTTCTTGATAGACTGTCAAGGAAATATCATCATGTTTCTAAAATTTTGTCGAATACAGTGGAAACTTCAAGGAGTTCAGAGGATGTGGTATTCCTCTTCTTGCTCTATTTACTGTTCCTACAATGGAGATTAATGTTTCTTTCAGATTTTTCGCTAGTTTGAGTGAAGTAATTGTCTGTAGTAACATTTCTGCCTTTGCCCATAAATGGTCCATAAGACGCATCGTACAGTATGGTCACCGAGTTAAGTAGACCACTGAGCATATATCTGCTTTCACCATCTACAGCTAATCAGTACTTTTGTCCCTACTTGTCAGGCTCTGAAGCTATGAATTTTGTGACGGGCACCTGGTTTTACTCACTCATCTATTGTTATGCCAGTCCCAGGTTTGTAACACGTTATACAGTTTTCTATGAATTAGTTCCAAGAAGCAGAACCCAATGCAAACTTATCATTCTGTAATCGTACATCATCTCTGAATGTCTGCGTGAAAACTCTTCCTCTCAATCGGCAGAAAAAAGTTCGGCACCATTTGAATCACATTCCACAATTCTGTGTAAATCTGCAAGAATCAGATAAATAGTGTTAGCAGTTCACTCCAGTCTTCACCTCACAGTCAGCTTTCACAAACTAATTCTTACAAGAGAATGACGAACAATGTCGACCTGATTCCATTTTTGTCATTTCATACCGCAATAATATGAACAGAGGTAAATTATTGCACACAAATTAAAGTCACCGACACTTCAGAATTCATGAGAAGATTGTAAGGCATAATGAAAAAAAAAATTATAGTTTTATCTGGTATCTGGGCCTTAAAGGTAAAAGTGAAGGAAAGAGATAATCAGTTGTGTGAAATGAGTTGTTATTCAGTACAATGGAATTACATGCCAAGTCAATAAATTTTATAAAAATAAAAGTTGTCCTAATAATTCTTCGAAACATAGCTGTCTCTTAAAAACCGAAAAGGGACATTTTGACCCATGTGGGTGTTCTAATGTTAAATGACAGCATTGCTGGATAGACAGAATAGTGTACACACCACATCCTCCAGTGTCGGTGCGTGGTATTATTTCAGTATTGGTGTAGGAAACCTAACCTACACCATCAATTGGTTCTACAGTGACCATTGCCCCGTAACGGACCGAAAATCGCTGCCGACCTCGTAAAAAGCCCAGGAGTTTGCATTCCTATAGCAACTCTGTATCAGACAGCTCGGCCAATTTTACTTTTGCCAGCGACGAGTCAAGGCCTGACCGTGGCACCATGTAACAGGTTCGCCAGTGACGTCACATGGCGTTGCAGCGATGGCGTTGGTTCAGCACTGATCTTATCACGTGACCTGGTTGAGTGCTCAGGCCTGTGTTTTTCGCTGGCTGCGGTGTTGCAGACTGCGTGCAGACTGACCGGAAACTGCCTGAAGTGTTCCGCTAGGTAGCACCACTCTACAGAGAAGACGACACTTCTCCCCATTCTTCTCTCAGCATTCTTTCTTCCTGGGTATGTCATTCTCACACTCACAGTTTTAGCAATACTGACATTTCAGACATTGATATTAATTTGGTGTCTTTCACAAAATGTTTTTAGGGAATATATTTAGAAGAAATATTTTCTCATCAACATATCTATACTTTATATTTTTGTTGTTACACAACTTAAATTCAGTGACATTTGTAAAAGTGGCTTGATTGTTGGTGTTACTGCAGCCGTAATGTTAATATTTGTCAGATTTTTGAATATTATTTCAGAGTATTTTCCGATAAATTGTGTTTTTTCAAGCTGATTGAATGTTTTGTGTTCCGATAGCGCAGTTATCTATGTATTGCTGTATCTGATATGTTGTAGATACTGACGACTAGCTCATTATATTAAGTTCCACAGTTACAATGGGGCGCAGTTAAGTGTCGAATGCCCCACGAGTCAGGTTTGGGAAAGCTGCAGTTTCTTATTTATAAAACTGAGATGCCTTCGAGTATAATAGGTGATTGTAAAATATTTTTGTTTGCTGATGATACCAGCTCGGTAGTGAAGGATTTTTTTTTTTTTTCGTAATATTGAGACAGTAACAAATAATACAGTTCAGGAGATAAGTTCATGGCTTGTAGAAAATAAATTGATGTTAAATCACAATAAAACTAAGTTTTACAATTTATAACACATAATTTAACAAAAGCTGATATTTTGATTACACATAATAGGCATATGATAAGTGAGACTGAACAGTTCGAATTTTTAGGTGTTCAGATAGATAGTAAGTTGTCGTGGAAAACCCTTGTTCAGGATCTTGTCCAAAAACGAAATTCTGCTTGATTTGCCATTAGAAAAGTATCTGAAATAAGTGATTTTTTAACACGAAAATTAGTCTACTAAACTTATTTTCATTCACTTATGATGTACGGCGTTATCTTTTGGGGTAACTAGACTGATACAAAAAGAAAATTTTTGCCTCAAAACTGGCGATTCGAGCAATATGTGGCGCAAGTTCCGCGAAAGTCGCGTCGACCTCTTTTCAGTAATCTGGGAATTCTGACATTGGCGTCACAATATGCATTTACTTTAATGTCTTTTGTTGTTAACAATATCAGCTTATTCTCACGCGTAATCAGCTTTCACCCAGTGAATACTAGACGGAAATCGAATTACATTTGGGTCACATCTCCTAAAGTCTTGTGCATAAAGGTGTGCAGTATTCTGCAGCATCCATTTTCAATAAGCCGCCAGCAGAACTCAAGAATCTTAGTTCTAACCCACGTACTTTTAAGCCTAAATTGTAGAATTCCTTTTATTCTGTCGAGGAACTCATGGAAAAATTAAAAAAAAATCTAATTTCTTTTATTCGTTATTGATATTTTTTACTTAGGCTTAAGATGTTCATGTGCATACGACCACTTTAAGTTTTTATATTATCATTCTTTTGTTAAACTTCATGTACTGACTTGTTCCATGACCATGGAGTCTTGCTCCTCAATTAGGTCCTACGAAACAGAAAACCAAATTATTGTTATTATTATTATTGTCTACCTTCTGCGGTGCGAGTTAAAATGAATAGCGTAAATAATTTACAAGCTGTAGACATTTTTCAGATTTCTGATTACAAGAAGTTTGCTGTAAAGACACTAGGCTAAATGTTAGCAGTCGTAAATATTGTGCAAAATATTAATATTGGAAATGAACATATTAAAAGAACGTTTAAGATGGTTATTTGTGATAGCGTTGATTGGTTATGTTGCTATGACGTTAAAAAAACATTTTTCAGCTTCCCGTGTATGTTGTTTGGCGGGGAGCAGTCGTGGACGCAACTGGGAATCAAATAGGCATAAACAGACATAAATCATCTATGTACCAAAGTGAAGCAATTCTCACAAAATATTATTAAAGAATCGTACTTTTTGGATGTAAAGGTAGCTTAACAACTGGATACATCGTACAAAATTAAGATTGCGGAGTATGATGAAGAAGTTAGACATGATAGGTATATGTTACATATTTCAATAATCTGTGTTTGTTTCTGTCCTTTCCTTAGAATTGGCATTAAGAGGCCATGATGAAATTGGTAGCGGGAGTGGAATAGGAAAGAAAGTGCCTATTAGTGGTACAGTGTACCCTCCGCCACGCACTTTACGCTGGATTGCGGAGTGTATATGTAGATGTAGAATCATCATCAAACTTTCGTGTATTCGGAGGACTCATAATTTTTTGCCCTGAAATGGATGCATTTGAATAACTCAAATGTCTTCCAAACGAACATGCAAAAGAAAGAGAGCAAATTATGTTGAAAGTATACTTAGAGGAAATTTTCCCACTAAGTAAAGAAGTCAGAACATTTAGTTGTTACAGCTATGAAACAAGTGACATATAAAGAATAGCCAAATATTCCTCAAACGCTATTGATACCCTTATACTATCCAAGCCATGCAGGTGTGCGACTACTGGCTGTTCGAGATGATCATACACCACATTAGGGGCAACCAGAATGACTTTTTTACTGTTATGGTAGCCCTATGATGCCTCGCTCTAAGTAAACACCATGCTAACCTCAAGCAGAGTTGAGATAGCAAACTATCGTACTGCATCACATACAAATACAATTGTAACCAACATATGAATAAAATACGTTACCAAATGTATATTGTGTATGGCCGCGGCGAAGTGACCCAGCTCTTTGAGCCGCTGTGCTCCGATGCGCGAAGCCATCCCCGTCAGGGGTTGGAATCCCCCCTCGTGCTGGGATGTTTGTACTGTCTTTAGTATAAGTTAATTCATAAGTAATTTGTAAGTTTAGGGACTGATGACACCGCAGTTAAGTCCCATAAGTTTTACAAACATTTAAACATTTATTGTGCATGATATTTCACCTGATCCTCTAATTCTTTTGAACAGTGCACTTGTCTATTTAGCAGTGAAATTTCTTGCATTTCTAGGAGAACACGCTATTCTAAACTTGTTATTAGTGGTTCATAGTGTGCGTTATTCTTGCGTTTGACGGTTGAAGGTCATCATTAAATTGATCGACTGTCCTATCTTCCATGTTTTGAATACTTTCTTTCACGCTTTCAAACCGCGAATTACAATAGCTTCCATGGTTTTAATACTCTCTTTAACCCCTTTATTACTCCCTTCGCTGGTTTCAATACTTCCGTCAAATTTTTACATAATTATCTGGAGCAATTGGTTAGTGTCGATTATTGTTTATGAGTGCCGAAGATATCTAATGAATTGTACCTCATCTGTTGATGGGACAGTATATCTCAGAGGTGAAGACAATAATAAAATTCACAATATCAATATTTCTGGCTCCATCCTCTATCTATCGCACCTATAGATCACACAACTTCTCACTTCAGCAGTCTAACCTGGAGTGCTCTGTCTCCGGTCGAACAATGACCTCCTAGAGAAAATTGTATTAATGCAACACTGTGTATTCCTTCCTAGAGAAAAGCAGTTGTAACACAAATGTTCAAATGTTTGTAGTTATAGGACCTAACTGAAATGGTCATCGGTTCGTAAACTTACAGAATACCAAAAGTGACTTATGCTGAGGACAATACAAACACCCATTCCCCTAGAGAGGACTTGAACCTCCGACGGCGAATGGCCACGCGCACCGCAGCACGGCTATTACGCCGCGGCGTTATAAGACATTTTGCAATTTTTACAAGTGTTTCTAACATTATAGTACAAATGCATTTATCTCTCGAAGACGATTTTTTAATTGATTCCAAATTGGCGGGTCATTTTAGACCTGTTCACTTTGTAGTAGGTGATAGCCCTCACCTCAAATATATATTACATATTATTTTCTTGTCTAGGCTTCGCACAGTGTTCTTAAGCACCCAACACCCAATGGTAAAGTTAGGAAAAAAAAAATAATTTAAAAAAAAAACTTGTTCCACTGCTGCATGTAAGTCTTTAGCATCATTGCATTCTTATGCAACTACGAGGCATGTTTCTAAGTAGGTTCCGTTTGAACATAAGTACACAACAGAAGGTTATTTCAAAAGAGTAAATTTATTTTCAAAAAATAAATATTTTATTTTCAGACATATTTTCCAATTTGTGCTAACACTTATCACATCTCTCAACCAATTTTAAAATATCCTCTTCATAAAAACATGCCGCCTGCTCCGATTACCAAGATTTCACTGCCTTTTCACGTCGTCTTCATCATTGTAATGGTCGCCACTGTTGTTTGAGGTGGAGGAACAGATGGTAATCGCTCGGGCAAGATCAGGACTGTAGGGTGGGTGGTGTAAAAATGTTCAAATGTCTGTAAATCTATCGGACCAAACTGCGTGGTCATCAGTCCGTAGCTTACAAATTACTTAAACCTAGGTAAACTAACCTAAGGACAACACACACACCCATGCCCTAGGGAGGACTCGAACCTCCACGGCGAGCAACCAAGCGCTCCGCAGCGAGGTGCTTTAGACTGCTCGGCTACTCCACGGCGGCGGGTGGTGTAAAACGTCCTAGCCGAAACTGTATAACAAATCGCGGATCTTACCTGAAGAGCTTCTGATAGTGGTTCCAAGTTGCATGAAACAGACCAAAAAAACACTACGCCTATCCAAAACCACCGACGCCATGATTTTGCATTGGGACAGAACTGTTTGGCCTTCACCTTTACAGGCGAGTGTGTGTGTCTCTATTCGATGCTCTGTTGCTTCCATTCGGGCGTGATATGCGAAACGCATGTTTCGTCTCCAGTTACGATCTGACTCAACTAGCGCACACCTTCTTCGTGATAACAAGTCAGGACGGGCCCATACAGGTTACCTACAGAGCCACTGCCTTCGTGAAATCAAAGCCGTACTATAGCCGTGATGACGATATGCACTGAGGCAGGTTGAGGCACCTGCTTGGTAGTTAGGCATATGCAATGAAGTTTGAAATTATTCCAAGCGTCGGCCTACCAATCAGGTGCCTCAACCCCGCTTCAAGCATGATGTCATCACGGATATGCTACGGCCTTGATTTCACGAAGGCAGTGACAGAGCTGAAACTGAGCACAGTTGTTTCCGAGGCCTGCCGTACAAGACGCACACGCCCGTTGCAGTATGCGCGAGAACTACTAGCGTGCCGGCCGCGGTGGCCAAGGAGACTGAGGCGCTCCAGTCACGGTCTGCACGGCCACTACGGTGGGGGGTTCGAATCCCCCCTCGGGCATGGATATTTATGCCGTCCTAGTTCGTAAGTAGTTCATAAGTAGTTTGTAAGTTTAGGGACTGATGACACCGTAGTTAAGTCCCATAGACTATTCAAACATTTGAAACTACTAGCGTGTACAACAAAAAGGACCTTACTTAAACATCACGCCACGTAAAATGCAACAGACATATATTCGAAAAGGAGACGATTTGTTATGGTCAACGTCTTTGAAATGAGTAATGCAAGTACGACTGTGACCTGCATTTGTTCATTCTAACTGTTCGAATCTTTTTCTTTTACTTCTGAATCTCGAGGAAAAGGTGTAAAGAGAATTTCAAGTCCTGTATTACCTCTGTGCTCATTCGCCTCGCGCGACTACCTTCTATGCTCTGTGAGTCCGGGTCCCCGCCTCCTAATGAAGGCACCCCTCTCCCTCATGGACTTGTTCCTTTTTCGGCGTGCCTGTCAGTGGCGGACTGCGACATGACAAGTGTCCGCTGATGGACAATCCTGCCGGCTGCCTGCCGGCTGGGCGACCGCCACACGCCAGCCCAGAGCGCAATTACCCGCCGCTCACATCACCTCACCCCTACCCCACCCCTCTTCTCCATCCTCTCATCCGACCCAGCCCGAACCCGCAAGCGCTAAGGGGCCTCTTGCAGTAGCGTCCTGCCTTCACGCACGAGTGCCCTGGGACGCACGTGCTTCGGTCGACAATCTGGAGCCAGCTGAGTTCTACTGTGGATACTTCTGGAGAATTTTAAACCCGGAGTACACCCCCACTTACCAAGCTTCCGCAGCGACACCGACCTCTAGCTTCATCGGACAGTATGGTGTACGTAGTAGCATGTAAGATGACTTACAAGGTGACCACTTGGATATCCGATTATAGAATTTTGTTAAATTTATGGTACATGAAGTTCATAACTTAAATATCAACCAGCCAACGCCATTCGACGCAACTCTAAAAATTCTAGAGAAAATCCACTTTGAAATTTTGGAAGTGCTTGTAAGTATCTTACATCTTATAAAATAGGCTGTATGTGTGTATGTATGTATGTTCCACATCTCCTCCTAAACTACTGGACCGATTTCAACCAAACTTGGTATACATGTTCCTTAATACCAGGTAACAGACACTGTCGGGGTAACAATCACCTACAGCACATACGTAAGGAGATATGACGTCATAAACAATGAGATGTGCGAAAAAATGTTGCGTCAAACGACAATGCTGCACATTTCCTCCTAAACCACGGAACCGATTTCAACCAAATTTGGTACACGTGGTTCTTACGTGAGATAACAATTGCTGTAGGAGTACGAACCACATACGACACATGGTTCGAAAGATATAACGTGATAAACAATAGTAATCGCAAAAACTGCTACATAATGCGACGAGACTTTATAAGTACTTGGCGACTTGCAACAAACTTTAAATGTAATTTCAAACCTTTATTAAACTTTTTCTCGCAGATAACCAACTCCAAAATACTGAAAGGAAAAAAGTTTTTAGCTTACTACTTCTTCCGTTGTTCATGGATCAAAACTATGGCATTCTGTATAACGTCACAATTTATAATTTCTACACTACCAACTGAACTCGCAGGAAATTTTGCAACCACAATAAATACTTAAATCTGAATGTATGTTGGAAATTGTGTCAAAGTACAACACGTAGTTCATGAGATATGAGGTCGTAAAGAGTAACGTTATGGAAAACCGCCCCATCAAGCATCACGTTTTAATATACTACTTCTTTACTACTAACCATACTTCCAATATATTTCACCGGCATACAACACTTATACAAATCAATATACTCCTGCAAAATTTTACAATTGTACAACATATCTATACTAATAATAAATCTGTAAATGTAGGTCTTGGAACAACATATAGTCTCATTTTCATGAAAAAACGGATCACGGAAAGGATAACATCACAACTGAACGTTTTTCATCGACACCCGTCAACATACTTAGCATTTCTTTGTTTATTTGGGCACGTTTCACTTTTTGTATTAAAAACTTTATGAAGATCGTTATGGACAATAACTTTTACTTACAATTGACATCTTTGCTAGGACAACTGAGTTTATTGACAGAGCGATCCAACATGGATTCTATTTTTACTGACTGAGGTCCGTAACCCTAAAAAGCCATGATACACACAGGCCCTCTTTCAAAAACCGTTGCGAAGCACAGGCATATAAGCTACTCAATAAATAAAACTTTAACAACTACCGTTATAAATTAGTTGATAGGCTTCACAACCATACTGTCGATGGTTCGAATCCCTCCGTGATACATATATTTCTTCGTTGTTTTCGAATAGTGACACCATTTTAATAGCTAATGGTAATTTTATCAGCAATGCACTTATTTTTGTTTATTCGTAGTTATTTACATTTTATAAAATATTGTCGATAACAATTACATAAATATATAAAAAAAACATTGCAAATTACATATTTGTGGCAATACTGAAAAATTAAAAAAAATCCTTAATTTGAATGTGGTCTCAAACATGTCAGGGTAATAAGCATCGTAAAAACACGGAAAACAATAATTTTCACGGCATCGAGCACATCCTACAAACGCTGCATTTTTACAGTCATAATTTTTCTTTCATATGTCAAGGGAAGCAAACTTCATTTACGTTCATTAACGTTTCTATTGTATCGCACAGTTTAGAAGCGAACCATATTTGTCTGATCATTTCACCGAAGATTGGAGAGGACAGCTGGTAATGAATAATTGAATGAAGTTTGATGCAATCTTCTCTATCAATAATTTCAGTATCATTATTAACAACCTTTTACAAAATATAGAAAATCAGAATAAAAAAATAAGTGCATTTTTCCTAAACATTACCATTAGATATTACAATTTTGTATGTATCCGAACACAACGAAAAGGAAAAAAAAAAAAAAAAAAAAAAATCTGTTGTGGCGGGATTCGAAGGATAGTACGCTACCACCGGAGCTAACTGGACATATGCTGCAACTGCTACAATTATGTATACTTACAGGTACTTGCAAAACCAGTATCTAATTTCTCGAGAATTTTTGGAGTTGTGTCGAATGGCTTTGACTGACTGTTATTTGCGTTCTAAACTTCATGTACCATAAATATAAAAACATTCTAAAATCCAATATCCATGATTATACTGCTACCAACTTCTGTTTCACTTAAGGACCTCCAGGATAAGAGGAATTATAACTCATAATGAGGCCAATAAGCATTTGTTTTTTTCCTCATTCTATGTCGAGTAAAACAGAAAAGAGAAGTAACAATAGTAGTACGAATGCGCACCTTATGATGGAGTGTGGAGTAACTCAATTATAATTATCTGGGTCTACAATTGGTTGGGATAAATGTGTAGATTGAAAGAAAGTACCCACAGCTGAGTTTAGATTTTTTAATTAATGAAGTGACCGGTTTCGGTGCTACATTCGCACCATCTTCACGCTCCTAACCAAAAAAATATGTACAGCAGTTACAATACTACTAAGCAATACATGCATAATAAAGTCGATATATAAAAAGTATTGTCAAGTAATAAATGTGCTATACAAAAATTATTGTCACACAATAAACATGTTACAAGGCCACTATGTAAACAGAAAAAAGTTACATATATCATAAAATGGATACAATCCTTTTTTAATTACAAAAAAACAAATAATGATAAATGGGAATGCATAAAGTACTATATGAAATTAAAATGATAACCTAATACAATTTTATAAACAAATTGTTATTACCGCATTATTATTAAAATGACACATATTTGTAACTATCAGGAAGAATACTATGAACTTAAAAAAATTACGAAGATCCACTTGTGAATGGTATATATGGAATTCAGATTCATTAACAGGTATCATATACTTAAGAGATTCAACTTGAGAAGGCATTAATCAAGAACTGGAAAGGGCACATATATCACAGTTATCATCTAATATCGGACAAAATAGATGAAAGTAAAATCTTTAAATATAATTCATGTCCAGACAGATCTCGCCTCTGATAACATATCAATCCATCGAGACTGTAATTAGAATAGTGTAAGCAAACACTAACTCAAAACAAAACCAAAACTGGTCCTAATCTTGATTAACACCTTGTTGCCGGGCAGAAACATTTAACAATCAAAATGCAATTAGGTTCTGTATTGTGAGTGCTAACAGTGAGTGTCATTGTAGATGAGCGTCAAGTTTCTTAAAAGAACATTGAAATACAATCAAATAGGGGACCATAGAAACGATAATATTGGAACCAGAATTCACACAATGATTATGAGATAATGATCAAATGATAATGAATTGGTTGTCAACCTACAGACGTCTGTCTAAACCTATGTGCAGTGTTGTACATAAATGCATATTACACAATGTATAAGAAACGTGGACAGAAACTAATAGCAAGAAAGTATGTAAAACAACAGAAAAATTGGAATGCATATCTCATAATCATTGTGTGAATTCGGGTTCCTATATTATCGTTTCTATGGCCCCCTACTTGATTCTATTTCAATATTCTTTTAACAAACTTGACGTTCATCTACAATGGCACTCACTGTTAGTACTCATGATACAGAACCTAATTGCATTTTGATTGTCCGATGGTTCTGCTTGGCAACATAATGTTAATCCAGATTAGGACCAATTTTGGTTTTAATTTTGACTCAGTGTTTGCTTGCACTACTTCTAATTATGGTCTTGATAGATTGATATGTTATTAGGCGAGAGTTCTACATGGATATGAATGGTGTTTATAACTTTTTACTTTCATTTATTTTGTCTCATATTGACACAATAGCTCTGATAAATTTACCATTTCAAGTTCTTGTTTAATGCCTTCCCACGTCGTCTCTCTTAAGTATATGACACCTTTTCAAGAATCTGAATTTCATACGTACAATTCCAAGCGGATCTACGTTTCTTTTTTTAAGTTCATTTTATTATTTCTGCTTATTTCGAATATGGACCATTTTAAAAATTATGCTGTGATAATAATTTGTTTATAAAATTGTATTAGGTTATATTTTAATTTCACATTGTACTTTAAGCATTTCCTTTCATTGCTATCGTGTAGTGAAGGTATTGATTGTGCTTTGCCGCTGGTATCGTTACATACGACTGGAATTTCTTAGGATTCTCTGCCAAATTACGTGACAGGATTTCGTTGTGGTAACAATTGTAAACTTCTCGCACCGAATTTCGAGCTAAATCTGTAGTCTCTGTAAAAGATTGCCAGTGTTGGGGATTTTGTATCCGTATAAATTTTGCAAGCTTTTCCCAATGCTTTTGGATACGATAGCGAAAACAGGGGGCATTTTAAACTTTCAAGTGAATTCTCTGACATAATGAAGAAAAACAGTATATTGTCGTTTCAAAGCCCATTTTATATAGTTTTCGTGCTCAGGCGAGACATAGTGCACGTTTAAACTGTTGACACGGAAACTAGGTTTGCTGCATTGAAATGATCCATTGTGTGTAACATTTATGATGGTTTGAAAATGGACAGAATTGTCCGAAACTAGTCACCAAATAAATGGTTAATGGAACTTGGAGGGACATTGTGAAGAACAGAAGAATTAGTCATCCGCTTGTTTCGGATGGAGAAAGTTAGATCTTTTTCTTTTTTTTCAAAAGTTTCCTGAAACTGAATTTTGGAGGTTTATTATCTGATATCTATAGTATGCAGTGTATAACTCTTATATATACATGTGGCGTCTGTTCGGAAAGAACAGACGTCACTTCTGCTCCTGCAGTTGTTACTCTTTCATATTCACAGAATATATGACATCAACTGCGAATGGGCCAAGCTGAAAATGTGTACCCAGCCGAGATTAAACCCCGGTCTCCTTCTTTCTAGGCAGTTGCACTGACCACTACACCACTGGGGACACAGTGATCACCGCACCTGCAAGGACTACCTAAGCACGCCTCCCGTCAGATACAAATTCGGTACAGCAACCTACATCTTTTTGAATCTGATCACAGTATTCGTTTCTCGGTCCCCCTGTGCGGTTATTACCCCACACACCTTTCTCCAATGCTAAATTGATGATTCCTTGATGTTTCAGAATGTGTTCCACCAATAGATTACCTTATCTTAGCTAAGATATGCAGGAATTTCCTTTCCCTCCAATTCTGTTCAGCACCTCCTCATTAGTTACACGATCTACCCATCAAATCTTCTACATCGGTCTGTAGCACCACATTTCAAATGTTTCTACCATATATATGTCTGAACTCCATATCGTCCACCTTTCCCTCTCCTTACAAATCTATATTCCTTCGAAAAAGGTTCTTAACCCTTATATTGATTTTGAATGTCAATAAATTTCGCTTCCCATAGCCATTCTGTATTTTATAACTTCTTTCCTTCGGCCATCAGAAGTTACTTTGTTAACCAAATAACAAAACTCATCTACTTTTAGTATTATCTAAACTAATTGGTTTAGCATTTCCTCATTTTCTTAGAGTACATTCCATTACCCTTATTTTGCTCTAGCAAATGTTCGCCTTATAACCTGCTTTCAAGGCACAGTCCATTGCGTTCAACTTCTATTCCTGGTCCTCTGCTGTCTCGAGTCTTATAACTAATGTTTGGATTTTGTACAAGTTGTTCTTAACTTTTCGTTACGTGTATTTTACCCTTAGTAACTTCATAATTTGAAAGAGTGTATTCTAGTCAACGTTGTCAAAAGCTTTCTCCAAATACACAAAAGCTAAAAATGTAGGTTTTCCATTCCTTCCCATCTTCTAAGATAAGTCTTAAAGTGAGTGTTGCCTCGCGTATTCCTACATTTCTCCTAAATCTAAACTGACTTTCCCCAGACTCGCATTAGTATTTTGTAACCATAAGTTATTAAACAGATAGTTCTGTAATTTTCACACTCTTCTTAACTTATTTCTTTGGAATTGGTCTTCTTACACTCTTGTTGAAGTCTGTTACATTTTGCACACAAGTGAAACAGTTTGTTTATGACTGGTTCTTTCAACGAAGTCAGCAGTTCAGAAGGAGTATCATCTCCTCCAGGGGCCATGTTTCGCTTCAAATCTTTCAGTGCTCTGTTATAATTCTTCTCGTAGTATCGTATCTCCTGTCTCATGTTCATCTACTTTCTCTTCCCTCTCTCCTTCACGTTCATTTTCCTTGTATAGGCCTTCAATACTTTCCTTTCAAATTTCAGCTTTGCCTTCTTTGCTTAACAGTGGTTTTCCATCTCAGCTCTTGATATTGAGGCAGTTTATTATATTGTCTCCAAACGACTATTTTATTTTCCTGTTGGCTTTATCTATCCTTCACCAAGTCGCTCTTCTTAGCCGGTCTGTACTTCCTGTAAACCTAATTTTTCAATCGTCTGTGCCCTCTCTAGCTGCTTCACTTGCTGAATGTTTGTATTTTCTCCTTACATCAATTAAGTTCTGTATTTTCTGTGTTATCCAAGGATTTCTATTAGGCCTTCTACCTAAATGATTCTCTGTGGCTCTCACTACTGTGTCTTTCAGACCAGGCAATTCTTTTTCTACTGTATTACTTTTCCCCGCTCTGTCTGTCCTTGCCGATTGCTCCCTCTGAAATTCTCAACAAGCCTCTGGTTACTTCAAATGATCCTGGTTCCTTCTCCTTACTTTTCTACTTTTTTGTATTTTCTTAAGTTTTAATCTACATAACCAAAATGTTCTGGTCAAAGTCTTTATCTCCCCGATGGATATGTCTTACAATTTAAAACCTGGTTTTAAAATCTACGTCTCACCATTATATAGTCAGTTTGGTACCTTCCGGTGTTTTGTGGTCTCTTCCACTTGTAGAATGGTCTTTCTTGATGCTTAAAACGTTTGTGATGATTAAATTGTGCCGGCCGCGGTGGCCGAGGTGACTGAGGCGCTACAGTCACGGTCTGGACGGCCACTACGGTCGGGGGTTCGAATCCCCCCTCGGGCATGGATATTTGTGCCGTCCTTAGAATTAGTTAGTTCATAAGTAGTTTGTAAGTTTAAGGACTGATGACCCAGTAGTTAATCCCATAAGCTATACAAACATTTGAAACATTTGATTAAATTGTGCTCTGTGCAAAATTCTACCATGAGACCTCCCTTTTCATTCCTTGTCCCCATCCATATTGACCTACTAGTCTTTCACTTCCTTTTCCTATTACCCAGTTAGTGTCTCCCACCTCCATCAAGTGGCCGCAGTGGCCGAGGAGACTGAGGCGCTCCAGTCACGGTCTGCACGGCCACTACGGTCGGGGGTTCGAATCCCCCCCCCCTTGGGCATGGATATTTGTGCCGTCCTCAGTATAAGTAGTTTGTAAGTTTAGGGACTGATGACCCCGTAGTTAAGTCCCATAAACTTAAAAAACATTTGAACATTTTTTGAAGTTGCCCCCTCTCCTTAACTAACTTCTCGTATCTCATCTTTCCAAGCAGATGTCCTATATGACCTCATCCACTACCTCCACCTTCTCATCTTTGTAGGACATATCCGCCTGCTATATATTCCTGCAAATTGGACTCCCCTATCATTCAACCTCTTTTGTCCAAACCTAGCTCGCTACCGCGCCTCCAACACCGCATACCTCCAGCCACCCACTCCTCCATCCCCCCCCCCCCACCCAAGGGCACTCCGTCTCCTCGCTACTGGAGACTGATAACCTTAGCAGTCTGGTCCCCCTGCGCCAAACAATCAACTAATCAACACACCTCCAACCTCTGTACCCTGTCTCGTGGCACATTCCGATACCTTTCCCTCCTGGATCATGCCCTCTATCGACATTTATCCACCGTATCAATTACGTTCTTTTTCCACTCACTTCCTGCCCCAACTACAACCTCCAGGGCTCCCTTCCTTCATCCCCTCTCTCCTCCCCTCTACCCTCCTCATTCTGTTAGTCCTTACCCTCCTACTCCCCCTTCCATCCCTGTAGTGTCAATGGCCTCCTTTCTCCATTGTCTTCATCTTTGGTTGTGTTCACTCTGTAGTGACTTGTACTGTGTGCGTTATCTTCCTTGTTTACCCTTTGCAAACCGAGGTATTAAATTCGCTTCCTTGAGTGCAGTTGTGCCTTGAGGGTGTCCTCGTGTCGAAATATCGGCGGTGGTCAACGACATCACCGGGCTGCATACCCGTAGGTTGTTTGAAAACTTGGAGTTTGTTTTTTGTCATATGATGTGTGGTTGGCCACACCAGGGTCTACGGAGATCAGGTTAAACAGAAGCCTTCATTCATTAAACATAACTGATTGGATAATGGCATCACTTCGTATATAGGATTTGAAATGAAAAAAAAAACTTTAATTACAGCTGTTGGAGATTATCTTCTCAAATACGAGGGTAAGTCAATTATTATCCGCAAAGTAGTTATAAAATTTTAATGTAATAAAATACGAAACTTCCAAGAACATCATTTTCGACATAGTCTCCTTGCTTTTCAATGCACTTCGTCCATCGCTCTACAAGCTTCCTTATGCCCTCATGAAAGGAGGTTTTCGGCTGAGCTGCGAGCCAGGAAAGCACCGCTTCCTTCACTAATGCGTCCGAGTCAAATCGGCGGCCCCTTAATGCCTGTTTGAGTGGACCAAACAAGTGATAGTCAGAAGGGGCAAGATCGGGACTATATGGAGGATGATCCAGTACTTCGAATTTGAGTTTCTGGAGCGTTAGAGCAGTGTGGACAGCAGTATGCGGACGGGCATTGTCGTGCAACAACACAACACCTACTGACAGCAATCTTCGGCGTTTGCTTCGAATTGCAGGCTTTAGCCTGTCATTAAGCATCTCACTGTAACGTACACTGTTTATTGTTGTGTCCCTTTCACCATAATGTTCCAGTACACGACCTCGTGCATCCCAAAAAACCGTAAGCATCAGTTTTCCTGCGGACGGTTGGGTCTTGAACTTTTTCTTGCACGGCGAATTTGGATGTTTCCATTTCATACTCTGTCGTTTACTCTCCGGCTATTAATGATGGATCCATGTTTCGTCACCAGTAATGATTCTGTCTAAAAAGATGTCCCCTTCGTTACCATAGCGATCCAAATGTTTTTTGCAGATGTCGAGGCGCGTTTGCTTATGCAACTGTGTGAGTTGGTTTGGGACCCATCTTGCACAAACTTTACGAAACCCAAGTCTGTTGTGAACAATTTCGTAGGCAGAACCATGAATAATTTGAAGACGACGAGCCACTTCATCGGTAGTTAATCGTCTGTCTAATAGAATCATTTCACGTGATCGCTCAATGGTTTCTTCATTTGTGGCGGTAAACGGTCGTCCGGCAGCACCCGTGCGACCATTTCGGAATTTTTCAATCGACTCGTACACACTTCGTTGTGGCAAAACACTGCTCCCGTACTGTACTAAAAGTCTCCTATGAATTTCGGCCCCTGATACACCTTCCACCCACAAAAAACGTATCACTGAACGTTGCTCTTCTTTGGTGCAAATAGACAGCGGAGCAGCCATGATTAACAGCACAGCAGCGACAATGAAACTAACGTAGCAGCTTGAAAATTGCAGCAGGCCGCGGTGGCCGAGGGGACTGAGGCGCTCCAGGCACGGTCTGGACGGCCACTACGGTCGGGGGTTCGAATCCCCCTCGGGCATGGATATTTGTGCCGTCCTTAGTAGTAGCTAGTTTATAAGTAGTTTGTAAGTTTAGGGACTGATGACCGCGTAGTTAAGTCCCATAAGCTATACAAACATTTGAATATTTTTGAAAATTGCAAAGATTTAACGACAAATAAACAAAGCATGCGTCACCAACGGAAGCCGACAGTACTACCAACATAAACAAAAATATAACTAAATTGCGGATAATAATTGACTTACCCTCGTAACTAAATCTGGACGGATCGCTCAGAGCAAAACTGTTACCGCCAATCGTGCGGCCATGGCCTTTGTGTGGTGCACCGCTCGCAGGTGGCGGCTGACCGCTACCCCAGTGGCTGCTGCAGCCAGCTCGGTGTAGTGGCGGCGGCTGCCCGCGTCACAGCCAGCAGGGCCTCATTTACATGGCCGCTCTGCCTGGCCGAGAAATAAAAGGAGCCGCCGCTCGGCGGCCGGCCTGTATTTCATCCCATTGTTCGTCGATTGCAGTAATTCTGAAACGCTCCGCGGCCCGGCGATCTTATTTATCATAGCTGCGCGATTGAAACCTAATTAATGATCGGCGAGTTTCATTCATCGCTTCATGTCCCCGTGGGAAACGCACGTACTTTGTACTAACGAGGACAGAACAAATGTTGTGTTAGGAAGTCGGGGGAAGAAATGTTCACCTGCAAACACTCGTCACTTGTTCCTTTATTTTTATCTAATGGTTTTATTTTCCTAAGAACTGGTTTTAGGTGGGAAGAAACGCAAACTAACGTGTTCAGGTAGAGTAAGCACGCTAGTGTTTGTACTAGAAAAGAGGAAACAATAACATAAGCGAAAATAGAAGGCGTGCCAAAAAAGATACCAAGAACAATTACAGAGAAAAGAAGTTCTGATTATATCCGGCGTGTCGGAAGTTGGAGGAGACAAATCACTGAGAAATTTATGTAATCTTATCCATTCCCATAAATAAGAGACGTGGTCTAGGTGGGATGGCTTGCGCACCTCAACGATATGGAAGCTGAACCCTACGTGGTATCTGGTGCGTTGGGTTGTTTGTTTGGGATAAAGGGACTAAACTGCTAAGGTTATCGGCCCCCCAAGTGAGGAGGGGAAGGCTTAAGGATAGGAAAGAAGAGGAGGGGGCAAGGGAAAGCAGTCTCGGGGCACTCTGCTCGCCACGCACGTACTCACGAAAGAACCGTGAGCCCTCTAGCGGAGAGGGAGGGGGGGGGAGGGCGGGAATTATCTATGAAGAGGCCAGAGGAAAATGTGGTTCCTGAAGAGGGGCAGCAGCCTTTTTAAGTAGCTGCAGAGGCACAGTCTGTATGATTGAATGAGCTGATTTTGCAATATAAGCTAACATAGCTTTGCCCTGCAGTTACGGCGAACGGCTGAAGCAAGGGGAAACTGCTGTCGTTGCTTAACCCAAGGACACGCAGCTCTACTGTATGGACAGTTGACGATGGCGTCCTATTGGGTAAAATATTCTCCCAACACTTGCTCAAAGAATGATGAAAGAAGCCTGTATATTTGGTTGACACCAGGAGAACCCAGGTTGTTTGTATAATAGTGAGACATTTTGATCTAGACTGTAATAGTGAGACATTTTGATCTAGACTGTAATAGTGAGACATTTTGATCTAGACTGTAATAGTGAGACATTTTGATCTAGACTGTAACCTGCGAGACATCTCTAGGGGCAGATGTGAACTCCCAGGTTAAAACTGAAGAAACAGCAGAAAAGGTAGAAAAATAAGGAGAAGAAACTTGGATAAATTGCAGAAACCTGAGCTTGTATAGATTTTCAGAGGACGCAATAGGAAACGATTGACTGAAAGAAGGGAGAGTAATACAGTAGAAGAAGAATGGGTAGCTGTGGGGTATGAAATATCGAAAACATCAGAGGGTTCAAAAGGTATGACAAGGCCTAGCAAAATCCTCTTATAATACTGAAGTTACTCAACTTAAGTGATACAAAAGATACAAAAAGTAGGAAATGAAGCAGGTAACAGGCAGCAAAGATAGATAAATAATTGAGGTTGACATAAAATGCAGACTGGTTAATCAGGAGTGGCTGGAGAACAAAAGCGAAACGCAGAAGAAAGGATACATCACAACAGAACATAAAAGAGGACTTCGGAGAGAGAAAATGTAGTTGTTTGAATTTCAAGAGCTCAGATGGAAAATCAGTACCAAGCAAAGAAGGGGGAAGCAGAAAGATGAAAGGAACATATAGAAGCTATGCAAAGGAAATGAATTTGAAGGCATAAAACAGGGAAAAACAAAATGGGCCGTCTCAAAGGGTGCAGGTGGATCACAGGAGAAATTAAACTCTAGGAACTATCGGTATAAAAGTTGTGAACTGTTGTAGCTGTGTCGGGAAAGTACCAGAACTCCATGCGTTAATAGACAGCACCGAAACATACATAATTATAGGAATAATTCTAGGCTGAAGCCGGAAATAAATTCAGCCAAAGTTTTTGCAAAAGATCTATGTTAAGAAAGGATAGATTAAACAATATAGATAGAGGCGCGTAGCGAAGTTGAAGTTGATAGTTTCTGTGAGCTATTGTGGGTAGAGTTTGAACCTGAAAACCGCAAGAAGTTAATAATTGGGTCCTTTTACCAGCCTCCCGACTCTAACAATACAATAGCAGAAAGGTTCACAGAAAACCTGTGTCAAATTGTAAACACATAGCCGACGCATACAATAATAGTAGGCGGTGATTTCAATTTACCCTCAATATACTGGCGAAATTATACGTTCAAATCAGGAGGTACGCATAAAACATCGTGCGAAATTGTACTCAACGCATTCTCTGAGAATTACTTCGAACAATTAGTTTATGAGCCAACTAGAAATGTAAATGGATGTCAAAACACACTTGATCTCTTTGCAACAAAAAACATAACCATAACCAGCATCAAATCGGATACAGGTATTAGTGAACACAGGGCTGTCGTAGCAAGATTGAATATCGAAAGTTGCAAAGTTACCAAAAATAGACGACAAGAATATTTGTTCAGAAAAGCAGATAGAAATAAAATAAATTTCTTCTTGAAAGACAGTTTCGACTCATTCCAAACCCTAAATGTGAGTGTAGATCAACTTTAGCTCCAATTCAAAGAAGCAGTATCGACAGACATTGGCAGTTTTATACTAAATAAATTAATAAAAGAGGTTGGTGATCGCTCTTAGTACACAAAACAGTTTAGGACACTGTTGCAAAAACAACGAAGAAGACATGCAAAATTTATACGAACACAAAATCCCCAGTTTTGGCGAACCTACACAGAAGCTCAAAATTTAGCGAGGATTTTAGGACTTCAATGCGAGATGCTTACAATACTTTTCACAACGAAACCCTTTCTTGAAATATACTAGAGGCAAAACAATAACCTCAGTACGTGATACAAATGGCGATCCCGCAGATGATAGAGCTACTACGGCAGAGTTCCTAAAGACAGATTTTCGAAAATCATTCACCAAAGAAGACGAAACCAATATTCCAGATTTCGAAATACGAAAAAAGTCCAGGATGAGTAACATAGAAGTAGATATCATCGGAGTAGTGAAGCAACTTAAATCACTTAATAAGAACAAGTCTTCTGGTCCGGACTGTATACCCATTAGGTTTCTATGTGATTATGCTGATGCGATAGCTCCTTACTTAGTAGCCATATACAACCGCTCGTTCAACGAAGGATTTCTATCAAAAGACTGGAAAGTTGCACTGGTCACACCAATATTCAAGAAAGGCAGTAGGAGTAATCCACTAAACTACAGGCCTATTTCATTGACGTCAATTTGTAGCAGGGTTTGGGAACATATCCTGTATTCAAATTTTATGAATTATCTCTAACAGAATGAGCTATTGACCCAAGGTCAACACGCATTTAGAAAATATCGTTCATGTGAAGCACAACTAGCTCTTTACTCATACGAAGTGATGAGTGTTATCGACAAGGGATCGCAAATTGATTCCTTAGTTCTAGATTTCCAGAAGGTTTTTGAGACCGTACCTCACAAACAGCTTTTAATCAAATTGTGTGGTTATGGAATATCCCCCCCCCCCCATTTTTGTGACTGGATAGTGGATTTCCTGTCAGAGAGGACACAGTTCGTAGTATTCGATGGTAAGGCATCGACTAAAACAGTGGTAATATCCGGCGTTCCACAGGATTATTGGTCCTCCGCTGTTCCTTATTTACATAAACGATCTGGGAAAAAATCTAAACAGCCCTCTTATGTTATTTGCAGATGACGTCGTCATTTACCGTCTAGTAAAGCCATCTGAAGATCAAAACCAACTGTAAGACGATCTAAATAAGATATCAGTATGGTGTAAAACTTGTCAATTGACCCTAAATAATAAGAAGTGTGAAGTCTTCCACGTGAATACGAAACGAAATCTGTTACAGATGTAGGAAGTCGTCCAAATGAGTATGAAAAGAAACCTGTTGCACTTTATTTAAAAGATAAATCAATCAAATATGAAGGCCGTAAACTCTACAAAATATCTAGGAATTACTATTACATCAGACTTAAACTGAAAAGAACACGTAGATAATGCCTTGGGAAGGCGAACCAGAGACTGCGTTTTATTGGCAGAACGCTTAAAAAATGCAACAGAACTACTAAAGAAACTGCATACACTACGCTTGTTCTCCTCATTTGGAGTATTGCTGTCCATTGTGGGATCCTTATCAAGTGGGTTTGACGGAAGCCGTCGAAAAATCCATAGAAGGGGGGCCCATTTTCTGTTGTCACCATACAGGGGAAACAGCATCACGGAAATGATGCAGGATCTGGGATGGGAATCCTTACAACAACGGCATTTATCGCTGCGGCATGATCTACTTATGAAACTCCAATCGCCAACATTCTACTCCGAACGCGAGAATATATTGTTTACTGCTACCTTTATAGGTATAAATGATCATTAGAATAAAGTACGAGAAATCAGAGCTCGAACGGAGAGATTCAGATGTACTTTCTTGCCGCGCTCTATTCGAGAATGCGAGATGAGTAGTATAAAGGTGGTTCGATGAACCCCCTGTCAGGCACGTAAATGTGATTTGCAGAGTATCCCATGTAGATGCAGATGTAGATTTTAGAAGGAGAAGAAGAAGTAAATGAACATGAGATATGATTCTGCGTGAAGAATTTGCGAGAGGACTGAAAAATTTAACAGAACTTCTGATATCCTTGGGAGAGCCACTCATGACAAAACTGATCGACCTGGTAGATAATTCCAATTAAAAAAATAAATAAATAAATAATCAACTGCAGACAAGCGTGAAAAATTTAGAACAATGACTTTCATGACCGGGTTTTAAAATTCTAGCAACACTTGTTTGTAAACGAATGGAAAAGCTGATAGAACCCGAACTTGGGGAAGGTCAGTTTAGAGTAAGGAGTAATTTAGCAACATTTGTTTTTAGATTTTGTATATTTCTAGAAATAATTTGACAATGTTGACTGAAACACACTCAAATTCTGAAACCAGGGTTACAATATTTCAACCGAAACGTTATACATAACCTGTACAGACTCCAGACAGTCGAATGCCTAGAAAGATGTGCTGTGATTGAGTGGTTGCCAAAGAAGTAAGATAGGAGTGTAGAATTTCGCCAATGTTATTCAATCTGTACACTGAGTAAGCTGTGAAGAAAAGCAAGGAGACTTTTAAATACGGAAATAAAAACCTTGCGGTTTGCCGATAATGTTGTGATTCTAGGAAAGACAGCAAAGGACCTGAAGAGCAATTGTACGGAATAGACAAGGTCTTGAAAGAAGGTTATGAAATAAACATTAGCAAGAGCAAGAGCAAGAGCAAGAGCAAATTAAACAACTGGACATGTTTTCTTAAAATTATTTTATTGAGACATGAGGAGAATTAATTATTCCCTTCTACACATTATGTCAGGCTACTGATTTTACTTCACCTATTTCTTCCTATTCTTTTCTTTTCTTTTTTAAATCTGTCAGCTTGCTGACTGTATAGAACTATTGTCGACATATCACGCCACAGCTTCATATCTCATATACAGAATGTGAAAACACGTCTTCTTGCCTCTCTCTCACACCACTCTACTCAAAAATACAGAATACAAACCTGTAATCAATAATTGAACGTAGATGCAATTTTCAAAACCATAATAAATCGGTTCTTATATATAAATTCATTTCTGACAATTTTTCTCTCCACTAATCCTGATGTTTCTGTTAACATTTTTATTGTTGTTACTTAAATGTAACCTGAGTTCACCTAATTCCATTAATCTCATGCTAATGCAAACCCTGCTCTGGTTGTACAATCATTATTCTGACTTTTTTACTGTATTAGAAATAATTAAAAAGCAATAGCACATTTACAGACATATGTTCCTCACTTACTATGGACAGCATAGAAGAAGAATGTATAAAACTGAAGTTGAAAAAAGCTTTCAAACGGCTGAAATCGCACAGTATGGCAGACTGTATACCCACCACCGATCGGTAAACTCACTAGAGACTCTACTCACTACTATCTACTATCACTTTTAGAACAGTGATCTTCCTGAGACCCAATACTCTTAGGGTACTCAAGCTTGTAAGCATTTGCATGTGGCTTACCTATTATTTGATAAGGTCCCTGATAGACATGTATCATTTTTTTTGTTTCACTAGAAACTTTCATTGACTTTGACTTGGTTTTTATTAACATAAGGTCACCAATTCTAAAACTAGTAGGGGCAGCGTTTGCAGTATGATGCCTTCTTCTGCCTGACACTCTTTTGTGAATATTTGACCTGGCCATTGTTTTCTTCTCATTTAGGGATATACTTGTCACATGCGGGTAAACTATGACCAGCACAGCGATCGCATTATCATTGTCAAGATAGATACGAAGCCAACACCGACAACAGTAGTACAGGTTTATATGCCAACTAGCTCTGCCGATGATGAGGAGATCGAAGAAATATATGAGGAGCTAAAGGAAATTATTCAGACAATTAAGGGAGAGGAAAACTTAATTGTTATGGGAGACTGGAATTCGGTAGTAGGACAAGGAAGGGAAGGGAAGATAGTGGGTGAATATGGTCTGGACAAAAGGAATGAAAGAGGAAGCCGCCTGGTAGAATTTTGCACGGAACATAATTTAGTTATAACAAACACCTGGTTTAAGAATCACAAAAGAAGGTTGTATACGTTAAAGAGACCAGGAGACACCGGGAGATATCAGATAGATTTTATAATGGTAAGACATAGATTTCGGAACCAGGTTTTGAAGTGTAGGACATACCCAGGGGCAGACATAGACTCTGACCATAACTTGTTGGTTATGAACTGTAGGCTGAAACTGAAGAAACTACAGAAAGGTAGGAAAATAAGGAGATGGGACCTAGATAAATTGAAGGAACCTGAAGTTCTTAAGAATTTCAGAGGGAGCTTCAGGCAACAATTGACAGAAACAGGGGAAAATAAAACAGTTGAGGAGGAATGGGTAAAATTGAGAGATGAAATAGTGAAGGCAGCAGAGGACAAAATAGATAGGAAGGCAAGAGCTACAAAGAATCCTTGGATATCACAGGAGATACTAAATTTAATCGATGAAAGGAGAAAGTATAAAAATGCAGTAAATGAAACAGGCAAAATGGAGTACAGACGACTAAGAAATGAGATTGACAGGAAGTGCAAAATGGCTAAGCAGGAATGGCTAGAAGGCAAATGCAAGGATGTAGAAGAATGTATAAATAGGGGAAAAATAGATACAGCCTACCGGAAAATAAAAGAAACATTTGGCGACAAGAAAAACAGCTCTATGGATATCAAGGACACTGATGGAAAACCAGTTCTCAGCAAAGAAGGGAAAGCTGAAAGGTGGAAAGAGTATATAGAGGGGCTCTACAAAGGAAACGAACTTCGAGACACTTTTGTAGGAAGGGAAGAGGATGTAGATGATGATGAAATAGGAGATACTATACTGAGAGATGCATTCGACAGAGCACTGAAAGAGCTAAGTCGAAACAAGGCCCCTGGAGTAGATTATATCCCTTCAGAGCTACTGAAGTCTCTGGGAGAACCAGCCATGACAAAATTGTTTCACATTGTGTGTAAGATGTATGAGACAGGTGAAGTACCCTCAGAATTTAAGAAAAATGTTATAATCCCCATTCCAAAGAAAGCGGGTGCAGACAGGTGTGAAAACTACAGAACCATCAGTATAATAAGTCATGGTTGCAAAATATTAACACGAATTATATACAGAAGGATGGAAAAGCTGGTAGAAGCCGACCTCGGGGAAGATCAGTTTGGGTTCAGGAGAAATGTAGGAACTCGGGAGGCAATACTCACTTTACGGCTTATCCTAGAAGATATATTAAGAAAAGGCAAACCAACATTTCTAGCTTTTGTAGATTTGGAGAAGGCTTTTGAATAAACTCTTTCAAGTTCTGAAGCAAGCAGGAGTAAAATATAGGGAGCGTAAGGTTATTTACAACTTGTACAAAAACCAGACAGCGGTTGTCAGAGTTAAAGGGCATGAAAGGGATGCAGTGGTTGGGAGTAAGGCAGGGTTGTAGTCTTTCTCAATTGTTATTCAATTTGTACATTGAGCACGCTATAAAGGAAAGCAAGGAGATATTTGGTGAAGGAATTAAAGTTCAGGGGGAAGAATTAAAAACATTGCGTTTTGCCGACGACATAGTAATTCTGTCAGATACAGCAAAGGACCTGGAAGAGCAATTGAACGGAATGGACAGTGTGCTGAAAGGTGCATATAATATGAACATTAACAAGAGTAAAACTAGGGTAATGGAGTGCAGTGTAAGAAAATCAGGTGATGCTGAAGGAATTAGATTAGGTAACGAAACAATAAAGGAGGTAGATGAGTTTTGTTACTTGGGCAGTAAAATAACAAATGATGGTCGCAGTACAGATGATATAAAATGCAGAATGGCAATGGGTAGAAAGGCGTTTTTGAAAAAGAGAAATTTGTTAACATCGAATATTGATTTAAGCCTAAGGAAGTCCTTTCTGAAGGCATTTGTATGGAGTGTTGCCTTGTATGGGAGTGAAACATGGACGATAAGCAGTGTGGACAGAGAGAGGATAGAGGCTTTTGAAATGTGGTGCTACAGAAGAATGCTGAAGATTAGGTGGGTGGATCGCGTAACTAATAAGGAGGTACTGAACCGCATTGGGGAGAAAAGAAATTTCTGGCATACCTTGACTAAAAGAAGGGATAGATTGGTAGGACACATTCTTAGATATCAAGGAATTGTGAATTTAGCGTTGGAGGGAAGTGTGTGGGGTAAAAATCGCAGAGGGAGACCAAGAGACGCGTATAGTAAGCAGATTCAAGTGGATGTGGGTTGTCGTTCTTATGAGGAGATGAAAAGACTTGTTCAGGATAGAGTAGGGTGGAGAGCTGCATCAAACCAGTCTCTGGACTGAAGACCACAACAACAACAACTTGTGACAACAGGAAAATCCACCATGCTTGGAATCATGTTGCATCATGCCAGAGATTGTTAATAATTTCCTAAAATTACTTAATTTGGTGTGCCCAAGTTGCACACTTTCAACACAATTTGTGCTATATAAACTATTTAGTGCACACATCACCCTTTCAATCGTATTTCCTTGTGGGAAATACACTGACATTTTTATGTTTAATGTCTGTTTTTGCTAGACATTCGCCAAACATGTCTGACACAAACTGTGGACCATTCTTTGATAAGATACTTTTGGGCTTGCCAACATTTATGAAATAGTTCTTTTCCTGTTTGCTTACCAGAGTTTTGGCATTAGCCTACATATCTGCTAAAACCATCAACTAGTACAAACACATGGCTACACCAAGCTTTTGAGGTTGGAAGAGGGCCGAATAGATAGACTTCCAATAATTCTAGGGGTGCATTTGGTTCTACTGGATGCAAATCGCCTTGTATAATTTTTTACTGCCGAACCTTCTGACCTACAACACTAGAAGATAGATTTTTCGCTACTCTCTGGAGCATGTTCTCAAAAATATCCTTTTCACATAATTTAGCTACGCACTTCTTCGAACCATAATGTCCATACCTGGAATGAATACATTCTATTAATAAATCTACATGCTGGGATGGAAAACACAGCTTCCACTATAATGAACCTATTTTCCTCCTCCGATACAAAATCCCTTTAGCAGGCAATAATACTGTGCAACTTTTGAATATACAGGATCTCTTAAATAACAATTCACTAATTTCGATTGATCATGAAAATTCTGATCTCTCCTTAAGTTCTTAAATGTTTTCTTTAAGTCACTTTCCTCTTTAATTTAATGTAAAGCAAACATTCATACTTCATCTACCTCTGCCAATGAAATCCCCACTTGCAGAAATCGGCACTTCTTGATTGGCCATCACTACTAAATTATCCTGCTCTTTTATATGTTCAGTTTCAAGTTCGAAATGCTGCAGGGAAAGTGCCCACTTGCCTGGTCTATAATGCCTTAACTTGTACGTTTTGAGGAAAGTAAATGAACACTATATTTTCTCACTTTGTGCCCTAACAAGTAATGTTCAAATTTCCATATGTCAAACATAATTGATAGCGCTTCCAACTTCAAAATTCCATAGTTACTCTCTGTGGCTTGCATTGAGTGATTCCCAAATGCTATGATTTTGTGTATCCCTTTCTTTCCTTTGGTTTCTAATTGGAACACTTCAACTGCTATATCATAAATATTTGCATATGATGACATGCAAAATGGTTTACTAAATTCTGGATGATGCAGTATAGGACCATTTAGGAAACAGTTTTTTAACACTTCGAAGGTATCTTGACATGCCTTAATCCAAATGGGTATTCTTTTCTGGTAGTTGGTGCAAACAAGGCGCATTAAAAGCCTGGTCTCCCCACAAAACGCTTATAGAAAACAAACAGTCCAAACATGGATTTGAGTTGCCTTTGTTTCTAGGTACTTGAAATTTCTCAATGTCAACTTGGAAAGATCAGATGATATTCCTGCCCAACAAATTCAGTGACTCAAGAATTTTAGATGTGGCAGAGTGGCCGAGTGCATTGAGGCGCTATGCTCCAATGCACGAGGCTGTTTCTCGTGGGAGTTTCGAATCCTCCCTCGTGCATGGATGTTTGTGTTGTCTTTCGTATAAGTTAGTTTCTAAGTAGTTTGTAAGTTTAGGGACTGATGACCCCGCAGTTAAGTCCAATAAGCTTAACAAACACTTGAACAAGAATTTTATTTTTTCTCTGACGAACTCGGACTTTTCTGATTTTACCTTCATGCCTCGTTTTTCAATTATTCCTAGTACTCTCTCAGGTAGGCATACATTTTCTTCCCATGTGGCATTGGTCAACAATATATTATCAACATATACTGTCACCTGCTCTGATAATTTTCTACCTAAAACATGAGTCATAACTCCTACAAATTCACGTACAGAAATATTTAACCCAAAAGGGGCTACTCGTTATTGGTGTCATATACACTCGTACAGAAAAGCAATTTATTTACGCGATTCCTTCGCCAAACGTAAATTCCAGTAACCACGTATAATGTCAATGGAAGATACGAACCTAACCCCTCGGAATTTCCGTAGCAGCTCATCCACATTTTGAGGGCAGTCACTTTCTCTCATAACAATCTCATTTAACTAGCGTGCAATCAGAATCAAACTAACGCCACCATCTGGTATGGGGCCACAAACATGGGGCTATTAAATTAACTATTAGCTGGTTCAATCACTCTGCAATATTGTATATGTCGAATTTCTGTTCTGACAGGGTTCTGGCTAGCAAAATGTATTGCCACGGTTTGGTTTTCAGGTGAGACTCATGCCCTTTCATTATCCCTGCTTTATTATAAAACACATTATTATGTTTAGATAAGACTGCACGTAATTGTTATTTCTACACCTCTGAAAGCTGATCAATGGACTGCACTTTCTCCTCTATAATCTCCAAAATAACTATCGTCTCTTCATCAAGATTCAGCATATTTACATTTACTTCAGAGTCTCCCATCAAATAAGATTTACTTTTTGTCACCCTAATTCGTAATTCCCATGTCTCCATACAATTTACATTATATTTACTGATGAAAAGCACAGTAACTACATTTGACTCTGACAACGTTAATACCAATTCATATTGATCCAAGTCAATCTTTCCTTTGTATTTTGATAATACTTGAGTTAAAAGACACATTTCAACCTTCAAACCAGATACAATTAAGCATGGATGGTCAATAATTGCGTCTCCCATTACTGTCAGTATAGCTGTTTCTTCCCTTACCAGTTTAGATACCTTTCCAGTAGCACCTACTATTTTCAAATCACTTACTCTCATTACTGTGTCGAAGAAGGATTGAGACAAAGCACTAGCTTCACTCCCGCTGTCTAGGAAACAGTTTACTTTAATACCCAAAGATTTAACTTTCGTTATAGGGTGACTCATTATAAATGGAACACGCTTCTGTTCCCATTCATCGAACAAATATTTTTCAATCTCCCGCCTACTGAAGTAATCCTCTTTGGTTGCAAGTACATTAACCCTTAGACTAATCGGGACATCAAATTTTACATATGTAGCTGCTTTGTGTAACCTATCTACCAATCTCAGATCAAAGCATTGGATTACTTCCACTCTTTTGGTTTGCTGGTCAGCAGCTAAGCTACCATTGGAGCAACTGTGTTCTATCTGTATCATTGCTATCCCCATCATGTAAGTACTTCTATACTGCAAGATTTTGGAGAGGAGAACTACTTCCTTTAAAGACACTTTAGTCTGTAAATTATCATGGCCCTCAAAGATGAAACCACTTACCTCTTCTTCGATGTCACTTGTAACAAACATGTCTGTTGCTTCCATATTTTCCTCTTTCTTATCGTTCTCTAGTGTAATCCAATTATCTACTGCGCCTGCGACACTATCAATAAAATATTGAGAGTGGTTCAATAGCTCATTGGCATTAGTGGTATTACTACATTCATCATCCCTGTCATCTGTCTTTATATGTATGTTGATTAGACACGCTGACTGTATCGAGGTCTCCGTCTGGTGAGCGCAAGTTTTCTCATAGACGAGACATAGTTTTCCCTACAGAGCCCATTATAGTCGTTAATGGATATTGCTTCGGAACGGATACAGTCATGCTCTCCGTTCTGCCTTGGCTGTAAACTTTCAGAAAGGTAGTTATTGTCATTGCTCTGCTCCCCCTTATAAGTCTTCTCCGATAATTAGCATTTGCAGCATGAATTTCTATCTTCCTAACATTCACATTTCCCTTCGGATGACTTTTGTTATTTCCCGCTCTGTCACAAGAACGATTATTACAATTCATTTGCTCGTCAGTGGCTGCTACTCGCTCCACTCATTATAGATATTTGTCTACATTGTCCCTAGGTGCAGATATGATTCTTTTCTCCCAGTGGCATGTCAGTTTACCTTTTAATCTCATAATAATCATTTCAGGTTTCATCTTTTTCGTCAGACGTGAAACCCACATTCGAGAGAATTCTTTAATTGATTAACGACCTGAAATGAACTTCTTACCACTGCAAAATTCTCTTAGTAATCATTAATAAATGCAGTTTTAAATTCAGCATGACATGAGCTGACCACCGCAAAGCATCTTCTGACAAATGACCTATAATAAATTTTCTTACGTTCTGACCATGCGTTCACTAAAAAATCTTCAAAATCATTCTAAAATTGTAATGGATGGGTCTGCTTGTGAGAGTCAAAACATAAAAATTGACAACATCCAATGAAGGCAGCATCTACATCAACATTCGATACTCTGAAAATCACATTTAAGTTCCTGGTAGAGGGTTCATCGAACCACCCATGCCATTCTCGAATAGCGCGCCGGAAGAAAGAACACCTGAATCTCTCCGTTCGAGCTCTGATTTCTCGTATTTTATTTGATGATCATTTCTACCTATGTAATTGGGAGTCAACAATATATTTAAGCATTCGGAGGAGAATGTTGGCGATTGGAGTTTCGTAATTAGCCCACGCCGCAGCGATAAACGCCGTTGTTGTGATGATTTCCGTCCTCGATCCTGTATCATTTCCGTGACGCTGTCTCCCCTATATTGTAACAATACAAAACGAGCTGCCCTTATTTGAACTCTTTCGGTGTCCTCCCTCAGACCCATCTGATAAAGATCCTACCCTGGGCAAGCAATACGCCAAAAAAGGACAAACATAGTGTATGCGTTTTCTTTAGTAGTTCTGTTGCATCTTTTAAGAGTTCTGCCAATAAAATGCAATCTCTGGTTCGCCTGCCCACGTCATTATCTACGTGTTCTTTTCAGTTTACGTCTGAAGTAATAGTAATTCCTAGGTATTTAGTGGTGTTTACGGCCTTCATTTGATTGATTTATCTTGTAAACAAAATTTAACGGATTTATTTTCGTACTCATGTGGAAGATTTCACACTTCTCATTATTTAGAGTCAACTGGCAAGTGTTATCTAATTTAGATCGTTCTGCAGTTGGTTTTGATCTTCAGATGATTTTACTAGACGGTAAATGACGGCGTCATTTGCAGATAACTTAAGAGAGCTGCTTAGATTTTTTCCCAAATCGTTTATGTAAATAAGGAACAGCAAAGGAGCAATGACACTACCCTGTGGAACGCCCGATATCACCTCTGTTTTAGTTGATGCTTTACCATAGAATACTACAAACTGTGTCCTCTCAGACAAGATATCCCGTACTCATTCGCATATTTGGGGCGATATACTTTAACTACGCAATTTGATGTAAGGCCGTTGGTGAGGTACGGTGTCAAAAGCTCTCTGGAAATAAAGAAATATGGAATCAATTTGAGAGCCCTTGTCGATAGCACTCATCACTTCGTACGAGTAAAGAGATAGTTGTGTTTCGCATGAACGATATTTTCTAAATCCGTGTTTACCTTGGATCAATAGATTATTCTGTTCGAGATAATTCGTAACATTTGAAGACAGGATATGTTCGAAAATCCTGCCGCAAATTGACGTCAATGAAATACGCCTGTAGTTTAGTGGTTACTACTCCTACTGCCTTTCCTGAGTATAGGTGTGACCTGTGAAACTTTTCATTGTTTTGGTACAGAACCTTCTTTAAGCGAGCGGCTGTATATGGCTGTTAAGTAAGGAGCTATCGCATCAGCATAATCAAATAGAAATCTAATTTGTATACTGGCCGGACCAGAATACGTGTTCTTGTTCAGTGATTTAAGTTGCTTCACTACTCAGAGGATATCTACTTCAACGATACTCATTCTGGTCTTTGTTTGTAATTCGAAATCTGGAATTTGGCGAATGAGTTTCTAAAAGCTGTGTTTAGTAACTCTGTTTTAGTAGTGCCGTCATCGGCAGGATCGCCATTACTATCACGTAGTGGGAGTATTGTTTTTGTTTTGCCTCTAGTATATTTAACATATGATCAAATTCTCTTTGGGTTTTCAGTCACATTTCGGGAAACAGATTCGTTGTGAAAAGTATTCTAGGTATCATGCTTTGAAGTCTTCGCTAAATTTCGAGTTTCTGTGTAGGATCGCCAATCCTGGAGTTTTTGTGTTCGTTTAAAGATTGCATGCCATTTGCGTTGCTTTTGCAACAGTGTGCTGACCTGTTTTGTGTACCAAGGGGGATCACCAGCATCAACAGTACCAATGTGTTGTACATTTGTTTTTGTCAAATCACCAGAAGCAACTGCCAATGTTAGCAATACTAGTATGTAAGTTTTCTACTTGGAATTCTACAGCCCCTTCTCAGTCTGCTATTACTTTTACACAATCATAAATTTGCTTTTTTTTGTATGATCTGCCTTGAGCAAACACAATTGTTTTAGTTTATCCCAAACATGTTTCGCTGGCGTGGGATTTTTATTATATAGTGTCTGTGAATTGAACAATGAAATGGTTATTACTTTTATGTACATAAAGTGTAGCAAGTACAGATAATTGTGAAAACAATATAAATCAATTCTTGTTTTTATAGGTACACTAGGCCTACCCTAATACCACATGTCATTGTATTTGTGATTCTTTATCTGACAACACATCTTTGTATATTTTTGACAGTTTGTCATCTGCAAACTAAAACCTGTGATATTTATGGGATGATGGTTAGCTTGTAAATATCCGGATTTTTTTTCGAAAATATAGTACGTCATTTTTTTGTTTGGGTTATTTTACTGTTGCGACTGTTTATAGAACAAAATTTCTGTGAGTTTATGACAAGTTTGTATCACTTACTTTGATGTGTTTGCGGTGTTTTTACGTTGTGAAGAAACACTATGACACTTTAACTCTACCTAACGTTTATGTCACGAAAACAAGATGGCGGGCAGATGAATTCTGGGAGTAGTGTTGAAAACAGCTGACTGTGATGGGAGAGAGGGTTTTGAAGAATATGTTTCTTTCGTTTTAGTGTGTGTGTGTGTGTGTGTGTGTGTGTGTGTGTGTGTGTGCTGGGTTTTCTCTTAGTTCTTTGAGGGCAGAGAATATAGTTCCGTTGCAGAGGGCTGTGTATTTATTTGTTATTTCTTTTCTTTCTATTATGCCTTTCTGTATGTGTTAGCTCTCTTCGATTATTAATTTTTGTGGGAGGCTTTTGCTGTGTTTCAGAATCTTTAGATCAGTGTTTATGATTGTTGTTTTGTGGTTCATGTTAATGAGGTGTTCTGCAAATGTAGAATGACTATTGCTTTTTAGTGCTCTTCTGTGTAACTAGTATTAAACTTTTTGCATGTCTGTCCAATGTAAACTGAATTACAATCCTGGCATGTCGGCTGATAGATGCCAGAGGTGTTATGTTTGTCTGTGTTTTTGTTGGTTGTCTTTATTCTTCTCTTTATTGAGTTATCTGTTCTGTATGCTATTTTCAGGACTTGTTTATTGAGAATGTTTCCTATTTTGTGGGTTACTTTGTTGTCATATGAGAGAGTGTGACATTTATTTGTTGTTTTGTTTGTTTTTTGTTCCTGTGTGTGGGTGTACTGTGTATTGAAGTAGAGTGGGTTAATGTTTTGTGTGCTTAATGTGTGTTTCTGGCTTGTTTTTGTGTATTAGGTGTTTCTTTCAATTTAGTTTTAACTTTGTGGTTTAATTTGTCTATGATGTCTGTGACATACTCTTCCTCGGTTGCTATTTGTTTGACTGTTTGTAGTTTATTTTTGACTGTTCATCAATCACTAAGTGGGGTTTAGTTCAGTCTGTGCAGCATGTCTTGGAATCTGGCTTGTTTCTGTGTAATTGGATTGTTTGAGTGTTTTTGTAGGGCTGTGTGGTGTGGTGGTGGGCTTTCTGTATATGGAGAATTGGTGCTGATTTTGTTCTCTGTGTATTTTGAGGTCAAGGAAGTTTAGTCTCCTGTCATTTTCTGGTTCTATTTTGAAATTTATTTTTGGACGAACATTGTTTATGTCATTATGAAGTTCTTGTATGCGAGTGGGTGTTTTATGTTGGAGACGTATGATGTCATCTACATAACGATACCAGTAAATTATTTTGTACTGTTTGGGTTTTACTATGGTGTCAAACATTTTGTTTTCAATGTGGTCGAGGAAAATGTTTGCTAGGAGTCCACTGACTGGTGACCCCATGGGAAAGCCATTTTGTCGTGACTAGCATTGGTTGTCGATTGTGAATAGTTTTGCTCTGTTATTAGTTTTAGGATGTTGGTTATTTCTTTTAATTGTGATTTGGATGTGTCCGTCTGTTGTAACTGTTGTTTTATGATGTTGATGGTTTCTGTAATGGGGATATTGGTGTACATGGATGTGATGTAAAATGATGTGAGAATGACTGTTGTGGGTATGTTGATGTGTTTCATTTTCTGTATTAGCTCTGAGGAGTTTAGTATGCTTCTGTTGTTTGTAAATACATAATGTTTTTGTAATTATGAGTGAGAAAAACTAAAACAGTTGTAAAACTTCCTGTCAGATTAAAATTGTGTGAACCGAACGTATATCAGCAGCTGCGACTTGCTGTCGCGTTGCCAAATGAAGATCTGGTATCTAAAAACAGTCTGAAGAATAGTTCATTTTAATTTTTAGACTCTAGGCATTTTCTCTCAGTAGCTAAATTTTTCACTGGGTTATTTTTAATATTATTCCTCCCTGGAATACAATAATGAAGTTCAAACTGTTCAATTATTAACCAAAGTTTACTAGTTTTAACTTTTCTAAATAAATAAAGAGATTTACCAAATTTGATTCTACCTTCCCTGGCTGAAACAAACCAAAATATGGTCGAAAACGGGCCCTCTATCCGCATGAGATGGAATGAATTGCGTTTTAATGCATGGAAGCCAGAGAACATGGACAGTGATTCAGTGCGCCGTCATCGGTTAAATATTGCCCTACTAAACACACAGTGCAACAGATTATTGCTAATTACGCTTAAATGAAACACGTTTTGCATTCAGATTAATATCAGCAAGAGAAAAAAGTAATAAGAATAAAAAATAAATATAAAGATAAAAGATGTAATCTGTGCTGCTACACTGAACATAACACGATGTGCTTCACGTCACAGAATTAAACCTGAGAGCCCGTTTTGTTTGTTTATGCCAGGCTCGTACCATCTCCGTCCAGTCATATCTATGCATTAATTACTGCACAGAGAAAGGGATTTTTTTTGGGGGGGGGGGGGGGGGAAGGGCGGCAGTTTTTTTTTGTGCGTATACTTTATGAGTGTCCACTTGGTCTACAGAGAAAAATCTTCCATTCCGATAACACACTTGCATATGAGCGTCATTTTGTCGCGTGCTGTCTAGTTGCAATATAGCTTCAGGTGTAGGTTGGAGATAAAGAATAACATTAGGTCTTCGTGATTTATCTTGAGTGATGACCTGCAGAGCGCTAAAAAGTAGTGTTAACATAACGTAAACTTAAGTAAAACATTGAGATGCGGGCAGTGGAGGACTAAGGCTGTCGGAGGTGAGTACAGCGTTATCAATACAAAATCAGTTGGTGGTAACGCAAGAGTAGGTCTGATAATGAATAAGAAAATAGGAATACGGGTAAGTTACTATGAACAGCATAGTGAACACATTATCGTGGTAAAGATAGACACGAAGCCAACTCCGACCACAGTAGTGTAAGTTTATATGCCAATAAGCACGGCCGATGATGAGGATATCGAAAAAAATGTATGAGGAGATAAAAGAGATCATTCAGAAAGTTAAGGGAGACGAAAACTTGATCGTGATGGGGGACAGGATCATATAGGCAGAAGGAAAAGGCCTAATAGAAAGCCCTGGATAACTCAGGATATACTGAACTTAATTTATGAGAGGAGAAAATATAAAAATTCTGCAAGTGAAAAAGGGAGTACAAACGTCTGAAAAATGAGATGGACAGGAAGTGCAAACTGGCTAAGCAGGAGTGGCTAGAGGACAAATGCAGAACCGTAGAAGAATGCATAACTAGGGGGAAGATAGATACCGCCTACCGGAAAATAAAAGAGATATTTGGAGACAAGAAAAGCAGCTGTATGAATATCAAGAACTCAGACGGGAAACCGGTACTAAGCAAAGAGGGGAAAGCTGAACTGTGGAAAGAATATATAGAGGGCCTATACAAAGGAAATAAACTTGAAGGCAGTATTCTAGAAATGGAAGACGAAGTGAAGGAAGATGAGATGGGAGATATGATATTGCGAGAAGAATTTGACAGAGCGCTGAAGGACGTGAGTCGAAACAAGACCCCTGGAGTAGATGATATTCCGTCTGAACTGCTGATATCGTTAGGAGAGCCAGTCGTGAAAAAACTGTATCATCTGGTAAGCAAGATGTATGAGATAGGGGAAATACCCTCCGATTTCAAGAAGAATATCGTAATTCCAGTTCCAAAGAAAGCAAGTACAGACAAGTGTGAAAATTACAGAACTATCAGTTTAATAAGTCATGGTTGCAAAATAATAACACGAATTATTTACAGACGAATGAAAAAACTTGTGGAATCCGACCTCGGGGAAGATCAGTTTGGATTTAGGAGAAATGTAGGAACACGGGAGGCAATATTCACATTACGACTTATCTTAGAAGATAGGCTAAGGAAAGGGAAACCTACGTTTTTAGCGTTTGTCGATTTGGAGAAAGCTTTTGACAATGTCGACTGGAATACACTCTTCCAAATTCTGAAGGTATCAAGGGTAAAATATAGGGAGCGAAGAGTTATATTCAACTTTTACAAAAACCAGACAGCGGTTATTAGAGTCGAAGGGCAAGAAAGGGACGCAGAGGTTGGGGAGGGGAAGTAAGACAGGATTGTAGCCTTTCCCCAATGCTGTTCAATCTGTACATTGAGCTGGCAGTGAAGGAATGGAAGGAGAAATTTGGAGAGGGCATTAAGGCGAGAAGAAATAAAAACATTGCGGTTTGCCGATGACATAGTAATTCTGTCAGAGACTGCAAAAGATCTGGAAGAGCAATTGAATGGGATGGACAGTATCTTGAAAGAAAGATATAAGATGAACATTAACAAGAGTAAAACGAAGGTAATGGAATGCAATGTCATGAAATCAGGTGATACTGAAGGAATTAGATTAGATAATGAGACAATAAAAGTAGTAGATGAATTCTGTTATTCGGGTAGCAAGATAACTTCTGATGGCCGAAGTAAAGAAGGTATAAAATGCAGAATGGCTTTGGGAAGAAAAGCGTTTCTAAAGAAGCGAAACTTGATAACATCCAATATTAACTTAAATGTTAGGAAGTCCTTTCTGAAAGCATTTGTCTGGAGTCTAGAATTGTATGGGAGTAAAACGTGGACGATAAGGAGTTCAGATAAAAAGATGATAGAAACTTTTGAAATGTGGTGTTACAGACGAATAATGAAAATTAGATAGGTCGATCATGTAACTAATGAGGAGGTGCTTAACCGAATCGGGTAGAAAAGGAGTTTCTGACGTATCCTTACTAAGAGAAGGGATAGACTGTTTGGATACATTCTGAGACGTCAAGGAATTGTCAACTTAGCATTAGAAGAAAGCGTGTGGGGTAAAAACCTTAGAGGGAGACCGAGAGACGAATACCGTAAACAGATTCAAAAGGATTTAGGTTGCCGAACGTATTCTCAGATGAAGAGACTTGGACAGGACAGGGTCGCGTGGAGAGCTGCATCAAACCAGTCTGCGGACTGAAGGCAACAACAACAACAACAACAACAACTTGAATATAACTAATACGGCCTCAATAATGGCTGTGAATTAAAAAATAATTCCAGACAGTTAATGATGAATATTTGCGTTAAGAAAGGAAGATAATTATTAATGTAATTTTATTTTTAGTATATTTTCGTGTGTCATTATTTGGATGCTATGGCACTCATGCAGTTAAAAAAGCACCTCATAAGGAACGGTTTCAAGTGAAGTTGAACACCTTTTCTTTTCCGTTGTTACGCTCAATTTGAGTTCCTGTATCATTCATGAGTATCTAGCACGAATTTGTATGTAACTGTTAGTTCTTACGTACGACCAGAAGTTTCGATAACATAATTGTCATTGAAGGGTTCACGAAATGCTTTTCCGAGAATCAAAGATGTTATACTTACGATCTCTCCCCACGAGAAATGTGTTTCCAACCAAGAATATGAATCAGCAACAGCTGTACAAATGTTCAAATGTTTGTAAAGTTATGGGATTTAACTACAGTGATCATCGGTCCCTAAACTTACAAACTACTTTAACTAACTTATCCTAAGTACAACAGAAACACCCATGCCCGAGGGAGGACTCGAACCTCCGTCGCCGTCGCGGCACAGCTGTAAAATTTAATGGTAACATATGAAAAATTTCTGTCAGAACGGGACTCGAACCCAGATAAAATCGCATTTTGCGAGAGCTCGGGTTAACCATTAAGCTATCCGTGGTCGTCTCCTTGACCGACCCTAACTGACCTCGAGCCACAGCTCCCATACGTGCTCATCGCCAAATCTATTTTTTGAGTTTTTCCTTGAAATGTGGTACTGCAGCCTCTTTATGTATTATACTTCCGCAAGCAAATCTTTCTCGCATTTTTATTTGACGTTTGCTTTACAGATATTTCAGAACTGGCAGTACGCTTTTCACTAACACTTAGTGCGAGAGAGAAGAAATCCAGAACGATTTGGTTCTACATCACGAGAAAATCGTATTATTCACTTCATGTTGATAAATTCAGGAAAGACCACAATGAATAGTAAGTCTGAGAAGAATTGTGCCTTGTTTATAAATGAAATTAGTCAGTTTCATGTTTCCATTTGGGGTATGAATGCAGAAAGGCAGGGAGTTTGTGTTTTTCAGACTTTTTAGAATACGGAACACGTAAAATTATTATTTATAAAATACCTGTGTCGCAAAATAAGGCGAGACTTAAATAGTTGTACACTATAAGAAAGAAATCAGACCGGAAACAGAAAGGCATATATATACGATTATTCTCTTAGTAATAGACAAGATATTTATGCCATAGCGTTGTCCACTTCGTTCGCACTTGTTCATATCATTAAGCCCTCTTGTAACATACTGGGTCGTAGCTCGTGGCCTCTTGAAGTTCTCCTAGATCGTCGCTCTCCGTAACAGCTGGCTGAAATTTCATGGCACAAAACTAGTCTGCTGCAAATAATGTAGGCCAATGAATGAATTGCAGTTCATGGACTCTTTTATGACTCATTAGTGCCCAGTTGTCGCTATTTATGGCCAGCATACAAGTCTCATTAATAACAGGTACCAAAACCCAGCCGACCGCGGTGGCCGAGGGGACTGAGGCGCTCCAGTCACGGTCTGCACCGCCACTACGGTCGGGGGTTCGAATACCCCCTCGGGCATGGATATTTGTGCCGTCTTTAGGATTAGCTAGTTCATAAGTAGTTTGTAACTTTAGGGACTGATGACCGCGTAGTTATGTCCCATAAGCTATACAAACATTTGAACCACAACCCAGTACGCACACTCCATACGTCAATAATACAAATGTACACAGTTCGTGTGTGGAATACTAAAGTCAGATGTGTACAGTGTGGCACAGAAGAATTTAAATTTTAATCATAACGGTAGAAATGGATTGCTCCTGAGATACATAACGTTTCACGACTTAAAACAATACTTCCTGCTGGTGTCGATTGTGCTCTCGATCAAACATGTAACCAGACTCACTTACATGGCGTGCGAGCATCCTATTTGTAACATCCAAACAATGACACTGAAAATTACGTATTGTTAATCATGTACATTAAATTAATTATAATTGAAAGGTTAACAATTACATTCAACTGGCTTTAGTAAAATGTTCAAATGTTTGTAAATCTTATGGGACTTAACTGTGGGGAGATCAGCCCCTAAACTTACAAACTATTTATGAACTACCTTATACTAAACACAGTACAAATATACATGCCCGAGGGGGGATTCGAACCCCCGAGGGGTAACGGCCTCGCGCATCGTAGCATAGCCCCTCAATGCGGTCGGCCGATACGCCGCGGCCTAGTAAAAGATAGCGTAAATAATACTGAGTACATTGATGTACAGTACAAATCTCAAATACATTACTATTGCCTCACTTTGAAATATATTTAAATGGGTTTATAAACAGTTACTTCCGAAAAATGGTTATTATACAGAAACTAATTAGGGAGAAAGTTCCTTAACATTAATTGTGAAATATAATGATATTATGAGAAAAGAATTTGATTAGCCTTAACAGAAATGCTACACTCTCTTTTCTTTCCATTCAGCCCTTTTCCAGCACATGCAGTGGCCGAGGTGACTGGGGCGCTCCAGTCACGGTCTGCACGGCCACTACGGTCGGGGGTTCGAATCAACCCTCGGGCATGGATATTTGTGCCGTCCTTACTGTTAGTTACTTCATAAGTAGTTTGTAAGCTTAGGGACTGATGACCCCGTAGTTAAGTCCCATAACTTCTACAAACATTTGAACATGCAGGGTCGGCTTTGTTATTGCAGAATTGGCATGTTAGTATTGACGGGGTGGCGGGATGCCCTTCCTGCCGCCACCCCCCCCCCCCCCCGGGAGGAAATGTATACACCAAATGTCTGTGTTTAGTGTTATAAAATGTTCAAATGTTTGTATAGCTTATGGGACTTAACGACGGGGTCATCAGTCTCTAAACTTACAAACTACTTATCAACTAGCTTATCCTAAGGACGACACAAATATTCATGCCGGAGGGGGTATTCGAACCCCATGACCGAAGTGGCCGTGCAGACCGTGACTGGAGCGCCGCAGTCCCCTCGGCCACCGCGGTCGGCATAGTGTTATATGTATGTGAAAGTGTAAAGTGTTATGAAACGTTTGTGAATCGTGCAACTCAGGGGGGGACTTGGGGACCAGCACGGTAGTCACCCAGGGGGATGTTGAAAACCGCCTAAAAACCACATCCAGGCTGGCCTTAACTCCGACCCCCTCCAGGGGCCGGTACGCCTCCCCGTCTCGGAAAGCGGTGCGTTAGACCACACGGCTAACCGACCGGGTCAACAGAAATACTACACTGATGACGATTAAAACTGCTACACAAAGAAGACATGCAGATGATTAACGGTTATTCATTGGACAAATATATTACACTAGAACTGACATTTGATTACATTTCCTCGCAATTTGGGTGCGTAGATCCTGAGAAATCAGTGCCCAGAACAATCACCTCTAGCTGTAACAACGGCCTTGAAACGCCTGGGCATTTAGTCAAACAGAGCTTGGATGGCGTGTACAGGTAGAGATGCCCATGCAGCTTCAACACGATATCACAGTTCATTAAGAGTAGTGACAGGCGTATTGTGACGAGCCAGTTGCTCGGCCACCATTGACCAGACGTTTTCAATTGGTGGGAGATCTGGATAATGTGCTGACCAGGGCAGCAGTCAAACATTTTCCGTATCCCGAAAGGCCCATACAGGACCTGAAACATGCGGACGTGCATTATCCTTCTGAAGTGTAGGGTTTCGCAGGGATCGAATGAAGGGTAGAGCCACAGGACGTAAAACATCTGAAGTGTAACGGCCACTGTTCAAAGTGCCATCGATGCGAACAAGAGATGACCGAGACGTGTAACCAATGGCACCCTTACAATCACGCCGAGTGATACTCCAGTATGCCGATGACGAATACGTGCTTCCAATTCACCCGAAAAAATGACGTTCTGCCAGGTTCGACGTTGAATACAATATCGAAGGCGCTCTTGTCTGTGATGCAGCGTCAAGGGTAACCGTAGCCATGGTCTCCGAGCTGATAGTCCATGCTGCTGCAAACGTCGTCGAACTGTTCGTTAAGATGGTTGTTGTCTTGCAAACGTCCCCATCTGTTGTCCCAGGGAGCGAGACGTGGCTGCACGATCTGTTACAACCATGCGTATAAGATGCCTGTCATCTCGACTGCTAGTGATACGAGACCGTTGGGATCCAGCACGGCGTTCCCTATTGCCCTCCTGAACCCACCGATTCCATATTCTCCTAACAGTCATTGGATCGCGACGAACGCGAGCAGCAATGTCGCGATACGATAACCACAATCGCAATAGGCTACAATCCGACCTTTATCAAAGGCAGAAACGTGATGGTACGTACGCATTTCTCCTCCTTACACGAGGCATCACTACAACGTTTCACCTGGCAACACCGGTCAGCTGCTGTTTGTGTATGAGAAATAGGTTGGAAACTTTCCTCATGTCAGCACGTTGTAGGTGTCGCCACTGGCGCCAACCTTGTGTGAATGCTGTGAAAATTTAATCATTTTGCGTATTGCAGCATCTTCTTCCTGTCGGTGAAAATTGGATTTTGTAGCAAGTCATATTCGTGGTGTAGCAATTTTAATGGCCAGGAGTGTAATTAGCCTAATATATGACCTAGAATAATACGCCTCTTTCATGAACTAATTAATATTTGCTATTTAAACAAACTTCTGCGACGTCAAATAATAGAAAATCAGCCAGTCATGTTAGAGGAAAGAATAACAAAAGTATTGAAAAAGAAAATGATAATAGACTAATTACACTCGTACCTATTATTATGCAACCCTGGTATCGGGAGGTTCAATAATGCAAGCACATAGGAATAAATCTCAACATGCTTCGTTACTCTCTGATCGAAGGCGCTGAGCTTCGACGCCGGTTCCTCAACCACTTGGCTACCCGCGCTCGTCTCCCTTCCATCTCAAATTCCCACAAGTGGCACACTACGGCCGTAGCACCCCCATCGTCCTTAGAGCACCGAGTCTGATATATTCGGGCCGGCCGCGGTGGCCGAGGGGACTGAGGCGCTCCAGTCACGGTCTGCACGGCCACTTCGGTCATGGGGTTCGAATACCCCCTCCGGCATGAATATTTGTGTCGTCCTTAGGATAAGCTAGTTGATAAGTAGTTTGTAAGTTTAGAGACTGATGACCCCGTCGTTAAGTCCCATAAGCTATACAAACATTTGAACATTTGATATATTCGGTTGTTGAGGAAAGGAGTTCCATTAGACTGCTCGACATTGTGTTCCAGCTAACGGTCGAGACTCATCCCAATGCACCTTGTTTATTCGATCTGGAAATTTGGAGGCGCCCGTGCCTGATGAACTTGTATGAATTTCGGCTGTTGTCGCTTTTGTATTTACAAGGTCGAGTCTGGCGTGCTATGATATTAACATGAAAATTAAAACCGTCTAGATCACGGTTTTCGAATTTTGTGACCGGTCCCGCCAACGCAGACTATCTTCAAAAACGACCAGGATGGCAGGCGGTGGTGGTGATGGATGGAACAGGTTGCACGAAATCGATTAAAAAATTAAATTACAACACTCCGATCTGGACTGTTATTTTTAATATTAGAACAAGATCACTGATCAAGCTCTATTAATGTGACTACGTAGGCTCGGCGAGTCGGTGTACCAGCCTGAGGATGGCGGCCAGGTGGACCGCCGAAATATTGTGTCCAGTTGAAGTTTTGATCCGGCAGGAAACCCGAGAAGAATATTATAAAGCTGTATTAATACTTTCAAAAGTTCTACGATAGTTCTTTGAAGTTTGAATCTCATTTGACTAGCGCCAGTGAATGGGCCTTAGATAGAATTTTCCTGAAATATGTGAATAGCAGGTTAGTTCTTTTACGAGTTAAGGATTTGAGTCCCGCTACATTAACAGATGATTGGTATAGATTGTGAGCCGTAGTACCAATACAATTGCTGCTTGGTGTATACTAATATATGTTTTCTATATTGTGTTTCAGTTACTAGTTTTTAATCTTGTGTTAATGTATTTTGCTTCCCCTCTCTTTGAGTTATAGTACAGTTACTGTCCATTGTAGGTATTATTTATACCAATAAGGCGTATTGTTTGGATTTGTTATAGTACGAGCAAATGTGCAACCGTCGTATGTAAATTAGTGGTTTTGTTTATTTTGTATTTGAGTACGCTGATTCTACCTCAGTCAGCAACCTAATACACGTTTAAATAAGCTATTCTAATTGTCTATACACATATGTTGCAGGCGTAAAGCAACCGGTGAGCCTCGGATCTTTACTGGTTCTTACGCGGGGTCTGGACAAGCCCTATATTGCTTTATTTATGTACTGCTGTCCGTTCAGCGCCATTGTATCTGCGGTAACCGTAATCAAGGTACCCGGGCAAGTTGTATTGCCTTTTATATTGTTCGATGGAGGGGCGGTTAAGTCGTAGTCCTGTGAATAGTAAGTCTGTTTGCAAGGCCTGCGTAGCTTTAACCTTCTGTGCTGTTTCAAACCCGTGTAGTCCAATATAAAAAAGTCAGTCAGAAACATGTAATTAAAGCAAATGTCCGATATATAACAGTTCGTGTCAAAATCTCGTGAAGTCACAGATGACCGAGTATTTTATTGTATGGACATTAACCTGTCCTAATTGTCTTATCTAGTTCAGAATTGTGGGAAAACTCAATATACAAATGTTTTAGTGCAGATTAAAATACGAGAGACATACAAAAAGTACTGGGGTTCCTTTTTATAGCTCTTTAAGACTAGACTGATTATTTATTTATTAATTTTTAAAGCTCTGATAAATGGAGCCTTACTCGTTCGGTGGGTCACCAAGTGCACTGCCTAAGTAAATTTATTGTGTTTTCAGAGACTGTACGTCTTGTTGGAGTTGTTCATTGTTCTTCGGCCAATATTTTCAAGGTAGTCGTAAGTAAATTTATTTGTGACTGGTCTATTATAAATGTTTTGCAGCTTAAGAAAATTCACTTTGAATTTGATTTTTTAGAAGACTTACTAATTTTAAAGAAAAGACTATTTCCTTGTGTGAGTTCCTTTACTTTTTATTTTTGCAGATCTCTTAGATTTCTTGTGTATTCCTAGGCCATCATTTTAATAAGACATGATTGCAAAATTTTAACACCAATTATTTGCAGAAACATGGAGATGCTAGTAGACGCCGACCTGTGTGAAGATCATTTTGGATTTAGGAGAGATGTAGGAACATTTGAGGCAATAGTCATCTTAAGAATTATCTTATAAGATAGGCTAAACGAAAGGCAAATCTATATTTTTAGCTTTCGTAAATTTGTGGAAAGCTTTGACAAAGTTGATTGGATACTCTTTCAAATTATGGAGTCAGCAGGTGTAAAATATAGCGAAAGGAGGGTTATATATAACTTGTACAAAAACCGGATTGCAGTTATAAGAATCGAAGGGCATGAAAGGGAGGCAGTGGTTTGGAAGGGAGTAAAGCAGGGCTGTGACATTTCCCCAATCTTGTTCAATCTGTACGTTGAGCAAGCTGTGAAGGAAAACGAGGATAAATTTGGCAGTTGATATTAAAGTTCAAGGTGAAGAAATAAAAGCTTTGCGTTTTGCTGATGACGTAATTCTGTCAGAGACAGGTAAGGATCGCATAAGATGAACATTAACAAGAGCAAAACAGTGGAATGTAATCTTAGTAAATAAAGTAATGCCGAAGGAATTAGATTAGGTAACGAAACAACAAAGATGGTAGATTTTTATTATTCTGGAGGTAAAATAACATATGATGGTCGCAGTACAGCGCATATAAAATGCAGAATGGGAATGGGAAGAGAAGCATTTCTTAAAAAGATCAATTTGTTAACATCGAATAGTAGTTTAAATGTTAAGAAGTCTTTTCTGAAAGCATTTGTGTCGAGTGTTGGTTTGTACGGTAGTGAAACATGGACGATAAGCAGTTCAAACTTTTGTGTCCCAGCCTCGTCCCCGCTTTTGTGTCTCGTTTCCCTCGTAGTAGACGGTGGCCGAGTTGAAAGACCGACACATGAATAAGGATGCACGCTTGTGCAGGTATGGAGGTGAGCAGCCAGTGGGACAGCAGAAACTAGAAACACTAGAGTAAATTAGAACGAGATATATATTGAACAGAATTTATACAATATTTAACTTTTACATAGCTCAGTACTGCAGAAGGCTGATACATAGTTGAGCTAGAGGCCTGCCTAGTGCCTATATGATAGCCAAGTCTTCACTGGTGCCTATCTGATTCCGAAGGTCCTAACTGGTTCCTATCTCAGTCCCAAGTGCACGATGTCGTTCAGTGGTGGCCACGAGCGGAGTTGTAGCAGAGGGCGCTCGTGGCTGACGTCGTAAGAACGCCGCGCAGTGCGTGCATGGCGGCGTGCGGCGAAAGTAGGTGGTGCGCACTTTGGACTTGAGCGACACCACACAAACACGAAGAGAATAGCTTTTGAAATGTGGTGCTACAGAAGAATGTTGAGGATTAGTTGGGTAGATCGCGTAAGTAATGGGGAAATGCTGAACAGCATTGGGGAGAAACCTGGCATATTTGGACAAAAAAAAAAAAAGAGATCTATTCATAGGATACATTCTTAGACATGAAGGAATCGAGAATTTAGGATTGCAGGTAAAAGTCTGGGTTAAAAATCGCAGAGGGGGACCAAGAGAAATACAGTAAGCAGATTCAAATATATCTGGGTTGCTGCTCTTATGAGGAGATGAAAAGGCTTGCTCAGCATACAGCAAGGTGAAGATCTGCATCTTCGGACTGAAGACCTCAACACAACAACATCATTTTAAATATTTTTCAATGCATAATGAAGTGTAGGATTAATTACGCTAAAGTGCATTGAATGAACAAATTGAATTGAAGCACAAGGGCATATTAAGGAACTATATACAATGTTGTGAGCATTAAAACTCAGTGATCTACATTTTTCCCAACTGTAGGTTCTGTACCTTCCCTTCATACATATTTTATTTTGTTATTGTAGTTTCTACCAGTCACTTTAGTGGTCATAATTGCATTCTGGTCTAAAGAGTGAATTAATCATTAATTTTGAGGGCCACCCATTTGCTTAGTTTCGTGACTTTCTGCAATATCCTTTTCTTATTCGTCCTCTTGGTATACACTGTTATGAGTCACGTTATTTTTTGATTTATGTTTAATTTTATTTCGGTTCCTATCTCACCTCATGTAATTTCATGTCATTAGTGCTTTTCTGTTACATATATGCAGTCAGGTTAACATTTAGGAGCATTGGGCGCTAGTTATTAAGCTCCTTTTCGTTCAATTTCGACCACAACAGTTGAGAATGTGACAGGTGAACGGTGTCACTATACTCCGTTCACCGAAATGAGAGACTACTGTATACACACCGAGGTGCGTGGCCAGGGGTGGGCAAAACAGGGACGCTCGCTCAATTTCGCTGCATCCGTTTCAGGTTTTCTCTCTCAATACTGTCACGTAAGAGTAACATTGTGTTATCCTTCTAGTCCACCCAAGAAACGTTCAAAGAAAAAGTAATAAGTTTCTTTAGAGGAACACATGGTTCCTAGTGTGTATAAAACGCAGAACAGTCAATGACTGATATTGTTATGAAATCCACGCATTCTTTGAAGCCTCCAAGAAAAAAAAAAAAAAAAAAGAAAGAATTACAACAAAGCTTTCAGAACGTCTTCATGACTTTGACTGAAATGCGATACGAAGAAAAGTTTTTGATAAGAAATTTCCAACACTTGACAAAGTGCTTGTTGTGGTACGCAAAGATGCAGATTTGGGAAATTTTCGGAGAAAATCACGTTTTATAAAGTATTAAAGGAAATTAATTTTAAATGTTTCGCTTCTAATAGTACTGTTATGTAACAAAACACACAACGGCCTTACACGGATGCAGCGAAACAGAGCGAACCATCTTGTTTTGTCAATAAAATGTTTGTAAATCTATCGGACCAAACTGCGTGGTCATCAGTCCGTAGCTTACAAACTACTTAAACTAAGGTAAACTAACCTAAGGACAACACACAGACACCCATGCCCCAGGGAGTATTCAAACCTCCGACAGCAAGCAACCGTGCGCTCTCCAGCGAAGCGCCTTAGACGGCTCGGCTACTCCACCGCGGCTCTGTTTTATCCATGCAGGCCGCGTGGCCGAGGAGACTGAGGCGCTCCAGTCACGGTCTGCACGGCCGCTACGGTCGGGGGTTCGAATCCCCCCTCGGGCATGGATATTTGTGCCGTCTTTAGTATTAGTTAGTTCATAAGTAGTTTGTAAGTTTAGGGACTGATGACCCCGTAAGTCCCATAAGCTATACAAACATTTGAACATTTTTTGTCCACCCCTGATCACGCGCCTCAGTGTGTTTACAGTATGAATCTCGTCTCGGCGAACGGAGTATAGTGCATAGTAGACGGTACCGCTACTTGCCTGCCTGCCGGCAGTTCAACTCTGCGGTGGCCGTTGGATGGCTGATGCGGTGCTCGGGCGTTTCAGTAAGTTGCATTTCTACCTGGGGCTTACATTTTGGTTCGGTATAGTTAGGCGTGCGGAATATACAAACACTCTTCTGCTCTCAATGTTCTATCTTTTCGATGTTTCTCTTCTTAATTGTGGGATTTTTGTTTTATGTGCAGACCCAGTCTTGTGAGTGGCTATGTCGCGCCCAAGTTGCTTACAGTGCCTCCCGGCTTGTTGCATGTAGCAGAAACTCACTATTTTAATGTTCCTACATGTAACAGTTTTACGGATTCACTAAGTACGTTAACTTCGTTTGTACTGGATAATTTTAGTAAAGGTGTAGGGTAAATATTTTATTACATGATGACGTCACTATGTTACTTGATTGTACAGATGCATCTAATGATGAGAAATGTGTGTCAACGGCCGTGCCGAGGTGGACACACCGGTTCCCGCCAGATCACCGAAGTTAATCGCGGTCAGTCGTGGCCGGTACTTGGATGGAAAACCGTCCGGGTACGCCATGAGCTGTTGACAATTTTCTCTTTGCATTATGGCAGGGGGGAAAGGAGGGGTGGTGGTGCAAGGTTCCTGATCACCAGTCTTTGGACCAATGTAATGGATTAAATTCCAAACCTCTCCGCAGTGTCTCATGGAGTGAGGGCATGGGACACTGTTGATGGTGATCCGCTCGTCGGATGGGGACGTTAAGCTCGGCGGCCCCCATGGGTGCTTTTCAAGAGGAGTAGTTTATGTGCCGGCACCGGGTTTCCCCTCTCCTTTCTCCCATCACCAACAGGAACGTGACACTACACTAGACACGCACCCATTACAGTCACCTACACTTAACACAAACACTTTATCAAACAGTTATCATATTTTGCGAAGGAAGGGTGCATGCGGGCGCGGAGGATAGGAAAATCTTTCCAATTAGACGGCTGCACCTGCCCTTTGGGGTCTTCCAACAATTCATGCTATACGACTTTATTTATTATGAGATATAGGTCACGAAACTTGGGTGGTTCATAAATAAATAAAAAATTGAAAATTGACAAGTGATGCGGATACCATTATTTAAAATGAAGATTGACGATTGTGGATGTTCCGAATGAAGAAACATGGGCGTCGCTCGTCCAGGGCATGTATTTTTGGGCAAGGCTGGAAGTATTTCCGTCGACGCCTCTTGAGCCTACATCGCGACATACCGACATAAAATGACAACTCGCGAAGTCGAAGGAACGCTCAGTGGGTTAGCCCTGGGCCCCTGCTTGAGGCAGGAGGGACGCCACTCCCCCCCCCCCCCCCCCTCAGAATTTGGGGGCCCCGCGACGTGACCATACAGCGTGCATAAAACAGCGCGCCGCTTCCGGGGACCTTGTCCACAAAGCGTATCCTGGCCGCCCGCGGACGCTGCATACCAATGCGGCCGCCGCCTCTGTGACGGCATCCGCAGCCACAGCCACAGCCACCTCCACGTCCAGCGGGGTGGCTTTCCTGCCACGTGCGCGCGCCTCCTGCCTGTGCCCCTGCCACCAAGGACAGCTAATTGTAGGCCCGCCAGTCGCTAAGCACTCTCCAACAGCTGCCGTTTACAAGCTTCCTAGGGTTTATTTGCGGACGGAGAAGTTAGTACTTCTTCCTCCCACAAGTCCCCTAAAACCCCCGCATCCTTGCGGATGCTGTTGCGTAGCAGTGTGCGTTTGTACCGCCCTACAGTACGCACGAGGTGCCGCAGTTGCTGTCCATGTCGTTATGGAAAGCATAGAGTTCTGACTAACCTGTTGGGTGTTTTTACCGGCCCCCCAGTGCTGCTGTAGCAGTTTTAGAATCATTCAAGGAAAGTCTACACCAGGTAGTGCATAGGTATCCGGGCCACGTAATATTAGTCGGAGGTGACTTCAACCTTAAGAGTATAGATTGGGACCTCGCTAGTTACATTTCAGGCGGTACAGACAAGCAGTCTTGCGAGCTACTTTTGGACACATTCTCCGAAAACTGTCTTGAGCAGTTAAACCGGCAACCCACGCGCAATGGAAATATTCTAGACCTTATAGCCACAAACAGGCCTGACCTTATTAACGATGTCTGTGTAGAGACAGGAATTAGTGATCACGATATCGTCATAGCGTCGATGGTGACCAAAGTTCATAAACCAGTCAAGAAGGCTAGGAGCGTGTTTTTGTTGGGAAAAGCAGACAAGCAAATGTTACGATCGCACTTAGAAAATGAATGGGCATCGTTTAATTCTGGGACTATGGATGTAGAGGAATTGTGGACTAAATTTAAATGCATTGTTAATGAAGGGTTAGAGAAATATGTGCCAGTAAAGACGATTAAGGATGGAAAAGATCCACCGTGGTATAATAATAATGTTAGAAAGCTGCTGAGAAAGCAAAGGCTGTTGCACTCTCGATTCAAAAAGGAACACGCAAATAATGACAGGCAAAAGTTAGTAGAGATTCGTGCGTCTATAAAAAGATCGATGCGTGAAGCATACAATAATTATCACAGCCATACCTTAGCAAAAGATCTTTCCGAGAACCCGAAAAAATTCTGGTCCTATGTAAAATCGATAAGCGGGTCAAAGCCCACTGTCCAGTCACTAGTTGATCATTCCGGGGCAGTAATAGAAGAAAGCAAACGGAAAGCTGAAGTTCTAAATTTAACCTTTAAGAAATCTTTCACGCAGGAGGACCGCACAAATATACCATAATTTGATCAACGTACCAATTCCGAAATGGGGGACATAGCAATAGGTATTTCCGGTGTAGAGAAGCAGCTGAGAGAGCTAAATACGAAAAAGTCTGCTGGTCCGGATGGAATACCATTTCGGTTTTACAAAGACTATTCTGCGGCATTGGCCCCCTACTTAGCTTGCATTTATAGCGAATCTTTAATTCAGCGCAAAGTTCCTAGTGATTGGAAAAAAGCGCAGGTGACTCCCGTGTATAAGAAAGGAAAGAGAACTGACCCATACAATTACAGGCCAATATCGTTGACATCGGTTTCATGTAGAATTTTGGAGCATATTCTCAGTTCGAATATAGTAAATTTCCTTGAAACGGAAAAGCTTCTTTCCATGAATCAGCACGGGTTTAGGAAACATCGTTCATGTGAAACTCAGCTTGCCCTTTTCTCACATGACATCTTGCGAGCCATGGACGAAGGGCAACAGGCAGATTGTGTTTTTCTCGACTTCAAAAAGGCGTTCGACACGGTACCACACTGCAGACTGCTAACGAAGATACGAGCTTATGGAATAGGTTCACAGATTTTTGACTGGCTGGAAGACTTCCTAAGTAATAGAACGCAGTACGTTGTTCTCGACGGCGAGTGTTCATCAGAGACGAGTGTATCGTCAGGCGTGCCCCAGGGGAGTGTGATAGGACCGCTATTATTTTCTATCTATATAAATGATCTGATGGACAGAGTAAGTTGTAATTTGCGGCTGTTTGCTGATGATGCTGTGGTGTATGGGAGGGTGTCGTCTGTAACTGACTGTAATAGCATACAGGTTGACTTAGACAAAATTTCTAGTTGGTGCGAAGAATGGCAGCTAGCTCTCAATGTAGAAAAATGTAAGGTGATGCGCATGAGTAGGAAAAACAATCCCATAATGTTCGAATACAGCATCAGTAGTGAGCTTCTTGATGCGGTCGCGTCGTTCAAATATCTAGGCGTAACATTGCAGAGCGATATGAAATGGAACGAGCATGTAAGGACAGTTGTGAGTAAGGCAGACAGCCGAATTCGGTTTATTGGGAGAATTTTGGGAAGATGTACTTCAACTGTAAAGGAGACCGCGTATAAAACGCTTGTACGACCACGTCTTGAGTATTGCCCAAGTATTTGGGACCCGCAGCAGATCGGTTTGAAGGAAGACATAGAGGCGGTTCAGAGGCGAGCAGCTAGATTTGTTACCGGTAGGTTCGACCAATGCGCGAGTGTCACGGAAATGCTCCGGCAACTCAATTGGGGATCGCTGGAAGAAAGACGACGTTCTTTTCGTGAATTTCTGTTAAGTAAATTTAGAGGGCCGGAATTTGAAGCTGAGTGTAGTACGATCTTGCTGCCGCCTACTTACATTTCGCGTAAAGATCACGAAGACAAGATAAGAGAAATTAGGGCTCGTACGGAGGCATATAGGCATTCTTTTTTTTCTCGTTCAATTTGGGAGTGGAATAGGAAAGGAAATGCCTAGTAGAGGTACAGTGTACCCTCCGCCACGCACCTTACGGTGAATTGCGGAGTATGTATGTAGATATGTAGATGTAGATGTATAGTTGTGTCCCCAGCGCAGAAGACAGCACACAGGTCGTTGGTTCTTCTACAGCATACAAGTGAGGCTAAAGTTCTTTATGATGGAAGCATAATAAGCGACTCGCGAGATTTTTAATTGTCAGGGATGCCATTTATTAAATAAATAATAAAAAATTAGCAACTATTGTTAATATGATACGGCCTATGCTGCCCATAGTTTATGTTCAGACCTCGACTGTTATCACATTTAAGCAAAAATCTTTACTCATGACCGGCGCGGTCCGGTGTGTATAGTGGTCAGCTTGAGAATGAAACTGCGGCACGTTGCGAGAGGGCACCTGACGCTCTATTTCGCGCCAAAACAGGACCGTCGCGCGCCTTCTGCAAAATCGCTCTTCTCTTGTTACAATAAGAGAAGGCAACTTAAACTTTTTAAACTGTCCAAATCTAGCCTGTCCTTGAGAGATATTTATAATAAATTCTCAGCTCTGAATAATTAATATTTAGTTTATAATAAACAAAAGTAATTTCAAAAGAAATCACGTAACGTGAAAAGCAGCAGCCAATGCGAGGAGAGCACCAGTAACATAGGCGGGCTTCCCACGGAAACCAGCACCTACTGCGCCATAGGCTACTGCTCCCCACCCCACATTTCAACATATGCTGCACTGCTGTCTTTCTTCCGCGTTTAAGGCATGTACAATGTTAGCAAAGAAACGGCCAGCGGCCAGAAATATGAAGTGGCCACAGGCCAGGAATATCACACGTTCAAATGTTTGTATAGCTCATGGGACTTAAGTTACTTTCACTGCCGCCCATGTAACCCATTCCATCCCTTAGAGCGCCAGACATTCTGCTTGCAGGAGTAACCCCCGCCGCACTTAGTTTCTTTATTTTCAGTCTGGCGTAAAGAATTGTCTGATCTTCGAAATAAATCCAGAACTGAACACAGAGCATCTAAATCACATACAACTCCGACGCCAAGGGCCCCACTAAAAACTTCTCTACTTCGCAAACAGTCTGTAGAATCACTACGATATGTTGCCGTGTCACCCCTCTGTCATAGTCACCTCTCAGTACTTTCGGGTAGAATAATTTGCGAGAAGCCAAGTCTGTTGATTTACCTACTGAGTGAGCGGACACCACTTTCTACCTGCCCCGATTCATACAATGAATGCAACCAGTGGGACGATTTAGAAACTAAATAACAGATCTATAGGCTGGTTTAGACACTAGGTTTACCAAGTAAGGTATTTAAGGTAGATATAGCCCGTCAATAAACTTGATTCTGTTTTTAAAAGTACGAAAACAAAGATCACGTAAAATGACATGATTGGCATTCTACAGAAATTTCCGTATCCCGTCAATTGACGTGATTGGCACTAGGAGTGTTAACGACGGGGTCATCAGTCCCTAAACCTACAAACTACTTATGAACTAGCTAATCCTAAGGACGGCTCAAATATCCATGCCCGCGGGAGGATTCGAACCCCCGACTGTAGTGGCCGTGCAGACCATGACTGGAGCGCCTCAGTCCCCTCGGCCATCGCGGCCGGCACAGCTGCCGTGGCACGCGCCGTGTCGCATAGGGAATCTATCATACTTCCAGATTTTACACCTTACTGCAGGTGTTATTTGTAATAGGTAACTGTTACTAAATACGAGAGGTGTTCCAATCAAAAAGTACGAAACGACACTGTGCTTATACTTGTGCCTTTTATTCTAAAGTAATCACCAGAATCCTGAGCACAACTATCCAACTGTTTAACGAGCCGAATGATTCCCTTTTCCCATGATACCTGTAAGCTGTGACAAGAACCAGTCCTCTACTGTGTCCTTCTCTTAGTCGTCCGAACTGAGACGATTTTTTAGCGGACTAAACAGATGGAAGTCACAGGGCGACATGTCCGGGCTGTAGGGCGGATGCTCAAGCTGCTCCCACTTGAACTTGGCCACTACACTTTGTATGACCCTGAAGGGCCGATTGCTCTTGATGGACTTGGAAGGCTACGGGGTATTTCACAGTACACGTTACTGTTAACAGTTTTTCCGTGCTGGAGGAATTCGATCAGTATCGAACCTCGGACATGACGGTGAGCTTCACCTCGCCTGCTGAGGGCACAGCCTTGAATTTTATACGGGGAGGTGACTACGCATACTTAGCGTCCCTGGATGTCGTATAAAGATATACAAATGTCCAAATGTTTCTAAATCTAAGGGACTTAACTAGGTTCGTCATCAGTCCCTAGGTTAACAAATCATTTACAGTAACTTAAAGTGACTTTTACTAAGGACTACACAAACACCCATGCGCGAGGGAGGACTCGAACCAAAGTCTAACATATACAGTCACGACACTCACTGCTGTAAAAGTTTTTACCATCTGACAGTTTCTGCGACACTAGCGCTCCTAGCGGTGGGCAAGCTGCCGAAGTAGTGTTGTTTGTTTATAATCGCTTTTGTACGTAATTAACGAAATACTTACTATAATTTTTGCGTTACAAGCATTATTAAAATATCGAGAGACAAACATAATACGGAGATTAATATAAAAAGGCCTAATTTAAATGTTTAAATAGTAAACAACAACTCTGTCATGAACAAATACTTAGGAATATGTGTATATTTGCAGCTTATTCCTCTGAGACTGCCAGTTTTTGACGTGTATCAATTCGGTATGGAGTCTAATGATTCTCACATTTTTACACGTCACTCGTCCTTCTTATACGTGCATATTCTTTTAAATGTAATTACTTTAGCTTTAAAAAACCAATTGTTGATGATTCTTGCCGTTTGTGGTTCAGATGTAGCAACAATTTTGGAATTGGGTTCTTCTTTGTTGGAAAACAGTTTGGTTGCTTTTATCGTTATATTGCCATTTCTGTGACGAGATTTTCCTTCAGCTACAGCTGTGATGCCGGCCGCGGTGGCCGAGCGGTCTGCGGCGCGCCAGACACGTTCTGCAAGGCCACTACGGTCAGCGCTTCGAATCCCCCCTCGGGCATGAATATTTGTGCCGTCCTTAGTATAAGCTAGTTCATAAGTAGTTTGTAAGTTTAGAGACTGATGGTCCCGTAGTTAAGTCCCATAATCTCAACAAACATTTGAACAGCTGTGATAGTTGATTTGGTATGTTAAATACCGTATTTATTGCATTCTATATACGTTCCCTATGTTCCAACCTGAACGATTTTACTGGGATTGTGATAAAGAATACTTAACGTTCCTGCGTAGAAATTGACGTCTCTCTGCTAAATGGTATGTCCCCTGGTATTTCCTAGGCATTCTTATTTTTAATAGAAAATGAAATTACTCATTTGGAGCCTTTATATTACAGGATGATTGTAAATTAACTGTCCTGTAATGTACTGTTTCGTACCTTATCAGGAATCTTATGAAACCTAAGAAAGACAATTGTGGAGCTATTTTTAAATTATTACCTTTTTATAAGGCACAATGTACGTTTCCTAATGTGAAAAGTATGCTGAAGTCAATCTAAACGATTCTATTCGCACTCATCAACTATCGTATTCAGAAATGTAGCTTGCCGGCCGCTTGAAGCGCTGCTATCGCAGAGTATAACAAAAGTCTGTGGGAGTGTCGTGACTATATGTTAGACTGTGCTCGAATTCCCTGCGGCGAACGGTCACACGCTCCGCAGCAGGCCGCCTCAGTGCGCATGGCTATTCTGCCGCGACATAACGACATCCTACAGCGGCATATTCAAATTTAAGTCGGTTTGGTTGTCAATATGTTTCGTACCTTTTCATTTGTACACCCCACGTATAAATAAATTTGAAAGACCATGTGAAACGTGTACAATCTCATCCTTTGGTTATAAGGATGAGATAGAAGAAAAGTAGGTTGATGTCTCCTATCCAGGAATGTGTTTATTGTGCTCGTTTCATCTTTTGCATTTGTGACACGTTCTAATACTCCTTTTTTCTGTATCAGCAGCATGGTCTTCACTATTCTGTTATTTACTTAAAACAACGTACTACCTCGCAGTAGTGAGCTTCATTCATTCCGCTATATATGGAATGGATGAAGCTCACTACTGCGAGGTAGCACTATATATATATATATATATATATATATATATATATATATATATATATATATATATATATATATATATATGCAACAGAAGTACGTTCTTCAGTGTTCGATGTCCGCTTCTGTAGCTCAGACGATTGTGTCGCTGACTACCAAGCTGGGGATCCGGGTGTTTTGTGTTGTCTTTATCATCATCATTTCATCACCATCGGCACCCAAGTTACCCAAGAGGTGTCAAGTAAAAATACTTGCACTACAGCGGCCGAACAATCCCATATAGGATCTCACGGCCAACCATGCCATACGATCATTCCCAATATTCGCTGTCATTTGCATATAAGAGCTGCCAGTGACCTTCCTCCCTGTATTTATCTTCATAGTGATCAATTTCTTCCTTGTTTCCTGTGGCTGTGCTTGGAAGGATGTAGATTTTAATGTCCTATTCCTCAATATAAATATTCGTTCTGCATATTCTGCAGTTCCAGAAGAGAACCTCTTCTGATTTCTAGAACATTAGCAAACCAATCCCCCCTACTCACTATCCTAGAAGAGCTCCAATATTTCTTATTCACGATCAAATTCTTAGGAACAAATAAGTTTAATCACAAAGAACGAGTCAGCTTTCTCAAGACTGTGACTCTAGTATGTTAATATGCAGCCAAACTTTGCCCAACGTCGAAATGGGTTCTCGCTCATCCAACAAACTAAAGAAATGGTAGATATCGCAATATTTTCATAGGGCGCAGTACACCCTTTCTTTCATAAACTCTGCAGCAACTAGGAAACCTGAATATTCTACTAAAGTGGTCTACCTTATACGCCATGTACCAAACATGGGTGCCATCTTGAAATCCGCCATTATCAATCTCAGTCTTCTCTTAATGGAAAGGGGGTCGTATGATATATCAAATAACATCAGAATTTTCTGACAATTTCATTCCTGTAAACAGAATTGACGTAGCAATAATGGTTCAAAAGTTACAACTTATTTTGTTTGGAGCTACAGACTATACTGTTCTCCTTAACGAACAGTCATGTTATATGTTCAGCATGCTGTCCTTCTATGTTAACGCACATTTGAAAGTGCTGAAATAAAGCACATAATCACATAATGAAGACTATTAATTTTGAACAGGAGAGAAGTCAATCCACCAAAAATTAAGTACCGCATTTTAGGAAACTGGTGATAAATATGAACTGGAAGGATGTTTATAGGGCTCATGAAATGAATGAAAAATGTAACATATTCATTAATAATATCAGTATCATGTTTGGAAACTGTTTTTCTCTAAGAGTAACTCAAATTAAACAGAAAAAAATAACAAAACCGTGGATTACACAAGAAATATAGATTTCCTGTAAGAAGAAAAGGAAAATCTATCCATCACCCAAGAATAACTCCAATGCTGATTATTTAGCTGAATATAAGGAACAGTGAAAATTTCAAGAAAAGTAAAAAACATCTAAGCAAATGCATTATGAGAAGAAGACAGCAATATCAGACAAAAATGCAAATACGTGACGTAGTGAAAGAGGAGGCTGCTAGGGCCAGAAACGGGGAGGAGCCGATAGCATTACGAACAGATTATACATAGTGTGGAAAATCTGTTTCACGGTATATCTGCTACTGATAGTACGGGACTGTCAGGGTCAGTAAATAATGGCCTTGAATATCTAAAACTAGCCTTTACAAATAATTTCAGGAACATGAATATGTCACTTACTTCACCACAACAAATAACTTCTACAGTACAATCTTTAAAAACAAACCATTCTAGTGATACAATGAAATAGCAACAAAGTTAATTGAGGAGTGTTCTTGTGAGTTTAGCACAATTGTAAGTTATTTGTGTAACCAGTATGTTGTAACGGGAACATTTCCTGATTGGCTAAAATATGCAGGTATTAAACCTCTAGTCAAAAAAGGGGATAAAGAAATTCTACCAAACTACAGACCGATTTCACTTATGCCAGAAGTCTGGAAAATTCTAGAAAAGGTAATGTACAAGCAGCTTCTTAACCATCTGACCAGAAATAACAACGCTGTCCACGGAACGTTAAACCCTAAGATTCCTTCATTCCTTCTTTCTTCAGAAATAACATATTGTCCAAATCACAGTTTGGATTTCTGAAAGGTTCCGATATCGAGAAGGCTATTTACAGCTACTGTGAGAATGTAGTTAATTTATTAGATAATAGATTACAAGCAGCAGGTATTTCTGTGATTTGCCGTAGCATTTGATTGTATGAACCACAGTATTCTTTTAAATTAGAATTCTATGGTGTAACGGCAATGCTGAAAAATGTTTGAAGTCGTAAGTTACTAACAGGAAAGAAAGTGTGTCAGTGTCGGGGACTACTGAATTTAGCGATCATTCATAATCATATTGCGAAGATATTGCCTCTGGTGTCCTACATGGATCTATCTTAGGGCCATTGCTGTTCTGTGCACCTTAATGACATCTCATCACTTAGCCTGCCAGGAGCAATGTTCGTGTTTTTTGCGGATGATGTGTTGCAATAAATAACAAGTCGAGAACAGCTCTAGAAAGGTATGCTAATGATATTTTCATGAACATTAATAAATGCTTTAAAGCCAACTCATTGACATTAACGTTCGGAAAGAATAACTACATGTCGTCAGAACATGTAAGAGATTTGCATCCAGCGTATGCATAAATTTTGAGGAAGAGCAGATAGAAGAGGATGAAAATATTAAATTCCTGGGATTTCAACTTGATAATAAATTCATTTTGGAGGAGCACACTGAAGAACTACAGAAACGACTTAAAAATCTGTAATTGTAATTCCAATGTTATCTGGCGTAGCTTTGATATTTTGCTTACTTTCATTCCATAATGTCTTGTGGTATAATATCTTCGGGTAACTCCTCAATTCAAGCAAAAGTTTTCAGAGTCCGTGTGTAATGTGGTTGTGTAATACTTGTTATTTGTGGAATAAATTCACGGACTTCATGTAGAAGGCACTTCAAATAACTAGGTATACTAACTACTGCCTCTCAGTACATTTATTCATTGTAAAATTTGTCGTAAGTAATTATCGCTTTTTCGAACCAACAGCGCAGTTCATACATACAATGTAAGGAACGAAAACAATTTACACATGGACTTAAAAGTACATACTTTAGTTTAAAAAGTGGTCATCTACTCAGGAACAGAAATTTTCAATAATTTACCAGCAAACATAAAAAATTTGCTACAAATAAATATCAGTTATAGAGGAGCCTTAAAGACTTACTAGTGGCCAACTCATTCCACCCCACTGACGAATTTTTGAATAGTACCAAATTATGTATGTATCTGCATTCATAATATTAGTATTATTATATCAGCTCGTAAAAAAGAAAGATAACAAATTATACTTTTGACATGTTCCATATCCACGAATATCTTCTCAACATTGATATATGGAACACACAACTAATCTAACGTAATCGTCGTGCACTCTGTAATCCTCCAGTTTACTACTTATAGATAAACAGAATTACCTCAGTTAAGATGTGAAGAAATCTTATACGGAATTTCTCTAATATTTCTAATTCGTAAACTGAAAAGTAGACGTTTATCAGTGACATGGAGATTAACATCTGGTGGAAAAGGAAATGATTATCTGCTTACTGTTACGGGATAGCATAACGTGACGAGGTAGGCATGAAATTACATGTATATTCTCTTAATTAAGAATAAAAATAGGTTAGCTGCTGTACTGCATGCTGTATACAGAGGTATCAATGTGGTCAGTTAACCAGAAGAGAGGACACAGTCACGGTAGGACATCTCTGCTATATCGCATAAGTCGTTGACGTGAACGCTTATACTCGCTGACTGCATCTGGCAGTCAGTATGGAGATCATTCACGTATCAGCCACTGAGCACGACTCTCAGAGATATTACACCTCGCAGAAGGATTTCCGCATAAATAATGGCTCACGCTTCTTCAGTTGGCTGCCCGACATCGTTTCTTATTTTCTCTGCATTTGGTTTAAATGGCTCCACAGATAAAAGTCAAGTGATGTGAGATCAGGTGATCTGGGTGGCCATTCCACGAAACCACTGCGGCCAGTCCAATGACCAGGATATAGATCATCTGACCACTAACGAGAAACTGTCCCTTAGCGCGGTGGAGTCCCATCCTGTTGAAAGTAGGAGGTAAATCTGTGATCTTCTTTCGGAACGGAAACACCAATTCATGCAGCATTTCCAGGTTCTGGTATTTCGAATTCGTCTTGTTGGGGTACCAGAATCTGTACAATAAATAAATAAAGAGGAATAAAGAAATGAAAGAAAGGTAGAGTGCCTATAGACCATAACTGCTATGTCGCATCTGTTTATAGTATTGAACCTATTAGAACTGATGATGTTATTTCATGTACACGATTCCCTTTCCATATGTACAAGGTGTCCAATTTATCTTGACCACCCAAAATATCTCTGGAACAACAACAGCTATTGTACAACGACTTTCACCAGTAGCTAAGGCAGGGGCTCATGAATGTAAATATTTTGAAATTTTCTAAAACGAAAGGATATTTGTTTTTAACACAAAATTATCTGTTTTTGAATGGACACCCTATATTACTTCATCAGCAATCTATGGTATGACAAATTACGTAAACAATGGCGTTGATTACATCGCAATACGCCAGTTACATCCCGAGATACTGCGAAGCGAATTTGACACTAGAAATACACGGAACGCGCGGCAAGCGCACGTCCTGAGTAGTGTGGGGTTTTCGCATTTCGCGCATTTCAAGCGACAACTTTGCCTTGCAATACCTTGGGATGTAATTGACGTATTGCGATGCAATGAACGCCAATGTGATTTGTCATGTTACAGATTGCTAATGAAATATGTAGGGTGTCCATTTAAAAACACATAAGTTTGTGTTAAAAACACAAATGCTTTGGTATTAGAATGTTTCATGATATTTACATTCATGAGCCCCTGCCTTTACATTGATACTGGTGAAAGTCGTTGAACAACAGCTGTTGGTATTCCAGAGATATTTTGGGTGGTCAAGATAAATGGGACACCCTGTATATTCAAGATGATGCCCATTTTCGATACATACAGCCCTAACTTGGTGGAAAATTCAGAATTTCCAGTGACTGGAAGCCGGCGGCGATAGCGTTGCCACGGGCTGGCGCCCGGGTCACAGCCAACACCACCTACAGACAAGGCCTCACAACAGCCCCAGTCATGTCACACCGACCAGGCCGCGGACGTCAGCTGACTGGCTGGCCGCTACGAGGCAGTGGGCTGTGCCCCAGCGGCCAGCCATTCAGCTGGCAGCCGTGGCCTGGTCGGTGTGACGTGACACGCACAGCTGATTGATTGGCCGCTGGGGCACAGCCTACTGCCTCGTAGCTGCCAGCCAGTCAGCTGACGGCTGTGACCTGATCGGTGTGACGTGACAGGGGCTGTTGTGAGGCCTTGTCTCTAGGTGGTGTTGGCACAGCCCATTGTCTCAAACGGACAATCGATCGGTTGTGCGATCGCGGCCTACTGCGAGGACAATGAGAGACAGGCCACGGCGCGCACATCACGTCACGCGATCAAGTGAGGCCTGAGCCGGTGCGATCGCTAGCGAATGGGGTGGCCAATATGAGACAGTGGGCTGTGCCTCAGCGGCCGACCAATAAGTTAGCGATCGCGCCGACTCAGGCCTCACTTGATCACGTGACGTGATGTGCCCGTCGTGGTCTGTCATTCATGTTGGTCTCAGGCCTACTATGTGTGTGACGTGACACGACCGTGCCAGAGCCTTCTCTCCAGGCGGTGTTGACGCAGTGGCCGTTACCCTGGGGCGGTGCGGAGCTCGCAGAAGCCGCGCGGGCCTGTGACTCGCCTCCCTGCATGCATGCCTGCATGCGCAGCGCGGAATGTGGCCGCGTGTCGCGCTGGCGGCATGCTCGCCTAACGAATGCACCGCAGCCTGGCCCGCTCCTCTAATTAGGATCTCGCTGCCGCCCGCAGACCGCATTTTTAGCCGCCGCGAATGCCCGCTGCCTCCAATTTATGAGGACGAGCCATTAAAACCGCCGGGCGCGGCCGGCTGACTTATGTGCACTTGCGCCCGGCCCTGGATTTCGGCTACCGTAACGCGACTGCCGCCAGCCGCCAGCCGCCAGCCCCTCGGACAACTTCCTCCGGACGACATACCAGCCAGGTATCGACCGTGTAGCCGTTCTTATGACTGTTCCCCGCATGCCCTTGAAACTGCTTGTGCAATCGCAAAAGCAACTCCACTTTTGGTGTAGAACAACGATTCTGGCGCTGTTGATGACTGGATGATGTAGGCTCTTTCCGACATATTTTCGAGATTGGTCTCACTACAAACCGACGCAACAAAGGAAACGCAAAAAATTTGGAAAAAAAGTCATTTATTTTCCTATGTAATCTCTTTATTTGCAACTTATACATCAACCAATGTATAAGTTGTAAATGAGATTATGTAGGAAAATAAATGACTTTTTTTCCAAATTTTTGGGGTTTGCTTGGTTGCGTCGGGTCGTTGTGGGATCATTCTCGTCAACCAATTGTGGCTCGGTTGCACAGTGGTAGAGTGCCAGACAAATCCAAAGGTTGTGGTTTCGATCCCCCGTCAGGTCTTAGGACTTTTATCTGTCACTTTCCACTTCTTTCACCTCTGGCAGTGTTGCTGATGTGGAAAATACCGAGTAGCACTGTGGTTCGGAATCGCCGTTAAACTGTAGGTACCCCTATAACTGGCTGGGTAAGCCAGTTCGAAAGTCGGAGGAAGGCAACGGCATATCACCTCCAAACAGGACCATGTCTAGTAAAGCACTGTGGTGTTCAAACCAATCTTTGGATTTTAACTGCTTTACCTTTTTTTTTTTTACCTTACATCAACCAAACAGCAATTTAGTAGCAGTTATTAGTAGAAGGGCATGTTAGGTACGCAGTTGTTGGGAAGGGTTGCAGATATTCTCCAATGTAATTGAATTTATACATTGAACAAGCTATGAAGGAAAGCAAAGAGAAATTTGGAGAAATAATTAGAGTTCAGATGAAGATATAAAAACATTGCGTTTTGCCGAAGACATTGTAATTCTATCACAGACAACAAAGGAACTGAATGAACAATTCAACGGAATAGAGGTGTGTGTTGAAAGGAGCGCGCAAGGTGAACATTAAAAATAGAAAAACAAGGATAATGGAATGCTGTTTTACAAAATCAGGCGATGCTGAAGGAATTAGATTAGGTAACGAAACAACAAATGTGGTAGATGAGTTTAATTACTTGGGCAGTAAATTAACACACGCTGGTCGCAGTAAAGATGATGTAAAATGCAGAATGGCATGGAAAGGAAGCGCTTTTGAAAAAGGGAAATGTGCCAACATCGAATACTTATCTAAATGTAAGGAAGTATTTCTGAAGTCATTGTATGGAGTGTAGATTTGTACGATAGTGACACATGGACGATAAATGGTTCAAAGAGGGTAGAGGCTTTTGAAATGTGGTGCTACAGAAGAATGCTGCAGATTAGGTGGGCGGATTGCGTACGAAGAGGTACTGCACAGAACTGGGGAAAAAAGGGTGCAGAGCTACATCGAACCGTTGTCTGGACTGAAGACCACAACAGCAATGACTTTTCTCAACGATTTTCAATAAGTTCGATACAATTTTCATGATTAGAACAGTCTAATTCCTCAAAATAGCCATTAACTTCGAAATCACGTCTTCAGCCGCGACGGGATAGCCGTGCACTCTAAGGCGCCTTGTTGAAGTGTGCACGGCTGTTCCTCGTTGGAGGCTCGAGTCCTCCCTTCCGTACGGTTGAGTGTGTGCGTGTTGTTCTTGGCATATGTTAGTTTCAGTAGTTTGTAATTAAGTCACCGATGACCACAGCAGCTAGGTCCCATTGCATTACAAACATTTGAACATTTTTTTTCCACGTCTTCAGTCTTCGGGAAATAACCTCGCCTTCTTTGCAGTCGCTTCTCCAATTTGTATACATTGTCTTTATCGTTCTTTTGTCTCGGGAGTTAAGTGGTGATCCATGTTTTATCCATGGTAATGAAAGGAAGCTAACAATTAGGATTAGCTTCATTTTTTGAAAACTGATATCACTGAGCCGTTTTTCAAAGTTTCGGAAGAGAATTCGAGGATGCATGAGGTAACAATTTAAACTTTAATCAATGAATTTTGGCCTTTGCACTAACGGGCCTGTGAGTTAGGGCATTGTTCTGAAGAAACTTCTTGATCTTTAATAATTGGATCTGCAACAGTTATTAATTTTAAACTTGTTTATATTTATGCACTACCCGAGTTTCGAGACCTATAACTCATCATCAGGTGCATCTACAAATTACAATGAAATAAAATAGTGACTTCTGTTGTATAATAAAATGGCTACCCTACACCTTTACTAAATGTATTTAGTACAAAGGGAGTATACATACTTAGGTAAACCGTAAAACTGTCACATGTAGGGACAGATTAAAAGAGTGGGTCTCTAGTACTTGCAGCAAGCCGGGAGGCACTGTAGGCATCTTGGGTGCGACATGGCGTAATGCGGCCGTTTTCGCCTGATTTATTCGCCAAAACGATGCAATAAGTTCGCGTAATACCCACCGTTGGTTGTTTTATATTTTTCAAGGTAGCAAATGAAAATTATCCCACGCGCATCCCAAAAAAACCGACGCCGTAACCTTGCCTAGAGATGAAACGGTCTTCGCCTTTTATTGTTTAGTCGTCCGCGTCGCCATGTGTTTAGTTGTTTTCCGGACGATCTTTCAGGAAAGGTTCTATCAGGACGCTTGGGATGCGTTGACATCTAAAACATCTGTACTGATTAGTAGTACAAGTTTTATTTACGATTATTGACAATACTCAACTTTTATACTGAGAGGTGAATTATTTGCTCCACTTTTATTTGGATAATATTGTTTGGATTTATTCCGTAATGATATCAATAGTATTATCTTGTTTATATTCAGTTTCTTTCATTTTGTCTTGTAATTATCAGAGGATAGGAGTTTGGGAAGTAAATTGCTGTTCTTTCGGAGTATGACTCTGTTTTTTATTATTGTAAGTATCGCCGATGGGATAACTGTCTTCCGAGGCGCAAGGCGCTGGCGACAGCCGCAGGCCGTCAGGGCCCGCGAGGGGCGAGGGTCGCTGGCGGCACGTTCTCTGGTGCATTCAAGCATGTTAGTCAGTGATTCAAGGCATTCTGCCGCGACCGCTGGCCGCTACCACCCGTGGTGAAACCCTCCGTCTGCAGACGGACATTTATATTTGGGTTGGGCACGTCTGTGGCTGACCTGAGTCCAGGTAGTTTGTTTACCACTTCGATGCTGCTTTAGTGTACGGAGGCTCTCCGGTCACGACGCACCGGAAGGGCGCGTAAGTACAATGAGGAGAGGTAGTAAAAGTTGGGGCGCTGGCGTCTCGTCGCCAGTAAAGTCATTTCAGAGTCTGCAGATTCGTTCCAATGGTCTGCAAATTCTATGGATTTATGAGAAATGGCTTAGGTGCAGAATGCAGCGTCGGACAGTTTTGTGGGGAAGGAGACAGGCGCGTTGAACAATAGCTCTCATATTCCATTGGTTTGACCATTAAGCAAAAATTTGTGATTGGCTTGACGTCACCGATGAGAGGGGCTAGAGATTTTGGAGTTGTGGAATTTTTGCTGTGGAGTGAGCGGACTCTGGGGTCGGCGGCGCTGCTGGCCGCATCGTGCTGTTTATGGGGTCTCTGGTCTGGGCCGCGCTTCTGACCGGATCGCGCTGTTTTGAGTTGTGTAATTTTCTGTGTTAACTTTGAATTATTTCAGTGTGCTTTCTGCACAGTCAGGTGTTAGTCCTGCGTGGCTACTATTGAAACTTGTAATATTCTGAAGTGCATTTTTGCTGTCAGCTACACCACTCGTAATCAGCATTTTTACCATTTCTTGAGAGTACAGTTTTATTTTCACTTTAGTATTGTCGTCGGATTAACCGACAAAACATGTTCTAATCGTATTAGTCCATATTCGCGATCACTGCTGTCAACACTGCCCTGCCCTCATCTGGTCTTCTCCACCTGCAACGCCGTTCAACAGAAAGACGGTAAGGTTGCGCCAACGCATCTGCTGAGAAATGGGAGTTGAATGGTAGTATTAAGTGGGAATTTATCGTGTGCCAGAAGGGACGTCCTTATTCTTGTAGATCAAAAATAGACTTGATCAGAGTTGGGGTAAATTTTCATTTTTTTTTTTTTTTTGTATCTGATTTTATATTTCGTGGGTTTACCTCTTCCCTCCTGTGACTTAGCCAGTCAGAACATTTTATTTCGTGTACCAACTTTAGTTAATTTTTAATTTTCATGTAAAGTCAACCATTTAGATATTAAGTGTGTTTTATTGACTTTCAGAACTGATCTATTTGTAAATTTTATATATATGTGGCATATGGTAACAGTATTGTTGTATCAAGCAGGTTGTAAGATAGAATTTGTGAATACAGTTGTTATTCAAATTTGTACCTACCTCATTTCAACCACCTTTAACCATAAATATTTTGGAGGGAATATTCTTCTAAAGATAGGGCAATGGGAAATATTTCCATTGCACAGAGTCTGCAATTAAAAAGCGTGCATGTCGCCACTGCATACAGTTAATAACAATATACAGCAAATTCATTTCACGGATATATATTTATTTTTGTCTAGTTTTTTGTATTTAATAAATAAAAGCTAGTGGCGTACCTTAAATCAGATTTTCATAGAGAAAGAAGCAAAATGATTGCATCAATCCAATAAGGAACATAGTTTCACATATAACATTAGCATATTCAAAGATCAATACATAGGTCTGTGTCTCTTCTCGCGACGTCGTCTTCTTCCTCGATGCTAGGTGCGTTGAGTCCTAGTGACTGCCTATTTTAGACCCGAGTTCAGAAGGGCTCTTCCAGACGCATGTCGGCCCAGATATAGCCGCTTGTAGAGGGCTTGCTTCTAGGTTACTCCGTCCAAGATGCGCGGCGACGGCGTGTGATTGGCTACCGGTCGTCCGCTGCCTTCTCCACGATCGTTTTCGTGCGTATGGTATGTGGCACTGACATTTATGGAGTCGGTTCTCCAATTTGTGTACATCATTTTGATTATTCTTTTGTCTTGGGAGTGAAGTGGCGGACCCATGTTTCATCCATGGGCATGAAAGGGAGCAAAAAGAAAAAGCTTTGTTGCTGCGAAAGTTTGCTAAACGCTCGACTGCAACATCTTCAAGACACTGTTTTCCTCTCGCTGTGAGCAAACGCGGCACAAACCTTGCACAGTTTTCTCATATTCAAATTATTTGATAACATTCGGTGTACCGCGCTTTTGGAAATGTCAACTTTCAGTCGACCATCATCCACTCCCGCTTTGTGAAATTTCTGAACTATTTTCGGAATCGTCCTCTGATTTGGGCGACCACTGCGTGCTCGCTTTCGCAGCTTGTACGACCTCGTTTAAAGTTGGCTAGCCAGAATTTTACTTTTTTAAGCGAAGAATCCGACTCTCCCAAAATAACAATCCAGCTCAGTTGGTTCTGCTGAGACCGTTCAAAGAAAAAAATCACATAACGATAGTTAATTTTCTGCATTTTCACAAGTTGACTTAAACGTTCATAGATCGTATACTTTCTAATCCAGAAATATTTTTCAACAATGATTGCTATCTCTCGGGCAGATCTTGTACTTAAGGAATCACCTTTGTTAAGACCGCCCAAGGTTATAAAACATCGTTAACCATCCAAAAAATAACGTCAAGTAAGACAGAACTGAAGGTATGACACTCAAATGTATTTGGGAGGATGGAGCGAGGTGGTGAAGCGGTAACACACTGCATTCGAGAGGACAGTGGTTCAAATCCGCCCTCGACCATGCAGATTTAGATTTTCCGTGATTTACCTAAACCACTCCAGGTGAATGCGGCTACGATTTCTTTGAAAGTGCACGGCCAATTTCCTGTACCCCTTCCTTACCCAATCAGTCAGAGTCCACCTTTCATGACCACGCTTGTAGCTGTTGCGACTTTCGTTATTCGTCAAATTACGAAATACATTAAATGATTTTGTACACAATTTATCTGATAAGCAGCAACCGCAACAGTTTAGAAACAAGCAGCCTAACGAGTTGCTTTGTAATAAATACACTTATCCAGATTTGGGCAGAATCGAAGGGTGTTAAAATTATGATATGAGACAAAAATTAAAGCATGTTGTGCCCAAGTCGTATAAAATAACAACAAGTTTAAATATCAACAATAATTCAGTTCTTTGAGACAAACATTGTCTCGTTATACCGAAGGTGTTAAATATGAGGAGGTGCCTTTAATTAAAGTTTATGCTGTGGTCGGGATTCGAACCCAGGACCTCCTGCTTACTAGGCAGGCGCTTTAGACAGTTTTTTTCATTATTTTTTTCGGGTAGATGTATGCTTTGCGGTCGTGGAATGAGTTCGTTCTTAGTGAACGTTTTAGTATTTGGCTCAGCTTTATTATTACAGAGGGCGTTGAGCCCCCCGACCAGACGGGCTGAGCCACGGCGCCCGGCGACTGCTCTGCTAACACATGGACTGTCTTCAAGCACGTCTACCTCTACACCACAAATTTTTAAAAAAATGTTCAAATGTTTATTAAGCTTAAGGGACTTAACTACGAGGTCATCAATCCCTAAACTTACAAACTACTTATGAACTACCTACAACTAAGGACGGCACAAATATCCATGCCCGAGGGGGGGATTCGAACCTCCGACCGCAGTGGCCGTGCAGACCGTGACTGAAGCGCCTCAGTCCCCTCGGCCACCGCGGCTGGCCACAAATTTTAATTCTGCCTCAATGTTCCCTGCGAAATACGTATAAAGTTGACAAAGGTCTCCTACATTGGAATACCACCCTAGAAAATTGATACTAGCTGCTACAGGCTGGTGTAGTGCTTGCTGTTACGGGCGGCAACGTTGTTAAATTAATAAACTTACCTACTTCTGCTCCCCATAACAGATCGGCATACATGAGAATCTGCTGACGCTATGACAGTTGACGCCATCGGACCTCTTCTGTTCTAGCAGAGATATCTCTTTGTTATTTAATGGATAAAAACGATAACAAGAGAGGAAGAAGTCAAACATCTCACCCAAAGTAAATGATTATTATTTTCTGAAACGACAAATAGAACATTCAATAATAAACACAACCCGAATAACGTCTTGCTACAGGTCAACATAAAATGAAAACGAGTATTTAAGTAAATTGCAATTCTGTTAACTCGTACTTGTCGAGACGGCGAAGTTCATGGCTGCTGTAGTAAGTCAGCACCAAGATCTTATCCTTTCTCCTGCATGACAGGTTTCGATGTACTATTATATCATTTTCAAATTTGAGTACATCGAAGTAGGTCACGAGGTAGAAATAATAAAAAAGTTTTCATCGTAACGGCTATGACCATCGATACCCCAGCTGTAGATATTGAAGGGCAAATCCCTGTTACTTCAGCTGGCTTCCTGGAAGGTATTACTCCTTCCTACTCCTGCTGCTGTTCCTGTTACCCAGACATGAAGTGCCTGTCGCCGCCGCCACTGCCTGCCATCCCTGAGGTCGGTCGCCCTGTCTGCCGCTCGTCGTCGTCGCTGCCGCTGCCACTGCCGCTGGTGCCCTGCTGGGCAACTCTCATGGCCGCCGCCAGCTCTCTCGCCTGGTCGCTGCTCGTCGGACCTGACTCCTCGTCGCCCGAGGGTCGGCGCCCACTCCCGTGCTGCTTCGTCTTCGTGTTGTTGCCTTCTCATCTCACCTCTTCACAACCCTTTGCCCGGGTCCTCATGCTGTCCATGTCTTCGAGACCCTCGTATGTGTAATGAGTTGTCCATTACTTCCCCTACCATGTACGATATCCCAATTACCACTAACTCAATCCTATTCACCTCCCCCTCACCAGCCTCTACCACAATAACGTGGTGCTCCGCCTTCCTGTCCCTGCCTTCCACCCCCATACACTGCTCCTGCGCAGCTCCTTCCACAATACCACCGTCCCTCATGAGTACCTTCACTCTCGCCTGCCAAAGTGATTCATTGCCGCGCCACAGTGGCATAATCACCCGCCTTTCCCAGCCCTGAAGCACATCACCCACAGCCAGGCCCCACCCCTGCCACATCCGCATCAAACCCATCACTAACCCCTTCCAGCACCTTCATCCTCCCATAAGGTCACAGCCAAGACAAAACAATCCAGCACGAACCCCCTCCTGTTGTTCCCAAGAAAGTCCTCACCATCACTGCATCCACACCATACTTACCATCAGCCAACTCAATGGACACCGCCCCCATTCCCTTCGTCTCCTATCCCACTTTCGAAATATACACCTCTCTTGCCCTGATACAGAATACCTCCCCCAATCAATCCTGCATAATGACTCCATTATTACAAATGTCGCCTCCCCCTCCTTCCACACTTTAGACCCCAAGCCACACTCACCACCCACTCTCTCCTTCTCCCTTCCTCTCCAACCTCCCTGCCTCACTGCCATGATTACCAAATTAAGCCCTATGATCATGGAGGAAGATGTGTTGGGCCAATTCATTGCTCACTCAGACCATGAGATACGTTCCACCAAGCATATCCAAAACACCTCCAGCCCCACCTTCCTGATTCGGATCTTTTCAGAATCCACATCATGCACTGATAGCCTCCTCATTGAGGGGCACTAACACATGATCACCACTAAAAGGTGGATACATCTTGCTTCCCTCACCAGTCATGTCACTGTGGTCATTGTCTAGTTTACAACGACCACCTTACCCAAAACTGTAAAAACCCTCCCACCTGTCCTCACTGCAAATCCCCCCCCATTTCCTAACACAGTTCCCCAACCTCACCTTCCCTCCCACCTGCAACACCTGTGGTGGCCACCACCCCACCAATTCCTATAATGATGAAACTCATCCCACTCCCATCACTTCCGAGCTTACAGTCCCTGTCTGCTCTATTGACTTCCCCCCCATCCACTCCCAAAAATTACCTCTGCCCTCCTCCACCATGGAGGACGTCATCCGATTTGTCACCACAGTCCTTCAAAACATTCACCCGTTCCAGCATCCCCATACCTTCCAGCAGATTGCCCTTGCAGCCCGCTGTCTTCCAACTGGAAACCATCGCCCCCTTCTCCCAAAACCATTCCCATTTCACCTACTCCCCGCAAGTTATCCTTGCATAAAGTACACTCTTAACCTTTTTTCCATCTACCCTTAACCTCCCCCCCTCACAGCTCCTCATAGCACATCTACCCCACATACTCTATCAAAACATATAATCCCTCTCTGCTAACAACCACCTTTACATGCATACCCTCTCCCAACATCACATGTATACCTTTCTCCTAAATGAAACCTTCCTTCAACTACATCATTCCGTCCCTACAACCTACATCATGCAGATGGCCCTCCATCCCTTGCTGAAGGTGAAGTGGCGATTGGCCACCTGCATCACCACTCTGTTCAGCTACAACCTCTCCTAAACTATGCCACTGAGCAGCTCCTCCTCAGCCTATTTCTTCCCTTCCTCAGCATGCCCCTGGCCATGATTTACATCCATGGTCATGTTTCCCTCCCCTATGATTTTCTCTCCCACGTTGACTGCAATTTTATGTGATTGCCACTGATGTTAACCTTGCCTCCTTTCTCGTAGGTGAACACTGGTGGTGGCGCCAGTTTGTCGCCTTATGTGTCCGAAAAGCAACACCCTTGACATCTCCTTGCCTCTCCCAACATTCTCAGGCGCCTCTAGATGGAAGTCCGTGACATCATTCGCAGTGACGACGCTTCCGTACTCCTTACCATTGGCTCCCATGGCCGTCCTGAGTGCCCTCGCTGTCCCAACCCCCCTCCTAAACTTGTCCATGATTACTTCCACGCCAATTGGGATGCCTACTGTCGTTCCATAGACACCTTGGTCGCTAGTCACCCTCTGCCTTTCCAAATCCCCACAGATATAGACTGTGCCTCATCCTTTCTTCTCCAGACTGTTTCTGATGCTGTCCAAACCCATATTCCTATCAAAGCCATTAACCCCATCGCCCCACCCTCCATCTATAGGCCGACCTCCTACTCTGTGAATACTGTCCTCTCTAACGCTCCTTCCTATGAACCCATGTACTGGGATACACGCCCAGTCCTCCCAGTCCTGACATGCACCCCTCTTCATGTCTTACTACCCAATCTATTAATCCAATTACTGACAAGGCTTCCACCTCCTTACTGGCATTCACTTTCCTCCTATCCTCTCCTCCACAACGACCATCCTTTTCCCGACAATACCATTAAGGCTGAACATTTCGCCACCCATATTTCTGATGTATTTCTGTTCCTGGCAATCCCAGATTTGACTTCTTTTTCCCGAAGTACACCAGTGCACCGATACCTCCTGCCCCTCCCCCTCTACTCGCTCCTGGTTTCCAGTACTTGGACCACATCCCTCATTTAGAACTTAACGAGCCTATTACCCCCTTGACATACAATTTACATTACGCACAAAACTCAATATCACTCCTGCCCACGACCACTTAAACTACAGGCACCTTCACACCTTCCCCACGCCTTACATATCTTTATAGAATGACATCCTCTACACCAGGTTCTTCCCTGACCTGTGGGAAACCTCCCACATTCTTATCTCACCCTCTTCCTTTCTGTCCAGCTAAATTCTGGTCGCCCGGCAATCTTTTTATCCCTCGACATCAAGAAAACCTATGATGGAGTATGGCATTCCGATCCCCCTTTCAAACTCCAAACCTCCACCCTACATATTAATTATGTCCGTTTCATCGCATCCCACCGTCCATCGTATGTCACTGTCAACAACTCCGATTTCCATTTGTTCTACCCCTCCACCAGGGTGCCCGATGACTCTGTCCTCTCACTCCTCCTCTACCCATTTGCTCAGCTGACATGTCACAATCGCAACCTCCCGTCGGTCTCCTTCATCACGCTGATCACACCGCCTTCCTAGCCATTGCTCCCTCCCTTGCTCGTTCTCAACAGACTGTGAACGGCACTCCGCAGACCGCTCGGCCATTGCGGCCGGCCATTCTCAACACATTTATAGTCTCACCTCTCCAAATTCTCCACTTGGTGTAACAAGTGGCTCATCTCCAAACCCCACCAAATCACAGACAGTAAGTCGCACCACTCGATCCCTCCATCACCGCGACCTGTAGCTCACACCCCATGGCCACCCCATCTCCCACACCTCCACCCTCAAATATCTTCACCTCATCCTGGATTGCTCACTTTCCTGGAACCCTCACCTTCAAACATTACATGAAAAAGCCCTCTCCCATCGCAGCCTCCTCAAATTACTCTCCGGCTGGACATCGGGACTTAATCCCTCCACAATCCTATACCCCCACCGTTCCTTGATGCGTCCCATCCTATTTATTTCCACCTCGCTTGAATATGCGCCTCCTCCACCTACTATAAATCCCTCCAAATTCTAGAACGCCACACCCACTGTCTTGCTTACCGCATCTGCCTTTCTTCCCGCACATACATGGATGAAGTATGAAGAATAGCAAATAGAAGAGGTTGACAGTATTGAATTCCTGCGATTACAATTTGATAATATATTCAGTCTGAGGAGCACAAAACAGAACTGTAGAAACGCCTCAACAAACTGAATCTACGTTATACTATTATAAAATCTATCTGATACCTTCCAGTGTCTCCTGGTCTCTTCCACGTATACAACCTTCTTTCGTGATTCATCATCGGCAGAGGTAGTTGGTATCTAACCTTGCACTAATGTGGTCGGTATTGGTTTCGTATCTACCTTGACTACGATAATTTGATCACTGTGATGCCCATAGTAATTTACCCGCATTCCTATTTTCTTATTCATTATGAGAGCTACTCGTGCAATAGCACCAACTGATATTGTATTTATAATCCTGTACTCACCTGACCAGGAATCATGTTCCACTTTACACCTAACTTCACTAATCTCCAGTATATCTAACTTCAACCTATCCATTTATCTCTTTAAATTTTCTAATTTCCCTACCCGAATAAGGGATCTAACTTCCACGCTCCGATCCGTAGAATGCCAGTGTTGTCTTTCCTGATGATCACATCCTCCTCAGTAGTCCCCGCCCGGAAATCTGAATGGGGGATATCTCTCATGAGTCGACTATGTAATTCCATGTTCACTGTCACTTGAATCGTGATAACCATCACTGTAACAGCAGTAACCGATCTGTCGTCTGCCCCAGACACCCGATGTACTGCCGACAACAGTGCCGTCCTCTGTTACATATCCCGTGTTGCCATACTAATGCCTATAACTGTGTCTTTGGTCCTTCAGTGTCTTTATACCATTGTAGAACTGCCCTGCATGGTTTATGTTTTCCATGTTTGTTGTTACCCCCACCTCTTTAGTACTGTTCGTAACGTAATTTATCGCTAGTACAATTTCATATACAGCCTTGTCATTCTGCATAGAAGCGATAAAAGTTATACGGTCATCAGTATTGTTGTCTTCTGTATTTCAATTTTCATTTTTGGAACAGGAAAAAACTGAAAATAATTAATTTATAAAAGTTCTTTGTGTGCTGCGGTGGATTAGCCGTGCGCACTAAGGGGCCTTTCTGTCGTGAGCTCGGCCATTCGCCGTCGGAGGATCGAGTCCTCCCTCGGGCATGAGTGTATGTGTTGTTCTTAGGATAAGTTAGTTTAAGTAATTTGTAAGTGTAGGAACCGATGACGACTGCAGTTAGGTCTCATAATTTTACTAACATTTGAACATTTGTTGTCTGTTTTTGTTTTCCATCTGTGACATTATTATATTGAACTTTTGAGCTTAAACATGGACAGGGCTCACAGTGCTTCTTGCGTGATGGAACAAAAGAGGAAAGATCTTCATTATTTTGATTCAAAAGAAACATGGCCGTTGTCTATATTAAATAAAAACCAGTGTTATCTTGTTTTCAACCCAACACCTTGTGTCTCCGTCTAGTAACATAATTGGTTACTATAATAAAACTAAAGGGGTATAAATATGGGTGATACGATGACAAGAAAATGCAGCTATGTATCGTACGTACAACAAATCGTTGACCATACCGGGAATGATGGCATTGCAGCCTTCAACGTATATATCATGTAGGCAATGAAGATATCCGACTGAGATAAAGATTCTACAAAAATTAGGAGGTATTTCCTTCCGGAACTTGTCATGAAGTAAGGGATGATTGGTTGGTTGATGGGAGAAAGGGCAAACAGCTAATTGTCCAGTCCAGTCCAGAAGTAAGGGAAACACCACATGGAAGAACGTGCATGAAATCCAAAGAGCCATTGAAGCTACTGGAATTGTAGTAAGGAACACAGATGCTCCTGAAGATACCGAAGAAGTGACTTCGAAATTACCGACAGGAAAAAGATGTGTTCCAAAAATGACGCCAAAAATACTAAATTCATGAACGTACAGAACAAAAACAGTGTCATAAAACCATAGAATAGACACAATTGTGGCAAAATTTTCTCGTTGAGAGAAGTCATTTGAAAAGAATGAATTTGTTTCCTATTTCAAATTTTGAATTTATCTTCTGTGAGTAAGGTGTCAATACATTCAGGATCATAAATTTTATTTTTCTGATAATAAACAATCAGTTATAGCTTCAGACCTTTAATAAACAATCGACTTACGCTATTAATAGAAATTATGATTTATTTTGTGATGCATGTCATTTAATAATAAAGATTTGCCCAATAATCAATCGGGGTAATGATGTTATCCCCCTTAGTAAACTGAATCTGTTAAAGAACTTTGGTAGTGAAATTGTTAGCCCTTTAGCTCTATTCAGTTTATTTGAAAGCTTTTCTAAGTTGTGATATCATGACTTCAGGCCCACAGAATTCTTTCTAGAAACTGGAAACAGAAACATACTACACTAGGCGTAATATCTAGCAAAATGTGTAACGATTACGTAATGTTTCCTTTATTATACCTGTATCGTTCAGTACTGAGCGATACTGTGGTGTCTTGTATGAGACCACAAAAACCTGGACGCTGACTTGTTCTGGATACCTGCTCGCTTCCATCAGAGATGTGAGTGTATTTATGGATACCTCAGGAGGAAGTCGTTGATTTCAGTTGATATCATACGGTGGGGATATCCTGAGCCGTCTGCAGTAGACTATGCGAATTCTTGAGCGCTCTCGTGCAGTTTACTCGGGAGCAGCAGTCAGGACTTAATTTAAATTCCGCCTCAACACCAATAAACTTGTGTTTAAAAATGTAGACGCATCATTAGTGTCAAACAGCTTCCCCCATGAAATACCACACACATTTTTCGGCTTCGTTAGGGCCAGGATCGGGCTTCTTGTTGCGGTCCGTTTTTACAGGAACAATGGAGCGCATGCCGTGATTTCCCCTTTCTTACCCAAAGCGCCTCGGTACGCGCAATACATAATACATACGCACGCGCTTTTTGTGACTTCTTACTTATATATAAAGCAGACCGGCAATCCGTTTCCATTACGCGCCTAACCGAAGGAATCGACGTCGGCCGTGTCAGAAATCAAATTGAGACGAATGCGCTCTGTGGAGAAATGCTGACTTTTCTAATAAGCCGACTGCGGCGAAAGAGAACGTTCATTACGCCGTGTGTTACCGCATCTGTGTAAAGAAAACACGACGTGCAGTTCATGCTAGGGTACAGAATGTTGGGATATTGAGTTGTTGATTCCTGTGCCCATACGTTTTAGGATCATATTTACCTTTGTGAATGGACTTCTTCTGAGCATTAAGTCGTTACATTTGGAAATTATAGCAACTACTAAATCTGACATTTACACAGTTCTTTGTATCGGAAGCTGATAAAGTAACGTTTTAGTCTTTACGACGAGGAAAGTTGGGAGGAGCACACAACAGGACTGCAAAAACGACTTAACAAATCTGTATTTGCAGAACGAGTGTTATCAGACATAGGAGGTACAAAAATTATAATAAAAAAAGATTGATTACTTTGCTTACTTTCATTCCTTAATGTCATATGGTATAATATTTTGGGGTAACTCTTCCAAGTCAAGCAAAAGTCTTCAGAGTCCAAAAGCGTGTAATATTGTTATTTGTGGAGTATATTTATGCACATCCTATAGAAGTCTCTTCAAAGAATTGGGTATACTAACTACTGCCTCTCACTGTATTTATTCCTTAAAGAAATTTGTCAATTTGTTATAAAAATATAGCCGTTTTTCCAACAAATAGCTCTGTCTATACATACAATACTAGGAAGAAAAACGATGTACACGAGGACTTAAAAGCAGTTACTTTAGTTCAAAAAGAGGTCCACTACTCAGGAGCAGACATTTTCAATAATTCACAAGCAAAAAAAAAAAATAATAATAATAATAATAATAATAATAATAAATAAAAAAATAAATTTGCTACAAACATCAATTTAAGTGCAGCCTAAAATACTTCCTAGTGGGCAACTCCTTCTACTCCACTGACGAATTTTTAAATAGAGTCAAACAATGTATGTATCTGTATAGAGACCCTGTATAGAGACCCGAAGAGTGGCACTCAAGCGCCCGAAACTGGTCGTCGCAAATAAATTATTACATGCAACTGGTTGCTGCATTTTATATCATACTATTAGTATTATTATATATCACCTTGTAAAAAAAAGTAATTGACATGTTCCCCATCCACGAGTATCTCCTCAACGTGGATCTATGGAACAAACCATTTATCTAATCTAATGTGTCCTAAAGGTGTACAAAAATCTTGTGTGAAACGTAAACTTAGCAGTTGTTTTAGTTTCAGAATGTTGCAACGTAATGTTCAAATGACGTTTAATCAGTTTTACACTGACCGTACAACACATAGTTACTGACTCAACACATAGTTACCGTTTGATGCCCCAAATAGATATCAGTCTTTATTGGTCTAATATTCCTGCATAGGCAATATAAATACCATACCAGATGAATGCGAATTTTCAGGATTTATTGATGATGAGAGTTTGAACGGATCATCTGAATTGGGCGATCTGTATACGGGGAGATCATAACGAAAGCAGTAGGAGCTCTAAGAGATGAGAGACACTGACGAACAGAGGCTCTTTTCTTTCTAAAGGAACCACGGGGAATTGGCGTTAATCGATTTAAAGCAGTGACTCCGAACTTTATTAGAGCAGGGACCTTGCTTCCTTTGTTGTGAGCAGCGACCTCAATGTTCATGAGAAATAAATTGTGTTCAGTAAAAGTATCCTTGTTGTCGTTGTTGTGGTCTTTAGTCCGGAGACTGGTTTGATGCAGCTCTCCACAATACCATATCCTGAGCAAGCCTCTTCAACTCCACATAAGAACGGCAACCTACATCTATCTGAACCTGCTTACTGTATCCATCTCTTGGTCTTCCTCTGCGGTTTTTACCCCACACTCTTCCCTCCAACGCTAAATTCACAATTCCTTGATATCTAAGAAGTAAGAATGTGTCCTTCCAATCGTTCCCTTCTTTCAGTCAAGGTATGCCAGAAATTCCTTTTCTCCCCAATTCACTTCAGTACCACCTCATTAGTTACGCGATCCACCCACCTAATCTTCAGAATTCTTCTGTAGCACCACATTTCAAAAGCCTCTAGCCTCTTCCTGTCCGCACTGTTTATCGTCCATGTTTCACTCCCATACAAGGCAACACTCCACACAAATGGCTTCAGAAAGGACTTACTTAGGCTTAAATCAATATTTGATGTTAATTTCTCTTTTTCAAGAATGCTTTTCTACCCATTGTCATTCTGCATTTTATATCCTCTGTACTGTGACCATCATTTGTTAGTTTACTGCCCAAGTGACAAAACTCATCTACCTCCTTTATTGCTTCATTACCGAATCTAATTCCTTCAGCATCACCTGATTTTCTTATACTGCACTCCATTACCCTAGTTTTGCTCTTGTTAATGTTTATCTTATATGAACCTTTCAGCACACTGTCCATTCCGTTCAATTGCTCTTCCAGGTCTTTTGCTGTATGTGACAGAATTACTATGTCGTCGGCAAATCGCAATGTTTTTAATTCTTCACCCTGAACTTTAATTCCTTCTCCAAATTTCTCCTTGCTTTCCTTTATAGCTTGCACAATATACAAATTGAATAACATTGGAGAAAGGCTACAACCATGTCTTACTCCCTTTCCAACCACTGCATCCCTATCATGCCCTTCATCTCTGACAACCGCTGTCTGGTTTTTGTACAAGCTGTAAATAACCTTCCGTTCGCTGTATTTTACCCCTTCTGACTTCAGAACTTGAAAGAGTTTATTCCAATCAACATTGTCAAAAGCCTTCTCCAAATCTACAAAATCTAGATATGTAGGTTTGCTTTTTCTTAATCTGTATTCCTAGGATAAGCCGTAAAGTGAGTATTGCCTCCCGTGTTCCTACATTTCTCCTGAACCCAAACTGATCTTCCCCGAGGTCGGCTTCTACCAACTTTTCCATCCTTCTGTAAATAATTCGTGTTAATATTTTGCTACCATTAATTGATAAACAATGCTATTAGGACGCTGTATAAAATTATAGAGGCACAGATAGTGATGTGGTCATGCGTTTATTGACGCGTTTCGATAAAAAAAAAAAAAAAAAAAAAAAAAAAAAAAAAAAAAAAAAAAAAAATTCAGAATCGTGGAAGGGGGTTTACATAATAAAATTGTATGGCGTCAAGGCCCTCACAGGATTCTCACAGGAGAATCATCTGCAAAGTTTTTATTTCGCCTTCTCGAGCTTTAAATCGCATTTCAAATTTATCTTTTCTATGCCTCACAGCTTGTAAAGTATACAGATTGAATAAAATTGGAGAAAGGTTGATACCCTATGCTAGTCATTTCTCAACCTCTGCGTCCCTTTCCTACCCTTCGGTTAGTATAACTGTTGTTGGTTTGTGTACAAGTTCTAAATAACTTTTAACCTCTATATTTTACCCCAGCTACCTATACAGTTGTGCAAAGTTCAAATATGCCATAGACGTAGACGTAGATTTACTGTTTCTTAACCTATCTTCTAAAATAAGTCGTAAGGTGAGTATTACCACAAATATTCCAACACTTCCACGAATTCCAAATTGATCTTCCTCGAGTTCGGCTTCAACCCGTAAAATGTAAATAATTAAAATTGTGTAAATAATTATTTTTTGTGTTTTGCAGCCGTGACTTATTAAACTGATAAAACTGTAATTTTTATACCTGTCTGCATTATTACTGTCGAATTATTACAAGCTACTTGAAGTCATAGAGTATTTCGCCTGTCTCATGCATCGCATAGTTTCGTCTTGGCTGACTCTATAAAGGGTATCAGCAGTTCAGAAAGAATATCATACACTCCAGGGACCTTGTTGCGACATGTCTCCCAGTGTTCTTCTCTCAACTATCTTATATCTCATTTATATCTACTTTCTTTTCCCTTCTACTATAATGGCTTGTGGTTCATTTCCTTCTATATATTATTTCCACCTTTTCAGATTTCCCTTATTTGCTTAGTATTGGTTTCCCATCTGAGTTCTTGATGTTCATACAATTGCTTTTCTTGTCTACAAACATCTCTTTTAACATCCTGTAAGTGGTAGCTACCCTCCCCCATTACGCAATCTTCTGCGGACTTCATAATTTTTTTTCTAGGCACTCCTGCGTAATTGATTTTCACATCCTGTCAGTCACGTTTTTTAATTGTCTCTGCTTTCTTTTGCCTACTTAGTTTTCTGCATGTTCATATTTTCTGCTTTCATCAATTAAGTTCAGTATCCCGCACGAGATACAAGGATTTCTTCTAGGCCTTGCCTTCTTTTTCATTCCTCTGCGGTCTTCGCTACATCATTTCTCAAAACCGTGTTTCTGAAAATAAGAGTTTTTGATGTGCTCTATGGAAAATTCTGCCATTTGACTTCCTCTGCTATTCCTTTATCCAGTCACTATTAATCTACTGATTTTGCCTTCTCTTCATTTTCCTACTACCGAATTCCAGTCCCCCAACATAGTTAGCTTTTCCTCTCCCTTAACTGTGTGAATAACTTCGTTTATATCATTATATCTCCTTTCAGTCTCCACTTCGTCGGCAGACTTAGTTGGTATATAAACATGTGCTATTGTGGTGGATGTTGACTTTCTAGACCCTATTCATAGTAACTTACACACGTTCGCATATTTGGTATTCATTGTCACACATTCTCCTACGTTCCCCGAAGTGCATTTTTTAATTTACAACTCTGATTACAAATATTGTTCATTCCGCCACTGAATTTCACTAATCCTTACTGTATTTAAGCAGAACCTATTTCCCTAATCAAATTTTTTACCTGTCTGTCAGATCAATGGATGTAATATTCCAGGCTCTGACCCTTAGATAATCAGTTTTGTATTAACGTATTTCAAGAGAATGGCATCTTTATTTAATCATGCAGTAGAGGTGTAGGAAAAAAAAAGGTCTAGTTTCCATTTGCTTTAATCTTTCCCAATACTTTGTTACAGTCTGTGGTGTCTACTCAGCCAATTTACGGATGATTCTGCTAGAGTTACAGAATAGAAAATCGTAAAATATCATTGTTAGCCGACAGCAAAGGAATCTGGCAAGTGCAATTAAATTAAATTTACCTACGGCACATATTCCATATTTACCGACCGGTCGACTCTGATAATTAGAGTTAGCTTGAAATACAAATTTCCATTAACTCAATAATTGTATTAATATGTTGAATGGACGTTTAGAACAAGTAACTCAATACATTCTTTCAGTGGGTGTTCTAATTATTAGTGCATACTGTGCCGCGGTAGAGTGGCCGAGCGCAATGAGGCACTGTGCTCCGATGCGCGGGGCCGTTCCCCGTCGGGGGCTCGAATCCTCCCTCGGACATGGATGTTTGTGTTGTCTTTAGTGTAAGTTAGCTTATAAGTATTTTGTAAGTTAAGGGACTGACGATCCCGCAGTTAAGTCCCATAAGCCGGACAAAGATTTAAACCTTTGAACTGCCTATTGCAGACGGTTGGCGCAGTAAGTGGAATGCTAAATAACTATCGCACTTCTTAAAATCCACTGCTTTGGGCTAATACAAAGAAAAATTCATGACTATTATAGACAACAGTGTCTAATCGTCATCAGTGCATTTCTTTAACGATTTTTTCTTTGTATAAGAAGTGTATGGTCCTGAAATACTGTTTTATATGAACTGAATAAGTCCATTCAAGTTCCTTACTCCATTTGCGTGTTATCTTTTGTTGAAGATGATTATATCTTCGGTGAATATTAAAGTTGATAGCTGATAGTGCATGTAACTGTCCTTTCATAATGATTACTACTTGGTTGTATTATAAGATTCACAAATCATTTACTATTTATTTTCGTTAAACACACTCAGACATATACTTCTTTGATAAACATACTGTGAGCAACAAAGAACCAAGTCTGAATCCGCCAACTCTACTCTAAGCTTCCGCACGATATCTCCCGCAGTCGACTGCTGATTCTGTTGCTTGCTGCATCTTCGCTGATCATTGTTGACACCACAGACTCTTATTGTCCACAGTCTTTTACAGTATTACTCGTCACAAAGCCTCATTGCATACTCTTCAGTATCGACATATTATGTACTTACATATTCTGTTAAAAATATATTATCGTCATATGAAAAGCGAAAGTTACTTGTTTGGAAAAAGAAAGACTATGATAATAAAAGTACAGTGCACCTTTACATTAGGTGTGTTCGTCACACACATTTTCTTCCTTGCCGATTCCGAGTAGACTTGAGAAGTTTGGTTAAAGTCAGTACATGTGATAGGGTTAGCCATATTGGCTGATGTTACAAATCCGGATAAATGAATCATCTAGACCACTGCTCTGTAACATATAAAAAGGCCGCACTTCAGGAAAACCTTTCAACCCTTTCAAGCTACCCCTCCATTGTGCTTGCACCTACGGTACAGCTATCTGCAGTTGTCTAAGCACAGAAGTCACCCCGCCACGGAAAGATGTATGGTTCATGTAAAGGGTATCAAGAAATTAAGTACCTATGTCGTAGAAACATTGAGGATACCTGCAGTGTTTGCTATGACATCGGTTTATTAGTGATTGCTTTCAACACGTTCGCCATCAATATCATGATACACTTCCCATTTTTAAGCAGTGGTGCGAAACACATTGAGAAGCATTATAGATATGGCAGTATCTTGCATTGTTAGAGTTGTTAAAAATATGAAATTAATCAATTTTCTATCACTTTTCTCAATCTTAATAACTTTCCTTATTCTATGAGACAATCTCAAATATGTATTTATCTTTTAACGATACTTCAATCTTCGTAAATGTTTCTAATTACCAAAAAAATACTTAAATATGAAAAGTAACAATGAATATTACTTCAATAACTTGAAAAATATTCATAGGAGACTGTTGCGAACATTTCCGTAGCTATGAATAATGGGTATTTTCAATTCTGTAACAAGACTGGTTGTAAAGAATAATGCAGACTCTGAGATTATCTACACAGTAGATTTGACATTAACGACTTAATTCATTATTCTGTCAAAATGTAATCTAAAGCTGATTATTACTAAAAGCTTACATGCTCACATATGATCTTACTGATATTACATAACTTTAAATTGGTATTTGAGATGAAATACATGACTTCTTTTCGGTCGGCCATGTAGTCTTCTATATTTGCAGTTTTACATTAAACTGTTTCTTAATTTATGCTCTTACCGATTGATAGGCTATTTCATGTTGCTTATTTACTTTCGATACCATGGCTAGTAAAGACGCGTGGTGTACAAACCAATCTTTGGGTTGTTGACCGCTTTACGTTTTTACCTTACTAGTTAGATAAAACACTGTGTGTCGTGGATCTATGTTTTTGTTTCCACTGGTGTATCATAAACATTACAGTTTATCAGAAGGACCATCGTGACGGAATCTGTATGGCAAATGCTGGACGCCCTGTATAATTTGTACCGTGCGCGGTGGCGCAGTGATAACACACTGGACTCGCATTCGGCACCTTCGTCCATCCGAATTTAGGTTTTCCGCGATTTTCCTAAATCACTCCGGACCAATGCCGAGATGATTCCTTTCAAAGGGTACGGTCGATTTTCTTCCCCATCCTTACCCAAAAATACGAGAGCTATCTCCGTCTCTAATGACCCAAGGACGTAGCCAAATGAGGGGAGGGGTGATCTGAGGGGTCCGGACCCACTCTATCACCTTAACGACAAAATACTACTCAAACTTATGCTAAGGACAACACACACACCCATGCTCGATAGTGGACTCGAACCTCCGAATGGACTAAATACAATAAGACACGACCTAACTACCCTGTAGAGATACTGAATGATATTTTTATCAGTCATACGACGAAAAAGGGATACGCACTATCGACAGTCAACAAAGCCATCTATAGCTTTTAATTATCGATACATGGATAACAGCATTGGCTATTGCCCAGACCTCCTTTAGCCGTTGTCCATGTTGGCCTTACTCCATTATTGCTATGTTAAGCACTACAATAAAATGTTGCCGCTACCGTTTATTTTTATTCTTTTATTTATTTATTTATTTATTGTGCTGTTAAGACAAGTTTACAATTATGAGTACGTTCATAACAAGAAAAAAAGAGAATAACCGACTTTCATTTGTCTACTAGCGTTACGGTAAGTTAAAATACGTACTACCATAATAGCTTATTTGTCTGTTTACAACAGTGGAGTCATTATTTGGAGTGGCAATATTTCCGTATATCATAGTGCACCACACTCAGTATGTGTAATACTTCTTAAAGTTAGGTTTGAGAGTAATATTTTATGTAGTAATATTTTACAATGCCAACAAGAGTAAAAGAACCAATAATCTAGGAAATAAAATTATAGACTTACGCTGCCTAAACCAATATGCAAGGTTTTTATACTGATGCAAAAAAATTAGGGCAGATTTTCGAAACACCAAGCTACATTCATGGCTGACAGCGAACAAGCTCGGTGACAGGCAACCGTGTCGTTGCCAGTGTTCAAATACAAAGAAACACTTCTCATTCTGGTAATCTGACTTCATTTGGAATAACAACTGTAGGTTCTGCTGGCGTATATTGAAACAATTTTAAGAAATTGTTCCTTTTTTTTAAATAAAATACTAGCTGAAAACCTGGCGTTGCCCGGGTATTTATTAATTTATTCCTATCATTTTTCAGGTATACATTCATTTGTATAAGGGCTGTATGTCGGTAAAATCTCTTGGAATCCAGTTAGTAGTAAAGAATTAATAGATTAAAACTTGGTGCGGGAACGGGTGGTCATCCATGAACGTTGCTGTTTATGTGCTCATATATCATGAACTACATGTCATACTGTGATACAATTTAGAACGTACATTCAACTACATGTGTGTATACTGTCTGCAACATTTTCCTGCGGCTACAATTTGTAGTGTAGAAATTATAAATTTTAACGTCATACCGAATGCCGTAGTTTTACTCCATAAACAGCGGAAAACTAGTAAGCGAGAAACTTTTTTCCTTTCATCATATTGATATTGTTGTCAGCGAGTAAAAGTTTAATAAAAATTTGAAATTATGTTGAAAGTTTGTTGGAAGTCGCTAAGTACTCTCATTCTCATATATCGTATTTATAAAGTCTCGCAGTTTTATAGCTATCGGCATGGAATTGCTACGGCGTACAACGGGAGACTTCGGACTACAATTACACACAGACCATTCGTTTGCGTTCTGTAGTTTTCGTTGCAGAGCAAAATATTAACACATACACACATAGAATTTTATATACAGCGATCACTTTCCATCCAATATAGTCCCACCTTTTATCATTATCAACCCTCAAGCAACAATGCAACCAATAAAACCATTTTCAAAGAGTCATTATTGTTCCGCATTTCGCGTTGTATTCTTCAAATTACTAAATATGTATCAGATCGCATAAAACCGTCCCTAAAACCTTCCTCAGGTATAAATTAGTAACTGTACAAATATTTAAGTCTCTGCGTCTTGTCGTTCGGACGCGATAAGCGTACACCGAACAGACATTCACGTTAATATTTATAGATAAATTGCCATCCAATCGCCATAAAACCGCGCTTAAAGCATTCACCGGGTAGACATTAGTAACTGTTCAAATTTTTAACTCTTTATGTCTTGTGGTTCAGACGTGATAAACGTACACCGAACAGACATTCACATTTATAGATATAGATTGCAATATTTGTACGAAGGTCTTACAAACGCAAACTATGTGCATAAAATATATATATATATATATAAATATTTTGGCCTAAGTTTGTTTTTAGAATAAATGAAAAACTTGAACCTTTGTAAATTTCTCTTTAACCTTACGGACCCTCCCCTCTACGTCACTGAATGACCACGCTGGCGACGGGACGATAAACCATAAGCTTCCTTTTGCTTCCTTGCATAATTTGTTTAAATTCACGCCATGATATTGAGAGAAACAGGTTTGCGTGGAAATCCGACCTCTAGCGATGAGGAATTTGTATCAGGCCGAAGCGTCGTGATTGTGTTGTCCGGGCTGTGTTAGCGTGGCGGGACAGCGTCGGATGACACGCAATGGTGCGCGCGAGACAGGCGCGCCGGCCGTGACGGCGTGACGTAGAGGTGGGGGGGGGGGCGCCGGGCGTCGATCGGCGGCCATCCGTCAGGGCGTCTTTTGTAGCTGTCGCCTGTCCGCGGCGCGCGCGCCCTTGATGCGCCGACGTTTAATTGAGGATCGCCCGCCGCGCGGCGCTGCCGTCGCCGGCCGCGCGGGTTTCGCCGAAACGCAGGAAAAATAGTGCGGCCGCGGCCGCGGCGGCAAAAAGAAGTCCGCAAGAAGCCGGCCGGGCTGTCGCGCGGCCCGCTAAAAAGACGACGCGGCCGCCTTTTGTAGGGTGGCGGCACTGCCTGCGCTCCCAATCTTTATGCCGGCGCGCGGCGCACGCGCGGCCTTTGTCCCCGCGCGGCAGGCCTGCCAACTGGTGCTCATTAAAAGTGAGCGCCCGCCGCGGTCATTACGCACGCCAGCGTGCATCGCGGCGGTGGGGTGGGGGAGGGGGAAGAGGTCGTACGTCGCCTCCCTCTCCTGCTCCTCCCACCTGCCGACGTCTGTGTCGTACAGGCGGTGTCCATTCAGAACTTACGGGGACGGGAGAGCTAGGTCAACGTTGTTCACTGCCACCTGTTTTTTTTTATACTTGTTATTCGTATCCCTGCCCAGAACTAACGTACAGTTACTCTAAGAAGTATTCATCTAATACATGATTGTATGCATAGGCGTAGCCAGGATATGACTTCGAGAAGGGTTTTCAATGAAAGGACACTGTAATAATGTGTAATCTTAATAGAAATGTACAAGCTGTCCAGAAAAGAACTCCCTGATTTCAAAATTAAATATCTCGAAAACAAAGATCGATAGAGGGATGCAGTGAAGGGTATGTTTATTGTGAAAGCTGTAAGAAGTTTATACAGCAGTTTGAAATAATAGTTACAAAATCCGCTATCAGATGGTGCTGTAATCGCCATACGTAATGCCTAGTATAAATAGTGATCCGAAGCCCAGAGCGATCAGTTCCACTATTGAACCGTGAAAGGAGGTTAGCGTACCGAAGGAAGAAATTAAAACTATGTACTCCATTGAACTACGCGTTTTTCTGGTGCTAGAATACGACAGCTTAGAAGAGAGTCCTACGGTAACAAGGCAAAGTTTTCAAGCACGATTTAATGTTCCAAAAGGACACGATGCGAAAACCATTCGTACGCTCTTCGTAAAATTCCAACGAACAGGCAGCGTAACTGATGGTCTAGTGGGGCATGTTGGCCGCAAGCAAACCGCAGTTACGCCTGAAAATATCGCCACAGTTTCTGGAATTATTCAGCGAAATCCAGTGTCATCCGTCCGTAGAATTGCATCTGAGACTGGTTTGAAGCGTTCCAGCACGCAGAAAATACTGAGAAAGAGCCTACACATGTCTCCATTCAAAATTCAAACGCACCAGGCCATACCCGCACGAGCTGTGCAACAAAGGGTTGCCTTTGCTAATCCGATGCTCACAATGATTGATAGTGAATGATTTGATGTTGGGTGCATCTGGTTTACAGATGAAGCACACTTCCACCTGAATGGATACGTGAATAAGCAGAACTGGTGATTTTGGGGTTCCGAAAAGCCATATGGTGTGAAGCGAAACCCCTGTATTCTCCTAAAGTTACTGTGTGGGCTGCAGTATGCAGTAGAGGCATTATTGGCCCTTTTTTCATCCGAGAAAAGGTCACTGGTGCACGTTACGTTGCAATTTTGGAACAATTTGTAGCCACACAGCAAGCGTTAGAGGATCGATCAGGTACTCAATGGTTTATGCAAGATGGAGCTCGACCACGTCGGACCGAATAAGTGTTTCGCTTTCTTTAGGAATACTTCGGGAATCGAGTCATTGCTTTGGAATATCCCAAATTTACTGGTGCAGACATTGATTGGCCTCCATATTCGCCAGATTTAACTCCATGTGACCCTTTATTTATTTATTTATTTATTTATTTATTTATTTTTATTTTTTTTTTTTTTTTTAAATGTGAAGGCATGGTCTACCCGAAGCATCCCGCCACGCTGGACGAACTTGAATCGGCGATCTCTGTGGCAGTGAATCCATTTCGGTTGAGACACTACGAAATTTGATGGCGAATTTCATTCTTCGTTTGCGTCACTTCTGTATTGCCAACGGTGAACATTTTGAAAACATTGTGATGTGTTTTCATGCGATTATTTCACTTATGTATGCTGATATGGGCTGTACAGCGTACAGCGCCATCTGTTAGCAGCTTTTGTAACTGTTATTTCAAACTGCTGTATAAACGTCTTACAGCTTTCACAATAAACATACCGTTTACTGCATTCTTCTATCGACCTTTGTTTTCGAGATATTTAATTTTGAAATCAGGGAACCCTTTTCTTGACACCCTGTAAATGGCGCTAATACAGAATATACTATATTATTTTTCATTGCAAAAGACTGGATACTTGAAAGTCATCATGGTGTAGAAACAAAATTCGAAAACTTCTTAAGAATCCCTGTATTCTCCAAAATAGTGACAAGGCAAATCATATCATGATGACAATCAGTGTGTGAACCTTAAACATAGAAGTGTTACCTAACTCAATTTTTTTCGGTATGTGAAAGCTGTCAATAAATAAATAAATAAATTTACAGAAGATAGTGTAGATGGGAACCTACTTTCGTTTACTTAGGAACTTCAACAAACACTGCTGACTAACATTGTAATTACTAACAGTGATGTTGAAAAACATCTCAAATCTTTAATGCAGAGCGAAGCTCCGGGGCCCGACATTTTCTACGCAGAATCTTCTCCGAATTTATTCCCCGTCTTTACCATAATTTATCGTGGGTGCCTTGAGCAAGGATTTGTTCCTAGTCATTGGGAAACATGCAATTCATACTCATATATAAGGAATAGACATAGTAAGTGAAGATAACTGAGGAAATCTAAATAAATTGCGCACTAATTCAATAGTATTCACAATAACTATTAATACGTTTAAGACACAGTGAGACAAGATGTTCAATTCTTCAATGTTTGCAATTAGATACAGGGTCATGTATGCACCTCTTCCTGCGAAACATACCGATCGCCATGAAAGTCTTTCTACAGGGCTCTAAAAAGATGGGAATAGTATGGTTAGAAATTGGGACTGTATGGAACATGTGTAACGGTTTCTCAGCCTTGGCAAAATGTAGGCGAGCTTTATCCTGACACAGAATGATGCCAGTTTTGCTGGCTTTGTCAACATTTCGGGAGATGTTTGAAACCCAGAAACCACCCCGATGGCTACGCCCATGATTTTATGTTTAAGGGTGTATGAAGAGGGAAAAACTGGCACATTGAAATAAAACAAAGATCAGTGAAAATGAGAATACAATAAAGAAACACAAATTTATATTTAAATAATCATGGTTAAGCATTTAAAAGTACAGATAGGGAATGTAATACGCAAAATAAGTAGGCGTATTCGCCTCCAGTACTGAAAGACACGTCTTGAACGTAGAACTTTGTTGTTAGTACTTAGTAGGGTTTCCTTTCCTCCTTATAATCGCTTACATTCTTCTTGGCATGGATTTCACCAGAGATTCTGTTCTTTGCACTTTAATTTTACTCCATTTCTTTTGTAGAGCTTTTCGTAGATAATTCCAATAGATATCTGACGATTCCTGCTATTTTTGTCGAGTAAATGTAATAAACGCTCTTTAGGATTAATGTAGGTGGATTGCGGTGCTGTCTACATCTCCTGAAGTATGTTATATAACAGTCACAGCTTCGTATCTAGAGCCGCAAGTTTTGGATCATTAACTTGCGTGAAACTGTAATTCCTTTTAAGAGCCATATGATTCACACTACTGGGTAGACGTGTTTTTAGGATATTTGTGTTGATCTTGTGATCCATAACGCCATCAACAAAACACAAATCTCCTACACCATTTGTACTCATGCATCCCCCACACAAGTAATAACCTCCCCCATGTTTAACTGAGGCTGTTATATTTCTCTCTTCAGGTTCACAATTCTTTCATCTCGACACTGATAAACACCTCAAATCGACCCTCGTATATAAATGAAACCTTCTTCCAGAAATCAAATCCATCTGACTTATGTTCTCGTGCAAATTCAAATCGCTTTCTTCTGTTGATTTTACTGATGTACGGTTTCCTACGGGCTGTTCGGCTTCCATACCCAGCTTCATGAAACATATTTGTTACAGTCTGTGCTGCAACAGACCTTGCTGTAAGCATATGAAAAGCAGTAGCAAGTTGTCGAGGGTTCAATTTCGAATTTTTGTCGTTTCTCCATCTTGAACAGAACTGCAAAACGACCGATTCGTGATTTTTTTTCGTAATGTTTGCTCTAATCAAACCTTCGCTATACTGGTTGGTCTGCCGATGGTTTCTCCATTCTTAAGAACATTTTCATTGTCGAAACAACCTCACGCGCATTTCTCTAGCTTCCTCTGTAGTTTCGCGACGTTTTCGATCAGTATTACGTAAATATCGCTCAACGGCTTTCAGACCGGAGAGACAAATTTTCACTGTTATGGGTGGAGCACAACTGCATAATAACGCGAGAGAGGGGTGGTTCTATGCGGCCCAATATCACAGATATTTCATACTAGACGGGGACTTGTTTCTCGCCCATCGAAGCGTGTTTTTATTAGCGTATATTTGTTCACAAATTCAGTGACATGTGAACCATAAATAGAGTTTTATTTCCAAGTGTTGAAAGCACCAGATGTAAAGAAATAGTTATCATTCATTTCGCAGCTACGTTTGTATAACTGTGCGTAGTATAGTCTAAGCGCCAAGATCGGACGAATACTTTGTGGAGTCACTGTATAGTTTTGCGTGTAGCTTGACGTGGAAGATTGAAGTTTGCTATGACGTCGGTTTATTACTGATTACTTCTTCTTCTTTGGTTATCAACTCGTAGGTTGGTTTGAAGCATTTCTCCATACTGCCCTGTTGCTTTCCAATTGTTTGATGTTGCTGTAGCTATTGCAGTACATATCGTCCGTCACTTGTCTCATATACTCCAGCCTGGGTCTTCCTATATAGGTCACTCCCTCCACCAATCCCTCCAAAATGATTTTTAGCAGTCCTTCACGCCTCAAGACATGACCAATCCAGATATTTCGCAGAGTTCTTCTCAGAGAAAACCCCTCGCCAATTCTTTGCAAAACCTGTTCGTTTGTTAATTTATCAACCCAGCTTATCTTCAAGATTCTATGGTAACACCACATCTCGAACGCGTCTCTCTTTCGATGTTTCGGTTTTCTCAAGGTCCAAGATTCACTTCCAAACAACGTTACATTCTATACAAAAGTCTTCAACAACTACTTCCTCAAAAGCAGTGGTGCAGCCACGAATAGGGAGGAGGGGCAAATTGGGCTGATGCCCCCTCCCCCCAACACATTGCAAAGATTTCTTTTTTAATTAATTTTTCTTTTTCTTTCTTTTTATTAAAAAAACCATGGAAACGAAATCTGAAATAGTACACACGTAATAAATCACAACGTAACTATAATTTGCCAAGCACAAGTTACCGTGACAGTGGATCGCTAAAGTGATGCCGCCACTGAGAACGTGTGCTGCTGTTCTATGAACGTTTTTAATGCCGCCGCGACCAACTTTTATGCTGCCGCTATTGATTCTGCTATGCCAAAGTTACAAGCAGATTTTTTTATGCGCCGACCCGCTGCTTAGCAGGTCAGCGGCGCCACCGAGTGAAATCTTTTGAACGCCACAAAATATATGAACAATAGTGTTACTTTAGTTCAATTTTTACACATAGTCTCATCTTAATTAAATAATTATAACATCAGAGAGCTTCTTATATTTCTGATATAGAATGATAAGAACCCTTTACCAATAATAAATTCAGTAGGCCAGAGGTGCCGACAGAGAGGGGGGAGGGGGGAGGTGACATGACGCAAACTGCGTCATTGAAATTTCTGGCAAGGGTGAAAAATGAGTACTTTTGGCCAGCCTAGGGGGGGGGGGTTATAACAATTTACAAAACGTGAAATTAGTTGCGGACTAAAAGGGGGGGGGCGGAGGGGGCGGACCACCCCGGGCCTATCGTCTTGGGGGCTCCCCAAATGCCTCGAAAGCATTTATTTATTTATTGTGTCCTTTTCGTTCTGGGGCCTACAAATCTCGAAGCTATTCTTTCCTCAAAATTTACTTTTTTATAGTAATATCGTAGAAAGTGCAAAATAGATGGAAAAAAATGTTAGCTGACCTAAACAAAAAATTCGAAGAATATGGAATGAAGATTAACGAGAAGAAAACTAAAAGCATGGTGACTGGAGGAAGGAATACAAAATGTCGTTTAAAAATAGGGGGAAAAGAAATGGAACAAGTGCATAGCTTCAAATACTTGGGAAGTACGAAAATGGATGATATGAACTGCACTGCGGAAATTAAGGAAAGAATTGCCATGGCAAAAAAAAAAAAAAAAAAAAAAAAAAAAAAAAAAAAAAAAAAAAATCAAAAGGAAACAGAGATTACTTTGCGGACCATTAAAGAAAGGTCTGAGGAAAAGACGTGCCAAGTGTTATATCTGGAGTGTTGTGCTGTATGGTGCGGAGCCTGGACGCTGTGGAAGGAAGATGAAAGAAGATTGGAGGCACTAGAGATGTGGATATTGAGGAGAATGGAACAAGTGAAATGGGAAGACCGAATAAGAAAAGAGGAAGTATTAAGAAGAGTTGGAGAAGAAAGAAACATGCTGGAAGTCATTAGGAAAAGAAAACGAAACTGGATTGGACATTGTTTGAGGAGGTACTGTTTACTGAAGGAAGGAATAGAAGAAATGGCGAAAGGCAAAGTAGGAAGAGAAAAGTCAAAATATCAAATGCTGGACAAGGAAATAGATATGGAGAAATGAAAATATTGGCTTTGGATAGAGAAAAGTGGAAGAGGATCAACCCATGACAAGAAGAGGATCAAGCCATAACAAGACCTGCCGCAAGGCAGAATACAATTGATTATGATGATAGTAATATATGTATTTCCAAGTAGACGGGGGAGAGGGGGAGGGCTCATATTGCCGCCGCCCCGGCCTCGGGCAGCCTTAGTCCGCCACTGCGTGAAATAAGATACTTAATTTTAATATTAAATGGCAAAAGCATTTTATTAGGCAATAAACTAGGAATCCAGGACCTAATATCACTGGAGTCGGAGGGGAGGGGTGTTGGTCTCAGTTTAGGGGCAGGGGGTGAGTCCCCCTCCAGAACCAAGTACTGGCTGCGCCATTGCTCAAATAGACGTTAATGTTGTCTCATGTGAGAAGTTTACGTTGCTTAGTGAAGGCAATATTTGCTTGATAGATTCTACTTTGAATGTCTCGTGTAGATTTAGCATCGGTAGTGATCTTGCTACCAGGTATGTAAATTTATTGGCGTTCTCAAGGGGTGCACCATCGAAAATAATAGTTGTATGGGTTCCGTACTTGTTTACTGTTACAATTTTAGTTTTGTTTCTATTGATCTTCATTCCCTACTTGCTAAGCGTTGATTTCATTTCACTAAGCATAAACGTTAACTCATCTCCACTGTCCGATACCACTGCAATATCGTCGGCAAATCGAAGCATGTCTATTCTTTCTCCTTGTATCACCACACCTCCTTCCCTATTCTGCATCTTCTCTCTAACGTCATTCACTCTTGTTTGAATATATGAATTGAATAAAATAGGTGAAAGTGAGCATCCTTGTCTTGCTGCCTTTTCTATTTTTGCTACCTGTACATACTCTCCACACCTAACTACTGTTCTTTCCGCTCTATATAATTTCCAGATTATTCTTCTATCTTTAAATTTCACCTGTGATTCTTCAAAATATTAAACGGAATATTCCATTTCACATTATCAAACGCCTTTTCTAAATCCACAAAGGATATGAAGGTGTCTTGACCCGCCCTTAATGTTTATTGAAAACTAGCCTTAGTGCTAAAATTGGATCGCGAGTTCCTCTTCCTTATCCAAACTGATCGTGAGCAAGCAAAACTTCTAGTTTGCATTCTAGTGATTACGTGTGATGGGAATCACCTCAAATGCATCCAACCACTGCCCACTCCCAACAAAATTACATTTCGTAAGAACTCCTCCGTGAACAAGTTATCTTCAGATCGGTGTACAACATTTACAAAGGAGCTACATTATTTTAGTCAACAGCATGAACAGTGTTATAAAATGTATAAATTAAAAATGTTTGCATAAGTCAGTATTTTATAACTATGTGCAAGTGGTTGACTACAAATGTTGATCCTTTCTAAATTTACGCTGATCTGAAGATGATGACTTCGTCATTTAAAGCGGTAAGAAGTGAAATAAAAGACTTCTAAATAAATTGGCTGTGACTTCTTCTTAAGAGTTTTTATCGAATCGTTCAGACTGCTCTCCTCATCCTGCAATGTCACGTAATTTGATGTTACTTTTTTGTGTATTTCATAGTCTCCAATACATAACACAGTAATATAATGAACAATTCACCGCAAAGACATGCACTGAGTTTCAGACAGGCCCGTAAAATGACGATCACAGTCACACTTAGATTATTTTTAGTTTTCACTGCAGCCTTCCTCAGAAAAGGAGAGCAGTCGCATCCAATTAATCACACAGGCACAACTACGCACACATGACTGCCGTCTCCTCCTGCTATGGCTCGAGTGCCAATTTAACTGACAGTTGGGCGGGGTGGTGGGTGAGGAGGGAGGGGACGAAGCCGTGGCAAGGCGACACCGTGGAAAAGATAGGGATAGAGGATAAGGGTGTGGGTAGAAATAATTCGATCGTCTAACTGAGGATGAAGGTACTAGGTAGATGGAAATGTTAGATGGAGCTTCACAATGCAATGAACGGAAAAGGAGTGGGGGAGGAAGAGGAGGAGCAGAGAAGTGGAAAAGGCGAAAGTAGGCAAAAAGTATGAAGTCTAAATTTCACGAAAATGAGTTAATGGTATCATTATGTGGTTCATGAGTCTCACAGTTGCAGCCAGATAAAATTATGGTATACACAGACACGGGCAGAAAGCATGAAGTGGATCACTGAGTCGTATTTTTCCCTTCGCTGTCTTCACGGAAGGCACATCGTTGACGTTGTAAAAAGAAATTTTTGTTATTGAAATTCTGCCGGAATAGTAATATACAAGGTGATTTAAGAAGGATACAAAAGTTGTCTCAGTGAAGTGTCACATAGGCTTATTAAACACTACAACTTACATGAGGTCAGGATAAGAACATATAGTATCCATTTTTGGTTTGAGAATGCTGCAGCTGTTTTTGTAATAATACCGTAGTAAAGAAATACTGAAACCAGCCACAAGATTTTTGTAAATCAAATTATTTCACCATTACTAGTTTCGGGCGTGAGCCAGTCATCAGACGGTAGTGTTAATTTGACCTCTACATTGGTGTCTTCAGATGAAGGTCTTATCTATAGATTTGACACAGATCAACATGGAGCGATACAAAAATACACATCTCTCTCCTACGATGTATAAAAAAGAACTTTCTCTGAAGACACCAATGTAGAGTAAAAATCAACACTACCGTCTAATGATGGGCTCTGGGCCGAAACTAGTAACGGTGAAGTAAACTGTTGTTGTTATTGTTTAGAGGGGACCCAACTGCAAATAAATTGATTTACAAAAATCTTGTGGCTGGCTGTAGTATTTATTTATAATAGTATTTTTAAGAACATATAGTATTATAGATGAAAGGAAATAACGACATTGACTGCGAGTGAGCTTTAAATTAATCAAATGGAGAAAGCTGAAAATTAACACCCCAGCTGAGATTCGAAACCTGCTTACTAGGCAGGAAGACCCGGGTTCATATCCCGGTGGGAACATACATTTTAACTTTCTCCAATGAATTGTTTCACTGCCAACTCGCAGTTAATGTCGCAAATTGTTTCTGTCTAGATTGAAAATAACTGCACAATCAAAATTGGTGTCCATTCTTTCAGATTACAGTATTCTATCAGAAATGGTGTCCATTCTTCAGACATATACAAGAGGACATGTAATGGACCTATTGCTTTAGGTGGATGTAAGATGGAAATACAATGTATTTCTTAATTAGCGGGAGTAATATTTATGAACAAGTCACCGCCTTGTGTAGAATGATAAGGAATAACTTGCGCCTAATTAAAGAACGTAACAGTACACGTAATTGATAGTAATCACCACAAATACACGCATCTGGCTTGAAAGCCACCAGAAATATCCTTATGAGGTTCGGAAGAGAGACCACTATCGCTCAGGATGACAGACGTTGGAATATATTTGAACACCAAGGCAATGCCGTATACACTATTCACTTCTATCAACAGATAAAGTTGCACCACCGTAAGTGAAATTTATAGCTACTCACCTGTACGTATTTAAAATATGTTCATGATGTAGTGTAGTGTTTTCACGGGGTAGAAGTGCGCAACTGTTCAGTGTTTACATTCAATGACTCATAATTATTAACTTTGATATTGTTTACTCATTGGTTTACATAATTAATGTGTTGTTGGCAGTAACTGGATTGTATATTGTACAAATGTGTCACCAATAAATGTTGTGAAGCTGATCCCAGACACATTCCAAAAACAGTAAGTAGCTGGTACAAATGTCTGTTATACATTAATGTTACTGAAATTAGATCTCAACTGGAAATTTCATCGATTACAACAACTACAAAACCTTATTAGTCTACTATCAAGCTATTTGAGAAATGACTATAAGTAAAATTCACATAATATAGTGAAAACATAATACGAAAGTCGTCTACATAAATTATATCTCAGACTGTTAATAAGAAATGGTTTCTTGTCCTAAACATGTTAAAAATTATTCTTTCCTCCTGAAAGTTCCTTCTTTGATAGTATAAGGCAGGTTTTGGTAAATGTAAATATAAATCCCTTTCTATTTCTGATTATTTCTAACATCTCACAGATGATGTTTAAAAAATATTAAATATCAAAGGTATCCTGTCTTTGATTCAAATCTGTTTACAAAAATATCATTGACTCAATCGTGAATATTATTACTAGTGAATATTCATGCACATGAGTCAGAGATGCTATATTTATCCACTCAGTTGCGACTTATAATTAATGAATATTTATTTCTTTTTTATTTTCTCAAATTTTAACCAAATTATGGTAAAGAAACAAACAAAGAGATTTTTTCAATTTATGTATTGCGGCTTTTTATTGTTTACTTTTTCTTTGGAAGAAATAGTATACAAAATATTGTCATACAGTGACACCTGCTATGTTAACCCAACTCTGCCTATCTTTAGAGGCTGTTAAAAAAATTAAAAATAAACCGCTAAGCCCCAACGCCACTTTTGACCCATTAAAAAAAATCTGAAGTACAGTTAGCCACTTCAGGCATTGGCGTCTTGACAACACACACACACACACACACACACACACACGCACACATAAATGTTATTTGCGATGGAATCCCAGCTGAGGTATAAATTTTCAACACTCGCCATCGAATTATATCGATGCCCATTCGCAAATTAGCCTGCATGAGAGATAACTAGTCTCACAATAGAAATTTGCATGGAAGTTATACAGTGAAATACGAGGGTTGGACCTCGAACAGTTGCAACTTCACAACCGACACAAAAGCGTTACATGTTTGCACCCGTTACTATCCTTCAAAGTAGTTACCAGCGTTGTACAGAACCCGTTGCCAGAGAAGTTGGAGGCATAGTGTACCGTTATCAAGCCTTTTCTGACGATGGTGCGAATGGAGTGGTCTACTGCCTGTCAAATCTCTGGAACAGTTCTGAAGTGAAAGTGGTTCCTTCATCTTCTCAATCAAATCAAAGTCGCCGGCCGCGGTGGCCGAGGAGACTGAGGCGCTCCAGTTACGGTCTGCACGGCCACTACGGTCGGGGATTCGAATCCCCCCTCGGGCATGGATATTAGTGCCGTCCTTAGTCTTAGTTAGTTCATAAGTAGTTTGTAAGCTTAGGGACTGATGACCCCGTAGTTAAGTCCCATAAGTTCTACAAACATTTGAACATTTGACATAAAAGTTTTCTGGGTATTGTACCGCGTCATGATGTAAGGCAATTACTTAAATAACCGACGTTTCGGCCAACGTTACAGTGGCATTCATCTGGGTATACTGATGTGAGCTGGTTGTTACTAAAAAAAAAGTCACAAGATCAAGGATGTACTTGGTTCCACAAAGGACAACATAGAGGCAATAGAGGCACTACACGCATCAGGAGTATACAAGGTGGACTGGGGAAGTATACATAGGTGAGACAGGGAGGGCAGTGGCAACACGCATACGCGAACATGAACGCTACATTCGATTAGGCCAACACAATAAATCTGCAGTAGCCGAACACCAGCAAGATTGCAGCAAAAAGATAAAATTTAACGATGCCAGAATACTCGCCAAGCAACCAGGGATGGTTAAACGCAAGATAAGGGAAGCCATCGAAATTGTAAAAACACCCTAATAACATGAATAGAGAAGATGGACACAGGCTTGCCCCCTCTTGGCTACCAGCCATCACAGCGAAATAGACCGCACTGACAACACAACACGCGACCGTCACTGGTAAGCAACTGCCGCCGCGCGGCCCACGGCCAGCAGGAGAGAAACGGAAGCCCTCACCCCATTCGCCGATGAACACCAATCATGTCTCGCTATGCAAGAAGCAAGGGCTAACCCACACTCCTTCCACCTCAGATTCCTATCAAGATAAAGTTCCATTCTTCCGCCAAAAATTAACCAATAACATCGCTTATTTTTAAAAATTATGACGTAATGTCTAAACGAAAGTAATATAAAGTGTAGTAACAACCAGCCCACATCAGTATACTCAGATGAAGGCCACTGTAACGTTGGCCGAAACGTCGGTTATTTAAGTAATAGCCTTACATCATGACGCGGTACAATACCCAGAAAATTTTTATGCCATCTGACTCTGGCCGCGGAAGCCTACGTAATTATATTTGAACATTTGATTTGAAATCAAAGTCACCAGGACACAGTCTGAGGACTATGATGGATGATATAGTATTTCCCAGTCGCGACCGAACAGAGTAGTCACAGCTTGCGCTGTATGAGCCTATGCACTATCGTGCATAATGATGGGTGGGTTACGCAGAAGCCACGGTGGAGTGACCGAGCGGTCTAAGGCGTCTCGCTGCGGAGCGCGCGGTTGCTCGCCGTGGAGGTTCGAGTCCTCCCTGGAGCATGAGTGTGTGTGTTGTCCTTAGGTTAGTTTACCTAGGTTTAAGTAGTCTGTAAGCTACGGACTGATGACCACGCAGTTTGGTCCGATAGATTTACAAACATTTGAACATTGTTACGCAGAAAGTGTTGCCACTTCTTTCACGAAGGTGGTCTCAGGTAATGCTCCATACACGAACAGTAATATTATGCATTGAGGATCTGTTTCGAAAACATAGTGACAACGTTACGTTAGACCGTTCGATTACAAGTGACTGTGTTTCCTTCAACTGAGCACACGCTGGTGACGTGGGACGAGCGAGTCCTTTTGATCGGAGGTAAGATAGGTATGTAAACAACGTGTGCTATCAGCGACAGTACTAGATTCCATTGCATAGTGTCGCCACATCAGTGCTGCCATTATTTTAGTTCCAACCCTGGTATTATCACATTCCATTCTGATATCATAATCTAATATGAGGTTTATAAGGTATTAAATAACTAAAACAACAGATTCACACACAATGACGAAGGTTTCAATTTTCAAAAATAATTTTCAGTACTACAGGAAAGTCTTTAAACTCACTGTATAAATTAGAAAAGCATATTTTAACAAACACTGAAACCATAACATTTCAAACATGAAGACTGCTCTCGTAAAAAATCTTCAGATGGTAGAGAAATCAAATGTTCAAATGTTTGTAGAGGTTATGGGACTTAACTATGGGGTCATCAGTTCCTAAACGTACAAACTACTTATGAACTAGCTAATGCTAAAGATGGCACAAATATCCATGCCCGAGGGGTATTCGAAACCCCGACCATAGTGGCCGTGCAGAACGTGAATGGCGTGCCGCTGACCGCTCGGCCGCTGCGGCCGGCAGCTGGAAAAGATACATGAGTTAGCAATAAGTGAATGACGAAAGCGGCATTGTTGTATTGGGGCCGTAGTGACAGCAGGTTATCTTGTACAGACAAAAAGGGAGGTTGGAAAAATAATATGTAACTGGCGTAGGGATAGTATATTACCTTCCTTGGTAACTCCCCCAAAATTGTTCCTTGCCACCACTATCATACATCATACTATTCATGTCTCTCTCCCAAACGACACCTTTATACTCTTTTCAGTTTCTCCTCTTTTCATTTCCCATCCCGTTCAATTAAATGCATTGAAAAACAGCAGCTGACATTTCTACTTATCGAGTACCTGATCATTCCATCAGGCAGCACAGGTAATTCTATTCACATCATTGCCCTGCCCTTCCACCTCCCATCCCCTCCCATTCCAATTCACAGTTAATTTGCCGGCCACGGTGGCCGAGGGGACTGAGGCGCACCAGTCACGGTCTGCACGGCCACTAAGGTCGGGGGTCCGAATCCCCCTTCGGGCATGGATATTTGTGCCGTCCTAATTCGTAAGTAGTTTGTAAATTGAGGGACTGACGACCCCGTAGTTGGGTCCCACAAGCTTAACAAACATTTGAACATTTTGAACAGTTAATTTTATATGTGGTATGGGGTAGCCAGAGGCCGGATTCATCTGCATGAGTTTCAATTGCATGTTTGTCTCGATGTGTATGTGCTCTCCTATTCTGACAAAAGCTGAGGCCGGAAATGTAAGTTGTGTGAATGTTAGTATCTATTCTTTGTGTCTGTCTATGGCTTAGACATTGTATGTACTGCTAGTTGCAATGTAACCTCATTATATCACTGATATTCCAATCTGTACCATTGTTAGGTTTAACCCTAACATTTATTGAGACAAATATGTAAGGTTTGTAAAATGATTAAGACCTATGTATCAATTTAACGGACTTAGAACTAACGTTCTTAAGTAAGTATTCTCTGTAGAAATTAAAGTGTTACATGTACTCGACAATTATAGCATTCTACTATTAAGTTAGGTGAACCAACAGCAAGTGCACTGAAGTGTTTCTCACAGAATGGGGGAATAAAGTAGCACGTGGACAACGTTAACTAGGACAAGGGCAATAACTGTAAGACACATGTCAACAAATCAGCAGATATCTTTCATCATTCATATATAGATTAAAAACTGTAGGGGAAGACAGTAATTGGAATGTATTAACTAAATTGTTCATGTCATTGATGTAGCTGGGCAAGTGCTGCTGTTAGATGAGATGTTGCCATAACAGCATGCAGTTCACACCAAACCAGTATGTATTATAATCCCAATCATAAAAAAGTGAGAAAATCCTACCAAAATATAAATTACTGTTACAGCTCAATTAAATATTATCACTGTTTTACTGAAGTCATATATGTAGACTATTGATCAATTAACCTGAAAATTACTGTTTATTGATCAGAGCACAATTCGTAATAGTGTACAGAGAAACTTCGGTAGTTTCTCTAAAGTGAAGACGTATGATATATATGAAAAAAAATTCTGGAGATCTTAATGACCCTACTACTCTAAAGATATTATTAGATTTCTCTGTGGTACTTTTCTTCCATAATTTGCTTCAGTTTAATACTGAGCTGGTAGTTGTACAATTACAGAATATTAAATAATAATATCTAGAACTTATCTTGTGTTTTGTCTCAGCAGGTATACTTCACACTGAAAAGGTTCATCTATCTGCCAAACTAGTAATGACTTTTTACTAGACAGATGTAGCTGAGAAAATGTGATTGCAAAAAACATTTCATAAAACATTGAGCAGTGGCCATCTTGTCCCAAATAGTCTAAATACTACATTTTTTCTAAAATCTTTGTACACAAACAACCCACATTTACTGTGACTGATCTTTGAATTCTCTGCTGAATCACTTTTATGGAAGTACCAAAATTAGCTGCAGTTTCTCTGCGTTTACAATCTCTCCACACAAGAGGCCTCGAAAGGCCCACTGGGTACTGACCAGCCATTATGTCATCGTTTCTCCAAAGGCCTCAACAGATGCAGTATGGAGGGGGATGTGGTCAGTGCCTGCACTCCTGGCAGTTAAGTCAGTTTTTGTTACAGGAGCCACTACTTCTCAATCAAGTAGCTCCTGAGTTGGCCTCACACAAGCTGAATGCACTCTGCTCGCCAACATTGCATGGCAGACCCAGACAGTTACCCATCCAAGTGCTAGCCAAGCCCAACAGTGCTAAACTTCAGTGATGTAAGGGGAACTTGTGTAACCACTGCATCACAACTGTTGTCCTTTACAAACTAATAATTAGAATTAAATACTTAATTAACGCATTAAGTTTTGACATGAATATAGTTGTGATACACAAAATTAACAGTATATGCGTTTGTGTTTTGATATTAATATTGCAACTGAAGGATTTAGGTGAAGTGCTTTAAGTAGCATTATGATAAAAGTGTTTGCAATGAATATGGTTGTGTTTGTCATGTTATGACTGAAGCACATTTTTGCTGAATCTGCAAGATATTTAGTCAAAATATGAAATAATTTCTGAAGTATGAGATTTGTTTTTATCTTGTGTATAATAATACAACATTTTCTATGGTGTAGTATCGAATATCTGAAATGGTGTACAGCAGCTTATTTTGATATAACTTTATACTTCTAAAAAGTTGTATATATAAACAGACAAGACAAATCATAATTAATACATGTGTTCTATGTCCTGGAATGGTTTTTTAAACCAAAAATGGTCGGTTTCATTATTAATATCTTACACAAAGATGATGGTATTGTATGATGTAATCAGTGCGAATGTTGGTATTTTGCAAAAGTAATTTGCTTAGATATTTAAATATGGGTACTGAATATTTTATTATATCTGTTACATCTTATGTGAAATCACAACACCTCTCATTCAATTTCTACACATGTGGCATATGAGCTTGGACAAGTTAATCAACTTTATACCATATATTTATATGCTGCTTGGATTTTGTATGCATACAATTTATTGAAAGTGTGAACAAATAGTAGAATTAAAAAAAACTTCTGATTACTTTATTGTTTTAACTAAAAATACGTTTTGTTATAAGGGTACAGATTATTAACAGAAAAAAAACATTCATAGAAACACTTTCCATAATCTTACCTATTGATGCCCAGGAGTGCAACTGTGAAAGCATAATTTATTTGCAAGACATATACATAATATGCTCATAAGCTAACAGTCACTTTATGTACTTTTTATACACATGGCTGGGTTCATAGTACTATATCATCATTTTGAAGTGCTTACATCACAATTATAAAAAAATCAACTACTGTATGTAAACAAGCTATTGTCAATTCTTGTAGCTTAGTTAAGCTGTTGAGCTAACTTACTGTAATTTTGAAACTCAATGTACAAAGGCAGAATGTCAATGTATACATACAAAATACACACCTGAATATCATTATTAATCAATATGTCTGATTATTGATAAGAAGATTTCACTAAATTATGATTTAAATAAATGGTGAATAAACAAACTGAGAGAAGCATACTAATAGACTTTTGCAGTAACTAAAAGATACAGAACTTCCTCATCAAGCTTGTCTTACTTCTCACAAATTTATATACTAATTTTCCAGTAACATACCCAACAACACTTATTAAAGATAATATTATAAAACGCAAGAAGCTGTCAGTAGGGTAAAATGTAGAATTGATAGACCATTTAGTAATTTTATACTTTAATTACTTCGATTTCTATGAAAAAGTGGCCTTTATGGCTGATATATTTGTAACCATACTGAAAAGAAAGTTTTCTATGAAAACAAAGAGATGTTTGGAAAATTATTTATTATAAGAGGTATGTAGATGATATGATCATTATGTTTGGAGGCTCAAAACAACATGATTTATTTGAAAAAGTAACATGAACAAATTGCAAAAGAAAATACAGTTTACATCTGTGTAACGAAACATGATGCTTTAAATTTTGTGGATATAAAACTAGTTGAAGTAGCATGTAGTAATGTGTTTGTTATTTATAAGAGGCCTAAAAATACAGATGCAACCATTAATGAAAAATACTGCCATCCTTTAGCTATAAAGGATTTTATCAACTCGATGATACACAGGTTACTCAGAACAGGAATTAGAAATATTTGGAAATGTCCATATAGAACAGAAAACATAAAAATAATCGTAAATACTCACCCAACAGCAAACTGACATTTCAATGTGGACACGTTAATATGTTCGATCCCTTGTGGTAATTCAGTACAAGCTGTGAACAGGAGGAAGTACTGGGCAGGGAGCTCTACCATCATAGAGTTCTAGAAGTTGAGAACTTGGGTGGGAATGGAAGTGTGCCTGGACAGCCTAATTGATTAAGGTGACTGTTTGCCTCGTATGGGTAATGGGTAATGGGTAATGGGTAATGTTGGCTCTAATCCGAGTCCAGCACAAATTTTCATCTTTGTGGTTGAATTTATTTCAATGTCCTGAAATGGTGAAAATGTTCAGGTATTTCGAATTCGTAAAATTACAGCTGTTAATGTCAACCAATAATGTCAGTTCTTTTGGACATGTCCGAAAAGAGCAGACACCATATCATATCATATTCCTATGCCCACTACCATGACGAACAGCATTCTTTGTCTTTTGGGAGTAGTCTTTAACTACAGAGTTGGATGTATTTCTCCAAGCATGCCCTAAGGAGTGGTTTTGTGTGAAGTGAAGAAAGAAGGTTCGGATAAAGTGGAGCTGGTGGGGGGGGGGGATATATGACAGTGAAGTTTTAGAAAAAATTGTCTACAAATATACATATATGTGTGCTATTCTCTAACATATTTCATAACTACACTAAAAACAGCTAACTTAAGTTTTAACAGTGAAGTCCTCAGATGACCTTAAAATTACTAAAGAAGAAAAAATTTCAAATGTTCGTAAATCTATGGACAAAACTACTGTGGCCATCAGTCCCTAGACATACATACTACTTAAACTTAATTAAATGTAACCACAATACAGACACTGACGCAAGATGGACATAGCTTCTTTGTCGAGAGGACCTGCCAAAGTGCAGCTGTGGCACAAACTTGACAGTAGTTCACATCTGGCTGGACTGTCCCCTTTTAGCTTCCTTGCAGCAATCACAATCTACCTACTGTGCTTCATTTAATCATTGGTGATGACGCCTCCAATGCTGACTGTTCTATGTTTTATTCGTGCAGCTGGTTTATATGATTCCATTTTGTGGTGGGTACTTTAGCCTGATCTCTCAGGTCCTAACACTTCTAGCACTTTTATGTAGTTATCAGACTTTTGTGTAGATTGACTAGAGATTTTTAGTGTGTGCATTGTGGCTGGCTCATTCTTTATTATACTTGTATTCAGCCAGCTACAAGATTTTGCTGTGATGTTTTAGTCCAGTGTACCACTTCATATAATCCTTTTGTGTTTTTTTTCTATTGTGTTGTCAGTAAAGTTCACTGTCTCTCTGTACGTCTTGTGGGTTTTCACTCTGCATGTTGAGTGCCAGATTTTAATTTGCTTATCATTTTTGCTTTGTGATGTTCTTTAGCAACAGGGGACTGGTGACCTCTCTCATATATAATTGTATAAGACATTATAGAATAATTACTTAATACACATGCAATGTAGATATTCTCTAAATGGACAATACCTAACTCTTCATCAATTAAGTCTTGTTTATCCAGATTCGAAGTGAAAAATTTGTCTTTGGGTTGATAATCGTAATACAACATTAACAGACTTAGAGCTATCAATCACTTAATGTTATGATGTCTCTTATTTTGTATGTTCTCCATTTTGAGATTGTAAGACATAATATGTATGTAATAGATATAAGACATAATTCATAATTTTGAAACAAGTAAATTTTGTTTTCCTTGGGTCTTCAGTGATTGAAGTAAGGAAAATCGTAAAACTGATTATAATTTCTATAATATCACTTTTCAGATAGGGTGTTAATTGTATTGTATTGTAAAATAATGTTAGTAAAAGATACAAAAGATGATGTTTGTAATAAAAAACAAACCTTATAATGATTGTCAATACTAACATCAAGTACATTCCTGACTAAATATTTTCTAAACAGAAGGTTATGTTAGCATAGTTCCATCTGGTGGCCTTTTGTGTTGTCATTAGATAGGTTAGAAGTAAGACTAATCGGTCTTCTTTCAATATTAGGAGATGAATGAACTATTGCTGAATTCAATTCTGAGAAATTGTGCTCTATGTCTACTTTATTTGTATGCATATTTCACAAGACTAGGCATGATAACTACTCTCGAGTAATATTTATACAGTATGACTTTTTGTGCTTAATTTTGTAAATCCTAAAGGAGTATTTATTTACACATGTGTTTATGGAGTATCTGGGACTTTTTAAATTATACAGAATTGTCATAGTTTACTCTTTAATGATACAGATTTAGATATGCTCCACCTAAGGTAAATTTAATTTTATAAATTTTGCATTGGAAAGTACGTTTTTATTGTTCATGTTTCGTTTTTAGGTCAAATAAGACTGACCTATCTGGAGACTAAAACAGTCATACCACATGAAATGACAATAACTTAGCTCAGCAGTTTGGTTGAGCTATGTACATTTACAACAGCTTGGTAACATGCAATAGTTAATTTTGGTTACTTACGATCAGTGTTTTTCAACCTGTGGTTCACAACATCCAGTACTAGCATCATTTGACAACTAGCCAGGAGTATGCCTGAATACTAGGGTTCCGAATTGCAAAAAAATATGCATAAGAAAAGTGAAGTGTATTTTATATTAAAATTTCGTGATTCCTTGTTGATCATCACTTATCATTTGAATATGACAAAGATCAAAGATTGTTGTGTGATAAATTCAAAAGGTTAACTATTTCAAGGTACAAGGGGTTAGATAAATTTAGCAGATACTATAAGTAATTTTGAGAAATTAGATTGTTTACAAGTAGAGTATACAGTGAGGCCTTGCTCAACGATAATAATTCACTTCTGAGATTTACCTGCGATCTAAAACCTAGTTATGCAACATGTACTTTTCTGTCGGAATTCATGTAATAATAGGATGTATTACATTCAGAAAGATGGACAAAAATTTATCGTATAATTTACAATACTGTATTTATTATTGTTTTTCTTTTTAAAGAAAGTTGTATACACTGAAGAAAATTAAATTAGTTGCCTTTGAAACTACTCACACAGTTGTGTTATGACATTAGGGAGTGGGTCAGAGTCGCCAAAATATTTTTAGTTAGAATGTTAACATTATTGAAAAAGTATGGGAAACCCTGCTTTTGATAAATTGAAAGTCGAAAATCAGTTTACTTTATTAACCAAACCTTTAATATTTTGACATTTTCTTAATGTATTATGTAAACACTTGAAAATGGCGACATTTATAATAAATACAAACAGTGACTGTTGGCGTATGGGAACACAATTGTGCCTCATAAAAAAAATATTTTCATGCAGACACATTTTGTAATATGTTTGGTAACATCTCTAACTTCCACTTTCCTTTTCTTTGTCCTTTAATACTTATATTTAGAAAATCTTTAGTTTCTCAGGGTTTAAATTACCAGGTTCAGAAGTGTCTGTATGTTGAAAGAGTATTAAATCGTAGGATTAAAGTATGGCTTGTGCAAATCAAATACTATTAATACGTAAACTATTATGATTATAATACTTTACATGGGTTAAAAGATTTTTTTCAAGTTGCATTAATACAGAAAATATTTTTGGTGAAACAGACATAACCACATCATGTTAGAATCATGCCATAAAAATTGTCATATTATTTGAATATCAAGTCAGTTGGCTACATGTAGAATAAAATCAGTCACTGCTATGTCTACGATTATTTGGAAATTGGTACTATCAGAGCACCATTGTAGCAGATTTATGCAAGGGACACAAGGTGGTGGAGTCACCTGCAGAAAATGTTGTCTGTGAGTGGATGGAACAGGAAAAACACACAACGACAGACACAGACCAAACAAATATTGGCATGGAATGCTAAATTGGCTGAAGGTCCCACAATACCAAACTATAAACAAAAAGACAACCACAGTTACGAGCAAGAGAATGACAAGTATATACCCATGTAGGAACTGTGTAACTAAGTGATATACGATGGGATGCTTACAGTGTAAGTGCGAGCACAGAACTGACAGGGGGTACTCTGTGCGTATTGCCTGCCACTTATGGGCACAGTGAGATAGTGGCATCCCCCACCAAAAGCAGTGCTGTCAAGTGCTTAGATGCAAGGCGCCCTATCGGGGATACGTCCATGGCCTCTTCTGGATATACAACTTTGGCACCCAATTATATTTCACAAGAACATCTTAGGCAACTGCATTTTATGTGTCTTATTTTATCACAACTCTTAAAGGACATGTTACTTGTAACCAACAAAGATGATTAACACAATCTCAATTTTTAATTCTATATTTTACTTCCTCCTTAACTAGTTTCTTCTTTAACTTAGTCTTCATTTTGTGCCTAGATACAACACTATTACTATTTACCCTTACTATATTCTTCTATTAGTTTAGATGTGGCTTCTCTCTCACTCAGGAAACATGATATTGCATACCTTATTTAGTTTTTCAGCAAAATCCTCCATATTTATCTGAATTCCATAATTTGCACAAAATAGTTTGAAACTATTTCCTACATTATATTCTACATTGATACTACATCTTAAATCTTTACTTGTAATTATGTGTAAATTTTCACTCAAATGTGTATCACAAAATCTAATATGCATCATCCGCATGTTAGATTGTCTCACACATCAACTAAATCTTCAGAATCAGTTTGCATCTGACCTTAAGACATGGCTCACTGCCCCATAAGACACAGATTCACACACACACACACACACACACACACACAAACACACACACAGACTCACATTCATCTACATTACACGCAAATATTGTGTGAGTTAACTTTCTTTTTGATCATCATACCTCTTTTTTGCCCAATTATGGAAACAAGAATTAATATTTTTCAAATTCTACTAATCTATTTTCTATTGTTCCTACTATGGAATATGTGCCATTTGTGTGTTCATGAAGTTGTGTGTGTGTGTAAACCACTAATCAGGACAGAGTACTCTGCAGTAAAGAATTAATACAATTAACATTTTTTATATTTGCTGAAAACTTTTCAGACAACATTGAAGTTAATTGTTATTCGATAATTTAATGTCATATGATTACTTCTCAGATCAACTGGAAGTCAAGTGTTCGTTAGTGTCCATGCTGAAATTGCCATGCAATTCTAGGCACCATGTCAGGGGCTGTTTGCATACTCCCACCATAAGTTTGATTCCTCCACCTGGCATGGGTGTGAGTAATGTGCTTACTTTGTTTTCATTAAGTTTAACTAGTTTATAACTCTAAGAACTGATGACCACATAGTTTGGCCTATAGATTTACAAACATTTGAAAATTTTTTGTTGTTTAGTAATTTTAAGGTTATCTAAGGACTTCTCTTATAAACCCTATGTTAGTTGTTTTTAGTTTTGTTTAACTAGTTCTGAAATATGTTGAAGAATAGCAAATATATCTGTATATTTATAGACAATTTTTCTAAAGCTGCACTGTTGTATATCCCCCAACCAGCCTCCACATCATCCAAACCTTCTTTTTTCACTTCATTAGTGAAGTTTCCTTTTTATAACTTTAAACAATTTTTAGTGAAAATTATGACTCGCAACAAGGCCTAAAGTCCCCTGTACTTTGTTGATTTGTGTAGATACAGTCGTTGTATCAATGAGTTTTCTCCAATGGTATACCTCTCTTTTACCTATCGAATTTGTTTGATTCACCATAAACAATTTTATATTCTTTGCAGCTCTATTGTTTGACTGTTCCTTGTCATCATGAGAAGGAATGTACTACGACTTTCAAAAGTAGAATGTGCTACTAGGTGTTCTCAATTATTCCACATTATGGCCCATATTTTAACACCATAAACAATTTTATATTGTTTGCAACTCTATTGTTTGACTGTTCCTTGTCATCATGAGAAAGAATGTACTATGACTCTCAAAAGTAGAATGTGCTACTAAGTGTTCTCAATTATTCCACATTATGGCCCACATTTTAACATTACTCCAAAGATAATATTAGAATGTTTCTATGGTTGTTTTTAAAATAACCTTTTCTTTTGACTTGAAATAGTTGAGAAAAGGGATACAGAATTACAGATTATAAAATAATAATTTCCTAGGACTTATATTGCATCTTGTAGAGGCAATGATGGTTTCATTGGCTTAGTAGCTATAATCCTCACAAAAAGTTCAACTTTCTACCAAACTAGAAGTGACATTTTAGTAGACAAATAAAGTCAATGAAAGCGTTCTTTATTTGTCAAATACATTACTTCCATGTATCATTTCACAAAACCTGAGTGGTAGCCATCTTGTTTCAAAAATCCAACTGCTAATTTTTTTCTTATATATTTGGGCACAAGTAATAAAAAAGCGTATGTTTACAAAAAATACATCTCTCTGACAATCCAGACTACCCACGAGTTGCTTCTAAATTCTCTTCTTACATATATAGGAGTGCCAAAATTAGCTACATTATCTCTACCTTTATTAACGAGATACTTACTTAACACATTAAGCCTTGAGATGAGAATAATTGTCTTAAAGTCAATAGCTGATGTGTATGTTTTGACATTAATACTGCAGCTGAAAGTTTTTGGTGAAGTACTTTAACTGCCTATTCATAACTGTGTTTGAATTGAACATTGTGTTATTTTCTTACATTATGAATTAAATACAAATTACTGAATCTACAAGTGGGTTAGAGAAAATGTGAAGTATTTTTGGAAATACATGTGCGCATTCGGGGCGTCAGGCGGCGCCCGCGAATGCGAGTGTTCATATTGAAGAAATAAGGGATATAGCAACTCTCACTTGTTGTCTAGCAAAATAAGCTGGTGCTTTCAGATGTGTAATACTACGCCTAGGAATATGTCTAGGTTTAGCAGTAGGCAAACCTTCAGAATGTAGTAGTCTAAAAATTGCAGCCAGCTGCCTTTGTGGATATTTTTATTCCATAAATAGTTTTCGAGTCTCTATAGGCTCAACTTCAGTGGATACGTTACAGGAACAAAATGCTCAAATGTTTGTAAATCTATCGGACTCAACTGCGTGGTCATTAGTCCGTAGCTTACAAACTACTTAAACTAAGGTAAACTAACCTAAGGACGACACAAACACCCATAGCTAAAGGGGGACTCGGACCCCCGACGACAAACGGCAGCTTGCACCAAAGCACGACGCCCCCAGTTACAGGAACATTTAGTTTCTTGCACCAACTGTAGGTTCACGCTATGATGGTAATGAACCTACACTTGATGCAAGAAACTAAATGTTCCTGTAACGTATCAACTGCTGATGAGCCTGTAGTGGCTCGAAAACTAGTTTTCGAATTAAAACATCCATAAAAGCAGCTGGTTGCATTTTTTAACCAATACAAACCGCCAATTTACACTACCGCTGCAGTTCGCATCCAAAATGGATATTTTGAAATCTAATTGGCTGTCCTACTCTGTGGTCATCTGACAACATTGTAAGTTTTGTACAGACGACACATTATAGCTTTTAACCTACTATAAATCTTTCTGAAGGTGACTAAATGTGAAAACCACTGATAAATCGAAAAAAAAATCTTTGCCATAATTTGTTATGCTAATTGTTGCTTTTCTGATCAGATGAAGCGCCATCTGTCGGAACTTATGTTATTTCGGTTTTAATAAAACCCCATGTCATTCCAAACATGTGTGTCAATTCTTACCTCTCTAGCTACATTATTCCGTGATTTATTAAGTTTTCAAATTTATACTGATTTTTCAAACACCCGGTATATTAACACACCAAATGCGAATTAACACAGAGCCGACGCTACATGTGCGGGAACATGGCTAAAGAGAAAGAAGGCAGTCAGTGAATGCAGGGGATTTTCTTCAGAGATGTGGATTCGCTCGGAGCCTGAGGTTAGCATTCCATGCACTCGGTTTATTTCCCTATGCGTATTAGTGTTCAGAGCAACAAACAACGGGTGTGGAATGGCCGAACGTTCTATAGCGCTTGATGCGGAGCGCGCGGTTGCTAGTCGTCGGAGGTTCGAGTCCTCTCTCAGGCATGTATGTGTGTGTGTGTGTGTGTGTGTGTGTGTGTGTGTGTGTGTGTGCGTGTGTTGTCCTTAAATAGTTTCAGTTATTTTAAATAGTTTGTACGGCTATGGACTTATAACCACGGTACTTAAGTCCCTTAGATTTACAAACATTTTACCATTTTTGAGTAACGATCATGACAGAAAATGTATTCAACATGTTATTCCTCAGACTATAAATCTGAATCATCGTCCTCAACTGAATTTTTACCAGACTGATTCCAACATCATATTTCCTCCGTTTTTGTCTTTTTATTTTTCAAGTACAAAACATTGTCTTCTTTCTTATAATATGATTCCGCTATCCCTTTCATCTGTCTGAATAATGTCATATGTTGCTTTTATGAAGACATTTTACCTACTTAACAGATTTAGAACACGTTGATTTCATAGAGATGGTGCCTAGATAACATTTGGAGTTACGTTTAGACCATGGTTTGCATTTTGTATGTGAAACTTATGGTCATGAGCTGCAAGTAAATGACTGATACATAGGGAGACTTGTTCTCCAGAGGCCAGTTATAGCATTTTACTTTGCTACTGCTCTCACGTAAACCGCTGGAAATTACCTCATAATCCAAATTGTTGTTACCTCTCGAACAAGGCTATTTGATCCACTTGTGACATTACAGATACAGGGGGAAGCTGATTGTTTCCATGTGAAAGACGGGTTTTGTCAGGCTGTTGGGTTTCCCAGCCGGCCAGCTAACATTTTGGACCTAGTGAATGGAAGACAGGTAGTTAGGATTTTCCTAATTTGCTCGGAAACCAGAAACGACGCTCTTGACTGAACGAGGGCGGCTCTCCCTGATTGCAACTGAAATACATTATATCCACACACATTATTCTAAAAATCCACATAAAATCAGGAAATGATCATACGGCAAATATAATTATATGAATGGATTCAGGAGACTTGGAAGGATCAAACACCGTAATTACAATTTCAATATCCCTTACAGATGAAAACCCGACAAATTTCAGTACTATAATAATAATGTTATAAGACTTATATTTACAATTATTGATACGAAGTGTTTATCAGTAACAGTTTAAGAAGCAAATGGGCAGCATTGCACCACGCCACCTATGTAAAAAGACGCACCACGATATTCCCGTATTCTTTCAATTAACTTTGTTTTACTCTCCTGTCCTGCTTTTCGTTGAGATAGTAATATACTTGTCTCAGAACATGGATTCTACCACAGAAACACAAAACATGAACGCAGCGAATCGCATTACATTTATATATCTATTTTAGTATATTTAATATTATTCTTAGTAACGTTCGTTTTATGTTGTAGACTGCCACTTAAATATTTCATGGCCGATTAAAAATAGTACATATGCAGCAGATTATATATAAAGAATTATATGTATTTGTGGACAAGAAGTGAATATTTGCATAAAAAGCCATGATAAATTAAATATTAATTGTGTAACTATATTTCGACGGCGGCGGTATATTTGAACTGTGAGACGATACGCTTAGTAGCTACCTCAGCAAAGAGCTTCAGTCTCAACCGTTTTATTATTGTTAAATATATATTTGTTTGTTGAATGTAAACAACATCTGTAGGGAGGTGGTAAAAGAATTCAATTCTGTGATATTCAAATCTATAATATTTTGGAAGGGAAATTGTATTTTAAGGATGAGGCGTCAGGATGCGCGGAAGGTTACAATTTTGGGAGCAGGGAGAGCATGCTTTCGAACGCTTGGGAAGGAACTCGTAAATTGGACGTGGTGGTGAAATGTTGTGATGCTGGGCGGTCTGAAGCCACGTTACGAACTTGTGATTTGAAGAGACAGGCAAGTGTGAACTTAGAAAATTTACAGGACTGTGACTACAGTGTCTAGTTGGAAAGTGGTAAACTATGAACGGTAGTAAGGCTGTGGAACTGTGAAAAATCAGCAATCGTGTACTCGTGTGATGACAAACTAAGTTTTATAACAAATATTGTAATCGCGGATTAATTTGGAACTGAAATGTTCGATGGACTTCACTAATTTATAATTTAGAACTAATTTATAATTTGGAACTTTTACTCTCGAGTGTGTGTGATACTTATTGTGCCTCTCATGAACAATAGTGGGAGAAATATTAAGTTATTTACCGATGTATAAAATAGAACCACCTCGCATTTTCATGTCCAAAGTGAGTAATAAACTTCATTTATAAATAATTACTTCGTGAGTCACTTCTTTATCTTAGAATCCATTTTGTTGGTTATTCAGAGGTTTAATTTATGTTTTATTAAATATATTTTCATGTCATCATATGCATATTGATAGACTGGCTAAACTACAGATTAATTATTGATTTTGTTTAAATAGATTGGGTAGCTGTTTAGGGCATAGAAGCTGACATACGTAATTCACCCCTCAGAATAGAGACAAGGAGCCATAAACCTTTTACTACCCTGAGTTCTACATCTACATCTACATGGGATACTCTGCAAATCACATTTAAGTGCCTGGCAGAGGGTTCATCGAACCACAATTATACTATTTATCTCCCATTCCATTCTCGAATAGCGCGCGGGAAGAAAGAACACCTGAATCTCTCTGTTCGAGCTCTGATTTCTCTTATTTTATTCTGATGATCATTTCTACCTATGTAAGTGGGAGTCAACAATATATTTTCGCATTCGGAGGAGAATGTTGGCGATTGGAGTTTCGCAAGTAACCCACGCCTCAGCGATAAGCGCCGTTGTTGTAATGATTCCCATCCCAGATCCTGTATCATTTCCGTAACGCTGTCTCCCCTGTATCGTGACAATACGAAACGAGCTGCCCTTCTTTGGACTCTTTCGATGTCCTCCGTCAAACCCACCTGATAAGGATCCCACACTGGGCTGCAATACTCCAAAAATGGACGGACAAGCGCAGTGTATGCAGTTTCTTTAGTAGTTCTGTTGCATCTTTTAAGGATTCTGCCAATAAAACGCAGTCTCTGGTTCGCCTTTCCCACGATATTATCTACGTGTTCTTTCCAGTTTAAGTCTGAAGTAATAGTGATTCCTAGGTATTTTGTGGAGTTTACGGCGTTCGCATTTGATTGATTTATGTTGTAAACAAAGTTTAACGGATTTCTTTTCGTACACATGTGGACGACTTCACACTTCTCATTATTTAGAGTCAATTGCCAATTTTTACACCATACTGATATCTTATTCAGATCGTTCTGCAGTTGGTTTTGATCTTCAGATGATTTTACTAGACGGTAAATGACGGCGTCTGCAAACAACCTAAGAGAGCTACTTAGATTTTCCCCTAAATCGTTTATGTAAATAAGGAATAGCAGAGGACCAATAACACTACCTTGTGGAACGCCCGATATCACCTCTGTTTTAGTCGATGCCTTACCATCGATTACTACGAACTGTGTCCTCTCTGACAAGAAATCCCCTATCCAATTGCAAATTTGGGGCGATATACCATAACCACGCAATTTGATTAAAAGCCGTTTGTGAGGTACGGTGTCAAAAGCTTTCTGGAAATCAAGAAATACGGAATCGATTTGCGAACCTTTGTCGATAGCACCCATCACTTCGTGTGAATATAGAGCTAGTTGTGTTTCGCATGAACGATATTTTCTAAATCCGTGTTGACCTTGGGTCAATAGATCGTTCTGTTCGAGATAATTCATAATATTTGAATACAGGATATGTTCCAAAACCCTGCTGCAAATTGACGTCAATGAAATAGGCCTGTAGTTTAGTGGGTTACTCCTACTGCCTTTCTTGAATATAGGTGTGACCTGTGCAACTTTCCAATCTTTTGGTACAGATCCTTCTATGAGAGAGCGGTTGTATATGACTGTTAAGTAAGGAGCTATCGCTTCAGCATAATCAGATAGAAATCTAATGGGTATACAATCCGGACCAGAAGACTTGTTCTTATTAAGTGATTTTAGTTGCTGCACTACTCCGATGATATCTACTTCTATGTTACTCATTACGGCATCTGTTCGTAATTCGAAATCTGGAATATTGGTTTCGTCTTCTTTAGTGAATGAGTTTCTAAAAGCTAAGTTTAGTAACTCTGCTTTAGTAGCGCTGTCATCGGCAGGATCGCCATTACTATCACGTAGTGAAGGTATTGTTTGTGACTTTCCCCGAGTATATTTAACATATGACCAAAATCTCTTTGGGTTTTCAGTCAAATTACGAGAAAGAGTTTCGTTGTGATAAATGTTGTAGGCATCTCGCATTGAAATCCTCGCTAAATTTCGAGCTTCTGAGTACAATCGCAAATCCTGGGGATTTTGTGTTCGTTTAAATTTAGTATGCCTTTTCCTTTGCTTTTGCAACAGTGTCCTAACCTGTTTTGTGTACCAAGGGGGATCGCCTCCTTCTTTTATTAATTTATTAGGTATAAAACTTTCAATTGCTGTCGATACCACTTCTTTGAATTTGAGCCACATCTGGTCTACACCTACGTTTAGTGTTAGAAACGAGTGGAAGCTGTCTTTCAAGAAGCAATGTATTTTGTTTCTATCTGCTTTCCTGAACAAATATACTTTGCGTTTATTTTTGGTAACTTTGGGACTTTCGATATTCAATTTCGCTACTACAGCTCTGTGTTCACTAATACCTGTATCCGTTTTGATGCTCATTATGAGCTCAGGATTATTTGTTGCTAAGAGATCAAGTGTGTTTTCACATCCATTTACAATTCTAGTTGGCTCGTGAACTAATTGTTCGAAGTAATTCTCAGAGAATGCGTTGAGTACAATTTCGGACGATGTTTTATGCCTACCTCCTGATTTGAAAATATAATTTCGCCAACAGATCGAGGGTAAATTAAAATCACCACCTACTATTATCGTGTGAGTCGGGTACGTTTTTGTAATCAGACTCAGGTTTTCTTTGAACCTTTCTGCTATTGTATCGTCAGAGTCGGGAGGCCGGTAAAAGGAACCGATTATTAACTTCTTACGATTTTCGGGTACAACCTCTACCCATAATAGCTCGCACGAACTATCAACTTCAACTTCGCTACATGAAATACTACTTTTGACGGCGACAAACACGCCCCCACCTATTTTGTTTAATCTATCCTTTCTGAATACCGTTAGATCTTTTGAAAATACTTCTTCCGAACTTATTTCCGGCTTGAGCCAACTTTCGCTGCCTATAATGATGTGTGTTTCGGTGCTTTCTATTAACGCTTGCAGTTCTGGAACTTTCCCGACACAGCTACGACAATTTACAACTGTTATACCGATAGTTTCCGGATCTACATTTCTCCCTTGATCCACCTGAACCCTTTGAGATTGCCCATTTTCTATTTCTCCGAAGCTCTTGCCCAATTCTTATTGATGAGTATTGAAAGGAAGGTCGCAGACTTTTAAATATCGTGTAAACTGGTAATTTGTGCATTTAGACAAAACGTCATAAACGTGATCTTTGGACCATGTAATTAACTAAGTTACATTAGAATAAGTAGCAGGAGCCCGAAAGACAAAGCCTGATTTTACCTACAAATTCTTCAATTAGCACCATAGGAAACACACCTGTCACATTGTTTCCAGGAAAAACTGTTGTTAGTTAGTGTAACAACTAACTCTTTTCCCAACATACACATTATATGTACGGTCCTTTTTCTTAATTTTCCAAAAAAATCTGGCTCTCTTTCCTCCCCTTCAACTCTTCCTAACACACAACTTTAGAAAATCAAGGAAAATTAAAGAAAACCCGTGCAAGTTATTGACTCCAGTGTCAAACGAAGAAAATAAAGTGCATTCTTCTGTACATTAAATGTGAATCAAAATTAGCAATATCCTAGTAACAGGTTGACATTGAGAGATCCTTATACGTTATATGGGAGGCTTTTTCATAATGTCTTGGCTGCAGATTGGCAGGATAGTGTTCTCTTATGTCTTGCTATATTTCTGCTCTCTCCAATGTTACCGCCCGACCTACCTAAAAGCGCAGGATGAGCTGGGTTGGTTCCTGGTGAGGCCTTCTCTCCTGTCGAGCTGCAGGACACGAATGATCATGCTTTAATGTCTCGTACAGTGCTTCACTTATTCGCAGGTCTCATGCCCTCTTCAAGTAAAGCTAGAATATGTTGAGTTTCGTATACACGTTTAGTTTAGCAAGTGTTATCTGTTCCGCTGTTTCGCACACTAAATGAAGAAAACAAAATATTTTGTGAATGACATAGCGGTTGACAACACTCTTCTTTCAATTAACATGCGTCACTCATTCCACGACAAAGTCAATGGACTTTCGTGATTATTGTGTGACAAAGAGTGTCCTTTCTGACAGGAAATCGTGAATTCACCCGCACAATACGATGATGTTCCGTTAGCATCCAAGCATGGCTCTTGCGAGGTACAGTGTCAAATTCCTTCCTGAAACCTTGAATTATGGAATGGATTTGAGATACCAATTGTGAGGTAACCTTCGCCACAAACGTATGCTGCCTTACGAAAATTAGCATATGTGTTAGTTAGTCTAGGATGTAAGTTAGTTCCACTCCGCTCCAAACCCATGCAGCCATTTCAGCACGAGGAGACACAGGCAGGATAAACAAATAAATAAATAAATAAAACAATAATAATAAATAATAAAAAAACGCTTACAGGAGTGAGAGTGTACAATATTGTGAATAGGAACCCATGTCCAAAAACGTCATCCGAAGACGCCATGAGCACTACATTGTTAATACCGTTGAACAAAATCTTCTGCTTTGTCTTCCATATTTTGGTAGGAGGTAGTGTAGACCGAAACAAGGAAATTGTGTCCCATTAACATGCACTCTAAAATTGACACGTTGAAAACTATGGACACTTGATTCTACATCTACATCAACATGCGATACTCTGTAAATCACATTTAAGTGCCTGGCAGAGGGTTCATCGAACCACCAATATACGATTTACCTCCCATTCTATTCTCGAATAGCGTGCGGGAAGAATTAACATCTGAATCTCTCCGTTCGAGCTCTGATTTCTGATATTTTATTTTGATGATCATTTCTACGTATGTAAGTTGGAATTAGCAATACATTTTCCCATTTGGAGAAGAATGTTGGCGATTGAAGTTTCATAAGTAGCCCACGCCGCAGCGATAAGCACCGTTGTTGTAATTATTCGCATCCCAGATCCAGTATCATTTCCGTAACGCTGTCTTCCCTGTATCGTGACAATACGAAACGAGCTGCCATTTTTTGGACTCTTTCGATGTTCTCCGTCAAGCCCACACTGGGCAGCAATGCTCCAAAAATTGACGGACAAGTATGCAGTTTCTTTTGTAGTTCCGTTGCATGTTTTAAGGGTTCTACCAATAAAACGCAGTCTATGGTTCGCTTTTCCCACGACATTATCTACGTGTTCTTTCCCAATTTAAGTATGAAGAAATAGTAATTCCTAGATATTTTGTGGAGTTTACGGCCTTCACTTTTGATTGATTTATCTTGTAAACAAAGTTTAACGGATTACTTTTCGTACTCATGTGGACGACTTCACACTTCTCGTTATTTATAGTCTATTGCGAATTTTTACACCATACTGATATCTTATTCAGATCGTCCTGCAGTTGGTTTTGATGTTCAGATGATTTTACTAGACGGTAAATGACGGTGTCATCTGCAAACAACCTAAGACAGCTACTTAGATTTTCCCCTATATCTTTTATGTAAATAAGAAACAGCAGAGGACCAATAACATTACCCTGTAGAGCGCCCGATATCACCTCTGTTTTAGTCGATGCCTTACCATCGATTACTACGAACTGTGTCCTTTCCGACAGGAAATCCCCTATCCAATCGCAAATTTGGGGCGGTATACCATAACCACGCAATTTGATTAAAAGCCGTTTGTGAGGTACGGTGTTGAAAGCCTTCTGGAAATCAAGAAATACGGAATCGATTTGCGAACCATTGTCGATAGCACCCATCACGTCGTGTGAATAAAGAGCTAGTTGTGTTTCGCATGAACGATATTTTCTAAATCCGTGTTCACCTGGGGTCAATAGATCGTTCTGTTCGAGATAATTCATAATATTTGAATACAGGATATGTTCAAAAACCCTGCTGCAAATTGACGTCAATGAAATAGTACTGTAGTTTAGTGGGTTACACCTACTGCCTTTCTTGAATATAGGTGTGACCTGTGCAACTTTCCAATCTTTTGGTACATATCCTTCTATGAGAGAGCGGTTGTATATGGCTGTTAAGTAAGGAGCTATCGCTTCAGCATAATCAGATAGAAATCTAATGGATATTCAATCCGGACCAGAAGACTTGTTCTTGTTACGTGATTTTAGTTGTTGCACTACTCCGATGATATCTACTTCTACGTTACTCATTACGGCCTCTGGTCGCAATTAGAAATCTGGAATATTGGTTTCGTCGTCTTGGGTGAATGAGTTTCTAAAAGCTATGTTTAGTAACTCTGCTTTAGTAGCGCTGTCATCGGCAGGATCGCCATTACTATCACGTAGTGGGGGTATTGTTTGAGTTTTGCCCCTAGTGTATTTAACATATGACCAAAATCTCTTTGGGTTTTCAGTCAAATTTCGAGAAAGAGTTTCGTTGTGATAAGTATTGCAGGCATCACGCATTTAAATCCTCGCTAAATTTCGCGCTTCTGTGTAGGATCGCCAATCATGGGGATTTTGTGTTCGTTTAAATTTAGTATGCCTTTTCCTTTGCTTCTGCATCAGTGTCCTGACCTCACAATGTCGAGGATGAAGTAGTGCTTCATAATGTCGTTGGCTGGAGGGAGAGCTGGCGGAAGTTTCTCTAGAAGAGGGTATGGAGGGCGTGGAGACGCCGTGTGGGCAGGTGTGGTGTGGGCAGGATACGCTCTGGGTTCGGAGAAGAGCGGAGGGGGGCAACGACATCTCCAGGACGCGCTGCCCAACGATGCCATCGCTGCCAAGACGCACTAACCAACGACTCCAAAATGTTCAAATGTTTGTAAATCTATCGGACCAAACTGTGTGGCCATCAGTCCGTAGCTTACAAACTACTTAAACTAAGGTAAACTAACCTAAGGACAACACAGACACCCATGCCCCAGGAAGGACTCGAACCTCCGACGGCGAGCAACCGTGCGCTCCGCAGCGAGGCGCCTTAGACCGCTCGGCTACTCCACCGCGGCCCAACGACTTTCTCGCCGTCTACGTTACCGTTCTTGGTGCCAGTCCTCGCTGCCAAACGTCGTCCTCGCTGCCAGTTATCGCCCTCCTTGTCGACGTCGTCAGCATTGCTGTCTGTTTGCCGACCGCGGTGGCCGAGGGGACTGAGGCGCTTCAGTCACGGTCTGCACAGCCACTACGGTCGGGGGTTCGAATCCCCCCTCGGGTATGGATATTTGTGGTGTCCTTAGTATAAGGTAGTTGATAAGTAGTTTGTAAGTTTAGGGACTGATGACCCCGTAGTTAAGTCCCATAAGCTTAATTAAAAAAAAAAAAAAAAAAAAAAAAGTTGTCTGTTTCTGCTGCTGGTCCATGCTTTCGCAGCCCCATTATCGCTACCGATTATCGAGGATCCACGTCCCCACTTCATCTCTTCATATTGTTTAGCCAGCCACCACAATCCCATCTCCTAACTGTGGTTGTCTAACACTAAACATACAACAACAACATCCACAGTCAAACGTATCAGAATTCGAAATAAGTGCACAAATTTTAATTTCATGTTTGCTCTCACTGTCATAGCTGACGATTGGAACGACACACTTGGTTTGGCCGATCACCATGGAGTTGGCCTCCCTGGTATCTAAGAGACGGCGCCCACAAAAAAAGCTAAAGCATCTAAAGCTCCTAAAGTACGAGCTAACGCATCCGCCATTTTTATTCCAATAGCTCGTAAGTTAAACATACTGCGGTGTTATGGGATTTGCAACACGGCACTTGAGCATGATATTGTGGGTGCTAGTGTTGCCATAAACTGCTCAAATCTTTCTAGAGGTGGCTACAGAATGTTTAGTTTCCCGAGATATTGTGAGAGAAGAAAAAAAAATGGATCATTAACTGTCTGCGCAAAAACTGGCTATCCCGACCGTGCGCACAATTATGTATTGTAAGTAAATATTATTTATTATTATGACTTGAAGCAATATTTAATAGTAAAAATCGTCTGTGATATTCGACCGTAAGTTTTCGTTTAGCTCTTTTGAAAGTACTACCTCTCATCACAGAAGCTGCCGGTAGGGACTTCGCAGCCGCAAAATATCATAACAGCAAAACATTCCAGAACATACAGTTTTTAGAGCACAATATGTGTGACGTAGATAGTATATTGATAAATACACCACATGAAAAAGTTATTTACCGACACTGCACAAATTGTTGAAGATACTTCTATTACTTTATTGTGAGAAACTATTACAAACACTAAAACGGCAAAACGTTTAGTTACGACTGTGGCAGCGTACTGTACTCATACAGGCAACTACCGTTGAATGTTATTTGTGGTATTTCGAAGTTTTGGCATCATAACTTGTAGTATGTAATTTGAAAGAATAATACTTAATATTTTATCACAAAATACACCCTCCATTGAATTTCTTATTAGTAAATGCCAATATTGACGCTTATCTATATATCTATAAGAGACTATAACATAAGTGACACAGAATACTGGGTAAATTTTACTTACGGACGCGGTGGCGTAGCGTGCTAACGTTGGCAACGAAATGTTTGCTTTACAAGGATTATTAAATTACTGTGAAGACAAGGGCACTGTTACATACAAAAAGCGTAAACCTTAAAGAAGGAACAGAATTATTTATTTATTTCATGGTCAATACAAACGATTATTCTTCTCATTCTATACGATTAGGTTTTCAAACAGCGTTCAAAGGCTGTTGCCAACATCGGCACCGTGTGCCTCTACAACCGTAAACTTTAGATCCTGTACACTAATATTCTTTTTCCCTTTACTGTTTGTAATAAATTCTAAAACTTTCTCAATAACATAATAGAAGTATATTAAGTAATTTGAGTACAAAAATCCGGTGTGGTGTGTTTGTCATATTAGACAACAAACACTTAGTGCAAGACGACAAACAAACCTCGCACATTGACAGTTATTAATCAAATAAAAACCAATATTGCTTAAAATTTTTATCTAGATGACCAGTTTAGGCATAATTAAGCGTAGTATGTGGCTTTTATCACAGAAATATATATGTTTCTTGCGCTTCTTTTCTTTATTCAGACAGCAAAGAAAAGCAGCAATAAGTCAAGAAAATGCGACATTTTTGTATCTAATCCACATATCGATTTAAACAAGAGCGGAGAGCATGCTCAAAGTAGAAAGGTCTAAGGCTCTATGCCGGACATTTGTAAAATATTTCACTAAACTTGAACAAAACAACACTATTTGCATAAGCTGAGTGGTGTGTTTAGCATTCGCAGGGAATGAAAATGGCGGATTCGTCAGCCTGTGTTTCTAGGAGCTCTAAAAGCATCAGCACCCAAAGTTAACTGACAACTAGCGACAAGCATCTTCGACGATTGCGGCTAGAAAACTAAAAACCACGAAACAAAAGCGACTGCAAAACTCAACACTCACTTAATATTCTTTCGATAAAAATAGTAGGGATGGAGCTTATCATTGCTGTATGGGACGCATTTGATAAATCCTAACTCCAACCAAAGCTGTGAGGAAAATGGTGTCACGATAATAAATGTACAAATGTTTTTAAAGCTATGGGAGCAAATTGCAGTGGAACAACAAGGTTTATGTACTCAAAATCCAAAAGAAGCTTACGGTACGGTATGCCTGCTTCCTACAGTCAACTACTTGGGAGTTTCCCTCGTGATTTAGGAATCTATTTGATGGTATTCAAATGTTTCTATCGTTACCCTCACTACTCCGATAACTGTTAATGTTTACCATGATACTTCTGTTCTAAAGGAACAGAGTTGCTGATGGCCCACAGCTATAAATGTTAAATGTACAGATATTAATTCACAATTTACGAGAATTTCCGACTTCAGATGCTCTTCTTAAGTTGGTCTATCATTTTGTAAGATGTGCGGCACAAATTTTCATATGTCACAAAATGATAGACCAACTTAAGGAGAACAGCTGAAGTCGGAAATCCTCGCATTTTGCGAATTAATATCAGTGCATTTAATTGTGCATGAATATCTCACCGTACTCGACGACGACGAACATATTGCCAACAAAGACAGGAATGAAGATTAGATTTTAACGACCCATCGATATCGTGATCATTAAAGGCGGATATTGTTAACAAACAATGTGCCGCTTGAGATTGGCCTCGCGGTCTGAGGTGTCATGTCACGGATTGCACAGCCGCTCCCGGTGGAGGTTCGAGTTCTCCCTCGGGTGTGTGTGTGTGTGTGTGTGTGTGTGTGTGTGTGTGTGTGTGTATGTGTGCGTGCTGTCCGTAACATGAGTTAAAATGATTCCAAGTCTTGGGAGCAATGACCTTACAAACATTTGAAAATTTTCGAACAAACACACAGCTATACAAGTTCAGGAGTGTTTGTACAGCATCCGAAAATTATCCAACATCTCCCCTTAACAAGAAAATCGCCTTGTCTTAACATAATCGTACCATTATGTGCAGTTTTGGAGCAGAGAGTGACGAAAAAAATCATAATTCCAGCATTGTTGAAGTAATTGGCGGATAATTTAGTACAGAAATGGATAAAATAACTGTAAAAATCACTTTACTAATCTGCTACTCGCCGCGCTGGAGTAGCCGAGCGGTCTAAGGCACCTCGCTGCGGAGCGCGCGGTTGCTCGCCGTGGAGGTTCGAGTCCTCCCTGGGGCATGGGCGTGTGTGTGTTTGTTCGTAGGTTAGTTTGCCTAGGTTTAAGTAGTTTGTAAGCTACGGACTGATGATAGATTTACAGACATTTGAACATTTTGAATCTTCTCCTCAAAGAGTTGCAACTGTTCTGAACGCCAACGCCGGAACAACTCTTTACTAATATATATTGTGTCCGTTATGTATTCGTATCATTTTGTCCACAACCTGTGAACCAGTATGAAGTATTTGGCAGGGTTTCGCACAAAAGTGATTCTGCTAGTCGATGCATACTAACCGACAGAACCAGCGTGTGATGTAGTCTTCTGCTGCATCTGGAGTCGGCACACGGAAACTTTCACGGCCATTTTGTCTTGACATACGCGCTCGTATTGCAGTGACGTTTCCCAGGTACTCAAAGAGCTTTATGTCGGACTCAAGACGACTCAACAATAAGGCACATACACTTCCATGCTACGCGACTTGTTTTTACTGTCTTTAGATATTGCTTTGTGTCAGCAGTAATAACACAGAAACTATGTTTTGCTGTTACCACAGTGACGCTCCGGCAAGGAAGAGAAAAAGGATTAAAAAAAAATTCAGTATCATTCCTTCTTACCACTGCTCAAGGAGAACTTACTGACAACTTGTCTATCACTGGATGCCACACGTGACAGGCCGCGAGGTTTAATTCACCATGTCACAGATTCAGCGGCCGCTCCCACCGGAAGTTCGAGACCTCCATCTGGGATCAGAATATGGTCCCTTTGGTTTACTAACATTTTCTATCATTGGAGTAAATAGACCTTGGGTACGTGGAACGCTTGTAACATAACTTGAGTGAGGGACGATATGGTAAGCATACGACTGATTTTAAGTGCAGCAAACTGAAACAAATTATCTGTTGAATTAGGTACTGAATTGATGTGGTGCCTGTGTAACAGCCTCGGGTTGACAACGTGCTCTACGTCTGGAGGCGAAATTGGCGTTCACGGTGAATGCGAACTTCAACGCCCATCGTGAAGAGTATGTGATATCGAACCCGAAAAATATACACGCCGGAGAATATTTCCAACGTAGCGCAAGAACGTTCTATTTGCTGAATAAGTGTTGGATTGTGGGTAGATTTAATGTAAGATAACTTTTGCGATAGAAAAAGTACGAAACAGATGCCACATTGATCCACATTGATTCCCCATTTATTACTAAGGTTTTTGGTACTAGCAGGCTTCGAAAATACGAAGGCTGGAACTTAAATAGAGGCAACACTGCTGTAGAGACACTGTGCAATGGAATCTACTATTGTCGCTGATAAAACGTTGTTGACATACCTACCTTACCTCGGAGCAAATGCACTTGCCCGCGGGACACACAGTCACTTGGAGCGAGCAGTCTAACGTAACGTAACGTAACTTTACATTCCTCCACGGCACACTGTTAATGCACAGTATTACTGTGCTCTTTTGGGAATCACCTGCGACCATCTTTGCGAAAGAAGCGGAAACACTTTCTGCGCAACCCACCCATCTCTTTGCACGACAATGCGCGGGTGCATACATGTGGCTGCTCTGTTCGGTCAATGGGACTGGCAAGTACTGTACCATCCACTATACTCACCTGACGTAAGTCCTTGTGACTGTGATTTGATTCCGAAGATGAAGGAACCACTTCGTAACATTCGCTTCAGAACTATCCGAGAGATTCTACAGGCAGTAGACCGCTCCAGTCCCACCATCAGTAGTTGCCACTATTTAAGTTCCAAACCTCGCATACTATTTCAAGGCAGTGGAGCGTTGACGTGATACTATTATCGTTGTTTCCGTGCGATTCCTCCCAATAAATGTCATGATATGCGACGTCAGTTGATAAAAGCACCACGAGGGGTCTACTACTCAGGAATATGTATTTTCAATAATTTACCAGCAACCGTAAAAATTTTAACTACAAATAAAGATCAGTTTAAGAGAAGCCTTTCTAGTGGCCAACTGCTTCTATTCCACAGACGAATTTTTAAATAGAATCAAATAATGTATTCATACTATTAGTATTATTGTAGTATCAGCTTGTAAAAAAAGTATGTATCTGTATTTGTATTATTATATTATCAGCTTATAAATTAAAAAAAAGACTTGTTCCACATTCTCGATCTCCTCAACACGGATCTATGGAACGAACATCTAATCTAATCACATTTACATAATAACTCGAACTGTTATAGTGGTCTTCTCTTGACTACAATTGATGCAGGAGGTGGTGAATTCAAAATTCAGTGTAAACTTTTTCTCGTACTTTTATGTGGTGCTTATTTATAAGCAGCATCTCTCAAGTAACACTGAGGTAAGTCCTCTGGAAAGTGACGGTGAATAAAACTGTACTGCACCTTGGATTTGCAGCAAGAGGGAGGCACCTCCAGGATATAACTATAGTGAAGAAGAGATCACCATACAAGAAGAAGAATGAAAGATTAGGGTTTGGCGTCCCGTCGACAGCTTGGTCATTGAATTTCGTGCTGAGATTGCTTGGTTAAGCATAGGAAAGGAAATATTCCATAGCTTTCAAGGAAAACGTTCCGATATTTGTCGGGAATGATTTAGAGAAATCACGGTAAACCTAAATCTGGATGGCCGGAGGGGGATTTGAACTACCGTCCTTCCGAATACGAGTCCAATGTGTTACCACTGCGCCACCTCGCTAGGTGAACACAGCCCCGATCAGAGACTTTGTGTGTCCTCTAAAATCATACTACCTACAAAAATTCAAGAGTGATACCAATGAGAGATTTCAAGTGTTTATTTCTCGGATGTTCCGTTATATTCACAATAGTGATGTGGTAGACTGTAGTGTATCTGAAAGCATGCATTTGTTCTGCAAGTTTAGACTTGAATCAGTCTCCGAATATTACCCTCTCTACTCCATGTGCATACCAAACAAAGCCGCCATTGGCGGAGCAGAGCTTATCAGGTCTTAACATGTGGTAATACTAAGCACTGAGCGAAGTGGTGGCTGTACTGAAGGAGCAGAAAACGATTCCATTTGTTAAGATGACTATTATTATTTTATTTCTGTATTTGGTTTCGAAGACCACTAGTCTTTATCCTACATTCCATTTTGTTTCGTCTACGTAAATGATTTCAATAAAGAAGCAGTTTGAAAAATTTATAAATATTTTTGTGCAATACAGAGCTAAATCTTTTTCAAATTTTATTCATTTAACTATTACAAATCACTCTGAACTTTAAAACTGTACCCATGCACTACCGCCTTAAAGTAGGTGAGTCGAGACTATATCTTTCCAAATTATTCAAGCTATATGAAACACGTTAATCAGTTTTGTGCCTCTCCTGAAAAACATGCTAAAATGTAGATACCACACTTCCGTCAGATCCAGACTTTGAAAACTTTTGCTTGACTTGAAGAGTTACCCTAAAAGATTATACTATATGGCATTATGGAATAAAAGTAAGCAAGGTATACATGACTTTTTATTTTTTTATCTCGTATGTCTGATACCTCTAATACTGCAAATACAGATTTGTTAAGTCGTATCTGCAGATCTGTGGTGTGCTCCTCCCTACTGAATTTCTTATCAAGGTGTAATCCCAGGAATTTAATACCGTTAACCTCTTCTTCATACTTCATGAATATGCTGGATGGAAATCTCTTCCATGTCTGAACTGCATGTAGTAAGTCTTTTCAAACTTTAATGTCAATAAGGCGGCTTTAAACAATATTTTTAATGTTCTCGAAAATATCATTAGCAGACCTTTCTAGAACTATGCTTGACATGCTATTTACAGCAATACTTGTATCATCTGCAAGCAAAACTAACTCTGCTTATGGCAGTGTAACTGAAAGAGGTCATTAATCTATACAAGATAAAACAATGGTCTTAAGATGGATCCTTGGGGGACACCACACTTTTTTTTTACTTCTTCCCCATTCGATGATGACTGATGGCTTAATTCACTAGTACCTTGCACTGACACCCTTTGTTTCCTGTTAGTGAGATACGACTTGAACCATTTAACAGCAATTCCTGTGACACCAAAGCATTCTAATTTATTTAAAAAGAAATACGCCTTGCCTCGTGCCTGATTCCCACAAAACAAAAATCAACAAGGAGACATATACCGACGTCGAAACATGCTTTTTATACAATGTCTTGTATGATATCTAGTCGGTTAATGACTAGTAGTTCTTAACCGTAAATAATTATTACTACTCAGGGTTTGTCTTTAAGAGACAAGGGAAAGCATTCGCATTCCTGGTGTGTGAGGACATGTGCTAGGAATTCCCGCCCACTGCAGCGGGTGCACGCCCAGCCCGCGTGGAATGCCTTTCTGCCTAGGCTCTGCTACTCCCGTCGCTGTCAGATCGGGGGAAACGTTTGCGTCGACACACGGCGACAAGGCGACGGCGCGACCGACTCTCTTACAGCTCATTAGCACACAATATTAATTTTCCGCTGAATTCTTGACCGAATACTTCATGTTAATTAAGGTTGCGACACTGTTCCATTATTAATTAGGCACGTAATGGCCCGGGCAAAGCCGCGTACGAGTTTCGGGCAGCCCAGAAATTACTGTGGACTTGTCTTCAAGGCCGATGACCTCGACTTGCATGTGTGAGTTTCATTCCCATCGTCGAGATACGTAGGTTCGGGATCTTAACTGAAAATTATGTACCGTTTCTCACACCATAAGCTATGTGCGGCATACAGTCTGGATCAGGCATTTACTTAGGTACCGAACCGACACAACAATAGTCTCAAAGAAATTATGCAAAAAATCGCACTGTCGTGTTTACGGCCCACTTTAGATTTGTAGTTTTATAAGTTTTTTCAAATATTTTGCACCAAAATAATAATCTAAATAATAAAAAATTAATTAATAAGAATGTCTGAAACCCTTTTAGGGGAAAAAATTTACGTAGTGGCTGGTTCCGAACCACTGCCCTTGGACTGTAAAGCATCGCCCACTACGCTACGGCTAACAGTTAGGAGTTGTGTTCTTTAATCTCATACTATTGATGGCCGTTGTTAACTGATGCTAATATGGCATTTGTAGACATTATATTATCATTTATCGTATGAAGAGCGACGTGCTTTTGTAAATTCTTCAGTGCTCCATTGCTTTGAAATGACAACGTGCACGTTACAATAAGAAAATCATCACATACGCTACGCAAGATGGCGTATGCCAGAGAGTGTTCTGGGCGAGGAATGTCACGTGACATCTACGAACGGCTGGTTTTCGTTAATTCAATGGAGGGTGTCAAAACTCCGTTATTTTTGCAAATATCTCTGAAACGATACGAGATATGAAAAAAAAATAATAATCGAGCGAAGTTGTAGAGAATTTTCCCCTCTACCAATTAGGTTCTTCAATTTTCGTGTCAGATGAATAGTTAAGCCGTTATTTTCATTTAAATTTCGAGCCTAAAGTGGGCCAAAAAAAGAGAAGTACAAGAAAGGGGATGATGTCGTTCAAAGAGCTTTCTTTAATGCTGTTTCTTTCCAGCTGTGATTGGAGTAGTTTCAGGGAGTACATCTTGGAGCACGAATTCGTATTAACAATGAAATTTGTATCCAGAGAAAGCAAGTGGATGCATTTGCAATGCGCTGCGAGAAATGGACGTCAAAATTTAATTGGGTGTGTGGAGTATTAAATGAAGAGGCTCTAGAAATAATAGGCATTTGTAAGACAGCCATAATATCCCCAAATTAATAGAACTCTACGACTGCAGTCACATGTTAACATACCATAAACACACGTTATCACCATTAACACACGTTATCAGCTCCCATACAGGACCCACAGTTACATAGAATGCAAACGCGAAATTCAATTCTAATGCACTACAATGGATGTCGAATGTTAATTGGGTGTATGGACTATGAAACACAGAGGCTCTAGAAATAATAGGCACTGATAAAATGTTCAAATGTTTGTTAAGCTTATGGGACTTAACTACGGGGTTATCAGTCCCTAAACTTACAAACTACTTATGAACTACCTACGAACTAGGACGGCACAAATATCCATGCCCGAGGGGGGATTCGAACCCCCGACCGTAGTGACCGTGCTGACCGTGACTGGAGCGCCTCAGTCACCTCGGCCACCGCGGCCGGCCACTGATAAAAACCACCATAATATCCACAAATTAATATAGCTTTACGACTGCAGTCACATGTTAGCATACCATTAACACATGTTATCAGCTGGCATACAGCACCCAGATTTATATATATTGCAAAAGCGAAACCCAAAGCCGGCCGCGGTGGCCGCAGGGACTGAGGCGCTTCAGGCATGGTCTGCACGGCCACTACGGTCGGGGGTTTGAATCCCCCCTCGGGCATGGATATTTGTGCCGTCCTAGTTCATAAGTAGTTCATAAGTAGTTTCTAAGTTTAGGGACTGATGACCCCGTAGTTAAGTCCCATAGACTTTACAAACATTTGAACATTTTCGAAACACAAATTAATGATTTCGAAACTGTTTTGGTGTCAGTTATCTAAAATTCATTTCACATTACTAATTTTTTCCAAATTTACATAAGTCATAACCGTACTTCTAAAATTTTTCATATATTTCATTTTTATTCTAATTTTGGTGTGTATTATCTACGTATCTAAAAATCAGTTACTGTGCGTGAAGTTGCACATCTCGAAACGTAGTTTTCAGCACATTCTACAGCGTCGATGGGCACATATGTTTTTGTTTGGTAAACGGTTTTAGCGCCGATATCAACAGAGAATTTAAAGCAAGTCCTTTTTTTTTTTTTTTTTTTAATGGAACCTCTTACTTTTATAACTGCGTTCGATAGCTCCTGAGGTGAAAATTACAGCGATATAGCGTTTGTTAACATTGACGTTGAAACCTGTCTTTAAGGAATTGGAGAAATGTCCAAGATTTTGAGGGCACGGTGGCAGGAATCGGCGTTAGCAGGGCGTACACCGCCAAGCGGAGCTCTCTTACTAATGTCAGCACGTTTGACTGTTGACTGTTGACTGGTCTGCACTGCGAGCTGCTTGTTTTCGCTTCAACATCCATTGCGTGCAGTTATGTAAACGCATGAGAAGTGGGATATACTGCTTTTATATTGGGAATTCAAACGAAATGTCGTGCAAACCACACTGTGGTATAGGATTATCTATGCGAATCGCCAATGTACGACATGCCAAGCAATTTCACGAATTATTTTTGAGATCATTATGGATAACAGCGATCTTACAAGTAATTATTAATTCATGTAACAAGATAGTGTAGATCGCAATTTCTTTTATTTCTCTGGTAACCGGTTTCAGTCACTTACATGACAATCATCAGACCACAACTGTAATGATACATAATATAGAAGGATTACTTATTTTTAAAGTGAGTATTTAAAAATAAGAATAAAATATGCCCGTAATGTTGACCACCGGTTGTTTTCAGCTGGAGCTGCCTAAAGGTTTAATGATGACAGCTGCAGAAGGTGGCGTCATCCTTTAAATTCTGGGAGCTCCACCCTCTAATTTAAATGTTGGCCAAGGTGTACGATTTAATGGAAGTTATACAACAATGGCTTTCAATATCCAACAAACCAAATCGTTATATAGAATGGTTCATCAGGTCGAAAAATGTAAAAGGATTTAAAAGTACATTGCATATGGTCATATAAATGACATGTAGCATATGGAAACATAGAGAAGCATGTGATGGTTTTGTTATAATTTGCAAAACAAAAATCGGTGGAACTATTTTTCCATTGACAAATTATAAATTAAAATATTATTGCCATTATGTGAGAACTAAAAAAACACCAGTTTTCTGCTACATATGAATGTATTACATCTGTAATAACATCCTTACGTCTACTTCTACATAAGTACTTCGCAATCCATTCAATATTAGTAGAAACTAGTTCTGTTTATTGTGTGTAATGGTTATTCTATTGTTGTACAGTAGAAGGAATAGGTATTTAGAAGTAGATAAAGTAATTATGCATTTGTTCTTTGGTAGTGTTCTGACCTTATCAGAAGCATATAAAAGAGCTGTCATGAGAGGAGGGGAAGGTGCGTGGTAGGGGGAAGGGAGTGGTTGGGGAGGTTGGGAAGGGGTGAGGGAAGGAAGGAGGAGGCTTTTAGTGAATTCGTTGCTTTACATTAATAAATTCTCGAAATTTTAGAGGAATATTTTTTTTAATTTCTTTCTGATCATTAAGCAGGTTGCTGGATGCTGTATTTGTGTTGATAAGGATCTCAGTTTCTTCTAGAAGGTCAAGTTCTATACCTTTGTTGGTGAAATGGAGAATTTGGGGGTTCTTTTGAATGTTGTCTGCAGAATATCCGTTTGGCTATGTGTGTGGCAAAGCTGGATTTGTTTAAGTTATTTGGATATGGATGATACTTAAATTGCTGGCCTTCGAATTCGTCTTGCGGTACATAATTTCGAGCTATTTCTATTTCTAAATCCTCAAAATACATAACACTGATGAACATGTAAAAGCTTTACATTTAAGGCAGCAAGACTTTAAACGAAAACTAAATGAAGAAGAAAATATTTTAAATACGCCTTTCGGACCGCAGCACAGCGCAGTTCACCCGGGGGGGGGGGGGGGGGGGGCGTTTGAAAAGTCCATGCAAAGCCCGAGAGATGGCACTGTCGGCGAGCATCGAGGTCACGTTTAGTTAGCGGCATCTTTAGAAAGAACGGACAGCAATTTTCAGCCATATTGGTCTATTTCTTTGTGTTTGCCATTCTAGTGAATCAAGAAAGTCGAGTGATTGTCAAAGAATAAACGAAAAAGAATTCCGTGTGGTTATTAAACATTACTTTATGAAAGGAAAAATGGCTCAAGAAACTAAAGAGAAGCTTAATAACATTATGGCGACTCTGCTCCATCGATTAGAACATTTTCTGAGTGGTTTCAAAATTTTCAGTGTAGCCATATGGACACAAGTGACGCTGAACGTTCTGAACGCCCTGTGGAGGTTACGACTCCAGAAATCATTGATAAAATGTATGATATGTTGATGAATGACAGAAGAATTAAGGTGCATGAGATTGCTAGTATTGTGGGCATCTAGAATGAACAGGTACATAATATTTTGCATAAACATTTGTACATGAGATAGCTATCCGCAAAATGGGTTCCGCGATTTCTCACGCTTGACCAAAAATGGAATTATGTAAAGTGTTGCAAGGAAGGTTTGCAGTTGTTCAGGAAGAATCCACATGACTTTAAGCGTCGTTTCGTCACTGTGGCTGGAACATGGAAACATTACTATACTCCTTAGACCAAAGAACAATCTAAATAATGGATTACCAAGGGAGAATTTGCACCAAAAGAGGCCAGAAAGTATATGGCGACAGTATTTTGGGATTTGCAAGGAATAATTCTTATCGACTATATGGAACAGGGTAAAACCGAGATGCAAGTAAAACGCCGGCGATTGATCAACAAAAAAGTCTTTTTCCATCACAACAATGCACCAGCACACAACTCAGCAGTTTTGGTCACAAAATTATTGGAAATAGGATTCCAACTCGTTTCACATCGATGAGAATTATGTGAAGTGTTGCAAGGAAGGCATGCAGTTGTTCAAGAAGAATCCGCAGGACTTAGTCGTTTCGTCACTGTGGATGGAACATGGATACATTACTATACTCCTGATACCAAAGAACAATCTAAATAATGAAGTACCATGGGGGAATTCGCACCAAAAGAGGCGAAGACCGGTCCTTCAGCCAGAAAGGTTATGGGATAATTCTCATCGACTATATGGAACAGGGTAAAACTATTACAGTCGCATATAGTTCATTGTTATTGGACCGTTTGAAAACCGAGTTACAAATAAAACGGCGGGGATTGACCAACAAAAAAGTCCTTTTCCATCACGAGAATGCACCGGCACACGACTCAGCAGTTGTGGTCACAAAATTATTGGAAACAGGAATCCAACTCGTTTCACATCCTCCCTGTTCTCCAGACTTGGCTCCCTCGGACTCCTGTTTGTTCCCAAATTTGAATAAATGGCTAACTGATAGCTATTTTTCAGGCTTGGACAATTCCTATTGTATAAAAGGGATGAACAGAGTATAACAGCGTTGACTGACGAGTATAAGTCTCAAAGGAGACTATTTCAAAGTAAAGATGGATTTTTTTCCCCCAAACGCGTTAGTAGTTTTTATTTTTGCACAGACTTTTCAACTGTTCCTCGTACGTAAATACGAGGCGCGTCCAGAAAGTAAGTTCCGTTTCAATTTATCTCTGCTGCAGCGCTGCGATTGCAGTTCCACACATGCGCTATAGGCAATGTGTATCAAGGAGAAGAACGTGCGCAATTTGGAGATCGCTGTCAGTTACGTACGCTTTGTGGTGCTTGTTTGAAATGTCGGCGTTAATTCAAAATCCCTCTGCCTTTGAAATCAGGTCGGTGATTCGGTTTCTGAATGCGAGGAAAGTAAAACCAAGTGAAATTTATCGGCAAATTTGCGATGTTTACGGACCAAATGCGATGAGTGATTCGATGGTGAGAAGATGGATGCGACAGTTCAGTGGCGGACGTAGTGATGTGCACGATGAAGAACGAAGTGGGCGTCCACCTTTGGTTACAGAAGAAATGGTTCACGCGATTGATGGCAAGATCCAGGAAAACCGTAGATTTACAATTAGTGCTCTCGCTATGGACTCCCCCCAGATTTCACTGTTTCCAACTGGTTGAAGACAGAGGCGGCAGATTTCTATGAAGACGTTATACAAAACCTGGTGCCACGCTATGACAAACGCCTGCAAAATTTCGGCAGTTATGTGGAAAAGTAGTTTAAGAATTTTGTGCAATAAAAATTTCTTCTGTATCTGTGTACAATTACATTTTATTACCAAACGGAACTTACTTTCTGGACGCGCCTCGTATGTCAGCTAACGCATACCTGTACCAGTTTCCCTGCCTCTTCAGTGTATTTCAATGTCTTGTACCTGCTACGGTCGGTAACTTGTGTTTCTCTCTGACATTATTTTGGGGAGAGAGAGGAATCCTTCGAGATTTTAAGCGTCGTTTCGTCACTGTGGATGGAAGATGGATACATTACTATACTCCTGAGACCAAAGAACAATCTAAATAATGGGTTACCATGGGAGAATTTGCACGAAAAGAGGCGAAGACCGGTTCTTCAGCCAGGAAGGTTATGGCGACGGTCTTTTGGGATTCGCAAGGGATAATTCTCATCGACTATATGGAACGGGGTAAAACTATTACAGCCGCATGTAGTTCATTGTTATTGGACCGTAAGAAAACCGAGTTATAAATAAAAACGCCGGCGATTGACCAACAAAAAAGTCCTTTTACATCACGAGAATTCGCCGGCACACGACTCAGCAGTTGTGGTCACAAAATTATTGGAAACAGGATTCCAACTCGTTTCACATCTCCCCTGTTCTCCAGACTTGGCTCCCTCGGACTACTGTTTGTTCCCCAATTTGAAGAAATGCCTGCCAGGACGAAGATTTCATTCAAACGAAGAGGTGATTGCAGAAACTAATAGCTATTTTTCAGGCTTGGACAATTACTATTGTTTGGAAGGAATCAGCAGATTATCCTCTAGAGACCTGAAGCCAGATTTAAACAGTAAATTGAACGAAACAACTTTAAATGTGTTCATTGGCACCACTGATGGTAAAATATTCATGAATAGTAGTTTCTAAATTTTTATATATTTTTGTAGGCTATGTATCATAAACGATACATTGGGTTGCTATCGAGACAATGGGGCACGCGATGAAAATATAAATATTACTTTATTTTTGATTATTTCAATGACATACACACCTCATAATGCTAGAAAATGCGCAAAATTGTTGCAAATTGTTTCATTACATGTTCTTGTTGGAATAAAATTTTCAGAAAAATATAAAATTTAAAATATTACAAAATAGTTTTACAAGTTTTTAAAATTGTTGTGGATTATGAAATATTGATTTTTTTTTACAAATGTTTAAAAATGTTATGAAGAATGAAACTTTTTGAAAGAATTTCTTTCTGAAGTGAAACACAAAAAGACCTTACATTCAGTTCATCTCAAATTCGTTAACTTTGAACAGCCCATTCCTCTGCACCGTGATCTACTCTTTTTTTTCGGTGCCCATTTCTCGCATGTGCATCACATTTTTGTATCTTTTGGCCATTGGTGGTATTGGCTGAACTGGTCTTCACTTCTTCTCATTGTTCCCTTCCTTTCTTCATTTTCTTCTTCGTAATTATCGGGATTGTTTGTGTTTCAAATTTTCAGCAATGTCCATCTTGAAGGTAAAGTATGACAATATTTGTTTCCTTTGCCACTTCTCTTCATGTGCAGCAGTCTTACGTTCAATATATGATACAGAATTGGCAAAATAAAAATAAAAAGTGTAGTACCCTTATTGTCCACTTCTTTGTTCTACCTCTCATGGCGTATTTGCTAATGACTCTCCATAAGGTCCACACCGCCCATGTGAGTGTTATACATCTTTACAGCAAAAGGACGAGGAATCTCTATGTACTGACATTACTGCTTACTCCACCTTTTACAAGTTTCCACAGGATTTGCCCCACAGTATGTAGAAGGCAAATGAATAGCACGATTATCATGCTATTTTATAATTGAAGTAACGAATCACTAACATAAAATGCAGACATCCGCCATTTGCTGACAGATATGTGAAAAGTAGTCACTGAGACCCGATGTATCATATTTGATAAATTTACTAAAATACGATTTTCAGAAGCAAAATCGTCTTTCACGTCACTTTCTTTTGTATATTTGTATCTATTAGCAACATTTTAGTACTGATTTAAAAGAAATACTTAACGAATTGACTATAGTAACCTTTCTTTCTTGATGCCATGCTTACTCGTCCAAAACACGCTTGTCACCGACTCTCCCTGACATCTAGGGCTCACTATGAGAAGTATGAGTAGGCTGTTGTTCTGTGGAGTGTAGAGAATACGATACAGTCGACACTTTTACGAAAAATGGCACCCAGTGTGAGGGAAAACCATTTGAATGGATTTATCATATATGATACATGAGGTCGCTAGAGTTTATAACAGCGTTGGATAAAGAGTATAACTCTCAAAGTAAAATTGGTTTTTCCCAAATACTTTAGTAGTTGTTATTTTTGCTCGGACTTTTCAAACGCTCTCGTACGTAACTATGTCTGCTAACGCATGCCTATACCAGTTTCCCTGCCTCTTCAGTGCATTTCAATGTCCTGTACCTGCTACGGTCGGTAACTTGTGTTTCTCCCTGACATTACGTTGGGGAAAGAGAGGAATCCTCCGAGTTTACCCAGAAGACGCCGGTGCAGTTTTACGAGGGTCTGGACGGGAGGATGCGGGATGTGGAGCAGGTATCCGGCGAGGCCGGGCTGTTCGTTAGAGGGCGGGACAGCGCGGACAGGCCGGCTCGTATCCTTGGCCGAGGTTTACGGCGGCCGCCGCTGCTGCCGTCTGGTGTCCGCAGGTGGCGCTGCCTGATTTAGCGGCCGCTCAGCCCGGCGGAATTGTGCTTAAAAGGCAGAACCGGTAGCGGCGCCGGCGGCTTTGAGCGGACAATACCAGCGCCGCATTACCATGCCCCGTATGATAATTCACCCGCCGACGGCCGCCGGCCTAGCCGCCGCGGCAGCCGCAGCCGCGGCGGCTATCTATGCGCTATATAGAGTGCATTATCGAGTCGCGTAATTGGTAACGATCGATTTAATTTCCTTGTTAGGAGCGCGGCGGCCGCGCGTGAGTAAATTCAGGCAATTAATAGGGACGCGGCGGGATGTACCGGCGTGTTCCGCGCAGGAGCGGCCGCGCAGCTCAGGAGGCAAGGGTCGTGGCGGCGGAGTCGGCCGCCGCGGAGGGCCCGAGGTCGAACCCGGGCGAGGGCAGCTGCCACGCACAGTGCACTCGAGACTCTTCTCAGCGGCAGCAGATTCGTACAGGTGCACAATATTGACACTGACATGTGCGCTAACCCTTTAATTCCCAGTGTTGTTCCTGGACAACAACGTATTGTGCGATTGCATTCGCGTTTTCCTGTCAGAAAGGACACAGTTCGTAGTAATTGACCCCATACTGTTTCAACAAGCTTTTCAGTGCAACAATTGGAAGTAGCGTTCATTGGGAGAAAATAGTTCGACACCGTACGGGGAATATTCTCTGGTTCACTGACGGGTCAAAATCAGAGCAAGGCGTTGGGGCCGGGGTATACGGGGCTCAGCCAAGACTGAAGGGCGTTATCTCTCTAGGGAAACTGGCCTCAGTATTCCAGGCCGAAATCGCTGCCATCAGGGTCTGTTGTGGAGGAGAATTTGCGTAGGTGCTACAAAGATCGTAGCATCTATATCTATTCAGACAGCCAGGTAGCCCTGAGATCACTGGCAGCTCCTGCAACAAGGTCTAAAATTGTTGCAGAATGTCACAGGGTTCTGGTGGAGCTAGGGGAAAGCAATAGAGTAAACCTATTGTGGGTCCCTGGCCACTTGGGGATCAGTGGCAACGAACATGTCGACAGATTAGCCAGGATGGGGGCAGAAACTCTATTTATTGGATCGGAACCTGTCCTGACAATCACCAAGGCAATGATCAGATTGGCTCAGAAGACAGCACTTAGAATATTGGACCAAAGTCTATTAACAAAAACATGGCAAGGTAATGATGTCAAAGCCATGTTTTAAAAGAAGCTCTGCAATCCTGGGCCTGAACAGGAGAGAGATTAGACTCATGGTTGGATTGCTGACAGGCCATGGGAATTTCAAAAAACACCTACATACAATTGGGAATAACAGAAGAGGACCCTAAATGTAGGATCTGTGATGACGGTGATGAAACTGCATCACATCTAATCTTTGAATGTATTGCATTGGAGAGTAAAAGGCACAGAACATTTGGGACAACCAGACCCGATGAAACTGTATCTAATAAAGAACTGTTCAAGGGCATTGGTTGGCTTTACTAGATAAACAGGGAGCGATACCGTACAATAAACTTAGTTTCGGTGCGGACAGTGGCGGGTTGGACCAAGACTGTTTTGGCTTCCCTGAGAAAATCAAATCAAATCAATTGACGGTAAGTCATCGAGTAAAACAGGACTAATATCTGGCGTTCCCCAGGGAAGCGTTATAGGTCCCATACTCTTCCTTGTGTTTATAAACGATCTAGGAGACAAGCTGAATAGCTCTGTAAGACTGTTCGCGGATAATGCTGTCGTTTATTGGTTAGTGAAGTCAAAAGAGGATCAAAAGCAACTGCAAACAGATTTAGACAAAATTTCTGCATGGTGCGAAAATTGTCAATTAACACTAAATAATAAGAGTAAAACGAGGGTAATGGAATGTAATGTCAGAAAATCAGATGACGCTGAAGCAATTATATTAGGTAATAAGACAATAAAAGTAGTAGATGAGTTTTGTTATTTGGGTAGCAAGATAACTTTTGATGGCCGAAGTAAAGAAGATATAAAATGCAGACTGGCTATGGGAAGAAAAGCGTTTCTTAAGAAGCGAAACTTGTTAACATCCAATATTAATTTAAATGTTGGGAAGTCCTTTCTGAAAGAATTTGTCTGAAGTGTAGAATTGTATGGGAGCGAAACCTGGACTATAAGGAGTTCAGATAAAAAGATGATAGAAGCTTTTGAAATGTGGTGCTACAGACGAATGATGAAAATTAGATGGGTAGATCACGTAACTAATGAGGAGGTGCATAACCGAATTGGGGAGAAAAGAAGTTTCTGGCATATCCTGACTAAGAGAAGGGATAGATTGGTTGGACACATTCTGAGGCATCAAGGAATTGTCAACTTAGCTGCGGTGGAGTAGTCGAGCGGTCTAAAGCGTCTCGCTACGGAGCGCGCGGTTGCTCGCCGTCGGAGGTTCGAGTCCTCCCTGGGGCATGGGTGTGTGTGTGTGTGTGTGTGTGTGTGTTTGTCCTTAGGTTAGTTTACCTTAGTTTAAGTAGTTTGTAAGCTACGGACTGATGACCACGCAGTTTGATCCGATAGATTTAAAAAACATTTGAACATTTGAATTAAAACAGAAGTAATATCTGGCATTCCCCAGGGAAGCGTTATAGGTCCCCTACTCTACCTTGTGTTTATAAACGACTAGCTAAATTCCCGCTGTTTCGCACGCGTAGACTGGACGGTTTGCATTGGTTGTTTCTATTTTTAAATATAAATTTAATAGATTTAGCTTTAAAAATGCCTTCCTAATCAAGTATTTTGACACAACTTGGCACTCCCTATTGCATTATTGTTGGCAGAATTCAAAACATCCCGAAAAGATTTTTTAAAATTATAACCATGGTTCCAAACCCCAATTTTCACATTTCTAGCATCAAAATAGTCTTAGTAGCCCCCTTAAAAGATTTTCCCTTATTTCACTCGCTTAATGGTTGAATTTTCAAAAATATCGAAACACGTGTTTTTGGAATTCCAATCAAAAATCTAGATCCGAAGTTTTGTATTTTTCTTAAAAATTGCCTGAATAGCAACGTATTTTCAAAAAACCGTTCATCCCCTATTTCACCCCCTTAGGAATGGGAATATCGATAAGTCGCTGATGCCTACGGTGTAAGATAAACAACATCTACAAATTTCAATTTTCTACTGTCTGTAGATTCACTTTACAACGCCGTTTTCTGACTTTTAGAAATGGATCGAGAATGCTAAATTTATTTCTTATCCTTTGGCGTCTTTCTAGGTAGTTTTACTTTTCAAACTGCAATATGCACTATTTTTCTTTATTCGTACCCTTGATGCAGAAAAACAACTGAAACATGTGCATCACGTTTCGCTGTATATTACCTCTTTGCTATTATAGTGTCAAAAGTCATCGCTGGTCTTCAGTGCGAATTTTATATAAGCTGACAACTTTCAACTACTATATCACCCACCCTCTTATAGCTATCGACACGGAAGTGCTAATCCAGTTGTCAATATTTTGACCCTAAGCACTACAGTTGTCTTTCCAGTGTTTATATTGAGATCATTGGTGTATTGCCAGTGTGGTTAATGCTCAGTTAATGTATGTCTGTGTTTCTCAGTGTTTTATCTTTGAGTCTTTTTATCTTTGAGCATAAGTTAATCGTCGTATTGCTCCATATTATACGGATTTTTGTTCGCCACACTTACCCAACGCCACACACGCGACCAAAACACTATAGTGTACACCGCGAACCAAAAGGCTACTCTCATGCATAACTGCCGTTGTTCTGCAGTGAATAATTTTTGCTACCAACTGAAATATACGGACACAAGTCTCACGTTCCATTTTTATATATGTATATTGATTGATTGAGACAATCTTAATAGCTCTCTTAGACTGTTCGCGGATAATGCTGTCGTTTATCGGTTAGTGAAGTCAAAAGAGGATCAAAAGCAACTGCAAAGCGATTTAGACAAAATTTCTATATGGTGCGACAATTGACAATTAACACTAAATAATGAAAAGTGCGAGTAATACACATGACCACTAAAAGAAATTGGCTGAACTTCAATTACACGATAAATCAGCCAGACCTTAAGGTCGTAAATTCTACCAAATACCTAGGAATTACAGTTACGAACGACTTACACTGGAGAGAACACATAGAAAATATAGTGGGGAAGGTGAACTATAGGGTACGTTTCCTTGCCAGAACGCTTAGAAGGTGCAACAGCTCCACCAAAGAGACTGCCTATATAACACTTGTACGTCCTCTCCTGGAGTACTATTGCTCTGTGTGGGACCCTCACCAGGTGAGATTGACAGAAGACATTGAGAAGATTCAGAGAAGGGCACCTCGTTTTATCAAGTTAAGAGGGGAAAAGTGTGACGTTCTATTTGCGAAATTTCAATCACCAACTTTTACTTATGAATGTGAAATTATTTTGCTAGCACCCACCTACATAAGGAGACATGACCATCCCAATAAAATAAGAGAAATCAGATCTAAAACGGTACGATTTTGTGTTCTTCGTTCCCGCGCGCTATTAGACAATGGAATGGTACAGGCACTTAAATGTGATTTGTAGAGTATCTATGTAGATGTAGATATTAAAAGTTGATTTCTACCGAATTTTGTGCTTCCATACTTAAAGTTACATTTTGGTTGGCGAAGAACATGCCCCTAGTACGAAACTTTTCCGCTTGGTACGGCATGCAGCCACGTCTGAGGCATTAATCTGTTCATATTGGATGCTGTGTTACGTTGCCGTCTGTACGTGGCTGAAAAGCAGAGGATGCCTACTTGTCATCGCCGAAATTTATAGTAGGCCCTACATGTAGGGCTTGGTGAGACACGAAAATGTCCCAAGTGGGAATTACAGATGGCCAAGCGTTTAGGAAATAAAAGCAAGTTTGATACAAATATATCACTATATGCATCTTAACAACTGTCCCTGTGAGGGGGTGGATAGGAACCGATGTTTGGCTCAGCGGTAAAAGGTCGGATTCGTACTGACAAGGCAGCGGATTCAGCTCCACCCGGTGGCAAATCTGTTTCTACTAGTTGGCAATGCGTACACCTACATATTGTTCCTGTAGCGATCGTGAGGACAAAATTAGATTGATTACAGCACGCACGGAGGCATTTAAACAATCATTCTTCCCAGTTTTAATACGTGTATGGAATGGGAAGAAACCCTAATAACTGGTACAGTGGGACGTACCCTCTGCCATACAGTTCAGAGTGGTTTGCAGAGTATTGATGTAAATGTAGATGTAGACTGACGTCACAATTAACCGCAACAGCACCAGGTTATTTTATTAATTTATATAAACCTGAGGGCTTCCTCTTTTGTTCCTTTTGCCCAGTCCATATTCACCAACCACCTATTTTCCTACTACCGAATTCCAGTCCCCCATCACAAGTTTTCCCCTCCCTCTCGTAAAGCTATCATACTTGAAATTTATTCTGCATTTGGACCGTACATCAATAACCTGGGGGCAGAAGCCGTTCATCAGAAGTTTGTCTTGATTCCAGATGCTCTTTATATTAGTGCCCTGAAATAACAAAGTTTCGTGAATATATAAATTACAAAGTTGGTTTTATTTATTTATTTTTACATTTATGTTCTAAATAAAACAAACTATTTTGCTCGCATTGCTTACACATGATTTTACATTGTATTTATGCTGTAAACATTGCACTTACTTCATGGAAAGCTTTCCTTTACACATTATTCGATGGAGATATGACTTCTTATATCAATCCAACCTGGTCTGTGAACTACTCCAAATTCAAGATGAGAGCGTTTCTTTAGATCATCATCTGACTCGAATCGCCAAAGAAAACAACAGATAAAATTGTGCAAATGAATTTGCTAGAACAAATAGAAATATACAGTCAAGTTCACAATAAACATGATTGAATCCTAAATCATCAACAAGAATTAAGAAACCAAATATACCTCCAACATTTTATACAAATTTTATAATTTAAACAAATAAATAAATAAAAATTAAATATAATTTTAAAATACTCCAAATTATTTATTTTTTAATTTCACTATAAAAGTATACCGTATCTATAAACAGGTCATGTCATGATTACAACACTGTTGACACTTGTGAAATGTTGACCCTCTCTTCTGTCAAGGCATTTTCAGTTCTTCCATGGATGGTGTGTTCGTAATCGTTTAGTACCGGGCAGCACGCGGGCCATTCCATTCGTTGAGTACATTCACCGTCCAGTGTGCCCGGTGCTTCAGTCATGTAAGGGCTTCCATTGCCGTCCATAAACAGATAGACGGGCATCCCACAGCCTTAAAGAGACGGACATGATTCAGACTGATCTCCCTATGGTACCACTGAGGTTCAACGGTATCTTGCGCAAAGATATGTCGTAGTGGTGTTCGCCAACAGTGCGTAATGCCTGCCCGCACCATAACACCTATGCCACAGCGGTGATTTCATGAATATTCAGCGATGTGTAATATGTTCCCACCTCTCTTCCCACTACCTGGTGGCTGAAATCATTTTTCACCCTGAAGCGAAATTCGCCAGGTAACATCACTCTGAGCCATTGTGTTGACCCCAACCATTGTGTTGTCTACGTTACCGAACTGTTTTAAGTTGATAGCGTGCTTGGAGCGAAGTGTATTTAACAGGTTTTCGAGCTCACAGTCCAGTCTGACACAATCAGCGCGAAATGCTTTTGCCAGATACAAGTGTACCTGATGCGGTCGGAACGTCTGCAGCGATGTGCATGGAAGTTAGATGACGTCCTTTCGCCACCAGGGTTGGGCTTTGGTCCTCTTGCTACGTGGCGGTCCGTCTGCGACCACTGGCATGTTTTCACCTAGCTTTTCCACGTCCAACGACCTTTTTTGATCGCAAGACGACGCTTTTAGTTCACCTATTACAGTGGCCACAGTAGTGACAGTTCCACCAGTCTTCACCCGTCCATATTTTCGCCCATAATGGTATGCAATCATAGAAAGTATTGCCGATATGCTTCTGTACAATCCGAAATGAGTTATTAATCGTTCCACAACAACCTTTATCAAGCACAAAATCTGTCGAATGCAAACAGATATTCGTGCAGATTAGATTAGATGTACTTTTGGTTCCAGAAGATTGGAACTGAGGATGTCCTCTTGGATGTAGAACATGACAGAACACATGAGCATATCACTATGTATGTTTGCCTCTGTAACTTATAAAATAATAGGTGACGGGAAATTTTAATGTGGTAGGTCAACACAAGAAATGTTACACTTTTTGCGGAGCTATGAACATAGTTTATTGTATCATTTTCCAAAGAGTTACAGCACAAAGATATAATTTTTTAAATGGGAAAAATAGTTTGTTTTATCGTGCATTGGATTCGTTGAAACCAGCTGCGTCCAAATCAATTTTAACTACATTCCTGTCACTGTTAGTTTGGGAGCTACAACCCTTCAAAGTTTAGGGGGCGGAGGCTACGACAGCGTAGCTGACTGGCTGGTGGTCAAGGAAAAGAGCAGGTCAACCAATTCAGCAATCCTGAAATGGCTGCGTCAGATGTTAGTTAACACTGCGACGATAGGGCCGTCTGAGCCTGTGATCGTTGCTCAAAGGATACATCCTCCTGCAATTTAGGCAATACATTAATGAGAAAGTACAGATAATGCACCCCCATTTAACCTTTGCTGCGTCACATAAGACTATATTAATCTACCGGTTGCTTGCCCATACACTGACTGAGAATCGGTGTTGATGCTCTCTTTCATGAATTCATTTGAGATTTACATCAGTCCATCAGTCCATACATGCTGGTTATAGAAATAAAAAACACAGCTGGTTATAGAAATAAAAAACACAGCTGAAATATTACACGTAGCGGCAATGCCACATCCGTGCTAATATGCGCGATTATGCCCCCTGCTAAAGACACGCATTTAACTACGAAAATGTGCGTTTCGCGACCCATATTTGTCGGACATTTTTTTATTTCGATTAGAACTTCCACCTTTAAAAGTATACGAAACTGTTGTTGTTGTGATCTACAGTCTGCAGACGGTTTGGTACAGCTCTCCTAGCTAACCTCCCCTGCGCAAGCCGAATAACAACGGCAAATTACATCCTTTAGAACCTGCTTACTGTATTCATCGCTAAGTCTACCTTATAATGCTAAGTTGACGATACCTTCGTGTCTCAGAATGTGTCTAACCAAGCTATCCTTTCTCTTAGCATATTCCAGAAACTCCCATTATCCCCAACTCTGCGAAGCACCTCCTCATTATTTACGTGATCTACCCATCTTAACTTTATCATTCGTCTGTAATTGCACATTTCAAAAACTTGTATCACCTTTATTGTGTGAACCCCTTGTCGTTCACGTTTCACTCTCATAGAATGCTACACTCCAGACAAATGCTTCCAGAAAGGAGTTATTGACATTTAAATTAATACCGCATGTCAACAAATTTCTCAATTTCAGAAACGCTTTTCTTCCCATAGCTATTCTGAATTTTATATTTTGTTTACTTCGTCCATCAGAAGTTATTTTACTACCCAAAGAACAAAACTGATGTACTACTTTTATAGCCTCATTACCTAATACAATTTCTTCAGCATCGCCCGATTTTCTGACACTACATTCCATTACCCTTGTTTTGTCTTATTAATGTTTATCTTATACTATCCTTGAAAGACACTGTTCTTTCGGTTCAATTGGTTCTTTGCTGTCTCTGATAGAAGTACTATGTCGTAGGAAACCACAAAGTTTTTATTTCATCTCCCTGCGCTTTCATTTCTTCTCCAAATTTCTCATTGCTATCCTTCACAGCTTCCTGAATGTACAAACTGAATAACATTGGGAAGTCTACAACCCTGTCTTACTCTCTTTCTAACCACAGTGTCCCTTTCACGCCCTTTGACTCCCAATAACTGCTGTCAGGTTTTTGTACAAATGAATACAACTACTCGCTCCCTATATTTTACCCCAGCTAACTTCATAATTTGAAAGAGTGTATTCCAGTCAACATTGTCAAAAGTTTACTCCTAGTCTACAAAAATACAAACGTAGGTTTGCATTTCTTAGACCGATCTTCTAAGACAAGTCGTAATATGAGCATTGCCTCGCGTGTTCCAGTTTCTCCTAAATTCAAAACGATTTAGTCCAAGGTCGGATTCCAACAGTTTTTGCATTCGTTTGTACATAATTCATTTTGTTACTATGACTTATTATTAAATTTCATAAGTGTTTGCAGTTGCTTTCTTTGGAATTAGAATTATTACATATTTCATAATGTCGGAGGATTTTTTCCCTGTTTTATACATCCTGCATAGCAGGTGGAACAATTTCTTCATGCGCGGTTCTCCGACATCAGCAGTTCAGACGAAATATCATCTACCCCAGGGACCTTCTTTCGACTCAAGTCTTTCGGTGCTCTGTCAAATTCTTCTCCTCTCTCATCTTCCTCTATTATTTCTACAATACTGTCTTCAAGTTAATTTCCTCTGTATAGGCCCACTATGTATTTCTTTCACCCGTCAGCTTTCCCTTCTTTGCTTAGTACTGGTTTTCCAACGAAACTGTTCATACTCATGCACTTGCTCTTATTGCCTCCAAACGTCTCTATTATTTTCCTGTTGGCGCTATGTATCTATCCCCTAGTTATACATTCTTCTGCGGTCTTGCATTTGTTCACTAGCCACTCCTGCTTAACCATTCTGTACTTTCTGTCAACGTAATTTTTCATCTGTCTGTATTCCATTTTACCCCTTCACTTGCTGCATTTTCATATCCGACATATCTTTGAGCATTCAGTATGTCAAACACGGTTTTATCATCCTACAAAAATGTTTTGGGGGCGTGTCAAGACCCTCACGTCATCCATCTACTGTCACAAAAATGGTTGCTCACCTGTCAGCCGTAGGAATAGGCCTGAAGACTTAACCCTTAACATACCAAGCCTGTGTCATCAATGTTGTTTACCAAGCTGTCTTCTGAGGACCCCAAGTTCTTTTTCATATTCTCAACCGAGTAGTGTACAAGGTTACTCTAATTAGGTTATTTAGCCGTCTAAAACTATATTTTAGTTGTATCGCCCTTGTTGACATCAAATAATATTTTTATTTTTGTGTTTATAGCTCTGAAGACATATGCAATATTCACATAAGACAACATAGTATGGAAATTAAAACACAATTTTGTGTTTGTTCTACAGGTTTGTTTATTATGTGAAACGATTTTCAACTTCTTAGGCCATCATCAGGCATTTACTGAAGTTCAGTCAAAGAACTTGCGTTGTCAACAAACCAGAAGAGATGTTACATCTTTGATGAAGTAGTTACAATGTAGATAAATATGAGAAAGAAGTTTGTAAATTAATAGTACTGTAAGAAAGGAAACATTGATACTATACCTCGAGAAAGAGTGAAAACACAACAATTTCATGGCAACAACGACTGCAGTGAATAAAATTAAATTACACAATCCTCCTCAAGACATCTTCTGGGTCTCTTTCAGTTAGCATACAAAGAATTTCATTGTCTGATATATGCTTGTGGGACATTTTAGTAAATTTACTGCGCTCTAACTCTACAAAATAGAAGTTCTAGAGTTCCCTTTTTTGAAACCGAATTTACTAAAACATTCCTTCCTTTCCAGAATGAAACTTTCACTCTGCAGCGGAGTGTGCGCTGATATGAAACTTCCTGGCAGATTAAAATTGTGTGCCGGAACCGGGACTCGAACCTGGGACCTTTGCCGTTCGCGGGCAAGCGCTCTACCACTGAGCTACCCCGACACGACTCACGATGCCGCCTCACAACTTTACTTCCGCCAGTACCTCGCCTCCTACTTTCCAAACTTCACAGAAGTTCTCCTGCGAAACTTGCAAGACTAGCACTCCTGGAAGAAAGGATATGGAGAGTGAAAGTTTCATTCTGGAAACATCCCCTAGGCTGTGGCTAAGCCATGTCTCCACCATATCCTTTCTTCCAGGAGTGCTAGTCTTGCAAGTTTCGCAGGAGAACTTCTGTGAAGTTTGGAAAGTAGGAGGCGAGGTACTGGCGGAAGTAAAGTTGTGAGGCGGCATCGTGAGTCGTGTCGGGGTAGCTCAGTGGTAGAGCGCTTGCCCGCGAAAGGCAAAGGTCCCAGGTTCGAGTCCCGGTTCCGGCACACAATTTTAATCTGCCAGGAAGTTTCATTCCTTCCTTTCTCTATCACGTGACAGGAAAATATCACACAGACAAACAATACAAGCTTCAAATGGTATACCGTCCCTAAATTAAATAATGCACATATCGTAACAAAACAGCTTCAAAAACAGTTATATATGTATATGCTTCATTTCTTTTTGCCATGCTTGGACACATACACCGAATTGAAATTCCACGACACGTAAAATTGTTGTACGCAAATTTGCATTTCCGCAACTAGCGAAGGTTTCCTCAAGCAACTTCACTTACGGACAACGAGAAAGCATTGCCTCAAAACTGAGCTCAACTTTGAAAGTGTACGCGCGTATCTGCTAGTAGCGCAGGGAAGAGCAAAAACAATCTATATCCAAATCACGCATGAATCCTAATTTCGATACATATGTCGATTAGACTGATGAGTGATCCAAGGGTTTTCGACCATTGGCGATAAAAATTTCTATATTTTTAAGATGAATCTTAGGTTCCACGATAAAAGCTAAAAATCGGGAGAAATAATGGAAAAAATCAGGAGGCGGCAGAATAAGTGAAAAATCGGGAGACTCCTGCCTAAATCTGGGGAGTTGACAGGTATGCAGAAGTATCACAAAGACACCGTACAACACAAACGGCTTTTAAACAAATTGCGTGGTTACGGTATATCGCCCCAAATTTGCGACTGGATAGGGGATTTCCTCTCAGAGAGGACACAGTTTATAGTAATTGATGGAAAGGCATCGACTAAAACGGAGGTGATTTCGGGCATTCCACAGGGTAGTGTTATTGGTCGTCTGCTGTTCTTTATTTACATAAAGGATTTAGGGGAAAATCTAGGTAGCTCTCTTAGGTTGTTTGCAGATGACGACGTCATTTACCGTCTATTAAAATCGTCTGAAGATCAAAACAAACTGCAGAACGATCTGAATAAAATATCACTGTGGTATAAAAAATAGCAATTGACTCTAAACAATGAGAAATGTGAGGTCGTCCACATGAGTAGGAAAGGAAGTCCTTTAAACTTTGTTTACAAGATAAATCAATCAAACGTGAAGGCCGTAAACTCCACTAAATACCTTCGAATTACTATTACTTCTGACATAAATTGGAAAGAACACGTAGATAATGACGTGGGAAAGGCGAACAAGAGACTACGTTTTATCGGCAGAACCCTTAAAAGATGCAACAGAACTACAAAAGAAACTGCATACACTACGCTTGTCCGTCCTTTTGTGGGGTATTGCTTCCCAGTGTGGGATCCTTATCAGGTGGGTTTGACGGAGGACATCGAAAGAGTCCAAAGAAGGGCAGCTCGTTTCGTATTGTCACGATACAGGGGAGACAGCGTTACGGAAATGATACAGGATCTGGGATGGGAATCATTACAACAACTGCGCGTATCACTGCGGCGTGGGCTACTTACGAAACTACAATCGCCAACATTCTCCTCCGAATGCGAAAATATATATTTTTGACTCCCACTTACATAGGTAGAAATGATTATCAGAATAAAATACGAGGAATCAGAGCTCGAACGGAGAGATTCAGGTGTTTATTCTTCCCGCGCGCTATTCGAGAATGGAATGGGAGGTAAAATAGTATAACGGTGGTTCGATGCACCCTCTGCCAGGCGCTTAAATGTGATTTGCAGAGTATCCCATGTACATGTAGATGTAAAGCCGCCCTGCCGGCCATGGTGGCCGAGGGGACTGTGGCGCGTCAGTCACGGTCTGCACGGCCACTACTGTCGTGGGTTCGAATCCCCCCCTCGGTCATGAATATTTGTGTCGTTCTTAGTGTTAGCTAGTTCATAAGTAGTTTGCAAGTTTAGGGACTGATGAACCCGTAGTTAAGTCCCATAAGCTCTACAAACATTTGAACATCTTTTAATTTGGCGTGGCTGAGCGCCCTAAGCCGCCTTGCTGCGGAACGTGTGGTTGATTGTCGTCGGAGCTTCGGTTTCTGCATGGGGCATGGGTGTGTGTTTATCCTTAGGACATTTTAAGTTAGTTTAAGTAGTTTGTGAGAGTAGGAACTAGCAGTTTGGTCCAATTTGTTTACAATCATTTTAACATTTTTTTACTAAAAAATCCGAGCTAATGACCACACTCTCACTCACATTCAAGTGCCTCGCAGTGGGTTCATCGAACCACGTTTATACTCCGTATTAACCTCCTATTCCATTCTCGAATAGCGCGCGGGAAGAAAGAACACCGGAATCACTCTGTTCGAGCTCTGATTTCTCGTATTTTATTCTGATGATCTTTTGTACCTTGTAAGTGGCAGTCAACAATATATTTTCGCATTCGGAGGAGAATGTTGGGGCCGGCCGCGGTGGACGAGGGGACTGAGGCGCGTAAGTCACGAACTGCACGTCCATTACGGTCGTGGGTTCGAATCCCCTCTCGGGCATGGATATTTGTGCCGTCCTTAGTGTTAGCTATTTCATAAGTAGTTTGCAAGTTTAGGGACTGATGACCCCGAAGTTAAGTCCCATAAGCTCTACAAACGTTTGAACATTTAGAAAAAACCTTCGGGAGTCCATGGAGGACAAAAAAAAAAAAAAAAAATAAATAAATAAAAAAAAAAAAAAAATCTATCGGATCAAATTGCGTGGTTATCAGTCCGTAGCTTACAAACTACTTAAACCTAGGTAAACTAACCTAAGGACAACACAGACACACACCCATGCCCCAGGGAGGAGTCGAACCTCCACGGCGAGCAACCGCGCGCTCTGCAGCGAGGCGCTTTAGACCGCTCGGCCCCACAGAGGAGCCCGCTTGGTATGTTTAGGGTTAACAAGGCCCGATCACGCCTCCAGCCTGTAGCCGGCGGCGCTGGAGTGTGATTCAGCCTGAGAGCGGAGGGCGGTGGGCGCAGTGTGTGAGCGCGCGCGGCCATTGTCTGCCGCCTGCCCGCCAAAAGCGGCGACCCGGCTGCCTTTGTGTGCCGTCCACGCTTCCCAGGCACTCGCCCGCCGCTGAATGAACCGCCAGCGCCACGCCCCCGGCCTCACCGGGATGGGGCCGAGCGCGGGCCCTTCTGTTGTTGTTGATGTTATTGCTGCCGCCACTGACCCTGCGCTCAACAGCGCGTGTCACACACTCGAGAGGCTCGCTGGCCTCGCGCACTCTACACTGACGTACAGCTCGCCCGAGGCGGTGGCCGTCCAGGACACTTCGCATGGCGCTCACTGACCTAGTTTATTCATTTGTTTTGGGACGGAGGCGGTCTCAGTCAACAAGGCCTGTGCGCTGCCTGCCAAGAGTAGTCATAACACAAGCAAACTTTTTGTCTTATGTAGCGTTGTGATGAGTTTGAGAGCACACGTTGCACACTGTGTTTCAAAATGTTCTTAATGTTATTTATGTGACTGACAGATACACTTGTTTTGGTATAAGAGCTTTATGAACTTTTAGTAAGATATCTTACCGATAATGGAATCGGACGATTCGTATTAGGCGTTTTGTCTCATACCAGCAAAAATCTGCACGGAGAATCACATAGATAACACGAAATACATTCTTAAACACAGTGTGCAACATGTACGTATTCCCAAATTCGTCAAAACGCTACATAAGACAAATAGTTTGCTTGTGTTATGACTACTCTTGGCAGGCAGCGCCAAGCTTGTTTTATAGCTTATGGGACTTAACTACGGGGTCATCAGTCCCTAAACTTACAAACTACTTATGAACTAACTAATTCTAAGGACGGCACAAATATCCATGCCCGAGGGGGGAGTCGAGCCTCCGACCGTAGTGGCCGTGCAGACCGTGACTAGAGCGCCTCAGCCCCCTCGGCCACCACGACCGGCCCCGCATAGGCCTTGTATCTAGGTGGGTAGTCTCAGTTCACTACCGGCTGCGGGCCAGTGGACGTCGAACGATGGTACTGCGGAACATACCTCTGTGCGCTCTTCCAATTAGTACACAAGGGAACCGTCCAAAAAGACATGTCGAAACATGCCCTGATTTTTTTTATTTTTATTATTATTATTATTTTTTTTTTTTTTTTTGTTTTTTTTTTTTTTTTTTTTTTTTTTTTTTTTTTTTTGTTTTTTATTTTTTACACAGGACAGGAAGAACACAAAGAAAAAATGCACTGTCAAAATTTTAGCTCCTACGAGTATCTGCAAGTTAGAAAAAAATATATAAATATATAAGTCTGGAAATTGCCAAATTCGTTGCGCGGTAGGCAGCGGTAGAAATGTACACCCCTACCGGCGCTCAGCAACTGCGCATGTGCACCTAGGCACATTACAAGCTTCCCAGGGTTTTATTTGTGGACGGAGAGGTTAGCATTGCTTCCTCCCAAAAGTCCCCTAAAACCTCCACATCCTTGCTGATGTTGTTGCGTAGCAGTGTGCGTTTGTACCGCCCTACAGTACGCACGAGGTACCGTAGTTGCTGTCCAAGTCTTTATGGAAAGCATAGAGTTCTGACTAACCTGTTGTCTTCTATAGTTGTGTCCCCAGCGCAGAAGACAGCACACAGGTCCGCCGTTGATTTTTCTACAGCATACAAGTGAGGCTAAAATAAGTTCGGTAGGATGGAAGCATAAGAAGCAACTGTCAAGATTTTTAATTGCCAGGGATGCTATTTATTACGTCTAGAATCAGAATAATAAAATATGAACAACTATTGTTAATACGACACGGCCTATGCTGCCCGTAGTTCATGTTGAGACCTCGACTGTTATTACAATTACACAAAACTTGACTCATGACCGGCGCGTCCGACGCGTATAGTGGTCAGCTCAAGACTGAAACTGCGGCGCGTTGCGAGAGGGCACCTGACGCTCTACTTCGCGCCAAAACATGGCCGTCGCGCGCCGTCTGCAAAATCGCTCTTCTCTTGTTGCAAGAGAAGACACCTTAAACGTTTTAAACTGTCAGAACCTTATCACAAATTCTCAGCTCTTAATAGTTAATATTTAGTATATAATAAACAAAACTAATATCAAAAGAAATCACGTGACGTGAAATGCAGCGGCCAATGCGAGGAGAGTACCAGTAACATAGGCGGGCTTTCCCATCGGAACCAGCACCTTCTGTGCATATGCTACTGCCCCTACCCCGCATTTCATCATATGCTGCACTTCTGTCTTTCTTCCGCGTTTAAGACACGTACGATGAAACCGCCAGCGGCCAAAAATATGAAGTGGCCATAGGCCAGGAATATCACAACATATACTCAGCGAAGGTCGGCGGTAGATTTGTAATCAGGAGACAAAACCCGATCGTAATTTGTAAAGGACGTTCAGATTCAGACAAAACCCGATCGTAATTTGTAAAGGACGTTCAGATTATCGTTCGTCGATAGTGTCCTCACACTATAGTAGCCAGTCTATTATCTCGATTAGTAACTCAACTAACATCTATTAAAATTATCAGTTGCTTTTTGCAGTATTGGTAAGTATTGACAATGAACATAAAACTGAATTAATATTTATTGTGCTTTCGTAAGACATGGCTGCTAATAGTATCTTCTTCTTTCAGTTTCACAGTAATGTGGAATCCAAATAACGTTCTCAGTTTAACAAAGGCGCCATATGAAGAACCTCGTTTCCAGCCGAAATGACCTACTTCTCTTGAGGGCCTCAATATGTGGCATTTGTTGCTTGACTTGACATTCTTTCGAATGATATCGACATTTCATTTGAAATTGTAGAAACGTTAGAAGAAATATGAAATAACTGTAACGATTCCACGAATTGTGGTTCGGACAACGTCAGTTGTGCCTTTAACAGTTCTGAAGCAGAGCACCTTGCAAGCCTAAAACAGCATGTACTGCAACAGCTTTCAGCGACAAAGAAAAGACAGTGAAATATTGGTTAAACGAAGGAGGGAAAAACTGTTCAAGTTAAGCAGTGTGCAAAGGTGTTTTCGTTTTGTAAAATCGGAGCGTCAACTTTATAAATGGTAAAAAGAATTACATGAAGTAAGAATTATGCGTCAAACGGAAACTCGAAAACTTCTGAAAGAAAAACTGTTCGAAAGATTTATAGCTGCTCGTGAGAGGCAATGCACCGTTGCCGATAGAGATCTACAAGACTGGGCCCTCCGAATTGCATCTGTCAACAACACTGCCACTTTCCAGAATTCGTCGACATGGCTACACAGGTTCAAGAAATCGTACAGAATAGGAAGTCGCAAAACTACCAAGTTTACGTCTCGTAAACGTGTAGAAGCAGCTGCCATTGATAGACAATGCTGTAGAGAAATTCATAGCTGACATAAAGAAGAAACTTGCTGCTATCCCTGCAACTGCTGTTTATAACGCTGATCGGGTCAGATTTCGTGAAAGAACTGCGTGCACATCGCACTTTATCATTTCAGGGTGAAAAAAGACGGAGTTGATTACCCAATCAATTAATGAAATGTTACATTCATATACAATAAAGTGAAAGTATGAATGGTTTACTGTTGCCACAACTGTATATCTGTCGTCAAGAACCTAATGGCAAATTAGAACCAAAAGTTAAAAGAATGGACATTTTAGTTACAAAAATCTTGCAGTCGACATATCAAAATGTGGAAAAAACTGAAAAGAATAATTTTGAACATTTCGTTCGAATAGTATTGTTACCAGTTGCAGAAACTATTTCATTACTTTTGTTGAATTCATGGTCTGAACATAACGAGTACATTACGAGTACTCATTGACGGAATTAGCTATTCGCCTCTATTCACTCTAAACTAGGCTTTATGCGCTTAAAAATTGGTTTCTGTAAACAAAAAAGAACTTGCAGTGCCTCTTAGCAGCTAAAATTTTGGCAGTGCATTTATTTCGTTCTCTTCTTCCTGTGTATAAAATTTCGGGTACGTTTCGATATGTCTTATTGAACCGTTCCCTTGTCAGTTTCGCTGCTAGAACTTGGGTTCACAGACCGTCACAAAACCATCTGTCAGACTATGGCAGAGTACCGCTAAGATTGTGTGTGGTGCTCGGAATATGCCCTAAATATCACGATCATGTATAGAGCACGGTACTGGTTAAAGATGGGGAGACAACATAAGGTACACTCAATATTTGGTGTACCGTTACAGACAATACGCCAACGGATCTTGTCCCACGCACCTAAACAGCCTGAGTCCAATACCTACAAGCATAAGGGGGATGAAGTTTCCCTGGTACATACTGCCTTTTACTGCGAGCAATACACGAACAATAGACCTACAGTACACTTAAACTACACAGAATCAGAAACACAGCAGTAAGAGATAAGAAAAATAGACACAGTTAAATGCATTAACAGACAGTATTTAAAAAACAAATAGCGTCGCAGATGTGACCAAGTAAAAATATTCTGGCGACCCCGTCTCAAATAAAAATATTCTAGCAACCCCCACTTCAAGAACCGTAACAAAACTATATTATTTCAAAAGAAACAAATTTAATGTTCTTTCTTTTGCTGAAGCTTTCTTTTAAATTGTTGTATAAAGTTCTCTTTTATGTAGTTTTCGGAATGGAGCACATTATCGTAATTCTACAAGATTTGCGACTGGAAAAGATAATGTTGCTAACCAGTCTTTCCCATTTCAGGCAAGACTCAAGACGCAAATTATGCACACTAAGAGAGGTCCCACTATATAGACAATTTGTTAAGATAGGTTCCAAAGAGGATAAAGCCAAAATCGCTAGTATATAATTTTATTTCGACGATCGGTTTCTATGGTCTGTACCTTGGATCTTTAACTTAGACACTGTGTATACCAATCACATTGTGTACCACATTCCTACCCAAAACCTTTAAAGTCGTATCTAACACCTAAACATTATACCACACTTCATTCCTAATGTTGAACACCATATCACACACCTGAAATTGTATCACATACTCTCTTTCTATACCTTTATGTGTGCTGTGTGTAGTGGGAGTAATTTGCTAGTCCTCTTATATTTTATTTATTCTTGCATGTCATAAGGGTGTGCCTCAGAATGTATTGTTTTGTGAATCTGCAGTACGTGTCTTGGATGTCAATTTTCTCCTTGTTCTTGGGAACTGTATTCGTAAGCTGTTAGGCACTGTCCCTGCCTGCAGAAGGCAGAGCTGGGCTGGCGTTGTTGTTGTTGTTGTTGTGGTCTTCAGTCCGGAGACTGGTTTGATGCAGCTATCCACAATACCCTATTCTGAGCAAGCCTCTTTATCTCCACATAAGAACGGCAACCTACATCTGACTGAATCTGCTTACTATATCCATGTCTTGGTCTTCCTCTGCGGTTTTTACCCCACACACTTCCCTCCAACGCTAAATTCACAATTCCTTGATGTCTAAGAATGTGTCCTACCAATCTATCCCTTCTTTTAGTCAAGGTATGCCTGAAATTTCTTTTCTCCCCAATTCTGTTCAGTACCTCCTCATTAGTTACGCGACACACACACCTAATCTTCAGCATACTTCTGTAGCACCATATTTCAAAAGCCTCAATCCTCTACCTGTCCACACTGTTTATCGTCTATGTCTCACTCCCATACAAGACAACACTCCATACAAATGCCTTCAGAAAGGACTTCCTTAGGCTTAAATCAATATTCGATGTTAACAAATTTCTCTTTTTCAAGAACACTTTTCTACCCATTGCCATTCTGCATTTTATATCCTCTGTACTGCGACCATCATTTGTTATTTTACTGCCCAAGTGACAAAACTCATCTACCTCCTTTATTGCTTCATTACCGAATCTAATTCCTTCAGCATCACCTGATTTTCTTATACTGCACTCCATTACCCTAGTTTTGCTCTTGTTAATGTTTATCTTATATGAACCTTTCAGCACACTGTCCATTCCGTTCAATTGCTCTTCCAGGTCTTTTGCTGTATGTGACAGAATTACTATGTCGTCGGCAAATCGCAATGTTTTTAATTCTTCACCCTGAACTTTAATTCCTTCTCCAAATTTCTCCTTGCTTTCCTTTATAGCTTGCACAATATACAAATTGAATAACATTGGAGAAAGGCTACAACCATGTCTTACTCCCTTTCCAACCACTGCATCCCTTTCATGCCCTTCATCTCTGACAACCTCTGACTGGTTTTTGTACAAGTTGTAAATAATCTTACGCTCCCTATATTTTACTCCTGCTTGCTTCAGAACTTGAAAGAGTTTATTCCGATCAACATTGTCAAAAGCCTTATCCAAATCTACAAAAGCTAGAAATGTAGGTTTGCCTTTTCTTAATCTATCTTCTAGGATAAGCCGTAAAGTGAGTATTGCCTCCCGTGTTCCTACATTTCTCCTGAACCCAAACTGATCTTCCACGAGGTCGGCTTCTACCAGTTTTTCCATCCTTCTGTATATAATTCATGTTAATATTTTGCAACCATGACTTATTAAACTGATGGTTCTGTAGTTTTCACACCTGTCTGCAACTGCTTTTTTTGGAATGGGGTTTATTACATTTTTCTTAAGGTCTGAGGGTACTTCACCTGTCTCATACATCTTACACACCAGGCGAAACAATTTTGTCATGGCTGGTTCTCCCAGAGACTTCAGTAGCTCTGAGAGAATATCATCTACTCCAGGGGCCTTGTTTCGACTTAGGTCTTTCAGGGCTCTGCCAAATTCTTCTCTCAGTACAGTATCTCCTATTTCATCTTCATCTACATCCTCTTCCCTTCCTGCAATATTGTCTCGAAGTTCATTTCCTTTGTAGAGCCCCTCTATATACTCTTTCCACCTTTCAGCTTTCCCTTCTTTGCTGAGAACTGGTTTTCCATCAGTGTCCTTGATATTCATAGACTGTTTTTCTTATCTCCAAATGTATCTTTTATTTTCCTGTAGGCTGTATCTATTTTCCCCTATTTATACATTCTTCTACATCCTTGCATTTGCCTTCTAGCCACTCCTGCTTAGCCATTTTGCACTTCCTGTCAATCTCATTTCTTAGTCGTCTGTACTCCATTTTGCCTGTTTCATTTACTGAATTTTTATATTTTCTCCTTTCATCGATTAAATTTAGTATCTCCTGTGATATCCAAGGATTTTTTGTAGGTCTTGCCTTCCTACCTATTTTGTCCTCTGCAGCCTTCACTATTTCGTCTCTCAATTTTACCCATTCCTCCTCTACTGTTTTATTTTCCCCTGTTTCTGTTAATTGTTGCCTAAAGCTCCCTCTGAAATTCATAAGAACTTCAGGTTCCTTCAATTTATCCAGGTCCCAACTCCTTATTTTCCTACCTTTTTGTAGTTTCTTCAGTTTCAGCCTACAGTTCATAACCAACAAGTTATGGTCAGAGTCTATATCTGCCCCTGGGTATGTCTTACACTTTAAAATCTGGTTCCGAAATCTATGCCTTACCATTATAAAATCTATCTGGTATCTCCCGGTGTGTCCTGGTCTCTTCCACGTATACAACCTTCTTTTGTGATTCTTAAACCAGGTGTTTGTTATAACTAAATTATGTTGAGGGAGTATAAATTGAGGGAACCTGAAGTTCTTAAGAATTTCAGAGGGAGCTTTAAGCAAAAATTGACAGAAATGGGGGAGGGGATAAAACATTATAAGGGAAATGGGTAGCATTGAGAGATGAAATAGTGATGGCAGCAGATGACAAAATAGGTAGAAAAGCAAGACCTACAAAAATCCTTGGATATCACAGGAAATACTAAATTTAATTGATGAAAGGAGAAAATATAAAAATGCCATAAATGAAACAGGCAAAATGGAGTACAGATGACTAAGAAATGAATTTGACGGAAAGTGAAAAATAGCTAAGCAAGAGTGCTAGAAGCCAAATGCAAATCTGTAGATGAATGTATATGAATGGGAAAAGTAGATACTGCCTACAGGAAAATAAAAGCGACATTTGGGGATAAGAAAAACAGCTCTACGAATATCAAGAGCTCAGATGGAAAACCAGAAAGGGAAAACCAGAAGGGAAAGCTGAAAGGTGGAAAGAGTATATAGAGGAGCTCTACAAAGGAATTGAACTTAGAGACAATGCTGTAGGAAGGGAACAGGAAGTAGATGAAGATGAAATAGGAGATGCTATACTGAGAGACGAATTTGACAGAGCCCTGAAAGACCTAGGTCGGAACAAGGCCCAGAAATGCTAAAGTGTATGGGAGAGTCAGCCATGACAAAACCGTTTCATTGGTGTGTAAGAAGTATGAGACAGGCGAAATACCTTCAGACTTTTAACAAAAATGTAATAATCTGCATTCCGAAGAAATCAGGGTCAGACAGGATTGAAAATTACAGAACCATCAGTTTGATAAGTTATGGTTGCAAAATTTTAACACGGATTATCTACAGGAGAATGGAAAAATGGCAGATGCTGCCATCGGGGAAGATCACTTTCGATTTAGGAGGAACGTAGGAACCCGGGAGGCAATACTCACTTTACGACTTATCTTAGAAGATAGATTAAGAAAAGTCAAACCTATATTTTTAGCTTTGGAGAAAGCTTTTGACAATGTTGACTGGAATACACTCTTTCAAATTCGAAGTCATCAGGGGTAAAATAGAGGGAAAGGAGAGTTATTTACAATTTGAACAAAAGCCAGAACGCAGTTATTAGACTCGAAGGACATGAAAGGAAAGCATTAATAGGAAAGGGAGTAAGACAGGGTTGTAGCCTTTCTCCGATGTTATTCGATTTGTACATCGAGCAGGCGGTGAAGGAAAGCAGGGAAAAATTTGGAACAGGGATTAAAGTTTAGGGTGAAGAATTAAAAACATTGCGTTTTGCTGATGACATTGTACTTCTGTCAGAGACAGCGAAGGACCTGGAAGAGCAGTTGAATGGAATGGAAAGTGTATTGAAGAGAGCATATAAAATGAACGTTAACAAGAGCAAAACAAAGATATTTGAATGCAGTCTTAGAAAGTCGGGCGATGGTAAAGGAATTAGACTAGGTAACGAAACAATGAAGGTGGTAGATGAGTGTTGTTACTTGGATAGTAAAATAACATATGACGCTCGCAGCACAGAGGATATAAAATGCAGAATGGCAATGAGAAGAAAAGCAGTTTTGAAGAAACGAAATTTGCTAACATCGAATATTAAGCGTAAGGAAGTCTTTTATGAAGGCATTTGTGTGGAGTGTTGCCTTGTACTGGAGTGAAACATGGACGACAAACAGTGCGGACAGCAAGAGAATAGAGGTTTTTGAAATGTGGTGCTACAGAAGAATGCTGAAGATTAGGTGGGTAGATCGCATAATTAATGAAGCGATACTGAACAGAATTTCCGAGAAAACGAATTTTTGTCATACCTTGACTAAAAGAAGGAATCACTTGGTACGACACATTCTTAGACATCGAGGAATCGTAAATTTAGCATTGGAAAGAAGTGTGTAGGGTAAAAATCGCAGAGGGAGACCAAGAGACGCATATAGTAAGTAGATTCAAATGGATGTGGGTTGCCGTTCTTATGACGAGATGAAAAGGCTAGCTCAGGATAGAGTATGGTGGAGACCTGCATCAAACCAGTCTCCGGACTGAAGACCATAACAACAACAACAGTTTCACTCCTTCAACATCGTCTAGTCGCCAGCGAGATTCGGCGGCGACAGATCAAGCCGACTCAAAGTTATTGGTAAAGTGATGCTCGTTATTTGCTACGGTTCTTTTATATAGTTGCAGTAACCACCCATCAGTGTGTATGTGTGTCCGTAGGTTCGATGTTGACTTGTCTTTCCTAGACGAATTTCTTAGCTCCTCTGTCCAATTTTTCACGATAGGACAACTCCACATGTATAGCCAGATATTTCACTGTTTTACGGCTCCATTTGTTTCATTCCTATTAGACTTCGTATATTGATTTGTAAACTTATTTGTTAAAACTCAGACATTTATTCCGCAGTATTAACAGATTTCACAGCATTTGATGTCCTTTTTATAACTATTTGATGTCATTTGTAACCCATTTCTTGACTACACTTTTAACTATGATTTCATTTTACAGAATCTTTTATATTATTTGTTAACTATCCCCGGAATTTCTGTGTGCTTTAATGAATAAATGTATTAATTTAATTAATAAATTTTCAATCCTTTACAAATTCCTAACTCACTATTTTGGAGGGGTAATTAGATATTAGGTAGAGGACTGTGTTTATTATTTGCTGCATACTGACCAATTATCTCGCCACCGTGCTTGTAGATTTAGGGTGTTGGATCTTTTCCCATATTTTTAATAAAAATATGGAGTTGACCCTTGATAATAACATTAATGAGGATTATATTTAAAATTAATTTGCATATTTGTGATTTTGCACATTTGCATACCAGTGGACCGTCTCTGACGAGTAAAAATATATCCACTCGGTAGGATTATCTCTCCATTTTTGTGCGACGTCATACAGTCCTTAACCCTAACTTTCAACTTTATATCCAACACCTAATCATTACGTCACATCCCTAACCTATACCTTAAACATCATATTTAAAACCTAGACATCATGCTACCTCCTACCTAAACCTTCAGCTATCCCCTCTTAAAACAATAACCTAGGCCTTGTACTCATTATGGTTAACCTACAATAATATTAACACCGTAACTCAGATATCATACCATATCTTCAACCATATAATTTTCGCCTTTAATCCTTAGACAATATACGACATCCTTAACCTTAACGTAATAATATCATATATAATACCTAGACAATATACCACATACCTAACCTATACACTGTTCATTTTGTTCATTATTTAAACAATATGCTGCATCCGTAATTTAAACCTAGACTTAACCCCTACTTAAGTACAGTTTTTATCAAAAACTTAGACCTCACATCACTTACCCCTTAATGACAGACACCATTTTGTCACAAAAGTCTAATGTTTTGACTATATTAAGAATTTAGGCATAATCATGTAAATATACTTTACAGGTGCCTTTTAATTTCATGGCTATTTTTGATGATGAATTTTGGCATTGGTATGTCTATGTGCTTATACTGATTGGTACAACCAAAAGATAATCCCTTATAACTTTCAATTTCATGGCCATTTTACATTTGATCATTTTATATTAACTTATGCCGGCCGCGGTGGCCGAGGGAACTGAGGCGCTCCAGTCACGGTCTGCACGGCCACTACGGTCGGGGGTTCGAATCCCCCCTCGGGCATGGATATTTGTGCCGTCCTAGTTCGTAAGTAGTTCATAATTAGTTTGTAAGTTTAGGGACTGATGACCCCGTAGTTAAGTCCCATAAGCTTAACAAACATTTGAACATTTTTATTAACTTATATTTTTTCACCTAGACGTTATGCTACAAGGGGATGTTACAATTTTGGACAATACAATTCTAAGGCATCCTTAATAATCTTTATTGTGGGTGTATTATGATACAAATATGTAATAATAAGCCAATGTACATGTCCCCCCTGCCCGTTTTGGCCCAAACCATGGTACAGTATCTATACTTGTTTATAAGTGGCCTCTCTAGCTATTTTGTAAATGCTCATTATAATGTCAAGATGCACTACCCTGTTATATAACTACCATATAACAGCCACTATTGTAAAGGTATACACTATGTATATTGTCTATAATCTCTTTTAGCTATTTTGTAGACGTTCATTTTAATGTAAAGATGTACTACTCTGATCTATGACCGCTACATTGTAAGCACTGTAATATACACTATTATAATTTGCTGTTGTATTTTGTATAGATAATTTCGTGTTATGCACAAACCACTATCGTAAATACGACATGAACATATCTGATATCTGTTTTCAAATTATTTCTTACTATTTTTTGTAATCTTTGTAATCACAATAAATATTCTCCTAAGACCCCTCCACAGTATTCCCTTACATGAAAATATACTATGTTATCTAACGTCTTTTGTCGTTTTAACATTACATTACATTACATGTGTAGCACCAACTTTGAAAACCTCCAATCCTCTTGTTCGCTGAACTGTTTTTCCGTCCTCGTTACATTCCCATACAGGGCTACACTCTAGACAAATACCTCCAGAAAAGACTTTCAAACAATGATCGATATTAATAAATTTCTCTTCTTCAGAAATACTTTTCCTCCTTCCAGCTATGTACATAAAACTATCTAAAGCCCGAAACGTGCCATCACTGCTAAATTATGTACTAATTTGAAACCAACACGTCGCGGAAATCAAGCATTTCATAGAATTCATAGAGGCTGTGGTAGCTAGAATATATCAAATTTTTACCTGTTAGTTGAATTTTACTATCCTTGTAACACAGTGTGTTTTTTTACGATTCGTTTATTTGCAAGATGCTTCCAAGTGGCAGCCCTATTGGCAATTCTTTTATACATTGTTACGCTCTTATGTCTGCTTGAGTACAGATTTTAACCAATCAAGTTTTCCTGTCGGCTCCGTATTAAGTCACAAAGTTATATTCATTAGCTCTAGGTATGTCGAGGAAATTAGTGCGTAACACCAGGTAAGCGAACAATGTCAAACTGAGCCCTTTGTTAGTATGTGGGGTTTGCCAGGACGATGGGTCATAAGATTACAGTAATGGAAAACGTTCTGGAGCATTATATCCCTTAACAAAGAAAATCAGGGAAAATATGAGAGCGTCAGAGAAGCACAGGTAAATGAGAATACAAGCTGCAGCGTGTAAGTGAAATTTCCGCAGCAGTGTTTACACAGGGTAACGAGGTCTCCATCGGACAAAATCTGGACTTGTAATAATTACAGCAGTCAGTCATATTTTACATTCCAGATCAAGATGTCAGTCACTGTGTGACCATCCTCAGCACAGTAAAATGTAGGTTGAATCATTAAAACTGCCTGTATACACACATTGACCCATTTTAAATCTTCATGACGAGGACAGAATATACACTTACAGTTGTTGCCAAACAGAATCAAATCTTATAAAATTTCGGCAATGGTTCCTGTACATGGTACTAGTAGTTTTTACAATACTGCACAATCTTTTCTATTATACTGTATACGCAAGAAAAGTAAAATTTGGTCGTTTTTACAATATATATATATATATATATATATATAAGGTTAACGTAATAGGACAAGAGGTCATATCTTTACTCATGAAACACAGCACTGCTATCGAGCCATATTCGTGACTGTGGGTTACCACATAGGAACTAACAGCTTCGCGAAATCAATCGGTTTTAATTTGAGCCGCGCGGGAGTAGCCGAGAATTATAGTCTATGTTGAGTGGAATGAGCAGTCTAATGAGTACTGACTATTAATTTGAGATTAAAGCGAAGAAAGACGAAGATCATAAGGAATAGCATAACTGAGAATAGGGAGAATTAAAGTATAAAGCAGACTATGTAAAGAGGGCATTCCAGAACCAGAGTATTACTGGTATCCAAAATTGGCTTATTTGTGAAAGAAATTCTTAAGAATGTAAGTTTACAAAAAGCATTGTTATTGAGAGAGACGCGGATGTGGGGACACCATATCAGAAGAAAGAAAGATTTGAGATATAGTGTTCAGTACGATGTTGGAAATTAGGTTGACTGTTAATGTAAGGAACGTTAAGCTTCTCCAGAGTATCAGCAAAGCAACAAACACCGACAAGACATAGGGAACGAACGACAGGACACGTGCTAAGATCTCAAGGAATAACCCTTATAGTACTAGATAGAACTATAGAGAGTGAAAATTTAAGGCGAAGACAAAAACCGGAATACATACAGCAGAGAACTGAGGAAGTGGAATGCAAGTGTAACACTGACCAGAAGGCGTCTCGTATTGTCTCTCATCTATTTGGGTTAAACTGCGTTAAAATAAGTTGTTTGATGAACCATTGAAATTCCTAAAATATCTCGCAGTGTGGGTCATCCGAAAAGTGTAAACGCTCGCGACAGTTTTCCAATTACATGACTATTGAGATACAGTCAAGTCTGGTTTCCAATTCGTTCACTATTGGTGTAGCGCAGTGAATGATAAAACGGGTTATTTATTTTGTGACCCATGTTCGACTCCCACGCCTTTCAAATATTTCATTCTTTATGTACTTTTGTCTTATTCCTTGCAATGTTAAACTTTTAATTATGAGCTTTAAATATACTTAAACACTTCAGTGGCTAGGAATGACTATAATAGCAGCGAGGGTTATCGATGAGGAGATGCAACTAAAGTACATTCCGTTGTACAGCATGAGACCAGTGCTCCTGTTTCATCGTCAGTGATTCGCTATGCTTGGTATTCATCAAATAATGACGGAGAAAATAAGTGAATGAAGTATGCTTTACACCGAAGCATATTTCGGAAAAATGTTGATGCACAAAAAATACTTTCATAAAGTCTTTCATGGTGTGAGCTTATTATTATTTCATGATTATCACCCCAAATGTTAATATAATTTTGGCAGATTGTTAATTGTTGAATTTTTGTTCAACAAATTATGAAACTTAAGGTTAAATAAGGAACATTACTTAATTTAATTTAATTAAGTATAACTAAACCGAATAATTAATTTTATATAGATAATCTTGAATGTATAATTATGTATTTAAATGTTCAATTATGTTTAAATTTAATAATTCACACTGTAAAATTACAAAGGATAATATAAAATGAAAAAAAGTTATGAACTAGCGGGAATTGTGCCTAAGTCTCAAAATTAACAATCCATTCTTTTATCTAAATCACTACTCCGGCATCAAACTAATTGTTTGCCTTAGGAGCTTTTATATATTACTTAAATCAGCGGCAGATAAATAATATTGTATAACACACAAAGTAAATAATAATTTCGTGTGGCTCGTGGCCACTTGGGCGACTTGCGTGTCCCTAGCCAACCTCAGTTATCCAACCGGGGAAAGGGAACCTACAGATTAACGTGGGATCCGAACCACGTTTCGTTTCTGGCGAAGGCTACTCATACTGATCGTTACCTGCATAAAGACTCTAACCACCAACCCAGACAGCAAAGAGGTGTGGTTAAAAAATGGGTTGACAGTGAGCATAAAATTTGTGAACCTGTTTATTTAAAAGATGAGATGAAGCATTTACGATCCACCTTCCAGAAGAACAGCTATTCTACCAATGAAATAGACAGAGCCCTTCGTCCCAGGAAGAAAGTCAATGTGAACAAGAACAGCAACCGCCCAAGGGGAAAGTTTTTCTTCCGTTCATAAATAAGGTTACAGACTGTATTGGAAAAGTGCTGGACAAGTATGGGGAAGAAACTACTTTCAGACCTACGAGGAAGATAAAAGAATATTTAAGATCTGCAAAAGATGTACGACAGCCGTTGAATACACTAGGTGTCTATAAAATTCCCTGCAGCTGTGGTTCAGTGTACATTGGAACTACAAAAGAAGCGTCAACACTCGTCTGGTCGAACATAAAGGGAATTGCCGCGACGGCCGCGGTGGCCGAGGGGACTGAGGCGCTCCAGTCACGGTCTGCACGGCCACTACGGTCGGGGGTTCGAATCCCCCCTGGGGCATGGATATTTGTGCCGTCCTTAGGATTAGCTACTTGATAAGTAGTTTTTAAGTTTAGGGACTGATGACCCCGTAGTTAAGTCCCATAAGCTATATAAATATTTGAACATTTGAAATTGCCTCTTGGGGCACACAGAGAAATAGGCCGTAGCGGGACATGTATACCAAGAAGGCAACCATGAAATTAAATTTAATGAGACTAGTGTCATCTCAGAAACATCGCACTATCATGCGCGCACATATAGAGAAGCAATCGAGATCTATAAACATCGCAATAATTTTAACAGGAAAGAGGCAGCTGTTAAATTAGACAGAATTTGGACGTCTGCTTTACACCAGCGGAATGACAATCGATTCTTCTCTGCTAAGAATGTTGGCAATACCAGAGATAGTGTAGTAGCCGACGTCACGTCATGTCTTGTGGTGCCCTCTGCATTGCCTATATATAAGGCGCTCCTTCTAGTTCTCATCGCAGTTCGCCACTCTGTCTCTGAAGATGTCTTCCGCAGCCGAAGATGAAACGTTAGGGGAAAGTTTTACAAATCGACCACGGCTTATGAGCCCGGAAGTTTTATATGAAGGTTCGTCACAGTTAGAGCCTAATCAGTGAAACCCATCCCGCTACGTGCCTCGGTGAGAGGGAGAATACATGGCTGGCCGCATCGCAGCAGTTACCCGACCGATGGTTCAACTGTAAAGTTGCTAGGTGACCCATAAAGACGTCATAAAAGAGTTCTCCGTCACTAGCGACACTTAGTTACAATCGCTGCAGTTCGCCCACTCAGTAGGTGGGACTGCATTGTATCTTACAGTGTCGTAGTCGGCGGAAGCGATGCTGCCACCCCGCTTTCAGAAATGAAACTTTGTAGCCAGGTGTAACGTTGGCGAGGACCCCTGAACGGAGTGAACTTAATACTGGTGTAGAGAGGCAGCGGCCAGACATACGTATCAGGGAGGGCAGGCGCGGGTAATGAGACACGGCAGTTAGTGGTGAGTGGTGTGGCCGCTATTGAGAACGGGCAGGCGCGCTGCGGCAAGGGTGGAGGGCCCGGAGCAAAGCGCAGACGTGGCCCGGGCGCGTTTCCTGCCCTTTGTGCAGACGTCAGCCACCAGCAGGCCCACAGCTGCCTGTTTAACGGCCGCAAGCAGACTCCTGCTGCTCCCGACTCAAACAATGCCTCCCCAACCGGGGACTGACTTCACCGATCCCGCGTAGCACGCCCTTATACCGGAAGTAATCAGCAAATTATTAAAATTTGGTACAAACGAATAAAATATCTCACGAGTTCACAAATCATAGACTGGGTTTCGAAATTTAATCGAGTTAACCCTAGGGAATCCATTTGTTTTGGTTACTGTAGATCGGGATACCATATTCGTTTATGTATGTAACAGTAGAAGGACTACCTATATACGGTGTTACAAAACGGTACGGCCAAACTTTCAGAAAACCTTCCTCACACACAAAGAAAGAAAATATGTTATGTGGACATGTGTCCGGAAACGCTTAATTTCCATGTTACGGTTCATTTTAAAATTTCTCTTTAAATGTAAATTGAAATAATTCGTGCAGACAATTGTCAAAATACCCAACTGTTTCGTTAGTATGTACTGTACTTCCTCGATTCACCGCCAGTTGGCCCAATTTTCTATGAACGTTTGGGCAGGAATTGTTGGTGATGTCTTGACTGAGCCTCCTGTTCTTCCACCTACGCTCACTGGAGCACGTTATCATGATTTCATACGGGATACTCTACCTGTGCTGCCAGATCATGTGCCTTTAGAAGTATGACACAACATGTGGTTCATGCACGATGGAGCTCCTGCACATTTCAGTCGACGTGTTCGTACGCTTCTCAACAACAGATTCGGTGACCGATGGATTGAATGGACCAATTCCATGGCCTCCACGCTCTCCTGACCTCAACCCTCTTGACTTTCATTTATGGGGGCATTTGAACGCTCCTGTCTACGCGACGCCGGTACCAAATGAACAGACTCTTCGTGCTCGTATTGTGGACGGCTGTGATACAATACGCCATTCTCCAGGGTTGGATCAGCGCATCAGGAATTCCATGCGACCGAGGGTGGATGCATGTATCCTCGCTAACCGAGGACATTTTGAACATTTCCTGTAGCAAAGTGTTTGAAGTCACGCTGGTATGTTCTGCTGTTGTGTGTTTCCATTCCATGATTAATGTGATTTGAAGAGAAGTAATAAAATGAGCTCTAACATGGAAATTAAGCGTTACCGGACACATGTCCACATAACATATTTTCTTTCGTTTTGTGTGAGGAATGTTTCCTGAAAGTTTGGCCGTACCTTTTTGTAACCCCCTGTATACAGCTATTGTTACATTTAATTTTAGACGTTACTGCAATATATTTCACTACGAAAATACTTCGTCATACCATTAACTTTACTGTCTGGACCATTCTGTCAAACAACTTCTATTTATAAAAATTTCGTAATAATAGTAAATTGAAACATTATGCAATTACTCACGTTATTATATGGATTTACTTACTAGCATTTCCCGAGTTTATTTAAAATACACTAAACAATTTATCATAATTTATTTATAACAAAACTTTAGGACTGTCTTGATATTAACCAATTTCAATTATATAAACAAACCAACAATGCTCGAATCGTCATTTGGATACACACCTTATCTATGTATTTGTTTGTTATATGAATATTTTTAAAAATAATTTTGATTTGTATTGAATAAAATGTTATACCTATTATTTGTGAAAAAATTACATATTTTTTTTTTTTTACGAAAAGTGAATCCAATAACTATACTGTATCAACTTTGTTCTGGAACATTCTAGAAACCAACGTTGTTTATATATACGCGCGCGTTGTAGCACGCGAGGAGAAGTAGTCATTTAGCCTTTTTATGGCTCAGTTTGTATAAATATCGAGCGTCTTTGTTATGTAAACAGTTACCGACGTAATAAAAAATATACTTGATGTTACATTTGTAGTTACTTTTGCTTTTAAAAGAAAACCTGTCAATATTATAAATAATGATTAAAAGACATAAACAGTCTGGGTGACGGCGTGCCTGGCAACTAGCAGGTTATGTGGTATAGTATTTTGATGTTGTTGTGGCTGTTGCTGTTTTGTAATATAAACTGATCACGTTATAAGATCAGGCTCTCATCCTTAGATAAAATTTACGAGTCCGTAAAAGAAAGTTGACACTGTGAGATACGGTCACTCTCTTCGTTTAGGTCCATTCGTCTTCGTAACCGACCGGAGCCGTTTAACCGCGACGCGTTGTTCCTCCCGGCCGTATCCTGCCCCGTGCTGGTTACAGCCACTTGCATCCCGCGGTCTGCCTGCGTCTGTCCCCAGAATGTCGATCGCTGAGGTGCGAGTCGGCAGAGCACGAGTAAAAATTGACCCCTGGTCTCTGTCGTCCTCCGTGCACAAGCTAATGTGCAGAAGACTTTTGTCCTTCATGAAAAGTGGATGTGTGATGTATTTAAATAAAGAAATAATGGCAACTAGACTCAGTCAAACTTTAGAATGTATTCGCAATACACATTTGAACGCTGCCCCAGGCAGTACCAATGCCAATACAGACGCATGTCATATAAATGAGTTGAAGACATACTTTATGGTACAGAGACATCAGACAAGATATCTTAAGATGCTCTAATTGGGCGAAGGGCGTCATTTAAATAAAAAATTGCAACAAAGACATTCTTTTATTCAAGAATTCTACTTAACAATGTTGCTGTACCACACCACGCAAAAATGGAATGTGGTCGCCCCTCCAAACATCAAAAGAGTCCGTCTACATCTAGATGGGATACTCTGCAAATCACATTTAAGTGCCTGGCCGTGGGTTCATCGAACCACCTTTATACTACGTATTTATATCTCATTCCATTCTCTAACAGCGCGCGGGAGAAAGAACACCCGAATCTCTCCTTTCGAGCTCTGATTTCTCCTATTTTAATCTGATGGTCATTTCTACTTTTGTAGGTGGGAGTCAACAATATATTTTTGCATTCGGAGGAGAATCTTGGCGATTGTAGTTTCGTATGTAGCCCACGCCGCAGCGAAGAGCGACGTTGTTGTTACGATTCCCATTACAGATCCTGTATCGCCGGCCGCGGTGGCCGAGGGGACTGAGGCGCTACAGTCGCGGTCTGCACGGCCACTACGGTCGGGGGTTCGAATCCCCCCTCGGGCATGGATATTTATGCCGTCCTTAGTCATAGTTAGTTCATAAGTAGTTTGTAAGTTTAGGGACTGATGACCCCGTAGTTAAGTCCCATAAGCTTTACAAACATTTGACAGATCCTGTATCATTTCCGTAACGCTGTCTCCCCTGTATCGTGACAATACAAATCGAGCTGCCCTTCTTTGGACTCTCTCGATGTCCTCCGTCAATCCCACCTGTTAAGGATCCCACACTGGGCAGCAATACTCCAAAAAGAGACGGACAAGCGTAGTGTATGCAGTCTCTTTGGTAGTATTGTTGCGTCTTTTATGGGTTCTGTCAATAAAACGCAGTCTCTGGTTCGGCTTTCCCACGACATTATCTGCGTGTTCTTTCCAGTTTAAGTCCGAAGTAATAGTAATTCCTAGATACTTTGTGGAGTTACGGCCTTCACTTTTGATTGATTTATCTTGTAAACAAAGTTTAACGGATTTCTTTTCATACTCATGTGGACGACTTCACACTTCTCATTATTTTGAGTCAATTGCCAATTTTTTTCACCATAGTGATATCTTATTTAGATCGTTTTGCCGTTGGTTTTGAACTTCAGATGATTTTATTAGACAGTAAATGACGGCGTCATCTGCAGACAACCTAACAGAGCTGCTTAGATTTCTCCTAAATCGTTTTTGTGAAGAAGGACAACCAGAGGACCAATAACAGTACCCTGTGGAACGACCGATATCACCTCTTTTTAGTCGATGTCTTACCATCGATTACTACAAACCGTGTCTTCTCTGACAGGAAATCCTCTATCCAATCGCAAGTTTGGGGCGATATACCATAACCACGCAATCTGATTAAAAGCCGTTTGTGACGTACGGTGGTGTCAAAAGCCTTCTGGAAATCAAGAACGGGGTCCTAGACACTGATACGAATAATCACGAAATAAGATGAACCTGACCTCGCTCACATGAAGCAGTCGAGGTACCCACGTCTGAGAAACCAGCGCCGTCCCTGGTGGGGGTCAGGGTCCCAGTCGGGGGCCGCGACTAGCCAGGCTGTGGAGGCCGGGATTAGGACGTCAGCGGGCGCCCTGCTGCTGCTGCTGCCGTGTCAGCGGCGATTCAGCCGTCAGTCAGCGCTAACGAGCCCCGCCACACGCCCCAGTCAGCGGCCGCGACAAACGCACCAACGCACGCACCGCGCCATTCCAGGAATCTCACACTCACAGGCCAAGCAAACAGCTCGGTGACGTGGTTTGGTGCCAAGTGTTGTGATGGACAGATGAGACAGTTTTGTCCGCAATTGTAATTCCGCAGAAGCAAAGTACAACCCATGAATGTTAGCGTAATGAGACCGCAAGAGCGTTTCCGTTATGGTGGTAGATCTGTTTTGCGACTGTACGAGGGTGGTTTGATAACTCTGGTATATGTGTATGAAAATGCGGGAAATTTTTGGAACCTGCACTGTTTTGCGAAGTCTGATATTTCCACGGATATTACAGCAAGTTTCGAACGGCAGGTGTTACTTTATTGTTGGCTGCCAGCTGAATTGGTAACTGCGTAGTTAGTTTCTTAGGATGCAGAAAAACGAATTTCGTTCGGTCATTAAACATTTTCATTTCAAGGGTTGGACAACTTGGAAGAAGACTGACTGTCGTCTGCCATATAATTTTTTTTAATAAAAATGTAATTTATTTGATGTCGCTAGATTAGCATATTGTTAAAACTAGAACCCCAGTCTTTTCGAGGCATGAGGAATAGCATTTTTATTTCATGTTTTAAAATATTAGGTTCTGAAATGTTAGTTTATATTGCTAGGATATTGTTATTTTAACAATTTATTGTTATGTTTATGAATGTGGGAATAAGTAAGGCTTTTCCGCTATGCTACTGTCCCTGGGAGAATGTGTACTTGTTTTACTTTTAAGTGGATGTGCAAGAATATAAGGTTGTCTGAATGTGGGTAGTAATAGCTCGCTTTGCAAGGTTCTCTCTGGTTCAGAGTCGATAATTAGTCATTAACAACCCTTGCTGCTGATGCGACCAAAGAGGTTTCTACACCCTTTGGTTACAAGCTAATCGACGAGCCCTCTCCAGGGCGAGTCTCGCGTCCCCACCACGGTTGTTCGTTCCTTGGGTTTTGCCAGTTTCCGGTGGCTTCGTGCCTCCTGGTCTCTCGGTCTTCACTCTGTGCTCAGATAGTGGTGAGGTAAGGTTGTTTCTGCTCTTGTGTCTGGCGGAGATGGTAGCGATTCGTTGTCTAACATGTTTAACTTAGACTCTTGAACTTAGATTCATTTTTCGCAATATTTTTTCCGATCGTGCGCGGAAATGTGTTCTAGTTTTCCAATCCGGTAATTTCAAAAAGATAAAATTTATCTATTTATCTATTATTTAATACGGTGTATGTGTTACTAGCTGCCATTTGATAATGGCCTGGTATATTCAAACCTTTTGTGATTATGTGGCGGTGTTTGAACTCTGTGTAAATTTTTCCTAGCTTTGTGGGGCCCGATTTCTAACAGATGATATGTTCATTTTTGTACAGTGCATATGAAATCTTTCTTATCGTTTTCTTCCATGAGTGATATGTGTTTCACGTGGTTGGTTCTAAGAACAAAGCCTACGGCTTCCACTATTGTTTGTTCCATGCCCATCAGGCAAGTAAGTATGCATGTATCCTTCTGATTTCCACTAAATTTCGCAATCTTCTCTCCCCGCCTATTTTATTTTTGCTGGTTCTTCTCCGAACTTATAATATGCATTCAGTGTTTGTCAGTAATTCTCTTTGAGCCTTGTACAACCTCCTTCAATAGCTTGCTTATGAAATTCTTTGTATTTCTAAGGGTTGCAAGCCGTAGTTTATTTTTTTATTTTTCGGACTTTGTAATTATTTCACTTTTCCAGGTCTTGACACTGGATTTCTTCCGCCTCTGTGAACTCTCCCAATCGCATGTTGCTGCATTTCAGTAGCTTCCTTATGAAATTCTACGCAGTTCTAGAGGTTTCATGCCATAGTTAATTTTCTTTATTTTTCGGAAATTGAATTTATACACTTTTATAGGCTTTTGGAACCAATTCAAATGTACAAATGTTTGTAGAACTGATTTCCACTAACATTTCGCAATCTTCTCTCCCCGCCGATTTTAATTTTGCTGGTTCTTCTCCCTATACTTACAAACTACTTATGAACTAGCTAATACTGAAGACGGCACAAATAGCCATCCCCGAGGGGGGATTCGAACCCGCGACCGTAGTGGCCGTGCAGACTTTGACTGGCGCGCCGTAGTCCCCACCACCGCGGCCGGCGTTTTCGGAACCACGTGCGTGCGAACTCCGACTTCAGGGATTTGCAGCTAGTCACCTGAATTCAGGCCACTTACCATAAAACCTGTGCCTAGATAGTTTACTCTTAGATTGCAACTTAAGAGTACGCCGTGATTTTGTGTAATGAATATGATTTTTAACCACTTCACCTTCATTGGAGTGCGATTATGTAACATAGCCGTGTGTCGCCGTTAGTGTGTTTGCTCGCGCTCTAATCTAAATCCAACTTAATTTTGCTATACTCACACACCATCTCAAATCAGACACGACAGACCAGAGCCATCTTCGCAGTTTTATTGTGTATTGTCTTGTGTGGTACCTCCGGGTTTGCTGAATTTCGCCTACGATAGCGGCGCCTGCTTCTGCCTCGTTTCAGCTCGCTGATTTTGGTGAGTTTCGCTGTTGCATTGCGTGTGTGTGTGAGCGAATGAATGTTGTTTGTAAACCTTCCCCCCAGTAGCGTTAGGTTCTGTGTAATTTATGTTAAATTCAATGCTGGGCATTGTAAGTATTAGATCATGTAAATGGGATTCATTTTTATTGTATTAACAAAATTCGTTCCCCATTTTGCTTGCGTTCGACCTGAATTAACAAGTTAAGTATAATTTTGACTTTCCTATAAATTGTAGTTTTATTTAATATTGTTTTTGACCAGTGCTGAGAACAAGCTCAGATGCAATTTTTTTGTGTTTAAGTTCCGTTGCGCCATAAATGTATTTCTTAGCCACCTTTATGAAATAACTTTGTGTTGGTTTTGTTAATGCCGGTGTGTAATTTTGTGTGAGCTGTTATGTATATAGGCCACTGTATCGTTAACTTCCTATTATTAGAGTAATTTGAACCAAGTCAGTTCTCAGTTTGGGCCAGGAAACAAGGCTTTGTAGCAGAGAGTAGAAGGTAGTTCACACGGACCTTTTGCTAGTTTTGCTGCTAAAATTAAGTTTTTTTATAACAGTAAACTCTTTTCTGGGTTCGTCCTACATGAATTAAGCTTTTATTACGTACAGTGGCCCACTTTTAAACTTGACAGATGAAATCCGAGTTTAGTGAGGTCCATATGGGTTCTGCACCAACATTGGAGATGTTGAATGAGTTTAAACGTGGTCGGAGAAGCGCGGAAGATGGCCCGTTGAAGTCACCACACAGGAGACCATTGATAATGTGCATGATATGGTAATGGAAAATCGAAGATTAAAAGTTAGCGAGACAGATAATATTGTAGCATCTCAACTGCACGTGTGAATTACATCCTCCTTGAAAAACTGGCCATGAAGAAGCTCTGTGTGCGATGTGTGCTGTGCCTGCTCACTTTGGACCAAAAACGAAAACGAAAGAACATTTCTGCTCAGATTCTCACACTGTTCAGGTGCAATCCAAAAGACTTTTGAGCAGATTCATAGCTGTGGATGAAACTTGGATCCGCCATTACACTCCAGAGACCAAACAACAGTCCAAAAATGGACGAAGTGTGGGGAGAGTGCACCAAAGAAGGCGAAGACTGTTTTGTCTGCTGGAAATATGATGGCCACTGCCTTTTGGTATTCCCAGGGTACAATCCTGATAGATTATTTGGAAAATGGCAGATCCATAATTGGGCCCTATTATGCTGCTCTGCTGGATGGTTTGGAACAGGAACTAATAGAACAACGTCCAAGATTGGCATGGAAGACAGTGCTGTTTCATCAGGACCATGCTCCGGCCCAGACATCAGCTATCGCAATGGCAAAAGTGCACGAGTTGGGATTCCAATTGGTACCTCACCCACCCTATTTAGCAGACTTCTTCTTATTCCAAAACTTGAAATTTTGGCCTTGTGAGAAGAAATTTTCATCGAATGAAAAAGTGTCCGCCGCTGTGACAGACTATTTTGCAGAGTTTGACAAAGCCTGCTTTGTCGATAGGTAGAAAATTGGAAACTTGCTGGACCAACTCTACAGTATTGCAAGGAGACTATCTCAAAAATCAAGAGAATTTTTGCCTTTAGAACTATTTTTTATTCTATTCATACCTACCCTCGTACTATGGCTATTGGCCATAGGTATTGAGATGATAAGAAATTTCATAGTTAGGAGATCACGTCATGGGTGGACTGTGTGGAAAAAGATGACATATGGTATAAATATTGCATTCCCGTGAGAAACTGGCCAAAACTGGCCAGAGGTATTCCGATTGGCTGCCCCCACCTTTGTGTAAGATCCCCTCTATGATTCTTTAGTTATAAATATTAGATAAACTATTGTATAAAACTTAACGTGATTTTGTTTAATTAATGCGTTTACATGATGCTTTATTATGATATATTTTGTTTATGTAATTATGCTCTAGTTTTACGAAAAAACTGAATGTAGGCGTTCTAGAGACTTCTAGAAATTGGTGATATGGGACCAGCACTGCCCAGTTGCAAGCAGTCCAGCAGAGCCTGCCCTCGCGTTACGACCTATGACAGTCGCGCTCATAAAATAGCCTGTTAGGCTGTTTAAACTGTATATTATTAACTAATGTAATTAGGATTCAAATGAACGAAAGCCATGGATAGTGTTACATATGTCGCTTGTTGTTTCACGACGTATAAATAAACATTATGAAACAACTGTCATGCCGTATTAGAAAAAAAAAAAAAGAAAAAAATGGAAACCTCGTATGAACATAGGCACCAATTTTAAAAGTTCCACAGCACTTCACTTCAAGATAGGAAGATCAACGATCTGTGCGGTGCTTCTGCGTGCGGACAACAACGGGAAAGAAGAAGCCAGGTTAGTGTACTACACGCAGTGACGATGCATGTAGTTCTACGGCCCTCACATGCAATAAGTCTTGCAACATTGAAACGAGTGCAGTGGTAACACCGCCGAGGGAAAGTGTTGGAGAAAGTGAGAGAGATAACTTATCTGGACTCTAACTCGATTTTATCAAAGACTTTCATCATTTTTTCTCTGACCCCGCCGTAGCAGCTTGAGTTAAAAATTGTTTATTAAATAGGTACTCTGAATATCAATATACATTATTAGCCTACTTAATATCGCGGACTAGTTACTTCAAATGCACACTGCCGGAAACAAAAGTTAATATACATTTTTATAGTTTTCCAATTCACGCAAGATGATACGACGACGTTGATAACTTCACCATATAATGGTGCAGCGAAAATTTATCAATTTGAAATCGGATTGCGTAGTTCCGACTTCGGAAAATGTACTGAAGATGCGTCATAGCTTCAAGTAGGGTTCAAACTAAAGGCTTGTGCTTCTAAACCTTAATACATTCCTGTTGAATATCCCCAGTGCCAACAAATACCGTGCTGTTGATGGATCTGTTGAGTGATCTATCCTAAAATATCCACTCGTGGGCTCCCAATATACTCCATTACCGTAGAAGACGCACCCTGCGTGCTGTGCAGGCTTGGCATATTATGGGAGATCCTAATTTACCCACCCGATAGTGAAGGCCAGGAAATTTGCATTCGCCACAGAATTGTCTGAGCCTTCCACGCAGCTCAGAGACAAAGGACCGTGGTCGGTTATGAGAAAGTGCGTATTGCTACGCGGTGTGGGATCTTTATCATATGGAACTGACGAAGGACATCGAAAAAGTACTAAGAAGGGCAGCTCGTTTTATATTGTCGCGGTACAGTTGAAGTATTTTCAGGGAAACATTGGAGTGGAAAAAATTACACAGACAGAGTTATTTGTTGCAGCGAGACCTACTTATACAATCTTATATCTCAGATTTTCTCTTCCAAAAGCCAATATACACATCTCAAAAACGTGTTGCATCACCACGGTTTTAGAAGCTCACGACCCTTTCCACAATAAAGGGAATAGAGACATATAAAAACGTTTCAGTTTCCTTCACTGCTCACGAAACAGATATTGATACGCTATATAACAATAACCTGTACATTCTGAATTTATATTCCAGATTAAAGCATACAATAATACCTATAATACCCGGTGACACGTCCTACCGCACTGATGAATGCCTGTCGTTCGCCGTCGGGGTTTCGAGTCCCTCCTCGAGCATAGGTGTCTGTGTTGTCCTTAGGTTAGTTTACCTCAGTTTAAGTAGTTTGTAAGCTACGGACTAACGATCACGCAATTGAGTTCGATAGATTTACAAACATTTGAACATTTGACTGACTGTCGGCCCAAATTTTCCCACTCCTCATGCCGATTCTTTCTCAGATTTGTTGGTGCGTCGTCTCGTGCAAAAACAGTAGTTTTTCAATATATCCCCGGCATTTTCGATAGTGTTCATGTATGTAGAACATGCGATACCGTTATCATGAAGGAACACATTCCCAAGATGTGCACCATGAGCGGAGAACTGTAGTCCATTAAAACGAATCCCTCACCGAAATGATGCCGATATGGCCTTCTACAAGCAACAGTGGCGTACGGTGGCCTCACATAATTCCACCCCAAACGGTAATCGGTGGACTAGGATTAGATTAGTTGTTGGTTCCATAGATCCGTCTTGAGGAGATCAACGTGGATGTCCAACATGTCAACCATTTTTTTTTTTTTTTTTTATTTGTAGCTAAATTTTTATGGTTGCTGGTAAATTATTGAAATATGTGTTCCTGTGTAATGGCCCATTTTTAACTAAAGTAAGTGCTTTTAAGTCCATGTGTAGATAATTTTTATTCCTAGTATTGTATGTATGAACTGAGCTATTTGTTGGGAAGAGGTATCTATTGTTTATGGCAAATTTCAGGAAGGAATAAATATACTGAGAGTCAGTAGTTAATAAACTTCGTTCTTTGAAGATGCTTCTACAGGATATCCGTGAATTTACTCCAAAAATAAAACGTATTACACGCTTTTGAACTCTGGAAAATTTTGCTTGGCTGTAAGAGTTAGCCCCAAAAATTATAACATATGACATTATGGAATGAAAGTAAGCAAAGTATGCGAGATTTTTTATTTTTAGGTCTCCTATGTCTGATACCTCTCATATTTCAAATGAAGATTTTTTAAGTCATTTCTGCAGTTCTGTGGTGCGCTCCTCTCAACTGAATTTATTACGAAGCTACATTCCTAGGAATATAATACTGTCAAGCTTTTCTATCTCCTCTTCTTCATGCTTTATGCATATGCTGGATGGAAATCTCTTATACGTTCTGAACTGTTGGTAGTGAGTCTTTCCAAAGTTTAATGTCAATGAGTTGGCTTTAAACCGTTTATTAATGTTCATGAAAATGTCATTTGCAGAACTTTCTAGAACTATGCTCGACATGCTACTTTTTGCAATACTTGTACCATCCACAGAACAAAACGAACTCGGCTTCTGGCAGTATAACTGACGGCAGGTCATTAATGTACACAGGAAAAAGCAATGACACTAAGATGGATCCTTGTGGAACACCACATGTAATTTCTTCCCAATCTGCTGATGACTGTTGGCATAATTCACTAGTACCTTGCACTGACACCCTTTGTTTCCTCTTAACAAGGCACGACTTGAACCATTTTGCAGAAATTCCCGTGACACCATAGAATAACAAAAGAATACTGTTGTAATCGGTGGCGACTTTAATTTACCCTCGATATGTTGGCATAAATACGTATTCAAAACCGGAGCCAAATATAAAGCATCGTCCGAATTAGTTCTGAGTACTTTTTCAGAAAACTACTTCGAACAGTTAGTTCATGAACCCCATGGAATATTAAATAGTTGCGAAAATACCCTTGATCTTCTAGCAACAAATAATCCTGAGCTATTAAAGAGCATCAAAACATTAGCGAACATAGAGTTGTGGTAGCGAGACTGAATATCGAAATTTCCAAATGCACCAAAAGTCAACGAAAAATATATCTGTTCAAAACAGCAGATAAAAATACCCTTCACGCTTTCGCGAGTGATTGTCTCCATTCTTTCAAAACTAAGAATGCGAGGGTAGATCAGTTCTGACTTACTTTGAAAGACATAATATCAGTTGCGATCAAGAGATTTATATCAAATAAATTAATAAAAGTGGGCCTGACCGCTCGTGGTACACAAAATAGGTTAGATCACTGTTGCAAAAGCAAAGAAAAAATCTTGCAAAACTTAAAAAGACACAGAATACCCAAGACTGGCAATCTCTTACAGAAACTCGCAACCTAGCGCGGACTTCAATGCAAGAAGCTTATAATAGTTTCCACAATGAAATCCTGTCTCGTAATCTTGCAGAAAATACAAAGTAATTGCGGTCATATGTGAAGAACACTAGCGGTAAAATTGTTGTTGTTATGGTCTTCAGTCCGGAGACTGGTTTGATGCAGCTCTCCACCCTACTCTATCCTGAGCAAGCCTTTTCATCTCCTCATAAGAACGGCAACCCACATCCACTTGAATCTGCTTACTATACGCGTCTCTTGGTCTCCCTCTGCGGTTTTTACCCCACACACTTCCCTCCAATGCTAAATTTACGATTCCCCGATGTCTAAGAATGTGTCCTACCAAGCGATCCCTTCTTTTAGTCAGGGTATGCCAAAAATTCCTTTTCTCACCAATTCTGTTCAGTACCTCTTCATTAGTTATGCGATCTACCCACCTAATCTTCAGCATTCTTCTGTAGCACCACATTTCAAAAGCCTCCATTCTCTTCCTGTCCGCACTGCTTATCGTCCATGTTTCACTCCCGTACAAGGCAACACTCCACACAAATGCCTTCAGAAAAGACTTCCTTACCCTTAAATTAATATTCGATGTTAGCAAATTTCTCTTTTTCAAAAATGCTTTTCTTCCCATTGCCATTCTGCATTTTATATCCTCTGTACTGCGACGATCGCATGTTATTTTACTACCCAAGTAACAAAACTTATCTACCACCTTCATTGTTTCGTTACCTAATCTAATTCCTTCAGCATCGCCTGATTTTCTAAGACCGCATTCCATTATTTTTGTTTTGCTCTTGTTAATGTTCATTTTATATGCTCTCTTCAACACGCTGTCCATTCCATTCAACTGCTCTTCCAGGTCCTTTGCTGTCTCTGACAGAATTACAATGTCATCAGCAAAACGCAATGTTTTTATTTCTTCCCCCTGAACTTTAATCCCTATTCCAAATTTTTCCTTGCTTTCCTTCACCGCCTGCTCGATGTACAAATTGAACAACATTGGAGAAAGGCTACAACCCTGTCTTACTCCCTTCCCAACTGATGCTTCCCTTTCATGTCCTTCGAGTCTAATAACTGCGGTCTGGCTTTTGTACAAGTTGTAAATAACTCTCCTTTCCCTGTATTTTATCCCTGCTGACTTCAGAATTTGAAAGAGTGTATTCCAGTCAACATTGTCAAATGCTTTCTCCAAATCTACAAAAGCTAAAAATGTAGGTTTGCCTTTTCTTAATCTATCTTCTAAGATAAGACGTAAAGTGAGTATTGCCTCCCGGGTTCCTATGTTCCTCCTGAATCCAAACTGATCTTCCCCGAGATCAGCTTCTACCAGCTTTTCCATTCTCCTGTAGATAATTCGTGTTAAAATTTTGCAACCATGACTTATCAGACTGATGGTTCTGTAATTTTCACACCTGTCTGCACCCGATTTCTTTGGAATGGGGATTATTACATTTTTCTTAAAGTCTGAGGGCATTTCGCCGGTCTCATACATCCTACACACCAGTTCAAATAGTCTTGTCATGGCTGGCTCTCCCAGATACTTTAGTAGCTCTGAGGGTATGTCATCTACTCCTGGGGCCTTGTTCCGACCTAGGTCTTTCAAGGCTCTGTCAAATTCATCTCTCAGTATAGTATCTCCTATTTCATCTTGATCGACTTCCTCTTCCGTTCCTACAATAGTGTCTCGAAGTTCATTTCCTTTGTAGAGCTGCTCTATGTACTCTTTCCACCTTTCAGCTTTCCCTTCTTTGCTGAGAACTGGTTGCCCATCTGAGTTCTTGATATTTGTAGAGCTGTTTTTCTTATCTCCAAATGTTTCTTTTATTTTCCTGTAGGCGGTATCTACTTTTCCCCTTGCTATACATTCTTCTACAGATTTACATTTGGCTTCTAGCCACTCCTGCTTAGCCGTTTTGCACTTCCTGTCAATCTCATTTTTTAGTCGTCTGTACTCCATTTTGCCTGTTTCATTTACTGCATTTTTATATTTTCTCCTTTCATCAATTAACTGTAGTATTTCCTGTGATATCCATGGATTTTTTGTAGGTCTTGCCTTTCTACCTATTTTGTCCTCCGCTGCCTTCATTATTTCATCTCTCAATGCTACCCATTCCTCTTCTACTGTTTTATTTCCCCCTGTTTCTGTCAATTGTTGCCTAAATCTCCCTCTGAAATTCTCCAGAACTTCACTTTCCTTCAATCTATCTAAGTCCCATCTCCTTATTTTCCTACCTTTCTGCAGTTTTTTCAGCTTCACCCTACAGTTCATGACTAACAAGTTATGGTCAGAGTCTATATCTGCCCCTGGGTATGTCCTGCAGTTTATAACCTGGTTCCGGTACCTATGTCGTACCATTATAAAATCTATCTGATACCTTCCGGTGTCTCCTGGTCTCTTCCACGTATACAACCTTCTTTTGTGATTCTTAAACCACGTGTTTGTTACGATTAAATCATGTTCCGTGCAAAATTCTACCAGGCGACTTCCTCTTTCATTCCTCCTGCCCAGTCCATATTCACCTATTATTTTTCCTTCTCTTCCTTTTCCTACTACCGAATTCCAGTCTCCCATCACAATTAAGTTTTCCTCTCCCTTAATTGTCTGAATAATTTCCTTTAGCTCCTCATATATTTCTTCGATCTCCTCATCATCGGCAGAGCTAGTTGGCATATAAACCTGTACTACTGTTGTCGGTGTTGGCTTCGTATCTATCTTGACAATGATAATGCGATCACTGTGCTGCTCATAGTAGTTTACCCGCATTTCTATTTTCTTATTCATTATCAGTCCTACTCCTGTGATACCCCCAACTGATTTTGTATTTATAATCCTGTAGTCACCTGACCAGAAATCCTGTTCATCCTGCCACCGAACTTCACTAATCCCCACTATATCTAACTTCAACCTATCCATTTCCCTTTTTAAATTTTCTAATTTTCCTACTCGATTAAGGGATCTAACATTCCACGCTCCGACCCGTAGAATGCCAGTATTGTCTTTCCTGATGATCACATCCTCCTGGGTAGTCCCCGCCCGGAGATCCGAATGGGGGACTATTTTACCTCCGGAATATTTTACCCGAGAGGATGCCATCATATGTTCATACAGTAGAGCTGCATGTCCTCGGGAAAAAGTAACGGCTGTAGTTTCCCCTTGCTTTCAGCCGTTCGCAGTAGCTGTGTGGCAAAGCAACATTAGCTGATGTTACAAGGCCAGCTCAGTCAATCATCCAGACTGTTGCCCCTGTAACTACTGAAAAGGCTGCTGCCCCTCTTCAGGAACCACACGTTTGTCTGGCCTCTCCACAGATACCCCTCCGCTGTGGTTGCACCTACGGTACGGCTATCTGCATCGTTGAGGCACGCAAGCCACCCCACCTCGGCAATGTCTGTGGTTCATGGGGGTGGAGCGGTAAAAAACAAACAATAACATCATTAGGCGACAGCAATGGTAATACTACCGATGACAGTAATGCTGAAGCAAAATTACTAAACACAGCATTCCGAAATTCGTTCACCAAAGAAGACGAAGTGAACACTTCAGAATTCGAACGAAGAACAGCTGGCAGCATGCGAAATTTAGAAGTAGATGTTCCTGGAGTAGTAAAACAACTTAAGTCACTAAACAAAAACAAATCTGCGCCAGACTGTATACTAGATTCGTCTCAGATCATGCTGATACAATAGTTCGATACTTAGCTATCATATACAACCAATCACTCAGCGAATGATCCGTACCCAAAGAATGAAAAGTTGCCCAAGTCACTCCAATATTCAAGAAAGGCAATATGAGTGATCCCCAAAATTACAGGCCCATCTTATTGATATCGATTTTCAGTAGGATCTTGGAACATATAATTTGTTCTAACGTTATGAAATACCTCGAAGAGACGACCTATTAACAAATAGTCAACACGAATTCAGAAAGTATCGCTCTTGAGAACACAGCTTGCCCTTTATTCACATGAAGTGATAAGTGCCATCGACAAGGTACCTCAGATCGATTCCATATTTCTGGATTTCCGGAAGGCTTTTGACACTGTACCTAACAAGCGGCTACTAATGAAATTGCGTGCTTATGGAATATCGCCCCAATTGTGCGATTGGATTCACGATTTCCAATCAGAAAGGACACAGATCTTGGTAATTGACGGTAAGTCATGGAGTAAAACAAAAGTGATATCTGGCATTCCCCAGGGAAGCGTTGTAGATCCCCTACTCTTCCTTGTGTTTATAAACGGTTTAAGAGACAATCTGAATAGCTCTCTTAGACTGTTCGCGGATGATGGTGTCGTTTATCGGTTAGTGAAGTCAACAGAGGTTCCAAAGCGATTTAGACAAAATTTCTACATGGTGCGAAAATTGGCAATGAACACTATACCACGTCGCTTTTAGGACATTCAATTGAGAATAATATTTACATCGCCATGAAAAATTTGCAATTTACCGCTAAACTAAAGTATAAAAATAAAATAAATATTAATAAGACAGTTTTCCTTGCAAACTGTGTAATCGTCGACTACAACATGAAAATCGCGTGACGAAGATAGGTTAACTTCCGATGTCAGCAGACGACCGTTCAATCAAAACATTCTCCTCGAGAAAGCTTGACGTGAGTTTGACGTGACGTGAAGGACAGTGTGAATGCCGCCTTTAGAAATACATCGTGGAATACATTGGGATCATAATCTTTGACAAAAGGCAGAACATACGTAAATAGGAAGGAAAATGGCGGTCTAACTGGAGCCACAGCCTAACATACACAGGCACGACACTTCCACTGATTTTTGTTATATGTCACGACAACAGCGCTCCAAGTGGCTGGCGAGGTACATTTCTGAATACGATATCAGATGAGTGTGGACAGTGTCGTTTAAATTGATTACATCATACTTTTTACAACGGAGAAGGTACCTAATGCAATAAAAATAGGCAATAACCAGAAAATAACTCCACGTTTGGCTTTATGGGGTTTCCTAAGAAACATTGGAGGGTTTGAAACAGTACTTTGCAGGACGTTTATTTAAGATTATCTTGAAATCTACGACTATTTAATCCAGAATTACATTTTCTATTAATAACAAAAATGGCTAATAAAACAACAGAAGACCCAACCATCTACTGAAAGACGTCGTTTTTCTACTCAGAAACGTCAGGATTTCATCACTACAATTCCAGCCAAATCAGTAAGTGTTGAAGATAAGAAACTTATGTGGAATGTATTATCTACATTATTAAATGGTCCACTACAGCAGTAGCTGAAGAAAAATCGTCACAAACGAGACAATAAAACATCGGAAGCTAAATTTCAGTTTCCGAACAATGCAGAAACCAATTCCACCGTTATTACTACATCTGAATCACAAACAGCATGAAAGTTCAAGAATTCCGTGTTATAATCAAAAGAAATTATACTCAAAAGTATATGGGTATAAAACGAAGTCGAGTGAAGTGTAAAAATGTTCTAATCCTTAGCTCCATATCGAAATTTTACACGTCAAAGAAAGACCACAATAGGAATTAATGTTTCTCGTTTGTTTCTCACTTTCAGCGGAGTAGGCCGCAAAGTATACACATATTCGTAAATGTTTCCTTATGAATAAGTTGTTCTTTTTTACCACTGAATAAGGGAAATTAGGCTACTTTTACATTTATTTCTCGATGATTTGTCTCTCGATATTTTACTAATGTTTGGAACACAAAAAGTACAGAAACTATTTGGTTAATTATGTAGAAAAGTAATTACAAACAAATATTTCTCTTACGGCATCTTGCCCACCACCAGGAGCGCTAGTGTCGTTGCAATGTCAGTTGGTAACGACTTTCACAGCAGTGAGTGTCGCGACTGTGTATGTTAGCCCAAAGAAGTTGTAAAATAAACTAGACTCCCTAAAGGCGCTGCTGTCGCAGAATAATTTGAACCTTCGGCCGGCCGCCATGATAGTGACAAGCGTCAGATAAAACGAATGTCGTTAGAAGATAAATCGTGCATTATATAGCTACTGAGGGAAGTATATTCAGTTTGAAGTCAAGTCTGTACTGTTTGACTATTACAGTGTACATGAAGCACGATGTTGAAGAGCTGCTCAGCGTGTAACTGCATAAATCGATTTAAGAAAGGAATAAAAAGAAGGAATACTGTCTTCCCACCTAAATTGGCCAGGAATACAACTAGCCCACCTACTTGTGTTCAGAGATAGTTAAGGCAATATAGGATTTCGAACGAAATAAATAGCAGGTTTTTACAATACTGGTAGCTCTTAAAAAGGAGCTATTTTAGGCAGTACTGGTGGAGAGGAAGTTCAAAAAGTTTCATTTTATGATTGTGTAAAATAACTATTGGGGTCACGAGATCAGTTGCCTCATTCCAGTTCGCATTTTTCTTTATGAAATTAATATTAGCAATTTGTAACACACAATTTAAAGGTCATCTGCTTTACAAATAGATATAACGACTGGAAGTGGTTTGCAGAACTGTGTGTAGTTCCATATATGAATGACACTTAGCCACACTGCCTACACATTGTGAAGTTGAACCCAATGTCTATAGATGCTGACTTTTGAGAAGTTCACGCAACTGTAAGGTATTTCGCTTACACAATTAAGATTGCTAATCGTCGCGCTAGTTACCCTAACGCTAATGTTAGATGCACTTACTTAAGAAAATGTTATGGTATACTTCGTGTTCTTATAAGAATTTGTTAGTGGCTGGTTTCTGTATTCACAAAGTAAGATGCTATTTTACAGATATATCTGATGAGATGCTTCTTTTTCACAGTCGATTTTAATATTAGTTGTTTCAGGCAGCCCTGTTGCATTTTTGAGGCTACAAAATATCTAAATGTTGGAGAATATTCAAAAACGTAAAGTGTTGTGAAACTCTTCCGAAATTAATGTTTGTACAAAAGCTTTAACATTTTAGAAAATACTGATAAAGTGCCAGAAAATCGTGTCTCATGGTAAATTCCGTTCATATGCTACACTCAGAACGCTAACAAAACTTAATGTTATAATTATGTTTAGTTAGGAAGAAGAAACGCTGTTGGCCGATTTCTAAAGGGTTGTACCAAAAATAAGGCTCCCATATTTTTTACAAATAGAAAACATTTTTTATTGTTATTAATTTATACATCGTTGTCAAGCTCACATGTTTGTCTGTTTTTCAACATAGTATCTCCATTTGTTTCGACACACTTTTGAAGACGGTGCTCCAATTTTGTATTCCTAAGTCGAAGTCTCCTGACAAACCATTGAGGAAGTGTTCTGTAAAGAATCTTTCAATTGTGCCGTGGAAAGCTTCAGGAATGCGTTCAACAAGTTGACGGACAGTGACCCTCCGATCTTTGAGCAGCTTACTGTTGATCTTCTGGACAATCGCATCCGAAACCGGCGGTCTTCCACTCCGTTCTTCATCGTGAACTTCCGTACGACCCTTAGCAAAAGCCCTGCACCAATTGCGGACTGCTGAACGGACATGCACTCTACACCATAAACCTCAGTCAGCTGCTGATCAATCTCCACGGGCGGTATCTTCCTTGCGTGGAGAAACCGGATTATTGCTCGAACCTCGCCTTGGCGAGTGCGGCGATCAACACTTGCATCTCTGACGGCTGCCAAGACAACACTGAGCGACGTAGCGAAACGCGGACGGGCGGGCTCTAGAGTGGGGGACCTGCTTCACACAGCACTGTTGTCGAATATCGTATAAATTTACACGCAACCGATAGTTTCTGTATATTCAAAGAGTCTGAAGCTGTTTTGTAGATAGGTATTTAAATGAGACATAGTTTTCGCGACTTTGCTCGAATGAATACACCCCCTAACAAAAGAGTCTTACGCACATTTAGAGTTCGCGTGGAAGTTTGCCACCATAATGGCCGCCAGGGCGCTCTTCAATTGGCCCGCTGTTCGCGGTCGGCCGCTTACGGAATTGTAGGGGCTTGATGTCAGACTGTGCGGGAGCGATGACTGCAGCAGACAGCTGCTAGCTCGCACATGCGTGGTGAACCCACTAGTATCGAATTTAGGACTAGCCCTATTTCTTTATCACTACGATTAAGGGGCGTCTACATCTACATCTACATGTACATTGACATACATACTCCGCAATCTAAGGTGCGTGGCGGAGGGTACACTGTACCACTACTAGGCATTTCCTTTCCTATTACACTCCCAAATAGAACTAGGAAGAAAAAAAGAATGCCTATATGCCTCCGTACGAGCTCGAATGAATACACCCCCTAACAAAAGAGTCTTACGCACATTTAGAGTTCGCGTGGAAGTTTGCCACCATAATGGCCGCCAGGGCGCTCTTCAATTGGCCCGCTGTTCGCGGTCGGCCGCTTACGGAATTGTAGGGGCTTGATGTCAGACTGTGCGGGAGCGATGACTGCAGCAGACAGCTGCTAGCTCGCACATGCGTGGTGAACCCACTAGTATCGAATTTAGGACTAGCCCTATTTCTTTATCACTACGATTAAGGGGCGTCTACATCTACATCTACATGTACATTGACATACATACTCCGCAATCTAAGGTGCGTGGCGGAGGGTACACTGTACCACTACTAGGCATTTCCTTTTCTATTACACTCCCAAATAGAACTAGGAAGAAAACAAGAATGCCTATATGCCTCCGTACGAGCTCGAATGAATACACCCCCTAACAAAAGAGTCTTACGCACATTTAGAGTTCGCGTGGAAGTTTGCCACCATAATGGCCGCCAGGGCGCTCTTCAATTGGCCCGTTGTTCGCGGTCGGCCGCTTACGGAATTGTAGGGGCTTGATGTCAGACTGTGCGGGAGCGATGACTGCAGCAGACAGCTGCTAGCTCGCACATGCGTGGTGAACCCACTAGTATCGAATTTAGGACTAGCCCTATTTCTTTATCACTACGATTAAGGGGCGTCTACATCTACATCTACATGTACATTGACATACATACTCCGCAATCTAAGGTGCGTGGCGGAGGGTACACTGTACCACTACTAGGCATTTCCTTTTCTATTACACTCCCAAATAGAACTAGGAAGAAAACAAGAATGCCTATATGCCTCCGTACGAGCTCGAATGAATACACCCCCTAACAAAAGAGTCTTACGCACATTTAGAGTTCGCGTGGAAGTTTGCCACCATAATGGCCGCCAGGGCGCTCTTCAATTGGCCCGCTGTTCGCGGTCGGCCGCTTACGGAATTGTAGGGGCTTGATGTCAGACTGTGCGGGAGCGATGACTGCAGCAGACAGCTGCTAGCTCGCACATGCGTGGTGAACCCACTAGTATCGAATTTAGGACTAGCCCTATTTCTTTATCACTACGATTAAGGGGCGTCTACATCTACATCTACATGTACATTGACATACATACTCCGCAATCTAAGGTGCGTGGCGGAGGGTACACTGTACCACTACTAGGCATTTCCTTTCCTATTACACTCCCAAATAGAACTAGGAAGAAAAAAAGAATGCCTATATGCCTCCGTACGAGCTCGAATGAATACACCCCCTAACAAAAGAGTCTTACGCACATTTAGAGTTCGCGTGGAAGTTTGCCACCATAATGGCCGCCAGGGCGCTCTTCAATTGGCCCGCTGTTCGCGGTCGGCCGCTTACGGAATTGTAGGGGCTTGATGTCAGACTGTGCGGGAGCGATGACTGCAGCAGACAGCTGCTAGCTCGCACATGCGTGGTGAACCCACTAGTATCGAATTTAGGACTAGCCCTATTTCTTTATCACTACGATTAAGGGGCGTCTACATCTACATCTACATGTACATTGACATACATACTCCGCAATCTAAGGTGCGTGGCGGAGGGTACACTGTACCACTACTAGGCATTTCCTTTTCTATTACACTCCCAAATAGAACTAGGAAGAAAACAAGAATGCCTATATGCCTCCGTACGAGCTCGAATGAATACACCCCCTAACAAAAGAGTCTTACGCACATTTAGAGTTCGCGTGGAAGTTTGCCACCATAATGGCCGCCAGGGCGCTCTTCAATTGGCCCGTTGTTCGCGGTCGGCCGCTTACGGAATTGTAGGGGCTTGATGTCAGACTGTGCGGGAGCGATGACTGCAGCAGACAGCTGCTAGCTCGCACATGCGTGGTGAACCCACTAGTATCGAATTTAGGACTAGCCCTATTTCTTTATCACTACGATTAAGGGGCGTCTACATCTACATCTACATGTACATTGACATACATACTCCGCAATCTAAGGTGCGTGGCGGAGGGTACACTGTACCACTACTAGGCATTTCCTTTTCTATTACACTCCCAAATAGAACTAGGAAGAAAACAAGAATGCCTATATGCCTCCGTACGAGCTCGAATGAATACACCCCCTAACAAAAGAGTCTTACGCACATTTAGAGTTCGCGTGGAAGTTTGCCACCATAATGGCCGCCAGGGCGCTCTTCAATTGGCCCGTTGTTCGCGGTCGGCCGCTTACGGAATTGTAGGGGCTTGATGTCAGACTGTGCGGGAGCGATGACTGCAGCAGACAGCTGCTAGCTCGCACATGCGTGGTGAACCCACTAGTATCGAATTTAGGACTAGCCCTATTTCTTTATCACTACGATTAAGGGGCGTCTACATCTACATCTACATGTACATTGACATACATACTCCGCAATCTAAGGTGCGTGGCGGAGGGTACACTGTACCACTACTAGGCATTTCCTTTTCTATTACACTCCCAAATAGAACTAGGAAGAAAACAAGAATGCCTATATGCCTCCGTACGAGCTCGAATGAATACACCCCCTAACAAAAGAGTCTTACGCACATTTAGAGTTCGCGTGGAAGTTTGCCACCATAATGGCCGCCAGGGCGCTCTTCAATTGGCCCGCTGTTCGCGGTCGGCCGCTTACGGAATTGTAGGGGCTTGATGTCAGACTGTGCGGGAGCGATGACTGCAGCAGACAGCTGCTAGCTCGCACATGCGTGGTGAACCCACTAGTATCGAATTTAGGACTAGCCCTATTTCTTTATCACTACGATTAAGGGGCGTCTACATCTACATCTACATGTACATTGACATACATACTCCGCAATCTAAGGTGCGTGGCGGAGGGTACACTGTACCACTACTAGGCATTTCCTTTCCTATTACACTCCCAAATAGAACTAGGAAGAAAAAAAGAATGCCTATATGCCTCCGTACGAGCCCTAATTTCTCTTATCTTGCCTTTGTGATCACTACTTGAAATGTAAGTAGGCGGCTGCAAGATCGTACTACACTCTGCTTCAAATTCCGGCCCTCTAAATTTCCTCAACAGAAATTAACGAAAAGAACGCCGTCTTTTCTCCAGCAATCCCCAATTGAATTGACGGAGCATTTCCGTGACACTCGCGCATTGGTCGAATCTACCAGTAACAAACATAGCTGCTCACCTCTGAACTGCTTCTATGTCTTCCTTTAAACTGATCTGCTGCGGGTCTCAAACACTTGAGCAATACTCATCTCGTGGTCGTACAAGCGTTTTATACGTGGTCTCCTTTACAAATGAAGTACATCTTCCCAAAATTCTCCCAATAAACCGTAGTCGGCTGTCCGCCTTACTCACAACTGTCTTTACATTTTCGTTCCATTTCATATCGCTCTGGAATGTTACGCCTAGATATTTGAACGACGCCACTGCATCAAGACGCTCACTACTAATGCTGTATTCGAACATTATGCGATTGTTTTTCCTACTCATGCGCATCACCTTACATTTTTCTACGTTCACAGCTAGCTGCCATTCTTCGCTCCAACTAGAAATTTTGTCTAAGTCATCCTGTATGCTATTACAGTCAGTTAAAGGCGACACCCTCCCATACACCACAGCATCATTAGCAAACACCCGAAAATTACAAGTTACTCTGAAACTTCCTGCCAGATAAAAATTGTGTGCCGGAACCGGCTGTGGCTAGGCCATGTCTCCACCATATCCTTTCTTCCAGGAGTGCTAGTCTTGCAAGTTTCGCAGGAGAGTTTCTGTGAATTTTGGAAAGTAGGAGGCAAGGTACTGGCGGAAGTAAAGTTGTGAGGCGGCATTGTGAGTCGTGTCGGGATAGCTCAGTCGGTAGAGCGCTTGCCCGCGAAAGGCAAAGGTCCCAGGATCGAGTCCCGGTCCCGGCACACAATTTTAACCTGTCAGGAAGTTTTATATCAGCGCACACTCCGCTGCAGAGTGAAAGTTTCAGTTACTTTCAGAGTGAAAGTTTCAGTTACTCTGTCCATCAGATCATTTATATAGATAGAAAATAATAGCGGTCCTATCACACACCCCTGGGGCACGCCTGACCAGACACTCGTATCTGATGAACACTCGCCGTCGATCAAATGTTCAAATGTTTGTAGAGCTTATGGGACTTAACTACGAGGTCATCAGTCCCTAAACTTACAAACTACTTATGAACTAGCTACAACTAAGGACGGCACAAATATCCATGTCCGAGGGGGGATTCTAACCCCGACCGTAGTGGCCGTGCAGACCGTGACTGAAGCGCCTCAGTCCCCTCGGCCACCGCGGCCGGCCTCGCCGTCGAGAACAACTAGCGCGATCATACTAGTGAAGCCGTTCAGACGACAGATGGGCGCCATTAACGCAACTGCTTATCAGTCTATTACAAGTCGGTTCATCGTTTAAAAAGAGCTTTAGGCGGGATCGTTGTGCAGCGCCGCCTGCCCCTGGATGCGCGGCGGGCTGCATCAGGATGCTGTGCGCGCCTCACCGGCGCCACATCCGCTCCCCCCGATCACATCGCCGACACGCGCCACCCCCCCCCCCCCCCTTCCCCAGCCTGAATCCCGCGACAATCACGGTGTGTCCCGTGCTGCTGCTGCGGTTCGCCCGCAGAACAATGCGCCGTAATGCGTCGCTAAACGCCCGGCCGCGCGTGCGCCGGCCTTTGTGGTTGCGCCCACTCGCCATGCCCAGGCCGTAGTGCGGACAGCGACGCCCGCCGCGGAAGCCCTCGCCGCAGCTTCCTCGCACTCGGAGAAAGCGGCGACAGTTCGTGGAACAGCGCCCCGTCTTTCTGCATGACAATGCGCGACGTCACACCGCTGCTGCTGTCCAGCCCCTCCTGCGCCGCTAGCAAAAGAGGCTCTGTGATTACGATGATTACGATCTCTCTGCAAAAGTAAAGCAGGAATCTAATAAGATAATATCTATTCCATCTACGGGACATCAACTGCAAACAGTGACGAACTCAGGGGAGGCGGCTATGGGAATGGAGGCCCCCCTCCCTTTCCAGAGCATGAAGCTTTTTTTTATGTTCTTACAGAAGTTTCCAGCCAAAATCGCGTTTTTTTTTTTTTTTTTTTTTTTTTTTTTTTTTTTTTTTTTTTTTTTTTTTTTTTTTTTTGCTGTAACATGTGATCATAGAATCTCCGAGAGAAAGTTTCAATCATATCTTTATCGTTAGGCTATGTAAAACGAAAGTACAGTATGTAAAAGGAAAGGTTAGCTTCACAGATAAATCTTTGTATAGCTTATGAGACTTAACTACGGGGTCATCAGTCCCTAAACTTACAAACTACTTATGAACTAACTAATACTAAGAACGGCACAAATATCCATGCCCGAGGGGGGATTCGAACCCCCGACCGTAGTGGCCGCGCAGACCTTGACTAGAGCGCCTCAGTCCCCTCGGCCACCGCGGTCGGCAGCTTCACAGATACTCATTATTTTAAACCATTACGATAGATTACTTTTTTTGTCGTTCGTTTTCACCACAAACATACTGATCAGTTTACCGACTATTGACCATCTTAGTAAAAAGCTATTGTTTTCTACATTCTTTCTATTTCCCTTGCGCTGTGTCTGTTTCCTGCTTCCCCACTGTCTATCTTTTGGTGCTCCCTCTATCTAATCTCTATTTGAAACAATCAAGTGCCATTACTAACCCTCCGGTCCTTGCCGTCCCGGTTTTTAGTAAGGATTTTGTGGGACAAACGGATGCCACCCATTCCGGCTTTCCTGTGGTCATTAAACCGTTAATGGCGTTGTAAAAACAAATTGTTTACTCCATATTCGCTGTGAATTTCTTAAACGGTGTTTGTGTCTCCTGAGGAGGGACCTGTCAACGCGTAACCGGGAATGGATTCGAAAGATTAGGTTATTTAAAATTTGTTGTGAATTCTTTAATGGTATACGTGATTCCAGTGAGGGGGGCCTTTGCTTGATTTTTGAAGATTTAAACTACTCAAATTTCTTGTAAGATTCTTTAATTGTTATAGTGTTGACAGTAAATCCTTTATATTGTCAAATGTAATTGTTTTAAAAATATTAACCATAATTGTTGTAAATCTTTTGTGTATTTAAGCTTCCGGTATATTGTTCAATGCATGCTTGTGTAATCGGGATCTCTGAAATAAAGGGTTAAACAACTGTATCGCTTTCACACCAGTTAAAGTTTGATCCGCTCTAAGGGCTCCCTCCTTAAGCAGAAGGGTGGGTTTCAAATGACCTAATCTGGTTAGCGCTCCGAGAACACGACGTCTCAGGGTATCTTGTAAATCGGGTACAGATGCTGTATGTTGAACCATAAAGCTATGTTCAAGTAGCTGCAGATGCATCTGACTTTCACATCACCATTGGTGTCCACCACGGCTCGGCTTTATCACCACTGTTGTTTATTCTTGTGATGGACACTGTCACATCAGACCTGCACATGCCACTACCATGGACACTTCTCTATGCTGATGATGCCATACTGGTTGCAGAGAACATCTGATCTCCAGTGCCAAACACAAGAGTGGAACGATCGACTCGCACAATATGGCCTGCGGCTCAACAAGACGAAAACTGAGTACATGCCATCAGACCCAAGAGATTTGGGAACATTTACGTTGGTGGAAAAGTTCTACCACGAGTACCCAAATATATCTCGGTTCTTTAATCAGCAGCGATGGCCAACTAACAGACGAGGACAATATAAGGACACAGTCAGTGAGGATGAAGTCGCGGATGACAACAGGAGTGACCTGCGATCGTCAGATGAAGGACAACCTGAAGTCAAAGATCTATCGGTCTCTCACTCTCTATGGTACCGAGTGCTGGCCAGCTACAAGACAGAACGACAAATGGGGGTCATGGAGACGAAGATGCTTAGATGGACAGGTGGCTTCACTCGACTGGATCACGTTTCAAACTACACCATCAGGAAACGTTTTGGAATTGCACCCATCCAAGAGAAAATGCGGGAAAGTCGTCTGCGATGGTTTGGACATGTACTACGTGCAGATGACAATAGCGAAGGCAGCTTACTCAATGGAGGTCTTCGGAAGGAGACTCAAGGGACGTCCAAGGCAGCCATGGGCCGAAAGCTGTAAACCTACATCTAGACACGGCCCATGATCGAACAAAATGGAGACAGCGAATCCACTCAGCGGACCCTGCCACCAGGTGGGACAAAAGCTAAAGAATAGTGTTAAAAAATCGAGAGCAATTTTCAAGCTGCAATTTGCCTGTTCATAATGAACAATTCTGTTTTATTACTACACTTTCTGTGTTGTACATTTGCAATATATTACTGTTTAGGTGTACTTACTTTCTGATCTGCTTAGTATTCTTCCGATATTCGACTTTATAGATGTGCCACAAACCCCTTTTCAATTTTTGTTGCACAGAAACAGCACACTATGGCCCTTGTTGTCAGTTGATGACATTCTGTATGTCGAAAACCTAAATGTATGGTCAAACTTATATTTTACTTAAACATCCTGAAAGTACGTTTCCTACTTTAAACTTCAGTACGACTAAAAATAAAAGAAGGTGAAAAGGGAAGTGCAACTATTTAATATGAATTGCAAGGTACTTTGTGTCAAATAACTGTAGTAATGACTCTTAAATTAGAGGAAGGTTAGAGTTGCATGTCGCGTCAGTGTCGTGGTCATTAGAGAGAGAGGGAGAGGAGACGGACAGAGAGAAAGAGAGAGAGAGAGAGAGAGAGAGAGAGAGAGAGAGGAGGGAAGAGTCCAAGGACTAACAAAATAATGACAAATACCTAAACAACGCCAGCTTTTAAGCTAGGCAATACAGAGGAACAGTAAGAAAAAGGGATAGAGAAATTGGAAGTGACGGGCTTAGAGGTTACTGGAAGAAGCGGAAGGCTTTACATTGGAAATAATAACAGGAAATGTTTACAGCTATCTCAGTGTGTCATGAACTTGTGAAGAGAACAGGTGTCATGCATGAAGACCAACTCTAATTTCATAGAGTGAGCTAGTTCTAAGGGGACAAGTTGTACCCTTCCAAGTGGTGGCATGATCCTTTCAGAGGATGCCACACAAGTTGTACGTGCTGCAAAACTTGTGCAACGATGCTGGTTTCACTGGTCACGGGAACATTCTTACACCAGTAGATGAAGTTCTGGACGTCCACGCAGCACAGACGTTCGGCAAAATCGTGGTACTGTAAATGCAGCAGTGGCAGATCGTACAGCTACCATAGCACTGATATGAGGGTTTGTGAGCACAGAAGTGTCAACTGCAACCAACTGGTTACTAGCGGTGGAACTACGGGCACTGGCATCTGTAGCCCATCTCCCCTCACGCCACAGCATCGACGTGCACGGCTCGACTACTGCCACCAGAGGATCATTTGGAGGATGGAATGCCAGGGCGCCAGTCACGGTGTGCACGGCCACTACGGTCGGAGGTTCGAATCACCCTTCGGGCATGGATACTTGTGCTGTCCTTAGTATTAGCTAGTTCATAAGTAGTTTGTAAGTTTAAGGACTGATGACTGAACATTTTTTGGAATGCAAGGTCGTGGTCTTCAGCGATGCCATAAGCGATGCTATTTGCCATAACGCCGGTGGTCAACAAACGTCGAAGTGCAACTTCAAGAAGAGGCGATAAGTCGCTCCACAGTACTTCGGCCCCAGGGAGGAACCATAATCTCTTTACCTCTTTGCCTGCTTCGCGCGCCGGCCAATAGGAAGAAGGGGGCTGAGCTAGATATAACGGCGCACCACAGCAAAGATCGAGAGTACGGAAGTTTCAGTCAGTACGAGGCAGCCCTAAGAATAGTACAGTTCGAGAAGTTCATCATAGAAGAACCAGGCCTTATGTTTATGCACAAGCCGGAACAGTTTACTATTACGTAGCACATCTATGTAATAGTACCTTAAGTCTGTACCAGCACAAGCACATCAAACTTTTGATTTATTCTGTCAATAAATCCTTTGAGAATTAATCACTGATCTTAGTTGCAGACCTTGCTAGCTTTTCCCCGCAACTTCTACTACAGCGATCAGGGAGACGCAACAAAACCAGTTTCTGCCTGAATAGAAGTGATGATCGTCTCCGCGTACGAAGTGGAGATGCCTAGCAGACGTGCTGCCATTGGCTGGTCGGTACCGAGGCCGAGGAGCTGAGCCCGTCAGCGTGGGCCGCTGGTGAGGTGCCTTGAGCTGCCGGCAGTGCCTGTAATCGCTTCGCTGGCATTCGCGGAGAGTGACGGAGGACGGCAAAAATCCGCCTGCGTTGGCGTCGGCCCTGTGCGTCTGCGTGTGCGTGCCACCAGCTTAGCGCGCTCCCGGGGCGTCGCCGTCTAATTCCACTGCGGCTGGTCATGGTCCTCCGACACACTCCTGCCGAGGGCGTCGCCTCACTGCGAATACATTACGCTACACCGCGATGCGTCGCCCGCAATCGCGTTAGCGGCTGCGGCTGCCAGTTGCAAGTGCTCCGGCGAACGTTGAGGCGCAGCGGCTACGCAGCCAGTCTGTCGCCGATACATCTGCCAATCTCGAAATGTTTTCTCATTCATACAAGGGCATCACCAATAGGCGGCTTTGAATAACCGGACATCACCAGTTGGGATTTTTTGTGATCCCTCAAAGGTCTTTGATTGTGTAAATCATGGGATTCTTCCAGATAAGCTTAAGTATTGTGGTTTAAATCATACTTAACTGGAAGAGTGCAGAAAGTTGAAATAAGCAGTTCACATGATATAGATGAAACAATTAATTTCTCTAACTGGGGAGTTGTCAAATATGGGGTCCCACAAGGTTCAGTCTTGGGTCCTTTGCTGTTCTTAATATGTATTAATGACTTGCCATTCTACATTCACGAAGATGCTAAGCTAGCTCTTTTTGCTGATGATACAAGTATAGCTATCACTTCTGACAAACAGGAATTAACTGACGAAATTGTAAATGATATCTTTCAGAAAGTTATTAAGTGGTTCTCTACAAATGGACTCCCATTAAACTTTGATAAAACCCAGTATACACAGTAAATGGCATGACACCATTAATAAATTTAGACTTTGAACATAAATCTGTAGCTATGGTAGAATATTCAAAAATTTTAGGTGTTTGCATTGACGAGGGACTGAAAAAAAAACAAAACATATTGAAGATCTCTTGAAACGTTTGAGTTCAGCTACGTATACTATCAGGGTCATGGCAAAATTTGGTGATATACATCTCAGTAAATTGGCTTACTATGCCTATTTTCATTCACTGCTTGCATGTGGGATCTTATTCTGGGGCAATTCAACATTGAGTAAAAAAGTATTCATTGCACAAAAGCGTGTAAGCAGAATAATATATATATATATATATATATATATATATATATATATATATATATATATATATATATATTATGTAATTTTCACTGTTACATAGGCCGAATAAAATGTTTATAGTTTTGATGTGGTTGATCTGTAATTCATTTGCTCCAAACCAAGTACGGAGAGTCAGTTGTTCTTCACTTTCTTGCTTGAGTTTATCTAAGAACATGTCAGCTGTTACAAAGGTGATGTCAGCTCAATAAAATATGGATTTATACGGCATTATACTGGGTAAATTACTAACATAAATTAAAGAAAAAAGTGGATGAGCAAATATCGACCCTTATGGCAGCCCCAACATAATGTTAATTTTTTTTGTTTAAAAGTATTATTTATTCCCCACATTAAGGTAAGATGTGATCAGAGAAATCTCTTCACCTTTAACAGTATAAAAGAGTAGCTTTTGTAATAGAATTCTGTGACTGACGGAATCGAAAGATTTAGTCGGGTCTAAAAGTGTGGCATTTACTGACGGTGTCGATTCAAATGCGGACAGAGTGAAGAATAAGATGTTTCCTACACTTTCGCAGTTCACGGGCTAGGTATGAATCCTTACTGAGAATCATTAAGAATATTGTTAGCAGGTATATGCTCCTGTATTTGTAGTTGCAAGCAGTACTCTACTACTTTTGATAAAATGGGTAATAGAGGTTTTTTTCTGTAATTGTGTGACCACTGCCATTTTTAAACATGCTGGGAAGCAACCACTGGTAAATTACAGTTTACAAGTAAGCATAGTGGATGTGGTATTATGTCTCATACTTTTTTAGTTACGAAAGTAGTAAAACCCTAAATATCTTTTACTTTTGAGCTGCTTAGCTTTGCAGTTGACTTCATAATATGACTAAGCAGACCTCTTTCCATTCACATAAAGAATGATTGAGCTCAATATTTTGTATGATAAGTCAGCTTCCTTTGGATCCTCTTCATATCTGTAATTGGACACTTTTACTTCACAGGAAATTATATCACACGCATTAACAAACTAAGAATTAAATTCATCTGGTGTGATGTTATCGTTAGAGTAATAAGCTTTATAATCGTTTCTTCTGCCCAGAGCAATCTTTAAAACATTCCAAGAAGCTTTACACTTGCCATTTAACTCACACTTTACTTCTCTGATTTCTACTCTGATGTAAAAAGCTTTGTCTAAATAATTTTTTATACTTATCATAATAAATCTTAACTATAGTCCAAGGCCTCTGCAAATTAAGTTCCTTTAGAGATGCATATTGTGTTAACGTTTCTGAGCTATTTCCGTCTGTTTTGGGCAACAGGTCACATAAATGTCTGTAAATATATAGATAAAAACAGCAAATGCATTTTCGCATTCAAGCAGGATGTTATAACCATAAAATCATCTGCAGCTGCGTTCTGTAGTTGTAAATATTTTGCTCACTAAGTAGCCTAATTTCCTTTGCTTTGGCATAATGGGATATAGGGTTGTGAATATTTTTATTTTGACGTATGCCTTCATGGTCAGAGAGAAGATATTGAATAACCCTAATTCATACAAATCATTTCGACACTGGTAATTACTTATCAACACAAAATAATCGATATATTCGTTTGTTATTAACACAGTACAGATCATGAGATTTTAGCATATTTAGAAGGTAAAGCTGCTTTGACCTCATTAGCGTAATATCAATGTTTATATTTCAAAAGATTGATATACTATATTCACATAGTTGTTCAAAGTATAGGATCATTTTTCCAAAGCTGGTGATAAATAATTCACTGTCATTATCTGGGGTATGATATATTCATACTATTATATGTTTTGGAAGTAGCGTTGCAGCTGCTTTAAGCGTATTTTCTATGTAGTAATCAGCAATGTTTAAGACACTATATTCCAGATGTAGGCTACTACTAATGTACAAATGTTCAAATGTTTGTAAAGGGAAACTGGGAAATACCTTTGGCTGACACTAAAAGAAAAACTTTTTGTGGTGCTAAGTCCTTCTATTCAAATTCAAATGTTTGTAAAGTTTACGGAACCTAACTGCGGTGTCATCAGTCCCTAAACTTACGAACTATTTATTAACTACCTTATACTAAAGACGGCAAACCTCCATGCCCGAGGGGGATTCGAACCCCAGACGGGGAACGGGCTCTAGCATCGCAGCATAGCGTTTCAATGCGCTCGGCCCTACTAATATATATATCAAGACTCTACCATGTTGTTGTACTTCTCTACGGAAGCCTGCAACCTAATAAAAGCGTGGAGGTACATATAAATCTACTTGGGCTTCTCTTAACCAGTATTCACGAAGACATAATATAGTGTTTTTGTCATTTCCTATAAGAATACTCAGATCATCGATTTTCTTTAAAATATGATATTTATTTGTATGAATAACAGTGATTAATTCTCACAAAATGTTGGAATTAAGTTGTTTGGCAGTTGTAGATGGGTCTGTGTACTTCCCTCGTGGAGTCTTATATTCCTTCAAGTTGGATTATTCGCAGAAGTTGCTAACTTGATGGCACTAGATCAAGGTGCTGGTGCCGAAGGAGATTTGCTGCAGCTGACCATAAAGATCATTGCTTCTTGCTGGTGGTTTTCTTGCCCTGCAATATACCCTTATTGGAGTTTTCTTCGTGCTATTCAAATTCAGGCTGCTTGTTTTTTCATGTTGTTAATATAGTACAAATATCTATCAAGGTTTTCATTTACATGTGGTGTGTTTCCTTTTGCAGACACTTTACTGTGCTGGAAATTCTGTGATGGAGTAGAGGAAAGGAAATATTTTCTTTGCAGGCTAGTATCTGAGCAATATATGCCTGATCTGATTTCACTTCATTTTCTGAACTGGAAAATATTTTTAGTTCATCTTTTATCCCCCATGTGTACTTAGCTGCAACAGCAAGACATCTACATAGATTCAGTTTTCCTCTTTTGTTGAGAGGTAGTCCACGTTTTGTGTAATCATACTTCTGTAACATATTGTTGTTATCCACAACATGGAAATTAGAATTTTATATAGAATATAGAGTTTCCAAATCGGGATTGTTATATCGGTATTTTACTGTACATAATATCAGCCGTGTGTGTTTCATCACAGAAATTAACTTCAAAACTGCAGCACTAAAGTCAACAACTATCACTAGGTCATTCAAATTGAAATATCCAGAGAGTTCACTTGCTTCCTCCACTAAATCCTCAAATCACGCATTGGGTTTAAAATGTTCAAATGTTTGTACAGCTAATGGGACTTATCAGTCCCTAAACTTAAAAACTACTTATGAACTACTTACGACTAGGACGACACAAATATCCATGCCCGAGGGGGATTCGAACCACCGACCGTAGTGGCCGTGCAGACCGTGACTGGAGCGGCTCAGTCCCGTCGATCAGCATTGGGTTTAATTATTGCTGATGCTCTGCAGTTAGAGGATAATACATCATTTGTGACTGCTACACAGCTACCCCCTAAATGTCGGTCAGCCGAAATATGTTGCTACACTCGGCTTCATTGCACCATTTGGAGGCGCCAGTTGTAATCTTCCTTTTAATTCTAGTGATCTCCAGTGGCTTTACGCGTGATTGTAAGGTGGCTGTCTCTTGTTCCTGAGATATTTGAAGCGTATTTGGCAGCAATGTTCTTGTTAGTCGTTGGCTTATTGCAGTCTTTCTTCTTAATCAGTTTCAAATTACTTGAGAAATATTCAGAAACATTTTGCAAGCTATCTTTGCTAAGTGTCTCACGTTCTTCATGTTCACTTTTCTTCAATAAAGCATCATTTCTTTCTTTCAGAACTATCTACTCCTATACTATGTTTTCAAGCTTTAGTCCTAATCCAGTTTTACAGCACAGAGAACTGTTTTTATTTGCTTTGGATGCTCCTTCACGCACCTAATACGATGAACTGTCTTGCGTTTTATACAATGAATACCTTTAGTCGTACGCTTTGTGCAGTAGCTGCGTTTTGAGTGCAGTCCCTGAGCTACACATGCATCACAGATCGACATGGAGGGATAGCAGGCACTTTTATTAGTATTTTTCACTATTTATGTACTTTTATCCACTACATTTTAACGGTATAACTTGGTATACATTTATTGTCACAACCAAGTTTAAAATTTTCACAATTCCCACACTTTTATCACAGATATCAATGCTATTTGTGCAGTTAACGCACTCGAGATGTACATTTGAACGCTATCTTGATGCGTTCCTAACGGGCCCATGGAGGGCCGAAGTCCCGTTACGACATTGTGGTTCAATTCCCACTGAATGTGTGTTGGCCTGTGTCACCCAGGGAAACCCTAATGACGGGCGCTGCGTCAGTCCTGCCGATGGTGGCCGTGCCGCAGAAACGCAGGTGGTCAGTGCAATGCACTTGTCATGCAGTTCACGACTTCCGCGTTCCGATATTGGCAGCAGTGGCACCGGAACGAATGCAATGAGTCTGCACTAATGGTCTGCCATGATTACTCGATAACTGCACTGGAAATTCTCTAGGCAACAGCGAGTATAATATGACATGTAAACACGTGCATATTCTTTTAGACCATTTCTTGTTCTAAAGTATAAGAAATGCGACATCGTTTGTGCTTAAATCGACAAGGGTTCGCAAATCGATTCCGTATTTCTTGATTTCCAGCAGGCTTCTGACAGCGTACCTCACAAACGGCTTTTAATGAAATTACTTGGTTATGGTATATCGCCCCAAATTTGCGATTGGATAGGGGATTTCCTGTCAGAGAGCACACAGTTCATAGTAATCGATGGTAAGGCATCGACTAAAACAGAAGTGATATCGGGCGTTACAGGGTAGTGTTATTGGTACTCTGTTGTTCCTTATTTACATAAACGATTTAGGGGAAAATCTAAGTATCTCTCTTAGGTTGTTTGCAGATGACGCCGTCATTTACCGTCTAGTAAAATCATCTGAAGTTCAAAACCAACTGCAGAACGATTTGAATAAGATATCACTATGGTGTAAAAATTGGCAATTGACTCTAATGAGAAGTGTGAAGTCGTCCACATGAGTACGAAAAGAAATCCGTTAAACTTTGTTTACAAGATAAATCAATCAAAAGTTAAGACCGTAAACTCCACTAAATGCCTAGGAATTACTATTAATTCAGACTTAAACTGGTAAGAACACGTAGATAATGTCGTGGGAAAGGCGAACCAGAGATTGCGTTTTATTGGCAGAACTCTTAAAAGATGCAACAGAACTATAAAAGGAACTGTATACACTAAGCTTGTCCGTCCAATTTTGGAGTATTGCTGCCCAGTGTGGGATCCATATCACGTGGGTTTGACGGAGGATATCGAAAGAGTCGAGAGCAGTGCAGCTCGTTTCGTATTGTCACGATACAGGGGAGACAGCGTTACGGAAATGATACAGGATCTTAGATCTTAGAATCATTACAACAACGGCGCTTATCGCTGCGGCGCGAGCTACTTACAAAACTCCAATTTATGCAAAAATATATTGTTGACTCCTACTTACACAGGTAGAAATGATCATCAGAATGAAATACGAAAGATCACAGCTCGAACGGACAGATTCAGATGTTCTTTCTTCCCGCGCGCTGTTCGAGAATGAAATGGGAGATAAATAGTATAATGGTGGTTCGATGAACCCTCTACCAGGCACTTAAATGTGATTTGCAGAGTTTCCCATGTAGATGTGTCTGCTACGGTATTTCTGTTGCGCTTCCTACAAATATTCTATATGAAACAACGTGTTAGCTTTTCTTGGGGTGACAAGTAACATTAAAAGCGGTGGATTAACAAGTGGTGAAAGTTACTTCGCAGATGATTTTGGGTAGAAATAAAGCTAGCAATACTGACCGTACATCCGCCATGAAACCAGTTGACTCCAAAACCTAAATACTATACCAAAGCTGTACTCTTTTAACTTAGAAAGATTTTTAGCTTCATCTTGTTACTTGTGCACTTATTGTATTATTACGTGACCAACTGTAACAAACAGCATTGGAGTTAAAGAGGTCTACGGACAAACCTGTATATTTTCTTTTCAATCGATAGGGAACATAGTTGCAGCTTTCCTGACCTGTCCTTCTTCCCTTCCTTTCGCTAATTATATACCCATAGTCTTCCCATGATTTATTCTTGGATGGTGCAGCTACCTGCATTGTATTTTATAATTTCGTCGGCTAACAACCAGCATGAAGTGTGAATATTTTGTAGTATTTATTTGTTTTAAAGCCGGTAAAATACTCATTTGTTAAAGTGCTATGCCTCTACGGCTCCTCCGTGGCTTTTATGATCATGTAGCAGAATAACCGATACATTCATTGTATGCAATCGTAGTAGTTACGTTCTGTGATAGCTACAGTTTGAACGGTTGCTAACGCTATATGTTGATGGCAGTTGATTTTCCTCTCACTGAGTTTCTCAATCTAAAACATTTGGCTTCTCATGCATGAGAGCTATATTTTTTGTGTGGTTCGTTTTTATACGTTGTAAGTACTGATGTATACAGAGTATGTATGTTTTTGAGGCATCTTTATAAATTACTCATATTCACGAAATGTATGACAACCCAGAAACACCTGAAACACCTGAAGAAACACTGAAACCTGTGTATTTTGGTGTCTTTTCAGTCTGAGCACAAAGGTGACCACAACTGAATGTCCGAAATGCTCAAACTTATTACAAAGTAACTGGTATCTCCACTGTTAGGATCACTTGCATTGTCACTCATATGTCGCCTATGGTTCATGAACTAGGTCATGACCACAGGAACCCATAGCATGAACCAATCTTGAAATATTTTTAGATATAGGTTGCAGTTCTTATGAGGAGTAGAAGAGGCTTGCTCAGGATAGGGTATTTTGGAGAGCTGCATCAAACCAGTCTCTGGACTGAAGACCACAAAAACAACAATCTAGTACCACGATCAATTAACAATCAAGTTGTTTATTAAGACAATTCCACTTTGAGTAGATGTTGGCACACTGCTGGTGTGTGAAATGTATTGCCAACCTAAAGCTACAATCAGCGTTTGGTTGCAGTGCGGTGCGGGGTGTTGGTGTCCAGTGTGAGGTAACCCTTAAGGTAAGCCTTACATTATAACGAGGAATGAGCTTCATTTTGAAACATATTGTTCGTTTGAACCTGTTTATAGTGAATATGTAGTAATTAACTTCTTATGTGACTTATTTAATTATCGTGATGCACAGTGTATGTAGGTAACTTAACTGTGAAAATTTTCTGTCACTTATTTATTATCTGTATTGTAATTGTTTATGTATATATCATTTTATTTTATTTGTACTTTGTATGTTTTCTATATGACTGTGATTACTTGTTATGTTTCATTTGTCAATGAAAATATTTCTCTATGAATAGTTATCGATATGGCTCCTCAGGTCAGAGACTTTATCGTATAGCAGCGCTCGCCTGTGGGAGAGCAGGCAAGCAGCAGTATCTGCCGCCCCGTGACAATATAAGTAATAAAGTTCAAACTAAGTGAAAGTTATGATTTGTTATAAGTGCAACGATATGAAAGTTTATGTGAAACCAGCGAAGATAAGTGAAGTAAGAATTGATCTTAATAAAACATTTATTCGTTCGTTCTGCTGAGGCAGAAATTCGTTACGTGTTCGGTAACCGTCCTAGACGTCCGAAACGCAGTAGCATCATCGCGGACGCTAACGGTCGTGATTAATTACGCGATTCGCGAAGCATCACGGCGAACTGCTAGCAAGCTGCCAAAGGAGGAGCCACCATCAAAATGATTTCTGTATGAATTTATGAACCATTTATATGACTGCAGAGTACCACGTCGCTGGACTGATAAATAAGATAAGTTAAAAGCTATTGGTTGTAATTTACTGTTAATGCATGTTTAAGTTTTGTTAAAATACAGAAACATTAGACAGTACTTTTGCTATCTTATTTGAACAACTAATTAATCACTCATGATTGGTATGACAATCCTCAATAATGCATGAATAATATTTCTACACAATTTTACAATCAAGTGAGTGTCATTAACTGTTAGAGACTGTGATAATCATTCAGTTGAGACAAGTTTGCTAAAATTGATGGTAGAAGATAACAGACAGTTGCACTGAGTTCAACAATAATAGTCACCGCCACATCTATCCTATAAAGAACCAAACTCGTACTAATGTCGTATGCATAACATTAATTAAGACTGATTTACTTAAATTTCCTATTTGCTTGAGTGAATTAATTTTATCAGATACTGACATGAGTGGTTGGACTGCACCCGCTTGCCAAACACTTGATGTTAAAAATCCTACTATTCATAATTTTCTAAATTATCATTACCATTAGCTTGAGTCGTACGTATTGCACAGACGGAGTAAGTTAATTTCTGATATCTGTGTGTGCACAGTCTCTGTAGGAGATTTTTTAAGGAAAGGAAAGGTGAGTGATCTTTTGAAAAGTTTGTCAGATAGGGCCATAGTATTTGTTAATTACACCAATTGTCTTGCTTAATAATTTCAAAATTTAACTACACCACTTGCACTAATCACGAGTTTAACGTAACCAACCACGAAATTAAGGTCAGGTTTGTTATGTTGCTCAAACATTACAACAACAACCACCACAGTTAATAACACGTAAATCAAAACTTTTTTTTTCCTCCACTCACACTTTTCTTGAATAAAATAAACACCTTTCTCCTATTCATAAAATTATATATATTTGTTTTCCTTACACCAGATATGTAGCGTGTCAGCACACCGCTTGTAGCAATACTGTCCAGTGTTACGGCCTTCCTCCTCTTCTTGCTCGTCAGGCGCAGACGCGACGGTCATTGCCAGCATGGTCAGTCGATCAGCCAATTCTACCGTTAGCACGTGATTACCATGACTGTCAACACTCCTCGTGAGCGGACAAGTACGTGGAACTTCCAGAAGGCGGATACGGTTTGTGCCCCCAGGAAGCGCTGACCAATAACCGCGTCACTCCCGACGGGTCCTCCAGTGACGTCACGGAGGGGAAGCCCCTGTGGCCGCCTCCTGGAAGCACTGCTGCGTGTGGCGCGGCTGACTGTACGCGGACAGCCTGACAAACATGCACTCCGGTTCGCAGAACGCGGGCCTCAATTGGCCTTCAGTTAATGCCTGTCCTACCTTTGTCACTACCCTCTTTTGAAACATCTTCTTTTAATTTGTTCCCAATGATAACGATATTAAAGCTATTTTATCGAGAAAAGACATTTTAAGGGCATGAATAAGTGTCAAATACAACTCGATACTTCCAAAGAAGAAAAGAGCAAGCACTCCGTTCATTACTCTCCACTGCTTCTCTATTGCCAGTTCCTGCTGAACTATTGAAATTGCTGATGGAAACCCGACCACTGACAGTAAAAGGCAAGACTGCAGGTAAGCCTGGGCGCGAATGTCCTGTTAGATCATGCAGTACATGTTTGACGATGGTGGTTGTGGAACCTAAGACTGAGACATTATGTTGTAACATTACTTGTTGTTGTTGCCTGTACGCATTAATGTTAGTCTACGCGATTAAAATATTAAGGATTTTGTTAACATTTCTATCAAAGAAAAATCTGATAAAAAATTGATTAAATACTTTTGACAAGGGTGGATGAAATTAATATACGAAATGATTGAATAGATGAAATGGCGGAATACAGATTGGGGTTGAGGCAACACACAAAAATAACGTTACAGACAAAAATTACGGAAAGTACCCATTGTAGCTTCTTTCTGGAAATGTTAATCACAGCAGCTGAAACTGTTAAGCTCTTGTGATTTAGATATACTTTATGATATTTTCCGCAGTAAAATAATATTCAGACTGTTCGCCTCGTGAACAAAAGATTGATTAGGCAAATAACAAATATTACAAAAAATAAATAAATAAAAAATAAAAATAAAATAAAATAAAATAAAAATCTATAGGACTTTGCGAAACTGTTTATACAAATGCAGGTTCTATCAGGAAGAAAGGTAATGATTTAAAATAATTGATAGGGATTTAATCAAGGCAATACACGAAGCGAAAGTGATGGCGTCTGAACATCGCGTTACGACGGAATATGGAGGAGCCGAAAATCTCAAAGAAAATGAATAATTAAGGAAGGATGGGACATTATTAAATGAAAACAGGGTGGAGACATGGCTCTTAATAAAAGAGGGTATATTTTAAAGCAAAATTTAACAGCACTCACATCGAGAAGCAGTTTGCGTACATGTCCACACTTGATGAGCTCAAACATGAGAGAATGAATGCTCGCAGTTCCGTTCTCTCGATACGGCGGAAGAAACGAAGGACGAGCGGAAAAACCTTTCCAGAAATAAAATATTTGGAGAAGGAGGAAAACACGGCGACAAGCGTCGCTGATTGATAAAAAAATTAATTATGTATCGTTACAATGTGTAATGCAGCAGCATATCTGTTAGACAACGTCTCCGTGTAGGTTTTTAAAGAGGAGTTGTAATTACACTTAATTAGTTTTATTGGCCGATTTCTGGGACTTGGTGCCCTTTGTCAGACATCTGTACAGGAAATCAGCCAGTTATTAGCGGAAAAATAGAGCATGGATTATGTTTTAGGAAAAGTCAGTTACAGAAATATAAAGACAAGTAATATATATATATATATATATATATATATATATATATATATATATATATATAACATTTTATAAGAATTAAAACGGTGATGCAGCAGAGTGCTTTATGTATTTTTGCAGTACTATGGCCGCTCTAAGGGGCCTCACTGCACAGTGCGCGGCTCTTCCCCGTTGGAGGTTCGAGCCCTTCCTCGGGCATGATTTGTATTATCCTTAGCATAAGTAAGTTTAACCAATTACTGGCCATTGTCCCGTTTTTAGGACGAATATATTTTTTTAAATTCTACATGAGCAACGTTACATTTAGCTTTGATTGTGGTTATCTTAAGGATGAATTGTATAATGCCTGGATTTAGGAAATAAATAATTGTTCTTTGATTAGTTACTTTTAGAAAAGGACTTAATTTTCCTGTTTTCTGTACTTTCTGTTAGCTACACTGTTTGTCTGCTGTTGGCTGCTGTACAACAATAAATTGTTATTTTTTGGTTTGGGTGTGTTTATGAGTAGACAGACATCCATGTAAAATTCTATATTTCTCAGATATCCTGAAGTTAATGTAATATCAACTTATTTTATGTGTTCCAATAATGGGACAATAGCATATTACATTAGCAGTATTTTGTTGAGAGTCTTATTAGGGAATAATAGTCTTATATACAAACATTACTATATACATTCTTGAGATCTGATTTGTTTATATTGTGAGAGATTTTTCATGATCTACATTTTACGATTCCAAGAGGAGTAAAATATACCACATGGACTTACATTTGAAGAAATTCTAGTGGAACTGCAAAAGGAGGAAGTGAGTAAATATGAAATTAACCATTTCAGTGTTTCCTTCTTTCAATGCAGGTAAAATATCAGATGAAGGAGATATTAACAAATTATCTCTCAAAAAAAAATAAAAAAATAAATAAATAAATAAAATAAATTGACCGTCTGTAATTTTTGTGCTAATACAGTGAAATTTATTCAAACAACTTTTTCTTTCATGCTACAAAACACAAATGAACAAGTTTTGGCAGGTAATGGGTTAAATAGTTTGTAAGTTTGTAGTTTGATGCCTTAGCTTTTCAAAAATTTTAACATTTGATTTTGTGCAATCACCATTTTAAATTTTGACATTCATCAAAAGTGTTTTTTCATATGTGTCATATTTCTTGACATTATGTTTCTGTTACATCATTTTCAACTTCTCTTAAAAATCTACGTTCTGTTTTTCTGCTGTTTTCCTCTACAAATATCTGAAAAACCGGTCAATAAAAGTAATTAATTGCAGGGGTTTACTGCCATTTTAAAAATCTAGAAATTAACAGTTGCTGATAGACAAAATACTGAATCATCTGAGTTCGTGGACGAACAATTGTACAGCTGGAGAAAGAAGAAAGTTTAGGGTTTAACGTCCCGTCGACAGTGTGGTCAGTAGAGACGGAGCATAAGATCGCATTGCGTGGGTCTATTAAGGAAAATCACAGGAAACCTAAAGCTGGATGGCCGACGGTGGGTTTGAACCGCCGTTCTTGCGAATTCTAGTCCAGTAATTTAACTCCTGCTTAAGCCAGCTCGCTCGGTGTACAGCTCGACGGTGGTCAAGGTGGACAAACACAAGGTAAAGGAAATTAGGGCTTGTACAGAGGCGCATAGACATTCTTTTTCCCCTCCTTCTATTTGGGAGCAGAATAGAAAAGAAAATGCCTAGTAGTGGTTCAGTGTCGCCACGTACTATACGGTGGATTGCGGAATATATATGTAGATATAGAAGGTGTTGCTACTGTGAGACAGTAACAGGTATGACCAAAACTGTCATCTCGCTGTTAGGAAGGACTCTTGAAAGTGGAGTAGTTATGTGATAGCATGCCGGTGTTCCTAGACGGACCGCCTCACCTCAGTAGATTCGACGCCTCAGACTCCTCACTCTTTGACAGACAATGCCACTGGTATCGACACACGTGTGTCTGACAGACACTGTTCCATATCTATGTAAACGATTTTCGGGATAACCTGAACAGTGATGGTGTTATTAATGGTCTAGTAATCAAACTGCGGAACGATTTATATATTGTATTGTGCGATAATTAGCAGTCGACCCCAAATAATGGAACGTTTGAGGTGAAGCACATGAGTTGTATAAGTCTCTAATGATCACGTTGTCGGCGGGACGTTGAACACTAATCTTCTTTCCTTCTTTCTTACATGAGCAGTAAAAGAAATCAATTAACTTCGTTTTCGTGCTACTTTAATCAAATGTAAAGACCATTTACCCATGCAAATATTTAGGAATTACCACTACGACTAATTTAAGTTTGAAATAAGACATAGAAAATGTTGTAGGGAAGTCGATGCAAAGAGTGTGTTTTACTGGAAGAACACTTTGAAGATGTAACAGAATCAGTAAAAAGACTACATACTCTACGTTTGTCCGTCTTATTTTGCAGTATTACTGCGCGGTGTGAGATCCTTATCAGATGGAATAAGTGTATGACATGGGAAGAAAACGAAGGGCAGCCCGTTGTGTATTATCGCGGTACAGTGGAAACAATGTCGCGGAAATAGTAAAGGAGTTCCAGTAGTATTCACTATAACAACGGCATTTTTCGTTGCAGCAAGATCTGCTTACGTGGACTTTCTCCTCCAAATACCAAAATAAATTATTCACTCCCACCTACAAATGGAGATATTATCATCTAAACAAATTACGTGGGATAAAAAGTCCTATGTGCTATTCGAGAATGGAGTGGTAGATAATTAGTATGAAAGAGGTTGAATAAATCCTATTCCAGGCACTTTCATATTAATACATACGTTTCCTCTGGTAGTCTTCTCCCATCTGCCCCTTTTCCTTGCTACTCGAGCCCTACCACTTTGTACGTTCGCTATAGCAAGCTGTAGCTCCGCTGCAAGCCTCTAATGTTAACGATGGCCGTGGTGGAGTGGCCGACCGCTCTAAGGCGCCTTGATGCGGAGCGCGTAGTTGCTAGCCGTCTGAGGTTCGAGTCCTCCCAGCCTGTGGTGTATATGCATGTTGTCCACAGGTTACTGTTAGTTAAAGTAGTTTTTTTAATGATTCTAAAATTGCTACAGGTTGCTTTAATAATCAATAGATGTTATCAGTAGAGTATTTATTGTCAATTCACAACTTGTGCGTATTGACAAATAAGAATAAACATCAGTTGTTCTTTCAGTCGAAATTAAGCTTCAAGTAGTTTGTAAGTGTAGGAACTGATGACCATAGCACTTTGATCCAATAGGTTTACAAAAATTTGAACATATTTTGTTAACGGTCGCAGAGTTATCCACAGTTCTACGACAATCATCTGATGCTTCAGAACGCGGACCTACCGTAATTCTTCCAGTGGCTATGACGAGTTTTATCGTATGAGTTTTATCCCCAGAATGTTTCATACTGGTCAAAACAATTAGGGGATCAATCTAGGTTATGAAGTATTGTCAACGGCAGAATGAACTAAACTAGTTCGACGTCTTTCTATCGGTTCTACGGAGAAAACATTACGGCAACCGAGATTGTGTTAATAACAGAGTTACTGCAGAGAGTCTTGGCGTTGACTTGTGAAATCCACACGAAATACACAGGCAACAATAAAATGATTTACCGAAGTTATGACATGGAGAGCCATAGGAAGGTTGGACAGACAGATGAAGGTGGATGCAGTTATAGGAGAGCCCCAAAGTGTAATTTTCAGGACCTATACGCGATTTCAGACAGCAGAAACCGTTAAAAGAAGGCAAGGTCAAGGTAGTCCACGGGAAACATCAGCAAGAGATGACCGTTATCTCCGGTTAACAGCCCGTCGAGACAGGAGGGTCAATTAAATTGAGCTGCAACGCAATCCTCCAGACAGCAACAGGACGCGCAATATCAATTGAAAAATTCAGAAATTGCCTTGGGCAATGTAGCCTCTAGGTACGGAGGCCAAAGATGTGTGTCTCATTACAACCACAACACCATTTAGCCCGCATAAACTAGGCGGAGGAACGTCAGGATTGGAGTCGTAACGAATGGCGCCGGTTTCTGATCACAGATGAGTCAAGGTTTTATGTTCAGCCGGACAATCCTCGTTCCCATATCTCGAGAGATCGTGGAACTCTGAACAATCCTGCTTGTGTGCTGGAAATATCAGCATATGTAACTTCGTAGGTTTTCTCGGCGTGCCAAATCTTCGAGGTGCCTGCCGGATAATAATAACAAACCGATTCAATATTTCGACGGTACAACTGTCCGTCATCTTCAGGAACCATCGCTGCTGCTGTATACTCAGTATTCAGCGGGACTCAGCAGCAGCGACGGTTCCTGAAGATGACGAACAGTTGTACCTTCGAAATATTGAATCGGTTTGATTTTATTATCCGGCAGAAAACCCGTAGAGACTTCGAAAAAAATCACCATATCATGGTTGTGAACGACTGGTGTGTGCAGCTGGCGACGTACGGACTTCCATGTTGTTCAGAATGGCGCTCTGACTGCTCAGAGGCCTAGAGACAAGATCGTTAGACCTTTTGTTGTGCGCTACGCTGGTGCCATAGGATATGGGTTACTTCTGTTCAATGACAATCCCCGTGCCCACAGAGCTACATTGGTGGACAACAAGATTGATGCTGTGGGAACTGAATGAATGACCGTGGTGGAGTAGCCGAGCGGTGTAAAGCATCTCGCCGCGGAGCGCGCGGTTGCTCGCCGTGGACTTTCGAGTCCTCCCTGGGGCATGGGTATGTGTGTTGTCGTTAGGTTAGCTTACCTAGGTTTAAGTAGTTTGTAGGCTACGGACTGATGACCACGCAGTTTGGTGCGATAGATTTACAAACATTTGAACATTTTGAACTGAATGAATGGAGTAGTCAGCTCGTTCACCAGACTTAAACTAGATTGCTCAGGATGCATTGCAGCCAGACCAACAACTCCCACAACGGTTGCAGAGCGGGACGTTCACCCACATAATGGTAAAAATCCCTCAACAGCTGATTCATAACCTCATACTGTCCATGCCACGCAGGTGTGCAACTGTACTGGTCGTCCGAGGTTATCACACACCATATTAGAGGGCAACGAGAATGACTTTGTTACTATTATGGTAGTCGCATGGTGACTCGCTATAAGCAAGATTTGAGACAGTGAAATATCGTAGCGTATCAAATTTCAATTGCAACAAATATGTTAATAAACTACGTTACCATATGTGTCTTGTGTATGTTACCTCACCTGACACCCTACTTGTTTTGAGCAGTGTAGATTAGGCTGTACTGTGACCAGCGTGTTACTTCGTGATAGTACAGATCAATGATGGAAAGTGTAAGCAAACCGACACTGTGCCCTAATCAATGTTGAACCGGAGAGTGGGAGTGACGCAGACGTCCATAGCCGCATCGTTCGGGCTCTGTCTGCCAGCGCATCGTAAACCACGCCACGTCCCCGTCGGCGCGTGCTGATCGCTAACTGCCGTTCCAACCCAAGGCCAAAGCTGCAGCGACGCACCGCCGTTCGATTCTTCGCTTCTGTTGTTGTAGGCGGTAGCTTATTGTCAAAGGAACATTTTTAAAATAAAATTCAGCAAGTGTTATGTCTAAAAGTAGCCTAATCATTGTGATAATTACCATTTTATAACATTTAACCAGTTTTTTGATTTAGGAAGCTTAAGCTGTACCATGCAATATGTAATAATGGTTTTGATCGTACAACGTACCGTTGCCCCGTAATTTGTCGAAAAATGACAAGCTCATTTTACCTACTGCAGTGAAGGCCGCAGCGGAGTGGTGCTATGCTACGATGCGCGAGGCCGTTCCCCGTCGGGGGTTCGAATCCCCCCTCGGGCATGGAGGTTTGTGCCGTCTTTAGTATAAGGTAGTTCATAAGTCGATTGTAAGTTTAGGGACTGATGACCCCGCAGTTAAGTCCCATAAGCGTAACAAACATTTGAAAATTTTTTCAATGTCTGGTCGATAGGGCATAGCCCACGACGCTCTGGCTGTTACGCCTTCGCCGGCCGCGGTGGCCGAGGGGACTGAGGCGCCTCAGTCACGGTCTGCACGGCCACTACGGTCGCGGGTTCGAATCCCCCCTCGGGCATGGATATTTGTGCCGTCCTAGTTCGTAAGTAGTTTATAAGTAGTTTGTAAGCTTAGGGACTGATGACCCCGTAGTTAAGTCCCATAAGCTTTACAAACATTTGAACATCTGAATTTGTTACGTCTTCAACTGCGCCAACACCTCGACCCCTGCACCGAACTGTTGACGCCTCAAAAAAACCGTAATAATCAACTACTTTTGATCGTACGACGTCTCGTTGCCCCGTAACGCGCAAATGTCAATTCTTGAGTGTTGGAACTTAAAACGTGGCAACACTGCTGTGGAGACATTATGCAATAGAATCTACTATTGTCGCTGATTTCACACATTGTTGACATACCTACCTTACCTCCTCCGAGCAAATGGACTCGTTCGTGCACGTCATCGGCGTGCGCACAATCGAGGTAAAAACAGTCACTTGCGAGCGAGCGGTCTAACTCATCGGTGTCACAAAGTTTGCGAAACACGAACAACGGAGTTGGATCAAGATTGAATGTGCCAGAGGTCGTACAGCATGACAGTGTCATCAAGGTCTTCAATAGGTGTGCGGGGAATCAGTATTGCCGTACAGAACAGTGACACGCTGGATAAATGCTGTGGCCGTTCTGTTCAGGTGATGGGACTGTGAAGTACTGCACCATCCACCATACTCCCCGGACTTAATTCTTTGGGACTTTGATTTCATTTCAAAAATTAAAGAACCACTTTGTGGCATTCGCTTGAGAACTGTTCCAGAGATTCGACAGGCAATACACCGCTCCATTCGCACCATCAACAGAACCAGATCTGCTAACGGTATACTACGCCTTCCACATCTCTGGTAACGGGTTCTCCACAACGCTGGTGACTACTTTGAAGGACAATAACAGGTGCAAACAAGTAACGCTTTTGTATCGGTTGTGAATAAGTAGTTACCACTATTTAAGTTCCAATCCTCGTATTTTCTAGATCACTGAAGCGGACATTTCTTATTTTCTGTCCACATGAGATTCACTAATCATCCTAATTACTCGTGTGCCTTGTCTTTTGTGGAAAGAAATTGCTGTTCCCGTAAGCTCTTTTCAATTATGTCTTTGCTTAGACTGACGTGCAGACTAAAGGGCGCTTGAAGGGTAACAGTTTTAAAGGAAGTGTGACAGCACCGTGATAAAAATGAGACACCTTTGTGACAATGTGAGTTGGTGATAGGGCGATGACAGCTTTGTGCCAATACCGACGGTTCATGCCTGGGTGTTGGGAAGAGTTAGTAGCGCGTGTGTTGCTATAGTAGCACGATTATGCCGACGCCTGCTGGTCAGCTGCAGGTTCTGCGATCGTGTTCATCACCAGAGAGGTCACACTAGCTACAAAATGGTCCACTTGTTATGTGAATACATGTTAGTTCCAGTGTTATTATTGGGGCCGCAGTGGAGTGGCTGCGCTCTCTAAGGCTTGCTGCGGAGCGCGCGGTTGCTCCCCGACGGAGTTTCGAGTCCTCCCTTGAGCATGGATGTGTGTTTTGTTCTTAGTTCAAGTAGTTTGTAACTTCCAATGTTTGTAAACCCTTAGGACCAGGCTGATATGGTAATCAGTCCCTAGACTTACAAAATAAACTAAGTAATTTAGACAACATTATTGACATGGTCTTTATGTTGAAGAAACAGTCTTGACCAAAAAAATTATATTTAGCCGGTTTGGACCTTATGTTAGGTCATCACCGGATACATATATACAGCCCATGTGGCTGGTGCTGACATCTCCAGGGTACAGCCACAGAATGCAGCCACGGCAGCCCTAAAAATATTAGCAGAAGCCACATGGGATATATCTAAGGTCAAAACCGGTAAAATAACATAACATTTTGCAATGAAGACTGAATTTTCAACATAGATATACTGAGCGAGGTGGCACAGTGGGAACAAAATGGACTCGCTTTCGGGAGGACGGTGGTTCAAATCCATCTCCGGCCATCCTGATTTAGGTTTTCCGTGATTTCCCTAAATCGCTGCAGGTAAATACCGGGATGGTTCCTTTCAAAGGGCATGGCCGATTTCCTCCCCCATTCTTCCCCGAAAATCCGAGCGTAAGCTCCGTCTCTAATGACCACGCTGTCGACGGGACGTCAAATCCTAAGCTTTCTTCTTCTTCAACATATATACTTAAACTAACTTCCAGAAAGCCAACGGCCGTGCCGCACTGGATACACCGATTCGCGTTATATCACCGAAGTTAAGCACTGTCCGACTTGGCTAGCACTTGGATGGGTAACCGTCCGGGTCTGCCGAGTGCTGTGGCAAGCGGGGTGCACTCAGCCCTTGTGAGGCCAACTGAGAAGTAGCTGCTACGGTCAGGAAAACTGACATAACGTCCCACTCCATGGCGCATCCGTTGACGCCTTCTGGCAGAGGATGACACGGCGGCCGATCTACATGGGATACTCTGCAAATCACATTTAAGTGCCTGGCAGAGGGTTCAGTATTCAGTGGCGCTTTCGAGGCCTGTCGGACGGAGTTTTGTTACTTACACAAAGGACAAAAGACACACACACACCCACACCCACACCCATGACCGAGGGAGGACTTGCATAGTGCATAGTGCATAGTATAATGCCTTAGACCACGCTGCCACTCCGCGAGTCGGTTTCTAAGTCTACGGAATGATGATCATTGTATTTTGATCCCATAGCTGTACAAACATTTGAACATTAATACACATAAGAAATACTGTTATTTCGTTACTCAAATCAAATGTTTGTAGATCTTACGGGACTTAACTACGGGGTTATCAGTACCTAAGTTTACAAACTACTTATGAACTAGCTAAGACTAAGGACAGCACAAATATCCATGCCCGAGGGGGGATTCGAACCCCCGACCATAGTGGCCGTGCAGACCATGACTGGAGCGCCTCAGTCCCCTCGGCCACCGCGGCCGGCTATTTCGTTACTGCCAAGTTTCTTCTTTCCGCTGGTGACAATATGGTAAACCTCGTACATCCACCCATTTCAGCAATAGACGGCTCTCACCCGTACCCCTCGCGGTTGATCGCCTAATTCCTGCTTTACATATGAAAACTTCAACTTCCTTTAACCACTGTTAACGGATATGTACACACGTGATATTTGTTGGTGCAGATCTATGGCAAAGCCCCTTTCGAATTATATAAGTTTCTTTGGCCTCCTTTAATATTAAAAATAGATAATTCTAAGTACGTGTTCGCGTATTTATATGAGGGCCGTTCAAATGAAAAGGCACGAAACGACACTATGGGTATAATTGAAGTCTTTATTCAAAATTAACCACCAGAGCTCTGAGCACAACTGTGTTACTGTTTAACGAGCTAAAGGATTCGAAATTTCCAGAATTCCTGTGGTTGTGACAAGAGCCAGTCCTCTACTGTGTCCTTCAGTTCGATTTAGCGCGCTTGCCTTTGAGGTATTATTGTTATTATTATTATTATTTAGCAAGAGAAACAGATGTCATAGAGCGACAGGCATGTGCTCAAGCTGCTCACACTTGGACTTTTCAAATGTTTCAAATGTTTGTAGAGCTTATGGGACTTAACTACGGGGTCATCAGTCCCTAAACTTACAATCTACTTACGAACTAGCTAACACTAAGGACGGCACAAATATCCATGCCCGAGGGGTGATTCGAACCCCCGACCGTAATGGCCATGCAGACCGTGACTGACGCGCCTCAGTCCCCTCGACCACCGCGGCCGGCCTTGGACTTTGCCAGTACACATTCTGTGACCCTGGAGACGTGTGAACGCGCGTTATCACGCAGCAGAATCGCCCCTCCTTGAGCAGCCCATGCCGTTTGCTCTTGATACATAGGTTACGGAGTGTCTCACAGTACACATCGCTGTTAGTGGTTCTTCCATGCTCGAGGATTCGATTAGTATCAGACCACGGATGTTGAAAAAGACGGTCAGCATCTCATTACCCGCCGAGGGTTCAGCCTTGAATTTTTAGGGGTTGGTGACGACTCATGCTTCTCGCTCCTAGATGTCACACTACGTTATCCCTTAAGCGGCATGTTCAGATTTCAACTGGTTTGGTTGTTGAGACGTCTCGTACCTTTACATTTGAACACCCCTCATACAATGATTTCATTATCGGTGCGACATTTTTCGTACGTACCTTGTCAGTGTGCTTTGCCTGTTGGTAATACGCACATAGTACAGCTGTTTTGAGCCTCTAGTGAGCCGCGTTGGCGACGACTTGTACAGGGTGATTGGGGGAGGGGGTGGGAACGGCCTGGATTCCGGGAGCGCTCCTCCACTGCCTGACCCCGCTTCACCCCGCGGGGGCGGCGAGGACGGCGCGTGTTCCGGCAGACACTGACGGACGGCGGCGGTGCGGCGGCGGCCGCGGCAGGTAACAGAGACATTTATAAGAGCCGCCTCCGTGGCAGCTCAGGGGGCCGCACCATTTTCCACGATACACTGGCAAATCGCCTGCACCGCTACCCTAACGCCCTGTCCGCCATCTGTCACGGATGGCATACATATTCAGTAACGACCGATGTTGTCTCAGCCATCAGTCTCCCGTTAAGCTCCCTTCACGGTGGAACAGTGCTGCCAATGCTATTTACTCGGAAAGCTCTCTACGCACCCCTGAGTTTTCAAATTTACAGCTCCTGTTACCTATTACGGTGTGGAAAACGGGTGAATGGCTTTGAACTAAACACGTTCAGATTCGCTCCCATTTCTTGCAGTACTGTACCTCCCGATACCAGTGTTTCATAATAATAGGCACGAATGTAATTAGTCTATTATAACATTATTTTCCAAAATTTTTGTTTTTTCCGTTTCTAACGTGACTAGCTGAAGTTATTTTCTATTATGTGGCGTCACAGAGGTTTATTCAACCCTACGACAGTCGCGCATGTATCTGTGAGATACATGACGTACTTTTTCTCTGATATTAATGCAATGAACAGCGATAACAACTCGCTGGCCCACGACATCTTGTGTCATACCTTTCTTATTGCTTCACAGGAGTTTCAGTCTTATCTCGATACTGACAAGATCATAAATGACTCAGACGTGAGCATGTGTATTTTCTGTATCTGTCAGATACGCATTGTCGCCGCTAATGACAGCAGCCGTAGCATTGTTTGCAGCGTACTCAAGTTGGAAATTGCGTTGTTGCCTTCTATATGAATCAATGTTTCGTTGTAGCAACTTGTACTCTCTTTCAAAATGAGTAAACGATATGATTTAGAAAATCCAAAGGATTTTGAAGAAGTACATCGCCTTCTTTTCGACGATGAGTTATCAGTTGAAGATGATCCTGTAGAAACTGATTCGGAAACCGCAGATATACTCAAAACAAGATCTGTAGACTCAGATACAGATCATGGATTTGATGAAGAGGAAAATAATGAAGTGCAAGAAAGTGATGAACTTCACTATTTTGGTGAGTAAAAAGACAACTAAAAATTCTTTCAGTTATAATAATTTTAAAACCTAATAACGGTGTACTAATTTTTTATTTTAGGTAAGGATGGAACTAAATGGAGGTAAGTGGCTTGGAAAGTAACACATACTGTATTAACCAAACTGCCTGGGGTAGTTGGAGACGCAAAGAAAATGCTAACTGAAATTGACTGCTGGAGCCTATTCATCGGTAATGATATCCTAGATCTAATTGTTGTCAACACTAACAGGCGTATAGATGATCTTAAAGGAAACTTTCATCGCGAGATTGACTGCAAAGACACAGAAAAAATCAAAATAAAAGCCTTTCTTGGCTTATACCTTGCTGGTGTGTTCCGTCATGGGCGACAGAATGTTCACGACTTCTGGACAACAGACCTCGGCGGGAATATTTGTAGAATGACCATATCACAAAAACGTTTCCTGTTCCTAATAAGATGTATTCGTTTTGATGATGGAACCACAAGACGAGGACGGTGCAAAACAAATTATCAGCCGTGAGGGAAATGTTCACCAAGTTTTTGAATAACTGCAAGACACATTACTCCCTCCGTCAAAACGTCACAGTTGATAAGCAGCTACCAGCATTTCGAGGCCGGTGTAGATTTCGCCAGTTCATACAATCCAAACCATCTAAATATGGCATCAAAATTTTCTGCCTGTGATGTCAAACTTTTACAAAATGGAAATATATTTTGGATTACAGCCAGAAGGTCCCTTTCAGAATAACAAATCCGCCAAAGAAGTAGTTTTGAGACTTGCCGAACCAATATATGGGACGGGTCGAAACATTACGGCAGACAACTGGTTCACTAGTGTGGAGTTAGTAAGGGAGTCAAAAAAGGAGATTGTCGTTTTTAGGCACAATCAGAAAAAAAAAAACAAGGAGGAAGTGCCCTTGAATTTCGTAGCAGCAAAAATTAGACAGCAGTATGATAGCTTATTTGGCTACAGCATGAATGAAACACTCGTGTCGTATGTCCCGAAAAAGGGGAAAACTGTTCAAATCTTCAAATGTTTGTGTAGCTTATGGGACTTAACTACGGGGTCATCAGTCCCTAAACTTACAAACTACTTATGAAGTAACTAACACTAAGGACGGCACAAATATCCATCCCCGAGGGGATATTCGAACCCCCGACCGTAGTGGCCGTGCAGACCATGACTGGAGCGCCTCAGTCCCCTCGGCCACCGCGGCCGGGGGGAAACTGTAGTCCTCCTTTCGAGTATGCATGTATCGTCAAGTGAAGTTTCGGAAGGTTTAGAGAAAAAACCGGAAATTATTGTACACAATAATGACATCATATCTGTAGTTGATGTAGTTGACAAACTCTGTGCAACCTACAATGTAGTTAGGTCAACAAGAAGATGGCCTATTGTGATTTTTTTCCCACCTGTTAAACATTGCAGGCATCAACTCAAGAGTAATTTTCTTGGGCAACAAGAGTAAATACCCAGATAGGTGCGAATACCTCAAAACTTTGGCTCTGACTCTGCTGCAAGATCATCTCAAAAGAAAAGCTCTTATTGTGACTCTACCAGATAACATAAAGTCGATGCTGGTAAAGTACAAACCTCAAGGAAAAGAGCAAGAAAACGCTGAACTATCTTTGCACTCAGGAAATAAGAAAAGAAAACGATGCCAGTCATGTTATAGGGAGACAAAAGAGACTTGCCTCAGCAAGTATGAACGTGAGAAATACGATAGACATCTTTGTTTGCAAAAGCACACAAAAATAATTTGTGAACAATGTCTTTCTGTAGAGAGCAATCCAAACACAGAGACATGCTCTGATTAGTTCAATAAATAGTTAAATAATTTTGTTTGTATCTTTAATGAAGTCATTTTGTAAAAGAATTTCATGTACTTCTCCATTAGAATATGTTAAATTCAAGTTCAAATTCAAATGTTTGTTAAGCTTATGGGACTTAACTACGGGGTCATCAGTCCCTACACTTACAAACTACTTATGAACTAATTACGAACTAGGACGGCACAAATATCCATGCCCGAGGTGGGATTCGAACCCCCGACCGAAGTGGCCGTGCTGACCGTGACCCCGGCCACCGCGGCCGGCACAATATGTTAAATATTTCTGTTAATTTGAAAGTGTATGAGCCTAATGTTCGCTTATGTATTTGCTAAATCTGTAACGATAAAGGTAACTGCAGTTTAAAACAAAAACAAAAGAAAAACAAGCTGTAAACAAAGGCACAACCACAAAAATCATCGCTTGTATCCAGGAGATACATCGCGACTAGTGGCGTCATGAAAGTTGACGCGCCTGCTGGAGGGTTAATTAGCAAATATTAATTAGTTCATTCCAGAGACGTATTGTTATAGTTCAGATATTAGAATAGTTAGTATTTCTGTTAAGCCTATGTAAATAATATCTGCGTAATATTAAAGTAGATATTGTGTTTCACAATTGATGTTAGAAATGTTACAGCTTCATTTCCGTATATTTATCGTCTCTTCCAGAAGTATTTAATTATATTTGTAAACGAAGAAATATTAATATAGCGAGATTTATATTTCAATTTACTCAGTATTATTTACGCTACCTGTTACTATAGCCAGTTGCATGTAATTGTTTACTTTTCCATTGTAATTAATTTAATACACCTACTTAACAATACGTAATTTTCAGAGTCATTGTTCAACGGATATAAATAGTGCGCTCTCGCCGCCATGTAAATGAGTCGTGTTTCGTGTTTGATCGGAGGCACACAGTGGCGGTGCTAGACGAAAACTTGGCGTCGGCGAACTCGTCTTTCATTTTTCCAGTAAGAAAGAAAATGTAAAATAAAATGATTCGAATTACACATCAATAATCATTATAGTAAAATTTTATTAGTATTATTCCAATGACAAAAATTACTATAGACATACACAAATTAAAATAGAGAAACTTTTCGGTTTTTCGTTTCACTAAATTTTTTATGATCGCATCTTAACTAATACTAGCCGCTATTTCGGCTTCAGTTGATACTACTGACAACGTAGGTTGTGTTATTGTGTTTCTTGAGTCACTGTGCTTCTCAAGTATGTCTTAATCAGTTTTAGCTTTGAGAAGCTCCTTTCGGCCGAACCTGTACTGACTGGAACTGTCAACATGATTCTGGTTGGTACATAATTACACTTTTTCCAAATTGTTTTCTAAAATGTACTGAAGAAGTTGTTTTGCAAGTATTTAACTAAAAATTACTTTATTGCTGCACTCATACGAAAATAAATACGGGCAACTAAATAGCTGCCAGCGGGGAATGGCCGAACGCACTAAGGCGTCATACCACGATGAGCGAGATCGCTCTCGTCGGCTGTCGAATCCCACCCTTTTTACGGATGTTGTGTTGGTCCTTTCGTTAAGCTAGTGTTAGATCAGGTCGCCGCTACATAAACTAGCAGTTGAAAAGCGCCGTTAAACATCAAATATATAAAAAAAAGAAGAAAAAGTCTGAAAATGTGACAATGTTTTGCGAGGCCCCCACAGGCGCGAGGCCGTCGGCGGTCGCCGACGTCGCCGACGCCTACCGCCGCCAGTGGAAGCACAATCCACGTCTCTGAACTCCAATTTGAACATTTATGCTACACTACGACTGTGTTAGTCGTGTAGAAAGTGTTTCTACAGTGATTATGAACTGATTCTCAAGTGCCACACTAAATGTAAACCTCAAACTTTTGTGTTCCACACACGAACTGCGTAACTGTGTATTTCTGACGTGTGGAATGCGCATGCAGGGTTCTACTGACTGTTATTGATGAGACTTGGACGCTGGCCATAAAAAGGGGACAATAGGGCACTAGTGATTCATTAAAGTGTCAATTTACTACAGTTTTACGTGTCGCCTACTTTATTTGTAGTAGACTGGCTTTGCCCTATGATATTTCTGCCAGCCCTTACCGAGACCGCCGATCCAGTAGAACCTGAAGAGACAAATAAATTCGACTCAGCTTCGTCACAGCATGAAGACCGGTCTATGCCTGTTTTAATTCATCTATACAAAAGAAAAGTCATCACTTATGCTTTGCTCCAACTACAGCATTAATATCACACGATTAATTTGGTCAACATTGTCCGAGGGGGCAACAGCGATATTTTCTAGAGATATTAATGCAAAAGAAACAGTTTAGATCGCAGAATTTATTTCACCGGTTTCATCATAGGTTATCTTCAGAATATCCATAAAAACCATGTGGCTGGTGCTGGCTACTTCAGGTCTGCCTTGGCTACATATTGTGACTGCACTTTGATAACTACTCAACCAGTAAAATAAAGATGCATTCTGCGATCTAGTTTGTTCTTTCTTACAGTAATTTACATCACATGGTAGTAAAGTCCTCGTACATATACGAGGGTGGTTTGATAAGAGTAGTAAATTTGAATGAAAGAGTGTGAAATTTTCGATAATTGCACTGTTGTTGTTAAGCCTGATATTTCCGCGGTTATTACAGCATGTTTCGAACGGCAGCTGTTCTAACTTGATTGTTGGCTGCCAGCTGAAGGATGGAGAAAAACGAATTTCGTACGGTCATTAAACATATTCATTTGAAGGGTTGTACAACTGCACAGATGAAATCCGAGTTGGATGAGGTCCGTGTGGGTTCTGTACCAACATTGAAGATCATTTACTTTTAGATAAATGAGTTTAAACGTGGTCGGAGAATCACGGAAGATGAAGTACGCTCTGTCGGCCCGTTGAAGTCACCACACAGGAAACGATCGATAAGGTGCATGATATGATAATGGAAGGTCGAAGATTAAAAGATCGCGAGATATCAAACATTGTAGGCATCTCAACTGAAGGAGTGTATTACATCCTCCTTTAAAAACTGCCTATGTAAAAGCTCTGTGCGCGATAGGTGCCTGCTTACTTTGGACCAAAAACGGAACATTTCTGTTTAGAATCTCAGACTGTTCAGACGCAGTTCACACGATTTTTTGCGAAGATTCATAACTGTGGATGAAACTTGGATCGACCATTACACTACAGAGACCAAACAACAGTCTAAACAATGGACTAAGAGTGAGGAGAGTGGACCAAAGAAAGCGAAGACAGTTTTGTCAGAAAGGTGATGGCCACTGTCTTTTGGGATTCAGAGTGTAATCCTCATAGATCATTTGGAAGAAGGCAAAGCCATAGCTTGGCCCTATTATGCTGCTCTGCTAGTTCGTCTGAAACAGGAATTAATTGAAAAACATTCAAGATTGGCACGGAAGACATTGTTGTTTCATCAGGACAATGTTCCAGGCCACACAACAGCTAACGCAATGGCAAAAGTGCACGACTTGGGATTCGAAATGGTTCCTCACCCACCCTATTCACAGGACTTGGCTCTGAGTCACTTCTCATTCCCAAAATTGAAAATTTGGCCTGGTGGGATGAAATTTTCTTCTAATGAGGAAGTGTCCGCCGCTGTTGCAGACTATTTTGCAGAGTTTGATACAGCCTACTTTGCCGATGCGATGAAAAAATTGGAAACTCGCTGGACCAAGTGTCTAGCCTTGTAAGGAGACTATGTCGAGAAATAAAGTGAGTTATTTTTTATTCTATTTTTACCAGACTTATCAAACCGCCCTCGTAATGAATCAATGCCTAAAAAAATTCCTTCAGTCTCAGATTTCCGCAGAACAAGCAGATTTTGTGTCAGGTAAAGGTACTCTAGAGACAGTCTTGAATTTAAGGCAGATAATTGCTGGATGTATCTATTTCCTAAATTATAAAACAAGACTTTGATTGTTTCATATCGGAAGAGTACTGGCATGTGCTCAACGATTATGGAGTTCCAGAACACCTCGTATTCTTACTACAAGGTCATCATAGTGGCCATACAGTAACCATAAAAGTAGATGAACAATCGATGTGACAACTGCTGTTAGACAAGGTTGTATACCGTCACTTCAGCTATACAACATCTATGCAGAGTATTAATCAGAAAGACGCTGGATGTCTGGGACGATAGGATTCCAACTGGTAGCAGAAGATTTACAATTTACGCTTCGCAGATAACAGTACCCTCATAACAGGAAGTGAGGAAGATCTTGGCAATCTGCTCTCAGGAGTGTAAGATATTTTAAATTTTAGTCTAAACATGAAAAACCTAATGGTTATAAATCGCAAAGGCATGGGTAAAAAGCAACTTACAGGATGCTTTAAGATGATCTCTGTGATCAGTTGAACAGGAAAGTCTGATAAAGAGATAAGACGACGAATTGTTCTTGACCCAGCCGCAATGATCAAACTCACTATGATCCGGCAGAATCGGGCAAAATCCAGTACAACGCAGATGCGCTTGGTGGAATCGTTTGTGTTTCCTGTATTGTTATACGAATGCGAGACCTGGCCCGTGAAAGGTAGTGTAAATAGCCGCATTGATGCCCTCTAGATGTGGTGTTGGTGGGACTTGCTACATGTACCATGGACACAAAGAAGAACAAATACTTCAGTAATAGAAGAACTTCAAATCACGAGAAGTTGTCTTCTCGAGTCAGTCAAATGTACCTTCATTTCCTTGGACAACGTGAGAAGGAAAGGAGATATTTTAGAGAAGACCATCTTGCAGGGGAAAACTGAAGGCAGACGAAGACGAGGGAGAGCAGCAAACAGATGGCTGGATGGCGAGAAGACGATTACCAACCTACCTCTTCACATCATATTTAGAAAGGCCGAAGATCACTGTGGACGTAGACATCTGACTGAAGTTTGAAGTACGTAAAAATGAAGAAATGAAGTCACGACTAGTGAATGAATGAGTTACCTGCGTAGGGACTACCACTGGAAGCAGCGAGAAGGAAAGAGACCGTCCCTGCCTTGGTTTTCGGGGCATTCATCTGGATCGTTTGACGACTCAGTAACCATACCATAAAGGTCATACTTTAGAAATGCAAACAAAGAAATCATGATAGATGTCAGTGTACAGCCGAAAAACATCGCTTTGTTTTCGAAAACCTTAGGGTGTTATCAGCGATTAGAATGATTGAATTCACTTAAAAGTCAGTCAAGCTCGCTATTTATTTAATGGTAACCGGTTTCGCCCATTCAAATGGGCTTCCTCGGACCTCTACAACAAAAGTGTCGGCTACCGATTGCACCGAGTACGAGCTGCTCGAATGATAGATGTCGACATATATCGAGGTAATCCCTGGTGCAATCCAAACTCCACCCGACACCCCCTTCACACGGACGCTCGCAGTAATAAAAGTATAATAGTTGGCCAACGAACCAAGGCCTTAAGTACCCTCACTATTCAGGCCGTTACACTGTACTAGAAAACGCATACTCTCCAACTCGCACCGAAGAAGTTATTTTCTAAAAGACACACCCAGAGCACAAGTAACAGAATGAGCAACCAATAACTTCAAAGCTTCAAGGACAAATTATTAAAAACGTATTCTACGAATACATAGAAGGCACACTTACAATGGTTTTTAGGAACAGGCCACGTCAAGAACCCGGAGGCTCTGAGGCTGAACCGAACTGAAATCACTGCAAGATTCCGGTGCAATTAGGCTGGTGGAGCGCGACAGGAAGACTTCTCAGGGTCTCGACTGCTATGTGAATAATGCATTCATTTTTCTTCCGAAGTCACTCTCAGAAAATTAATTACCACTCCCAGATAATTATACACAAGTCACAAGGAGACTCCAAGCCCAACCATTTGTCTTCCTTCAAACAGAACCAAATTTTAATCAGTTAGCCTGGCTATGAAAAATCGTCCCAGATTTGAGACGGGATTGGGGATTTCCTGCCGTAGTAAGTGATGGTAAGGCATGACGAAAACAGAGGTTATATCCGGCATTCCGCAGGGTAGTGTTATTGGTCATCTGTTATTCCTTACCTACATAAAAATATGGGAGAAAATTTGAGCGGATCTCTTAGGTTGTTTGCAGATAACGACATCATTTATCGTTTAGTTAAGTCATCTGAAGATCAGAACCAACCGCGATCTATATAAGATATAAGTATGTTGTAAAAACTGACAATTGACTCTAAATAATAAGTGTGAAGTCGTCCACAAGAGTACGAAAAGAAATCCGTTAAACTTTGTTTACAAGATAAATCAATCTAATGTGAAGGTCATAAACTCCACTAAATACCTAGAAATTACTATTACATAAGACTTAAACTGAGGCAGATAATGTCGTGGGAAAGGCGAACTAGAGACTGTGTTTCATTGGCAGAACGCTTAAAAGATGCAAAAGAACTACTAAAAAGACTGCATGCACTACGCTACTCCGTCCTCATTTGGAGTATTGCTCTTCAGTGTGGGATTCTCATTAGTTGGGTTTGACGGAAGCCATCGAAAGAGTCCAAAGAAGGGCAGCCAGTTTTCTACTGTCACGACACAGGAGAGACAGCGTCACGGAAATGATACAGGATCTGTGATGGGAATCATTACAACAATGGCGTTCATCGCTGCGGCGTGGTATACTTATGAAACGCAAATCGCCAACATTTTCCTCCTAATGGAAATATATATTGTTGTCTCCCGCCTACATAGGTAGACATGATCATCAGAATAAAATACGAGAAATCAGAGCTCGAACGGAGAGATTCAGATGTTATTTCCTCCCGTGCGCTACTCGAGAATGAATACCAAAAAAGGTGGTTCGGTGAACCCTCTGCCAGGCACTTAATGTGGTTTGCAGAGTATCCCATGAAGATGTAGATGAAGAACAGAACTATCAAGGTGGAATACCACAACAGATTCTGCTACAATTATAGCACAAGTTCGCCGGAATAATTCCGTTAGGCTAGTACCCACATCAGGAAGTCCTGCAGCGACTCCCTTAGTGGCCTGCAAGCCCTTGACAAGTATTTCTCTTCCCATCCGTTGGTGCAATTCATTAAATATGCCATCGATTCACGCGGCATGTCTGGCTGTTCAGTGGATTTTATTTGGACCCCTGGCCACATTGGCATCCCGGGGAACGAGCGTGTCGATCAGCTGGCTAAGTTGGCCACCACCGCTACTCCACTGGATATTGGTATCCCAGAACGGGATATCCGATTGGATTTGCGCCACAAGGTTTTTGAGGCTTGGAACACACAATGGGCAACACTGAGCACTCCCAACAAGCTCCGAGCGATCAAGTCCTCTACGGCAGTCTGGAAGTCGTCTTTCAGGCCTACCCGTAGGGACTCTGTTGTCCTGTGTCAATTACGTATTGGCCATACGTGGTTGACCTTTTACGTAAAGAGGATCCACCGAATTGCCGTTGCGGAAGTTTGTTGACAATGGTCCACATCCTATCGGACTGTCCGCTTTTAGCCGTCTTGCGGCAGTCTTTTAATCTACCTACTGCGCCTGCCATCATTTTAGCTGACAATGCCTCAATGGCTGACCGAGTTTTAGATTTTATAAGCGCAGCTGGATTTTATCGTTCTATTTAGTGGTGGGCTCGTGCCTAGTGTCTCAGGTCCCCACCCCTCACCTTTTAATCTGATGTTATTCTTACTTATACCCTGTTTTTTACCTCCAGGTTTTTAGTCTGTGCAGAGTGACTGGCTGATCTTGTATTTGTTCTGTCCTGTCTTCTTCAGTGGTGTTGAGAGTAAGACGTTAACTGGCACTGTGTGCCCCTTATGTCTCTCTTCTGGGAGTTGAGCTTTATTTTATCCTTTTCTTACTTGGCTGTCTTGTCTTCGGTAGGAACAGGGGACTGATAACCATGTATTTTAGTCCACTTTAAACCCCAAAACAACAACAAAGCTACTCCTGCCACAGCAAGACGACTCGTTCACCCACGTGACTTCCACACACACGCGTGCGACCGTCCTTTCTTCATTGGTACCGCCGGCCAAGCCCACCGCCAGTTGCGCCCTTTTCCCAAGCCAAAAAATCCTTACCACAATGATGTATCAATAATGTAAGTAGAAGTGTTATTACGTCATGTGGTATTTCTCATCCCTATGGTGCGGGATTTTTCGGACCACCTGTGAATGTCTCCTTGGACTTGTGCTACAGTGCATCCAGTGCTCCGCCCGGCTGGAGCGCCTTACCGGAGCCAGCGGTGGCTGCAGCGCGTGCGTTACCGGCGCCCTGGATTGATGGTGCAGCACACACGGAGGCACGTGGACAAAAAACGGCCCGCGGCCCGCGCCGCCTATCTGGCGCGGCCGACAGATCAATTATTGATAGATGTCCCGCGGGGGCCACCTAATGCAGGCCATCCGTCGCCCGTCGCTTCCAGGAACCGCTGCCCGGCCGCGATTTCTATTAAGATCCGCCCCAAAGCGCGCCGGCGCCCATCTGTCGGATTGTCTCCCCTGTATCTTCCGTCACGCGGCCGTCCGTCTCCCTGACAACCGGCCAGCGCCACCTCGGCTGCCGGCTACCTGCCGCCGCTACTGCGCTCCGCCAGTCAAGCCCGCCGTCACACACTGGTTTTGGAGTACGTCACCATGGTTGACACACGCAAGATCGAGGGCTGTTCAATGAAGAATTATCATAATTTTTACGCTCATAATTTCCCGCAGTCGAATTTAATCTTATCTTATTCCTTTAGCTTAATGTGAAACAATGACGCCTCAGTAGTTTCATTGTTGAGACTTCCAGTTCCCGCCTGTGAGTAGTAGGAGAGTTCAAACGTGCATGCCAAGCATGCCAAATTTCAAGTGACACAAAATCCTCAAGAATGACAGTCTTTTACAGCAAAATCCTCAAGAATGGCAGTCTTTTACAGAAACTCGAAAGTTAGCTCGAACTTCAATGCGAGAAGCTTACAACAAATTCCACAATAAAACGTTTTCGGCTGTCACGTAATTTGTTAGACAATGCTAAGAAATTCTGGTCGTATGTAAAGTATACTAGGGGTAAAACACAAACAATACCGTCACTACGCGATAGTAACGGTGATGCTACTAATGACAGTTCAGCTAAAGCAGACTTGTGAAACCTTGACTTTTCCCGGCGTAATGAATGTTCAAACAACTTACGGTTATGCTGCCGGGTGACGTCGTCGACAATCACCTGCTAGGGTGTCCTCCTGTCGAAATAACGGCGGTTATGGACGACGTCATACGGCAGCTTGCCCGTAAGTTGCTTGAACAAAACAGAATTATTTAACAGTCTTACGAATTTCCTTCACGAAAGAAGACGTATCAAAACAGCTTCCAGAATGTGTAATTTAGAAGCTGATACCACTGGAGTATTACAGAAACTTAAATCACTTCACAAAAGTGATTGTATACCAATTACTTTACTTTCAGAGTATTCTGATGCAATAGCCTCATACCTAGTTATCATATACACCCGCTCACTCAGCGAACGTTCCGTCCCCAAAGACTGGTAAGTTGCACAGGTTACACTAATATTCAAAAAAGGCAATAGGCGTGATCCGCAAAATTACAGGTCTATATCATTGACGTCAGTTTGCAGCAGAAGTTTAGAACATTTCCTACATATATTATGAACTACCTCGAAGAGAATGACCTCTTGACCCATAGACAACACAGATTCAGAAAGTATCATTCTTGAGAAACACAGCTAGCTCTTTACTCATATGATCCGATGAATGCTATAGTCAAGGGATGTCTTTCGACACTGTATCTCACAAACGTCTTCTGATCAAACTGCGAGCTTAAGGAATAGCGTCACAATTGTGCGATTGGATTCCTGCTTTCCTGACAGACCGGACACAGTACGTTCGAACTGACGGAAAGTCATCGAGTGGAACTGAAGTGACGTCTAGCGTTCCCCAGGGAAGTGTTATAGGCCACAACTGTTCCTTATTTAATAATGATTTTGCAGCCAAGATCGCATTTTTCATTTATTATGTTACCGTTTTCGGCGTGCTTGACGCCATCTTCAGACCTGTCGTATTTTACATAACTTTACAACATTTTTTACATACAAAAAGAGTACATCCAGGTTGAGGCGTCACAAAACATAAAATTTCTAGTCACAAAGAAATATATACATCCATCTTCCAATGGTTCTGAAGCTTCAGAACCATTGGGTCAACATATGGGGACGTTTGCAAAACAACCATCTGCACGAACAGTTCACGACGTTTCCAGCAGCATGGACTACCAGTTCGTAGACCATGGCTGCGGTTACTCTTTACCCTGCATCACAGACAGAAGCTCCTGCGATGGTGTACGCAACGGCGAACTTGGGTGCACGAATGGCAAAACGTCATATTTTCTGATGAATCCTGGTTCTATTTACAGCATCATGATGATCGCATCCGTGCTTGGCGACATCGCGGTGAACGCACATTGGAACCGTGTATTCGTCATCGCCATACTGGCGTATCAGGCGTTATGATATGGGATTCCATTGGTTACACGTGTCGGCCACATCTTGTTCGCATCGATGGCTCTTTGAACAGAGTCCGTTACATTTCAGATGTGTTACGACCCGTGGCTCTTGATTCGATTCCTGCGAAACCCTACATTTCAGCAGGATAATGCAATGCATGATCGCATATTGCAGGTGCTCCACGAGCCTTTCTGGATACGGAAAATGTTCGACTGCTGCCCTGGCCAGCACATTCTCCAGATATCCCACCAATTTAAAACAGCTGGTGGCCGCGCAAGTGGCTCGTTACAATAAGCCAGTCACTACACTGTTGATGAGCTATGGTATCGTGTTGAAGCTGCATGGGCATCTGTACCTGTAACATCTCTGTTTGGCTCAATGCCCAGGCGTATCAATGCCGTTGTTACTGCCAGAGGTGGTTATTCTGGGTACTGATTTGTCAGGATCTATGCACCCAAATTACGTGAAAATGTTATCATATGTCAGCTCTAGTATGTTTGTCCAATGAATATCAGTTTATCATCTGCATTTCTTCTTGGTGTAGCAATTTTAATGGCCAGTAGTGTAGTATATGAGTAATATAACTTCCGATGGCAGATGTAAAGAAGGTATAAACCGGAGAATGGCTATGGACAGAAAAGGGTTTCCGAAGAACAGAAATTTGTTTACTTCTAATATTAATACAAATACTAAGAAATATTTACTGAAAGGATTTGTTTGGAGTGTAGCATTGTGCGAGAGTCGAACGTGGACGATAAGGAATTCAGACAGAAAAATGATAGCTTTTGAAATGTAGTGCTACAGATGAATGCTGAAGATTAGATGGGTACATCACGTACCTAATGAATAGCTGATGAATAGAATTGGAGAGAAAACAAATTAACGGCATGTCTTGGCTAACAGAAGGGACAGAATGCTGGGACACATTCTGAGGCATCTCAAGGAATTGTCAGTTTAGCACTGGAGGGAAGCATGTGGAGTTGAAATCACAGAGGGAGACAGAGAGGCGAATACAGTACACAGTTCACATGGATGTAGGTTGCCGTTTTATTCGTAGATTAAGAGGCGTGAATAGGACAGGGTGGCGTGGAGAGCTGCCTCAAACCAGTCTGCAGACTAAAGACCATAACAACAACAGGCACCACCAGCACATGGTGCGTTAAGAAGATGTTTCAGGAACTTAAACGGGAATATCTGAAGAGACGATTATGTTTCTTTGGAAAGAAAACTATTGGGGACAATTAGAGAGCTGCGGTGGAGTGTCCGAGCGTTCCAAGGCGCCTAGCTACGGAACGCGCAGCTGCTCGCCGTCGGTATTTCGAGTCCTCCCTCGGGCATGGGTGTGTTTGTTGTCCTTAGCATTAGTTACTTTAAGCATTTAGTAAGCCTAGGGACTGATTGCCAGTGAAGTTACGTCCCATAGATTAACAAACATATGAATATTTTGAACAATTAGAGAACTGGCATTAGAAGGTGACTACACAACAATTCTAAAACGACTCATTTACATTTCACGTAGAGCCTACAAAAATAAAATAAATTGTGGCTCGTACAGAGACATAGAAGCACTCATGTATGCCTTCCTATTATTCGGAGTGGAAGAGAACGGAATTCGCTATCAATGGTACCAGGCACCTTCTGCCATGCGCTCAGTGTGTATGTAGACGAAAAGAAAAAATCTAGCCGTAGTAAAAAGCTGATCCTGTTCAGTAGATATACGAGGGCTGTTAAACAGAGAATGATACATACTGTATCTTTACTCATCCTCAAAATTTTGAGGGTCCTTCTCAAAATAGTCTCCCATGAATGCGATGCACGTCCTTCAACATGGCCTCTGCAGCCTTCATCACTGCTTCTGAGGATGAAATACCTTCTACAAACGCGTTTCTTCAAGTTAATGAGTAGAAGAAAAGTCGCATGTGGTTGACTCCGGTCTATAGGGAGGGTGAGGGATGCACTTCACGTTGAATTTTTCAAGACATTCAACAAAAATATCAACAATAAGCGGCCGCGCATTATCGTGGTGCAGCATACTTCACGGAAATGTGCCACCCAGTGAAATGTTCAGTATTTCGGAAAGTGATCTTAGGGTAATTCGTCGAGCCTCTTTCACAATGATAGCAGCAGTGTTAGTGTTTTCTTCCGTAACAGCAGTTAATGGAGCATCGGGCCCACCTTCCTTTGAAATTTCTTAAATCGTTTTAAACCGCCTTCGAACTGTGCTATAGGGAAAACGAAACTCTCCATATGCGTCATCTAAATTGTATAGGCCTCAACTGAAGTTATCTTGAGACGAAAGCAGAGTTTGAAATCCGCGTATTTTTCCTCGCGTGTTACCTCTATTGAAATGGTAGACAACATATCTACATCTACATTATGTAAATACTCCCCAAGCCATACTGAAGTGCATGGCAGAGGGTTCATCGAACCGCTTTTATGATGTTCCTCGACGGTTCCATTCCCAAATAGCTCGCTGGAAAAAGGAACACCTAAATCTGTTTAGCTTTGATTTCTCTTAAGTTCATGATAATGTCTTTCTATGTAGGTTGGTGCTAACAAAACATGTTCGCATTCGGAAGAGAAAGTTGGTGAAAGAAATTTCACAAATACATCTCGTTGCAACAAATAACGCCTTTCTTTTAATGATTTCCACCCCAACTCGTGCATCATTTCTGTGACACTTTCTTCACTATATCCCGATAGTACAAAACGAGCTGCTCTTATTTGAACTTTCTCTAAATCGTCTGTCACTCCCAGCAGCAATACTCCAAAATAGGACGCACAAGTGTAGTGTAGGCAGTTTCTTTTGTAGAACTGTTTCATCTTCTAAGTGTTCTGCCAACGAAACGTTATTTTTGGTTAGCTTCCCCTACAATATTTTGTATGTATTCTTTCCAATTTAAGTTGTGTGTAATTGTTACTACTAGGTATTTAGTTCAATTTACAGCCTGTAGTTTTGATTTATTTAACATGTAAATGATGTTTAACGGGTTTCTTTTAGAGATAAATATAGATGACTTCACACTTGTCATTATTAAGGATCAATTGCCATTTTTTGCAACACGCAGATATCGTATCTAAATTGCAGTTGCTTTTGATCTTCTGGTGAATTTACCAAACAATAAGTGACAGTATCATCCGCGAACAACCTAAGAGAGCTACTCAGATTGTCTCGTAAATCTTTTATAAAAAATAACGAACATAAAAGGAACTCATTGTTCAATGGGGCGATCTATAATTGTTTAATAATGATTTTGCAGCCAAGATCGCATTTTTCATTTATTATGTTATTAGAGTAATTTACAAAATAGGGAGACTAAAAAGTCATGATAAGAACACAGTAGAAAAAACTTTAGAAATGCAATACGAAAAAACAGTGACGAACGAAAAGAAAAATTTCAACAGTAATAACATGCAAAGTAATGGAAAAATTAAAGTAGGTTCGTAGATGATCAAGTAAAGGTTGAAAACTAGATTAGATTATCCAGTTTTTGTAGCTATTGTGTAGCAGGTGTATAAGCTGCCAGAAGAGCTCGAGAGTTTCACGGTAGACCCTATTAGGGCAGCTCAAGGTGATGTGTCGCATTGTTTGGAAGTCTTCACCACAGTCACAGCTTGGAGGAGGTCGAAGGCCCCAGCAGTGTATTCCGGATCCGCTTCTCCAATGTCCAGTACGCACTCTTTTAAGACGGACCCATATATGCCGCTGGAGATGAAATCCGGGGGAGGTCTGTGTGGGATCAAGGAGTGATCTTCCTTCGTCGGGGCTATAGCTGTCCATCAGCAGGAGAGGGTGTCTAGATTTCAGCCTTGTTGAAGTGTTTCTTTGGATGTCTTGGTGTATTGGTAGCGAGTTATAGGGCAATATTTTATTTACTTCTCGGATTAGATTATTCATGTGACCTGGAGGAAGGAGATGGATTAAAACTGGAAGCCAGTGCGGTGGGGTTGTTTTGATGACAACAATGATAGTCCGCATTGTCTGTCTGAGGACAGAGTCTTCTTTTTTGGTGTTGTAGGTGTTCAGCCAGATGAAAGAACAGAATTCCTCTGTTGAATACACCAGACTGAAGCCGGAGGTTCGTAGAGTTGACTCTGTGAATGCCCATGTGCTACCAGATAACTTAGATAAGACGTGGTTTCTGATAATTAGTTTGGCTGCGAGGCTGGAGAGATGTTTTCTGTATGAAAGTGTACGGTCCAGTGTAACATCAAAATATTTTGGGTTCGGATTGTACGGTAAGATCCATTATCTAAATCCAGTACTAACAAAGTATGTTCGCATTGGGAGGAGAGTGCTGGTGAGAGAAATTTCGCAAATAGGACGATAATGACTTTCCTTTAAAGATTTCCACAACAACACAAGCACCATTTCTATGTCACTCTCTCTCCTGTATATCAATAATACGAAACGAATAGCCCCTCTCTGAATCTTCTCTATCTCCTCCGCCAGTCCCAACTGGTGACGTTCCCATAATGCACAGCAATAGTCTTCCAAGTGTTCTGCCTATGAAACTAAGCGTTTGATTCACCTTTCCGTGTGTTCTATGCGTTCTCTCCAATTAAAATTGTTCGTAATTGTAGTTTCCAGGTATTTATTGAACTTAAGACCTTTATATTTGACTGATTTATCGGGTTTAGACAAAGCGATTTAGACAAAATTTCTACTTGGTGCGAAAATTGGCAATTGACACTAAATAAAGAAAAGTGTGAAGTAATACACATGACCACTAAAATAAATCCGCTGAACTTCAATTACGCGATAAATCATTCAAACCTTAAGGTCGTAAATTCTACCAAATACCTAGGAGTTACAATTACGAACAACTTTGACTGGAGAGAACACATAAAAAATATTCTGGGGAAGGCGAACCAAAGGTTACGTTTCATTGGCAGAACGCTTAGAAGATGCACCAGCTCCACCAAAGAGACTGCCTACATCACACTTGGGCGTCCTCTCTTGGAGTAATGTTGCCCCTTGTGGGACCCTCACCAGGTGGGACTGACGGAAGATATTGAGAAGGTTCAGAGAAGGGCAGCTTGTTTTGTTTTATCACGTTACGGGGGGGAAAGCGTCACGGAAATGTTGCACGAATTGGGATGGAAATCATTAAAAGAAAGACGTTATTCATTGCGGCGTGATCTGTTTGCGAAGTTTCAATCACCGACTTTTAGTTCTGAATGTGAAAATATTTTGCTAGCACCCACCTACTTAGGGAGACATGACCATCCCAATAAAATAAGAGAAACCAGTTCGAAAACGGAAAGATTTAGGTGTTCTTTCTTCCCGCGCGCTATTAGAGAATGGAACGGTAGAGAAAAGTTATGAAAGTGGTCAATGAACCCTCTGCCAGGCACTTAAATGTGATTTGCAGAGTATCTATGTAGATGTAGATGTAAATGCAATTTATATGGGGGACTTCACACTTTTCATTATTTAAAGTCAACTGTCAAGTTTTGGACCATGTAGATGTCTAAATCGTTCTGCAGGTGCTTTGGATGTCCGGCTGGCTTTACTAAACGATATACGACAGCATCATCCATAAAAAGTCTAAGAGAACTGCTCAGGTTGTCTCCTAAATCGTTTATAAAAACAAGGAACTGTAGGGACCTTGCAACACTTCCCTGGAGAACACCAAACAACACTTCCGTTTTAGATGATGCCTTTCCTTCAGTTTCTACGTACTGTGTATTTTCCTACAGGAAATCACTATTCCAAGAATATTCAAATGTTTTTAAATCTAAGAGACTTAACTCCTGCAGTTATCAGTCCCTGTGCATACAAACTAATTGAAATTAAACTTACTTATGCTAAGGATAACAAACCCACACCCATGCCTGAGAGACGACTCGAACCTCCGACAGCGAAAAATCGAGCTGTCCGCAGCAAGGTGTCTTAGAGCGCTCGGCCACTCACGATTCAAATCGCACAACTGTTGTTATATTCCCTAAGAATGCAATTTGATTAGAATTAGCTTGTAAGAGACAATATCAGAATCCTGCCGGAAATCCAGAAATATGGAATCGATTTGAGATCCTTTGTTGATAGCATTCATCACATGATATGAGTTAACAGCTAGGTGTGTTTCACAAGAACGACACTTTCTGTATTCGTGTTGACTATGGGTCAATAGGTCGTTAAGAAGAGTGAAGGAAGCTTGGGGTTTCGCGTCCCGTCGACAGGGTGGTCATTACAGACGGAGCATTGAAGTGACTATTGGAGTGATTTGTGGAACTTTCCAGTCTTTGAGTGCAGATCTTTCGCTAAGCGAGCGGTTGTATATGATTAGTTGGTACGGAGGTATAGTATAGGCATACTCTGAAAGGAAGTGGAGACACGGGCTACCTACAGGTTAGCAAAAATTTCCAGAATGATTCTTTCACTCTACAGCTATGAGGAGAAGTACTGCTGGAAGTAAATCTGTGAGGACGGGCCGTGGGGCGTACCAGGGTACCTCAGCAGGCAGAGCGCTTGCCCGCGACAAGCAAAGGTTCCGGCACACAGTTCTGCGAGGAAGTTTCAGTTATACTTATATTAACGTTCCTTTATCGACAAACAGGAAACAGGTAATATACGAATTAAATCATAGAGAATATTCATTCAAATGAACGGCACGTTGAAGAAAAAGTTGACTCTTGCTATCCTAACTTACTAACTCAACTTTAACAACCATATTCTTAAACAATACCATATATTTAATTTTAAAAAAAATCAACCTGATGAATAACTTCATATCTAATTTAACATCCCATAGTTTTACCATCAAAATCATTTCATTGTTGGATAACGCCTTAAGTAAATTTAATCTCAAAATAGAAACCGTATGAAAGATCATTTCGGAAACGAATAAATATATAACAAAGAGAACATTCTTCTAGTAAATGTTTGAAGAAACAAAAATCTTGAAATATTTACTGAAATATAGAAGAAATATCAACAAAACTGATAGTCTAATGTATAATTTTATGAGCTTCGCATCCCGCAAGAGTATTAATAGTAACTACGTATGATTTAGTTAACGCCTAACTGATTCACAATTGTTCGGAGCACGTTCCGGTTGGCGGCGAATGTCATCTTTCGTGTTTCGCTGTTTGAAGATCGTCCATTGTGTCCAGCGTTGTCAGCCTCCGCAACAGAAACTACCGAAATTTGTGGGACAATCGGCTGTCTGCCTTTCCCTGCACCAATTCTGACATTGCCTTCGAAGTATGCTCTCCAACGCCAGTCCGGAAAGAGGGACGCTCCTTAGCTCTCTGATCTCACTGTTGCTGTTGTTTCGACTAAACTGCTTCGCGAGTAATCTCCTGCTCAGAATGACCACGCCCTTTTTGACTGTAGGCAACTGCAATGCAGACTGATGCTTGCGTTTCGGCCCAATTTCTCCGTACTACATCTACATCTACATAGATACTCTGCAAATCCCATTTAAGTGCCTGGCAGACGGTTCATTAACCACTTTCATAACTTCTCTCTACCGTTCCATTATCTAATAGCGCGCGGGAAGAAAGAACACCTAAATCGTTCCGATTTCGATCTGATTTCTCTTATTTCATTGGAATGGTCATGTTCCCCTAAGTAGGTAGGTGCCAGCAAAATATTTTCACATTCAGAATTGAAATTCGGTGATTGAACTTCGCAAACAGATCACTCCGCAATGAATAACGTCTTTCTTTTAATGATTTCCACCCCAATTCGTGCAACATTTCCGTGACGCCCCCCCTACCCCCGATAACGTGATAAAACAAAACGAGCTGCCCTTCTCTGAACCTTCTCAATATCTTTCGTCAGTCCCACCTGGTGAGGGTCCCACAATGGGCAACAGTACTCCAGGAGATTACGCACAAGTGTGATGTAGGCAGTGGAGCAGCTGCATCTTCGAAGCAATCTGCCAATGAAACGCAACCTTTGGTTCGTCTTCCCCACAATATTTTCTGAGAGTTTATTTTCCTTTATTAGGTCCACAGCTTAAGTATTCATAAACTTGTGATTGCGTTTGTCCGAGTAAACAACAATAACTGTCATGGGACACTACGATAGTAACGGAGGCGATAAGTTGAGAATTTGTGCATGTGAGCGTGGCAGAGTACTTCATGCAAATGCGATGACCATCGTGTCTTTCTACTGTTACTAAATTATCATTGGTTGTCAAAAATAAAAACTGATTTATAAAAATCACATTCGTTTCGATTGTCCCGGTTTGAGGAGCAATGCCCCGACTTCCGTAGCCCACTATGCCGAAAACTGATATACTCGTCTTGGCAACACTACTAATGTCCCACTGTAGACAGTGTCGGTGAGGCGCTGTCTGGGCTGGTGTGGCGCCTGGCATCTGCACCGTGGCGCTGACTTTTACCGGTCCGTAGTGTGGCAGCCGCGTCTGTCACCGCGAGGACACACACACACACAGACACACACACACACAGGGCAGCCACATATCGATGATGTATGGCGGGCATCAGGGTGAGCGATGGCGGCCGCCCCGCCGCATTTGTCTCCAGCGGCCGCGGGGGTCCCCGACAGATCGGCCCAGATGCTGCCCGCCGTATGTCAATACAGTCAGGGGGGCAGGGGGGCGCTCCCCCACCACCCACCAGCTCCGTAATTACACCGCGTGCTCGGGTCCTGGGAAACCTAGCCGTCCTCGGTTTCTATGACTGCTAACCCAACCTGCTCCTTTGCCAAAAACGCTACGTGATCGAAAGTATCCGGACACCTGGCTGAAAATGACTTACTAGTTAGTAGCGCACTCCATCAGTAATGCTGAAATTCAAAATTCTTCATGACGCGTTCCACTCTCGCAGGTACATGTTCAATCTGGTGCTACATCTACATGGAAAGTGCAAATCAATGAGCAAATCAAACGCACAGGACACTGTGCTCACGGATCCCTATGAGTTTACGAGAGTAACTCGGGCGTCCGCTCCTTGATTGTCGTGAGGGCACTCATGCTCTCCCGATAATCCATTTTAAAAGTTCATGGTGAAGAATTGAAAACATTGCGTTTTGCCGACAACATAGTAATTCTGTCACATACAGCACAGGACCTGGAAGAGCAATTGAACGGAATGGACAGTGTGCTGAAAGGTGCATATAAGCTGAACATTAACAAGAGCAAAACTAGGGTAATGGAGTGCAGTGTAAGAAAATCAGGTGATGCTGAAGGAATTAGATTGGGAAACGAAGCAATAAAGGAGGTACATGAGTTTTGTTACTTGGGCAGTAAAATAACAAATGATGGTCGCAGTACAGAGGATATAAAATGCAGAATGGCAGTGGGGAAAAAAGCGTTCTTGAAAAAGAGAAATTTGTTAACATCGATTATTGATTTAAGCCTAAGGAAGTCCTTTCTGAAGGCATTTGTATGGAGTGTTGCCTTGTATGGCAGTGAGACATGGACGATAAACAGTGCGGATAGGAAGAGGATTGTGGCTTTTGAAATATGGTGCTACAGAAGAATGATAAAGATTAGGTGGGTGGATCGCGAAACTAATGAGGACGTACTGAACAGAATTGGGGAGAAAAGAAATTTCTGGCATACCTTGACTAAAAGAAGGGATAGATTGGTAGGACACATTCTTAGACATCAAGGAATTATGAATTTAGCGTTGGAGGGAAGTGTGTGGGGTAAAAATCGCAGAGGAAACCAAGAGATGGATACAGTAAGCAGATTCAGACAGATGTAGGTTGCCGTTCTTATGTGGAGATGAAGAGGCTTGCTCAGGATAGGGTATTGTGGAGAGCTGCATCAAACCAGTCTCCGGACTGAAGACCACAACAACAACAGTCTGGGGCACGACCGGGCAATGTCCCAGAGATAAATGAAATTGGTCCCAATCCCCCGGTTCCGACCAAGGTTATCGAAGGGTTTTCCTTGGTTGTAAGGCGTATGCCGGAACTGGTAAGCCCCTCACACTTATTCCCAATTGGGATCCCCTCTATGCCCCACTATCAGCTTGTCTGAGAATTGGCTGAATAGAAAAGCGACTCTTATATTTTTTTAATGTGCAAATCGCATTTTCGTGCCTCGCAGAGGGCTCATCGAACCACCCTTATACTATTTAACCCCCATTTCATTCTCGAATAGCGAGCGGGAAGAAAGACCATCTGAATTTCTGATTTATCGTATTTTATTCTGATGATCATTTCTACCTATGTAGGTGGAATTCTACAATATATTTCCGCATTCGGAGGAGAATGTTGATGATTCAAATGTTCAAATGTTTGTATAGTTTATGGGACTTAATTACGGGGTCATCAGTCCCTAAACTTACAAACTACTTATGATCTACTTACGAACTAGGACGGCACAAATATCCATGCCCGAGGGGGGGTTCGAACCCCCGACCGTAACTGGAGCGCCTCAGTCCCCTCGGCCACCGCGGCCGGCGAATGTTGATGATTGGAGTTTCCTAAGTAGACCACGCCGCAGCGATAATCGACGTTGTTGTAATGATTCTCATCCCAGGTCCGGTATCGGTGACGCTGTCTCCCCTGTATCGTGATAATACAGAACGAGCTGCCCTTCTTTGGACTTATTCGATGTCCTCCGTCAAACCCACCTGATAAGGATCCCACACCGGGCAGCAATACTTCAAATGAGAACGGACAAGCGTAGTGTGTGCAGTCTCTTTAGTACTTCTGTTACACCTTTAAAGCGTTCTGCCAATAAAGCGCAGTCTGGTTCGCATTTCCTAAGACATTATCTTCGCGTTCTTTTCAGTTTAAATATGCTGTAATAGTAATTCCTAGGTATTTAGTGGAGTTTACGGCCTTCACATTCGATTGATTTATCTTATAAACAAAGTTTAACGGATTTCTTTTCGTACTCATGTGGACGACTTCACACTACTCATTATTTAGAGTCAATTGCCAATTTTTACACCATACTGATATCTTATCTAGATTGTTCTGCAATTGGTTTTGATCTTCACATGACTCCAATAGACGATAAATGACGGCGTCATCTGCAAACAATCTGAGAGCTGGTCTGATTTTCTCCCAGATTGTTCATGTAGAGGACCAATAACACTGCCCTATGGAACGCCGGATATCACCTCTGTTATAGTCGATGCCTTACCATCGATTACTACGAACTGTGTCCTCTCTGACATGAAATCCCCTATCCAGTCACAAATCTGGGGCGATATTTCATAACCACGCAATTTGAGTAAAAGCCGTTTGTGAGGTACGGTGTCAAAAGCCTTCTGGAAATCTAGAAATACGGAATCTATTTTGCGAACCCTTGTCGATAGCACTCATCACTTCGTTTGAGTAAAGAGCTAGTTGTGTTTCACATGAACGATATTTTCTAAATCCGTGTTGACTTTCGATCAATAGATCATTCTGTTCGAGATAAGTCATTATAGTTGAATACAGGATATATTACAAAACCCTGCTGCAAATAGACCTTAATGAAATAGGACTGTAGTTTAGTTGGTTACTCCTACTGCTTTTCTTGAATATAGGCGTGACCTGTGCAACTTTCCAATCTTTTGGTACAGATCCTTCTTTGAGCGAGCGGTTGTATATGACTGTTAAGTAATGAGCTATTGCATCGGCATAATAACATAGAAATCTAGTGGGTATACAGTCCGGACCAGAAGAATTGTTCTTGTTAAGTGATTTCAGTTGCTTCACTACTCCGATGATATCTACCTCCACGTTACTCATTCTGGCTCTGTTCGTAATTAAAAATCTGGAATAATGGTTTCGTCTTCTTTGAATTTGGAAAAGCTGTGTTTATTAACTCTGCTTTAGTAGCCCTATGTAATGGCGGGATCGCCATTTGTATCACGTAATGAGAGTATTGTTTGTGTTTTACCTCTAGTATATTTGACATATGACCAAAATCAATTTGGGTTCTCGGCAGATTTCGAGAAAGAGTGCTGGAAGATTTCTTGGGGAATGGCAGCTCATGTTGAAATCCTGGCTTAAGGAGTAAATCATTTCAATATTACAAGTTACGTAACATTATTTCTACTTTTTTTTAGTGTTATGTAAGTACTCAAATGTTTAAATGTTCAAATGTTTGTTAAGCTTTTGGGACTTAACTGCGGGGTCATGAGTCCCTATACTTATAAAAAATAACTTACACTAAAGAAAATACAAAGACTCATGCCCGCGGGAGGATTCGAAACTACGACGTGGAACGGCCTCGCCCATCAGAGCATAGCGCCTCAATGCGCTCGGCCACTCCGCCGCAGCTAAATACTCCTCGTTTACTTTATTGTACTGCATAATGCCTGCAGTAATTTGCTTTACATGATACAAAATCACGTACTTTTGTACGGTTTTCTTAACATGTTAGTCATAAACAAAATGCTAGAGAACTGAATACTGATTTCTGACACTAATTGTGTCTATAGCACACGCACCTTGAAACGTGTCCATAAAAAAATTATTTTGTAAGAAAATGTCCAATATTGTACCTCCTGTTTTGTATCGAGTAACTTGCTTGCAAGAAAATGTATAATATCGCTTCTACTGTATGTATCGATATGTGTCCTTTATGAAGTTTCATCTTTGGCAAAGATCATGTATTGCATAGCATTGTAGCTCGCACTGAGAGAGAGTAGGACTAGTGGTTCAGCTCGCTTAGAGAGCGGTTGGGTTGTGTGTATGGCTCCGATGTAGAGCAGAGGCTGCTTTGCCAGCAAGTCAGAAGTTGTATTATGTAGGTAATGTAATGCTGATTATTAATAATAAGTAACTTAAACTTTCTTTCATCTCTCATTTACGTAGTTAGAAAATTAACCTACTTCCTTCATTTGATAATCAATTATTAGTGGATTTAAAGTGCAGTATTGATGTGAATAATATTGTTGAACGTATTTCATTATTGGTGCCATAGTAAATGATGGTTAATTGACTATGATACTAAATTGATACTAAATTTCAATAATTAGAAACTGATCTGCATAAAATTCTCACAGTCAAGCATTAAGAAAGTGATTTGTGGTTTTTTTTTTTTTTTATATCTTTCTCGCAGTCAAAATCTTTGAGTATAGTCAGCGTCTGTTTCAAAAGGCTACATGTCACAGTTGTTTTGTTAAAAATATCCGTTGCGCACATAATCAGTTTCATGCACTGTTTCTCACTTAATAGCATATACATCAGTATCAGGGCCGTAATTAAACCAAATTGCTGTGTCAAGGAACAATTTGTTGTCTGATCTAACGACAGGTTCAACATCCACACAACACACGTACAGCTTTTATCTGGCGCCCTTTCTGCCAGGATAGTTCACAAACAGGATCGTGACGTAGTTAGATACGTAGTCTTATTTCAGTTAGTTTGTCTTTCCCACTAACCAACTTATCTTTTGGCTCTTAATTTATTTTTTGTAGCACCATCCTTTGTTATAGGAACAGTAGCATAGTAATTGTTTCTGTAGTTTGTTACTTACCATTCTTGATAGTGTGTAGCATTGTTTATAGTAGATTAATTGAATATACAAATAATTGCATTACTACTGAACAAGTCTCTCTTTTATATTGTCTGATGTTTGTTGTGATGAAAGTTTTAGTATCGCGGAACTCGTGTGATAATTAACGGTTCGCGTAATCTCGATTGTGATTGTATGTTGCACTAGCCCAATTCAGTCTATTGTTCTCTCATAATTACCGTGTGTAATTTTCAAAAAATTTTGCAGTTGGTGAAAATAAATATTATTAGTCACTTTACTGCATAATTCTGTTAACAATGTCGAAGAATAGGAGAGTCCGCGCTGATGCTAAATCTGCTTCCGAAAATGAGACCTCGAATGATGCAAGGAGAGAAGCTGAATTTTTACAAGAGTCTTCTCACTGCACTGATACAAATACGACAGTAAATACCGTGTCCGAAAATGCGGAACAAATTAGTTCAGGAATAGACAATATGGATAACGATACAGTACAGGATTCGACAATACAGAATTCCAATTCTTGTAACGTGGTTGCGGAAAATAATGCATCGGTTCCGCCTAGCTCTGCTACAAAAAATACATGTGCAACAGCTACGGAAAACGTATTACCAAATGACTTCATGCAGATTTTACTCTCACAGCTCTCTAAGTTAAATGAGAATAGTCAATTACAATCTCAGGAATATCAGAAATTAAATGAAAAACTTGAGAATAGTCAATTACAATCTCAGAAATTAAATGAAAAACTTGAGGAACAATCTCAGAAATTAAATGAAAAACTTGAGAAAATAGAACAGACGTGCGATTCGAGGTTTGCGAGTATTCAAAGTAGTTTTAATAGAATAAATGAGGACAACAATCGGTTCAGGGAACAACTGCTCAATACTTTCAAATGTGAATCTCAGCAAATAAGACAAGATATTCGCGACGAGATTAATCCGGTTATGGAAAGCCTTGCGTCACGAGTCGAAAATATAGAAACCACTGAACTCGCTCAGTTGAAGCAACAGAGTAATCTATTTGATGAAAAGTTGCAGAACTTCCAGTCAGTCACGACTGAACAGATCAATAAAATTAATAAACAGGTTGAGGATATTACTGTTAAAATTACCCAAATGAGTGATAACAGTGACAAAAGTTCTGATGTAACGCATCCTACCCCGTTTAATGAAACTAATGAATATCTCGCCCTTGACCGTTTCAAACAAGGTCAAATGACCATTAATCAGCAATACAAGGCTGAGGTCAGAAAATTAGATGATCGCGTGGCGCGAATAGAGAGGAAATTTGACCACACTTATGGAAATGCATACGAAGGCGTAGAAGAAAATTTGAACGAAAATGACAATGATGATTCGACTCAAGTAGGTCGCTTGGTACGTGAACGAAGTGTACCTCATAGCAACAACAATGAAGGCGCGATGCGTAGTTTACGCTCACTTACACCGCACAGGCGAACTGAAGCGTTTGACTACAAGCATTTCCTGACTGTACGTAAATTCAAGACATTCAAAAACTCTCCGAATGACTTGCACCCTAAAGAGTGGTTGCAGCAATTCGATTGTTGTCTTCCCCCGAATTGCCCACTTGAGCACAGATTAGAATTTATATGTGGTTATCTGGAAGGCGAGCCAGCCACCAGAATGAGAGCTATTGCACAAGAGTGCTATAGCGAGAATCAGTTCCGACGCTCATTTCTATCCGCATACTGGTCGGAAGCGGCACAAGACCGCGTTAAAAACAGTATTGCGACGTTCAAAACTTTTGAGCGATCAAATTTCTCGAGCCCGGTGGAATATTTCCAACATTTGGTATACAAAAATCAATTTTTATCGGCACCTTACTGCCCTGCCGAACTAATTAGAATTTGTTTGAACAAATTGCCTCTACACTTGCGCCAAATTGCCATTGCGGCACGATGCAAGAATGATATTGAAGCCTTTAGAAACCTCTTACAAGACTTAGAGGAAGAAGACGAGGAAAATTCCTCGCGCAGTCGATATTTTGATAGAAACAGATATGATCGCCGGTCGCAACAAAGCCCGTCGCGTACTAAACGTTATTCAGAGCACGACGATAAACCAAAAAATAATTCTTTCACTAATGAATCTTACAAACAAAGTCGCGACAATGAGAACAGTGATTGTCAAGATCGTGAGAATAACCGTGGGAGTTTTCGTGGCCGTTACCGAGGTGGTGGCCTTGGTCGCGGAGGACGCCACAATAATTACTATCATAACAGCAATACTTCGAATGATACTAATTGGCGTGAAAGACGCAATACTGATAGTGATCGCGAGATTGAAAATAACAACAATAACACTGAGAAGCGTAGTCGGGAGGGCACACGCGATAATTCTCGTGATCGCCTTCCGCGACACGAAAACACGAATCGGGGCCTAAGCAGATCGCGTACCCCGGAAAGACGAGAGCAAAACATTGAAATCAGACCTGCCAATCCACGCTATAATTCGTCAAAAAAAGGGCCGCGTCAGGTATGACTAGCGGACTCGACGGCAAATAATTCGGCCGTACAGGATTTATGTGATCCTAACTACACGCTGAAACTTGTTCATTGTGAACGTCCTCACAGAGAGGAAGGTTACGATGAACAACCTCCCGAACAAAACAGAATAGTAGTTTGTGCGGAAGTGCACAATGCTGATGCTGGTAGCACCTCAGTAAGTGATAAGGCAAAACCGACACAAATTGTGTCAGAGCCTGAAGCCGTTACTCCTGAAAGCAATGACAGTAATAAAAATTGTACTATCAGATTTAAAGAAACAAATAAAGAAGTATCGAATCAAACGTATCATCCACGACAACGTCGTTGAGGCAGAAACTTTAAAGACGCACAAGTCGAAAGGCATACACCACATTTCCAATATTAAAATTTTCAAGGCATAAAATTGGGGTAGAGAGTCCATTAATCTGTTTTGGACACACCAAGTGGCGATTGGTGCCCCGTTCTCGAGCTGAGTGTCACTATTCTTCCGCTTTTCCTTAGTGCGCTCTATCTACATCTTTTTCTCACTGTTACTTTTCTCTAACTCTGAATACTTATGCTCTGTGCTACGCGCTCCACTCCTCGGAGTGGAGAATGAAAAGAGATAAGTCTAGTCTGGGATATTGTCATACAAAACTATGACTATCTTGCAATTTACATATAACGAACTCTGTGGCTGTGCAAGACAAATAAAATTAATGAAATTTTTGATTGATTAATCTAATTAAGTTCCTATGTTTCAAAAAATATCAGATTTCTCTTCTGTATTACTAATTGCATAACTTACGAACTTCGGAGCGAGTGAAGAAGATTTTGAGTTGACATAAGCATTTTGTAAGCCAATTAAGCAGTGAAAAAGAAAAAGGACATTCTGGAGGATGATGAGTAAGGCAATACACAATATGTCATGGTGGTCTTTAAAATGCACTATTGTTTATGGATAAATGATGGTAAGGAAGGTATTGGTAACAGTCAAAGATGTTTGATAAATGTAATTATGTGGACGAGAGTATACAATGATTATGAAGCAATTATGAGGAGAATCGCTCTATTGCTAATGATGCTATGCTCTGTTCTTTTCTTATGTGCTTACTCGCACTGCGCTTTTGTGTTTTCTCTTTGTGCTTATGTGCACCATTTTGTATGTTGATGCATTGTGCCTTCAATGGCATGTGTGATTGGTGAGAATCATATCCTTCTGATGCTCTGTAATTATTTGTAATTATGTGTAATGAATATCTCTAATTATGCTTGCAGCTATGCTTATTGCTCTTGTAATCAAAGTTTACCGCTATGCTCACTAATTAGATACCTAAGCCCTACCACTATGCTAATTAATTTTATAATGAAGCTCATGAAAATGTATGGTTATGCTTATACGTTGCATACAGCCATCTCTCTTGCAAACTTGCAGTTTTGCCATAAATTACGCCTAGTTAAGTCTAGTTAATGCACAGAGATACTTTGCTTTTGCTTACTGCTATCTTCAAAATTTTTATTGATGAACTTGTTGATGAAAATCTGCAGCTATGCCTAACAAATAGTTACGTCTGTGTTTATGTTATCGGATGATTTACTGTGATGCACATCTATTACTGTGCCAAAATTTGCCTTAATTGTTTTGTCCGACCCTACTGCTGACTCAGACAGACACAGACATGACCTGATGACTTGAACCTCTTTTGATATTCTCACGAAACTACCCTGATGTGTTATACCTCAAGGCAATGAAATATGTAACTCAGTTCAGACAAAAGCCTGGCCATGGCAACATATGTAATTTAATTGTTATAATTTGGTGGTAATGCAATCCCCACCATAGTGATGTATGTCAATTTAATTGACTAGTGGTAATTGGAATGTCAAGTTATTTGAAGTGGCTTCACGTTAATTGCTCTAATTCTGACAAAAAATTTACTTTACATGACCTAATGCCAAATTGATGACAAGCACCCGGAATGTATTTCATACGATTATGTGTTTGTAAAGTAATATGTACATAGTATGTAAAGTCTTATGCCTATATGAAATGACACTAATTTTGTAGATACTCTAGTATAAGAATTAAATTACTCATTACTATTCAAATGTATCCGTCTTCAAGACACTACTTGTAATGTAAAAATATGGTTTAATAATCAACGACTTTTCTTTCAGTGTAAACTGAAATATCATGACTATGTTACTAATTTGTGTGTAAAATGCTTTATTTCATGTACTTTGGACACGCATGGGAACTGGCGACTTCGCACACGAGATTCCATAATGCACACAGAACAATGGACGTGTTATTATACACCACTGATTTTGGGCTATTCGTGTGAAGACCTAAAATGAATGTTAGGAGCTAATGTGCTATTCGTGTGCTTATACTATTCAGTGCCTCCCATTGCAAACGTTGTCCACAGGTTCATTACAAATGTTTAGGTATATTTCATGGTTCTTTTACATTGAGTGACCAAAATAAAATTGTGCTCTTGATAGATAAATATGCTTTCAGAACTATAATGAGTCAATACACTTTAGTCTGAACTGTCATTGTAACTATTCAATTGACAAACGTAATATTGAAATCCTATTGTGCCGAAGCAGTGACATTATTTTGTACATGATCAGAAATCTATGTAGTCAAAAATTTTACATGTATGTTCTAGCATCCATGAAAGTATGGCATCTTAAATGCATCACAGAATACAAAATTGACACTTTATATTATACTAAGTGCACTAAAAATTTACATAGACTACATTGTGCACAAGATACAAATGTTCATTTTATGTTCCCAAAAATACTGATCTCTTGTACAAAATTTAGACGCATGGAACTTACACTACTGTGTGTATTACTTGTAATTACTTCATTTTCTTTAAAGAATGATGACATTAGTTAAACTACCTTTTGTAAAACTTTGTATATGTTCATGTTTATTATTGTATTTTTTTCACTTGTCTATTACTTCTAGCTATCTCATTTTCTCCACTATATCATTTGTCAAACTATATTATGTAAAATTCTATATATACGTATGTTCACCATTATGTATATTTGTCATGTATTCCATTTATTGCTGATGTGCTGTACATTTTAACATTTGCTTATGCCTGTCACATCCTGTACCACTCCAAGCATTACTCTTGTTGGTACTCGTCTGTAAAATTGCATGCATTTATGACTGTAACATTTTTTAAATTTTCTATGAACTTCATCTGTTGTTTTGATCTTGAATATCTTGTATAAAAATGTTTATCAGGTTTTCATATTTTTCATGTTATATTTTGGATGTCATTAATGGATTTTTGGACTTGAAATTCAGTAATTTTGCTGGCTAGGCAATGCCATTGGCATCACCCACCCTACAAAATTTTAATAGGTAGGAGGGGGGTGATGAAACGTGTCCATAAAAAGATTATTTTGTAAGAAAATGTCCAATATTGTACCTCCTGTTTTGTATCGAGTAACTTGCTTGCAAGAAAATGTATAATATCGCTTCTACTGTATGTATCGATATGTGTCCTTTATGAAGTTTCATCTTTGGCAAAGATCATGTATTGCATAGCATTGTAGCTCGCACTGAGAGAGAGTAGGACTAGTGGTTCAGCTCGCTTAGAGAGCGGTTGGGTTGTGTGTATGGCTCCGATGTAGAGCAGAGGCTGCTTTGCCAGCAAGTCAGAAGTTGTATTATGTAGGTAATGTAATGCTGATTATTAATAATAAGTAACTTAAACTTTCTTTCATCTCTCATTTACGTAGTTAGAAAATTAACCTACTTCCTTCATTTGATAATCAATTATTAGTGGATTTAAAGTGCAGTATTGATGTGAATAATATTGTTGAACGTATTTCATTATTGGTGCCATAGTAAATGATGGTTAATTGACTATGATACTAAATTGATACTAAATTTCAATAATTAGAAACTGATCTGCATAAAATTCTCACAGTCAAGCATTAAGAAAGTGATTTGTGTTTTTTTTTTATATCTTTCTCGCAGTCAAAATCTTTGAGTATAATCAGTGTCTGTTTCAAAAGGCTACATGTCACAGTTGTTTTGTTAAAAATATCCGTTGCGCACATAATCAGTTTCATGCACTGTTTCTCACTTAATAGCATATACATCAGTATCAGGGCCGTAATTAAACCAAATTGCTGTGTCAAGGAACAATTTGTTGTCTGATCTAACGACAGGTTCAACATCCACACAACACACGTACAGCTTTTAACCTATAGTGTACGTCATTTGGCAATTCTCTAAAAGTTTTGCAAAAATGTCAGATATTGCTGCTGCTGGTTCAAACACCACTCTTTCAGCTCTATCTTGGCGGTAAGGTGCGACAGGAAGCTGTCGACTTCGTTTCGGCTCATGACGCAACATGAAATGTCGCTTTCTGTCCCATCTGTTTCTCAAATAAGCAGATTCAAATTCAGATACACAGATGGCCAAAGAATCTAATTAGAATTCAGTCATATCTACAGCTATCATATCTGCAGCGTTTTTACGGTTCACTCGGTGACGTTCAAGGTTTCTTAGGGCGTTTTGTCCAAATTGTGTCATCAATTAGTAAATTCCAGAATATTTTAGCTACTCATCACGTCCAAGAGCTCTGGAAGGAGTACTAGTACCAAGAAGTTGCAAGACGATATAGTGCCCCGGTGTTCTTGAAAATCGACTTTGCAACGAATCCCTTGACCACCTATAACCAGTCTTGCCGTAGTAATGTTCTTCCTGCGTAACTCCCATTATTATTGGAAAATTTAAAATTCAGTGTTTTCTGTATTAGTACGGTACAATAAACATCGAAGTATGTGTTTTAAAATTTTTCGTCGAATCATTGATGTTTTATGTCATGTATTTCATGCACGACACAGACGCTTGTATCGAGATATTTTATTACTTGGAAGTTATTTTGTTGATAGTTAAAACTGCCAAATCAATAATAGTGGTATAATCTTCGTCACAGCACCATAAACAAAATAGTTCACTGCTAGAATAAAATAAAAAGAACCACGCTCACGCTCACACTCTCAGCGACGTACAGACGGCAGCACAACACAACCTCCACGAGGGATAGATTAATGCGTTAGAAGTGGCTATACGCTGTACCAAGCGGCAAAATGTCGTACTGGAACCATTTGGTCATCAACAGCAATGCGACTTTAAGAAATAATGCACAAAATACGGTTTAAATCAACTTTTAATACTTTGTTGTCCAGGAACAACGCTGGGAATGAAAGGGTTAACTAAGTCAGAAAATACAGAAAGATTCCCGCCATCATCCTCCTGAAGTTCTACTTTTGAAACTGTCGTTTCCAAAATCATCATCTATTTCTTCATTTGCATGACTTACATTTTCCTGTATCCACTGACTAACAACTTAATCGAGCTTAAGAGCGTTAATATTGACGTAATTATGTGAATACTTTTGTACTGTGCAGAAAACACGCTGTTAGTGCAATAGGTGCTCTATACGGAAGCTGAGCACCTCAAACTAACGTACGGAGAAGGCGGTAATAGAACCGACAATAAAACATGGCTGGTCTCACGGTGTAAGGAGCGTAAGAGACACACAGCAACATTTTGCCAAAAGTAGCCTTCGAGAACCAGTTCGAAATTTCTCGTGCGGTCTGCGATCTAAACACAGTCGTACTGAATTGTTTAGTCAATAAAACGTACAGTTGTTTGTTGTTGTAGTGATCTTCGGTCAGACGCTGTTCTGATGCAGCTCTCCACCCTACATGTCCTGTGAAATCCTCTTCATTTCCACATAAGAACGGCAATCTACATCCATTTAAATCTGCTTGCTGTATTTGTCTCTTGGTCTTCCGCCGCGATTTTTAACACACACTCTTCCCTCCAATAATTCTCGATTCCTTTATGTCCTTGAATGTGTCCTGTCAGTTAACCCCTTCTTTTAGTCAATGCATGCAAGAAATTCCTTTTCTCCCCAATTCTATACAGTATCTCATCATTATTTACATGATCTACCCTCAGAATCATCTGCATTCCTCTGTAGCATAACATTTCAAAATCCTACATCTTCTTCCTGTCTGAACTATTTATCGTTCACGTTTCACTCCCGTACAAGGCAACGCTTCACACAGATTCCTTGAGAAATCAAATGTTCAAATGTTTGTACAGCTTATGGGACTTAACTACGGGGTCATCAGTCCCTAAACTTACAAACTACTTACGAACTAGGACGGCACAAATATCCATGCCCGAGGGGGGATTCGAACCACCGACCGTAGTGGCCGTGCAGACCGTGACTGGAGCGCCTCAGTCTCCTCGGCCACCGCGGCCGGCTATTCCTTGAGAAATGGCTTCCTTACACTTAAATTAGTATTTGATGTTAGCAAACGTTTTTCTTTCCATTGCCATTCTGCATTATATACTGCAACCATCTTATGTTACGGTCTTTATCACTTCGTTGCCTAATCTAATTTCTTCAGTATCGTCTGGTTTTCTTATACTGCATTCCATTACCCTTGTTTTGCTCTTGTTAATGTTCATCTTACATGCCCAACACACAGTCAATTCCGTTCAATTACTCTTCCAGGTCCTTTGCTGTTTCTGACAGAATTACAATGTCATCGGCAAAACGTAACGTTTTTATTTCTTCTTCCTGAAATTTAATTCCTGCTCCAAATTTCTCCTTGCTTTCCTTCACAGATTGCTCACTGTACTAATTGAATGACATTGGAGAATTACTGTTCGAGATTATAGACCATATTAAAACTTCGTCTGTTGTGCAGCCCGATACAAAGTGGAACGTTTTTCAATAAACATTTAAGACAATATTGTGCCATGGAACAGTGCTGAAGAAATCTCTGAAACAACAGACACTATAACAGTCTGGTGACGTGTCTGTTGTGACGGCGTAACGTTCATCTACTTCACCGCAAACGCGGTAAAAATGTTCGACCTAGTAGAGGAATCCGAAATGGCGACTATGAGAGGGCATAGATGACGGGGGCGATATGGTCGTAGTTTGAGAATTTGAGACAGGCGGGTAGCTATGTGGTTACAGCGACCCGAAGTGGGAGACCTGGTATCCAATCCCGACCCGCCTCACGTTTTCACTTGTCACCACTCAGTCAGTAGTACAGCTAAATACATTCCTTTCCTTTCTTATCCTTCTTTTCCTAAACAAAATTGCAAATGACTTGCATGGAGTTTTATAAATACAAAAAAAAAAAAAAAAAAAAAAAAAAAAAAAAAAAAAAAAACCTTAACGAAAAAGATGAAATCTTACGAAAAATATGGAGTAGCAACAAGCCTTATGTAATTTTGTTCTAAATAAAAAGTAGTTCTATTAAATAAACCCTTTATTTAAACATCATATCTCCGAGTGTCACAACGAGCACCTGTCCATTGTTCTCATAGTTGTCTCACCCCTATGTGTTGCGACGTTCAATTTAGAGGCGTCTGACAACTACACGACATCACCTGCAGTGCCTCTGGGATCGTGACATTATTGATTGTATCACAGATGCTTTGAGTTTGGAACAGCTGATGCTAGGGTTCGAGTATGGCGCGAATCGCACGAATCGATGGACCCAAGCTGTCGCCATATCACTGTACAACTTGGAAGGGGTTCCTGGACTTTTGGACCGTTTACACACGGAACTAAATGGATCCTCTAGTCGAACTGAACCGCTCATAGACTGGAAATGGTTATGTTCGACTACTTATCCATTATGGTTCGGAACCTGCGAGTGTAACCTGAAGTTGTTGTTATGGTTTTCAGTCCGGAGACTGGTTTGAAGCAGCTCCCCACCCTACTCTATCCTGAGCAAGCCTTTTCATCTCCATAAGAACTGCAACCCACATCCACTTGAATCTGCTTACCATACGCGTCTCTTGGTCTCCCTCTGCGATTTTTACCCCACACACTTCCCTACAATGCTAAATTTACGATCCCTCGATGTCTAAGAATTTGTCCTACCAAGCGATGCCTTCTTTTAGGCAGGGTATGCCAAAAATTCCTTTTCTCACCAATTCTGTTCAGTACCTCTTCATTAGTTATGCGATCTACCCACCTAATCTTCAGCATTCTTCTGTAGCACCACATTTCAAAAGCCTCTATTCTCTTCCTGTCCGCACTGCTTATGGTCCATGTTTCACTCCCATACAAAGCAACACTCCACACAAATGCCTTCAGAAAAGACTTCCTTACACTTAAATTCATATTCGATGTTAGCAAATTTCTCTTTTTCAAAAATGCTTTTCTTCCCATTGTCATTCTGCATTTTATATCCTCTGCATGTTATTTCACTTGCCAAGTTACAAAACTCATCTACCACCTTCGCTGTTTCGTTACCTAATCTAATTCCTTCAGCATCGCCTGATTTTCTACGACCGCATTCCATTATTTTTGTTTTGCTCTTGTTCATTTTATACGCTCTCTTCAACACGCTGTCCATTCCATTCAACTGCTCTTCCAGATCCTTTGCTGTCTCTGACAAAATTACAATGTCATCAGGAAAACGCAATGTTTTTATTTCTTCCCCCTGAACTTTAATCCCTATTCCAAATCTTTCCTTGCTTTCCTTCACCGCCTGCTCTTTGTACAAATTGAATAACATCGGTGAAAGGCTACAACCCTGTCTTACTCCCTTTCCAACTGATGCTTCCCTCTCATGCCCTTCGAGTCTAATAACTGCGGTCTGGCTTTTGTACAAGTTGTACATAACTCTCCCTTCCCAGTATTTTACCCCTACTGACTTCAGAATTTGAAAGAGTGTATTCCAGTCAACATTGTCAAACGCTTTCTCCAAGTCTACAAAAGCTATAAATGTAGGTTTGCCTTTCTTTAATCTATTTTCTAAGATAAGACGTAAAGTGAGTATTGCCTCCCGGGTTCCTACGTTTTTCCTGAATCCAAACTGATCTAGGTCAGCTTCTACCAGCTTTTCCATTCTCCTGTAGATAATTAGTGTTAAAATTTTGCAACTATGACATATCAAACTAATGGTTCTGTAATTTTCACACCTGTTTGCGCCTGATTTATTTGGAATGGGGATTATTACATTTTTCTTAAAGTCTGAGGGTATTTCGCCTGTTTCATACATCCTACACACCAGTTCAAATAGTTTCGTCATGACTTTAGTAGCTCTGAGGGTATGTCATCTAGTCCATGGGCCTTGTTCCGACCTAGGTCTTTCAGGGCTCGGTCAAATTCATCTCTCAGTATAGTATCTCCTATTTCATCTTGATCTACTTCCTCTTCCCTTCTTACAACGTCGTCTCTGAGTTCATTTCCTTTTTAGAGCTGCTCTATGTACTCTTTCCACCTTTCAGCTATCCCTTCTTTGCTGAGAACTGGTTTCCCATCTGAGTTCTTGATATTCATAGAATTGCTTTTCTTGTCCCCAAATATCTCTTCGATTTTCCTGTTGGCGGTATCTACTTTTCCCCTTCTTATAAATTCTTCTACAGATTTGTATTTGGCTTCTAGCCACTCCTGCTTAGCCATTTTGCACTTCCTGTCAATCTCATTTGTTAGTCTTCTGTTCTCCATTTTGCCTGTTTCATTTACTGCAGTTTTATATTTTCTCCTTTCGTCAATTAAATTCATTATTTCGTGTGATATCCAAGGATTTCTTGTAGGATTTGCCTTTCTACCTATTTTGTCCTCTGCTGCCTTCACTATTTTATCTCTCAACGCTACCCATTCCTCTTCTACGGTTTTATTTCCTCCTGTTTCTGTCAATTGTTGCCTAAATCTCCCTCTGGAATTCTCCAGAACTTCACGTTCCTTCAATTTATCTAGGTCCCATCTCATTTTCCTACCTTTCTGCAGTTTTTTCAGTTTCAGCCTACAGTTCATGACTAACAAGTAGAGCTCTGCATTTCGATGAAAATAACCGCTCGAGCATTTCCCGTACCGTGCCGCTGCTCGACGGCTGGGGTAGGCCCACGCTGCGGCACGGCTGCGGCCGTCTAATGCCCCGTGTGGCCGGCCGGTCGCCCTCCGCCTCTCGGTTACCGGCGGGAGTGTCGAGCACTGCCGGGCGCTCGAGCGCTGCCGGGCGCTCGAGCGCGCTCGTAGTCTCGGCCAGTGACAGCGCGACCGACGCGCGCTCAACACTGTGGAATCGCATAAGAAGCCGACCTGGCTTTGAGCAGCGCAGACAGCGTTTTGGATCAACGAACTACAGGTCGTAAAGGCTCCATTCATGAAACTAAAAGAAGTATTGTGGAGACAATTACGAGCGGCTCGTTAGTCCAGAAGAAAGACACGCCGAAAAGGAGCCGAAAAGTGAAGCTTGGGAATCTTTTGCACTTGTCGTGGATCCTGTCACACAGGTTTCTGCTGGTTTCGTGCAATGTACCATATGCGATACTATGCTTACGTACCAGTCAAGCACAACAGGTATGATTCGGCACTGCAAAAGTAAATGCGGAGCATAATTACACCGACCACTTGCAGTACCAAGTAGGATAAAGAAAGTTCTTGTTGATAGGTTGGTCGATATGGGCGGATTAGGTTTGCTACCATAGCAAAGCATAGTAAGATTGGCTTCAAGAATTATTCGCAGGAGCTCATCAATGTTCGCGCCACGTATGGCAAAGTCAATATAGAAGATGTTCTTCCGCACCCCACCACTGTATCGCGGCATATTAGAGAAAAGGCCGACAAAATACGGTTGACAATGGTATCCAAGCAAATATGTGCTTTAAAGAACAAAATGTGCTCTTTAAACGCTGATCTGTGGTCTGATAACTACAAGGAGATACGCTGCACATAACGCAAGATTAGACTACTGTATTACCACTTGTCTACCAAAACAAACAAAATACTACATATAGAAATTACAGTTTTTAACGTTGCAGTTACTGGAAGACATGATCACCTCAATGGTCGAAACTCCAGTAGGTTGCAAAATATTTAAAAAATTTCTTCTTGAGACAGGTCTTCTTGAATTTTATATTTTCTATGAGTTTTACCATTTTTATTTTAAGTCTTATGTATTCCAGAAAATTCCCCATGTCACATACAGTAATGAGGAATTTTCTGGAATACATACGACTTAAAATAAAAATGGTAAAACTCAAAGAAAGTATATTTAAAAATGTGTAATGTGGTTCTAAGCAAACGGACTCTCATTAACTTTTGATAAAACACAGCATATACAGTTCCGTACAGTAAATGGCGCAACTCCAGTAATAAATATAGACTTTGAACAGAAGTCTGTAGCTAAGGTTCATCGTAATTATTCGTTCGTTTTGAAGGGAAACCAGAGTTTTTCAAAATTTTTAGATGTGTGAATTAATGAGAAATTAAACTTGAATCAACACATTGATTGTCTGCTAAAACGTTTGGGTTCAGCTACGTATGCTGTTAGGGTTTTACCAAATTTTGACGATAAGAATCTCAGTAAAACAGTTTACTACGCCTATTTTCATTTACTGCTTTCGGATGGCATCATATTCTGAGGTAATTCACTATTGAGTAAAAAAGTATTCATTACACAAAATCGTGTAACCAGAATAATTACTGGAGCGCGCCCAAGATCGTTCTGGAGACATCTATTTAAGGATTTAGGCATCCTCACAGTTACTCAGGGTATATATATTCAGTTATGAAATTTGTTGTTAATTATCCAACCTAGTTCACACACATGTTCACATGTTTGTAAATCTATTGCCGGCCGCGGTGGTCGAGGGGACTGAGGCGCTTCAGTCACGGTCTGCACGGCCACTACGGTCGGGGGTTCGAATCCCCCCTCGGGCATGGATATTTGTGCCGTCCTAGTTCGTAAGTAGTTCATAAGTAGTTTGTAAGTTTAGGGACTGATGACCACGTAGTTAAGTCCCATAAGCTTAACAAACATTTGAACATTTGAACATTTTGTAAATCTATCGGACTACTGCTTTATTAGTCCGTAGCTTGCAAACAACTTAAACTGAGGTAAACTAACCTGAGGATAACACAGACACCCATGCCTGAGAGGGGACTCGAACCCCAGATGGTGAACGGCCGTGCGCATCCCGCATGGCTAATCCGCCGCGGCAAACCCAGTTCAAAAGTAATAGCAGTGTGCATAGGTATAACACCAAGAGAAAGGATGATATTACTATGCAGGGTTAAATCTCACTTTCGTACAGAAAGGGGTGAATTATGCTGCCACAAAAATCTTCGGTCACCTACCAAACAGCATCAAAACCTGACATGTCTAACTAGCATTTAAAAATTTATTAAAAGAATAACTGAATGACAACACCTTCTACTCAATGGATGAATTTTTAGATATAAATTAGTAAAACTAAAAATAAAAAATAATAATAAAAATAAAAATGATACAAAATATATTTGTGTCATATAACATTTTGTATAATGTAATATCTTGTACAGACACCTTTTATTACACTGACAAGATCCACATCATTACGAAGTGTCGTATTCATGATCTATGGAAGAAGTATTAATGTAACCAGTCTGACGAAGTGCAGCTGGCTGGCGCCGAGTGCGCCGGTTACCGGTGACCGACCGAGCGTTCGGCGCGCTCGGCCGAGCGCTGGCGATCGGTTGCCCGCGACCGGTTGAAGAGGACGCTCGGCCGCGTACTCCCGAGAGCCAGACGGGCGAGCGGGACTTGCCGGTAAAAATCGGACATAATGCAGACCTCTACTAACAAGTTATGGTCAGAGTCTATATCTGCCCTTGGGCATGTCTTACCTGAAAAAGGTTTCAGAAATGACTGCAGTCAGTCGCTTTTTCTTTTTTTCTTCTCACTGAACCATGATGACAGGTTTCGAGCTGACTAGCAGCTCATCATCAGATGGTACATATACATTTCAGTACAATTAACTATGTATAGTTAGGAGTTTAATATTAAGTGTATCCATGTGTGTTCCGCTTTTGAATAACTTTTTGCACATTTCACAACACTACACACACATTACCACAGCACAGCAACTCCCAAGTCTTTCAATGTACGGACAATGATCCGACTTTTCTCAACCGGATTATTGAGACGAAAAATGGAATTTACTTTACTGTCCGCAACTGGAAAGAGAATCAGCCTGCAAGAATGCGGCAACGTGTGAAACATACAGGGTCGCATGGGTGCCTGTTCTCCAGGAGTCAAATCTCAGAACTTACTTACTGTACCACGTATATTCGGTGAATTTTCTTAGTTTGGAGTCATTTATAGTTTTATATGAGTTCTGTTAGTCTGGCAAGAGAGGTATGGCGGGACACAAGTGTATAGATTCAGATTAATAGCTGATGTTTGTTAGACCACAGCAAATGCTGTAGGTTTTCGTACGTGCAACTGTACGAAACGTTCAACGGAGAAAGTTGAATAGTTTTGCCCTTTCCGAGATTCAAACCCGCCTGCAGAAGCACTTCACCATTGAAACTTCCTGGCAGATTAAAATTGTGTGACGGAACCTGGACTCGAACCTGGGACCTTTCCCTTTTGCGGGCAAGCGCTCTATCGACTGAGCTATCCCGACGAAACTCACGAACCCGCATCACAACTTTACTTCCTCCAGTACCTCGCCTCCTACTTTCCAAACTTCACAGAAGCTCTCCTGCGAAACATGCAAGACTAGCACTCCTGGAAGAAAGAATATGGTGGAGACATGGCGTAGCCACAGCCTAAGGATGTTTCCAGAATTAATCTTTCACTCTGCAGCGGAATGTGCGCTGATATGAAACTTCCTGGCAGATTAAAATTGTGTGCCGGAATCGGGACTCGAACCTGGGACCTTTGCCTTTCACGGGCAAGCGCTCACTCCGCTGCAGAGTGAAAGTTTCATTCACTTCACCATTGCTTCTCTGGGGGCACAGGGATCGCACGACCAACTGGGCTACCCTCGCACGCCTCCCGCTAGACACAAACTTATCCATATATAACTGAAGTATGTACCTACCTATCCAGTAACGGGGCATGTAGCTGGTTTCCGTTAGAGTTAGGATATATCGTGTATCCAAAGAAAGGATCATAGGCCATCGTCGGCTGATTATAACTTATTTCACCAATGTTTCGTTCTTTTAGAAGGAATGCTTTGTTACTTCACTCCATCCTCCAACCAAGACTGTCCTCGTTGTGATATTCACACGATTGCTGGTAGCGACGGCCTGATGGAATGGGGGAATAATTTTCGATTCTTGTGGACGTGAACAGCGCCACTAACCTTGCCTTATTAAAGAAAACCAGTGTTCGTTTTTTCCCGCGTTAGAGGATGTGAAGACTCTTGGGATGAAGTTTGCTTCCTGGAAAATTAGTCGATGTGAGCTGACCTGCAGTGAGAGACGAAGGTATGATGTCTGTAACTTTTTTCCAGCAGGCAGCCGTCACACTGCAGACAGTGCCGGGCGCGCTCAGCTGGTAAGTGCCCGGCGGCGCGGCGCGGCGCGGCGGTACTTGAGTGCCATTACGGTAATGCGGCTGGACGCCCGGCGCCCACGTAATGGCCGGCTTCCCAGAAGCGTCGGACACGCGCGCCTCGCGCCAACCACCGCCCTGCAGCACCGGCGGGTATTAAAAGCGACGCCGAGCAGCGAATTACGTCGTGTCGGCCGGCGTAATCAGACGTCATCTGCCGGCGGCGGCGGCGGCGGCGACGGCAACAGGTGGCCGGGAACAGGTGCGGAGCGCGTGGCCGCCCGCAGCGCCCTCTGCACGCCCTGCGGAGTCAGAGGTCCCGGCCAGGTATCCGCCTCCGTACGAAAATTAACACAGCACGCCGGACAAATCATGAAGTGGCATTCATAGTGAAAAAAGCCTCAGTTCAACCGTCAGGACAGTCCCAGACTATTGTAACTGGGCTGTTTCTTCATAATTTTAGCACACAGCAGCTACATCGCGACCTGTCTGTTCACTGATTCAGTGAACCACCGGAAAAAAAGCTCGTCATAAATAAAGTAAATAAATAAATAAAATTAACTATTTTTCAAAAAATGTTCAAATGTTTGTATAGCTTATGGGACTTAACTACGGGGTCATCAGTCCGTAAACTTACAGACTACTTATGAACTGATTCCTTAATTTCTTCTGGCGAATAAAAACTTCGAAAAACTTACGGGTATGCTGCCAGGTACCAAAATCGACGACGGCCGATATTTCGGCAGGAGACCACCCTACCATTTTCAAGGTGAAACTGCAATGTCCAACGATCTGTAAAACCTCGGTTTTCAATGAGTAAACAGTAAAGACAACACACACCGAGCAAGCAAGCACACAGCGCCGACACGACCAAAGATGAAACCGGTCAGAATATCAATAATAAACATCAGTTCTCAACACATGAGGTCGGATTAGTTTTCTCCCTCTGTTTTTTGACACGTGAGAGAGCAGGATCCCAAGGTTGTCACCTAGTTTTATTTCTATCGCTTCCTTGATAACACAGTCCCAGTAGTTGGAAGTGCATGCCAGAATTTCCGTTTTGTCATATTCCATAGGGTAACCTGTGTCAAGATAGTCTTCGGCCGCAGCAGATTTGTTTGGCTGTTGTAAACGTGTGTGACGTTTATCCTCAGTACAACGGTCCTCGACAGTCCTAATAGTTTGACCAACATATGATTTGCCACAGCTACATGGGATACGGTAGACACCCGCCTTAAGCAAATCGAGATCATCCTTCACGGATCCCAACAGTGCCTTAATTTTTGAAGATGGACGAAACACACATTTTACATTATTTTTACGCAAAATGCGACCAATCTTATTGCAAGTGCTGCCAACGTTTGGCAGAAAGGCCACTGACGCGGACGCCGACTCAGTGTTATCACTAGTCCGTTGCACATGTGGTCGATAGCGCAATGCTCTTTTAACCTGCCCTTCACCATAGCCATTCTGTCGAAAAGTTACCTCCAGATGAGACAGTTCAGCGGGCAAACTTTCTGGGTCAGAAATGACATGAGCCCTATGCACTAAGGTTCGAAGAACCCCTTTACGTTGAGCTGGGTGTAACAACTATCAGCTTGCAAATACAAATCAGTATGCGTTGGCTTCCTACAAACCGAATGTCCCAACGTACCATCTGCCTTTCTCCTGACCAACACATCAAGGACGGGAAGGCAACCATTCTGTTCCACTTCTATTGTGAAACGGATGTTGGGGTGGATGGAATTTAAATGTTCCAAAAAATGATTCAAGTTCTTACTACCATGAGGCCAAACAACAAACGTGTCGTCTGCATATCGGAAAAAAACAAGCAGGTTTCAACGCCGCTGACTCCAGTGCACGATCTTAGAAGTCCTCCATGAATAAATTAGCAATGATGAGTGACAAAGGCTTCCCATCGCAACTCCATCTGTCTGCTCGTAGTACTCGTCATTGAATAAAAAGTAGGTGGAAGTCAAAACATGTCTAAATAAATTCGTTAATTCAGTTCCAAACTTCGTTTCAATTAGTTGCAACGAATCAGACAGAGGAGTCGTCGATTTTGGTACTTATGAACTAACTAATACTAAGGAGACGCAAATATCCATGCCCGAGGGGGATTCGAAACCCCGACCGTAATAAGTATTTTTAAACTATCATTCTTCGTTTAGTTCTGCGATCAGATCATTTTATATGCACATTCAAAGAAGCAGCGCTCCCACAGGCGAACGACGCGAACTAGTCCGCAGATCCCTCGCCTCTTAGTTCGTCCGCTCCTTTTCCAAAGACTGACGGGGAATAGCGAGAGAACGCGAGAGCACGCAGAATCGCGTGATTCCCTTCTGCCAGTTACCGTCATTTCGAGCTGAGATGCAGCTTAGCTGTAGTTTCATAGTTCACTGCCACAAATTTTCTTTTCTAAGTTATTCAGTGTCTAAATATAATCCTCATTCCTTAGTGTAAACTAAATAACTGGTTTATTTGGTTAAGTATTTGATGTCTAATTGCCCAAAAATGCGGGTAATAACACGCGCTTGGGTAACACTGATCATTATATAAAAAAATTGCCATAACAAAAGAAAGAGCTCTTTTAGTAGCGGTAGCAAAAGCCAAAAAGAGCGGACGAACTAAAAAGAGCGACCTACTTCGCGGTCGAGCTGCGAACTAAATGGAGAGCTACCGGTCGCGAACTAAAATATGCGATATCGGTCGCGAACTAAAATATGCGCGATCGGTCGCGAACTAAAACATGCGAAATCGCATGGCCTATGGCTACTTCATATTTCTGGCCGCTGGCCGTTTCTTTGCTAATATCGTACGTGTCTTAAACGCGGAAGAACGACACAAGTGCAGTATATGTCGAAATGTGGGGTGGGGAGCAGTAGCATATGGCACAGTAGGTGCTGGTTCCCATGGGAAAGCCCGCCTATGTTACTGGTGCTCTCCTCGCATTGGCTGCTGCATTTCACGTCACGTGATATCTTTTGAAATTAGTTTTGTTTATTATATACTAAATATTAATTATTCAGAGCTGAGAAGTTATAATATATATCTCTCAAGGACAGGCTAGATTTTGACAGTTTAAAAAGTTTAAGGTGCTTTCTCTTATTGTAACAAGAGAAGAACGATTTTGCAGAAGGCGCGCGACGGCCCTGTTTTGGCGCGAAATAGAGCGTCAGGTGCCCTCTCGCAACGCGCCGCAGTTAGTCTCGAGCTGACCACTATACGCGCCGGGCCGCGCCGGTCATGAGTAAAGATTTGCGTAAATGTGATAACAGTCGAGGTCTCAACATGAACTATGGGCAGTGTGGTGTCGCACAAGTACAAAGTGCGCGCCACCTAATTTCGCCGCGCGCCGCCATGCACGCACGGCGCGGCGTTCTTACGACGACAGCCACGAGCGCCCTCTGCTACAACGCCGCTCGTGGCCACCACTGAACGACATAGTCACTTGGGACTGAGATAGCAACCAGTTAGGACCTTCGGAATCTGATAGGCACCAGTGAAGACTTGGCTATCGTACAGGCACTAGGCAGGCCTCTAGCTCAACTATGTATCAGCCTTCTGCAGTACTATGTAAAAGTTAAGTATTGTATTAATTCTGTGCAATATATATCTCGTTCTAATTTACTCTAGTGTTTCTAGTTTCTAGCTGCTCCCCACCGTACCTGCACCAGCGTGCTATCTTTATTCCTGTGTCGGTCTCATTCCACTCGGCCACCGACACCAACGACGGAAACGAGACACAAAAGCGGCGACGAGGCTGGGACACAAAAGTGGCGACGAGGATGGGATCGAGACGCCGTCCGCGCCCCGGCATCCGCCTTGCGATCCTCCAGGAAACCCGGCGAAACCTGAGGAAGGGCGCACACCCCCGCCCAGAGGGAGCATGGCAACGTTTACATATTGACTTTGCCGGACCTTTCTGGAATACGCGCTGGTTAATTGTTGTAGACTCTTTCAGCAGGTTTCCTTTTGTGATTGCCATGAACTCAACGACAGCTTCTAGTACAATCAGTGCCTTAACATCAGTGTTTTGCATCGAAGGCTTGCCTGAAACTATCGTCAGTGACAATGGACCTCAGTTTGTTAGTGCGGAATTTCAACAGTTTTGTCGTGTGAATGGCATTCAGCATATTACCACTGCACCTTTTCACCCTCAGTCCAATGGTGAAGCAGAACGTTTCGTTCGAACATTCAAGTCTCACATGGAGACGATGAAAGGTCAGCACTCCAGGCAGCAAGCTCTTCAAATTTTCCTGTCTACGTATCGATGCATGCCACGTGACGGCCCGTCTCCTGCCGAGCTGCTACACGGCCGCCGTCACCGCACTCTCCTTCACCTGCTGCAGCCTCCCACGCACCGAGTCGGTTCGTACGGCGCTTCGCGTTTTCAGGTTTCTACGCCGGTGCTGTACAGGGTGTTTGCTGGTATGAAGAAGACATGGTTGCCAGGCACCATTCAGCGCGTGCTCGGTCGCAATATGTATGTTGTACGTTCTTCCACAGGGTCGGAGCTGCGGCGCCACGCAAACCAATTGCGCTTGCACAGGCCGCGCGATCCAGTCTCCGGTTTCTTGATTCCAGACCCAGTTCACCGCCAGGGAGCACAGCCACATCGCTCGCCGCCGGGCTCAGCTTCCCCGGGCTACGAGCTCCCGATGGATGTCGACACGCCTCCTACGCAGTCGGCCCCTCCGCCTCCGTCGCCGCCGCAGATGACAGCGTCATCGAGAGGGACTCCGGGACCCAACTTGGGCCACGCACCTCAGAAGAAGATGACCTGCTCAATCTGGGCGGCAGCGTGCGCCCTTCCCTTCGTTTTGGCGGGTTTTCCGGGGGATCGCACGGCGGATGCCGGGGCTCGGACGGCGTCTCGATCCCAGCCTCAGCTACGACGCCCGTCCCACCAGTAACGCCCCCGCCCAGGCCCTCCTCCCAGTGCCGTCGCCGTGGCCCTCAGCCCTACGCCACGACGGCGGGGTGGTTTGGGGGGGAGGGGTGTGGTGTCGCACAAGTACAAAGTGCGCGCCACTTAATTTCGCCGCGCGCCGCCATGCACGCACGGCGCGGCGTTCTTCCGACGACAGCCACGAGCGCCCTCTGCTACAACGCCGCTCGTGGCCACCACTGAACGACATAGTCACTTGGGACTGAGATAGCAACCAGTTAGGACCTTCGGAATCTGATAGGCACCAGTGAAGACTTGGCTATCGTACAGGCACTAGGCAGGCCTCTAGCTCAGCTATGTATCAGCCTTCTGCAGTACTATGTAAAAGTTAAGTATTGTATAGACAGCATAGGCCGTATCATATTAACAATAGTTGCTCATTTTTTATTATTTAGTTAATAAATGGCATCCCTGACAAACAAAAATCTCGCGAGTCGTTTCTTATGCTTCCATCATACAGAACTTATGTTAGCCTCACTTGTATGCTGTACAAGAACCAACTACCTGTGTGCTGTCTTCTGCGCTGGGGACACAACTATAGAAGACAACAGGTTAGACAGAACTCTGTGCTTTCCATAAAGTCTTGGACAGCAACTACAGCACCTCGTGCGTACTGTAGGGCGGTACAAATGCACACTGCTACGCAACAGCATCCGCAAGGATGTGGAGGTTTTAGGGGACTTGTGGGAGGAAGCAGTACTAACTTTTCCTTCCGCAAATAAAACCCTAGGAAGCATGTACGGTCGCGAACTAAAGTTCGTTGTATTCTTTTCCAAAGTGCGATGGGCAATAGCGAGAGGGCGCGCAGTAGAATTAAAACTCACGTGTTTGCCTTCTGCTGATAAGATCCATTTCGAGGTGAGCGTCTGCCTGCTAGATTACATAGTTTAGTGCTGCAAAACTTCTGTTTTGAAGAATTCTGCACTCTGCAATATCTGACTAATAAATTCCATAATGCAAAGATATAGAGATAACTCCAAACTTAAACACGAAAAATTATCCACAAACTGTTTCTTTTGGTTTGCATGATATCGTTAGCGTCTCAAGCAGCAAGCGCATGTAGCAGCTAGGTGGGGGAACTTCTCCCTCCACCTGCATGCGCAGACCACGCCTCTCAGCCGTCACTGGGAGCGGACGAACTAAAAGAATGAACTAGTTCGCGGCAGAGCAGCGAACTAAAGTGAGCGCTCCCGATCGCGAACTATTACCCTCAAGTCTAATTCAAAGTGTTTTATCGCATGAGAAACGTTTTACGTCGCGGAGACAACACGTATACGAGTCATAGCGCGGCCGCTTAATATACGGGGCTGAAGCTCAAATTGACTTCTGAATCCTCTGGAGGCAGCATATGGGCGCTCCTGCGCCAGCAAGGGGCGGGGGTAATCGGCGATTTCAACATTGGCGTTGGAGCTGGTAGATACGCTAGCTCCTGGCTACTCGAGCTGTGGTGGTTACACACGAATGATCCCGAAGCAATGACAAAGGAGCTACTGCACACCTCGTCTCCATTAAGGCAACATCCGCCCTTCATATTTGTTTTTGGCGCATTGCAGATTCATCAGACACGTCGTATTTGCTACAACATATCTTCTAATATATAAAGCAGAGTGTCCGCATGTTTGTACGTGTTGCACACAAATCTACAGTGTTTTTCCAATCTTTATGAAATTCTGTACACGTAAGCTTCCATCCATGAGGACGGACGCCGTAAGTGTAAGAATCACATACGATATACAGTTCACGAGATATGACGTCATTAACAATGAGATACGCGAAGAATTGCTGCATTTTGCGACAATGCGGCTCATTTTCTCCTAAACCATTGGACCGATTTCAACTAAATTTGGTACACACATATCGTATCGTGAGGTAACAATTTCTGCATTGTTAAGAATCACATACGGTACATGGTTCAAGAGATATTAGGTCATAACCAATAGAAATTGCAAAAAATGCCATATAATGCGGCGAGACTTTCGAAATACACTGTATGACAATGACAGCACTTAGCGACTTGCAACAAACTTGAAACATAATTTCAAATCTTTATTAAACTTGTTCTCGCTGTCAACGATAGTAAAATGATGAAAGGAAAAATGTTTCTCGCTTACTACTTTTCAGCTGTTTATGGAGTAAAACTACGGCTCTCGGTATGACGTTACAATTTATAATTTGAACACTACAAATTGTATCGGCAAGAAATTTTACACACAGTATACACGCATATAGTTGAGTGTACCTTCTAAATTGTATCACAATACAACACACAGTTCATAAGATATGAGCACATAAACAGAAACGTTCATGGAAAACCGCCCCATCACGCACCAAGTTTTAATCAATTACTTCTTTAGTACTAATTGTAATCCTAAGAGATTTTACAGACGTACAGCCCTTATACAAATGAATATATATCTGAAAAATGGCAGGAATAAATTAAAAAATATCTGGGCAACGCTGGGTTTTCAGCCAGTTATAACTGTAAATTAAATTCGCATCAAGTGTAATAGCCTTCAGAAGATCCAATCATGAATAATAATGAAGTCACCACTGTCTACTCTCGCTAGCTTTGTGGTTAGCTGTATCGCGTTGTGCCGTCGAAGACAGTAGGTTCGAGACCGAGTGCAAGCAATTTTTTTTAAACCCACTCTTCTTTTCAACAGATACAGGAAGAACAATTACTTTTGTATCGTTACTCGCCACATTATCTTCGAAAGTTTTAGCAAATGTGTTGCGATTTTGAGAGTAAATGATATTCTTAATTTTCGTTATAACATATATTTAACTGTTTGGAAAGATGTCGGGGAGAGCAGTCTTTGCGCATCAGTGAGGTTGGAGGGGGGGGGGGGGGCATCTCACAGTATCACGTGACCGCAAGTTAGCTTGTCTCTTCATCGTAACAGTTTCATTTTGTTACAGTCACTTAACAGTGTAATCAGTTACTTACTGTGTTTTAGTGTTCATGTATGACGATTCGTTTGTTTCATAGTGTTGATTATCAAAGAAACATGTTCAACTATTACTATATTTCAGATTTAAGCAACAGGCAAAAGACAAAACGCAACTCAATGTTACAGGCATTCTCTTTGACTCTTCAGAATTTTGCCAGTAAGCATTTAATGAATAGATGAGTAGCAGTTTGCAACTAGTCTTCCCGTGATCAAAACTGGCATGCAGCCCATCGTGTCAGCTGGGGTGCCCACATGGACTCGCGCAAATAACACAGGGCGTGTCTTACACTTGTACACAAACAAAGGGGAAAATACAATAAATATTTTTTTTTAATTTAAGCCCTCCTGTATATTACTGCTGCCATCTGGTTGGCTGTTTCTTGGTAAGAAATATTCCCTTCTATTTGTTCATAATGACGCTATAAATAATTATTCTTAGGTGTAAGTAAGGGTTTGCGATGCACGAAGACATTGTTTGTGCCTCTGTCTTTGAAGAGATATGCAATGTCTCATCAAGTGAAGCAGGAGAGAGCTTTCCCAACTTCGTTGGGGTAGAACTAAACGTCCATAGAATGTAGTATGGATCAGGAGGAAGAATTTCAGTTTAGTTGTAGTAACATGTGAGATGTCAGCTACCCCCACCGCCGTCATTTGAGCGGACACCTTCCCCGCGGGCACTTGGGACAGGACGTAGAATTTCAGTCTATTACACTATTGTTTTGGACCTCTTTTTTTTTTCGGGGAAAACCCTTCCCCTCCACCCCCATTAAGAACCGTTCGCACCTGCCTCCGGTCTTGGTGTGGCCTCCAAATACCTCGAAAGCAAAGTTTTTTTTTTGGGGGGGGGGGTTGGGGCGGGGGAGGGGGGCGCTCGCTTTGCATCTCGTTCTTCTGGGGCCGCCAAATCTCGAAAGCTTTTTTTTTTTTCAGATTTTCTCGTGCCCCTCGTCCTGGTGGGCCCAAAAATCTTTTATATAGTAATACGTGTATTTCCAAGTGGGCTCCAGTCACGGTATGCACGGCCACTACTGTCGGGGGTTTGAATCCCCACTCGGGCATGGATATTTATGCCGTCCTTAGGATAAGCTAGTTGATAATAGTTTGTAAGTTTAGGGACTGATGACCCTGACGTCTTCTATAGATGCCCCCACGGAGATGATAGCACGCAGGTCGGAGTTCTTGAATGAGGCTGAAATTGCTAAACTATTGGTAGGAACTGATCTAGTTACTGAATAAAACCGAAATCCTCGGGAAACGGGATGCCAACTGATTTTATTTCAAGTCAGCAGAAAACCAGTAAACTGCATAATAACATCCACTTGACACAGATTGTTTTAAATGAAATTCAATATAAAGTCATTTCCCTTGCTCTAAGATGATTAAACAATGTATTATGACCGCCTACGTATGCATGTCACTTCACCGAGTGCGCGTACTGAAGTCACATGTTACCCTTCCGAGTGCTTGTTCTGTACTGAAAAGTGGCGGCTCGATGCAAGACTGCTTTCATTCCGCAATTTGGCGCGCAAACATGGCTGCCGTGCATCGTCCGTCTTAAATTAATTGTTTTGTTTATAGAATTAGCAATTATTAATGTTTTACCTACGCAGGGCATAGCTTGGCTTTTGAGGGGGATTTCTAAATCGAGTTTGAATATATTATTAGTTTATTAAATATCAATAACAATACGAACGCGTTTTGGCGCGGCACCGCCAATGCTACAGCCAATCGGCGAACAGTGCCTGCCGCTCGGGGACTTACCTAGAATTCGGGTGAATTTGCCAGTGCTCTTTCCCATGGGAACCCGACCTATTGTACCACCTGTCGTGGTTCTCACCAGCTTTTACCATCTGTCGTCTACTGGTCCTAACCGGCTGCACTGAAGCAATACTTCGAACTTAATATCATGACTTTAAGCCAGAAATATTACAAACTCCTTTCTGCCAGTGCAGCGCCTTCGTTTGCTTCTATGGTCAGTGTGTACTTTCTTTTTCTATAAGATCTCATAATTCGCGTGTTGTGTTTCAAACTATAAATAATTTTTGTCTTAACGCATCCTTGAGAAGTACAGAACATTTTCAATACTGTACTTCTCTTGCGTATAATCTTACATGTATTTTAAACTAGCTTATATGCCCGTGCTTCGCAATGGTTGTTAAAGAAGGGCCTGTGCATATCATGGCTTTTTAGGATTCCGGACCTCATTCAGTTTTAAACATAAACTACATGTAAACCCGGGTGCTCACTTATCCTGCACTCTCACAGTCCACCTCCCCTTCCCTCCTCTCTCTGCATACATCTCTTTCTCTCCCATCTCTCTGTTCGTTTCCACCTTTGCCTCTCGGCAACGTCTTTTACAAGGTTACCCTCTGTCATGTACCATACCAACATTTATGTACCCAGTGACCTTCCTCTTAGTTTAAAGGTCATGTGTGTAAATATTAATCAAGATCGAAGCAAAACTATGCATTTTGTTAAAGACCGTAAATTAAGTACTCTCCATTATGCAACAACTGCAGTTTTATACAGACAGTGATATTCCTCTTATCTTTAAGCTCAGATATGCAAAATTTTATCAGTATTGAAAAAAACTATAGATTTGTATGCAATAAAAACAGTGTCAAATTTTCCAGTTTCAATTCATAGAATCCTTGTTCTGAAAATAAAGAAAACAACCCGAAAATATCTGTGAAATCGGTCGCACTGTTCTCAAGTTATGGCGCGACCAAGGTATTCAGGGATACATTTTTATGTTGCAAGATACCCTCCCCCATGAACCTTATGAAACTTTAGATAGACGCTGGCCTTCCTCTTGTACTGAAGGTCACGCGTGTAAAATTTAGTGAAGATCGGAATGAAACTGTAGCTTTCGTCAGTCTGTAGGAAAAGTATCCTCCCCCTTGCACCTTAATTCTGTCCTATCGCAAAATACTTTCTTAGCTGACTTCTTCTGCCTATAAACTACACATCGGCAAAATTTCAGCTTCATAGGTGCATTAGTTTTACAGATCTGGTGTTGAATTATGTGTCCTACAAAAAAATTACTTACGAGATTCGTAGAGCGACATATTAGAAAACTGACTACGAAATGTGTTGGTAATGGAGTTGGTAGTAAATTACAATCTCATGCGTATTAGAGTGAATTTTCATGCAATTAATTGTCTTTGACGTCATAGCACCTGAACTATATGTCGTAATACGATATGATTTCGAAGGTCCATCCAGTAGTGTATATGTAAAATGTCTGCAAAATACGTCGCGAACGGAGATAGTAGGAAAGACGCAATAAATCAAAACGTCATGCCTTATGAGGCGGTTTTTCATGATCCTAACTGTTTATGACTCCATATCTCATGAACTGCGTGTCGTACAACGACAAAATTTTGAACGTAGGAGTATGAAATTGTAGTGTCATGCCAAACACCGAAAATGTAGTAAATGAGAAACTTTTTTCTTTCATCATTTTGCTATGGCTGTCAGCGAGAGAAAGTTTCCCAAATGTTTGAAATTATGTTTACAGTTTGTTGCTAATCGCTAAGTGTTCTCATTCTCAAATAGTGGACTGATAAAGTCACAGTATCACGTGCCGCAAGACGGGGGATGTTTTTATAGTTCATGACGTCATATCTTCTGAACTATCGGTCCTATCGCAAAATCGCTTCTTAGCTGACGTCTACTACCTATAAACTACATTCCTCCCAAATTTCAGCTTCATAGGTGAAGCAGTTTTCGAGATTTCGTGTTTAGTCAGTGAGTTACTGAGTGTATGAATGAGTGTCCTTTCAGTTTTATATAAGTAGAGATAATGCCTCTCTTACCTTGCTTCATCATCTCAAAAATTTGTAACGCACGGCAGACTAGCATGTTGTTGTACTGCTCGCAACCCCGTCCCGCTCTTACATTTACAACTCCGCAAGTCACCTCAGTTGTGCGGCGGAGGGTACTTTGCATACCTCTGTCACTGCCTCTTATTGTCGCGCCAGTTTCGAGAAAAAAAATGATTGCCTGAATGTCACCGTATGGTCCGTAATCCCTCTAATCTTATCCTCGTGAGCTCTTTGCGTGATGTACGTAGGAGTGAGCAATGTATTGGTTGACTCTTCATGAAACGTTCGCTCTCGGAACTTCGTCAGACCAGTGGTACAGAACGTCTCTCTTGCAGCGTCTGCCACTGACGTTCACTATTATCTGCGTAACGTTTTGGTGCTTATTAAATGAGCCTGCAACGAAACGTGCTGCTATCCGTTGGATCTTCCCTAAGTCATCTGTTAACACTTCTTGTTACGGATCTCACAGTGATGAGCAATACTTAAGCGCTTGCCGAGCGAGAATTTTGTATCCAACTTTGTTGACGGAGTATACTTCCTGGGTATTCTTCCAGTAACCCTCTGGCATCTGCCTTACCCACGACTGATGTTGAAACGTGTCCATAGAAAATGTATATTGCTGAATTTGTAAGAAAATATCTAATATTGTGCCTCCTGTTTTCTGTCGAGTAACTTGCTTGCAAGAAAATGTATAATATATCATCTACTGTGTGTATCGATATGTGTACATAAATATGTGAAGTTGTGAAGTTTCATCTTTGTCAAAGATTATGTATCGCATAGCATTGTAGCTCATGCGGAGAGACAGAGTCAGACTTGTGGTTCAGCTCGCTTAGAGAGCAGTTGTGTATGTGGCTCCGATGTAGAGCAGAGTCTGCAGTGCCAGCAAGTTGGTCTGATTATATTTGGAATATATTACATTTCATATAATTGTGAAAAAGGTTGTACCACCTCTGTAATGAAGGTAATAGCATTTCATGTAATTATGAAAAGGCTGTATCATTTCGGTAATGTAATGGTTATTATTAACTAGCTGAAAACCCGGCGTTGCCCGGGTATTTATTTATTCCTACCTTGAGTTAGTACTCCTCCTATCCCTTCTCTCTCTATCTCCCTTTTTTTTAATATCATTATCGGAGAATATATAAGAAATAATGATGTTTTCCTTTTCCGAGGCATGTTGTCTGAATGTGATTTATTAAAAGTAGATGTACTGTTGTAATATGTGTAAAGTAACGCAATGCACATCTATGAAGTTTAAATAACAATTAAATTAATGTAATTAAATTCACTCATTTTTGAGGAAATTCGCTGATAAAGCGGAACTGAAAAATATTCCTATCAGATTGCACAAGTCTATGCACTTACCGTTTATCAGGAAAGTAAGTAGTGTAGATCAAATCTCAAGTAAAAATGCACTCGTTTCGAAGAATCCAGTCACGAAATTCAACAATAATGATTGTAATAATATCTCAGATCGATCGCTTGATGTAATGCGCGAAACGTCAAATCGATTTTTTTGAAGAGATGTATTAAAAGAAATTTCTTTTTCACTGCTTTATTTATTTATTCTTATATTTCCTTATTCGAATGCTTATCCTTACAGAGAAAGAGCTGAAGACATTGTAGCACGCATAGACCAAAGATTTGGTATGTGGCATCACGTTTCGCTGTATGTAACCTCCTTGCTATAGAGTAGCAGACGTCATTGCTGGCCTTCAGTCCGAATATTTTAATAATTTGACGACTTTCAACCACCATACGTCCTACCCCCTTATAGCTATCGGCATGGAACTGCTATGGTGTACAACGGGAGACTTCGGACAACAATTACAAACAGACCGTTCGTTTTCGTTCTGTAGTTTTCGCTGCAGAGTGAAATATTAACACAAACACACGTAGAATTTTATATACACTGATAACTTTCCATCCCAATATACTCAACCCTTTTATCATTATCAACCCTCAAGCAACAATGCAACCAATAAAACCAATTTCAAAGAGTAATTATTGTTCCGCATTTCGAGTTATATTCTTCAGATTAATAAATATCTATCAGATCGCTATAAAACCGTGCCTAAAACCTTCCTCAGGTATAACTGTACTAATAATTAAGTCTCTGCGCCTTGTCGTTCGGACGTGATGAGCGTACACCGAACAGACATTCAGATTAATATATATATAGATAAATAGCTATCCGATCGCCATAAAACCGTGCCTAAAGCCTTCCCCGAGTAGACATTAATAACTGTACAAATTTTTAGTTCTTTAGGTCTTGTGGTTCAGACGTGATAAACGTACACCGAACAGACATTCACATTTATAGATATAGATAATAACTAACATAGTTGACCTTCCTGTGTCATTTACGTAGTTAGAAGATAAACCTACTTCCTTTATTTGATTATTAGTTATTTGTGGATTTAAAGTGCAGTATTGATTTTGGTAATCTTGTTGAACAGATTTCCTTATTGGTAACGTAGTAAATTACTGTTATGCAACACTGCAGTTAATTGAGTATGATACTGAGTTTTGATAATCAGGTACTGATCTGCATAAAACTCTCGTAGTCGAACATTAAGACAGCGGTGTGTGTGTGTGTGTGTGTGTGTTTAATATCTTTCTCGCAGTCACAATTTTGAGTATAGTCTACGTATATTTCATGCAGGTTACTTGTTACTGTTGCTTTGTTTAAAGACTCGTTGCACACATAATCAGTTTAATGTACTGTTTCTCATTTAACAGTATATACATCAATATCAGGGCCATAATTAAACCAAATTACTGTGTTAATAATGAAGAATGTGCGTGTTCAGTTAAATTTTGATGAAGTTATCTGGTGATTTAGTGATCTTGACTGTTACACATCAATATATGACATCTATTTGGACTGCAAATAATATCAGATCAGATTTTGAATGAGTAACATTAAAATTAACTACTTTTGTTGTCTGATCAAACGATAGATTCAACTTTAAACTTCACGTACAACTTTTAATGTTATATGGTCGTTTCATTTCAAATTGCGGCTTATGTCCACGCTCAGATATTTTATCTCGTGTCGGGGATAAAAATAATAAAATAAATTGACAAAATGCGCAACGGTAGATCACAGTACTAAAAAAAAAAAAAAAAAAAAAAAAAAAAAAAGCTACAAAATACTTCTATTTTTTATGTTCTACTGGTTTCGGCAATTGCTGCCACCAACAGGAACTCAACAAACTAAATGGAAGAGAAATACATCCTACACACATGGTATTTTTTATATTATTATACTTTTTATTTTTGACGTAATCAATGACAAGTGCCTGATAGAATTTCTAAAACGACCATACTTCTTTTTAAATGTAATGACTTTTCATATATCTTTATGCTCCATCTGGATAGTCGCCATTTTGACTTACGAAAATGGAATCAAAGAATATAGAACCAGTGGTATGATAAAATAGAATTAAAATCTTAAGTTCCAATAAAGTCATCTGTACATCTTTTTAGAGTCTGCGACGAAAGAATTTACTTATTTGTAATAGTTAAAGATTAATTAAAGGTATGCAGATTACATGAAGTAAAATGGAAGGGCTTTTAGAAACGATCGCAATATTTTATTGTTAATTGGACGTTTCTGTACTCAGTGAAAATGTTATCTTATAGGCTTTGATGTAAAATATGTAAGTACCAACAATATTTTCAAAAAGATTTTATATTTGACTCCATGTTGTACAATTGTATGTAATAATACAAACAAATAAAAGTATTTGGCAGCCTTGGCATAAGAATGATTTTTTTCAAAGTACATCTCGGCTGTAGATTGCCACCTAAAAACAACATTAAAAATGTTGGGGAAAAATGGAAGTAAAGTGGAATGTTCATGCATACCTTTCTTCAGAATCAATAAATGCAAGAGTTTAAAAGCGTAAATGAAATTGCTTGATCCGCTGAGTTTTGCTAGGTCAAAAAGAACTGCGTACCTTAATTACAACTGCAGATATCGTAAAACAAATCGATTAAAATATTCAATGCAAAGACAGAATGACACCGTGTTTGAATAAAAATACAGCATGGAGAAAGTTAAGTTAATTATGGTACTTGATGAAAAATCTGCGAATGAATCTCCATTAAATAATTATTAATTTACCTGTGGTTTATGGGTGCTTACCGAATCCGGTGTAGCCTTTGGGAGGAGGGTGACACGGCGGCAGGTCGACGCATGTTATGGATGCTGCAAGCAATCCCTCGCCCCTCCATGTGCTGTGCTGAATTCCGTTCTGCATGGAGAACTAAAAGTCTTATGTTTGTAGCTTGTTACTGATTCCACTTGTCGCCCTCGTAGCTCAAATGGCTGTGTCGCTACCACGCAGGCGTCCCGGTTCGAGTCTCAGCAGGGGTCTGTGTTGTCCTCATTAACATGTTCATCATCATCGACATGCAACTAACCTAAGGACAAGCACGCACACACACCGATGCCCCAGGGAGGACTCGAACCTCCGAAGGCGAGCAACCACACGGGATCTCCGGGCCAAAAATTCCATACGACCATTCATCCAGTAATTCCACTCGAAAGGCAATGTTTGTTTGCTTTTCTTGTAGTGGATTTCGGTGGTCCTGGTCATCACTTTCCGTGCTCATAGTTAAACAGTTTTAATAAATACAGTACAAACTGCACTCTCAACTGGCCTAAGCTGCACGTTGGCCATGATAAGAATAGACAGAATTCAAATATGATTAAGTACAACTTATAGAGCTAAGAGACCGGAATTCGATAGTGGGAAAAGGAACAAAAGAGAAAATAGTGAGTAACGTTGAACTGGGGAAAATGAATGAAAGTGGAAGGCGCCTGGTAGAATTTTCCAGAGAGTATAATTTAATCACCAGTAACAGATGTTTTAAGAATCATAAAAGAAAGTTGTGTACGTGGAACAGACCAGGATTTTTATAATGATAGGATGCAAATTTTGAAAAAAAGTTATAGAAAGATATTATAAGGTTCGTGTTTAAAGTTTGCGAATGTATGGGGAATTTACTGCTACAGAGGTCGATCAATGAACGACTCTTTCTCTTGTGACATTGAATTAATCTGAAATTGGCTTTCTCATCGTCTGCTATCTGATTGCTTTTGGAAAAATACATTTTATTAAGTACTGAATATGAAGGGATTTTATTGAGCATTAGTTAGCTACCTGCCTATCTTGTTAATTATTCCTTTCAAAAATGACAAGAAATAAACTTACATTAAATAAGAATGATGAAAAGGTGGTTGAAATGAAACAGTTCATACAATCTAAATATTTATTATCGTAAGATGCCGAATAACATTACATGTATGCTTACAAAATGGAGGATGTTTAAAGTTCAGTGTTACTACCCTATGTTTTGCCTGAAATATTTGAAAAAGGGAAGTTCTGGTCGCTGGCTGCCAGCAATTATGTCTGTAAAATTTGGTGGCGATCGGTTGAATGGTTCGACCTAAAAACTGGGAACACGTTACAGACAGACGGACACACAGACAGACATCGTCAAATCGCCGTTATTTTTGGAAACATCTTTGAAACGATGCAATATATGCAAGGGGAAAAAAAGCAAGCAAAGTTACACAGAATTTTCTTCTCTAGAAATTCGTTTAATTAGTTTTCGTGTCAGGTTAACGATTAAGCCGTTATTTTCATTTACATTTCGAGCTGTCAAAAGGCGATCACAAAGGCCCACTTTTAGTGTACTACCGTAACGTAAAGTGGGCAAATATAGGGGAGAGGGGTAGAGATAGAGATTTGGGTGTACATCCAATTCCCATAGATGTTGGCAGTTGCGACGCATTGCTTGATTATGTAGTACATAAGTAAAACATTAAGAAACACGAGTGAAAACTTTTACATCTTCTAATATGTAAAGCAGAGTGTCCGTATATTTGTACGTGTTGCATACAAATCTGCAGTACTGTTCCAATCTTTATGAAGTTTGGTACACGTAAGCTTCAATCTATCAGGACGGTCGCCGTAAGTGTAAGAATCACGTACAACACAGTTTTCACGAGATATGACGTATTAAGCAATGAGACGCGCGAAAAACTACTGCATTAAGCGACAATGCTGCTCATTTTCTCTTAAACCACTGGACTGATACCAACCAAATTCGGTACACATATTCCTCACGTGAGATAACAATAGCTGAAGGAGTAAGAACCACATACGACACAATGTTCAGGAGATATAACGTCATAAACAATATAGTTCCAAGAAATTGCCACGTAATGCGACGAGACTTTATAAATACAGTACATGAGAATGACAGTACTTAGTGACTTGCAATAAACTTTAAACATAATTTCAAACCTTTATTAAACTTTTTCTCGCTGACAACCACATCAAAATAATGAAAGGAAAACAGTTTCTCGCTTACTACTTTTCCGCTGTTCATGGAATAAAACTATAGCATTCGGTAAGACATTACAATTTATATTTTTATACTACAAATTGTAGCCGCAGGACATTTTACAGGCAGTATACACACAACAACTGAATGTACCTTTGAAATTTTATCACAGTACGACACGTAGTTCATGAGATATGAGTATATAAACAGTAACGTTTATGGAAAATTGCCCCATCACGCACCAAGTTTTTATCTATTACTTCTTTGCTACTAATTGTACTCGCAACGATTTTACAGGCGTACAGTACTTATACAAATGAATACATAACTGAAAAATTATACAGTTGTACAACATATAATTCAATAAATAGGACATGGTACGCATTTTATGTATCATTTGTATTTTGATTACTATCTTTCTTTGTTTGGATACTGCACTTATAATTTTGTACACTATGCGAGACAGAATTATTTCTTATTTATTCTCCGATAAATATAGCATGATTTTAGAAAAAAAGGAGATGGACTGAGAGAGAAAGGATAGGAGAAGTACTAACTCAAGGCAGGAATAAATAAATAAATACCCGGGCAAAGCCGGGTTTTCAGCTAGTTTATATATAAAGAATAGAGTGCAAAAATTTATTTTTCCCCGACTAGGTTCGGTCTTCTTTTAGACCATCTTTAGGAAATTTAGCTCCATTGATGTTGTGGAGATGGCAGGAAACTTGGAGCCTTCAAGTGCGAGATGAGTGAAACATGGCGAAACCTGTAAAATTTGGGAGACTAAAATACGGAAGGCCGAAAGCAATACGGGTGAAATACAGGAGTTTCGGTGTGGACCCTGGCAAGTTGGCCCGCAGTGCGGCTGGCTACGCAGCATAGCTGGGCGGTCGCGCCGGCCGGGCTTGGCGCTGCGCCCACTCTGGCAGTGGGACGCGTGAATCACCCGCGCCGCGCATGCGCCGTCGACGGCTCCCCACGGCACGTGATTTCCGCCCAGTGCGCCGGCGTTAACCAGCCGACTCGCCGCCAACTCCACAGCCCTCTGCCGGTCACCATCCGAACCAGATGCATTCTCACCGCAATCATCTCCCCCGTTTCCACCTCACTAACAACTTTCCTACCACTGTTTAACTACTGCACCTGATACGATTGTATCTAATAACTTTCAGTTTCCATTATCGTTCAAATATTTAGTACTAGCTGAAAACCCGGCATTGTCCGAGCACTTATTTATTTATTCCTGCCATTTTTGAGGTATATTTTTATGTGTATAAGGGCTATATGTCTGTAAAATCTCTTGCGAATACAATCAGTAGTAAAGAAGTAATACATTAAAACTTGGTGCGTGATGGGGCGGTTTACTGTGAACGTTACTGTTTACGTGCTCATATCTCATGAACTACGTGTCGGAATGTGATACAATTTAGAAGCTACATTCAACTATATGTGTGCAATACTGCCTGTAAAATTTCCTGCAGCTACAATTAGTAGTGTACAAATTATAAATTGTAACGTCATACCGAGAGCCGTAGCTTTACTCCATAAACAGAGGAAAAGTAGTAAGCGAGATACTTTTTTCGTTTCATCATTTTACTATGGTAGCCTGTGAGGAAAGTTTAATAAAGGTTTCAAATCATGTTTAAAGTTTGTTACAAGTCGCTAAGTACTGTTACTCTCATACAGTGTAATACGAAAGTCTCGCCGCATTATATGGCATTTTTTGCGATTTCTATTGGTTATGACATAATATCATTTGAACCATTGTCGTATGCGATTCTTAACCCTGCAGCAATTGTAACCTCACGGTAAAGAATGTGTGTACCAAATTTGGTTGAAATCGGTCGAAAGGTTTAGGAGAAAATGAGCAGCATTGTTGCAAAATGCAGCAGTTTTTCGCGCATCTCATTGTTTATGACCAGTGGCGACGCTAGACGAAAACTGGGCGTCGGCGAACACGTCTTTGCGAGGCCCCTTTCATTTTTTCAGTAAGGAAGAAAATGTTATATAAAATGAGCTGAATTATACATCAATAGTCATTATACTAAAAATTTATTAGTATAATATACAAGTATTATTGCAATGACAAAAATGACAATCAACAAACACAAATTAACATAGAGAAACTTTTCAGCTTTTCGCCTCACTGAATTTTTTAAGATCACATCTTAATTAATACTAGCCACTATTTCGGCTTCAATTGATAATAATGCCAACGCAGATAGTTTTTCTTGGGTCATTGTGATCCTCAAGTAAGTGTTAATCAATTTTAACTTTGAGAAGCTTCTATCGGCCGAAGCTGTACTGACAAACTGTGAGCTTCATTCTGATTGTTATATAAACATTTGGATACACTTCTTCCAAATTTTTTTTCTAAAATGTACTGAAGAAGTTATTTTGCAAGTATTTAACTAAAAAATTTCATCACTGCTGCACTCATTCGGAAATAAATAGGGAAACTAAATAGCTGCCGACAGGGAATGGCCGAGCGCACTAAGGCTTCATACCATGGTTGGGGTCGAATCCCACTCTTGGGTACGACTGTTGTGTTCGTCCTTTGGTTAAGCTAGTGTAAGTTAGATCTAGATCGTCGCTACATAATCTAGCAGTTGAAAAGCGCCGTTAAACATCAAACATAAAAAAAGAAGCCTCCAGGTGCGAGGCCGTCGGCGGTTGCCGACGTCGCCGACGCCTAGCGCCGCCACTGTTTATGACGTCATACCTCGTGAACTATATATCGTATGTGATTCTTACACTTACGGCGAAAGTCCTCATGGATTGAACTTACGTGTACAAAATTTCATAAAGATTGGAACAAAAGTGTAGATTTGTATGCAACACGTACAAACATACGTGCACTCTGCTTTATATATTAGATTCGGTGGTTCCACGAAACTTAGCACTTCCAATATTGAAATTACGTATTGCTGAGAAATATGATAGCACTGAGAATGCTCCTGCTTATCAAATCATAACATTTTGGGTTGTTTACGATTGTTATACTTCAAACCATAATGTACATATCCAAAACTAGTAAACGCATGAAAGAAATGTTTAATAAACCGATCGGGATATCAAGCGTTACCCCCTGGCTGACCGTCCTATAGAAGTCGAATATTCTATGCTGATACAGGGCCGATACTGGCCGCCACCCTGTGGAATGTAGATTTTCCAGCATATCAAACTGAAATAGTGACAACTATTTACTCACAACCTATACAAAAGCATCTGTTAGCGTCCTTCAAAGTAGTCACCAGTATTGTGTAGAACCCCTAGCTAGCGACGTGGAATGCGTAGTATACCGCTGGAAGAGCCTGTTCTGTTGATGGTGCCAATGAAGTGGTCTAATACCTGTCGAATCTGTGTGACAGTTCTGAAGCGAATGCCACGAAGTGCTTCCTTCATCTTCGGAATCAAATCAAAGTCACAAAAGTCCGGGGAGTATGATGGATGGTGCAGTACTTTCCAGTTCCACTGACCGTACAGAGCAACCACATCTTATGCTGTACGCACTCGCGCATTGTCGTTCGAAATGATGGCGAGCTCACAAATCGTCTGGCTTCGATTACTGTCCACCTAACGTGTCAACAGTATGCTCTTCTTCTTCGGAAACGCTAGGGCAACTTGCACGATACATGCCTTCCACAGTTTGCCGACCTTCGTTGAAGGCTTTTACCCAATATACCACTGTCCTGTGCGGAAATTCCGATTCCCCGCTCTTGAAGACCTTGATGACTGTCGTGCCGTACGACCACTGGCACATTCAATCTTGATCCAACTCTGTTGTTCCTGTTTGGAAAACATAGTTACGTTAGACTGCTCGCTCACAAGTGGCTGTTTTTTCTTCAATTGTGCGTACGCCGGTGACGTGGAACGGGCGAGTCCATTTACTCGGAGGTAAGGTAGGTATGTCAACAACGTGTGCTCGACCATGGTGGATTGCATTCCATAGAATCGCCACTACTTAAGTTCCAACCCACGTAGCAGACTCCGCGGTCATATCCTTTAGACATTTAGTAGAGCGGGTTCACTTGCGCCTGGCTCTCGTGCTGTACCTTGTCCCAGATATAAGAAAGGATAGGGATGAAACCAACCTCATGTCCTGCCTCTTTCCACCGAAGCGCAAACCAGTGCCTAGGGCAAGGGAAACTAATGTCAGCCGTACTTGTTCCAGACAGGGACTTGGAGACCCTAGGTGTACAACGACTCATTGTTCTTCCTTACTACACAAATGACAAAAATGATACCTCTCACATTACTAACTTCTGTCCTAACAAGTGCTTCCACAAATACAGTGTGTAGCTGTTTGATGCAAGCTGCCAGTTGACGCGTCCACTCACTGCACCGCTTGGTGTCAGATATACATTTCAGAAGTATCGGCGCACCGCTATTTAGCCAGAATCTGACACAGAGAGCAGCGAAACTTCCAGGTAATTTCTGCAACCTCTCAACTGCAGTACTACCAAACGACTGGGTAGTGTAAATATATCGCGAAACGATTGTTTATTTGCAATGGAGTGGCACATTTAAAATGTGTTGGTAATTCTAAACTTTTGTGGCACTGTAAATTGTACCAGCTATCAAAAATATAATTCGGAAATTAATTCTTAATTTCAAAGAATGCCAAAAAGTAAGTAATGTTACGAATAACAAGTGTACATTTACATTTACAATTCATTCACTTCCGAATTCGGATCTTAATGAGAATCTTAAGACCTTAACCACTACTTTATAATGTGACTGTGGTATAAAAGTATTAATCAACTTTTAGGGTCTTTGTAGTTTCCTACTTCGGTTTTACAAAATTTATAAAGCTATATACCACCATATTTTGGCAGTTCCTTATTAGTTTCAAAAAGTGAACGCGTAGCTTCAAATAAATAATATGTATGTGTATAAATTAATATTAAACTGTTAATATTACCACGCCACATTCTTCAACACGTATAGTTTTATGCCAGACAAGTAGCTAAAAATCATGATAGGTACACGCAAGACATAGAGAGAAGGACAAGACGGAAAGGGCGAAATAAAGAGAGTAAAAATCGTCTCTAGTTTTGAATATATTACTCTGTCCGGAATCTGCTACGCAAAAAAAAAAAAAAAAAAAAAAAAAAAAAAAAAAAAAAAAAAAAAAAAAAAAAAAAAAACCTCGTGCAACTTGAAAGTACTCACCGAGCACGCGAATATGATCATAATGAGTTCCTTTTGAACTTCAGCACATCAGGTTGCAATTGATTTCTGGTCTTGTAATGTTTACAGACGCTATGATTATAGTCTGCGATTGTGATCGTATGTATTACACTTTACTACAAAGAAATAAACTTTTTCTGACCATGGCGGTATTTGAACGGGAGACCGCAAGCATAGCAATCTGTGATGCTAACCACTGCGCCACGCGTTCCGTCAGAATACTCACAGCAATTTACAAATATATACGTTGGGGAGAGGGGGGATAAATGTAAAGATAAGTTATTTTAAGTGGACACCCCATGATACTTCGTATCAGTTTTGCTGGCTATATTCTGAGGATAGTTTGCATTGAAGCTAGTTTTACTTTACCGAGATCAAGTTTGTTTATTATTGCTATTAAACCATAAAAAACATAGTTACTTTTTCATTCTTTGTGGGGATTGGGAGGGGGGGGGGGTTGGGCAGGAAACCTGCCTCTTATATACGCCCCTGACTTCTCAATTTGTATGCTGTTCATCTGTTACTCTCTTCTAGTCGCCTCAGCTGCACTTTTTTCAGTACAGACTTTCGCGACTGTGTTAGACTATGGGGTACTATTGATTTCAGGCAGTGAGCCATCTTTGTTTCGTAGTGCTAACGTAAATGAGTTATATCGAAAATTAATCAAAATATATGTAGATATAAAATGTTAGCACGTCTGCATTCTGAATGTTGTTACATATTATCATGAACATAAAAAAAATGTTTAAATGTTTGTATAGCTTATGGGACTTAACTACGGGGTCATCAGTCCCTAAACTTACAAACTACTTATGAACTAGCTACTGCTAAGGACGGCACAAATATCCATGCCAGAAGGGGGATTCGAACCCCCGACCGTAGTGGTCGTTCAGACCTTGACTGGAGCGCCTCAGTTCCCTCGGCCACCGCGGCCGGCTTCATGAACATCAAGACTGTTTGAAGCATGCAAAAATAACAAAAGTAAAAAACTGGCATCTTCGCTCAGAAATATAACTGTGGAAGCTGAAATGTCACTGGCTGAGATATTAAAGGAATAAGCGCTTCACTATATAAGAATTTTAGAATCCCATCTCAAAATAATTATTGTGTTAACATTTATCATAAAACGTTGTCTATGAGTTAGCGTGAATGAATAACCATACATATAGTATTAGCCACATTTCGTAAGAAGCGTGGCTGGTGTACTGCGTGTGGTAATAGTCAACAAACATGGAAATGGTGTAAACATGGTTTCGAATACTGCTATGTGCAGAATTTCTTCTCACATTTTAGAGTTTTGAAACTCATTTCGGGTATTTCTAATGAATATAGTGTAACTTTGTCCTGAAATATTCCAAGATATTTGCAATTCCATCAGTTTAAAGAATGAAGGATAAAATATACATTAGACTTTATTTTCAAATATGTGGCGATTTCCCAATCAGAGGTTAGTTTACACGATAAACAACAGTTATCCTACAAGCTACTAATGGATTTAGTTTTTCATATGGGTACTGCCCTTGATGCAAGTAAAACTATAGAGATAAGCACTTCTGTTTTTGAGACATGCTGTAGACATTTTTCATCAGTGGAACCTTCATTATCAAATATGGCATCATTTTATCAATCTGTGTGGTTTCGCAGAAACCTAAGAGTACAGCTTAAATTGCCGCGAGAGAAACGACTAGCGATAAAAAATATATTATTACATTTTTATTCATTTATTTACAAAAATGTCATGATTTAATGGAAGTGGTCAGGCAGGAATCAAGAATACAGCTTAAATTGCTGCAAGTGAAACGAACGGCAGTGATATTTACATTCTAACTTGTCAAAAATGCAGTACTTTGATGTTTTCTATGAGTAATAAATTATTTTAGTGTGCGCTGAGTTATGGCTTTAGTTGATAGATGAATATGCAGTCGATATGACATGTCACTATGACTCGCTCGACTGGATTTGAGGTGAGGAGTAATCTAAGGCCCCTTGCTGCGGAGCGCGCACGGTTGTTCCCCGTCGGACATTCGAGTACTCCCTCGGACATGTGTGCGTGTGTTTTGTCCTTAGGTTAGTTTAAATAATTTGTAATCCGAAGGGACTGATAACCATAGTAGTTGAGTCCGATAGATAAACAAACATTTGAACATCTAAGTAGATAATCGGGATCAACAGTTTGGTTTAATCATACGTGCTGAGTGACATCGAACGTGGACCACACACTGGATGCTACCTGAGCAACCAATGGATGAGGTCCCGTGTCCCGCCTACATTATGTTCGCAAGACTCCCATTTGTTCCGCTTCGGATGTTTTACTTTTCTATTAAATTCTTGTATTGTAGTATGCCTTCATTAGCTGAGTGTAGTTTCCTGATACGAATGTGAGAAATTTGTGGATCGATTTGTGACACGGACACTAGAAACGCAGAACACAATAATAGGCATCTCGACGGTCATTTTCATTCCTCGTTATTTTCAGTCGAAAACGTGACCATAATGTTTTTCCCAGTCAGAAATGGCGGATATTTTAGTTGTCAATAGTCAACTGTAAGCCCATTAAATTGATTCAGCAGTACTATACTACGAGTACTTGAATGGTATTGAAGAACGAGAAATAAATAGCTTATGTGTAAATTAGTTCACCGAACCGAAATCTGGGAAGCACACAAACACAAATCAACAATGTCGAGTCTTCGTGGGGCTAACTTACAACCTAAACAGTCGCCGGTTGAACTTCTGCATCATCCGGAGTTTTTCGTCTGGAACTTATTAAGATCTCTGCCAACTTCCGAGAACTAAGAGGTGTGCCCCGGGCTAACAGCTAGTGGTGGTATTTCACTCAGTTGTGTTGTGTATTTTATTTCTGTTTTTATGAACACTAGACAACGACAGTTACTGTATATAATCACATTCATAAATCCGATTCAGGATACGAACTTGCGCTTAAGATACGTGGGAATAATCTGCAGTCGGTGGAATATGAAAATTACCAAAATGCGGGACATGCGGGACAAATTCGGCATTTTGCGGGACACTTTTGTTAAGCCTTCCAATGCGGGACGGTGCCGCAGAATCCGGGACGGTCCCACAGAATCCGGGACGGTTGGCCGCCTTACATTTGGGGCCCCTCTGCGAGTTCCGCTCGGAGCACACACCCCAGTTTACCGGTTTGCATCTTTCCTCCCTCGATTCTAATCTTCCCGCCCGATATTTCCTATGTTGTGTTGTAAAGAAAATAAGTTTCAGAATTCCAGCAAATATATGCAATCAAATTTCCTATTTCCCCGTGCGCGTCCCTAAGCTCAATGGTGGCGCTGCTGACTACCGATGCAAGAGCAACGGTTCGATTCCCAGCAGGGGATTGGGTGTTGTGCGTTTGTCGTCATCATCACTTTTATAACCATCGACACACAAGTCGCCGAAGAAGCGTCTTTATTTCATTTCCTGTTTCCCTGAGGTAGCATGTCGCTACGTCATAGCAGTTACGAATAGAAGGTTGTCACTCATATAAGACACAGCAGAGAGGCGAAAAAACCCGTCATGCCAGCTGAGGTCATGTGCCAAGTGCCTCGCCATCCCATTTGACATCACAGCAAGAGGAACAGGGAGCGCTACGAAGCTCAGCTGAAGCTGGAACAGCCTGTCTTGTCAAGGGCCCCACACACGAGCGACGAATTGCTGCAATTCGTCGCATGCGATATCGCTGCAATCCGTCGCTCGCCTCCACCTCGCCACACATGAGCGATTTGGCAAGTAATTTCTACGAGAATTAAAAACGCATCTGTGTTGGCAAATTCTGAAATGGAGCCGGCCGCGGTGGCCGAGGGGACTGCAGCGCGCCAGTCACAGTCGGGGGTTCGAATCACCCTTTGTGCATGGATATTTGTGCCGTCCTTACTAGTAGCTAGTTCATAAGCAGTTTGTAAGTTTAGGGACTGATGACCCCGTAGTTAAGTCCCATAAGCTCTACAAACATTTTCTGAAATAGAAATGGATCTTATTTTTAACAGCAGTCAATTTGATGTGTGCATCCTCACGAATAACACTGTTAAAACAAAAATTTTGAAAACGGGAATTGTAATTAATTAAACTTGTTTTTTATCGGTTTTCCTGGGAAGTTTTGATTACGTTACAACTTTAGTGCCGCCAAGTTGGTTGTATAGGTAGTGTAGTAATACGTTTGGTTTTCGTTTATTAGTCCTCAACTTCTTTTTACTGGTTCGCCTTATAGTTTAACTTCAAGTAATTACAGTACACAATTCGGTTTTCCGTCTCGATGTGTGTATCGAATTTTTTTAAAATACATTTTTTTTTTTATTTATTTTTTTTTTCAATGAGAGTTAGTTTGTATGAAATGACTGGGGACTTCATTACAGCTTTACTGATTTACCCTGAACAATTAAATTTAAATATCCACTTAATATTATGATAGTTGTTAATTATTCTGTTTCGAGCTAAAATTTTTAATAAAGCATAGAACTCTGAATTTTTTATTTTTTAGTTATTCTATGGGACTTAACTGCTTGGCTATTGGTCTGTAGCTTACAAACTACTGAAACTAAGTTAATCTAACCTAAGGACAACACATACACCCATGCCCGACGGAGGACTCGTACCTCCGACGGCGAACGGCTGCGCGCACCGCTACACGGCTCTTCAGTGTGGATGACTGTTTAATAAATAAATCAAAATCATCAGATGGAACTAAGCGTTTCTTGGCTATTACTATGAACGTCCTACCAATTCCAGTGCTATGGACACAAGCTTCAATTTCTTTCAAAACGCTGATCTCTGCATAAATTCTAGGGTGTATTTTGTATTACTTCTTAATATATGTAAAAACGCTGCACTCCATTGCTCAGAATAGTTCGTGATCCCTGAATAACTCAGTCTAACGTAAAGTCATTATTATTCAACGTGGAAAAAGCGAAACGGAACAAAACTTACAAACACGGTTACTAATTAGAGAAACGAGTCACAGACATATTGACACACGTCTCTGCTAAGCAGCAAGGCAGCTATATTGCATCCACGAATCGCATATGATCCGCCAGGTTTCCTGGGATTTCCACGCGATCAGCGACCGACGACCAGTCACTGCGATTTGTTCACATACGTCTTGCAATCTACGAAGTGATGGGTTGCCCATGTGACGGATTGCTGCGATCCGTCGCTCGTGTGTGGGGCCCTTTAGAAACATCTGCTAACGGCTGAATGTAATGCTTGATTGTTATAGTCACAACGATGAGTAGAAAGGGCGCGAAGAGGCGCTGAGAAACAGTCAGTTGTCTACTTCTTAAATTAAGCATGAGCAATAGTCATGTGTTGACACTCGATATTACGGTAGCGCATCAGTATCATAACCCCTGGTTCCTTCGACTCCTATACAGGCGTAATTTTCTAAATCTGAGGAGTACTCCAGTGGCCATAGTCGAATCAAAAAATGTATATACTTGAATTACATTACAATAAAAATATTTTCAGAAACAAAATTACAGATGACAGTATTTAAATTAGGTTCCAATGTTTTGCACGGAGACCCTAGAAAAATGACCTTTAATTATACTACTCTCCTGTTGCGCCTAAAGTATGCAAAAGTTAAGTAACACACATTTAACTGGTGAGTAGAATTTTATTGAGAAACACACAAAAACAAATTTCTCACTACAGCTTCTCCAAAATGGCTCCACCGCCACATTGGTCCTGTTGATGGAGAGGGACAGTGTTACCAACCTGCTGATTGATTCCTAGTACGATCTAGCGTTTATTGTATGAACTAATTCGACTGGGCCATCCTGCCCCAATGTCCAACGTCTCCCTTAAAGTCGTCCTCTCAAGGAAGTGGAAGTGGTGACGCCGCAGCGTGGAATACCATGTTCCACTATCGTGCGAAGCGTGGAACGAAGGATCCAGCATGTTAGATTCTTGCTTCGTGTAGTGGAACGTGGTCAATGAGAAGCGACCCGGTTTTCACGTGACAAGCAGAACTTTGGAGCCGTCATATTCACCCCGTTTACATGGGCTCCCAAAACCGGATTTCGTAAACCGATTTCCCAATTCCGCTTTTGGTTGGTCATGTAAACACTCCAAAATCGATTCTGGAAATCCACTTCTCTAAAGCAGTTTTCCACTTCCACAATTGATTTTCGTGCCCATGTAAACGCAACCGTTTTTGAAGCGTTCTTTGCTTATCAGATTGTGTTTTTTTGTTAAGAATTTTCGGCACATATGGACAGAGTAATATTTTCTAATGTGAAATAAAAGTATTAATATTAGAGTGAGCATGAATCTGTGTATTTAAGTAAAGAAAAATAGCGATTATGCTGAATAAATCGGGGACAGAATCAGCTGTTTTTCAGCCGCCATCTTAAATGGATTAGGAAATCCGATTCAGGCTGTGCCATGTAAATACGACAGCGAAAAACGGTTTACAAAAATCGCTTTTCGTCTTCCGGAAGATGTGTTACATGTAAACGTAGTGATTGCAAACGGAACTCCGTATTTCGTTTCTTCTTTCGTTGTAGTGTACGGTCTATGAATATAATCTTTTTTTAAATTGTTAGAATATTGAAGAACTTTTGAAAATGCACATTTTAGATATGATTTCTAACAATAAATTACCGGAAACAACATTTTCATAGCTAAAGGTTCTCGTATTTAACGTGTGTCAGTGATAATTTGTATAATGTGAAAGAATATCGTTCCTTTGCTACGGTATAACGCATTCTATCAAAAAATCGTCTTTGTGATGTTATGTCATACATAAAAATTACAACATGTTTTAGACGTGTAGTGTACCTAAAAACAGAATCGCTTGCTCTAATGTAGCAGTAGCGCCGTAGGCTGTGATGTAGAGATTGCAAGCGGAACAGGTTCGTGTCTGTGCACTTACGAAATATTTTTATTTTTTCCTCTTTCGCTTCCTTAACGTTTCTGGTTCTTTCTTACTAATTTGAGTATAATATCCGATATTCGTTGTTATTTCTTTTTAAGACGACGTATTAGTATGGTGGTTAGCGTCACGAGCTGTGGAGGAAAAGAGATAATTACAGGTTTGCATCCACATTCTCCCAGATATTTTTAACGATTTGGTTTAATTCCGGTTTATGTAACTTATCTGTTAATTTAATACAATTATAATATTCGGTATTCGACGTTATTTATTAGGAACTAGAACGAACTTTGTCCACGAGAGAATTTGTTCAGTTTTTCGTTCTGGCCGCGGTGGAGTAGCCGAGCGTTCTAAAGCGTCTCACTGCGGAGCGCGCGGTTGCTCGCCGTGGAGGTTCGAGTCATCCCTGGGGCATGGTGTAAGCTACGCGATGACCACGCAGTTTGGTCCGATAGATTTACAAACATTTGATTTTTCGTTCTAGGCCACAGGAACAAATAAAATTCAAGACAATACCTTACATCACTCAGTTTTCCCCACGCTGTTTGAATTAAGATGCAGTTCAGTACGGTGTTGGAATAGTTCAATTTCACTGTGTAAAGTGAACATGGCTAGCGCGTGGTTACGGAAGCACATGCAGTGTAGGAGGAACAGTGCTTACGTACAACACTAAAAGCAAAAATTATCACAACGAACATTGTCGAGCTGAGGCGTTGTCCTGCGTGTATAACAAGTAAAATGTATTGGTCGAACCTATTATCTCAGAATATGCAGAATATGTACAACATGGAAAATGAGAATACAAGAGCAAGACAATTGGAGCTGGTGCAAATGATGTATTTCACGTTAATAATTTTTTAAACAGTTTTTTGCCAAAAGTGATTTTGTCGTAAATTTCGTTATTATCCTCAACCGCTTTCAGGTAAATGTACCGTTTTTGTGCTTCTTTATATATATAATAAAACATTCTGAAAGAGTATTGCATGCCACATGCAAGCGTAACAAAGCATTTCGGTTTTTTTTTTTTCTGACGATCGCTAACAGAGATACCATGTAATTTTACGCACATCCATCTTTATGAACACAATGATCTACGCGCCAGTCCGAAACGGGAGCTGGAAAGCGCTGCGGTCGCAAAGCAAATAACGATGAGCAGCACGTTCCATTGGATGTAGCAGGTCGTTTCAGAGCGTGCTGTACCTGGATAGACAGCACAACTGACCTGCGTCACGTTGGGATAACACGTCCCGTGTGAGGACGGTATAACCAATTGAGATCTGATATTCCACAATATTTGATGAATTTCTGACTTAATTTCATCCACCCCAGCCGCTTTACTGTACTGCAATCTATTAACCATTCTCTCCACTTTCTCAAATGTAATCCTGTTTGCATCACCATTCCTACCCCGACTGTATCTCAAAATCTTACACATCATTGAACGTTTGAACGGCATTGAGCAACTACTCAAAATATCACCTTCACCTGCCCAAGGCACCTACATTCATACTCCGCAATCCACCATAAGGTGCGTGGCGGAGGGTACACTGTACCACTACCAGGTATTTTCTTTCCTATTCCACTCCCAAACAGAACGAGGAAAAAAAGAATGCCTACATGCCTCCGTACGAGCCCTAATTTCTCTGATCTTGTCTTTGTGATCATTTCGCGCAATGTAATTAGGCGGCAAGAAGATCGTTCCACACTCAGATTCAAATTCCGGCCCCCCAAATATCCTCAACAGAATTTCTCGAAAAGACCGTCGTCTTTCCTCCAGCGATCCTCATTTGAAATCCCGAAGCATTTTCGTGACACTCGCGCATTGATCGAACCTACCAGTAACAAACCTACCTGCTCGCCTCTGAACTGCTTCTATGTCTTCCTTTAAACTGATCTGCTGCGGGTCCATACACCAGACGACACTCAAGACGTGATCGTACAAGCTTTTTATACGTGGCCTCCTTTACACATGAAGTACATCTTTCCAAAATTGTCCCAATAAACCGAAGTCGACTGTCCGCCTTACTCACAACTGACCTTGCATGTTCGTTCCATTTCATATCGCTCTGCAATGTTACGCCTAGATATTTGAACGACGCGACTGTATCAAGAAGCTCACTACTAATGCCATATTTGAACATTATGGGATTGTTTTTCCTAGTCATGCGCATTATCTTACATTTTTTCTACATTGATAGCTGCCATTCTTCGCTCCAACTAGAAATTTTGTCTAAGTCATCCTGTATGCTATAACAGTCAATTAATGACGACACCCTCCTATACACCACAGCATCATCAGCAAACTCTGTCCATCAGGTCATTTATATAGATAGAAATTAATAGTGGTCCTATCACACTCCCCTGGGGCACGCCTGACGATACACTCGTCTCTGATGAACACTCGCCGTCGAGATCAACGTACTGCATTATATTACTTAGGAAGTCTTCAAACAAGTCACAAATCTGTGAACCTATTCGATATGCTTGTATCTTCGTTAGCAGTCTGTAGTGAGGTACCGCGTCAAACGCCTTTTTGAAATCGAGTTAAACACAATGTGTCTGTTGCCCTTCATCCACGACTCGCAAGTTGTCATGTGAGGAAAGGGCAAGCTGAGTTTCAGATGAATGATGTATCCTAAAAGTATGTTGATTCATAGAAATAAGCTTTTCTATCTGAAGGAAATTTACTACATCTACATCTACATGGGATACTCTGCAAGTCACATTTAAGTGCCTGGCAAAGGGTTCATCGAACCACCATTCTACTATGTATCTCCCATTCCATTCTCGAATAGCGCGCTGGAAGTCTCCGTTCGACCTCTGATTTCTCGTATTTTATTCTGATGGTCATTGATACCTATGTAAATGGGAGTCAACATTATATTTTCGCATTCGGAGGAGAATGTTGGCGATTGGAGTTGCGTAAGTATCCCACGCCGCAGCGATAAGCGCCGTTGTTGTAATGATTCCCAGCCCTGGTCCTTTATCATTTCCGTGACGCTGTCTCTTCTGTATCGTGACAACACGAAACGAGCTGCTCTTCTTTGGACTCTTTCGTTGTCCTCCGTCAAACCCACCTGATAAGGATCCCACACTGGGCAGCAATACTCCAAGAATGGACGGACAAATGTAGTGTATGCAGTTTCTTTTGTAGTTCTGTTGCATCTTTTAAGGGTTCTGCCAATAAAACGCAGTCTCTGGTTCGCCTTTCCCAAGACACTATCTACTGTTCTTTCCAGTTTAAGTTTGTATTCGGACTGGGAATATGCTCCAAATCCCTACAGAAAACTGATGACAACGATATTAGCCTGTAATTATGTGGGTCAGTTCTCTTTCCTTTCTTATAAACGCGAGTCATCTGCGCTGTTTTCTGATCACTAGGAACTTTACGCTGAATTAAAGATCCGCGATAAATGCAATCCACAGGATTCACGATTAGAAAAGTGGGGCCTTGTGCAAATGCATCGTTTGCCTACGGCCCCGGCTCTGAGACTGCTGGAGGTTGTAATAGAGAGGGCGGTGCCTCGGCGTCAGGCGTCCAGCGGCAGCTCACGCGCGCCGCACGCACCTGGCGGAAGCACGTGCCGCAGACGTGACGCCCCCTCCCAGCCGGGCCGACACGCGCGCCTCCTCCCTCCCTCCCTCCTCCTGCCCTCCTGCCCTCCTGTCCTCCTCCTCCTCCTCTCTGAGGCGCCGTCCGCTGCGCTGCTGGACACACTCGCCTACTTGGACAACTCAGTCACAGTGCCTCAAATTTTAACGACGGTCGTCGTCTTTTGTTTCTCGGTCTGTATTTAGATTCCTGTCTATCCACACTTCTCCCTGGAAGTGCATAGAATTCATTACACCATGAACACCTTGCAGGTGGACTTTTTTTATCCTTTCAGTTGGTATCTTTTCGCATAATTTTAGCCATGGTACGTCGTCCGTTCTTGGCGATAGCAAGTTAGTAATCTCCAATTGCAAACATCTACATGGGATACTCTGCAAATCACATTTAAGTGCCTGGCATGGAACCTTCTTTACACTATTTATCTCCCATTCCATTCTCGAATAGCGCGCGGGAAGAAGAACCACCTGAATCTCACCGTTCGAGCCCTGATTTCTCGTATTTTATTCTGATGATCGTTTCTACCTATGTAAGTGGGAGTCAACAATATATTTTCGCATTCGGAGAAGAAAGTTGGCGATTGGAGTTTCGTAAGTAGCCCAACCCGCAGAGATAAGCGACGTTGTTGTAATGATTCCCATCCCAGATCCTGTATCATTTCCGTAACGCTGTCTCCCCTGTATCGTGACAAAACGAAACGAGCTGCCCTTCTTTGGACTCTTTCGATGTCCTCCATCAAACCCACCTGATAAGGATCCCACCCTAGGCAGCAATACTCCAAAACTGGACGGACAAGCGTAGTGTATGCAGTTTCTCTTGTAGTTCTGTTGGATCTTTTAAGGGCTCTGCCAATAAAACGCAATCTCTGGTTCGCCTTTCTCACGACATTATCTACGTGTTCTTTCCAATTTAAGTCTGCAGTAATAGTAATTCCTAGGTATTTTGTGGAGTTTACGGCCTTCACTTTTGATTGATTTATCTTGTAAACAAAGTTTAACGGATTTCTTTTCGTACTCATGTGGACCACTTCAAACTTCTCATTATTTAGTGTTAATTGCCAATTTTTTCATCATACTGATATCTTATTTAGATCGTTCTGCAGTTGGTTTTGATCTTCAGATGATTTTACTAGACGTAAATGACAGCGTCATCTGCAGAAAAACCTAAGAGAGCTGCTTAGATTTCTCGCAATTCGTTTATGTAAATAAGGAACAACAGAGGACCAATAACACTACCCTGTGGAACGCCCGATATCACCTCTGTTTTAGTCGATGCCTAACCATCGATTACTACGAACTGTGTCTTCTCTGACAGGAAATTCCCTATCCAGTAGCAACTTTGGGGCGATATATCATAACCACGCAATTTGATTAAAAGGCGTTTGTGAGGTACGGTGTCAAAAGCCTTCTGGAAATCAAGAAATTCGAAATCGATTTGCGAACCCTTGTCGATAGCGCCCATCACTTGGTGTGAATAAAGAGCTAGTTGTGTTTTGCATGAACGATGTTTTCTAAATCCATGTTGACCTTGGGTCAATAGATCGTTCTCTTCGAGATAATTAATAATATTTGAATACATGATATGTTCGAAAACCCTGCAGCAAATTGACGCCAATGAAATAGGCCTGTACTTTAGTGGATTACTCCTACTGCCTGTCTTGAATATAGGTGTGACTGTGCAACTTTCCAATCTTTTGGAAATAGTGCTATCTTCTACAGTTTTTTTTTTCTATTCTGTTCCTGTTTGAAGAACAGACAAATTCCTCTCCAAAAATTTAACTAACTTACTGTGTTGGCCACACAAACCGTAGTCGATCTTTGTCCTCACCAATCAGTCTCTTCCAGCGTCCTAGATCCGTGTAATCTTCTTCAGACAGTCCCAGCGAACTCATATCCTCTCTGATCACGTCAGTTCATGGTATTTGTGGTCCTCCTTTTGGTCTTTTGCCTCTGGTGTCCTCTTCAACTACCTGCCTGATGGTCTGGCCTTTTCGACGCATTACTTGTCCATACAACTTCATTCTTACTCCTGCAATTCCTGAATTTTTTTTTTTTTTTTTCTTTTCCGTTCATCTCCATCGTTCACTGCCCAAAAATCTGCCTGAAGATGGAGATGGTATTCTCAAATGTCAGGAGTTTTCTTCCATCTTTTGGCTAGTTGTCCAGGTCTCTGCTCCATATAAGATTGCAGGTTGTATTATTGTCTTGTACATGTTCTTGTTTGAGGATCACGATAGTAGCAGGGACTTCAGTAGCTTTCCCAGAGCAAACCTTGACCTTTTCCTGCTTGTATTAGTACGGTAACTCAACTTAGGGAACATATTTTTTGTTTCTTTGGTTATTTCCTATGGTTTATGGTGGAGGTTCCTGTAGGCATGTCCTCGTTCATGAACCACAGGCAACGTAAAAAGGGACAAGTAAGTTGGGCTACCAGTTACTTTGGAATGAGGTTGAGCATCCCGAATATATTCTGATTCATGTTCAACTTTGTTCTTAGACGGCAAAGACTACTTAATCTACCTGTTTGCCACTCAATCAGTAGGAGTAAACCCAATGGGACCCTGGGCAAATAAAGATATCGCTACACAGGTATTTCGATCTGATGCAACAATCAGAGCATTTTGCTTGGACCTTTGGAGATCTAATTGATATACCAAGAACCCGACAGTTACGATCTGGCAAACGATCTGGAGAGCTATTAATAACAATAGGGGTTACAATGTGAAGAAGATACAGCTCGCTCAGGCTGCAAGTAAGATGGGGTTAGATGTTTTAGCAGTTAGTGATGTCTCGGTAAAGAGAGAGAAAGAAGGCGGAGAATACAATGTCTAACTGTCACGAGTCAAAGCAAGAGGAGCACAGTGGGGTGTTACGTCAAGAAAGCAAGCAAACCTAACATAATTACGATAAGGTATACATACGAGCGGCTGATGTGTAAAGATTTTGCAGTCTGCACCAACACCTGACACATTTATAACACTAAACTGTATATAAAAATTATACAACATACTGATATATGTATTAATTTCATCTTTAACCAACTTGATATGAGTGCTTGAAAATCTACACTGATGATAGTCATTCTGCAATTGAGATCGATGTGATGTGAATAAAACAAGGATTTAGACCGGTGCTGCTCATACCGTGTGTTGTGGTCGTGATGCACACTGATTCATGAAATGCAGTCGAATCTCAGGAAAATCAGGATCGCGTCAGTTTATTCGCCCTGTGAAGTGACAGATCAAGATGACATGGGCGGATTTTACAATGCACTTGGTGTTGTAGTTGTTAGGGTAAAACACAAGGACAGTGTTTTGCTCATGGGATGATTTTAGCGCAAGGTTAGGAAATAGAACAGGAAGTTATGAAAAGGTTATGTGTAATTTGGAGAGGATATGGAGGCGAACAGGAATTCTAGATTTTTGTGCCAGTATGGGCTTAGTTATAACGTACTCCTGGTTTTAAGCGTAAGAACATTCACAGATAATTTGGAAAGGCAGGGGAACCAGATGTGTCGTTGAATATGTAAAAACAGATCAGGAAGTCAGGAAGGCAGTCACACACCTGTTATCAGAGCGTTCTTTGATGACACTGATAATTACTTAATCTACAGTTAAACTGGTTTTGTAAAGCCACAAGTGCAGAAAGTTAGGTACATAAATAGAAATATAAGAGTGGGAAAGCTCCAGGACAAAGAAATCAGGCACAAATATATAAGAATGATCTCAGAAAGGTACCACTTAGTTGAATGCAATCACTTACTGTGACTGGAACAGAAATGGACAAGGTACAGGAACACACTACTAGAAGTGGCTAGAGAATTTCTTGAAACAGCAGTGTGTAAAGGAAGGAAGAAACAGACAGCTTTGTGAAATTACACAGTCAAGGCAGCCTGAAAAAGGATAAAGAAAGCGTTTAAAAATGGCTCCATACTAGAACTCAGGCAGACAGAAAAAGTTACGTTGAAGATAGAAACAAAGCCAAACATATAATTGCAGAATCTGAACAGAAATCATGGGAAGACTTTGTAAATAAAATAGAAACTTTGGGTCAAGCCGCAGGAAAGCTATACTGGAGCGTAATTAGCAATCTTCGAAAGGGTGGGAAGAAAGGATCGACGTTTTTGAATGGCCAAGAAAGCTACTCGTGAATCCTGTGGATGCCTTGGGCAGATGGAGGGTATATTTTGAGGATTTGCTTAATGTAGGCGAAACGTTCAATGATATATAAGATTTTGAGATGCAGTGGGGGTAGGAATGATGATGGAAACAGGGCTACATTTGAGTAAGTAGAGAGATTGGTTAGTAGATTGCAGTGCATTTAAGCGGCTGGGGTGTATGAAATTAAGTCGGAACTCATCAAATACAGTGGCATATCAGGTCTGAAATCGTTATGGGAGACCGGGTCACGTTCGACATTGGGGCAGGATGGTCCAGTCGGATTAGTTCATACAACAGATGCTAGATAGTCCTAAGAATCAATCAACACATTGATAGTACTGACACCCTACATCAACAGGAGTAATATGTCCGGAGAGTCATTTTGGAGAAGCTGTAGTGATTGTTTTTGTGCATTTCTCAGTAAAATTCTACTCACCGGTTCAATGTGTATTTAAGTTTTGCACTCTTTAGGCGCAACAGGTGAGTAGTAGAATTAAAGGTCGTTTTAAAGGTCGTTGTTTACCATTCTTTTCTATATGGAATATAATGTAAATTGCTTCGGTGTGTTTGTTTTTTCTTTTTTCTTTTTTAACGAACAGAATTTATTGTATATATGGCGATGGGACAGGTTGGCCCAGAGAGACCTGGGCACGAAGGCTATCTGGGCGAACAGGCCCTGTCCTAAAGGCCTACAGTTTTTAAAACTCGATGTAAGGTTTGTAACTTTTAATGACAATAATATTTATGATTCGTCGAGTTTATTAAATTATTTATATTGTTGTCAAGTTAAAATATTTTGATACTATGTTTGGTTGTGCGGCCATATTTCGCAGCAGCTCTTAAAACCACTTACATTTAATATTTTGCTACGATCCAGAGGTCAAAAGATCGTCATATTAACAAAATAAAAAGGCATTTTAGAAGTAAGCACCAACCTGTAAATTTTAACTTTAAATAGCGAGCTGAGTAGTCAAAATCTGGTTCATTTCCTTGTTTTTAGAACATGTGAGTTACGACCTTGGTTTAAACCATAGTTTTATTTCTAGCAACATAAAAATTGTCCGAAATTACAAAAGAAAAATTGAAAGAAGAATGGTTTATGAAGATACGATGCTAAAAGCAGTTTTAGAACTAAAAGGAAAGGAATGATCTCTGAGCGCTGTTAATGAACAGTTCGGAATTCCAAGAAGACTTCGGGATATACTGTGCTAAGTGTAAACAAACCACATGTCATCCTAGAAAGTCAGGAAAGTGAGACTTAACCTGAATCGGTGCTGATTCTCCTGTGACATTTCTTTATTTGCCCAGATCGCTTATTTACATAATTGCTTGATGACTAGTTTCAACACATTCAAGAGCCATTTTCGAATCTTAATTGTCCAGGCATAATAACATGTTTAAAAGACGCAACACTGTGGCATGATACAAATGGTATGCACATATTTATCCAGCCAATGTTCCTTGCTGTCACGTTCTTTTCTTGCACACACTTCGCTTTCCCACATCAATAGGAAGCATGTCATGACTGCAAATGTTGCTGACAGACTGATAGATTCGGTTTTAAACACTTTCGTGTGCTTATCTGCATATGGTTCACTTCCCCACATCACTAGGCAGCGTGTTATGCCTGCAAATGCCGCTGTCTGTCAGTGGCCTTTGCAGACATAAGCAAATAGAGCAAAGAGGCTGAGATGGTGAGGTCATTTACATGCATGGGAGAACCAAGGTTACCTACGAGACTCATGGGTTCGACTTTTTTTTTTCTTCATTTTTCAGTAAGGAGAAAAGGGACAGTTCCTCATTTTCATGTCTTGTGCGCGTCTTTCATTTATTCTAAAACTAACGCTAGTAATTCAGAAGTACCGACACTGGTCATTTTTCATAATACTTCACGTCCATCTAAACTAGATGAAATGTAACATGACATTTTTGCGTTTATTGTCAGGCCGTATGTTCTGTTCGGGATATTTCCTGAAGGATAGTGGGGACCAAAATCATTACCAAGAAAACGTACTGATGCGTTTTGCAGGTAACATCGATACTTCTATTTCATGTTCCACTTCCCAGTTTTGATCAAGTAAATAACCTTAAATATCTGATATCTTTGATTAAGAGCGATATCGACTTGAAAGTGATAGGAAAGAAATGAATATTTACTGCATTCACGATGTACTCCAACAGAAAAAATATCACAAATTTTTCTCCAGCAAAGCTATTCTCTAACCGTTTTAGGCAATAGAAGCTTCGATGGCATGTTGTCCATCAGAGACTGCGAGTAGCGTTAGTGCGGACAAAGCAGAGGAAATCTTGAGGACGAGAAGTGGGTAAGTGGATCGTCCAAGAACATTACACAATGCGGCAGTACCCAACCGTCATGTACAAAATCATCATAAAGAAAAATAGTTAGAATTGACAGTCTAGAGGCGGTGGCATTGAATAAAAAGTTAACGGGGAACCACCGGCGTCAAATGGTTAAAAGTCGTCGAGTTTCCGTTGACGCACTAAAAAAGCCATCGCAGTGTGGTGTAATAATGACTGCCACTGGAGATTTCAACACTTCACACACCTTGAAGTCATTGAATTTTGTATTCGAGAGATTTTACGGTCATGTCGACGCCGAGGTGATTACAGATGGAACAGACTGGAGAAGGAAGTGGGCCACATCAAAGAAATGTCGGCATTTATAACTGATGCTATTTGTGGAAACCTGGCATTTGATTGGTTGCCCTCCCTTAGTAACCCAATGTCGTGACCACCGCCTGAGCCACCTCGGTGTATCCTACGTGGCCTACAAAAGCGCTTAGTTAATAGTTGCATTTGAAAGGAGAGCGACGTTATATCCGAGCAAAAGATCATACCCAGAACCCGAAAATATTCTGGTCCTATGTAAAATCGATAAGTGAATCGAAAGTCTCTATCCAGCAATTTTTGTCAGTTAAGCATGGCTGAAGTTTAAAATGTTACCTTTAAAATCACATATACATACTGTTCTTTCACGATCGCGTAACAGGCATCCCCGGTGCTGAGAATCAGCTGAGAGAGCTGAAAAAAGTGTCCATGTCCGGATAGAATACCAGTTCGGTTTCACAAATTCTACGACATTGCTCCCTAACTTGCATTTATCGCGAACCTTTGGTCCAGTTCAAAACCCCAAGCCACTGGAAAACTCTTTATATCAATAGTAAAATAACGGACCCCCATAATTACAAACACACCTCCTGGCCATTAAAATTGCTACACCAGGAAGATGACTCGCTACGGACGCGAAATTTAACCGACAGGAAGAAGATGCTGTGATATGCAAATAATTAGCTTTTTAAAGCATTCACAGAAGGTTGGCGGCGGTGGCGTCCCTACAACGTGCTGACATGAGGAAAATTTCCAACCGATTTCTCATACACAAACAGCAGTTGACCGTCGTTGCCTGGTGAAACGTTGTTGTGATGCCTCGTGTAAGGAGGAGAAATGCGTACCATCACGCTTCCGACTTTCATAAAGGACGGAATGTAGCCTATCGCGAATGCGGTTTGTCGTATCGCGACACTGCTGCTCGCGTTGGTCGCGATCCAATGACTATTAGCAGAATATGGAATCGGTGGGTTCAGGAGGATAATACGGAACGCCCTGCTGGATCCCAACGGCCTCGTATCACTAGCAGTCGAAATGACAGGCATCTTATCGGCATGGCTGTAACGGATCGTACAGCCACGTCTCGATCTCTGTCGATAGACGTGGACGTTTTCAAGACAACAACCATCTGTTTGAAAAAGCATGGACTATCAGCTCGGAGACCATGGATGCGGTTACCCTTGACGCTGCATCACAGACAGCAGCGCCTACGGTGGTGTAAGCATCGACGAACCTGGGTGCATGGATGAATCCAGGTTCTGTTTACAGCATCATGACGGTCGCATCCGAGTTTGGCGACTTCGCAGCGAACGCTCATTGGAAGCGTATATTCATCATCGTCATACTGGCGTATCACCCGGTGTCATGGCATAAGGTGACATTGATCACACGTTTCGGTCACCTCTTGTTCGCATCGACGGCTCTTTGAACAATGGTCGTTACATTTCAGATATGTTGCGACCCGTGGCTCTACCATTCATTCGATCCCTGCGAAACCCTACATTTCAGCAGGCTAATGCACGACCGTATGTTGCAGGTCCTGTACAGGTCTTTCTGGATACGGAAAATGTTCGACTGCTGCCCTGGCCAGCACATTATCCAGATCTCTCACCAACTGTAAACGGCGGTGGCCGAGGTGACTGAGGCGCTCCAGTCACGGTCAGCACGGCCACTACGGTCGGGGGTTCGAATCCCCCCTCGGGCATGGATATTTGTGCCGTCCTAGTTTGTAAGTAGTTCATAAGTAGTTTGTAAGTTTAGGGACTGATGACCCCGTAGTTAAGTCCATAAGCTTAACAAACATTTGAACATTTGAACTGTAAACGTCTGGCCAATCGTGGCCAAGCAACTGGCTCCTCACAATACACCAGTCACTACTCTTGATGAACTGTGGTATCGTGTTGAACCTGCATGGGCATCTGTACCTGTACACACCATCCAAGATCTGTTAGACTCAATACCCAGACTATCAAGGCCGTTGTTCTGGGTGCTGATTTCACAGGATCTATGCACCCAAATTGCGCGAAAACGTAATTACATGCCTGTTCTAGTAAAATATATTTGTCCAATGAATACCCGTTTATCATCTGCATTTCTTCTTGGTGTAGCAATTTAAATGGCCAGTAGAGTAAATTATTTTCAATCTTCCGCAAAGGTATTGAACATATTCTCAGTTCGAATACAATAAATTACTTTGAGACGGAAAAGCATGCCGCTCGGGGTTGGCCGCGCCGTTTGACTCCTCCCTGGGAAATGGGTGAGTTGTCCTTAGCACAAGTTCGTTTAGTAATGTGTGTAGTCTGCGACCTCAGCATTTTGGTCCATTAGAAAAAAAAGGAATAGCTTCTGACCATGTTTCACGATGGCCTAAGAAAGCATCGCAGGTGTTAAACTCATCTCGCTCTTTTCGTGCATGGTATCTTCCGAGTCCACAGCAGTTGCTCGCCGTCCGCGGTTCGAGTCCTCCCTGGGGCATGAGTGTGTGTGTGTGTGTGTGTGTGTGTGTGTGTGTGTGTGTGTTGTCCTTAGATTAGTTTACCTTAGTTCAAGTAGTTTGTAAGCTACGGACTGATGACTGCGCAGTTTGGTCCGATAGGTTTACAAACATTAGAATTTTTTTTTTTTTTTTTTTTTTTTTTTTTTTTTTTTTTTTTTTTTTTTTGCGACTCAAGGATCAAGGGCAGCAATTTATGTTCCGTGATGTCCGAAAGTTCTTTGATTGGGTACTGCTCTGCAGACCCATATAGCGAAGTCTGCTGCACAACGCTGTATCAAAGAGTTTTTCGACAATATGGAACATAATCCCATATATGTGAACAGCTCGAAGACTCCTTAAGCAACAGAATATATTACGTTGTCCTCGACGGCTAGTGTTCACTAAAGAGAGGGGTCTCGTAAGGAGAGACCCAGCGAAGTGTGAAAGGACCGTTATTTATTTATTCTATTTACATAAATGATCTGTCGGACAGGATGAGTAGGAATATGCTGCAGTTTCCTGATGATGCTGTGGTGTGCGGAAAGATGTCGTTGACCGACTGTAGCAGGATATTAGACATATTTTGAAGCTGATGTAAGGAATGGCAGCTAGCTCTAAATGTAGAAAATCCTAAGTTGATGCAGATAAGTGGGAAAACCAATACCATAATCTTCAAATACAGCGTTAATAGTGTTCTGCTTGACACAGTCACGTCGACTGAATATTTAGGCGCAACGAGCATGTAAGAATAGTCATGGGAAAGGCGGATGTTCGAATAAGGTTTATTGGGAGATTTTTTGTGAATATGTCGTTCATCAGTAAAGGAGACCGCGTGTTGAAAACTTCTCTGACCCATTTCTTGATTAATGCTTTAGTGTCTGGGATGCCCGCCAGATTGGTTTAACTATTGAGATTACTCACTTTTAATTGTTACACTCTTCACATGTATATTTGTCGCACTTTGCCACTCACGCTCAACTTTCAATCAACCTTTTTTACGAAAGTTGGCAGAAACTCGCCATTTCTGTCGTCTGGCGGTATGTGTTTGACTTTTGTTTTGTTTCGTTTCTTATATTGGTTTGCATGTGTGTTACTTGCTTATAAGATCTTTGGTTCACATTGTGAGATGCGTTTATGTTTGGTTTCTGTCAAAGTAGGCGCCTGCTAGCGAAAAGAAACAATGTTCATATGTTTGTGAAGCTTATGGGACTTAACTACGTGGTCATCAGTCCCTAAACTTACAAACTACTTATAAACTACCTTATACTAAAGACGACACAAACATCCAAGCCCGAGGGAGGATTCGGCGGCGGCCGCGGTGGCCGAGGGGACTGAGGCTCTCCAGTCACGGTTTGCACGGCCACTACGGTCGGAGATTCGAACCCCCTCGGGCATGGATATTTGTGCCGTCCTTAGTATTAGCTAGTTCATAAGAGAACCCGCGTTAAACTGTAGGTCCCCCTATAACTGGCTGGGTAAGTCAGTTCGAAGGTCGGAGGAAGGCAACGGCATACCACCTCCAAACAGGACCATGCCTAGTAAAGCACCGTGGTGTTCAAACCAATCTTCGGATTGTTGACTGCTTTACCTTTAAGTAGTTTGTAAGCTTAGGGACTGGTGACCCCGTAGTTAAATCCCATATGCTATACAAACATTTGAACATTTGTTGGAGGATTCTGCCTCGGCGGGGAACGGTCTCGCGCACAAACAAAATGTTCAAATGTTTGTAAATCTTTGGGTCTGTCATCAGTCCCTAGGCTTACAAACTACTTTAACTTTTGCTAAGGACAACAAATACACCCATGCCCGAGGGAGGAGTCGAACCTCCGATGATGAGCAGCTAGACGCCAGACGGCCACTCCAACGCGGCAAAGCATCTGTTAGCAATCTATATGTGATGTTGTAACTGTATTGCGTGTTTACTTATAAATATGATATTAGTTCAACTCGCGAAGGTTTCTGTGTGTTTGTGTGCGTATGTGTGTGTGTGTGTGTGTGTGTGTGTGTGTGCAGGGGGGGGGGGTTGTTGTTTCCTTTAATTAGTTCTCATTAAGTGTGCTTATGTGGTCATATTATGTGGTGGGTTTGGGGATAGAGGAGATTTGTCTACTATGTGTTTTATATGTTTAAATCGTGTTTAGTTGCTTATGTTTATTTGTCATTTAATATGTGATTCTGTTCTATAATTAGAATTTCTCTTGGAGGGTAAGGAGATGTATTTTTATTGCTAAATATATTTTCATGCATGTTTCTGTGATCGTAGGATAGTGGTTTTCTTGCTTAAGGTGTTATACAACTGTTGAATGGCTGTTGCCATATTTCCATTATCTTTTATATCTACACATTATTTTTTATAATTTCTGTATAACAGAATTCTCTAAACTAATAAATAAACGTATGGTGAATTATTTCAATTGTTTCTTTATGAGTTTTGACTTCAGTATTTTTAAAAGTAAAAGATGCCTCATATTTTCAGCTTTAAGTCTTTTTATATTGTGTAAACTGAAATTTCATTAGACTTAAATGTTATTTAGCTTTACATGAGTAGGAGTCACAATTTCAATAATATTATGGTTCATATGTTCCTATGGCAAAGCCCAAATTTCTTCTCTATCAAATCGGAAACTAACACCATTTTACAAGTGAACACATTAAAATTTGCATTTGGGTTCGGCCTTTCGCCGTGCACATTCATTTATAACAGCAAATGCTCCAAAGTTTGATAGTGACTCATAAACGATTCAAGTTGTCTAAAAAATATTTTAAATAACTGACGAGAGACATAGGGGTGAATAATTTGCTATATTATTACGATGGTAAAGCTAAGAGTTCTATGTCTGTTTTAGTTATTTTGCCTCCTAGAAACACAACTGCACGCATGCGATGTTTCTGCGAGACGTTGGTAAAACAGACGTGATCTGTGTTGAACGTGAAGTCGAAAATCGCCAGCACGAATCAGTTGTGCAGCTTCATGTCAAGTCTTCGTGGTAAGTCACCTTATTACGTTGAGTGTTATTTCCTGGATGCCTCAAAGAAAATTCTTTCAGAGATACAATAGAAAATTTTCTATTCCATAAACATACAATTTGATTAGAAGACGCCTGTGTGGTAGAGTGTCAAAATCCTTCCGGAAATCTAGAAATACGGAAGCTATTTGACACCTTTGTGGACAGCACTCATCACATCTTGTGAGTAATGAGCTAGCTGTACTTCACAAGAATGGTTCCTCCTGAATCCATGTTGACTAATGGTCAATATCTCGTTCCCTTCGAGGTAGTTCACAATACTTGAGGAAAGTTGTTGTTGTGGTCTTCAGTCAGCAGACTGATTTGACGCAGCTCTCCATGTTACCCTGTCCTGTGCAAGTCTCTTTATCTGAGAATACTTTCGGTAAACTACATCCTTTTGAATCAGCTTACTATATTCGTCCCTCGGTATCCCTCTACAATTTTTACCTCACACGCTTCCTTCTAATGCTAATTTGACGATTCTCAGAATGTGTCCAACCAATCTGTCCCTTCTCGTTGTCAGGATATGCCAGAAACTCCTTTTCTCTCCGATTCGGTTAAGTACCTCCTCATTAGTTACCATCTAATTTTCATCATTCGTCTGTAGCACCACATTTCAAAAGCTTCTATCATCTTTTTATCTGAACTCCTTATCGTCTACGTTTCACTCCCATACAATGCTACACTCCAGACAAATGCTTTCAGAAAGGACTTCCTAACATTTAAATTAATATTGAATGTTAACAAGTTTCGCTTCTATAAAAACGCTTTTCTTCCATAAACCATTCTGCATTTTATATCTTCGTTACTTTGGCCATCAGAAGTTATCTAGCTACCCAAATAACAAAATTCATTTACTACTTTTATTGTCTTATTACCTAATCTAACTTCTTCAGCATTGCCTGATTTTCTGACATTGCATTCCATTACTTTCGTTTTACTCTTGTTAATGTTCATCTTATATCTTCCTTTCAAGACATTGTCCATCCCATTCAATTGCTCTTTCAGATCTTTTGCGGTCTCTGACAGGATTACTATTTCATCCGCAAACCGTAAAGTTTTTATTTCTTCTCCCTGCACTTTAATGCCCTCTCCAAATTCCTCCTTCCATTCCTTCACTGCGTGCTCAGATTGAACAACATTGGGGAAAGGCTACAACCATGTCTTACTCCCTTCCCAACCTCTGCGTCCTTTTCTTGCCCTTCAACTCTAATAACCGCTGTCTGGTTTTTGTATAGCTTGAATATAACTCTTCGCTCCCTATATTTTACCCCTGACACCTTCAGAATTTGGAAGAGTGTATTCCAGTCGACATTGTCAAAGGCTTTCTCCAAATCGACAAACGCTAAAAACGTAGGTTTCCCTTTCCTTAGCCTATTTTCTAAGATAAGTCGTAATGTGAGTATTGCCTCCCTTGTTCCTACATTTCTTCTAAATCCAAACTGATCTTCCCCGAGGTCGGATTCCACAAGTCTTTCCATTCGTCTGTAAATAAATCGTGTTAGTATTTTGTACCCATGACTTATTGAGGAAAGTATATGTTCTAAAATCCTGCTGCAAACCGACGTCAATGACAAAGGACTGTAATTCTGCGGATCACAACTGTTGCATTTCTTGAATACTGAAGTGACCTATACAGTTTTTCAGTTGTGGTACGGATCTTTCGCTGACCATGCGGTTGTGTTAAGATGTGGTGCTATTGTGCCAGCATAGTCTGAAAGCAACCTACACAATCTGGACCAAAATACTTGCATTTATTAGGTCATTTAAGTTGCTTTAATACGCCAGCGATATAAACTTCCAAATTACGCATGCTGGCAGCTGTTCTTGTACGAATTCTGGAGTATTTGTTTCGTCTTCTGTAGTGAAGGAATTTCGGAAAGCTGCGTTATGTGTTCACTAATTCTTTTGTCTGTTTTGATGCCCTTTATTAGCTCAGGATTATTTGTCTCTAGGAAGTCAAGTATGTTCTCATAACCATTAATTATTCTAGTGGATTCATGAACTAATTGTTCGAGATAATTATCGGAGAATGCATTCAGTATAATTTCGGACGAAGTTTTATGCTCTCCTTCGGTTTTGAAGATGTATTTTTTCCAATATATCGAGGTAAGTTAAAGTCGCCACCAATTAAAATTATATGTTTTGGTTTCGTTTCGGAAATTTGATCCAGATTTCTTTGAAATTTTTGCAATGGAATCGTTTGAGACAGGGGGTCAATAAAAAGAACATATTACTAATATATTTTTGTTGTACCCTTTACCCATACTAACTCACAGGAACAAGCCACATTAATGTCCCTACAGGATAAACCGTCTGCGACAGCATTAAATACGCCACCACCTATTTTATTCAATCTAACTTCTCTGAACTCCATTGGCCCTTTTGTAAAAATTTCAACTGAACTTATCTCCGGCTTTAGCCAACTTTCGGTGTCTACAATGGTTTGAAATTTAGTACTTTCTAATAGCCCTCGGAGCTCTGGTACTTTCCCCACACAGCTATGACAATTTACAACTGTTATACCAATATATTTTATATCGGTGTTCGTCCTATCTCGAAGAACGATGTGAATCTAAAGTAACACAACGAAAAATTGATCAAGCTTGCCTCATCTTCAGCTTTGATAGGTCCTCTGGGTAGGCAGGTATAAAATTCCTAGATCCTACTGAATTTAGCGGTATCGTTATCGTTTTCCTATGGATTAAATTCTCAAAGGCGCTCTCTATCTTCTGCAGAGCTTCCCTAGAATATGCAAACATTCACGCAAAGGAGGAAGAGGCAATAAACGGAACATTAAGAAAGACAAACGGTAGAAAGCGACTCATCTCAAGAGAGGTTTGGACACATGCCGAATTTGAAAGGAAATGGAATCTCATCTAGTGAATTTTATCCATTATGGATGTTTAAGAACTCCATGACTGTTCCTTATAGGTTGTGGAAATAAAATCCGCTACAAGTCACAATTATTGGTTGTTTATTAAAACACTACCTGTTTCGGGCTTGTGCCCATTTTCAGGTGTTTACATTCAGTGTTGTTGACTGTTTTGAAGAAAACGTAAATTACATTGTGCTTATCACACAGATATACATACTCAAGTATCATATAGATATACATATACATAAAACAAGTATGGTATGTAGTGGAGTGATTTGTGTTAAAGCTATAAGTTTACTCACATATAAGTAGGGTATGTAATTCGTGTTCGTACATTTCTCATGGATATCAGTTGAGAATAATGCAGTAACTGCAACATAATGCTAATTTGCACTTCCATATCAAAAGTTTTGCACAATACACAGTACACTTTATAACTGTTGATCAGCAGTCACTCCCAACATCGCCATGTTTACATTCAGGCGTATGTTATGGTCAAAGAACTTAGCTCAAGATATACAGAGATACTGCACACACAGAAGTACAAAGATGCCACATACAGAGATATATCAGACGTTACACATACCAAAAGCGAGATTTGTTATATTATTGTGGAGCCACACTGTCATTTATAACATGTAGAATAGTTGCTAGAAAATTAGATTATGTAAGCTGATCATTATGAAATACAATGCCAATAAATTCGACTACAGTGTAAAGTGGTCTTTACCATATTTTCGTTTTCAAAGGATTTGTTTAAATTTCGGTGATTTTTGGGTGTTGTGATATATTTCTAATAAAGGTTGTTTTTGTGTTGTTCTGTGTTTAGTTGTGAGGGGTGAATAAATCGTTGAAAATGTTCAGAAAAGATATATTTGCTGGCTCCACCTCTTCATTAAAGAATGAGATGTGGCGAGTTGGAACTATGGGTGTAGATTTCAAGCTCTTCAAGGAGATTGATTTTCTTCCCTTTGTTGACACTATGTAATATTTTTAGGTTGTGTTCAGTGGCTGTAGCAGAGTGACCATTTTCTTTCAGATGTTTTGCGAAGGTGGATTTATCAAAATCAAAAATTTCATCTCACTGACATGTGAAAAGCAAATGCCACTAAGCGTTTAGTGCCGTAATCACAGCTCCTGTTGCTCGATGTCGTAAGAGCGCCGCTCTCATTGCTGACGGCTATACTGGAGCGGTTCAGCGGAGCGCCCCCCCCCCTCCCTCTCTGGGGGCGGAGCAAAAGATTCCCTCCCCTCTCCTCCCCTCCTCAGCAGTCGCTGCCACCGCTACTCGCGACATGCAAATTGCGGGACTCCATGTCCGAGTATGACCGCGCCGCGCCGGCATCACAAAATGGCCAGTCGGAGCAGCGCAGCCTGCTGACGATGACAACGCACTCGGGTTTCGAAACGTCGAAGTCGCCGCGCTACATCCCTAAACAAGGAAATACGCACTGTTCATCTACATCTACGTAGTCTGCAAATCGCATTTAAGTGCCTGGCAGAGGGTTCATTAACCACTTTCATAACTTTTCTCTACCGTTCCATTCTCTAATAGCGCGCGGGAAGAAAGAACACCTAAATCATTTCGTTTCCGATCTGATTTCTCTTATTTTATTGGGATGGTCATGTCTCCCAAAGTAGGCGAGTGCCAGCAAAATATTTTCACATTCAGAAGTTAAAGTCGGTAATTGAAACTTCGCAAACAGAACACGCCGCAATGGATAACGTCTTTCTTTTAATGATTTCCATCCCAATTCGTGCAACAATTCCGTGACGCTCCCCTCTCTCCCACCCGGTAACGTGATAAAACAAAACGAGCTGTCCTCTTAACCTTCTCAATATCTTCCGTCAGTCCCACCTGATGAAGGTCCCACAATGGGCAACAGTACTCCAGGAGAGGACGCACAAGTGTGATGTAGGCAGTCTATTTGGTGGAGGTGGTGCATCTTCGAAGCGTTCTGCCAATGAAACGTAATCTTTGGTTCGCCTTCCCCACACTATTTTCTATGTGTTGTCTCCAGTCAAAGTTGTTGGTAGTTGTAACTCCTAGGTATTTGGTAGAATTTACGACCTTAAGGTTTGACTGATTTATCGCGTAATTGAAGTTCAGCGGATTTCTTTTAGTGGTCATGTGTATTACTTCACACTTTTCTTTATGTAGTGTCAATTGCCAATTTCCGCACCATGTAGAAATTTTGTCTAAATAGCTTTGCAGTTGCTTTTAATCCTCTGTTGACTTCACTAACCGATAAACGACAGTATCATCCGCGAACAGTCTAAGGGAGCTATTCAGATTGTCTGCTAAAGCGTTTATAAACACAAGGAAGAGTATGGGACCTATAACGCTTCTCTAGGGAACGCTAGATATCACTTCTATTTTACTCGATGACTTAACGTCAATTACGACGAACTGTGTCCTTTCTGATAGGAAATCGTCAATCCAATCGCACAATTTATGTTGATACGACTTTCGACTGTGAAGGATGATAAAAGGTAACTGTACACACTTCGTGAGTGTAATGTCGGGCTTTGAATGGCAGTGCATGTTATGTTCTATGTCTGCACTGTTTCACTGAGGGGTGGGGGGGGGGGGGGGAAAAAAAGAAAAAACGGAGTGTGTGTGTGTGTACTGCCATTCTCCATTTCATTGTCAGATCATTTTATCTGCATTTTCAAGGTACTTTTCTTACTCCAGGAACTTTTCAAATCGTTAAATCGAATATGTGTCATAGCGTTGGCCAGGCACTACTGAGGTTTAGGTTTGAACCTCCTGAATCAGCCTATGGCCGCTGCTTGGGCAGGGAGGGGCGATCGGAAATGTCACTAGTAACATGCGTGTTTGCGCTGGTGGAGGCAACAGCCCTTATGCTAGTCGCACATTGCAGAGCAGCTGAACGGAATGGGCAGTGTGCTGAAAGGTGCATATATGATGAACATTAACAAGAGCAAAACAAGGAGTGCAGTCTAAGAAAATCAGGTGATGCTGAAGGAATTAGATTAGGTAACGAAACAATAAAGGAGGTAGATGAGTTTTGTTACTTGGGCAGTAAAATAACAAATGATGATCGCCGTACAGAGGATATAAAACGCAGAATGGCAACGGGTAGAAAAGCGTTCTTGAAAAAGAGAAATTTGTTAACATCGAATATTGATTGAAGCCTAAGGAAGTCCTTTCTGAAGGCATTTGTTTGGAGTGTTGCCTTGTATGGGAGTAAAACATGGACGATAAACAATGCGGACAGGAAGAGGATAGAGGCTTTTGAAATGTGGTGCTACAGAAGAATGCTGAAGATTAGGTGGGTGGGTCACGTAACTAATGAGGAGGTACTGAACAGAATTGGGGAGAAAAGGAATTTCTGGCATACCTTGACTAAAAGAAGGGATTGATTGGTAGGACACATTCTTATACATCAAGGAATCGTGAATTTAGCATTGGAGGGAAGTGTTTGGAAGAATACCAAGATATGGATACAGTAAGCAGATTCAGACAGATGTAGGTTGTCGTTATTATTTGGAGTTGAAGAGGCTTGCTCAGGATAGGGTATTGCGGAGAGCTGTATCAAACCAGTCTCCGGACTGAAGACCACAACAACAACAACAACAACATTGGCGAAAACTCTCGATATAGCTCGAACGCAAGACAGTGTAGGTATCGTACAATTTAAAACATGGTTCTTCAAGACAGCAACTGTTCTTCGAAATATGAAATAAACACTGGAAAACAGCTCTTTGGTTGCGAAAGTATGGTAAAATTTTTTACGTTACCATGGTTTCGACTTCACCAAGGAAGCCTTCATCAGAAGTAAAACTGTTTTGTTACAGATGAATGTGTAGTCAGAAGATGGTCCTTAGCGACAGAGCTCGTGTTAAGTATTAAAAAAAAAATTGCACATTACAAAAATTTTAGAGACGAAGCGCCGTTGAGGGTCGCGTTGTCTCACTTGATTAAAATTTTTGCATTGGTAAGGGTCGCGTGTGGGACCAGCACTGTAGGGGGCATCAGTATGATGCCACCAGCAGTTCAAGCCACACACGCGACCCTTCGCGGTCCGTTGTCTCACTTGTTTAAAAGTTTTACAATGTGCAAACTTTTTTAATTTTTAACGTGAGACCTATCGCTCAAAACCATCTTCTGACTATACATTCGTATTCTGATGAAGGCTTCCTTGGTGAAGCCGAAACCATTAAGCAGAAAATTTTACCAACAGTTTCACAACCGAAGAGCTGATTTTCAAGTTTTTATTTCAAACATTGTAGTTAGTTTCTGCGCCGTGGTGGAATGACCGAGCGCTCTAAGGCGCATTGCTGAGGAGCGTGCGGTTGCTCCCCGTTGGATATCCGAATCCTCCCTTGGGCCTGCTGAAAATTGTCAAGGACACGTCATATTTGTTAAAATTTCCTGTCACTAAATGTCAGCTAATGGTACAGCAGCTGTAGAAGTCTCCAAAAGATCCTAAGTTGAATAATAGTAATTTTCCTATATTTTAAAACTATGGCCCTGTGTTTTATGACAGCACGCTATGAAGTAAGAGGAAGAATCTTCGCATCGGGCTGCAAGCAATATTTTCCCCATCTAAGCGTTTACAACAGTTTCTGGAACCAGCGATGACATTTGCATTGTTGCGGTCATCGGTCCCTAGGTTTACAAACCACTTAAACTAACTTATGCTGAGGACAACACACATACACACCTATGCCCGAGAGAGGACTCAAACATCCGATGGCGAGCAAACGCGCGCTCCGCAGCAAGTCGCCTTAGAGCGCTCGGCCACTTCACCGATCTATTGCAAGGTAGTCTCAGGCAAGCACCGCAAGGTGGCTTGCGGAGTATCTAAACCTTCTCCATGAAAACTTAAATCAAATGTTGAACTGTTTGTAGAGCTTATGGGACTTAACTAATGGGTCATCAGCCCCTAAACACACAAACTACTTATGAACTAGCTAACACTAAGGACGGCACAAATATCCATGCCCAAGGGGGGATTCGAACCCCCGACCGTAGTGGCCGTGCAGATCGTGACTGTCGCGCCGCAGTCCCCTCGGCCACCGCAGCCGGCGAAACGTAAATACAAGTGCCAAAATTGATAAAGATCAATCAAACAAATCTAACTCTACTGTAAGTCACCCTCTACCATGCAGCATTCGGTGTCTTGTGGAATATACAGTATAAATCCTATCCATGAAAAAACATATATATGTCAAATATCATGATTATGTTGTATAAAACATGTTATTCGTGAGTCATTTATAATACAGAAGTTCAAGTTCAAGTGTTCAAGTGTTTGTACAGCTTATGGGACTTAACTACCGGGTCATCAGTCCCTAAACCTACAAACTACTTATGAACTACTTACGAACTAGGACGGCACAAATATCCATGCCCGAGGGGGGATTCGAACCCCCGACCGTAGTGGCCGTGCGGACCGTGACTGAAGCGCCTCAGTCCCCTCGGCCACCGCGGCCGGCAATACAGAAGTTATTAAAAATTCCCGAGTTTTCTATTTTCTCTAAATTTTCTTATCTTCATATGTAACTATCCATAATTTTGATTTTCCTTAAATATTTTCGAGAATCATAATGAAAACAGCATACGAATCTCAAGTTCATGCCGCATTGAACTAAGCTCTTTGAGTTTATTTCCCTAATTTTTCGACAGCATTTCCAATTTTTCTTTCAGACAAATCTTATCCTGCAAACTACGAACACACACACACAAACAGTCAAATCGATGGAGTGGTAATTATTACATGCACGACAATTTTATTTATCTAGAGAGATTAGCTTAACAGTGGCTGTGCCGGCCGCGGTGGCCGAAGGGACTAAGGCGCTCCAGCCACGGTCTACACGGCCACTACAGTCGGGGGTTCGAATCCCCCCTGGGGCATGGATATTTGTGCCGTCCTAGTTCGTAAGTAGTTCATCAGTAGTTTGTAAGTTTACGGACTGATGACCCCGTAGTTAAGTCCCATAGACTATAGAAACATTTTTTTAAACAGTGGCTGCCTCGCTCTCCTAGACTGTACGGGCCGAATAGACTGTTGTTTCTTTGTAATATAAATGTTCATAAATTAAGCTTTAAAAAGACATTCACAGTAAAGATTGGCATCAAAATTTTCATCCCCTATTGCGCTCCCGTAATGATGGAATTTCCCAAAATTCATAAACATTTTCTTAAACTATAGCCAAAAATCAAAGATCCAAAATTCGTAGTTTTTGTTTAAAAATTGCCTTAATAGCAAAATACCATCAAAAAGTTTTTCATTCTCTCTTTCACACCCTTAGGGGTTGAATTTGCAAAAATACCGAAACACGTACTTTTCAGATTTCAGCCAAGAATGCAAATACTTATAATATCATTGCCATTTATTTGCTGCCCAATTCATTTCCTTTTAAAGCTGATGTTCATCTAAATCTACATCTACATAGATACTCTGCAAATCACATTAAAATGCCTGGCAGAGGGTTTATTAACCACTTTCATGACTTTTCTCTACCGTTCCATTCTCTAATAACGCGCGGGAAGAAAGAACACCCAAATCGTCCAGTTTTCGATCTGATTTCTCTTATTTTATTGGGATGGTCATGTCTCCCTACTTAGGTGGGTGCTAGCAAAATATTTTCACATTCAGAACTAAAAGTCGGTGATTGAAACTTAGCAAACAGATCACGCCGCAATGAATAACGTCTTTCTTTTAATGATTTGAAACCCAATTCGTGCAACATTTCCGTGACGCTTTCCCCCCCCCGTAACGTGATAGAACAAAACGAGCTGCCCTTCTCTGAACCTTCTCAATGTCTTCCGTCAATCCCACCTGGTAAGGGTCCCACAAGGGGCAACAGTATTCAAGGGGAGGGCGCACAAGTGTGATGTAGCCAGTCTCTTTGGTGGAGCTGGTCCATCTTCGAAGCGTTCTGCTGATGAAATGTAACCTTTGGTTCGCCTTCCCCACAATATTTTCTATGTGTTCTCTCCAGTCAAAGTTGTTCGTAATTTGGTAGAATCTACGACCTTAAGGTTTGACTGATTTATCGCGTAATTGAAGTTCAGCGGATTTCTTTTATTGGTCATGTGTATTACTTCACACTTTTCTTTATTTAGTGTCAATTGCCAATTTTCGCACCATGCAGAAATTTTGTCTAAATCGCTTTGCAGTTGCTTTTGATCCTGTGTTGACTTCACTAACCGATAAACGACAGCATCATCCGCGAACAATCTAAGGGAGCTATTCAGATTGTCTCCTAAATCGTCTATTAAACAAAGGGAAAAGTAGGGGACCTATAACGCTTACCTGTGGAACGCCAGATCGCCAAATATCACTTCAGTTTTACTCGACTACTTACCGTCAATTACAACGAACTGTGTCCTTTCTGATAGGAAATCGTGAATCCAACCGCACAATTGGGGAGATATTCCATAAGCACGCAATTTCATAAGAAGCCGCGTTCTTTTAGTTCGTCCGCTCCCAGTGACGTCTGAGCGGCGTGGTCTGCTGCTTCATGCACTTGCTGCTTGAGCCGCTAACGATATCACGCAAACCAAAAGAAACAGTTTGTGGATAATTTCTCGCGTTTAAGTTTAGAGTTATCTCTATATCTTGGCATTATGGAATTTATTAGTCAGCTATTGCAGAGTGCAGAATACTTCAAAACAGAAATTTTGAAGCACTGAACTATGTAATCTAGCAGGCAGACGCTCACCTCTAAATGGCTCTCATCAGCAAAAGGCAAACAGGTGATTTTTAATTCTGCTGCGTGTACTCTCGCTATTGCCCGTCAGTCTTCGGAAAAGAACCCAACGAACTAAGAAGGAGATACGTTTGGCATAATAATTCGCGACCGGTAACGAATGTTTTAGTTCGAGACCGATAACGCACGTTTTAGTTCGCGACCGATTGCACATATTTTAGTTCGCGACCGATCACGCATATTTTAGTTCGCGACCGGTAGCTCTCCCTTTAGTTCGCAGCTCGGCCGCGAAGTAGGTCGCTCTTTCTAGTTCGTCCGCTGATTTTGGCTTTTGCTACCGTAAAAGAGCTCTTTTCAAAATATCGATGTTGGACAAGAACTGCAGCTGTAGCGTAAATTTAAGGCTATTTTCATGAAAATAATTGAAACCAGCTGCCTTTTTTGATGTTTTTTATTTACTCCAGAACTAATTTTCGAGCCACTGCAGGATCTTAAGTGGATAACTTTACAGAAACATTTCCGCTAATTGTAGGTTATGCTGTCATGTTGGTTTGTGTTCTTATTGTTGCATTGGGCACTTACGTTTATAACACATGAGAAAATTTTTACTACCCTTAGCGTTACAAATTACGAAATATAAACACTCGCAGCTCGGCGGCGAAGTAGATCGCTCTTTTTAGTTCGTCCGCTCTTTTGTTATGACAGCTTTTTTATATAATGATTAGTGTTGCCCAAGCGTATTTTTGAGCAATTAGACATCAAGTACTTACGAAAATAAACCAGTTATTTACACGAATGGGTGATACAATGGTATTCAACTACTTTGCATACAGACTACTCGTAGTAAATATTTAGACACTGCTGAATACCTTAGAAAAGAAAATTTGTGGCAGTGAACTATGAAACTACAGCTAAGCTGCATCTCAGCTCGAAATGACGGCAACTGTCACAAGGGAATCACGCGATTCTGCACGCTCTCGCGTCCTCTCGCCGTTCCCCGTCAGTCTTCGAAAAAGGAGCGGACGACCTAAGAGACCTCGAGCGGTCTAAAGCCTCTCGCTGCGGAGCGCGCGGTTGCTCGCCGTGGAGGTTCGAGTCCTCCCTGGGGCATGGGTGTGTGTGTTGTCCTTAGGTTAGTTTACCTAGGTTTAAGTAGTTTGTAAGCTACGGAGTGATGACCACGCAGTTTGGTCCGATAGATTTACAAACATTTGAATTTGAACTAAGAGGCGAGGGATTTGCGAACTAGTTCGCGTAGTTCGCCTGTGGGAGCGACTTCCGAACCAGCTCGTTCGTGAACTACACAAGACTACTGCAGACGTACCCTTGGCCGTGTGCTGCGACACTGGACGCGGGTGTCCACGCAAGGCCACGGGCGCGCCTCCCCCCTCCCCCCCTGGCAGTGTCGCTAATGACCGCGACGTGGACGGGGCGCTAAATGGCGGGCAGCGGCGTTAATTAAGGCTGGTGCTGGCGGACAGGTGGTGCATTCACTTGTCGCCAGCAGCCGCCTGTTACCGGCAGCGGAGGATGCGGCGGCTGGCGGCCGGCGGCCGGCGGCTGCGCCAGGGCGTATAAAGCAGCAGCAGCAGCGGCGGCGGCCTTTGCTGCCTGCCTCTGCCGCGGACACGACAGCCGGCCGGCTAACGTACGGCGGCGGCGCAGAAAGCGGGGGCCTGCATATCTAATGACCAGCAGGCCGCGGACGAGCTGCCGCCGCCGACCGCTGCGGCCGCGCATTCCGAGCCTCCTGTCATACCCGCCAGCCAGCCAGCCAGCTGCACTCCACTAAACTTCACGCCTCCCGCTCAACACAGTGCCGGTTGGGACGCCGCAGACGTTCCACAGTGCCGGGCAACCACTGGGACGGAGGCAAGGATGGACTTTGTTAAACTTGCAGAACTACAGGATGAATAACAGAAAAATCGCACTGACGTATTTTACGGCCCACTTTAGATTTGTAGTTTTATAAGTTTTTGCAAACATTTTGAACAATAATAATAAAAAAATTAATTAATTAGAGTCTCTGAAACCCTTTTAGGGAAAAAAAAAACCTTAGGTAGTATTGGGCTTCGAACCACTGACCTTCAGCAGGTAGATCTATGATTTGCGGTCGTCCTTTCGGTTCGTTCTCTATTGTCCGTTCAGTATTTGACTCAGCTTTTTTATTACAGAGAGCGCTTAGCCCCCAGACCGGGCGCGCTGAGCCACGGCGCCCGGCAAAATTATCACCGCCGCTAGGGATAGCAGTTAGAAGTTGCATTCCTTAATTTCGTACTATTGCTGGCTGTTGTTAACTGATGCTAATATGGCATTTGTAGACACCAGATTATCATTTATCGCACGAAGAACGACGTGTTTTCGTTAATTCTTCAGTGCCCCATTGCTTTGAAATGACAACGTGCAGGTAACAATAAGAAAATCATCAAATACGCAACGCAAGATGGCGTATGCCAGAGAGAGTTCTGGGCGAGGAATGTCACATGACATCTGCGAACGGCTGGTTTTCCTTAATTCAGTGGAGGTTGTCAAAACACCGTTATTTTTGCAAATATCTCTCAAACGATACGAGATATGAAGAAAAAAACATAAGGGAACAAAGTTGTAGAGAATTTTCTCCTCTACAAATTCGTTTATTCAACTTTCGCGTCAGATGTACGTTTTATTTGCAATTAAAATTACATTACAAACGGCCTTTTTTGTTATTATTAACGTATTTCGTGTCCGAAATATTTCAAAAAGCGAGGTTGTGGTCTCTCGTAGCCAACAATTATGTCTGTAAAATTTGGTGCCGATCGGTTGAACGGTTCGACCTAAAAATGGGAACACATTCCAGCCAGAGAGACATCGTCAAACCGCCGTTATTTTTGGAAATATCTCTGTAACGATGCAAGATATGAAAAAAAAAGATAGTAGAGCGAAGTTGTAGAGAATTTCCCCTCTACCAATAAGGTTATTCAATTTTCGTGTCAGATGAACGGTTCGTTTAAAATTACAATTATATTACAAACGGTGTTTTTGGTATTACTACCGTAATTTTTGTCCGAAAAATTTGAAAAAGGGAGGTTCTGGTCTCTGGCGGCCTACAATCATGTCTGTCAAATTTGGTGCTGATCGGTTGAACAGTTCGTCTTAAAAACAGGGAACACGTTACCGACAGGCAGACAGATAGACATACATCCCAAAATCGCCGTTATTTTTGCTAATATCTCTGATATGATACGAGATATGAAAAAAACATAAGAGAGCAAAGTTGTAGAGAATTTTCTCCTCTACAAATTCGGTTATTCAATTTCGTGTAAGGTGAATGGTTAAGCCGTTATTTTCAATTAAATGTAGAGCTGTCAAAAGACGATCGCAAAGGTCCACTTTTAGTGTTACTACCGTAACCTAAAGTGGGCCAATAATGAAATTACTGTATGGTGACGATTTACAGTGTTGATATATTTATCAATATTTTTTCACAATAGCATATTTCTCTTAGCGTCACTGTATAAGGTATAGATGTGCAATCAAATGGTGACATATGACAACTTTTGCCGTGCCTGGACTCGAACCCGGGTTTCCCGCGTTTCGCGAGCGGTCGCCTTAACCACAAGGCTGCCCTAACTCGACTCCAGGACCGTCCCAAACTTCCATATGCCACACTGACTGCACTTATGAGTCAACTTCATTCATCCCTTAGCACTCACAGCTTAGTTTGTATTTCCGCACCAGGGAGAATGAAAACAACGACACCATACAGTAATTTAACAGATGCCTAAGCGAGGCAATGACGATAACAGGGCAGGTTAATGCCTTGTTGTTTTCATTCTCCCTGGTTCGAGAAAACAGATTAAGCGGCGAGTGCTAATTGATGAATGTAGTTGACTCATAACTGCAGTCAATGTGGCATAAGGAAGTTTGGGTCGGTCCTGGAGTCGTGTTCGGGTAGCCTAGTGGTTAAGGCGACCGCTCGCGAAAAGCGGGAAACCCAGGTTCGAGTCACGGACCCGGATAAATTTTTATACGTCACCATTTGGTAGTCACCTTATACGGTGACGCTAAGAGAAATTCGCTATTTCGAAAAAAATATTGAACAATTATCAAAGTTTTGGTAACGTGAGTGCTAACAGCCTTCATGTATTTAATAAAACACCTCTTTAACCAGCAACTGTTTTATTAAATTCTTAAAATCGACTAGTTTCGGTCCAGGACCATCATCATAGATAAACTACACAAATATTCAAAATAAAATAATCTACATAATAAAAAAGAAAGTAAGAAGCAAAATAGCACACATAGGATGGAAAAGTTGCTATATCAGACTACTTTGTGTTATAAATACTTACAAGATATTAAAACAGGTATGTCAAAGGCATTAAATAAAATGAATCTGGCTGTAAACTCATGAGTCGGCTTCACTAAGATTACAAACGTCATACTAGATTATCGTAGCAGCTAAACAAACACGAAAGACTAGAATGGAGTGTGATATAATAAGGAGTGCACTGTGCTAATTGTATGGGTCAAAGACCATCAGAACCTATGCCATCAAAAATGATTATACAATTCTTAATGGGTGTGCACTTTCTTTGGCGGTACTTGTTTGGTTACAGCCTAAGTGAACAAAGTTACAAACTACAGTGATCAACAAGTTGTGGAAAAATATATGTATCTGAAAGGCTTACGTCAACAAATAAAATGTGGTATAGTTAAACATCACAGCTTCCAACATTAAATGCTGTCGACATTAATATGATGTGCTACTACTGTTAAAACTAGAGTCATCATCTCGAGAAGGTTTACATTATAACAAGATCGATAATTATTTAAACAACCTTAATCCCACTGTTGTGCAAATTGATTAACAGCGATTAAAACTCCAGGTGTATGATCTACTCCATACTGGCATTTAATATTCGTACTTTTACTCCTCCTATCAGATATAAGACTCAATTTGCACAACAGATCATAAACCTAGAGTTTTAATCGGTGTTAATCAATTTGCACTATAGTGGGATTAAATGTGTTCATATAATTCTTGAACTTGTTGTAATGTAAGCCTTTTTGAGACGTGTAGAGACATTTAATGTTGGAAGGTTTGATGTGTAATTGTACCACATTTTATTTGTTGATGTAAACTTTTCATACACACCTTTTTTGGCCGGCCACAGTGGCGGTCTGCGGCGCTCCAGTCACGGTCTGCACGACCTCTGTGGTCGGGCGTTCGAATCTCCCCCTCGGTCATGGGTGTTTGTGCCGTCTTTAGTACTAGCTAGTTTATAAGTAGTTTGTAAGTTTAGAGACTGATGACCCCATAGTTAAGTCCCATAAGCTCTACAAAATTTGAACACCTTTTTTTTTTTTTCTTTCAAAACTTGTTGATCACTGCAGTTTGTAACTTTGTTTACTTAGTCTGTAAGCAAAGAAGTTCCGCCAAAGATACTGCATACCCATTAAGAATGACTCCATAATTGTATAATCAATTTCTATGTCAATGGATCTGATGGTCTTCGACTCATGCAATTACCACAGTGCACTCCTCATTATTCACAGTGCATTTTTGTTTGGTTGCTAGGATAATCGTTTGACGTTTGTAATTTTAGTGAAAGTGACCCTTGAAGTTTGCAGTCAGATTTATTTTATTTAATGCTGTGTACTAGCCTGTTTTAATATCTTGTAAGTATTTATAACACAAAGTAGTCTGATACATCCACTTTTCCATTCTGTGTGTGCTATTTTGCGTCTTACTTTTTGTTTATTGTGTAAATCAATTACTTTTATTCTGTACTTTTGTTAGTTCATCTATGATGATGGTTCTGGACCTAAACTAGTCGATTTTTAAGGATTTAATAAACCAGCTGATAGTTGAAGATGCATTTTATTAAACACAATAATCCATCTTTGAAGCTGTGTGCGTACCAGTGTTGTTTTGCACCAGAAGGAACCCATCTCCTATAGCAGCGGCGTAGGGTACAACAAAAGGATGTCGTCTCTATACCTCTGAGCAGTCAAAGCACCATTCTGAACGACACAGAGGTCCGTGCGTTCCTGCCCACATCATTCGTCCATCACCGTGATGTGCTGATGTTTTCTGCACATACGCAGTATTCTTCCGAGTTTCGCTTTCTCTCTAGATGAAGGAACGAGGACACAATATCTCGACGTCTGTGAACAGAACACGGCGCCATTCGTTAAGAACACTCTCCTGATGTTCTTCCGCGCTGTTTCTGTGGACTAAACGGCGCCTTGTTTTAATGGGACACACATCATAGGCCTCTTTCTTATTATTTTTTTTTTATTTAGTTTCTCTTTCCATAGATTCAAAAATATTTGAAGATTCTGAAGACAGGGGTTTAGCAGGTACTAACTTGTGAATATGTACGGAATACAATCATTTGGAGATATGAGCCGCGGTAGAGTAACCGAGTGGTCTAAGGCGCCTCGTTGCGGAGCTCGCGGTTTCTCACCGTCGGAGATTCGAGTCCTCCCTGGGCCATGTGTGTGTGTGTGTGTGTGTGTGTGTGTGTGTGGGTGGGTGGGTGGGTGGCCGGCCGCGGTGGCCGAGGAGACTGAGGCGCTCCAGTCACGGTCTGCACGAGCACTACGGTCGGGGATTCGAATCCCCCCTCGGGCATGGATACTTGTGCCGTCTTTAGTCTTAGCTAGTTCATAAGTAGTTTGTAAGCTTAGGGATTGATGACCCCGTAGTTAAGTCCCATAAGCTTAACAAACATTTGAACATTGTGTGTGTGTGTGTGTGTGTGTGTGTGTGTGTGTGTGTGTGTGTGTGTGTGTGTTGTCCTTAGTTTAGTTTACCTTAGTTTAAGTAGTTTGTAAGCAACGGACTTATGACCACACAGTATGGTGCGATAGATTTACAAACATTTGCAGATTTTTTTGGAGATATGCAGATCACTATCAATTCACAGACAAAATGTGGATCTGGTATGCAGTGAGGAATGAGTACGATACATAGTTGGTGTAAAAACCTGTAAACTGTTCCACTTGAGTGCCTGCAAGAAACACACATAGCTTTATCAGGGTTCCTTAAATTTCCTCTCAAGTTTATTGAGTAATTTTCTTCTCATTGAGGTAAGAAAATGTTCAAATGTTTGTAAATCTATCGGACCAAACTGTGTGGTCATCAGTCCGTAGCTCACAAACTACTTAAACTGCGGTAAACTATCCTAAGGATAACATACACACCCATGCCCCAATGAGGATTCCAACCTCCGACGGTGAGCATCCGCGCGATCCGCAGCAAGGCGCGTTAGACCGCTCGGCTACTCCACCGCGGCTCATTGAGGTACTATCACAATTACATACTTGCATGCAAATTATATGTCGCATATATAATGTTGAAGCAGGAAAAGCATGCATCACCGAAGTTTACAGTGGACCATGCTCGTGTCTTCTCTGTAACAATTATGAAAACATGGTTACCAACAAGAATTACTTCTTTATCAGATAATAATGGCATTACATAATACAGCAACTACTGACAATGAAGTAGTAGTCGAAACAATTTTTAGATTATAATTAGTCCGGTTCTGCGCGAACGCAGTCCCGACTACCAAAAATTATGCACCCCAGTTACCCACATTAGGCTAAATCCTCCGTGCATAGAGGCACATTCCCCAAGGCGATTTCGGACTGTTTGTATTCATATTGCGCGTCATGTTGCTGCCTGTAGGGTGCAATGCAGCTCAGTGGCATTCAGTGCCCTGTTTTGACGGGCTGTTAACCGGAGATGACGGCCATCGCTTGCTGAAGGCAACTAAGCTGCAACGGATCATCCAACAGCATCAGGACGCGTAATATGCAAACCAACAGTCCGAAATAGCCTTCCGGAAACGAGGCCTATGGCGTGTGTCCCATTAAAAAACGACACCGTTTATTCTGAAAATACTGGGCTGAGAAACATCAGGATTGGAGTCGTAACGAATGGCGCCGATGTTCAGCTGGACAATCGTCGTTTCTTCAGAAAGAACGTGAATCTCGGAACAATACTACTTATGTCAGGAAACATCATGGTAATGGAAGAATGGTGTGAGCACGAGTCAGTATTGGCAGACGTACGAACGAACCTCTATGTCGTTCAGAATGGTGCCTTGACTGCTCAGAGGTATAGGGACGACATCCTTTCATATTTCGTTGTGCTGGATGCTGGTGGACGATAACGCTCGCCCCACAGAGCTGAAATGGTGGAAAACATGCTTGAAGCTGATTTGAAAGAATGCAGTGACAAGTTTCTCACTGGAGTTAAACAGAATTGATCAGGCACTTGGCAGACGCATTGTAATCAGTCCAGCACCTCCCACTACGGTTGCAGAGCTGGATACTGCACTCATGGAAGAATATTCAAATATATTTCGAGAAGTTGCTAATAACTTCACACTGTCCATGCCACTCATGTGTGCACCTGTACTGACTGTCTCAGGTGACCACATACAATATTAGAGGGCAATGAGAGTGATTTTTTCACTATTATGATAGCCTCATGGTGCCTCATTCTAACTAAACGGCATATAAAGCTCGAGTACAGAGTTGAAATAGCAAAATATCGTACTGTAGCATACAAAAATTAAAATTGTAACTAATATCTCAATAAAATACTTTAGCATAGTTTGTGTATGATATTTCACCTGATACCCTAAATAACAATTAAACATTTATTATTTATATTTGGATAGATGATTTGCAAGAGGAAAATTGTATTCATCAGTGTTACAACGTATATCAGCAGATGTGGTTACAATAGGTGCAGGTATTCATGAAGTGACTAAAATTAAAACAAATTATTTCTTTAAATAAATCTTATATATGTTCCAGTTAAAGGCTACCTGCACCTGTTGTAACCACAGCTTTTCACATACGCTTTAATACTGAAAATGGCTTGGAAGTACCCGAAATAATTCTGTAATCAACAATTCATTTCGGGACTGATAGCCCTTTTTCACTTACAAAGAAGTATTTAAAAATGTTTTCGTCATTACTTTAAATTTTATTTCATACCAGCTTGATTCGTCTCTGACGTTAGTGGAACACAATTCGGATGCATTTACATCTTAATACTGATATCAAGAAACATGTTGCAGCGCCACACTTCTAAGCGTTCATAACCCTTTACGTAAAAATGCAACAGAGATATGCAAGAATAACATTTCATTTCTCTTTATTACTCATGTAATCAGACACACACTTTGTGCGACAATAACCTATACATTTCGAACTTTTGTTGCTGATTTCAGCATGCACCAGTACCCCTAATACCCGGTAACACTTCCTCTACCACTGAAGCTTCCATGTATTTGTCGTGCCACACTATCCAAAACTGGTCAATAATGTTTTACTCCTCCATGGTGATCTGGCGATGATCTCTCAGGTAGTTTGTAGGCCGTCTCGTCCAAATTGTCATTAAGCATGTTAGTTCAAATGTTTGTAAATCTACCGGACCAAACTGCGTGGTCGTCAGTCAGTAGCTTATAAACTACTTAAACCTAGGTAAACTAACCTAAGGATAAACACACATACCCTAGCCCCAGAGAGTACTTGAACTTCCGACGGCGAGCAACCTTATACCGCTCGGCTACTCCACCGCGGCAGCATGTTAGTCCTTCTCAATGTTCGATACTGCTCATGTCTGGAGAAGATGCTGCCCATTCTCATCTTGTGATGTTATCATGAAGAACAGTATTCACAAGACGTCAAGCGCGAAAATTGTAGTTTATTAAGACATCTTAAAAAGTTTTTATTAACACTTGAACACGAAAATTGAAGTAGCGACTTATAATTATACAAGGAGGCTAATGAAACTGATATAATTGAAAAGGTGCTTTGTCAAAGGTGTGTAAAAAGTAAAAATCATCTCTCTTTGTAATAATTAATAGTAGTTAAACGGAATATATGTTTTATATTTATAACAGTGTTGTTACTTTCTCTGTCGTGCTTTAATATCTTCAATTATAATACGTAAAGATAGAAAACCGAAGTGCTTCCATCGTCTGATCTGACTAGCGAACAGGTAGTTTAGCAGAAAAAGTCGCAACATTTTGTGAAGTCCCACTGCAGGTATGTTCATGTTCAAAAGATTAATATGAAGTAGCAATTACATATCATAGAACTACAAAGCTAATATGCTAGTTCGATGATGTTGTCAGCAGTGGAAATGAAACCAAAAGAATGACTTATGTGAATAATCTTTGTGTATCCAAATTAATTATAAGGACGGTGGGGCGACAGCGTTGGATTAATGTAACAAACGAAAATCTTCAGCCGTTATTTTTGGACTTTTAATTAATAGTTTCGAGAACACGTTATACTTTCCTTCAGACCCTAATAAGTATCCGTGCAGTAATGCAAAACTACCCTTCTATTATATGTATTGCATAACAACCTCTCACACCAAGATGTGAGATCCCTGATACCTCACGAGGACGGGTATCGACTCCTTGGCCTGCATGGGGAGGTTGCAACTCAGGTACCAACAGTGTGATCCCTGCGTTGTCAGGGGGCTCAGCCATAATGGTACATAACAGCCCCCCCCCCCCTCACACGGACTGGCTACACATGCTGGGGACCTAGCGGGGGAGGGGGCTATGGCAAGGAAGGAAGGGGGAAACAAAAGGATTGGGATCCATGCCATAGGGGCTAGGTCGGGAGTTCTTCCCCACATGGCTCACACTACATCTTGGAGTGAGAGGTTGTTATGCAGTATATATAATGGAAGGGTAGTTTTGCATTACTGCACGGATACTTATAAGGGTCTGAAGAAGATAATAATGTATTCTCGAAAATAGTAATGAAAAGTCCAGAAATAACGGTTGAAAGTTGTCATTTGTTACATATGTGACTAATGGATATTGGATTGTTACTTCTTTGAATTTTGTGTTACAGCAAGTTTCCGCTAAATTGTCAGCGTTATCGTGATGTTTGAAGTGAGTTTCCAATTTTCAGTTTATAAATTTATAAATGTTATGATGAGATAAATAGGAGTTTTACAGAGAGAGGGAAGTAGTGTTGGACAGAGAGATGAGTTAGGAGGAAATGGAAGGCCGAAAGTACGCGAGATGGACAGAGGATGGATGGGGGGAGGAGCAGGGAGGGAGGAATTAGGTAGCGCAGAGGAGGAGAAGCATAGGAGTAGGTGGACTTAGTATTGTAACATTGATCGCTGCAAGTGGGTCGTAATTCGAAGGCTGGGTCGTTAGTGGAGCACAACACTTCACACTTAGAACAGGTTTATTGCTAGCACAAGCGTACACTCAGAACAGACTGCCTCCTGATCCGAGTGTTCCGCTATTTATGCTTAGAAATAATTTTCTGGCACTTACAAGTACATCAATCACAACAAACACGAAAAAACATACGGTAAATAGTAAATACAAGAAATAATTTTTTCTGTCAGTGGCGGGATGTGAACCGGAGACCGTCCTCAGCACAGCAATATGCGACGCTGACCATTGCACCACACGTTCGCTCGGATGACTCACCGGAATATAGAAAGTGATTGCTGATGAGAAAACATACGTCGCATAGTTGGTAAGCCATTTGGCCTTTATTTTTAGACAGAAAAAAGGGGTCATATACATGCCTGAATGTATGTTGTGTTTTTTGCACCATATATCTGACTGTGCCACTTTCTCATCCAGTGCATGGCACCTCCTTATTACATTTTCTGCCCCCTTCGAAAACATGCTAAAATCAGTTATTTAGATTCATAAAATAGAGCAGCGTTCATTATAGAGGCCTCGTCACCGCAAACTGTCTCCAACCATTGTCATGAATGTTTCTGGTGGTAATAGCAATCGAAACCATAAAGAAATTTTAAAATGAGCTGCTAGACTGCAGCAGTGACTGTATCAGTGGCTCGCAACCTGAAGCCTACGGATCACAGGTGGACTGCAGAGCTAAAATATTAAAACTATTATTCATTTTTAACTATTTCATCTTGTTACGTGGACAGTGAATCATGCTGTGTGTCCACGATAACTGGACAACTTTACTGGCGATGACAAAAGTGGATAACATCGGCACCATTCGAAATAAATTAATTTGTCTCCCACTTTTTTGAACTTATTGATGAATTACAAAGTGACAGAAACTGTAAGAATGCGTCTCAATCTATCCCCTTGGGCAATTTTGTTGTAAGAAGGGAAAATAATTCAATAAAATTCCAGAAAACGTATGTTTCCCCCTTTAAATTAGACAATTAGACAAAACTTTACTCATTACCGGCGCGGACAGGCGCGGTCCGGCGCGTATAGTGGTCAGCTCGAGACTGCAACTGCGGTGCGTTGCGAGAGATCACGCGACACTCTATTTCGCGCCAAAACAGGGCCGTCGCGCGCCTTCTGCAAAATCGCTCTTCTCTTGTTACAACAAGAGAAGGCGCCTTAAACTTTTTTAAACTGTCAAAACCTAGCCTGTCCTTGAGAGATATTTATTACAAATTCTCAGCTCTGAATAATTAATATTTAGTATATAAGAAACAAAACTAATTTCAAAAGAAATCACATGACGTGAAATGCAGCTGCCAATGCGAGGAGAGAGGCGGGCTTTCTCACGGGAACCAGCACCTACTGTGCCATATGATACTTCTCCCCACCCCACATTTCAACATATGCTGCACTTCTGTCTTTCTTCCGCGTTTAAGACACGTACGATTTTAGCAAAGAAACGGCCAGCGGCCAGAAATATGAAGTAGCCATAGGCCAGGAATATCACAAAATCTGGCTGACGACTCTTAGCAACGTCAAACTGTATATGCCATTTGTTTCTGATGGTGCCTTTCAGTTACTTACCTATACGAAGTTTCATCACAAACGTTATCAGGATGGTTGTAGTATTACCTTAGTTAAATGTCCCACTGATTTTATCTTCACTTTCTTGTGCATGTAGTAAGAACCAGAGGGTATAAAATGTCAAGAATGTTAGTCATTTCAGTGAGGGCTTCAGACGAGGAGGTTACAATAGGGGGATGTGCCCTTAATGCCACAGACGTGAAGTCACAGTCGCCATATCGTGGAGCCAATAAAATATCTGGTGACAAGTTGTATTCATCACATTCTGACTTGATCTACAATTTAAAAAAAACGTTTTATGAATTGCCTACGGATGAGCAAACAAAACAAGAAAGTTACCCCTATTTTCACAGAAATATTTTGTTAGTAAATTAATACATAATAGTTGTTTAATTGTTTTTTCCATCAATGATTAAAATTTCATTTTAACAAGATTCAGGTCCCCTTGTGATTTAAAAGCCATGGTGTTACAGAATTTCAGTATGAATATTTAATGACGTGGAACCTGTATAAATAATTTTCGTATGTATTCAATATAAACAATCTTTTCAGTACTGACCTTACGAAAATGATACTACCAGGTTCTGTCATTATTGGGAATATCTTGTTCTGGATGTCCTGTTAACTATTACAGCTAATAATTTCAGTTCTAGTAAAGTATTTGGGTAGTATCCCTATAGGTAAATCATACTTATCGAATGAGATTTTGTGTTAATAAATCACAGTTAAGCTATCTGGAAGGTCTGTATTTGTTCATAAAAATATACTATGTCAAATATGTACTTGGAAATGCCAGTCATTTAAATGTATGAAAGTTAACTGGGCAAGAACCACACAGTGCTTTAATCTAAAAACGTATTTCCTTGGCTCAGCAAGATGGCAGACTGGCTTCAATCGACAGCTAAGCTTTGCGTAGTTGTGCCATCTCTCCTTATTTTAACACCTTTGGTTTGAGTATATTTTTGAAATTTTAATAAATTACAGACTGATAACTCCAGCGATTTATATTGAATGTATTGTAATCAGAAACTACACTGTCTTTCAAAGTCAAATCTTCTGGTCATTTTATAAACTCTCATGAAAATCGCAGGTCTCACGCTAATGGCCGCGAGGGATAAGGCGTCAAGTCACGGATCGTACGGCGGAAGTTTTCCTTCTTCGGTCATGCGTGTGCGTATTGTCCTTAGCATAAGATAACAGGAGTAGTAGCCTAGGGACATCAGCAGTTTTGTCCCTTAGGATTATAAACACAGAACACTTGAAATCCCAAAATCACAAAACAACTTTCAAGCTTAATATACTAAGGATTAAGTTCTAAAAATCAAGATCGCAACTTTATTTTATATTAATTACAAATTTAGGCTCTTCTGATGCTCAGAGAGGGGAGTTGGACTAACGGAAGATAGGAATAAATACACAAGCAGGCAAAGTCTGCAATTGTCTATAGTAATATGTTAACCATAATAATAATATTAATAATCCGATAATCGTTTCTACTTTTCACTGACTTTTGAAATTAATCTGACCGAGTTACTTTACCAATCCTTGTTGGTAACTCACGGCATCGCACAATTCCATTGACAATTTGGTCAAAGGAAGCAGCAGCTACTTTCTCACGCTATGCCTTGTCTCCACGTGCTTCATCTTAGTGAATCAATTCCATAAAATTTATTAGAAGAAGAACACCGCTTACGTAAGTTGCAGAGGGTAGTGTGAGCATTTGGTACACATTTCTGCACCATATACAGCACTTCAAAGCGACCAGTCTGTTCTTTTAAGGTCGTGCGCCTAAGTTTACTGAACAGTTTATCAGAGGGCGAAAGACACATTCTCCCATACTTTGGTGCGATAAATTTCTGTCTTCAAGGATGTAAGATCCTGTAAAACCCGCCCGACATCAGACGAACATAGCTCCAAGATGTTCTTACAGTTAGCTCAGTTAAATTTACCGACGACCAGTTAGGCGTTTCTTGGTAAGAGCCGACGTACTACCTCGCATTTTTATGTTGTAAAAATGGAGGAGGCTGAAACAGATATCTCCTGCTGGAGGCAGGTTGTTCCGGCAGGTAGTGTCCCCGATTACCATAATTAGCGAGAGCACTACTCTGGCAACGGGAGCACGTTGCGGCAAAACACGCAGTCTGAGGCTCGATATTCGGAGCGTGTTTCGGGTTACGGGCTGCTCGTAAAAACAGACGATTCCGCGACTCGCCTACAAACAGTCTACTTTCGCCGCAATGGACAGCAACCGCCACACCATTCCACCAACCTGCTCACCGTCTCGTCTGACATACTGTGAAAGTCCATCATCACATATTTACAGCACCTCCTGTAGATATAATGCAGGGCTTCCAAAACCGAATGGCGTCTACACAGACTTTTAAATTATTTTATTTCAAATTATTATTTCACTAGTGATAACTTCACCCCCATTTATGCTGCAGGTCCCCCTGTAACTGACTGGGTACTTCAGAGGGCAACCAAGGCGACGGCAGTAGAGCGGCGTCGACTTGGCACCAGCCATCGGATTGAGAAGGAATTTTACGTCTGGTTTCATTCTCTCCAGGCGACATTACTTTAGTCACATTATAAACAAAGAAAAAGAAATCCAATGGTAAAGCAGTCAACAATCCGAAGATTGATTTTAACGCCAAAGTGCTTTACTAGGCTCGGTCCTGTTTGGAGGTGGTATGCCATCGCATTCCTGCGATCTTCGAACTGACTTACCCAGCCAGTTATAGGGGGACCTACAGTTCAACTTGTGTTCGGAACCACGGCGCTACTCGGTATTTTTCACATCAGCAAAATTGCCAGAGGTGAAGGACGGGGAAAGTGACATAAGAAAATCCCGGGGACCGATAGGGATTTTAGTTGTACATCAATCAGTTATTGGAAGAATGATTATTGGAGTGAGCTGGTGTACTTTAATTATTATTTTGGAGCTCTCCTTTGGATCTTTTCCACATCTCGCATGAACCCTATCAAATACTAATGATTGACCTTGTGGTTTGTTAACTACTTACTTTGTTGATGCTACACTCTTCCTGAGAATTCTTTCAATGAATTTAAGTCTGGCATCTGCCTTACCTGCGATTAGTTACATTGTAATTGCACTCTACCCGTAGTCACAGATGGTTTATTCGAGGATTGGAACGTAAATTTTGGGAACTATTTATTCACAACGGATACAAAAGCGATACTTGTTTGCATCTGTTAGTGACCTTCAAAGTAATCACCGGCGTTTTGAATAATCAAATACCAGCGACGTGGAAAGCGTAGTATACCGCTTGCAGAGACTGTTCTATTGATGGTCCGAATGGAGCGCTCTACTGCCTGTCGAATCTCTGAAACAGTTCTGAAACGAATGCCACGAAGTAGTTCCTCACCTTCGGAATCAAATCAACGTCAGAAGGACGTCGGAAAGTATCGTGGATGGTACAGTGCTTCCCAGTTCCATCGACTGAAAAGAACAGCCACAGGTGCGCCAGCACATTGTAGTGCAAAATGATAGGTGGGTTGCACATAAAGTGATGCTGATTCTTTCGCAAAGCTGATCGCAGATGATGCTCTAAAAACGAACAGTAATACTGTGTATTGACGGTCTGCCATCACAGTCGTACACGAGAATAACCATTACGTTCAAGATACTGGGGCTTACCTGCACGCCTCTTGAAGACCATGATGACACTGTCGTGCTGTACGACCTCTGGCACATTCAGTCTCGATCCAGCTCCGGTGTTCCTGTTTCGAAACCATAGTGACACCATTACGTTAGACCGCTGGCTTACAAGTGACTGTACGCACGCCGGTGACGTGGGACTGGCGAGTCCATTTGCTCGCAGGTAATGTAGATATTTCAACAACAATGGTTCCATTGTATAGTGTTTCCACAGCAGTGTTGCCACTGTTTAAGTTCCGAACCTCGTAGATGTGAAACTTGTGCAATCGGTATATCACACGATAACGTCTTTTTCGTCTTTTTATTCGCACTACTTTACACTGTTTACGCTTAGTGTGCCTTGCCACTCTCTGTACTGAATGTCGATACGCTGTAGATCCTCCTATATTTCGTTACACCATACCAGCTTTGTTTCTTAAAGTAAGGTTCGACAGCGCATCGTGTCGGCGAATCCTATCACGTGAAGCGCTTTCACGGTGGACCACTTTTAGTCACCCTCTCACTACGCCCCATTAAGCTTCATGTGTCTGTCGGTGTTGGTTGTGTGTTCATTCTGCTTAGTTTATCGCCGTGTCAATCAGTAATCCCGCCGATTGTGAAGTGCGGTTATTCAGTTCTTAAATGAAAAACAAGTTCGTCCGGCTGAAATTCATCGGCAGCATGTTGAAGTTTATGGTGGAGATGTAATGAATGACGGAAACAGGCAGAAATGTTTTACGCTGTTTGATGAAGAAAGGACAAGGATGAAGAACTATCTAGACGTTCTACTGTCATGAATGAAGACTTGACAGAAGAAATTGTCGAGGCAGTTATCCAAAACAAGCGATTCGCTGTTCACGAGCAGCGTCATACATTTCTAGAAAGATCATATTTACATACGGAAATAAACTGCTAAACTGATATAACTGTTAGACGACAGAGTTGCTTGATGCTGGGATTTAAACGTCGGTGCCACGACTTGCGAAGTGTTTCAGTGTGTATTGTGAATACATTCAAAAGTGAAACAATGTGATACTGTTTGCGTTCGTAAATCCAGTTACACTTAATCTATTACAAATCAGGTATTGCTTTTAAAATAACCTTTTTATTATACAGAGTGATTGATCTGCCCCTGCTAGTGACGTTGTCTGCTACCACTCGCCACAGTACACTGCTGGTAACACGATGGTATTAATAGATTAGCGTGCATACAGAGTCAGTTCCGTCTTTAATATATTACTTACACCACTGTTAACTGCACAAATGGTGCTGCACTGATCTATAGCGTAGCTGGTAAGTGCAGACCGAGCTTTATCTAGAGGTATGGCGTGTGAGGTTCAACATTCACTTCCAAACGCTTTTGATATGCGTACAATATGCTCTTTCCTTAAGGGTGGTTCCCAACGTATGGTGAACTGATCACAAGTGGCCCGCAGGTGCTAAAATATGATCCACCAAAGATAGAGAATTACAAACTTTTATTCATTTTAAAGTATTACAACTTGTAACGTGGTTAGTGAATCGTGCTGTGTGACCACGATTACTTGAAGAAGTCTTTGGTGATGAAAAAAGTGGGTAACATCGGCACAATTTGTGTTGTGAACGCTTACAGAATGCCAGTGTGACAGAAACCATAACGCAATTGGATCCATTCTGTTAGCCAGTTTTGTTGCAAAAACACAAAATGTTGCAATAACAAAAATTGAAATGTTTTTAATGTATGGGACTTAACTTCTCGGATTATTAATCCAAAGACTGACAAGTTACTTAAACTAAGTTAAACTAATATAAAAAAAGAATTTAAAAAATCAATAAAAAAAAACAATCCAGTAATCGTTTGAAAGTAAGTGATGATAGGCACCTAGCTTTGAGCAACAGTATTAGTTCTAGGGTTGCAATGAAATCTCTCTAAAATCACATTACTGCAAACTGAATTTACACTGAAGAGACTAAGAATCTGGCACACCAGCCTAAAGGTATGACCGCACTGAGCGGAACTGCACTGCAGCGGAGCGGCGCGGCACGACGCGGCCAAATATTCTTTACATGGAATTGAATGGGGCAGCACGCACTACGCGGCTGCGGGACTGCGCAGCGCTGCACTGCGCGCCAAAGTTGATCAACTGGCCGACTCTGCCGCGCCGTGTCGCGTTGCGTAGTTCCGCTGCCGCTAGTGCGGTCTAGGAAGCATCGCGGCACTGCACGTCATTCGCGTCCTAACTCTGTTGCGAGCAAAATTAAATTTGTTTACAACAATGGCATTAGACGAGGAAAAGTTAATTGTATGTGTAAGTGAATACCCAGAGTTATATGACCTTCAAAATGAACATTATATGAATAGCACAAGAAAAAGCAACATTTGGAAAGAAATTGCCAAGGAATTGGGAGTACAGGGTAAGTGAATTTCATATTTTTTTATGTTGGTGCAAGACATTTATTTTTGGTCAAACATTACGTACAATTAACGACAAGTTATTTTAATTCTGTGAAAGTGACAAATAGGTACTTATTTATGACTACACATGTGTTATAACATTTTTTTACTATTCGTTGTCTCTTCGACGACATCCCCTGTTAACCATGTTGTTTTTCCAGACCAAACTACCTTGAGGGGAATTGAAATAATCTTTGAAAGTATCCCGTATCTGAATAGCATTATTTACGAAGTTGCCTCCTATATGTGGAAGGTCTCGTAATTGTATCTCGTCAGTCTCTTCGGTATCCAACATCACCGTATCATGTCTGAGAAAATTGTGCAAGACACAAGTGCCAAGAATCACGTTGTCTACGTGTTCTGGACTCAGACAGATCTTGCGATAATAAATCCTAAATTTTTGACACAATATTCCAAAAGCATTTACTGAAACTCTTCGAGCTCTATTATGTCTATAACAGTATACTTTTTTCAGTGGGTCGTCTAATTGTACAGCAGGGTAAGGTCTCATTAAATAGGTTTTTAATGGAAATGCTTCGTCCCCAACAATCACGTGAGGCACCCGAACTCTCATTCCTGGTAATTCTTTTGGGCCTGGTACATTCAAAGTATTTGTTTCTAGTTTTGCTGCTAAATCGGACCGTGAAAAAATCCCTGCATCGCTATTCTTTCCGAGGTCACCAACGTTTACATATATAAATTTATAATCTGCATCTACTAAGGCAAGTAACACTATAGAGAAAAACTTCTTGTAATTAAAATATAGCGAGCCACTTTTTGGCGGTGAGAAAATTTGTATGTGCTTTCCATCTAGTGCACCAATACAGTTGGGATAATGCCATTTTTCAGAAAATTCTTTTTCAATCTTCTTCCATTTTTCTTCATCTGGTATGGGCATTACTGTCTTGGATAACACTTCCCACAATGCTGCGCATGTAGTGTGTACGATTTCTTGTACGGTTGTATATCCCAGACGAAAAGATTCTGCTATAGTCTTGAATGAATCTCCAGTAGCAAGAAATCTAAAACAAATAAAATAACATTTTTATTTGCAGATATTCACTGCAAGGAGAAATGGAAAACTTTGAGGGACGGCTATCATAGAAGTATAAAGAAACGTAAATGCAAGAGTGGAGATGGTGCTACCAAAAGTAAAAAATGGAAATACGAGAGTCAAATGGAGTTCTTACGGCCGTATCTTCAGGAGAGAGCTACAAAGACTAACATCGAAAACGCTGAGTCAGCTTTTAGTGACGATGAAACTACTAACGACAAGTCTGTTCCAGATGCATTGGCAGTATCTCCTGAGCCAGTAGACTCACCGTTATCTTCCTCATCGGCAACATCACAAATGTTCAAAAATATTACAGCGAGGAAAAAGAACCGAACGCATCAGCTATCAGTAGCCAGTGTTCTACAGAATTATTTGAATTCACGGCCATCTACAAGTACACCGGCAACAACGGAAAGTGGAGACCCTATATATTCCTTTTTCAGAGCTATGGCTGACTCTGTCAAAGCCTTGTCTCCAGATCTACAACTAAAAGCAAAAAATAAAATTTATACTATAGTATCAGATTTAGAATACGAGAATCTACTTAGGAACTCTACAGGACAAGCCAAACCAGTAACAAAGGAAACAGCTCCACCTACATCTTATGATTTAAATAATCAATTTGCCGAATCAGTTCCATCTACATCTGACTTAAATAAGCAGTTCCTCAAAACGCAGACTACATCAGGACCTCAGAATATTCAGATCCAGAAAGTTCCGACTGCTTCTACTACTGTTCAACAGAATACTTCTAATACAGCCAACTGTGACTATCCCAGGGGAATGAACAACGACTCGCAAAGCATTCATGAGAGAAATCCCAGCAAACAAATCACATATATCATAACTTCAGATGGCTTTCTACAGCCACAAAATGTTACATATGATTATGTTATGCAGCCATATTCTTCGCCTTTTTGTTGACTGCTTTTGCTTCAACCTTTCTTCTTCCTCACATAACAAAGAAATTATTACTACATCCATTTCACTGTCGTCCATTGTACTCGGAAGTTGCCCAACGACTGGCATACAAAATTTGCCGCGTGCTGTCGCGCCGTTGCAGTTCAGATGCGGTATACCAAACAGAGCCGCGTCGTGCCGCGCCGCTCCGCTGCAGTGCAGTTCCGCTCAGTGCGGTCATACCTTAATACCGATTAGGGCCCCCGCGAGCACGCAGAAGTGCTGCAACAAGACGTGGCGTGGACTCGACTAATGTCCGAGGTACTGCTGGAGGAACAGACACCACACCATCTATCCTGCAGGGCTATCCATAAATCCGTAAGAGTAAGAGCGGGTGGATATTTCTTGTCAAGAGCACGTTGCAAGGCATCACCAGATATACTCTGGGGAGTCTGGTGGCCAGCGGAGGAGTTTAAAATCAGAAGAGTGTTCCCGGAGCCACTCTGTAGCAATTCTTCACGCGTGGGATGTTGTAATGTCCTGTTAAAATTGCCCAAATACTTCGGAATATACAATGAACATCAATGGATTCAAGTGATCAGCCAAGATGTTTACGTATGTGTCACCTGCCTGAATTGTATGTAGACTTATCAAGGGTTGCATATTAGTCCTGTGTAGTTCGCGAACGAACTAGTTCGCAGATGAACTACGCGAACTGGTTCGCAGATCCCTAGCCTCTTAGTTCGTCCGCTTCTTTTCCGAAGACTGACGGGGAACAGCGAGAGGACGACAGAGCGCGCAGAATCGCGTGATTCCCTTCTGCCAGTTACCTTCATTTCATGCTGCTCAGCTGTAGTTTCATAATTCACTGCCAAAAGAAATCTATTTTAAAAATAAAATACTGCGAGTACTGTGTATGCATAGTAGTTGAATACCATTGTATCACCCATTCGTGTAAATAACTGGTTTATTTGCCGAAGTATTTAATGTCAAATTGCTAAAAAAATACGGGTAATAGCACACGCTTTGGCAACACTGATTCATTATATAAAAAAGCTGTCATTATAAAAGGAGCTATTTTAGTAGCGGTAGCAAAAGCGAAAAAGAGCGGACGAACTACAAGGAGCGGACGAACTAGGAGCAGAGAACGAACTGGGAGCAGCAGGCGAACTGGGAGCAGCGGACAAACTAGGAGCAGCGGACGAACTAGGAGCAGCGGACGAACTACGAGTAGCCGACGATCTAGAAGCAGCGGACGAACTAGGAGCAGCGGACGATTATGACAAACGTATCTGGCTTCATAGTTCGTTGGATTCTTTTCCGAAGACCGACGGGCAATAGCGAGAGTTCGCGTAGCAGAATTAAAATCACGTGTTTGCCTTCTGCTGATGAGTCATTTCGAGGTGAGCGTCTGCCTGCTAGATTACATAGTTCAGTGCTACAAAATTTCTGTTTTGATGTGTTCTGCACTCTGCAATATCTATCAATTCCATAATGCTAAGATATAGAGATAACTCTAAACTTGAACGCTGGAAATTGTGCACAGACTGTTTCTTTTGGTTTGCGTGATATCGTTAGCGGCTCAAGCAACAAGCGCATGAAGCAGCTAGGTGGGGGAACTTCCCCCTGCACCTGCACGCGCAGACCACGCCGCTCAGCCGTCACTGGGAGCGAACGAACTAAAATTCGAACTAGTTCGCGGCAGAGCCGCGAAGTAAAGTGAGCGCTCCCGATCGCGAACTATTATGCGCAAGTCTATTGCATATCACTCCAATTGATCATGCCTCATACCACTACACAGCCACCACCGGCTTGAACAGTCCCCTGCTGACATGCAGGGTCCATGGATTCGTTAGGTTGTCTCCATTCACAGTTGGAAACGAGACTGGTCAGGCAACATGTTTCCAGTCATCAACAGTCGAATGTTGGTGTTGACGGACCCAGGCGAGGCGTAAAGCTTTGTGTCGTACAGTTAGCGAGGTTACACGTGTGGGCCTTCGGCCCCAAAGGTAAAAGTAAAGTCGTATGACATGAATGGCTGGGAGACTCCGAAAGACAGGTTCAGCCGCCAAATTGGAAAGTTTTTCCCTATCCTTCGGGTCCGCATGCACCTTTGCTTCGCGAAGTGTGAAAGCTGTGTTATGAAGTGTCTATGTTAAGTGTAGGTTTCTGTAGTATGTGTAGTTTAGTGTCGTGCTGGAGATGATGTGAGGGCGAAAGCCGGTACCGGCAGATAGCGTACTCGTCTCGAAAGGCACCAAGGGGGCCGCTGAGCTTACGTTCCTATCCGACGGACGGATCACCATCAACAGTGTGTAATTTAATCCATGACACTGGTGTAAAGACTGGTGACCAAGGACTTTGTACCACCACCACCACCTGTCCTCTCTGCCGTAAGGCAAAGGGAAAATTATTAACAGCGCGACGCCTGGACGGTACCCCATAAGTACTGGCCACGCCAGACGGTGCTTGGGTGCTCTGGCAGAACCGGTGTATCCACCTCGGTACGGCCCTTGAAGTCAGTATCGACGATGGCTTGTTGAGTGGTTCGCATGCTGACATTTGTTGATGACACAGCAACGAAATTCCGATGTTTGTGGAACAGTAGCATTCTTGCCACGTTGAACGATTCTCTTCAGTCCTCATTGCTCCCGTGTTTGCAGGACCTTTTTCTGACCGCAGCGAAGTCGGAGATTCGATGTTTTACCGAATTCCCGATGTTCACGGTGCACTCGTCAAATGGTCGTGCGGGGAAATCCCCACTTCATCGCTACCTCGGAGATTCTGTGTCGTATCATTCGCCGGCTACAATACCACGCTCAAACTCACTTAAATCGTGATAAAACTGCAGCAGCAAGGCATATAACGCCTTCGTCAGACACATGTTGTCTTTAAAGGCGTTGCGGAACCTAGCGCCGTCTTCTGAGTGTTTATGTATTTCTGTGTTTGTATACGCGTTCCTATTACAGTTTGTTTCGCTCTTCATTGTAATGCACTACTAAAACTTTCTATTATTTCACATTACTTTTTGAGTGTGACGAATCTATCAACACTTCTGATTGAAATTTATTTCTTTTCTTCCTGGTGGTCCCTGCTCAGAGCGAAGAAATCAATGTGGTCGCATGCCTGTTAAATGTTGGGAGCCTCTGTTCTATATGAGCTGAGTATGAATGAAAGTTTTTCTGGTGATAAGAAGGGGCGATATCTTAGCAATCTGAGCAAAACCGGAACAAAATAAATGGGATCAAAACTGCACTAATAGTGCCAGGTAGGTCGTCTGACAAGTGTTTCATAAAGTTATCTATGTCCGTCTGTCGTGAAACTACACTGATGGCCATACAGAGTGCAACAGCAAGAAAGACCGGGGACATAACGGCCAAATTTATATCACGCTGTAGAAAGACTACATGATTCAAAATGCAGCCCTGAAGTGACCAAGGGGAAGAAATCTGTGCTGACGATTGCGCTATTGCTGCTACAATCTAAGAGGCTCTGGACATTTTGTTGAGATGTAGCAGTCCGTGCTGCTTTCATACACTGTTGAGGTGAGGCAACGGATGGTGTATCCAGTAGAGCAGAGAGATCGCAAGAACAAGGAGCACAAGGCAGCAACGCAATCCGATGGGCAATGAAGAAGTCTTGAACAGGGCGCGCTACTTTTGGTAGTGTGCATTATGCTATGGCAGTGCAGCCGTGCGCAGTGGAACCTCCGAAGGTATGCGACGAAAACTGGCCGCAACACTGGCTTGTTAAGGCACTGACAATGCTCCCTAGGAGAAAGGGGGTGGGCGGGGGTTGCGAGACTGGAATCCCAAACCACCGTAATACTGGCACCAGAAGACTGCTATAGCGATGGATAAGACAACAGTCTCCCACCTTAGCGTCTTCAGGCACTAATCCGGCCACGGTTGTGGTGCAGGCATACTGGGGACAGGAACCACGTAGATTTTTACCAACGCCCGCACGACTACAGTGGTCAGCTTAGTGTCTGGAGACATTGCGGTAAGAGACTGTTCAACTGGTTCTGCTGCTGGTGGTAAGGAATGGGGCGGTATTCGATTTCATGCCGCTCTCCCTACTCTTACCCTTACGCACTGCCGGAACACTAGCCACACTCTGAAGTGTTTGAGTCAGTTTGCCTGCCATACTCGTATTTTGACAGGTAGCCACATGTTTTACAAACATCTGAACATTATTTTTTCGAATATACCTCCAAAATTACATCACAATATGGCACATAGTTCAAGGTAAACTGACCCATCATGCATGAGGTTCCAATTTATTAAGCATTTACTAATAACTGCATAGGTGACATATCTTGCAGACTTTATGCATGTTACGAATGAATGTATCATTGAAATCGTAGTTCGCGAAAAATGACCTCAAAAACAATAAAATGCATGATAATCTTAATCAATACTCATGCCGTTATTTATTACATCTCTAACACGAACTCCATTCGCAATGTATTTCACAAAGAGTTTAAAAAATCTTTCACTGCACAAAACTGAAAATTGTATTATAATATTGTTAGAGAACATAATTCAGGAGATGTACATCTACATAAATACTCTACAAATCACATTGAAGTGCATGGTAACGGTTCATGGAAACGGTTTTATGATATTTCTCTTCAGATCAATTCTCTAAAAGCTTTCGGGAAAAAGGAACACCTAAAACTTTCTGTTTTCGATCTGATTTCTCTTATTGTATTTGATGATCAGGTCTCCCTATGTAAATGGGTGCTAACAAAATATGTTCGCTTTCGGAAAGGAAATTTGGCGAAAGAAAGTTCGCAAATAGATCTTGCCGCAACGGATAACGCCTTTTTTTTTAAATTGTTTAGCCGGCCATATAGGCCGAGCGTTCTGCGGGGTGCCAGTCACGGTCTGCACGGCCGCTGCGGTCGGGGGTTCGAATCCCACCTCGGGCATGGATGTTTGTGTCGTCTTTAGTATAAGCAAGTTTGTAAGTTTAGGGACTGATGACCCCGCAGTTAAGTCCCCTAGCTCTACAAACATTTGAACACTTTTTAAAAATTATTTACACCCCAACTTGTGCATCATTTCCATGATACTCTCTCACCTACATCGCGATAATACAAAACATGGTGTCCTTCTCTGAACTTTCTCTAAATCGTCCGTCAGTCCTACCTGGTGTGGTTCTCACAATTCGCAGCAATACTCCAAAATAGGGTGCACTATTGTAGTGTAGGCAGCTTCTCTAGTAGAACTATTGCAACTTCTACATGTTCTGTCAGTGAAACGTAGCCTTCGGTTCACCTTCCCTACAATATTTGCTATGTGTTCTTTCTAATTTAAGTTGTTCGTAATTCCTAGGCATTTAGTTGAATTTATGGCCAGTAGATTTGACTGATTTATCAAGTAATTGAAGTTTAAATGTTATCTTTTAGTGTTCATGTGGATGACCTCACAATTCCTATTATTAAAACTCAATTGCTAATTATTGTACCCTGGAGATATCTAAATTTAGGGATTGAGTTGCACCAAAACGAAACTGAAATGGCTCGAGGACAGGGTAGAAAGCGATGGACTGAGAGAGGGACTAACATAAAGAATAAATATGAACCCACGCAAGGCCTACATCTAAGGCTAGTATATATCAGTTTCACCTTCGAGGAACAACTGCAGATAAAATTTCAAAGGATTTGTAAGTAAAATAATAATAATAAATAAAATGTTGTAAGATTATCTGTAGAGTAACTAACAACAAAATACAATTATATATTTTACAAAAAAGGCAGTATTGAGTTACAATATTCGTGAAACCATTATGCTATCGAATAACCTTACATGAAGATCTATCCCCCGATAAAGTCATTACGGCAGGTGCAGTAGTGTAGCGATAGGAGCACAATAAGAAAATTATGTAAATAATTTTAAATAAGCAGGTGAATTGAAGCTTGATGGCCGAACATAAATGTCTTTATAAGTGGTCTGAGAGGCCCGGGGAACCAGACAGTGAGCTCCGCTGTTGTCGCTGGCTTTCCTCCAGGGGAGGACATTGCGCCTGCGCAGCACGCAGACCGCACAACCCGTCGGCCAGTCTGTAGAACCGCGATGTAAGCGACGTCTAGGTATTCTGACGAGCAGAGCGCTCATCACGAATAAATCATTGTGAAGGCCACAGAAATTAAGCTACGTTTATTAAATGGTGCTGTTCAGAAGTGACTGAAATTCCCGCAAGCAACTGTCTCCAGAAGGCTCTGGAATGGTTGTCGCACTTGCGTCGAATTCGAACTTTGCTGAACCTACGGGAAAGTGCGGATGCGGCACTTGGTCAGACTGTTGCAATGAGATGTGTGCTGAGCACGGCTGCATTGGTTGATGAACGGGTCTGCGAGTTCAAGAGTAACTGTGGCAGGAGCAACCGACTGCACGAAAACGCAGATGACTGCTAAACATAGGGAGTGTAAAAGAGTGGACCCCCACTATCTTTAACATCGGATCACTGCAAGATTCTGGAGTATATTATAAGACTAAATATGCTGATGACATTTCGCATATTTGACTTTCAAAACAAGAGAAAATGCAAGGATTTCGTACGTTACGTGTCGGAGGTAGCTTACAACAGACTTCGACTCCAAACCACACTTTTATGCCGATCTTCATGAATTTTTAGAAACTTATGTTTCTAAATAAGAAATATATTTTTGACTATATAAAATTTCGAATGGTGTAAGGTATACGATACCTTTCAAAAGACTTACCATAAAATTTGGCAGAAGTATATACTTCTATGGTTTCATGGAGGTCCTTATAGGAAGCCATCGTATAATGCGTGGACTGATTACCTTGAAAATTGGCTTCTGCATTTAATTTTTTATATACAAGGCAAGGACGAGCTGTACCATGAACAGAAGGAGATAAACAGAACAACAGGAGGAGGTGATGGGCAGAAAGGGAGAAGGGGGTGGTACGTTGAGAGGGGGAGGGCGAAGTTGGGCCGAGATAGGGACAGGACGATATGAACAGAGAGAACATAGGAGGAGATTGACAGAATGCGAGGAGGGAAGGGTGGACGAAACAGGAGTATGCATAGATAGGGGAGGAAGAGCTAGAAAAAATACTTGGGCTTGTTATTTTTATTACCTGCGGCTGAAATTCGACCAATTGTAGCCAATTTCTTAAAATGTAATTGCAATTTATTGGTATGCAGATTCTTCGTACCTACCTGAACTCTGCAGTTCCTTATAATCAGGGATGTAGAATGTCTTAGCTATTCAAAATGAAGTAATTAGAATTCAGCAACTTACTTCCTTTCTCTGGTAGAAACAGCGGATGACCACAAAGTGTGTTTTATCCCTGATAGATGTGTTTGAACTCCGTGATTGTTTCTAATGCAGGGTTTAGAATAAAAACCGGTACCAGTCGCATTAAAGATGTTATATATTTACAAGACCAGTTTCGGGCTTATGCCCATTTTCAGGTGCTTAAAACATTGACAAATGTTTAATGATGTTAATAAATGGTACTCACAAATGACAAGCAGAATAGTAAGAAAAGTAAGGAATTTATCAATAGAAAGTGTGATTGCAAAAGTGAATAAAAAGGCGTCACATAGACAATTGCGATTTGGATAGAGTATTAAATGTAAGTGAACAGTGTATTTGTTCATCTCATCTCACCACCTGTAATTGGTGTGCTATTATTAATACCAAATAATTTGTTTTCAAACAATGGACTCCACCAACATGCTACACATGTAAAATTCTGAATGTTTTAAGCACCTGAAGATGGGCACAAGCCCGAAACCGGTCGCCTCATAAATAAATAATATGATCTTTAATGTGACTGGTAGCGGTTTAGCTGTTTTTATTCTCAACCACGAAGTTATTCTTTCAGTATAATATACGAAATAGTGACGTTAAGAAATTACATTATTCCATTAGTGCGAAATTTTGTTTTCCACTATTGATAACATGGTCGACCTCGTAGTTCCATACTACCGCTAGATGGCTCCCGTGCTAGACCTGTGCCTTTCACGGCGTATCGTAGTCTAATAGCCCCTTTACATATGAAGACATCCACTCACTTTCTTTAACCACTTTTGGAAATACATGCTTTTAGTTTTAAGCAGATCTATGGCAAAGCTCGTCTCGAATTATGTGAGTTTCAGTTGTCTGGTTGTGTTGTAATTAACGTTGAGAAATGGTACTTCGTATTTCGTGACTACGATTTTATGATTTCCTCTGCTCACAATAGGGTCGACTTCGTAGCTCCACCTGTTCTACCGCTAGATAGCTCTCACGTTGGACCTGTAACTCTCGAGGCGGATCGTCGTCTACAGCCCCATTTACCAGTGAAAATTTCTGCTTCCTTTAACAACTCTTGACTGTTCGATACATACAGAATTTTTGTTTTGTGCACGTCTATGGCAAAGCCACTTTCGAATTGTATAACTTTAATTGGACTTGTTGAATAATTACTATTGACAATAGGCGCGGTACTTCTACGAGGGTCGGAACTTAAATAGTGGCAACAATGCTGTGGAGACACTATGCAATGGTATCTGCTATTGTAGCTGATAGCACACGTTGCTCATATACCTACCTCAATTCCAAGCAAATGGACTCGCCCGTCCCACGTCACCGGCGTGCGCACAGCCGAGGGAAACACAGTCACTTGTGACAGAGCGGTCTAACGTAACAGTGTCACTATGTTTCCGAAACGTGAACAACGGAGTTCGATCAAGATAGTATCTGACAGAGGCCGAACACCACGACAGTGTCATCCAGGTCTTTAAGAGGTGTGCAGGGAATTCTTCTCTCAGTACAGTATGTATTATTTAATTTTCAACTTCAACCACAACCTGTCCCCTTTCTACAATATTGTCTCTAAGTTCATTTACTTGTAGAGCCCCTCTATATATAGATTCGAATTTTCAGCTTTCCTTTTCTGTTCAGAAATTGTTTTCCATCAGAGTTCTTGATATTCGTGTCTGAAACACAGCTAATTCTTTACCCCCATAAAGTGATGAGTGCTATCGACAAGGCATTTCTAATCGACTCAATTTTTCTAGATTTCCGGAAGGCTTTTGAGACTGTACCTCGAAAGCGGCTTATAATAAAATTGCGCGGTTATGGGAGGTCGTCTCAGTTGTGCGACTAGACTCGTGATTTCCTGTCAGAAATGACACAGTACTTAGTCTTAAAATGTAAGTGATATCTGGCGTTCCCCAAGGAAGTGAACGCGGTCTAACAGAGCTGGTCAGATTATCTTCTAAATCGTTTATAAAGAACAGTAGGGGCCTTATAACACTTCAGTGGGGAACGCCAGATACCATTTCTCTTTTATTCAATGACTTTCAGTCAGGAAATCGCGAATCCCAAGGCTCATGGTTGGGGTGCAATAATATACCATATACCATCCACCTTCACCTTTGTGGAGGTAGCGCACCGCGGAATGACCACGTGTTCTAAGGCGTCATGTTACGGACAGAGCGGCCGTTGCCGCCTATTTGGAGTCTTCCCTCTGGCATGGGTGCTGGTGTGTATGAATGTGTGTGTGTGTGTGTGTGTGTGTGTGTGTGTGTGTGATGTCCTTGCTGTAAGTTTGTTTAATTAGTTTGTAAATCTAGGGACTGATGACCATAGCAGTTTGGTGTAATTGGTTACAAACATTTGATCATTTCGATACGTGCCATTATTGAAACAGTAAGGTAGAGGATAATAATCGCCCTCGCTCTGCCCGTGTACCTCAACATGTTCTTTAAGACGTGCAACAGTATTCTTGGCCAGAACGATCTCTGATCTTCTATCCAAACCTCCCCAGAAGCTCACGCTTCGTTCACGAATGCGTACGTTGCGAGCACAGGATCCCGATCGAATGCCGTCTTCCTCCCTTCCTTCCTCTCTTAAGTACATTTAGTTTGCTTTCCCCTCCTTTCTTATCCTCACTGCTACCCGTTCCCAACGGGGGACTGATGACCTAGGCAGTTTGGTCTCCCTGTCCCCAACAACACATCAATCCATCTCTCCAATCGACCACGTCTGGAATGTGATAGGACATTAAGTGACACGTGTGACTAGTAAACCCACAACTGTTACAGAACTATCCAAAGAGGCCGTGGACGCGTGGAATCGGGGGGCTGCAGTAACTACTGCGCAGTAGGAAACGCGTTTCTATCGCTCTGCATATGACGTCGCGAAAGATTGCTTCCTGATCGCCCTGTCTGTTAGTGGCTTTGTGATTTCGTGTTTCGTGAGAGCTCTAGATTTCGCTAAGGTACAGTTGTTTAGTGAGTGATTTAAGAGTGAATGTGTTTTTAGTGCTGTTATGGCCGTAATTGTCACACTCGTAATAGAAAAAGTGTTGAAACATTTGTAATTCTAAGGGACCAAAACTACTGAGTTCAGTTGCCCTCAATATGCCATAGGGAAGGCTCTAGCCTACGGGACATGGCGTCTCAGACCGTGTGGTCATTCCAGAGTGGCATTCGATATAAAACTGTGCGAAAGATATGTCTCTCCAAATGATGTAGCAATGACCGTGTAAATGTTAAAAATTTAAAAATGATAGGATATTTTCATGCGGTTTCCAGGGATTTGAGTGCGGAACTGCTAAATTTACCACAAAATTGGTGCTGCAGTGATGGATATCCAGCCTGTAATTTACCTCTGCACTGTGATAGTACCGCCAGTGTCAGCATAACGAGACCAACAGGTAGTAGAAAAGAATGCTTCAAGAAACGTGAAATACAGAGAAGCATAGAAACTGCAAAAAAGCCTTCACGTTGGAAATAGAATGTTCACAAATGTACTTTAGCAGATGAATCTGTTTGTAACGATTTAGATAAAGTCACTTTACAGAATTTGGTTGCGTCGTTACAGAGGAGAAATTGCAAGCGTGTAATAAACTTTTTCGAGTTTAGCTGTGAGCGACGAAACTACGTTTGCACGAAGAAAAAAGTAACAAAAATGCATTTGTGTTGTTCAATTAATCGTACCTATACCAGACAAAATCTTTTCACCTTATCAAATCAAAAGTCTTTTACACGGTTTGCCGGCCGCGGTGGCCGAGGGGACTGAGGCGCTTCAGTCACGGCCACTACGGTCGGGGGTTCGAATCGCCCCTCGAGCATGGATATTTGTGCCGTCCTTAGTTGTAGGTAGTTCATAAGTAGTTTGTAAGTTTAGGGACTGATGACCCCGTAGTTAAGTACCTTAAGCTTAACAAACATTTGAACATTTTTATAGGGTTGAATACAAATGTAAACGGGAAAAGAGTACATTTGTACATTACGTACCATTACACAGAAAATACATAATTTTGTCAAGGCAAAACTCTCATATCCTCTACCTGTTGTGTAAATCTTGCGATCTTCGATAAACTGCAGTTTTGTTACCACCAGGTATTTTAACGGACGTTTGAGTAATGATGAAAATGCTGGATGAAGCAATGACTGAGAGGGAACGAAATACTCGAGTGAAGACGACAGTGTCCATATATTAGTACAAGTTCTTTTTCCTCAGAGCTAAGTAAACAAACTCATTTCCATCATTCAGTTTGGCAGATTACTACAAAAAAGAGGTTAAACTTTGCTTTTATTTTTGCTTGTTTCGATTGAATGGATGCTTGAGCTTTCAAAGTCAGCATGTATGTCTGAATATTACACTAGCTACAGAATTTAGCACTATTGTTCTAGTAATAGCAGAACAGCAAATCTAGTCATAATTATCTCAATAGAAACTGAAACACACCCCAAATACGTCACTTAAATGCGCGAACCACATGCTGTAGCGCTGTTCTCGAGGCAGCCGCTGATCCTTCGTGACGTCACAGTCTCAGCCAATAGCAGCACAGAACGCTTACTGCTCAACCTTATTCATTTTACTGACCTTGCGTGGAACAGTGTACCTTAATACAATACCCGTCATCTGGATGATCGAATGGATACCAAAATCAGCGCCAGCATCACCGCTCGTGGATGCTACACACCAACCTACTTATATGGATGTTTCGACACGGATCGACACCTGGTATCTCAGTACCCCTCCAGCAACTGATCAGTAGATGTAATTGCTTGAAGCATTCCGTACGCACCGTTTTAACAAACAATATTTAGTGAAATAGCAATCTCGAAGAGGACGTACTTATTTTTATCTAGCTGAAAACCCAGCATGGCCCGCGTATTTATTTATTTATTTATACCTGTTTTGAGTTAGTACTTCTACAATCGTTTCTCTCTCTGTCCATCTCCTTTTTTGTAAAAGCATGTTATATTTATCGGAGATTATATAAGAAACAAGGGTGTACGAATTATAAATAAAGTATCGAAACAAAGAAAGATAGCAATGAAAATATAAATGACATATAGCGTGAATCTAAATTCGCGTGTTCGGGCTTCGCAGCGCGATTCCTCAAATGCTAGGAATAAAAATATGTCTGTCACAAAATTTAGTCCTGCGCATATTTCAGGCAGGAAACGGACGTCGAAGATTGAGATACACGTCAGTGTGCTTGAGAATTACACTACGACACCAACAAACTTATAGGGGCTGTGGGAGGTGTCTTGAGGAACAAAGGGAGCATAAAACCCATGCCCGGAAACGTCATTCAACGCCGCTACTGAGCGTCGAAGTTGCTGGAGGGGATTTCTAGCGGCAGGACCTGGTGTCTAATTTGGACTCTTCATAGAGTCGTCGAATGGCGTTTCCGGGCATGGGGTTTATGCTCCCTTTGTTTATCGAGACACCTTCCACATCCCCTAGACGTTTGTTGGTGTGGTAGTGTAATTCTGAAACACACTGTCGTATGGGACGCACACCCATCTCGATCTTCGACGTCCTTTTACTGGCGGAAATATGCGCAGGACGAAATTTTATGACAGAAATTTGTTTATTGCTAGCATGTGAGGAATCACGCTGCGAAGCCCGAGTGCGCGAATTTAGATTCACCCAGTATATTTCTTACGATCTCATATTTATTGAGTTATATGTTGTAAAATTGTATAATGTTGTTCAAATGTTTGTTAAGCTTATGGGACTTAACTACGGGGTCATCAGTCCCTAAACTTACAAACTACTTATCAACTACCTTATACTAAAGATGGCACAAATATCCATGCCCGAGGGGGGATTCGAACCCCCGACCGTAGTGGCCATGCAGACCGTGACTGGAGCGCCTCAGTCTCCTCGGCCACCGCGGCCGGCATTGTATAATGTTTCAGGTATATATTCATTCGTATAACTGCTGTATAGCTGTAAAAACTGTTGCAAATAGCTGGCCGCGGTGGCCGAGGGGACTGAGGCGCTTCAGTCACGGTCTGCACGGTCACTACGGTCGGGCGTTCGAATCACCCCTCGGGCATGGATATTTGTGCCGTCCTTAGTTGTTTGTAAGTTTAGGGACTGATGACCCCGTAGTTAAGTCCCTTAAGCTTAACAAACATTTGAACATTCTTTTGTTGCAAATACGATAAATTAGTAGTAAAGAAGTAATACGTTAAAACTTGGTGCGTGATGGGGCGGTTTTCCATGGACGTTACTGTTTATGTGCTCATATCTCATGAACTATGTGTCGTACTGTGATACAGCTATACGTATGCACACAGCGATATGTGTGCACACTGACTGTAAAATTTGCCGCGGCTACAGTTTGTCGTGTAGAAATTATAAATTTTAACGTCATACCGAATGCCGTAGATTTAGACCAAGAACAGCGGAAAATTAGTAAGAGAGGAACTTTTTCCCTTCATAATTTTGCTACGGTTCTCAGCGAGAGAAAGTTCAATAGAAGTTGTTGTAAGTCGCTAAGTAATCTCATTCTCATATACTGTATTCACAAAGTCTCGTCTCAATATTTGGCAGTTTCTTGCCACTCCTATTTTTTATGACATTATATTTCCTTAACAATATGTCGTATGCGGTTGTTACCATTACAGAATTGGTACCTCACGGTAAGGAATTTGTTTTCCAAATGCGGTTGAAATCGGACCAGTGGTTTAGTAGGAAATTTGCAACATTTTCGCGTAATGCAGAAGTTTTTCCCACATCTTATTGTTTATGTGTCGTACGTGTTCCTTACACATACGGCGAACGTCCTCATGGATTGGAGTTTACGTGTTCGAAACTTCATAAATATTAGAACAACCCGCGGCGGAGTGGCCAAGCGCATTGAGGCGCTACGTTACGACGCGCGAAGCCGTTCCTGGTCCGGAGTTCGAATCCCCCCCTTGGAAATGGATGTTTGTGTCGCCTTTAGTAGAAGGTAGTTTGTAAGTTAGGGACTGATGACAAACATTTGAAATTTTTTTTATTAGAACAACACTAGATTTGTATGAAATACGTACACACACAAACACTGGGACACAGTGGTTTATATATAAAGATTCCGGTAGTGTTTACGACCAAAGATGTGTCAGTAGTGGTTGTAAGTAGAGTCCGGCCGAAACATGATTGCGGCCGAAACAAAACGATAACCGAATATTCGGCCCCTCATCTAGTATCGATGGAAACCGATTAAGTTGAAATATATCGCAAATCACTCAGTTTCCCACATTTTTCAACATCTCCCCAAATAAATTTTGAGATCCCAATTACGATACGTTTATTGTTGCCGACGTTGTACTACGGATATAACATTTACACCTACCCTAACTATGATATGTGAGCAAAATTGTGGAGAATGCTGACTGAATGAAAGACTTGACTCGTACGCAGGCAAGACCTCGTTTATTCTTTGTCAAATTTCGTTGGGTGTTCATATCTCATCGTTAATATTATTACTTTTCATATGTTTATTTCAGTAATTACGTTTAAGCGAAGTAAAGTTCTTTTTATATAGGCCTAGCGCTCATGAGTAATGGACTTCGTTCCTATCAGTCGAAAAGCAACGTCACTGCTCCGGATAACAGTATGATAGTAGTCAGTGTAAATTTACGCAAACTCTACAGGAAAAGCTGTGTACCACATGATTAATGTTTCCTACACCCATACTGGTTATTAAAAAAGATCCTCGCTTTCAAGGAAACACATTAACAAAACTTTTCAGCGTTTCAATTTAAAAGCGTTCTCATTAAGTACAATACTGAATAAGTTAAATTGTTATAAACACAGTATAAAAGTATCACTATTAGATAGGATTGAGTTATGTTGCGATTAACAACAAGACTCAATTTTTACACGCAGTGAATCCAACGCGAACGCGATCCGACTTCACCTGTAAGTTCAGGAAATCTATCATCACTTTTTTCGTTTTTCGTCGTTCTTAGTAGGTTAGAAAATTAGTGGAGGTGTGTTTTCGGTTATTGCAACTAAATGAAAGGCATTTTTTTGTGCCATAAGCGTTTCGTTTCTTTATTTGTGAAGTATCATCAGTGGCCTTTAATACATGTTTGGATTCTGTATAATATTGCAGTACAATTATAGCTATTTTGCTATGTTCCACAGTTTAACAGTTATGAATATTCGCTAAGTTACAATTTCTTAGATATAGACCTATGAGACTAGAAAAATTAAATTAATTTCGCAAAAGCTTGTGCTACAGAAGCTATTTCTAACCTAGTAGGTTGCGACATGTCCGCACGACCAATATTTTTTAAACTTGTTCTTGTAGGCCCCGTGCTTGTCGCACAGCCTCGCAACAGATGGAAATTTTTTCCAAATTCCATCTAAATATGCATACTGATTTTAAATGCCAATTGAAATCTTCAAAACTGTATTTATTATAATTTATTTTACAATCTGTTATATATATGTACGCTGTATGTTATCGGTTCTGTGACTTCCTATCAACTAAAACAAAATCCCTTTCCTTTTCTTTTCCTTTTTCCCTTATTTATTCTTTTGCTTCAAATCCTCAGTGCTCCTAAAACTCCGTACGACATTGCAGTTTCCTTGCCATTCTGTGTGACGTCACATAATCGCGCGACCGCACGAAGCCAAAGGAACACCTCGGAGAAGGAAAATATAATATTTGACTCGTACTTGTTTGTTTAGAGGTTTAAATGTAAGGTTACATTTTTTTGAAAGACAAAAAATTTCAAAAAATATATCTGTACCCAGACTAGGTCCACATTTAAGAAATTGTAACATAGCAAATATTTATAACTGTCATACTGTGAAACATAGCAAAATTATATTTATAACTAAAGACGAAAATTTCATGCAAATGCTTGTTGCATGCATGTTTGAAATTTTTGGGCCATTTCAGGGGCAAACACATGTTTCGGAGTTTATTCCATATCAAAGCATGTTTTAGACGTTTATACTGCATATTGAATAGTTTTAGTGTTTGTATTATAATAAATTCCGTGATAGCACTTTGTATTGATTTTCTTACAATAAGATGTAATTATAACAATGTCCATAATTTTATATCATCAACTAAAAACGTGTGTGTAAAATTTACGACTGTAGCAATTTTAATGTTATCAAACCTATAAAAATATGCTTTGTATGTTCAAAAGCCCCTGCATGTGTAGCTGCGTTCAGAGACCGTCTACCTGAGTTCCCACTACCCCCTTAGCCCATCCTTAATAGGTGGCCGTCATTTACCGTATGGTAAAATCATCTGAAGATAAAAACAATTGCAGAACGATGTGAATAAGATATCGGTATCGTGTAAAAATTGGCAATTGACTCTAAATAGAGAAGTGTGAAGTCGTCCACATGAGTAAGAAAAGAAATCCGTCAAACTTTGTTTACAAAATAAATCAATCAAAAGTGAAGGCTGTAAACTCCACTAAATACCTAGGTATTACTATTACTTCAGACTTAAACTGGAAAGAACATATAGATAACGTCGTGGGAAAGGCGAACCAGAGACTGCGTTTTATTGGCAGAATCCATAAAAGATGCAACAGAACTACAAAAGAAACTGCAAACACTACACTTGTCCGTCCATTTTTGGAGTATTGCTGCCCATTGTGGAATCCTTATCAGGTGGGTTTGACGGAGGACATCGAAAGAGTCCAGAGAAGGGCAGCTCGTTTCGTATTGTCACGATACAGGTGAGACAGTGTTACGGAAATGATACAGGATCTGGGATGGGAATCATTACAACAACTACGCTTAACGCTGCGGCGTGGGCTACTTACGAAACTCCAATCGCCAACATTCTCATCCGAATGCGAAAATATGTTGTTGACTCCCACTTACATAGGTAGAAATGATGGGCCACGGTGGAGTAGCCGAGCGGTGTAAAGCACCTCGCTGCGGAGCGCGCGGTTGCTCGCCGTGGAGGTTCGAGTCCTCCCTGGGGCATGAGTGTGTGTGTTTGTCCGTAGGTTAGATTACCTAGGTTTAATTGGTTTGTAAGCTACGGACTGATGACCACGCAGTTTGGTCCGATAGAATTACAAACGTTTGAACATTTAGAAATGATCATCAGAATAAAATTCGAGAAATCAGAGCTCGAACGGAGAGATTCACGTGTTCTTTCTTTCCGCGCGCTATTCGAGAGTTGAATGGGAGATAAATAGTATAATGGTGGTTAGATGAACCCTTTGCCAGGCACTTCAATGTGATTTGCAGAGTATCCCATGTAGATGTAGATCCGGACTGCCGGGTTACCGACTGCCGAGTTTTCGGGATTCTACAGTAGTTTTATGCCGATTTAAAAACATGTTGTAACAGTTGACTTTTTGTGGGTGTTTGCAGTTGTATTTGCACGAAGAGTTCAGCTTACAAGCTGACACATTTCAGGCCGAAACCAATTTTTGGCCGAAATTTTCCGAAACGGAATTTGCGGGCGGTCGCGGTCGCGGCAGTGAGTAGGGCGGGAGCTGTCCAGAGGCGAGGCGGCCGGCCGCGCCTGCCACCTGCCTTAAAGGACGGCGGCGGCGGCGTCAGAGGCAGCGCGTCTGGAAAAAGTGGTGCCTGATTTGTAACGGCGGGCGGCGGCGGGCGTGACTACAATGCTCAGCTCGCTAAATGAGGATGTCCGCGCAGCGCACCGATTAACCTGAGTTACGCCGCCCCGCGACGCAGCAAAATCGCGGCCGCCGAGCAGCACACGGACACACGGACACACACTGACAGACACACCGGCCGCGCGGCGAGGCGCGCGGGCGCTTCTTTCGCTTCGGCAGCTGCCCGCGGGATGACAAAGGGCATTCTTTCGGGGTGCTCACAACGCTCCGGACAAGCCTTTTTGCCAGTGCTGCGACGACAAGATTCATTACATTCTATTATGTTATCCCCCATTAAACATATCTGTGAACGCCGGACCAAGTATAGGCGAAACTAAACTGGCGGCGGGTCATTCCACGCCTCCCAGGATCGTGGCAGGCACGCTGTCCAGTATTCTTGGTGTGTGAGTGTTTGGCTGCTAAGAAATAGGCCCTTCTTATGTAATATTACAAGAAAAACTAAAATAAAACAAAAAGCAACAGCCATGGCGGAGTAGCCGACCGCATTGAGGCGCTAAGCTCCGATGGGCGAGGCGGTTCCCCGTCGGGGGTTCGAATCCTAACTCTGGCGCGGATGTTTGTGTTGTCTTAGTTGTTTGGTTTGATGCATCTCTCCACGGTACCCTATCCTGAGCAAGTCTCTTCAACTCCACATAAGAACGGCAACCTACATCTGTCTGAATCTACTTACTGTATCCATCTCTTGGTCTTCCTCTGCGGTTTTTACCCCAAACACTTCCCTCCAATGCTAAATTCACAATTCTTTGATGTCTAAGAATGTGTCCTACCAATCGATTCCTTCCTTTAGTCAAGGTATGCCAGAAATTCCTTTTCTCCCCAATTCTGTTCAATACCTCCTCATTAGTTATGCGATCAAAAATGTTCAAATGTTTGTGAAGCTTATGGGACTTACCTGTGGGGTCATCAGTCCCTAAACTTATAAACTACTTATGAACTACCTCATACTAAAGACAGCACAAACATCCATGCCCAAGAGGGGATTCGAACCCCCGCCGGGGAACGACCTCGCGCATCGTAGCGTAGCGCCTCAATGCGCTCGGCCGCTCCGCCGTGGCAGTTATGCCATCTACCCCACCCAATCTTCCGCATTCTTCTGTAGCACCACATTTCAAAAGCCTCTATCATCTTCCTCTCCGCACTGTTTATCGTCCACGTTTCACTCCACCACACACATGCTTTCAGAAGTACTTCCTTAGGCTTAAATCAATAATCGATGTTAACATATTTCTCTTTTTCAGTCACGCTTTTCTACCCTTTGCCATTCTGCATTTAATATCCTCTGTACTGCGACCATCATTTGTTATTTTACTGCCCAAGTAATAAAACTCATCCACCTCCTTTATTGTTTCGTTACCTAAACTAATTCCTTCAGCATCACCTGATCTTCTTAGACTGCACTCTATTTCCCTAGTTTTGCTCTTGTTAATGTTGACCTTTCAGCACACTGTCCATTCCGTTCAACTGCTCTTACAGATCCTTTTCTGTTTCTGACAGAAGTACTGTGTCATCGGCAAAACGCAATGTTTTTAATTCTTCAGCCTGAACTTTAATTGCTTCTCCAAATTTCTCCTTGCTTTCCTTTATAACTTCCTCAATGTACAAATTGAATAACATTGGAGAAAGGCTACAACCATGTCTTACTCTCTTCCTAACAACTGCATCCCTTTCATGCCCTTCCACTCTGACAACTGCTGTCTGGTTTTTGTACAAGACGTAAATAACCCTACGCTCCCTATATTTTACTCCTGCTCGCTTTATAAGGTAGTTTATAAGTTTAGGGACTGATGACCCAACAGTTATGTCCCACAAGCTTAAAAAACATTTGACCATTTTGAAAAAACAAGACACAAGAACAAAAATATGTATTTGGCAAGGCGCTTAACATACGAACTGTGTAACTGAATTAAGACTTTCAAATTTGGGACTATAACCTCCCCGGCTTGCCGTTGTCCGAGAACGGGCGGAAAGAGGAACAAAATTTAGCACGTCCGGGGCAATTTCAAGCTTCTTGCATGCAGAATTGTGCTCGTTCGTTTCTCACTCATACAATGTTCCGTGAAGCCCAGTATTTTCTCATTAGTATCATATGCCTCTTGTACCCCGCTAATAATTTTCAAGCCTTATGTAAGTGTAGGCTTCCGTGGACAATGTCACTTTCAATAAAGTTCTTCAGTGTGATAGACCGCATCGTCATCGTGTGAAACCAAACGACGTTTCGGCTACTGTTACAAGTCGCCTTCAGGGTATTCGTCTGACTGCTGATTATGGGAGAGCTTGCGTCTTATATAATAACGTGAAATATCTGTTGAGGAAGAGAGAGAGGGGGATGGTGGGCATACTTTTTTGGTTTTCACTTCAACTGACGCTATTAGTGGAAATGGTCGTTGTAGATTGGTGTTTCCACCAATAGCGTTAATTAATGCAAAAACCATTTTAATAATTAATGCTGTAGCAGTCACTTTTTACTAATACATGGTGACCTTCTGCTAAATGATAAACTGGAAAGCAACATTACTAATTTCTTCAAAAATTTCTCCAGTGTTGAGTATTTTTCATTAAAATATAAAATTAATAAAAGTAAAATTAATAATGTAACACTGATTGATTAATTCTTTAAAATGTAGCAACTTCTGTTTCAACACATGCAGCTAAATATGCACTTTTCATGGCATATTCACTGTAAATACTGATGTAAGTAGTTTATCTTAGCTTTTAAGGATCTTTGTACAGTAACCATCCAATACAAAATGTCTACTTGTGCTGTGTATGTAACTGTGTTCTTGTGTTGTGTGTGCCAGACAACAAGATTATCAAAACCGTAAGTAGATACAACACTACAATAATCCAAAAACTATAATGATGAAACATAATACTAAAAATAGCTATATCTTCCTGAACAGGTTAAAAATGTCCAAACATAACCTCACTGGCATCCATAACACAAAACATGTCTATGTCAAAAGTGAACCAGTAACTGATGATGGCAGCGTGCTGCCGAAACGCGTCGTGCCAATAAAAATATTAGTAAAAAGTGACTGCTACAGCAAAAATGTTTGTTTGTTAAGCTTATGGGACTTAATTACGGGGTCATCAGTCCCTAAACTTACAAACTACTTATCAACTACCTTATACTAAGGACGGCACAAATATACACGCCCGAGGGGGGATTCGAACCCCCGACAGTAGTGGCCGTGCAGACCGTGACCGGAGCGCCTCAGTCCCCTCGGCCACCGCGGCCGGCACTGCTACAGCATTAATTATTCCAAAAAAGTTTATAATACAGTCGCAGACCTCAAAACAATCCTAATAACATGGATAAATTTATGACCAATAAAAATGCCCAACATCCCCCGTCGTCAGCCTCAACAGATATTTCATGTTATTATATAAGACTCAAGCTCCCCCACAATCAGCCGTCGCACGAATACCCTGAAGAAGGCGAGTTGCAATAATGGCCGAAACGTAGGTTGGCTTTACACTATGACGATGCGGTCTAATACCTTGAAGAACTTTATTGAAGTTTTATGTTTAGTGCGGCGACACTGGCTCTTTATTTATAGCTGTAAATAGCCTGATTACTCCCTGGTAGTAAAATCTCATTGAATACCACGACTGCTGATAAAACTTAATAATTTCGCATAAATCTAAATTCGTCTCTAGCACTTTGTTATATATTCCAAAGATCATACAGTTCATTACTTGACGATTCTATCGTTACCAAACAGTCATTCACTATTTAACATATTAATCTGCAAAATGTCTATTATAACTCAAAATTATCTATCTGCTCAAGTTTATACAGCGTAAATCACTTCCCAATATCGTCACTGATTGGTAAATCAATTTTATTTCACAGGTTTCCAAATGATCGTTCGAATGTTCTGTCCACCAAAGATATTAACACTCATTGGTCTGGTCCAGTTCAGTTTACATTCTGAAAATAATTTATGATAAATGCCGGTCGCGGTGGCCGAGGAGACTGAGGCGCTCCAGTCACGGTCTTCACGACCACTACGGTCGGGGGTTCGAATCCCCCCTCGGGCATGGATATTTGTGCCGTCCTAGTTCGTAAGTAGTTCATAAGTAGTTTGTAAGTTTAGGGACTGATGACCCCGTAGTTAAGTCCAATAAGCTTTACAAACATTTTTCATTTTTTTATGATAAATGACTGATATGGAAACGAAAATAACTCCCTTTCGAGTTATTTAGTTACCCTCACAATATTCTTTTAACCACATCGACCAAACAATATGCTGAAATAAGCTTATCCGATTATTTTGCACAGTCCGCAGTATCGACCACAATGTTCCATCTCGATAAATTCACATGAGCGGTGTTCATTTACTTCCTCGCGTTCAAACTTTAAATTGCGTTCTAATTCAAGTGTTTAACGCGGAATTTTAACATATAACTGCAGTTAACTCTCAGTAACAGTCCAGTGCCAGCTGTCACCAGTGTCGCGGCGTTAACAGCGCTAAGTATCTGAATTTAATTTGTGTCAAATTTAATTTGCCAGTCTAGTTCATTTTAGGTAGTACTGTTTTAAGAGGTTTATTCCCGCGTACTTGCAGATCAGATCAGATCAGGGGTGCACTACACTAAGGAAGCGGCTACTCGGGTAGCAGAGTACTTGTGGAGTGCACATGGGGGTTTTTAGGCTAGGCGCTAACTCTGATGAGCACTCACCAGTCAGCATTCAAACAGCGAATTCAGGCCACGTTCGGAACAAAAATTCGAACATAAAAATATTAGCCGCGAACTTACAAAGTATTAGAAACAAAGTTCCCGAATTTGCAGCGCTGCATGGAAGTTATTGCGCTCAGATAGTTTTAGGCACCGAAAGCTGGCTAAATGATGATGTGGCAAGTTCAGAAATATTTAGCGAAGCGTGGAATGTATATCGGAAAGATAGATCTGATACAACTGGAGGAGGAGTGTTCATCGCTGTGGACAAAGATATTGTTTCTACTGAGATTGAGGTTGAAAGTAACTGTGAAGTTATCTGGGCACGCATAACAGGTCTAAAAGAAGTAAAGTTAATAGTTGGGTGTTTTTACCGGCTCCCCAGTGCTGCTGTAGCAGTTTTAGAATCATTCAAGGAAAGTCTACACCAGGTAGTGCATAGGTATCCGGGCCATGCAATATTAGTCGGAGGTGACTTCAACCTTAAGAGTATAGATTGGGACCTCGCTAGTTACATTTCAGGCGGTACAGACAAGCAGTCTTGCGAGCTACTTTTGGACACATTCTCCGAAAACGGTCTTGAGCAGTTAAACCGGCAACCCACGCGCAATGGAAATATTCTACACCTTATAGCCACAAACAGGCCTGACCTTATTAACGATGTCTGTGTAGAGACAGGAATTAGTGATCATGATATCGTCATAGCGTCGATGGTGACCAAAGTTCATAAACCAGTCAAGAAGGCTAGGAGCGTGTTTTTGTTGGGAAAAGCCGACAAGCAAATGTTACGATCGCACTTAGAAAATGAATGGGCATCGTTTAATTCTGGGACTATGGATGTAGAGGAATTGTGGACTAAATTTAAATGCATTGTTAATGAAGGGTTAGAGAAATATGTGCCACTAAAGACGATTAAGGATGGAAAAGATCCACCGTGGTATAATAATAATGTTAGAAAGCTGCTGAGAAAGCAAAGGCTGTTGCACTCTCGATTTAAAAAAGAACACGCAAATGATGACAGGCAAAAGTTAGTAGAGATTCGTGCGTCTATAAAAATATCGATGCGTGAAGCATACAATAATTATCACAGCCATACCTTAGCAAAAGATCTTTCCGAGAACCCGAAAAAATTCTGGTCCTATGTAAAATCGATAAGCGGGTCAAAGCCCACTGTCCAGTCACTAGTTGATCATTCCGGGGCAGTAATGGAAGAAAGCAAACGGAAAGCCGAAGTTCTAAATTTAACCTTTAAGAAATCTTTCACGCAGGAGGACCGCACAAATATACCATCATTTGATCAACGTACTAATTCCGAAATGGGGGACATAGCAATAGGTATTTCCGGTGTAGAGAAGCAGCTGAGAGAGCTAAATACGAAAAAGTCTGCTGGTCCGGATGGAATACCAGTTCGGTTTTACAAAGACTATTCTGCGGCATTGGCCCCCTACTTAGCTGGCATTTATAGCGAATCTTTAATTCAGCGCAAAGTTCGTAGTGATTGGAAAAAAGCGCAGGTGACTCCCGTGTATAAGAAAGGAAAGAGAACTGACCCATACAATTACAGGCCAATATCGTTGACATCGGTTTCATGTAGAATTTTGGAGCATATTCTCAGTTCGAATATAGTAAATTTCCTTGAAACGGAAAAGCTTCTTTCCATGAATCAGCACGGGTTTAGGAAACATCGTTCATGTGAAACTCAGCTTGCCCTTTTCTCACATGACATCTTGCGAGCCATGGACGAAGGGCAACAGGCGGATTGTGTTTTTCTCGACTTCAAAAAGACGTTCGACACGGTGCCACACTGCAGACTGCTAACGAAGATATGAGCTTATGGAATAGGTTCACAGATTTGTGACTGGCTGGAAGACTTCCTAAGTAATAGAACGCAGTACGTTGTTCTCGACGGCGAGTGTTCATCAGAGACGAGTGTGTCGTCAGGCGTGCCCCAGGGGAGTGTGATAGGACCGCTATTATTTTCTCTCTATATAAATGATCTGATGGACAGAGTAAGTTGTAATTTGCGGCTGTTTGCTGATGATGCTGTGGTGTATGGGAGGGTGTCGTCTGTAACTGACTGTAATAGCATACAGGTTGACTTAGACAAAATTTCTAGTTGGTGCGAAGAATGGCAGCTAGCTCTCAATGTAGAAAAATGTAAGGTGATGCGCATGAGTAGAAAAAACAATATATAATGTTCGAATACAGCATCAGTAGTGAGCTTCTTGATGCGATCGCGTCGTTCAAATATCTAGGCGTAACATTGCATTGCGATATGAAATGGAACGAGCATGTAAGGACAGTCGTGAGTAAGGCAGACAGCCGACTTCGGTTTATTGGGAGAATTTTGGGAAGATGTACTTCACCTGTAAAGGAGACCGCGTATAAAACGCTTGTACGACCACGTCTTGAGTATTGCTCAAGTATTTGGGACCCGCAGCAGATCGGTTTGAAGGAAGACATAGAGGCGGTTCAGAGGCGAGCAGCTAGATTTGTTACCGGTAGGTTCGACCAATGCGCGAGTGTCACGGAAATGCTCCGGCAACTCAATTGGGATCGCTGGAAGAAAGACGACGTTCTTTTCGTGAATTTCTGTTAAGTAAATTTAGAGGGCCGGAATTTGAAGCTGAGTGTAGTACGATCTTGCTGCCGCCTACTTACATTTCGCGTAAAGATCACAAAGACAAGATAAGAGAAATTAGGGCTCGTACGGAGGCATGTAGGCATTCTTTTTTTCCTCGTTCAATTTGGGAGTGGAATAGGAAAGGAAATGCCTAGTAGTGGTGCAGTGTAACCTCCGCCACGCACCTTACGGTGAATTGCGGAGTATGTATGTAGATGTAGATGTAACATTCGATAACGTTCGATAACATTCGCTAATCTGTAACAATTTCGGAATTTAGCTTATATACCCCTTACACAGGAAATATCCGTAACAGTTCATATTCTGTGCTGATACTCTCTTTTTTACTTTGCACCCCATGAATTTAAATATTCTTTACAGCCAAAAATATTAACTTTCCTCCGATGAAACTGAATATGTGTCTTATAAAATTCCCAAATATAAATATCCAAATAAAAATAATCCCATATAAAATTCCCATAGCGGCGGTGGAGTAGGTGAGCGATCTAAAACCTAGGTGCGGAGCGCGCGGTTGCTCGCCGTGGAGGTTCGAGTCCTCCCTGGGGTATGGGTGTGTGTGTGTTTGTCCGTAGGTTAGTTTACCTAGGTTTAAGTAGTTTGTAAGCTACAGACTGATGACCACGTAGTTCGGTCCGATAGATTTACAGACATTTGATTTGAATTCCCATAAATCAAACTACTAAAAACGCTTACAAGCGTAATGCGACACAGTGTAACTACTCTCTTCCTCAGAGACAAATGTTTCTTATTTCATTACATATTTTTGTAAACATTTTGTTTCTTTAGTCATGAAAGCACCATTATGATGATTATATATATATATATATATATATATATATATATATATATATATATATATATATATCAAGCGCGCAAGATTGGTTATTTATTTGCAACTGTTTAGACAACTTACGGGAATGCTACCGGGTGACGTCGTCAACCACTGCCGATATTTCGACAGGAGCACACCCTGCCATTCTCAAGGCACAACTGCACTCAAGGAAGCAATGTGCAAGCGAGTTTAATACCTCGGTCTGGAACGAGCAAAGAAGGAAAATGACAACCACAGAACCACAGTACAAGTCACTACAGAGTCATCACAACCAAAGACGACCAAACATCAAAAATATCGATAGTGACTATTAATCAACAGGTGAGGCAGCATTAATTCTGTCCCTCTGTTTTTGACGAGAGACAGTGCTGGATTCCAAGCAGAATTTATACAAAAAAACCACCATCTCTGTTTATAAGGTCGGTTGCTAGTTTAATTTCAACAGCTTCCTTAATAACACTATTCCAATAGGTGCAAGTGTAAGCCAGAATCTCTGTTCCAGAGGATGACCGATGGCAAGACAGTGTTCTGCAACAGCGGACTTGTTTGTCTGTTGTAAGCGTGTGTAACGTTTCTGTTCAATACCGATTGTCTGACCAGTATATGACATTACACAACTGCCTTGTGAAGGGCAGGGTGTGCTCCTGTCGAAATTTCGGCTGTGGTGGACGACGTCACCCGGCAGCATACCCATAACTTTGAACATTCATTACATCAGGAAAAGTTAAGGTTTCTCCAAGATGGTATGAAGCTGCGTAGTAGCTGCGAGTTCCCCAGTAAATTCTAAAATATCTTCAAACCTAGGTATTTTATTTTGGTATGCCGTGTATTCTTATATGATGTGATCTGTGAAGATGGAGTAAGAAATTGTATACATAAAACAGTCCAGAGCGCAAGATAGATGATTGATTGGCGACTAATTTAAACCCAATATTGGGCCATCTTCAGGGCGTTTCTTACTCCATCTTCATAGATCACATCAAATAAGAACATACGCACACCAAAATAAAATACCTAGGTTTCAAGGTATTTTAGAATTGACTACGATGACCTTACCATTACAAATTGTTTCTCTACCAAACAACCGCGAGGGACCAGATGACAGAGCTTTTCTCGCATGTCCGCCACGTTCATCAGATCTGACACCTTGCGATTTTTACCTTTGAGGGGTTTGTAAAGGATAGGGTGTATTTTTCACCGTTACCAGCTGACCTAAGCTACCTGAACAAGGGGTTAAAGCTGCAATTGCATTAATTATTCCAGACACAGATATTCATTGTGGTACGCCCTGTATTTTTATGCGCGCTTTAGGTTTGCTTTGTGCATTGTTAATCATTGCAGCTACAAGCCTCCATAGTCACTGCCACTGGTTTCACAGTGGCCATCATAACAGATTACGTTTATTTGTTGGCATTATATAAAGTTCCCTCATGAGGGGGCTTCAGTACTACGCTACATTTTGTGGAAATTGCAACAGTAAGAAGGAAATGCATGAATTGTATGAATTTCATACCACTGGTTAGGTACGTGTCAAGTAAGAAATGATTATCTGTTCAAACCTGTACACGTCATCTGAGCCCTACTATTCAGTACGTAGTGTGACTACCATGCCTGCTATTAGAGCTGCTATACGTCGTGTCATTGAATCAATAAGGTTCCGAAAACGTTCCTGAGGGATCTTTTTTTCACGCAGTTTGTATCCCAGCCCACAAATCCAAGATACTAGTTACTGAAGGATCGTGACGACCAAGGAGCCGACCAAACATTTCCCGGAGATATTCAATGGGCGACGTGTCTGGTGAACGTGCAGGACAGGGAAGCAATAGTACCTGTCGCTCTTCAGAAAATGCCTGTACATTCCTCACAATATGTGGCCGGGCATTGTCCTGTTGAAATGTGGTCTGAGGAGATACCTGAAGCAGGGGGAATGCCTCAGGCCCCACAACCACCGTTAGGTACCAGTTGCTATTCAAAGTGCTCTCAATACGTAGGAGGTGAGATCGAGTGTTGTAACCAATGGCGCTCCAAATCATCACACCTGGTGTTCGTCGACAATGCCGCTCCACAGTGGAGCCCTCCGGGTTGCGCTCACCACGGTACCGCCGGACACGTATGCGGCCATCACTGTAGGACACGTAGACGAAAGAGGCCCGAAAATATTACATTTTGCTACTCAGCACCCCAGTGACGGTGATTACGTGGCCATTACAGTCGGAGGAGCTTGTAGTTTCTGGACAATGGAAACCGACGTAATTACATGAGCGCAACCAGTCCAACCCACCGCAGACTGCAGCGAATCGTCGATGCAGACAAGTTCACACCTGTTGCAATGCTCCGGCGACGAGCCAACACTGTGGATGACGTTGTGTGGTCTATGGCTATACGGACAAGATGACGGTCATCCCGAGCTTTGGTCATGTACAATGGTCCAGTTCTCGCTCGTCGTTGCGTACGATGTTCCTCTGCGTCCACTGCGTCCACACACGTATCACTGCCGTAGCAACATGCCCTATGCGAGCCGAAATGAAAGGTTGTGACTATCTCGTTTCCCGGGGAACGATCATTATGCCCTGTTCCAACTCGGTCACAATCCGATATTTCTCGGGATTTTTTCCCAGTAGTGCGTCCTAACATTTTAACCATGAGAGATGTTAGGGGTCCTCTTTTCACCACACAGCCGGCCGCGGTGGCCGAGAGGACTGAGGCGCTCCAGTCACGGTCTGCACGGTCACTACAGTCGGGGGTTCGAATCCCCCCTAGGGCCTGGATATTTGTGCCGTCCTTAGTATTAGCTAGTTCATAAGTAGTTTGTAAGTTTAGGGACTGATGACCCCGTAGTTAAGTCCAATAAGCTCTACAAACATTTGAACATTTTGAAAATTTCGGACAAATCCCCGACCCCACGATCGTGCCGTCTCCTTGTAAGACCGCTTCAGCTGCACGCGAGCCATGTGCCGAACATCCATCATGTTGAAAGTACATCGCCATTCTATCATTCAGTGAAACATCTTGTAGTAAAATCGGTTGAACATTACGTAAGAAATCAGCATACATTGCACCATTTAGATTGTTATCTATAAAATAGGGGCCAATTATCCTTTCTCCCATAACGCCGCACCATACATTAACCCGCCATCGTGGACTTTCCGTTGCCCAATAGTGCACATTATGCCAGTTTACGTTACCTCTGTTTGTGAATGACGCTTCGTCACTAAACAGAACGCGTGAAAAAATGTTATCGTCTCAAATTATATTATGCCCAGTAGAAAAACTGTACACGACGTTCAAAGTCTTCGTCATCCAAATCTTGGTGCATAGAAATATGGTACGGATGAAATTTATGTTGATGTAGAATTCTCAACGTCGACGTTTTTGAGATTTCCGATTCTTGCTTAGTTTTTCTGCTACTGATGTGCCGATTAACCGCAACTGCAGCTAAAACACTTATTTAGGCATTATCATTTGTTGCAGGTCGTGGTTGACGTTTCAGTTGTGGCTGAACACTTCTTGTCTCTTTAAATAATGTTAACTATCCGAACACTTAGATGATGTCTTCCAGGATAACGATCAGCATACATAGCACAGGCCGGGTGGGCATTTTGATCACAATAGCCATACCTAAATATCATATTGACCTTTTCTGCAATTGATAAACGGTCCATTTTAACACGAGTAATGTATCACGAAGCAAATATCGTCCACACTGGCGAAATGTTACGAGATACCATCTATCACAAAGCGAAAATAGTGTTCCAAGTAAAACGTTCATATTTATTTACGTATTAGATGAATATGTAATAAAAATGGGGGTACCTATTAAAAAAAATGCTGTTGATATCCGTTTGACCTGTGGCAGCGCCATCTAGCGGGCCAACCATTGCACCTTCTGTTTTCCCCCTTCAAGCTAAAAAAGTTTACTTCTTTGTAGTTGTTTCGTTTGATTTTTATTTCGTGAGATATTCGGCCGTCACTATCAATGGACCACCCTGTATAAACTTAACAGTAATTTTAATAGGAAAGAAGCAGCTATGTCTTACCTCTGACGGATTGCAATCGATAGTGAAGTTTTATCTCTAACAAGGACTATCTCTGTCACTAATGTGACAGATTGGGCACTCCCACTTTGCACAGTATATATATCGCTCCCAGACTCTCGACTCATCAGTTGGGAAGACTCGGCGGTAGTAGTAAGACCTCCGAAGATGTCCAGCAGAGAATTGGACGAAACGTCAGGGAAAACTGCAAACTTTTATGGACCAAGGCCTTATAACCCGGAAGATCTACCAGCAGCTATGATCAGTCTATGCTCCACAATGTTTCTACCTTCTAGTTCAGTTTTTCGTCCGATGCAGGTTGCTTACTACCGACAAAGAGACATGGAGGGGTTTGGGTAAGGATTTGGGCAACTATATTGAGTGATGCACAAGGTCCAGCACTACAAAGGATTGTGTGACTACTTCGGCTGATCAGACCTCAACCATGGTACTATATTTGTTCGCCAGTGACGATGGCGTGTTCAAAGATGAGTAGGTTCGCGTTCACACAAAGCATATTGTCTAGTTTTAGAGCACCTGGATGTACTGAGCCGTCTGCATTGGCCACCACCGCCACCACATCACGTGTTATTGCACTATGGTGTAATTTGGTGAGAAGTGTACGTGATATCTACGCTGCTCCATCATCACGTCGTGGAGATGTCACTGTGTTTACGAGTAATGACATAAGCTTTCCCTGACAACCACTCAGAGAGCAGTGGAAGCTCTTTGGATGCTAATGGTATTTGTACACCATGTTATAGTAGAAGGTGGTGGGGGAAGGGCTTGAAATATTTGTTGGCGTACATGAAATTAAAAAGGTAAATTTACGTAGCATTATTCATAACGAAATGCAACACAAAATCTGAAAATATTTTTTCAGACTGAAAACTTTTTCATGAAAAAAAGTACTATAGTATTTACCCATAGCATATTTTTTGTCAGTGTTGCTGATGTTAAAGAAACCCGAACTTTTCGATTCATTTGGCATACATTAGGGAATCAGCGATCATATGGGCATTACAGCATCAATGAATACAACTGTAAATATAAATATCAAGAAAGGTAGGAGGATCTTCTTGTTTGGCAAAAGTAAAAAAGGGTCAGTTTTCAGACTACTTGACTGCTCAACATTATAGTTTCGCCTCTAAGACTGACAGCGTTGACTAACGAAGTTGAAGTACGCCGTACAATACTTGCTAGAGAAGTATGTGCCGAGTAATATTACGAGAGATCGGAAAGATCTGTCTTTGTTCAACAACTGAGTTAGGAAACTGTTACGAAACCAAAGAAAATTTCACTGCAAATATAAGCGTACGCAAAGTCTTGCAGACTAGAAAAAGTTCAGTAATGCCAAAATTAGCGTTAGGGCTACAATGCGTGAGGCGTTCAACGACTTTGAGAAATGTTTTGTGTGCCGACATGTCAGAAAAATCCTAAGAAATAATGAACGTACGTCAAATCGATTAACGGGTCGAAACCAGATATCCCGACCCTCTGAGGCCAAAATGGTGTTGAAACACAGGGTGATACAAGAAAGCCCGAAATATTAAAAGCCTTTTTCCAAAGCTATTTCACAGAGAAAAGATTGCATGGTAGTTAACCCTAAACCATCGCACGAACGACAAAATGGCAGATATTGAAACACTTATCAGTGGAATAGAAAAGCAACTGAACTCTCGAAACAGAGAAAAGACAGCAGGACCCGATGGGACACCAATTCGTTTTACACAGAGCATGCGAAGGAACTTGTCCCCCTCTTAGCAGCAGTGTACCGAAAGTTTCTAGAGAAGAGAAGCGTTCCTAAGGATTGAAAAAAAGCGGTTTATTACCTTTTACAAGAAAGGTGGTTGATTAGATGCACAAAACTACAAGACTATATCCCTGACCTCATTCAGATGCAGAATTTTGGAGCACATATTATATTCGAGTATTGTCTTTTCTGGAGACCGGAAATTGTAAGAATCAATATGCGTTTTGAAAGCAGCGATCATGTAAAACACAACTCGTGCTATTCATCCACGAGATCCAGAGGGCAGTAGGGAATTAGATACATGATCCCAAGTGGATGCCTTTTCACCCCTTCTTTTTCTTTACATCGAATAGGCGTCCGATACCGTTCTGTCAGTCTCAACGGAGAGAAGCCTTCAGGCGTTAAAGTGATGTCTCAATATATTTATATATGACTTCGTAGATAACATCGAAAGTTCAATGAGGCTTTTCGCGGATGGTTGTATAGGTTATCGAGAAGACGCAACATAGGAACAGGATAACGATCTACAGTATATTGAAGCGTGGTTCAGGAAATGATCAACATGTCAAATGTAAAGTACTGCGTTTACATAGAAATAAAAATCGTATATCATATAACTACGCGGTAGCAGGACAAACACTGGAAGCTGTTACTTCCATAAAACACCTCGCAGTAGACATAACGGGTGATTCGAAATGCAATGACAGTATAAAATGTTCAAATATTTGTAAGCCTATTGGACCAAACTGCTATGGTCATCAGTCCCCAGACTTATAAACTACTTAAACTGAAACTAAACCAACAACAGTACACGCATCCATACCCCAGGAAGTACTCGAACCTCCGACGTCGAGCAGCCACACACTCCAAAGCATGACGCTTTAGAGCGCTCGGCCACTCCACCGTGGTGACCATATAAAAGGAATAGTTGTTAAGGCAGATACCAGACTGAGATTCATTGTAAGTATTCTCAGGAAGTGCAATCCGCCAAGTAGGTTACGAAACTATCGTTCGGTCAACGCTTGAGCATGGCTCATCAGTGTGGGATCTTTACCAGCTGGGATTGGTAGAGGATGTAGAGAGGATGCAACGGAGAGCAGCACGCTTCGTTACGCGCTCATTTTGTAAGCGCGAAAGCGTCACGGAGATGATCAGGAATCTCCAGTGTCAGACGTTGCAAGAGAGAGGTTCCTTATCGCCGTACGGGCTTCTGTCAAATTTCCGAGAGCGTACGTTTCATGAAAATTCAACCAATATATTGCTTCTTCCAACGTATGTCTCGCGAGGCGTCCAGAAGGATAAAATGAGACGGATTATGGTCCGGGCGGAGGCACCTGCCGTGGCTTGCGGAGTAATGTCGTAGATGTAGATGTACCAGGCATCCCACCCCGTCCAATGGGATAAGATAGAAAATTGAAATTCATAGACATGTGTGCATTTTCCAATAACGATGTATGACCTATTGTAAAATAATTCGATGTAAACAGTTGTCTCTACCGAGGTCGATATCTCCTGTTTTTCATCGCAGTCGTTACAAATTTCTTTACATGTTTCAAGAAGCCATTTTTTAATAACGAATGCGCTGTATCCACTACACTTGTAGGCCATTTGGTTCATAGTCACTTATTTTGCTCTTAAGACAGACAATATCTTCAGCTATCTTCCTTTTCTGCATACTTTTGAAACTGATTGAGGATTCTTTTTCTCCTTACTATTGCTGTTCTGTTGCGTGCACTTCATTATGTTCAGGTGTTTCCCTGCTTATTGACACCATTGCTGATTTCTTCCTTCTTTTTTGGTTTCAGGTGGCTTAGAAACCGATATCGGGGCTATATCTTCAAATGGTGTCCCTATTTTAGCTGCAATATTTTGATTAGACTCACTTCCTGTGTCACTGGTAATCCCAAATTAAGTTGGTTCATTTATTACATTGTTTCATACAGGTGCTTTTAACAAGTTACTCTTCCTGACGTCGCATTTGTCTTTTTGTCATAATTCTTTTGTGAAATTCTATTTACAGTATACTGCACAATTCCATTTGCATCAGATGTTTGAAAGCAGCTCATGCCACCAGTTTTCACATCTTCCATGAATAACTGGAGGCTTTCTTCATTCAACTGTCCTTTCTAGTACTCTGTGTCATAATGTCTGGGTATTATATATAAAGAAATACATAGGGCCTATGCATAAAATGTAACGGGAATAAGCGTCATACCTAGAAGAAAATATGTCGTTCTCCAAAGTGTTCGCGGTGAGATGCCGCTAGGAATACCTAATATGGCAGCAAGCTACAGGAAACTAGATGCACAACATAGGTTAAACTAGCCACTAAATGATAATTTGACAGCGTAAATCTGAATACTTACTAAATATTTTAAGGTCATAAATTCGAGAAATATCCCGCTACGGCTGTATCCAACGCTTCCCACTCAACACACTGACTCAAAAACCCGCACACTGTTCACTGATGCACTGTCTTGGCAGAGTGAAGCAGTGCTAATAAATATCTATCCCCCATGGCCATAATACCCGATTCACTCTATGGGTTATCGTTTAGGCATTTGGAAATTTTTGCGCATCCTAGCTGTTACCACCAGAGAGCAGATGGAACTGAGGTACGTTAGTGAGGAGGTCGTTAGCAATGCCACTGTTGCATACCCACGTAGGCGTTGTGTCGGTGATGTTGTTTCGATAAATGAATCGGTACACTTGGTAGGATAGCACACATTAGGTAATTGATTTACGAGCTACTCACAGTGTCATCTAAATGGGGTTTGTACTGAGAAATCCTTGATTTATTTTTCAGGGAAGAATTTGAAAGGAACAAAATAATGTTTTGCGCTCTAAGAACCGTTTCCAAGAAGACACGGTTTCAGTGCTGTTATGTTCTCGTAACTCTGTTGCATGTCGATAAAATACTCCAAGTGTCTTCGTGTCAAACAAAGGCTGCCTGTGAAGTTGCAAGCCCCATACATCATGGCTTCTTCCAATATACTGAGTGTTCTGTTCAGAAGTGTTCGTATTCTGAAGTTGATACTGCAGATGAAATTTTCAGCTGTGTTGTTTGAAATGATAGATCATAAAATTGTTTATTCTGAATATCATGATGTGTGTTTACGTTATGAATCAAGTACAATATACAGAATTCCGAAGTTGTTTAGGCAAAATTTCAAGTGATTTCTGAAATAAGACTACTGGTCTGACTTCCAGACTAATAACATTGCCTTGGATATACGTTCAAGTGAGTCTTAGATTATTGTAGTGCCAATTTTGTGCTTCTAGAAATTTTTACGGTAAGAAACGCCCAACATAAACCATAATTAACCATTTCTTTAATGGCGAGGTGGTATTTAATGCTCTTAACAAGCACACAGAAATAAGATGCAAACGTGTTTCTATGATGATACGTTTCATACATGAGATATGATCTAAAAATTAAAGCAGAGAAAGAAAGAAAGAGAGAGAGAGAGAGAGAGAGAGAGAGAGAGAGAGAGAGAGAGAGAGAGAGAGAGAGAGAATAGCGAGCACCAGAGACTGTTTAATTAATCCTAACAAGTTGATCTCTGTCACGCTAATTTGAACTGTGTAAAACGAACTAAATCAGGTAATTAACAGTCGCTGTCTCGATTCTGTGAGAGACGTAGGGATCTATGGACACCACATTTGTTGTAGTAAATATGTAGAACAACTGTCATCATTTTGTGATAGTGTTTGTTGTAGTGAAAAAAATACATTCCACAGAACACTTATTATTATCAAGAATTGGAAACTTGAGAGGCAGCCGAATTCGACAAATTAGTTACATAAATGTTTTTCGCATGGCCATTTTCATTTATGACCGTCTGCTGCATCTGAGCTTTTTATACTAGCATTCCGTTTTTGTTAACACGGTCAGCAATTTAAGATTTTAATCATTGTCGATATGTACTTGGGCTCGAACAAACATATCTGTATGAACGTTTGGTTACAGTATCTCTACGTACACCTCAATGTGCTGATGGGTGTCGTTTTTATGCAGAACTTTGCAATCATGCTTTAGATAGCTAGATGTAATGTAATTGTAGACGCCATACGTAATGCAGATATCTGAACTATAACTTATGTAATAATCGTCGTACATGTTCTCTAGCGTATTGTCATCAAAAGCCGTGTTGATAGTTGCAACTTTAACCTTCTTCCCGAAAGACTGTTGGTATTCACTGCCACTGCTTCCATCGCCTCTTCCTGTACTTGCCGTAGCACTACCGATAGCAATGAGTTCTTCGTCATTATCATCCCTATTATCATCATTATGTGTTAGTGTTACAACAGTATCTAACTTATACTCATATTTCTGTACCATAACAGATACGAGAAAGCGTGCGAATGATTCATCTTCTACACTAATACCATCTTCAAAAAAAATGTTCAAATGTTTGTTAAGCTTATGGGACTTAACTACGGGGTCATCAGTCCCTAAACTTACAAACTACTTATGAACTACTTACGAACTAGGACGGCACAAATATCCATGCCCGAGGGGGGATTCGAACCCCAGCCCGTAGTGGCCGTGCTGACCGTGACTGGAGCGCCTCAGTCACCTCGGCCACCGCGGCCGGCAATACCATCTTCACGAAGAATGGTTCTTCGTAACTTCATCTCAACCAATCCCAGTGCTTTATCAGGATCGATTACCAATCGCCGCCCCATCTGACGCTTCATCACACAAATTTCACAAAACGCAACTTCGGAGGCACACTGCATTGTCCCTACTGGCGAACCGACAGGTGAAAGTGCAATGTTGCAAGGCACACGCAGAGGCCTCTAACGGACGACTACAGAGTTTTGCAGATGCGGGAGTGTCACTAGTGCAATAAGGGAACTTTAGACAGTCTCTCGTACGATTTTGATGTATATGTGTTTGTTCAAGCCCAAGTACTTTCCATGTTAGTCATCGTCTTGTACCTGATTTTTTAGACATGCGACTTTTGTATAAATTCTACGTAAAAATCATACGTCATTTAATTTTCTTAGCCTTTTCTTTCCAAAGCCGCCAGTATATGTTACAATCGTTATATGTGTTGGTGTTGCGAAAATTGAGACATATAAATTTTTGAAGTTAGGTATCGAACAGTGCAGTATATGTTGGAGGGTCCATATATTCAATACTTAACTGAACAGGACAATGGTTGGGACTAAGCCCTTCGGCTGCGTGCTTTGGCAGTGCTCATAAATACAACAAATCGTTACTTTCGGAACGCCTGGGATGTTTCTGGCAGTGGATAAGGCAAAGAAGGCTGGCCGGGCGCTGGGATTCGGACTATTTTTAAGGCGAAGGCGTGCCGCAGAAAAACCAGGTGGAGGCCTTCGCGGAAGGGCAGTGCCGCTGCCTCGGCGACCCGCATTCCTGGGCCCGTGTGTGTCTGCGGGCCAACTCCATAAACGGAGGCCGGGCGACACCGGCGACTGCAGCGCCGGGCCAACTGCAGCGGCGTGTCCGCAAGAAGCGCCACCAGCTGTTCGCAGGCCGCAAAAACCGGTCGCAGGCGCCCAGACGACACTGTAGCGGCGGGTTGCCGCCTTGCCAGGGGCAGCCACTGTGCGATGGAGCCTTCCTGCTGCAGTCCAGCGTTCGTCTTCCTCTATGATTTCTGTCCTTCCACAACGCATTTTACGCTGAGTTAATAAACTTATTAACCGTGGCTGCCTCTGCATGAATGCAGGGCGGGAGCGAGGTTCCAAGGGGGTCAAACCCCTTTCACAGGAATATTTAGGCTCATACTACACCTACACACTGCTGTGGAGTAAGGAACTTTATGTACCACTGTCACGTCCTCCTATTCCCGTCCTATTCCAGTTCTCGAGAAAAACGACAGCTGTTATGTCTCCATTCTGGCACTAACCTCTCTAATTTCATCCTTGCGGTCCTTTCACTAGATTTTGTGGTGTCGCACAAGTACAAAGTGCGCGCCACCTACTTTCGCCGCGCGCCGCCACGCACGCACGGCGCGGCGTTCTCACGACGACAGCCACGAGCGCCCTCTGCGACAACTCCGCTCGTGGCCACCACTGAAGGATCGGTCACTTCGGACTGAGATAGCAACGAGTTAGGACCTTCGTAATCAGATAGGCACCAGTGAAGACTTTGCTATTGTAGAGGCACTAGGCAGGCCTCTAACAACTATGTATCAACATTCTGCAGTACTATGTAAAAGTTAAGTATTGTTACATTCTGTGCAATATATATCTTTCTAATTTACTCTAGTGTTTATAGTTTCTGGCTGCTCCCCTCCGTACCTGCACCAGCGTGCTGTCTTTATTCCTGTGTCGGTCACATTCCACTCGGCCACCGACACCTACGACGAGGCTGGGACACAAAAGATTTATCTCGGTGGAAGCAATGTATTAGTGCCGTGCGTGGCACAGGGGATAAATTTCGATTTTCAGAGATTACGTTTGTACAGCTGGGGAAATCGTAATACTATCGCCGGGTCGGCCCCGCCCTCTGGCGGTCGAGCGGGACGTCACGTGCGAGACGAGAGAGGAAGGTTGGTGGTGGTCGGCGAAAGACCGCGGACGTGAACTTGGTCCGCGCAGGAGCGGCGGTGCTCTGGGAGTTGCGACAGTTTTACGCACGGTGTAGTGGGTGTCGTGTTGAGCTTCCGCAAAACTAGAGGAGCTACGTGCACACGACTCCGAATTTTGACCTTAAGTGCGTGAGTTACATCCTAGATTGTGGACTGTACCTTCTTCATGATATTTTTATGTCAACCGTTCCCATCGGCACGGGACGCGGCGCTTCCTTCCAGCTTGGTCATGGTCAGTTGTTGTGTTAAGTTTTGTATATCAGACCATATGGGTACATCACGCTTGCTTCTTGAAGTACGAAAAGTTATTTATTTTGTTGTACTGCCTGGTGCTAATCACAGTGTGTTTCAAGTTACGTATAAAGTCCTAAAATTGCAAAGTGTGTGTAAAACGCGCTGATGTACGAATTGTTTGTATTACTCGGACGAGCGTTGCAGAGTTCATGAGTTGTTATTAAGAAGTTGTGGCCTATGTTGTGTTGCATTAAAAGATACTAAACCTCACATAAATTGTAAGAAGTGAGCAGAGTCTGAAGTTGTGGGCTTACCAGTTGCACTGAGGCCCATTCGTGCAACGTGTTTTAAGTTAAGTAAATTTTACATTTCTTTTGTAACCTGTCCGTGGCCTGTACAATTAACTTGGACCAAATTGTTTCAGTGTAATATCTGATCACCGCCATTCTGTTGAATAGCGCATGTTCTTCACAGGCGTTCTGCTTGTATTGCAGCTTTGAGGACATTAATTTATTCTGTATTTTTAGCGGCCCATTTAATTCGTTTGCCTGCTGTGTTAAAAAAGGTTTTTTACTATGGTGTGTATTGTAGTTGATATAAGGCAATTGCTCCTTGGGTAAAATTAATTGTTTTCAGGATTTGTATTTACTGTATTAACTGGCAAGTGTTCATTCTTAGATTTTGAGTACTTCGAATCGTTGTTTATTACTTTAAAGGTGTCAGTAAGGAATTTGATTATCTATACCAATTTCCTATGTTTGGGTCACAAGCAATGACGCGAATAAAAGAAAGATGAAGGCATATCAGTGACAGAATTTCCTCGTCAAAGAGCTGTCCTCAGTGAAAATAAAGATGATTTACAGAACGAGTCTAATGAATACAGAATATGTGTGAAGAGTAAAACGCGAAAAGACAAATGTAGTGAGAAATAGCTAGAAACTTAACAACGAATACATATTTAAGCAACTTTCATACAGTTAAAAATTAGGTGTTAAAATTGTAAGAGTCTGAATGAAAGTCCTTGATCCACTTAAGCTGTTTTTTTTTTTTTTTTTTTTTTTTCAGCTCAAGTGGATCAAGGACTTTCATTCAGACTCTTACAATTTAACACCTAAAATTTAACTGTGTGAAAGTTGCTTAAATATGTATAAATATTTTAGCTGTGGTTGCCCGTCATACAAAGTTCTTAACAACGAAGTCAGTTATCAAAATATAGATGGAGTAAAGGAATAGTGCTAAACTGAAAGCAATACAACCCAAGATGAACGAAACAAGATGGACATAAAATGTTGACTTGCAAAAGCAAGAAGTGTGGTGTCGTACTTAGAGAAGTTACCAGTACTGATTCCATCACAGTTGCGGCTGCGGAAACATCGTTACATAGGTAACAACAATGCTGGGATTCTTCTCTATTTTGCACTCAGTAATAACATTTAACGTACATGGAAGCTTCTCATTCCTCTCTTTACACACCGTATGGAATCTTCTGTTCGTCTTGTTTTGAACGTACAAAGGGCGAAATTTCTTCAACATCAGAATATGAGGGTGTTGAAAAGTTCTCGGAACGAAATAAACAAAACATTTGTTTATTTTTCAATGTAGTATTCTTGTAGATTAATGCACTTGAACCAACGATGTTCCAGTGCATTGATATCTTGAAAAGTAGATGCTTCTAGGCCTAGAAAATAGTTGTCAACTACGGATATCAGTTCTTTGTTAAATGTGAATATCCGTCCACCAAGAAACATTTTCAGTTTTCGGAACAGATGAAAGTCTGACAGACCTATATCTGAAGAATAAGGCGGCCATGGCATTAGCATACGTGTGCGGGCGCGCATTGTCTTGATGAAAGAATGAAAGATGACTTTCTTCCCTGGTAAACCTGGCCTTTTTTCGAGTATCTTTTGTTGCAATTTGTCCAGTAACTGTTTGCCCAGTGGGGAGATAATCAACAAATAGAATCCACATCCCAAAACAATGATTCCGTGACTTTTCCATCCGAAATAATTGTCCTTGCTTCCTTTGGTGGTAGAGTATCAGCATGTTTCCACCGCTTTCACTGTTGGTTTTTTGGTTGGTTATTTGGGATAGGATGACCAAACTGCTAAGATTATCGGTCCCCCGGTGGGGAGGGGGAGGAGTGAGGATAGGAAACGAGGGGAAGAGAAAGGAAATGCAGTCCAGGGAGGAAAGAAGGAACAAAGAATGCATCAGGTCTGGGCCCCGTACTCGCCACGTACGTACTCACGAAAGAACCGTGAGCCCCCTTGGGGAGTTGGTTTGTCTTTGGGGTATAGAAGTGCACCCAAGTTTCATCTGTGCTCAGGAACAGACGCAAAAAATTTTATTCGTTTCTCCTAAAACGGGTCAAACATTGTTCCGATGCGTCCATTGTCATGCGTTTTTGTTCCAGCGACAAGAGTCGCGGCACCCATCTTGCAGATATTTTTATCATTTATAATTCTTCAGTTAAAATGTGATATACCTGTTACAGCGCAAAACTGTGCAGAGAACTTGTTATAATCTAACATTCCTCAAGCAATCGCCAGCCATGCTAGGCGGAAGCATGTTATCGGCTCTATCGTAAATGCAACGCCCAGTTTTTCGTGACGACAGCAGACGCTGCGTCGGCGAATTGAAAGCCTACAGTCACCAGACTGGTGACGGCGACGGGCTACCAGGAGAGCCGGAGGGTGTATTCGTCAGCTTGTAAGCATTCCATAACTACACTAACTCAGTCACAAGAGTGAATAAGACCGAGGATACGTCAGCGGTTATAGGGCTCATTGAGTGAACGCTGCCCCACAAGTACTACACATTCGGTCATCACGAACTTTCCCATACATCATAGCTTCAGCCGATTTCTGTATATATACTCCCGCTTTTAAAGGTGTAGTCTTTTGGTCTTTGGAATCGATGATGCTCAGTAAGGTAGTCGTCGATTTAATGATCTAATCTATGTATTCAGCTTATGAGTCAGATAAAGCAGTATAGAATAGCAGCCACTAGTGGAAACTAGGAAATTGAATCCGGAGAAAACTACTAGTCTTCGAACTGACCATCATATGGAGAGATGGTGAACCACTGTCTACCGTCTTCACAACGCTGAATATGGTTGCTGCTTGAGACCAGCTGAGTCTTCATTGGTTGGTTTCCTAAAGGTCAGTGAACCTGCCGACGAGCTAGCACGCTGGTGCTAACCCTGCCAGCGGTATGAAGAGTCATCTGACACCATGGAATCCGACTCCACTGGTTCCAAGCCTGGACCCACAAGCAGCTGCACAGACCAGAGGAGAGATACAGAACGTCTTTGTTTCAATACCCAGACGTGGCGCGGGCATCTCTGTCCGAACGATACAAAAGCCGGCCCGCAGAAGACGCAGCTAGACGGCGAGCTAACGCGGTCGAAGACGACGTCACCTGCTGATCTAGCTCCTGCCGAGGTAGCGCCTACACCACGAAAACTTGTATTCATCTGAGGAAACTTGTAAATTCTAATACTCATCCTGACATAAAGATAGGAACCTACCGCTCGGCCCCAGCATACCCTTTCAAATGACACGTAAAAAAGCGTGAGCAGTTTCACACACTTTCAATCGACGATCCTCCATGACCATTTTGTGCACTTTTGGAATGGTCATTGGAGTAGTGATCCAACCTGTCCGACCACTGCGTGGATCATCATCTAAGCTCTCCTGGTCAAATTTAAATTCCTTTGTTCACTTGGCAATAGTTGAATATGAAGGAGCAGTGGACCCCACCGTATTCTGGAAATCGGAATGATGTCCATTGCTTTCATACCTTTCTGTACGAAGTACTAAATCACTGCTCCAGTGTCGATTTTTTCCATTTTCGGAAATCACCGCCACAGCTCTTTTCCAGCAGCACTGACGTGGCACGTGTTTGCGGGGATCAGTCCAACGGATACCACGTGAAAAACTCGTTGAGCTTGCGCTGACCTTTGTGGTGATTCCCAGAACTTTTCAAACCACTCTCGTAAAATTGTAGTTTGCGTGAATTACAAACAAATAAACCCTCATCTTAATATGGCTTCAGGACGAGACCTAAATGCCGGCCTGATTGTATGGAAATACGTGTAAGTGTGTGTGTGGGAGGGTGGGGGGGAGAGGGGGGAGGGAAGGTGGTTATAAATCATAGGTGTAGGCCAAGCGACGATGATGCCTACCGTCGTTCTATAAACACTTCAGTCGCCAGCAACCCCCCTACCCCCTAAACTTTGTTTACAACATAAATCAATCAAATGTGAACGCCGCAAACTCCACAAAATACCTAGGAATCACTATTACTTCAGACTTAAACTGGAAAGAACACGTAGATAATATCGTGGGAAAGGCGAACCAGAGACTGCGTTTTATTGGCAGAATCCTTAAAAGATGCAACAGAACTACTAAAGAAACTGCATACACTGCGCTTGTCCGTCCATTTTTGGAGTATTGCAGCCCAGGGTGGGATCCTTATCAGGTGGGTTTGACGGAGGACATCGAAAGAGTCCAAAGAAGGGCAGCTCGTTTCGTATTGTCACGATACAGGGGAGACAGCGTTACGGAAATGATACAGGATCTGGGATGGGAATCATTACAACAACGGCGCTTATCGCTGAGGCGTGGGTTACTTGCGAAACTCCAATCGCCAACATTCTCCTCCGAATGCGAAAATATATTGTTGACTCCCACTTACATAGGTAGAAATGATCATCAGAATAAAATAAGAGAAATCAGAGCTCGAACAGAGAGATTCAGGTGTTCTTTCTTCCCGCGCGCTATTCGAGAATGGAATGGGAGATAAATAGTATAATTGTGGTTCGATGAACCCTCTGCCAGGCACTTGGATGTGATTTGCAGAGTGTCCCATGTAGATGTAGACATCACAGTGACCACGCTTGCTACTTCCTTCACCAGATCCTTGCTGACGCATTTCACGCCCACATTCCCACCAAAGCCATTCAACCACACCGCCTAACAGTTCCTCCACAAGCCGCCTCCTCCATGAACCCCGTGAAGTTTCTCCAAACCGAACGAGAGGATCATTTCCCGTCACCGGCATATTATATATATATATATATATATATATATATGACCTCTGTCACAGTCGTCACTTCTGATCCTGCAGCTTTTATTTTTTTCATATTCACAGAATATATGAGATCCCTTTCCTGAGAACACCAGTAAGGCAGAACACTTCGCCACTTACTCATCGATTACTCCTACCCCGGCGTCCATGAGCGCACCGACACATCTGCGTCTCCACTCGCCCCCGGCTTTCAGTATTTGGAAACCCCCTCCTTCCCCCCGACCACATCCATCACTGCCCTGGACATAGAAACACTTCACAACAGTCGTTCACGGTCGCGTAACCTATAGGCACCTCCGTGGCGAACCTCCCTCGATCCATGTCGTCCTCGCTGCCTTATGCAATGTTATGCTTTACACCGGCTTATTCCCCGATCTGTGGAAGTCATCTCGAATACTTATGTTCCCTAAAGCAGGCAAGTCTCCCTCCTACGCATCTTACAGCCCCCTCAGCCTCACCTGAGTGTTCAGTGAGGTCCTGTCAGTAACACCAGCTCCTTCCTTCCTCCTCTGCCAGTGGCCAACTCCTCCGCCTTATCCACCACCTCTCCGTGCCGTCGCGCTGCCATATTTGTGTCCCACGACATCCAGAAGGCCTACGACCGAGTTTGGCATTCTGGTCTCCCTTTCAAACTGCAGACCTACGTTTTTCCAATTAATTTTGTGCGCTCCATTGTTTCCTTTCTCTTCCACCGCCCGTCCTATGTCACTGTTAACAATTCCAACTCCCGTTTGTTTTACCCCTCCGCCAGCCTGCCAAATAATAATAATAATAATAATAATAATAATAAAACCACTGACGTGTTTTACGGCCCACTTTAGATTCGTAGTTTTATAAGTTTTTGCATACATTTTGGACCAAAATAATAATCTAAATAATAGTAAATTAATTATTAATAAGCGTCTGAAACGAATTTAGGAAAAAAAGATTTAGGCAGTGGCGTGTTTCGCGTCACAGTCCAGTACCTTGCCCATTAAGCTACGGCTATAAATCAGTACAGGAGTTCTTTAATCTCATACTATTTATGGCCGTTGTTAACTGATATTAATATGGCATTTGTAGACATTAGATTATTATTTATCGTACGAAGAACGATTTGTTTTTGTTAATTCCTCAGTGTGCCGTAGCTTTGAAATGACAACTTGTAAGTTACAATAAGGAAATACGCGTGGAATGTCACGTGACATCTTCGAACGGCTGGTTTTCGTTAATTCAATGGAGGGTATCAAATCTCCGTTATTTTTGCAAATATGTCTCAAACGATACGAGATATGAAAAAAACACAAGGGAGATAAGTTGTAGAGAATTTTCTCCTCTACCAATTAGGGTATTCAATTTTCGTGTCAGATGAACGGTTAGTTTGCAATTACAATTATATAACAAACGGCATTTTTTTGTTTTACTACCGTATTTTTTGTCCGAAAAATTTGAAAAAGGGAGGTTCTGGTCTCTGACGGCCTAGAATCACGTCTGTAAAATTTGGTGTTGATCGGTTGAACGGTTCGTCTTAAAAACAGGGAACACCTTACGGACTGACAGACAGACGGACGGACGAACAGACAGACATACTTCCCAAAATCGCCGTTATTTTTGCAAATATCTTTGAAACGCTACGAGATATAAAAAAAAAAACATAAGAGAGCAAAGTTGTAGAGAATTTTCTCCTCTACACATTCGGTTATTCAATTTTCGTGTCAGATGAATAGTTAAGCCGTTAGTTTCATTTAAATTTCGAGCTGTCAAAAGACGATCGCAAAGGCTACCGTAACCTAAAGTGGGCCAAAAACGAGGGTCGAGTACAGAAAGCAGTATTGAATGGATATGTATTCAGAGGTGACGAGCGTTGCAGAGGCTCTTCAAGGCAGCCTCGGTACTGAAGCCGACATTCCGGCAGCACAGTGACTGCAGAGCCCGCTACATTAGCTAGTTGCATGGCGCCTCGCCGGTGGTCCTTCGCGCGTCACGGCCGGTGAGTGTCGGCGCTTTGATGTGCCACGCCCTGGCCGTTGCCACGCCACTCACGCAGCCGTCCTGCGAGGGGAAAAACGCGCGCCCGAGCCATCCACCAGGCCTCCGCCTTCCACGTTCCAACCTCCAGCGCTTCCGGCGACAGTCGACACACGTCTGGCGGCGCCGCAAAACACGGCCGGCAGGCAGTTTGTAACTCTCGCCGGCCTCTGCCGTCCCTGCGCCGCCACACTCGGTGGTACGCGTCGAACAAGTGATCTCGCCCAGGTGGCTTCTTAAGTGATCCGACGAGTGCCTCAGACCACGCCGTTGTCTGGTCGGCCGGAGCCAAATGTAGGAAAGTACCTCATTAGCTCTGTGGAATATCGATATTCCAGAACGCATGGCTGGCTATCGAAAACAGGAAAGAGGCAGAAACGGGTGGAGAAGAGGTGGAGAAATGCTGGCAGGTGGGGGGAGGGGGGGAGAAGAGAGCTTAACGCTTCCCAAGGCGGCATGTATCAGGGATAGAAGTTCAAATGTCTGTAAATCTATCGGACCAAACTGCGTGGTCATCAGTCCTTAGCTTACACACTACTTAAACCTATGTAAACTAACCTAAGGACAACAAAACACCCATGAACCAGGGAGGACTCGAACCTCCACGGCAAGCAACCGCGCGCTCCGCAGCGAGGCGCTTTAGACCGCTCGGCTACTCCACCGCGGCAGGGGCAGAAGAATTTTAATATCTCTCCAACAGGATGGATTAAGAAGACAATGATTTTTTTTGCTGGAATGAATAAGTATCAGTATAAAACTTCCTGGCAGATTAAAATTGTGTGCCGGAACTGGGACTCGAATCTGGGACCTTTGCCTTTCGCAGGCAAGCACTCTATCGACTAAACTATCCCGACACGACTCACAATGCCGGCTCACAACTTTACTTCCGCCAGTACCTAGTCTCCTACTTTTCAAACTTCACAGAATCTCTCCTGCGGACCTTTCTTCCAGGAGTGCTAGTCTTACGAGGTTCGCAGGAGCGCTGTGAAGTTTGGAAAATAGGAGGCGAGGTACTGGCGGAAGTAAAGATGTGAGGCTTTCAGGAGTGCTAGTCTTACAAGGTTCGCAGGAGAGCTTCTGTGAAGTTTGGAAAATAGGAGACGAGGTACTGGCGGAAGTAAAGTTGTAAGGCTTTCAGGAGTGCTAGTCTTACGAAGTTCGCAGGAAAGTAGGAGGCGAGGTACTGGAGGAAGTAAAGTTGTGAGGCGGCATTGTGAGTCGTGTCGGGAGACCTCAGTCGGTAGAGCGCTTGCCCGCGAAAGGCAAATGTCCCAGTTTCGAGTCCCGGTTCCGGCACACAATTTTAATCTGCGAGGAAGTTTCATATCAGCGCACACTCCGCTGCAGAGTGAAAGTTTCATTCAAGTGTCAGTATAATTTAACAAGTTTTCGTAAAATCAAGTGTCTACTGGAAATGATCTATCTTAAGACCTATTGTGAAACAATTGACTCCCCCTGAGACTGTTTATGTGGGTGCGTCTTTCAAAATAACAAATGTTACTAGTTACATAGTTTTCAATTTGGTTTCTAACATACGCCTACGCAACACTTGCAAAACTCTACGTGAGCCGTAAATCCCGTACACGAGCAAAAAATTTTCTAATGATGAAATAGAAATAATTAACACTTCCTATACCTATAATTGTAGCATCGCCGAGAAAAACTAATAACAGGGGAACATAGTTATAGGTTTTTTATAATTCTTTGTGTTTATGGTACGTGAAATTCGGAACTCATGCAGCATTCAGCCAAAGCCGTTCGGTACAACTCTAAAAAATTATAGAGAAAAAAGACTTCCAATATTATAATGGCCTTTAATTGCATACAAAATCGGAAAATAGAGATCGTAGAGTTCACAGCTGCAAGCCCGTCATTCCTTTATTTCTTTTCCTTTTCTATTGTTGGAATACCTACTCGATCTAAATGTAGCATTTATGAAACGTATGGTTATTAAGGCGGGAGTAAAGAAGTGAAGTGACAGTTGTTTATGCCGCGGCGCGCGATGGAAAGGCCGAGCGCATTGAAGGGCTATGCTCCAATGTGCGAGGCTCTTCTCCGTCGGAGGTTCGAATCCCCCCCTCAGATGTTTGTGCTGTTTTCATTATAAGTAAGTTCGTAAGCAGTTTTTAAGTTTAGGAACTGATGACCCCGCAGTTAAGTCCAATAAGCTTAACAAACATTTGAACATTTAGAACCGAATAGTTAGGAAACATGAGTCCACAAAATGGAGTTAAATCTGTTCCCATTTTTCATGATCGATAGCAAACAGACGCCAATCGCTCGAAAACGTGCAAAGCGACTCGAAGTTAGAGTTTTGGCAAATGCTCGATAACGGTTATGAGGATTTCCTTAAATCCTGTCGAACGAAAGCAAACATATTCTTCGGAACTATGTTTCTGGTTAATTTAGTTTTGATTGTCTGCTTCAGCTTCATTTCGCATCATCAGCTAAGGAAGTGCACTGACAGTATTAACTGTCGACCGCTACCTTGGACAGAAGGTGGAGAAAGCTCTTGTGTGTTAACATGTATTTCCAAAATACAATTTAAATTGCTCTTTTTTCTTCTCTCGTACCTCTATAGTTATTATTGTTGCTTTATCTGTATCTTGTTTTAACTTTTCCTTCATTCCAGTTTATGAGTGTCCAAAGGACGATGAAATGAAAATTGTAATTTTCACTCGGTACAGTCAAATCCCTGGACTCGACCCTGATAAGTGATCAACATATACTTAACGGACTACGTATCAAAATTTCAATATTACTGCGGTTCGTTGCATAAATAATCACTGTGTAATGTGATATTCATGTCGATACAGTAATGGTAGTTGCAATGAGATAATTTGTTTTCACTGTGATCAGTAGCTCTAGGCCATTATCATGTAGGAATAATACTCATAAAACAAGTTACCCAGAAATTTGTCGAGGAAATTTTGAATACCGCTTGCCGCAGAAGAATTTGTTAATATTCAAGAATATGACAGAAACGTTTATTTGAACCAAAACATTACACCTTATTTAGAATTGTTTCCATCTAGCTCAGAACGAATACCAGAACAGATTTTAGTTTCAAAATTAGTTTGTTCAACACCTTGCTTATTATATTTGGCCAAGAGGACTTCATTGTACTTCCTGCACGACTTAGCCCCCCACCTCCATTCATATTTTGTCCAATGTGTGCCGGAAATCAGAACAGCATATACCGTAATACACTTCAGAGGAAAGGACGTCATGAACGTCTGAAGAGTCTCGTATGAATGTGGCAAGTTCTTTAGTACGTTCTGAAGAAATATTATTTGTCACATGGGTTCAGTATGTGAGTATGGGACCAATGGGCCGGCCGCGGTGGCCGAGGAGACTAAGGCGCTCCAGTCACGGTCTGCACGGCCACTACGGTTGGGGGTTCGAATCCCCCCTCGGGCATGGATATTTGTGCCGTCGTAGTTCGTAAGTAGTTCATAAGTATTTTTTAAGTTTAGGGACTGATGACCCCGTAGTTAAGTCCCATAGACTATACAAACATTTGAATTTTTGGGACCAATGGCCCATATCACTCGTTCCAGGCGTAATACCATCAATGCATATAAGTCATTGAGGGCTTCCTGTGGTAGTGTCTGCGCAGGATAAGGTGGATGGTGCGCAGAGATTAGTTTTCGTACGAAGCACCGGACGAATTCATTCCTTAGTTTGGAAGGAAGGCCACGTCAGACCACTTCCGTCAGCCGGCCTGTGAGCTGAGCACTTGTATCACAACAATTCACTCGTCGTTGCCCCATATCACACAAAATTTCGATTGGGGAAAAGTCTGGAGATATGGCTGGCCCGAGGAAAAGCGTGATATCCTGTGACGCCAATAGTAACGTGTAGCAACATGTGGTCATGCAGTCTCTTGCAGAATAGTAGCGTTCTGGTGTGTCGTGCAAGAAGGGTATGACTATGGGGTGCAAGGGTGTGGGGTATCAGTGATTGAATTCTGTCGAACTGTTCACAGTGCTGTGGGCGCGCCCGAACTATGCGGTGTGCTTAAGCTCAATATCAGCGCACTCAATCCACCATAAACGGAGACATACTACCACCCCTGGTAGTGTATGATGTGTTTCACTGATCCACAGTTGCGCCAGAGCTGAGAAGGAGGCATATCTCACCTGCCTCGGATGTGTCGATCTTCTCAGTTATAGTTTGTGTGGTGTGACCTGACCTATTTCTTCCTACGGCGTTCCGTGAACTATTTCTGTACACATCCTTTGCAAATCCGAAACAGTCCAACAATAGCAGAAATTTCCCAAATGGACGTATCATATTCTCTCGGGCCAATAATGCCTTGAACTCACTGACTTGACGGTACGGTTTGCACATATTTCTGCGAGACGTCCTGCTTATCTGGTTAAGTCACACTGATTCATTACCACGCGCACACTTCACCGGTAGGTGGTGTTGCGCCACGATATCGATGTCAGCCTTGTCGACGTGGTTCAACTTATTTAATTATTTATTTATCGTATGGCATATGACAGCAGCATATGTACAAATATAATTAATCAAAGAACAAGAATATATATACAAATATCAGTAAAAGATTGTACAAGAGCTCATTTTCGGTACATGTGAGTGATCAATGATATATTATGACAGAACACTTGGAATAACGACATGCGTCATGTGAGACAAGCTTTTGGCTACACATCAATGTCCAGATCTTGAATCAACTTCATAGCTTGACGTGTGGCTTCTGTAAAGTCCTCAGCAGAGCCACTATATTTTCTTTTTGGGCACACTCTTATGATGTGGTCCAGCGTCTGCTCAGGTGCTCCACAATCACAACTTGGGCTGTCTGTGAGTCCCCACTTATAAAACATGGCCTTACATCTAGTATGGCCACTTCTGATGCAATTGAGCGTAGTCCAGTCCTTTCTTGCGAAGCTGAATCCTTTTAGTTCTTTTGAAGGATCACTTATGAGGTGATGATTACAGACTGAATTCTCCCACTCCTTTTTCCAGTTATCTTTTAGGTTGAAGGTTACATCTCCTCTTATATAGCAGTTACTCCATATCGGATTTCGTGATTTCAAACGGAAATTCAGCAAATGTTTTATTATATCCTGCATAGGTAAACATTTTCCATCATTTATTCTTACTATTTTTCCCATTCTTTAAAAGATGCTTTCTGTCTTCTTAATTTTGGTGTAGCTATATTAGCGATGACGGAGTGCCACGTTGTTGGAGTAGACTTTACTGTGCCGGTGATTATCCGCATGGTATGGTTCAAATATTAATAATTTGTGCAGAGCATGGTAACGAATGTGTCCTGTGAATATGAACATCCTATCACCGGTTTTTCGTAATTTTTTGGTTTTTGTGAACAAGATTTTAATTGTACACTAAATAACGAATTTCAGTGGATGCTTTGGTGCAAAGTTTATGGCTTACAAAATGAAATTATCGATACCAAGTGCTATCAAATAATTTATAATACGTCTTTGGTTTCATTGGATCATAGGGTAAAGAAGTTGACCAACAAGACATGGAACGGTAAGAGAGAGGGGGCAGAGGGTTTGAAAATTAATATAATAAACAAAAATAGCCGTTCGCAGTAGTAGACGCCATGTCCAGTTACAATGAAAGTTTGCATGTGGGCTGATATCACAATCAAAAGTGAGGTATTAGGATACTTAGTGAATCAGGAGGAGCGAGATTATGAACACGTTACTGATGAATGACTTAACGTATGTATTCGGTTATAGTATCCCACCGCCTATAATAACCCACCCTCTTCCTTAATGTTTTAGGACAAAACAGGAAATTTAAAAAATCAAAAAAATTCGTGTGATATTTCGCAGCAACAATTTACGAATGGATGATACGTTCTTGGAATCCGATCAATCCTGAGATAGTAGGAAAGAGTTTCAAGAAGACTAGCATTTTATGTGCCGTCAATGGATGAAAAGTGATCTTCTCTAGAAACAGAGTCTAGAAAACGACCCAGATCTATTTCGTACTGATGACGGGAACAGCGGAGAAGAGAGTGAAGATGAGATGTCAGTCCAAAACATGGTAGGGTTACTTGTTTACAAATTCTTTGGTGAAACAAAAATACGCCGTACATCAGTATTAAAACCAACCGGTACGTAATTTCTGTATTTAAGTGGCTTCTGCTGGCCACTAACTACCATGTAATAAAATAATGCGTGTATAATCGTACCACTGAATTTACTAAGTTTGTGCCTATAGTACCCTTCCCAATTTTGGGAATAAAAATATTGGAAACAGACGGGTACTATAGCTGAGTTACTATGATATTTACTAGATGCCGCCAAGGACCTCGTGGAAAACAAGGAAAAAAATCGCACTGACGTGTTTTACGGCCCACTTTAGATTTGTAGTTTTATAAGTTTTTGCAAACATTTTGGACCAAAATAATAATAAATTAATTAATAAGAGTGTCTGAAACCCTTATAGGGAAAAAACGTATATAGTGGCGGGTTTCGAAACACCGACCTTTCGCGTCACAGTTTAGCACCTTGCCCACTACGCTACGGCTATAAATCAAAACAAGAGTTCTTTAATCTCATATTATTGATGGCCGTTATTAACTGATGTTAATATGGCATTTGTAGACATTAGATTATCATTTATCGTACGAAGAACGAAGTGTGTTTGTTAATTCCTCAGTGTGCCGTTGCTTTGAAATGACAACGTGTAAGTTACAATAAGAAAATAATCAAATACGCGAGGATTGTCACGTGACATCTCCGAACGGCTGGTTTTCGTTAATTCAATGGAGGGTGACAAATCTCCGTTATTTTTGCAAATACGTCTCAAACGATACGAGGTATGAAAAAAACATAAAGGAGATAAGTAGTAGAGCATTTTCTCCTCTACCAATTAGGTTATTCAATTTTCGTGTCAGATGAACGGTTCGTTTGCAATTACAATTATATTACAAACGGCTTGTTTTTGTTTTACTACCGTATTTTTTGTCCGAAAAATTTTAAAAAGGGAGGTTCTGGTCTCTGGCGGCCTACAATCATGTCTATAAAATTTGGTGCTGATCGGTTCAACAGTTCGTCTTAAAAACAGGGAACACGTTACGGACAGACGGACAGACAGGCAGACAGACAGACATACATCCCAAAATCGCCGTTATTTTTGCAAATATCTTTGAAACGCTACGAGATATGAAAAAACATAACCGACCAAAGTTGTAGAAAATTTTCTCCTTTACAGATTCGGTTATTCAATTTTCGTGTCAGATGAATAGTTAAGCCGTTATTTTCATTTAAATTTCGAGCCTATCAGATGAAAAGTTAAGCCGTTATTTTCATTTAAATTTCGAGCAGACAATCGCAAATGCCCACTTTTAGTGTTACTACCGTAACCTAAAGTGGGGCAAAAGAAGGAGAAGAGAGTGAAGACAAATTAGGTGCTCACCGCGATGGCACTCATTCCCTTCGAACTTTTTCGGGAAAGAGCTTCTTTCCGCTGGCCGGTACCATGAAGTGCGTACCATGTACCTCCCATTACAGCTGACCATCCCGAAAGGCGGCGCGCGGAGTTTTATCGGCGCACTTAGCCAGGAACGCCGTGGGCTGGGGCAGCCTGACCCACAACTCTGGACACCAGCGGCGTCGCCGCGGGCGAGAATTATGCTAATGGCAAACTGCGGTAGCGGCGCAGCGGGCCGCGTTCTGCACAGCCAGTGTGTCTGCATGTATGTGCGTGTGTGTTGGAGGGAGGAGGGGGTGGGAATAGGCGAAGGAACTGGGCGGGTGGTGTGATGGAGAGCAGGAGGTGACACAGCGGTGATTGGTTGAAGAAGGTGGAGAGGGTGGTGAAGAAGTGGATCGACGATGGCCGAGATCTGGCTGTGTAAGCAAGGTTGGTAGTTAGGACCCAGAGAGGAGTCTAGAGGGAAAGTAGCAATAGCGAATCTAACACAGTAAGGTCACCGAAAGCGGAATAAACTGTATAAATTTTACGAGGTACGTCCAGAAAGTAAGTTCCGTTTCGTTATATAAAACAAACATGTACATATTCAGAAAAAAAATATTTATTGTAAAAAAAATCTACAACTATTAAACTACTTTTCTACATAGCTGCCGAATATTTGTAGGCACTTGTCATAGCGTAGCACAAGTTTCTGTATGCCTTCTTCATAGAAGGTTGCCGCCTGTGTATTCAGCTATGTGGTAGCATATTCTTTCAGCTCGTCATCATCGTTGAAATGTTGACCACAAAGGACAGATTTTTAGGTGTAAGAAGAGGTTAAAGTGGCTAGGAGAGAGGCCCGGGCTCTACGGATAATGATCAAACACGTCCCTGTGAAATTCCCGTAAGACTTGTTTGGTCACATTCGCCACATGAGGTCGGGCACTGTCGTGGAAACAAACACCACCTTTTGATGTAAATCCTCTTCTTACACCTTTAAATTGTCCTGTCAACACTTCAACGATGACGAGCTGAAAGAACATGCTACCACATGGCTGAATACACAGGCAGCAACCTTCCATGAACAAGACATACATAAACTTGTGCCACGCTATGACAAGTGCCTACAAAATTTCGGCAGCTATGTAGAAAAGTAGTTTAACAGTTGTAGATTTTTGCACAGTAAATATTTTTTCTGTATCTGTACACGTTTGTTTTATATAACCAAACGGAACTTACTTCCTGGACGTACCTCGTATTAAGGAAAGAGGGGAATTTTACAATGTCTCCAAGACAGAAATTCTAAATTCATCGTCAGGACACGAACAATGAGGAAAGTATACCAACTGAGCGTCTCACCGCATTTGAGTGAGCGCGTAGTCAGGCACCGCCGGAACAAGGACTTCCCCCAGTATTAAGACCCCTACACACGCTCCGATTTATCGTACGACCAACAAGCTGTCCAACGAACCAACCAAATGGTAGCAGCCTACACACGTTCCGACCAACTGCACGCATAGTCGCCCTGTTCTGGTGTCTGTTTGTCGAACTGTATTTGTTTTTGCGTGTTCGCCTGCGCAGACGACCTCAGGCATAGAAGTTGCTCTGGAAGTGCTACACACGGTACAGTTTATCGGGTGAAGTGGTGGAGGAATCAGAGATGGGGTGGTCAGGCACAACCAACCGACCGACAAGGAAAGTTGGTCGGATAGCGCCTAAAACCGCCCAATTTATCGGGTTACCAACGATTTGGTTCAATAAATCGCATGGTGTGTAGGGCCCTTTATCGGGATAGAATAAGCGCGTAGTGTGAGGTTGTAGTTGTAATGGTCTGTTTGTCTCGGTCATCGGATATCAGATGGCGCCCAGCAGTTCTGTCTCTGCTGCCTCTCTTTTGACTACGCAAGTAGTGTCCGCGCCGAGTTTCAGGCTGCAGTATAGCCGTCGTCATCGAAGAATACAGACTCATGCTGAACATCTTTAGCCAACTGAGTATGGTAGCACTGAGGGCCAACACTCAGCAAGCCACATTAACAGGGTGTGGTGGAGGTACTTTCTATTACACTCTCAGTTCCTTATTCTCCTTTTCCAGTCGCGTATGATTTGCGGGAAAGAAGACTGTTGAGTCTAATCTAATTTTCACCTCAATTCACGTAGGAAAATCACTACACAATTCTTCCAGAAATGTAGCCTCCAGGAACTTAGAGAGAAGCCAATGACGCGCTGCGGAGCGCCTCTCTAGCAGAATCCCCACTGGCGATTGCCACTCATCTTGGTAACGGTTTTGTGGTTACTAAATTATCCTGTAACGAAGCGTGTTGCTCTCCTTTCTGGTGCGGATCCCATAGCTATGAGCAGTATTCGGATCAGTTTACCGGTGGTGAGTCGCTGCTTTTAACAATAATCTGTGAAACATTTCCACACCTGTAAATATGACTGCTGATTTTTACATGCTACAGGCGGACGCAAGAACGACGGAAAATAATAAATAAATAAACAGTAGCTGTGATAGTCGAACGATTTTGATCCTATCAATTTTTTTTTTTTTTTTTTTTTTTTTTTTTTTTTTTTTTTTTTTTTTGAGCTCCTTTGCGTTGAGAACGTTACTAAATGAATGCTTGGACACAATACAGTAAATCAAACGAATTATTCATACCAAACAAATCCTGTGCTACAGTCCGTTAAGCACAAATCATATTTTCGGTGGCCGCGATGATTACCGCTCCAGTACTATTAAACCACAATGGGGTCCTTGTTTCTTTTAACATGTTCGTGCTTCGCCTCCCACTCACTTGAAGTTCTACAAGCCAATCATCTTGGTTTCTTATTGAGTGACTTACCAGATTTCGTAACTATTTTGGTTTCGTTCAAATCAGAAGATGTTTACAGAACACTCTCTTTCTAATTACGATTTTGTGCGTGTATTGCTCTCAGAATTGCACTGTAATGTGTTACTCGTGCTCTGTTTTATTTTTTGCTCGAAATAGTAATATTGGGTGGATTGAAAATTACTATATTTGCTTCCATTTCACGTAAAACAGAAGCTACTTTCGTCACAATTTCTCCCACTTAACTGGAACTGTACGTTAGCAGCTGTTGACAGAATTCAAATGTTCAAATGTTTGTATAGTTTATGGGACTTAACTACGGGGTCATCAGTCCCTGAACTTACAAACTACTTATGAAATACTTACGAACTAGGACGGCATAAATATCCATGCCCGAGGGGGGATTCGAACCCCCGACCATAGTGGCCGTGCAGACCGTGACTGGAGCGCCTCAGTCTCCTCGGCCACCGCGGCCGGCTTGACAGAATTGTTATTCACATTTACAGTGCTGTAGCGATGTTTAGAGTGGAAGGATGATTTATACTAAAGTGTACTGTTTGTAGTACTCACCTGTTAATAATGAGTAAGTTATTATGAGACAAGATGTAATAGTGTAGAACAGCAATTCTATCAAAAGTTGTTAATATGTTGTTCTCCATTAAATACGAGAAAGTACGACGAGCGGTTGTAAACTAGAAGAAAGTAGAACTAGAGCAATATAATTACAACGGATTACAGTTGAGCTGCTTACACTGATTCGTATACAACAATATATGAACGACAGGCCTCAAATCTTTTTTGATGAAACCAGCTCATGTTTTTTATGAAAAAGAAATGGAATCACTTAATCCACACAATAGTATGTGTTCGTGCAAAAATAAGGTAAAAGATGGGCAATATATTCACAATGCAGTTAAAAGATTGCAATGCACACACTCTGCCGTAATATGTATCGCAGTGCTTCCATGTGAAGTCGTGCCATGTGATTTGAGGTTTTTAGCCTACATGTCCTAATAATAAAAGTCTTCAAATGTTTGTTAAGCTTATGGGACTTAACTAAGGGGTCATCAGTCCCTAAACTTACAAACTACTTATCAACTACCTTATACTAAGGAGGGCACAAATATCCATGCCCGAGTGGGGATTCGAACCCCCGACCGTAGTGGCCGTGCAGACCGTGACTGGAGCGCGTCAGTCTCCTCGGCCACCGCGGACGGCTCCTAATAATATCCACTTTATAATAGTCACACGGTCTAAATTGCAATATGGCGTTTAAAATAAATACCTTTGCAATAAAAATCACGATACGGTAATGTTCAGTTTTCAATTGAGATATCCTGAATATATACTTCTCAATACAATTAGGGGATCAGATGAGTTATCATACACTACATACATATTGTAACGTATTTTATTCACACACTGGTTACAATTATTGTAATTTGTGTTTCCTGCACCTAAGCAGCATTGTTACGAGTTTCACGTTCTCTCCAGATGAAGAACCAATAAATGTCCAGCTGAACACAAAATCTTGACTCGTCTGTAAACCTGGCACCAATCGTTACGACTCAAATCCTGATGTTCCTCTGCCCAGTTTCTGCGGGCTAAATGCTATCGTGGTTTTAGTGGGACACACACCGTAGAACTCCGTGCGTAGAGGCCACAATCCCGAAGACAATTAGCGTTGATACTGTGCGTCCTGTTGCTGCCTGGATAGTGCCTCTCAGCTGAGTTGGATTCATCCACCTGTCTCGACGGGCTGTTAACCGGAGATAACAGTCGTTTCTTGCTGATGTACCCGTGGACGACCTTGGCGTTGCCTTCTTTCAACGGTTCCTGTTGTCAGAAATCACGTTCACGTCCTGGAAATCACACTTTTGGACGCTCTAATAGCTGCAGCCGTCTCGCTCTTTGTCTGTCTTACTTCCAACATTCCTGTGGCTCTCCATGACAAAGCTTAGGGCATGTCACGTTGTTGCCGCATAGAAATAACTGCTCACTACACTATCTGAACCCAACTGTTTGGGTAATTCGTTTGGTACAGTAGACACAAGTTAACACCAACTCCCTTTAAAGCAACTTTCCGTCATTACCACTACTGTAATGTTGTTGTCTCCACTCCGTAGAACCGGCAGAAAGACGTCGAGTCATTTTAGTCCATTCTACCGATAACAATACTTAAGAACCCACATATCTCAACTGATCCCCTAATTGTTTGGCCAGTGGACTTTAACGTATAACTTTTTCGGACGTGATGTGGAGAATGGTATGGGCTCGGTTTATTGGCGTTTTATCGTCATGTTATTGTGCTACAAATCTGCATTCTGAGCGAAACGATTGTGAAGGAATCGCTGCATCGAGCAAACTAAGCATATTGACACCTTGTTGGACACTCGAGATGCTGTGTTTTAGTCGTTGAAAATTTTCAAGATGGTGTGACGAAAGCACCTACATCGATCTAAGTCTTAATTGTACATTATTAATGGCGTTTTAACATCGGAAAAGGCGCGTTTTAAAATCATAAATGTCTACAGCATTTATAAAACAATAGTTGGAAAAATATTTTAATTACTTTCGTAGCTACAATGATGATGGAATAAATATGTCATATCACTATTGGTCTTACATATTGTTGTTACAGTACGTTCATTATTTTATGCGTAGGGCTTCTGATGAGGAAATTGTAGTATTATTCAATGATTCCCCAGCTTTGAATCTTCGAGTGAAGATGGGAAACGAAGACAATAGATCTGCAACAATGCCAATGACTATAGAAATTCAGGACAACTTGCTCCCGCAACTCAATGAAATCATTGTGCAACAAATAAATGATACTTGTCGCGATGTTTGTCAAAAGGCAATGTCTACTTTCGTGAATATCACTACATGAAACGATTTAAATCATCATTATCATAACCATATCCCACGTCGTTCCATCTTATTCGCTGGGTCGGCGAATAAGGCTTCTCCACCAGTCCTTGAATTTCTCTTCTTCTTCTATGTACGCCAGAGTGTATCCCCTCTGCTCTATATCCGACTTCAGCATGTCTTTGTACCTCAGTCGTGGCCGTCCTCTAGGTCTTTTACCTCTTGAGGTTTAGCTCATACATTTTTCTTGGTAGTCTGTTTCCATCGATGCGACGCATATGCTCATACCCTCTCAGCCGCTGTGTGGTTATTCGGTATTGTAGTTTTATGATGGGTCTGGTTACGGATTTCCACGTTCCTAAATTTATCTCTAAGTGACTTGCCGATCATACTACGAACGAATGTTATTGCCGCTGCTTGGATTCTGTTCATTTCCTTTTTTCTCATGGTTCATGATTCGAAGCCATATGACAAAATACACATATAATATGTTTCATAGATGTATCTCTTGTATTTTCGTGGTATTTTTGTGTCCTGTATTAGACCTTTGACTATTCTGTAGAACTTTCTAGCTGTTTGAATTCTGCGTGTGAGTTCTTCATCTATAGAACCATTATTGGAGGTAACACTATGAAGGTACTTAAACTGATGAGTTGTCCGCAGTTGCTTACCTTCCAGTTCTGTGTGTCCCATAGGTTGTCCAGATCTTTTCATGACTCTCATTTCTCTTGGCTGAAGATGGGACCATTTTCTTTAGCAGCCTCTGCCCATGTATTTAGGTGTTTTTGGAGCTCTTCTCTAGAATCGCGCCACAGACGTATGTCGTCAGCGAACAAGATGAGTTTCAATGATTCACCTCCGATGCTTTGGTATATTTTACGTTGAATCTCGTTTATTACATTGACGAAGAGGAGACAGAGCCCCATCCTGCATTAGCCCAGATTTTATGGTGAAGGTTTCGCTCATTCCCACAGGCGTTTTCACTTTACTGTGAGTATCTTCATATAAGTTCTTTATCCTATAGAATATGCTATCACGTATTTCGGTTTTCTTCGGCATTTCCCACACCTTCTCCCCGTTCACAGTACCAAATACTTTCTTGATTTCCAGAAAGGGTATCCAAAGGTCTCTGTTGTGTTCGTAGTATTTTTCCATTATCTGGCAGAGGGAAAATATTAGGTCTGTTGTTGATCTCCCTATTCTGAATCCGTACTGTTCTTCGGAGAGATTTCCTTCGATAGAGGCTCTTATCTTAAGCTCATGAATTATTTCATAAGGTATACCCACATGAGATGTTAATGTGATACTCCTGTAGTTAGGGCATTTCTTTGTTTCCCCTTTCTTGAAACTGGAATATTATGCCTGTTTACCAATCAATAGGTATCTCCTCTTCTTTCCAAATAGTAGGAGAAAGTCTGTAGAGCCATTGCTTCCCAACGACCCCCATGGATTTGATCAGTTATTTCTTTAACATCAGCTCATTTTCTAACCTTGATATATTCCAGGCATATTCTACATCGTCCCATGTCAGGTCTGGCCCATTCCAAGGGTGAGTGTATGTGGCACAGAACTGTATTCTTGTGGGGGCTGGTTGCGGCATCCTACGCAACCACTAATCCGGCTCAAGGGAGATAGGGCCACCTTCCCTGTTCCTCCACTTGAATAATTTTCGCCTGGTGCTTCCACATTACGGGGGTGGGTATTCTACACTTCAGCAGGCCGGAGTGTAGGATGGCTAAGTTCAAACGGGGACCCAGTCCCGTGGGGTATAACACGGAACCCTTGTCCAGGGAGTGAATTACAGTGAAGGCGGAGGTGAAAATCACTGGTACAGCTGATCTGGTGGAGGAGGCATCATCTGACCCCCGAGAAATGACTTAGGGCCTGCTGCCTTTTAAGTTGATAGGGGACTATCAGAGGCTAAGGGAAACACCCCCAACAGAAAAATCTACGGAAGTGATAGGCCTAGCATGTCAGCTTCTGAATAAAGTGATATTGTTGATAAAACTCTTCTGGATATTGGACCGCATTATCAATATATCAAATATTTCACCGACGTTTCGGCCACTATTGCAAGCGGCCATCTACTGGGTGTTACATTTGATATATTGACGATGCGGTCCAATACCCAGAAGAGTTTTATCAACAATGACAACGGCCGCGGAAGCCTTCGTTTACATTTAACCAAAATGATATTGCTTTCAAACCTAAACGAGGCCTCGGATGGAAACGATTTAAATAATTTTAGCAATGATTATAATGTGTAAAAGATCGTCCTGACTTACACGATTATGTGGGCCCAAAATTTTTGTGAAAATGAGGAAAAAGAAATTTAGAAATAACATACCATTCTACGATTTTTTAAGTTACAAGAACCCAATGATTTTAAAATTTCCAATTTTGGTTTAATCAGATATCTGAAAGGGTTACTACAGGTTACATACACCCCAATGTCTGGGGAATGACGTGAGCAGTCGCACGTTCCGTAACGTGCTGCTGCAGACCACACGGCCATTTCCACGTGGGCTGTATATTGACGTTCTGTGCTGTAAACGCTACTAGCCGAACGTTAGCAGGGTTTATTTTCCACCGGTCCACCGTTTCAGTCGTAATTAAATAACCATTCAGGAGTACAAGTGGAAACGTAAACAACCGCCCCAGGCTCGCTTACCCAGGGAAGAGTGGCGGGAGGCGTGTGTCCGGCGACGGAGGCAAATGAGTTTTGATCCGGCGGACGGCAGGTGGCGGTAACTCAGGGACTAGCACCGCCGCGCCGGGGCGGGGCGGGGCGCTAATGGCGCCGACGTCGACGGCGCCGCGGTGTTTACGAGCTGCGGACGCGCGAGCCCGCGCCCGTCACCCGCGGTATTAGGCAGGGCTGGCGGCTGCTGTCGCTGCTAATTGGCCGGCGCACTTTACGGCCGACGGCCGCTCTGGCATTACCGCCCGCCGCTGCCCACAAATCTCCCATCACGCCCTGCCCAGTGCCCAGGTCACGCCATTCACCGCCTCCCTGCCCGCTCCTCAATGGTCGCCTAGCGGTGGGCTACGAAAGCACAGCCCTCTGCCCACACACGCACTACCTGCAGCAGTACGCCTATCCTAACCCTGCCTTCTCCGTCTACAGTCAAGAAGTGGACTTTCTCACACTATGGACTTGATATCAAATGTTCAAATGTTTGTAGAACTTATGGGACTTTACTACGGGGTCATCAGTCCCTAAGGTTACAAACTACTGCCGGCCGCGGTGGCCGAGGGGACTGTGGCGCTTCAGTCACGGTCTGCACGGCCACTACGGTCGGGGGTTCGAATCCCCCCTCGTGTATGGATATTTGTGCCGTCCTTAGAATAAGGTAGTTGATAAGTAGTTTGTAAGTTTAGGGACTGATGACCCCGTAGTTAAGTCCCATAAGCTTAACAATTGTTCAAATGTTTGTATAGCTTATGGACTTAGCTACGGGGTCATCAGTCCCTAAACTTACAGACTACTTACGAACTAGCTAATATTAAGGACGGCACAAGTATCCATGCCCGAAGGGGGAATTCGAACCCCCGATCGTAGTGACCGTGCAGACGGTGACTGCAGCGCCTCAGTCCCCTCGGCCACCGCGACCGGCCCATCAGTGTAGTTTCACGACAGACAGGCATAGATAACTTTATGAAGTTAGTATAAAATGAAGTGCAGTATTAAAATTCTACGTGTGTGTGTTAATATTTCAAAAATGTTCAAATGTTTGTTAAGCTTATGGGACTTAACTACGGGGTCATCAGTCCCTAAACGTACAAACTACTTATGAACTAGCTTCTACTAAGGACGGCACAAGTATCCATGCCCAAGGGGGGATTCGAACCCCCGACCGTAGTGGCCGTGCAGACCATGACTGGAGCGATGAGTCTCCTCGGCCACCGCGGCCGGCGAATTTGATATCGGAAGATTCATTAACCCTTCCATTCCCGAGTGTTGTTCCTGGACAACAACGTATTAAAAGTTGATTTATACCGTATTTTGTATATCAATCCTTAAAGTCGCATTTTCGTCGATGAACAAAATGCTTCTCCTACGACATTTTGCCGCAGCTTGGTACGGCGTGTAGCCACTTCTGAGGCATTAATCTGTCAATTTTGGAGGTTGTGTTGCGTTGCCGTGCCGGCCGCGGTGGCCGAGGGAACTGAGGCGCTCCAGTCACGGTCTGCGCGGCCAATACGGTCGGGGGTTCGAATCCCCTCTCGGGCATGGATATTTGTGTCGTCCTTAGTATTAGTTAGATGATAAGTAGTTTGTAAGTTTAGGGACTGATGACCCCGTAGTTAAGTTCCATAGACTCTACAAACATTTGAACATTTTTGCGTTGCCGTCTGCACGTAGCTGAGAGTGTGAGCATAAGTGTGGTTCCTTTTATTTTATTCCAGAAGTGAATTGTCTAGTCTTTCGTACTGTGGCGAAGATTATGCTAACTTTATTGATGTGGCAGTGTATAATAATAATTTCGTGTTGCTCATTGGCCTGGTGCAAGCCTTTCAATTGCACGCCACTTGGGCGACTTGCGTATCTTTAGCCTATCCCAGTTATCCAACCGGAAGAGGGGGACCTACAGCTTAACGTGGAACCCGAACCACGTGTCGTTTCTGGCGACTCCTCAGATCGTTGAGAGGTGAAGGATGGGTTAAAGTGCAGACTGAAAAAATCCGAGGTCCAACCGGTTTTCACACCCCTCTGCCCACATTGCAGACACACGCACTATCTGCAGCAGTACGCCAAACCTAACCCTGCCTTCTCCGTCTACAATCAAGAAGTGGACTTTCTCACACTACGGACTTGATGTCGGAAGATTCATTAACCCTTTCACTCCCGAGTGTTGTTCCTGGACAACAACGTATTAAAAGTTGATTTATACCGTATTTTGTGTATCAATCCTTAAAGTTGCATTTTCGTTGATGAACAACATGCTTCTCGTACGACATTTTGCCGCTTGGTACGGCGTGTAGCCACTTCTGAGGCATTAATCTGTCCATCTTGGAGGTTGTGTTGCGTTGTCGTCTGTAAAATCAAATCTTTGTATAACCTATGGGACTTAACTACGAGGTCCTCAGTCCCTAAACTTGCAAACTACTTATGAGCTAACTAATACTAAGGACGGTACAAATATCCATGCCCGAGGGAGGATTCGAACCCCCGACCGTAGTGGCCGTGCAGACCGTGAAAGGAGCACCTCAGTCCCCTCGGCCACCGCGGCCGGCTGCCGTCTGTACATGGCTAAGAGTGTGAGCATGAGTGTGGTTCCTTTTATTTTATTTCTGAAGTGGTCTTGTCTTTGATGCTGTGGCGAAGACCATGCTAGCATTATTGATTTGGCAGTGTTAAGCATAAAAAAATAACGTCCAGTAACAAAATACCTCGATACAAACGTCTGTATTGTGCATGAAATACATGACATAAAAAGTCAATAGTTCGATCAAACATTTTAAGTTGATTTATGTTCTAGGAGGCGATCCAATTATGATATTGTAGAAAGATATAAGAAAGCCAAGATCGCTGATCATCAATTTTTATTTAAGACGACCGGTTTCACTGAACTATGTCAGCATCATCTGGTCCGATAAAATCGTTTTACAAGGGCATAATCTTGTAATGTCAATCAGTTGTTATATAACATAATTTACAGTGCATAGGTGCACTATGTAATTATAATAAAACATAATTATCACAGTGAGTTACAATAGCAAACTGATACAGAAAACACTGAATTTTAATTTTTCCAAAACTGATTTCATAATGTAGGACTGAAAGCGTTAAGTAATTCTAGTCCAATATTACGATGGTTTTGCCGTACGTACATTTTTTTTCTTGTAACTTTGGAAATACTTGAATATTTCTCTTTCATCTGCAGATGGTTTCGGTAGGGAGTAAGGTAGCTTGATATGAACTTTAAAACTTTCCCGGCACACAGATTGTTCCATCAGATTCGGGAAAGACTCTTGTGGACTCACTGCACCTCGTTGGCAATATCTTTGGTTTGAGCACACTCTCTCCTTTACATTTTTCATTTAACAACGAATTTTACGAACAAACTGCCGGTGGCTCCAAGGGGAGTTCTTGGTCCCACCTTGTGAGCAATTATTTTATTGAAGACTAGCTGAAAACCCGGTGTTGCCCGGGTATTTATTTATTTATTCCTGTCTCTAATTAGTACTTTTCGTGTTGGCTCCTTTTATCTCTGAAAAACCTAGTTTATCCAGGATACTATTAATATTTCGTGTATGTTTATTTATGTTGTACTGCATAATTCCTTAAACCATTGAAAATGAATGAGTTCTAGAGGCTCACACAGGATGAAGTCGCCTGCGACTCTGCAGCCAATGAGGACGCCCAGGTCGTAGACGTCTATCTGCAGTGATGATGCATTCACAAAATTGTCAGCTTCAGCTTAATATTGTCCAAAAGATTCGATAAATTTCGTGAGAACTGCCAGATGTATGTGACTTTCTGTCACGATATTTCCTGACAGTCATCTCGGTTTTTGGGCATGTGCTAGTGTGACTTTTTCAGTCCACTGTTTGAGAAGGAGAGCACTTAGCGACTTGCAACAAACTTTAAACATAATTTCAAACCTTTAGGAAACTTTTTCTCACTGACAACTTCATAACAATGATCAAAGAGAAAAGTTTGTCGTTTATTATTTTTTCGGCGTTGATGCAGTCCAATTACGGCATTTGGAATGATGTTACAATTTATTACTGGTACACTATTAATTGTATTCGCGAGAAATGTTACAGACAGTATACACGCATACCACTGAATGTAGTTTCGAAATTTTATCATAGAACGACACACATGAGATATGGAGTCATAAACAATTACGTTCATGAAAAACCGCATCACGCATGGCATACTGATTTATTAAGTCTTTCCTACTAACTCTATTCGCGACGAATTTTGCAGAGATTTTACACATACACCATTGGATGTACATTCGAAATAATATTATATTACGACATATAGTTCAGGTGCTATGACGTCAAAGACGATAAAATGCAAGAAAATTCGCCCTAAAAAGCATGAGGTTATAATTTACTTCGTCTTTACTACCAACTCCATTTACAACACATTTCGCAGGCAGTTTCCTAATATATCACACTACGAACCCAGTAAATAACTTTTTTGTGGGACACATAATTCAGAAAATATTACGTCATAAACGTGACATCCGTAAAAAGGTACTGCTTTATGTCTGACAGTTTGTTAAGTCTTATTTGTTTTTCTTTACTATAAATCGATCGTTAACCCGAATTGTCCTGGCCCATCTGTCCCATTCCAATACATACGCAAATGTTTGTACGTTGCGACAGAGCAGGAGAACATGCTCCCTTTGTCTTCAATAATAACTATTAAAATTGGAAGAACCAGCTGTGGCCGCATTGAAATCTTTATTTTTTATTATATATATTTGGTATTGTATATAAAAAAATAGAGATATAAAAAATAAAGATTTGAATGCGACAAAAGCTGGTTCTTCCAATATTAATAATTTTAATGTGGTCGCTCTGTACCAGATTCCAGATGGAGTCGCCTACATGTCAATAATAACTGTTCCATTTTTTTAAAGTGGATCTTTGCGTATTAATTCACTTTATACAAATTATTGAAATATATATTTATTGGCTAACAATGTGAGCCCCTGACTACCAATTCCTATAGTGGGGGGAGGACGTGAATAGCACTTTTCCGAAATATTTGCGGTGCAAGTTTTGGGAGCTTCATCTTGTGCAACATTACGCTGCTCAAAACATTAAGGGGATCAGATGACACATCGCATGCAACATACCCACGGTAACCTATTTTATTCAGATATTGGTTACAATTGTAATCTATGTGCTTCAATTAAAAAGACTTCCATTACGGCGGGCGAACAATTCCGTGCCGGCCGCGGTGGTGTAGGGGACTGAGGCGCACGGTCTGCACGGCCACTACAGTCGGGGGTTCGAATCCCCCTCGGGCATGGATATTTGTGCCGTCCTTAGTATAAGGTAATTGATAAGTAGTTTGTAGGTTTAGGGACTGATGACCTCGTAGTTAAGTCCCATAAAAAATAATAATAATAATAAAATAAAATAAATAAAAAAATAATAAAAAAATTTCGTTTGCAATCTCTCGGCCTAAAATGCCATTCGATTAGTGCTGGTCTGCAAATGCGGTCAACTGGCGGTTTAATCGAAGGTGCAAGTAGTGCTCCACATCTGGTGATCACCGGTGTTCCCGTAGGAGGCAACGGACTGATACGAGACTGGCCGGAGGAAACGGAGGCGCGACGGAATATCGCTGGCCCGGAGGAGCTTCCGACGAGTGCGCTCTACACGGAAATTTCTGGTACTATCTCAGAGGCAAAAAATGTGAGGCGGTTGTTTTTAACTTGCGGGGATGTGTACTTTTCATATTTTTGTATTACACATAGAAGCAGGTATTTAGAAGATATTTAATGATCGCAAAATTTTCCTGTAAGTGTGAGAAGTAACAGTTCCATTTTTAATCCAAAAGAATGTTTCTAGATATACTGAAAGTTAGATACGATGTGTGGTAGTTGTGTGAGAGAGCGGACGTCGTTACCAAAAGACTACATGTAAGTTGTGTGTACGACTGTACGCCGGAGGTAGATGAACAATTAATCTTCAAGACTGTTTAAGAAGCTTTCATAAGGAATCTTACAGTAAGAAGGGCAAAACAGTATGAAAATAGTGAAGAAAGGAAGAGAAAGTGTCGATAAACAGGATAAACACGATACCCTCAACCTTGACAAACCTTTAGTAATTGTGGAAGACGTGCATAGGTAGCTGCCAAGCATTCCTTCGAAGTTTTACGGTAAAACTAGCAGAAGCAAAGCGAAAAAAAAAAAAAAAGAAAAAAAAAAAAAAAAACAACAACACCGACACCACTCCTTTCTTTGGCGCCTATGTACACGTTCTAAATGATTGTTGTGGGCAGACTAACTTGACAACGTAACAGGTCTACACCAGATTGCAATATGATACTTCAGGTTTTAATGACGCTTGTCTCCAGTTACGCGGTCATGAAGTTACGCTGTCTTCGAAAAATAAATAAATAAAATAAAATTTAAAAAAATGCAAATGTTAGTAAATCTATCGGACCAAACTGCGTTGCCACCATCAGTCCGTAGCTTACAAACTACTTAAACTAAGGTAAACTAACCTAAGGACAACACACACACACACACACACACAACACACACACGCGCGCGCCCCAGGGAGGGCTCAAGCCTCCGAAGGCGAGCAACCGTGCGATCCGCAGCGAGGTGCCTTAGACCGCTCGGCTACTCCACCGCCGCTCACTGTCTTCCAACTGATATCATGAAACAAGGGACAAATTTATATGGATACGGAAGTATGTACATTAACAGATTCGAGAATTTTTGACAGAAAGTTATAAGAACACAACTTGTTAAAAATATGACATATACAAATGAATTAACTGAAATAATAATGAACTTTTCGTAGTCGAAGTATGAAAGGAAAAGAAATTTTCAACAATTATGGAGAATTAAAATGTTCACAGTTCTTGGAAATCGAACAGATGACCTTATACTCGACAAACTAGCACGCTACAGACTCAGTTATGCTGCACTCCACTAGAGATGATCTAATTTTTGTACTTCGTGAGATTTAGAAGGCTATCGTGAAACTTTTATCAATAATTATACGTTTACATAACTTTTATTATAGCAAACCCATATTAGAAAACTTCGATCGTGGTTTATATTTATGGAACTGATGCTGGGAAACAGCATATTTTCGTGCTTAGCAAAATACACTGCCAAATCAAACAAATACGGCAAGATTCATCTCCAAACTGGCATCTGCTCGATTCCACATGTCCAACCGGAGGTATCCGGAGGCTTCGAATGAAATGGCGCGAAATCTCCGCCTCCGAAACAACCGCTCCGTTTCCAGCACTACATTCGATCATTTCGTTACGTATTACCTCCCCGATACACTGTCTGAACCCAACTGCTTGTGTAATTCGTTTTGTTCAGTAAACACAACAACAGCCGCGTCTGCAGCACTATCTCGGTTGCCATAATGCTATTGTCTCCACTTCGAAGAACCGACAGAAAGACGTCGAACCATTATAGTTCATTCTCTCAGTGACCACACTTCAGAACCTAGATACCTCAACTGATCTCCTAATTCTGTTGACCAGTTTAGATAGGCGTTAGGTGTGGAGAGTTTAGTACGCTAGGCCACTGCCCTGCTAGCGGTGCTTCAGTACCGCGCCGTTGCACAGCTGCGGCACGCATGACTGGGCGGATTCACGCAGGCATGAGACGGCGGGAGGCCGCGCATTACCAGCGCTGCGCCCGCGGGTGCCTGCTAGGCGTGACTGCCCACTGCGGCTCTGGAGCACGGCCTCCTCGTCCACCACCCCCGCAGCTCGCTCGCCAGGCGCCGCGCGTCACGGCGGCAGCGCGAGCAATGCGTGGCGCTCCTGTCTGCCCTCACTATACAAGGGGCGTTTGATAAGTCCGTGCAAGGTTCGAGAGAGATGTCTACTGTATCCCATGTAGCTGTGGAAAATCATATGTCGGTCAGACTATTAGGACTGTTGAGGACCGTTGTATTGAGCATAAACGTCACACACGTTTACAACAGCCAAACAAATCTGCTGTGGCCGAACACTGTCTTGACACAGGTTACCCTATGGAATACGACAAAACGGAAATTCTGGCATGCAATTCCAACTGCTGGGGCTGTGTTATCAACCTTATGAATAGGGATGGAGGCTTCTGCCACAGACAAATATATACAGACGGGAAACGTCTGTAAGGGCCCGGTCACACGCTCAGGGGTGCGGGGAGAGAGGGCCAGTGCAGTTCCGTAAGATGTCCCATGATAGCACTGCGGTCAGAAGCAGCCCTTTAAAACTGGCCAGAGCAGACGGCAAGTAGCGGCTCTGCATTAATTTCCCCGCTACTTCATGCAGAACATTTACTTTAAGTCTGGTGGAAAAAATAATTCTTTAAGTCTGGTGGAAAAAATAATTTAAAATATTCGCTAAGGCTACAATTTTTGGGGAAGTTGAAACCCCACATTTCTCTGAATAAAACTTAAACTTACAAAATATTTCTCTGGAGGCGTAATTCTCAACCGGCTATCTTCTTTAGTATTTTTTATTTTTTCCAAACTAATATTACATGTGTTTCACTTTCGGAATTTAAAGATTACTCAATTCCTGCGATGATTTAAAAAAAAAAAAAAAAAAAAAAAAAATATATATATATATATATATATATATATATATATATATATATATATATATATATATATATATATATATTATAAAATATCACTATTAATTTCAGTTTTACAACCTTTAATTAATGTTTTACAATGTTCTGTGTCAATAAAATCACTTGTATTTTCAAGTAAATGATAAATTTCGGCCGGTTTATTTGCATAATTTTTCCTCGAAATGCCATTTTTATTGACTAATGTTTACAAAATTCGTACCAGTTCATTTTAAACTTTTTAGCTTAAAATATTACGAACATCGACAGAAAACTTAACACACTGAATAAACAAAAACCACTGTGTATTTTAGTATTTAATAGCTACTCACTAGATGGGTTATCAATATTATAAATTCGGTTTTTCTAAAAGTTGTTCATTTAGAGGTTGGCAGTTCTAGGAAACGCAAGAATCGTAAATTTCGATGCGTGTGGTAGTTCTAGGGCTACTGACTATAAAAAAACAGCCACATATTGAAAGCACTGTTTGATGAAAGGTTCAAATACCGAATAGCTCTGAAGTTGCCTGAGCAGACCTTTTTTGTTTCAAAAGCTTGCAGTCGAACAAAGTGGTCCTCAAAACATTGGCCGACAGTGAAAAGGCTGATCTACACTCATCCCTTAAAAGGAAACTACTAGCGATATTGCGTTTTGGATTAGAATAGAAAAAAATGATAAATCTAATTAAACCAATTGTTGATCTTGTCATATCCATTGAATCAAATAACCCACTAATACATAGAGTGGTCTGGAAGTTAAATGAACCATAGAAAAGTATGGAGGAAAACTTACCAAAATCACCCATGCAAATATCCGAAGAAAAGAAAGTCACTAAGAAGTTCACCGAGAAAAGAAAAGTATGGTGTTGGACCTATCCATCTCGAAGCATTTATGCTGGACCCTAAAATACATTGAAGGATGCTCGATTCTACGAAACTACTAGACGCCGTAAGTTTTGTTTTTGACTGTGCTCAGCAGATGGGTTTGGATATCTTCAAAGGAAGAGGGAGAAAAATGTTTTTCAAATGTTTGAATAGTCTATGGGAGTTAACTACGGGGTCATCAGTCCCTAAACTTACGAACTACTTATGAACTACTTCCACTCCCATGGACCACAGACATTGCCGAGGTGGGGTGGCTTGCGTGCCTCAACGTTACAGATAGCCGTACCGTAGGTGCAACCACAGCGGAGGGGTATCTGTGGAGAGGCCAGACAAACGTGTGGTTCCTGAAGAGGGGCAGCAGCCTTTTCAGTAGTTACAGGGGCAACAGTCTGGATGATTGACTGAGCTGGCCTTGTAACATCAGCTAATGTGGCTTTGCCACACAGCTACTGCGAACGGCTGAAAGCAAGGGGAAACTACAGCCGTTACCTTTCCCGAGGACATACAGCTCTACTGTATGAACATATGATGATGGCATCCTCTCGGGTAAAATATTCAGGAGGTAAAATAGTCCCCCATTCGGATCTGCGGGCGGGGACTACTCAGGAGGATGTGATCATCAGGAAAGACAATACTGGCATTCTACGGGTCGGAGCGTGGAATGTTAGATCCCTTAATAGAGTAGGAAAATTAGAAAATTTAAAAAGGGAAATGCATAGGTTGAAGTTAGATATAGTGGGGATTAGTGAAGTTCGGTGGCAGGATGAACAGGATTTCTGGTCAGGTGAGTACAGGATTATAAATACAAAATCAATTGGGGGGTATCACAGGAGTAGGATTGATAATGAATAAGAAAATAGGAATGCGGGTAAATTACTATGACCAGCACAGTGATCGCATTATCATTGTCGAGATAGATACGAAGCCAACACCGACAACAGTAGTACAGGTTTATATGCCAACTAGCTCTGCCGATGATGAGGAAATCGAAGAAATATATGAGGAGCTGAAGGAAATTATTCAGACAATTAAGGGAGAGGAAAACTTAATTGTTATGGGACACTGGAATTCGGTAGTAGGACAAGGAAGGGAAGGGAAGATAGTAGGTGAATATGGTCTGGGCAAAAGGAATGAAAGAGGAAGCCGCCTGGTAGAATTTTGCACAGAACCTAATTTAGTTACAATAAACACCTGGTTCAAGAATGACAAAAGAAGGTTGTATACGTGGAAGAGACCAGGAGACACCGGAAGGTATCAGATAGATTTTATAATGGTAAGACATAGATTCTGGAACCAGGTTTTAAACTGTAAAACATACCCAAGGGCAGATATAGACTCTGACCATAACTTGTTGGTTATGAACTATAGGCTGAAACTAAAGAAACTACAAAAAGGTAGGAAAATAAGGAGATGGGACCTGGATAATCTGAAGGAACGTGAGGTTCTTAAGAATTTCAGAGGGAGCTTCAGGCAACAATTGACAGAAACAGGGGAAAATAAAACAGCAGAAGAGGAATGGGTAAAATTGAGAGATGAAATAGTGAAGGTAGCAGAGGACAAAATAGGTAGGAAGGCAAGACCTACAAAAAATCATTGGATATCACAGGAGATACTAAATTTAATCGATGAAAGGAGAAAATATAAAAATGCAGTAAATGAAACAGGCAAAATGGAGTACAGACGACTAAGAAATGAGATTGACAGGAAGTGCAAAATGGCTAAGCAGGAGTGGCTAGAAGGCAAATGCAAGGATGTAGAAGAATGTATAAATAGGGGAAAATAGATACAGCCTACAGGAAAATAAAAGAAACATTTGGAGATAAGAGAAACAGATCTATGAATATCAAGGTAACTGATGGAAAACCAGTTCTCAGCAAAGAAGGGAAAGCTGAAAGGTGTAAAGAGTATATAGAGGGGCTCTACAAAGGAAATGAACTTCGAGACAATATTGTAGGAAGGGAGGAGGATGTAGACGAAGATGAAATAGGAGATACTGTATTGAGAGAAGAATTTGACAGAGCCCTGAAAGACCTGGAGTAGATGATAGTCCCTCAGAGCTACTGAAGTCTCTGGGAGAACCAGCCATGACAAATCTGTTGCACCTGGTGCGTAGGATGTATGAAACAGGAGAAGTACCCTCAGACTTTAAGAAAAATGTAATAATCCCCATTCCAAAGAAAGCAGGTGCAGACAGGTGTGAAAACTACAGAACCATCAGTCTAATAAGTCATGGTTGCAAAATATTAACACGAATTATATTCAGAAGGATGGAAAATGTGGTAGAAGCCGACCTCGGGGAAGATCAGTTTGGGTTCAGGAGAAATGTAGGAAACGGGAGGCAATTTTCACGGCTTATCCTAGAAGATAGATTAAGAAAAGGCAAACCTACATTTCTAGCTTTTGTAGATTTGGAGAAGGCTTTTGACAATGTTGATTGGAATAAACTATTTCAAGTTCTGAAGCAAGCAGGAGTAAAATCTAGGGAACGTAAGGTTATTTATAACTTGTACAAAAACCAGACAGCGGTTATCAGAGTTGAAGGGCATGAAAGGGATGCAGTGGTTGGAAAGGGAGTAAGACAGGGTTGTAGTCTTTCTCCATTGTTATTCAATTTGTACATTGAGCAAGCTATAAAGGAAAGCAAGGAGAAATTTGGAGAAGGAATTAAAGTTCAGGGTGAAGAATTAAAAACATTGCGTTTTGCCGACGACATTGTAATAATCTCAGAGACAGCAAAAGACCTGGAAGAGCAGTTGAAGGGAATGGACAGTGTGCTGAAAGGTGCATATAAGATGAACATTAACAAGAGCAAAACTAGGGTAGTGGAGTGTAGTGTAAGGAAATCAGGCGATGCTGAAGGAATTAGATTGGGAAACGAAGCAATGAAGGAGGTAGATGAGTTTTGTTAGTTGGGTAGTAAAATAACAAATGATTGTCGCAGTACAGAGGATATAAAATGCAGAATGGCAATGGGTAGGAAAGCGTTCTTGAAAAAGAGAAATTTGTTAACATAAAATATTGATTTAAGCCTAAGGAAGTCTTTTCTGAAGGCATTTGTATGGAGTGTTGCCTTGTATGGGAGTGAGACATGGACGATAAACAGTGCGGACAGGAAGAGGATTGAGGCTTTTGAAATATGGTGCTACAGAAGAATGCTGAAGATTAGGTGGGTGGATCGCGTAACTAATGAGGAGGTATTGAACAGAATTGGACAGAAAAGAAATTTCTGGCATACCTTGACTAAAAGAAGGGATAGATTGGAAGGACACATTCTTAGACATCAAGGAATTGTGAATTTAGCATTGGAAGGAAGTGTGTGGGGTAAAAACCGCAGAGGAAGACCAAGAGATGGATACAGTAAACAGATTCAGACAGATGTAGGTTGGCGTTCTTATGTGGAGATGAAGAGGCTTGCTCAGGATAGGGTATTGTGGAGAGCTGCATCAAACCAGTCTCCGGACTGAAGACCACAACAACACATGAACTACTTACGAACTAGGACGGTACAAATATCCATGCCCGAGGGAGGATTCGAACCCACGACCGTAGTGGCCGTGCAGACCGTGAGTGGAGCGCCTTAGTCCCCTCGGCCACCACGGCCGGCGAAGAGAAAGTTTAGCCGACTACAGAGGCGAGGAAGGCTTATTCTCAAGAACGTTTCTTTGGGTAGAGATGGGCGATAAAGAAGAAATTATGAGGGCTCTGTCATGGCGGAGGTACGTGCGGCTTGGCAGATGTAAGAATATTGGGGGCACCAGTAATTTCACCTGCCACAGAGCATACATTTAGTACGTTTTCTTGGTTGCAGTCGAAGAAAAGAAACCGACTTTTTTTCTGAGCGAGCAGCAAAACTGACATTTCTTTCGTAAAACTGCAAAGAGAACATGAAAGAAACAAGAAAGCAAGTGGAAGCCAACTCAGGAGGAGCAGGAGGACAGGAAGAAGTCCTTGAGACTTAAGAAGATGATGAGAGCGTTCGTGTTTGTTTTAATAACACAGTTACCACATTGACTTATTAATTTCAGTGATTTCGTTTCTGAAATTATAAATGTCAAAGAAATTCATTTAATTATAATTTTTTCTTAAAATATATTTCAGTTTTTGTGTTTGATTTAACTATATAATTACTGCCTTAAAACTATTAATTAAGTTTTATTGAGATATCTGGCTAATTAATCACAAATTCCTGGGAATTTATGAATTTTCGGAATACTGCCGCCAACATTCCCTGGGAATATTTCCTCGATTTTTAATTCCCGGGAATTTCACAACAGTACTTGGACGCCGGCCGCGGTGGTCGAGGGGACTGCGGCGCGTCAGTCACGTTCTGCATGGCCACTACGGTCGGGGGTTCGAATCCCCCCTCGGGCATGGATATTTGTGCCGTCCTTAGTATTGGCCAGTTCGTAAGTAGTTTGTAAGTTTAGGGACTGATGACCCCGTAGTTAAGTCCCATAAGCTCTACAAAGATTTGAACATTTAGTACTTAGACAGTTCCTATCCGGAAGGGATCAACAAATTAGAACAGCATTGGACGCAGTGTATATGTCTAAAAGGAGACAATGGTTTATTTTTTATGGTTTATTGTCTGCGCCATATTTATTTCTTTTATTCTTTTAATTATACAATAACCCAATACCTATACATAAATGGGTCTTCTTATGCTACTACATTTTTTGTGCTTTTTATGCAACTTCTAATGTTTCTGAGCTACATGATATGTTTTGTTTTTGCTGTTGTGTCTGCCGTATGTGCTGTGTCATGCAGGGTGCGTTGGCATGTTGTGTTTCATGTGGAAGTCGCTACTGCTACGTTTAGTGTCTTATTTTGTGTCCCCCCCCCCTTGCAGTGCTCACAGGTGTGCCAGTAATGCACAAACCTACTGTTTGGCCTGTGCCCCTGGCACTGGGCTGGCCTTTTGCACTGCAGTCCTTGTGTTTTTTTCGTGTTTTCTCTTAATCCTAACTTAATCTAACTTATATCTAGCGTCGCAATCGGTGATTTGGCTGCACTCAGTCCTCCTGATCCAGGGCGCGGCGGAGTACCCCGGCGGCACGGCCTGGTGCAACAGTCATGCCTGGAAAAAATGTCTCATAATTAGTTTATAAATTCATGTCTGATGTGGTTTGAGATTTTGTCGGTTAATTCATTGAGGATTTGAAAATGTGCTTCATGTCTGTTGAGTTGGTATGTGTCTGAGTTAGGTAGTTGTAGTCTGAGATGAGAGACAAGATGATCGTATGTAGGGCACTCGAAAGTGACGTGTTCTGGAGTTCCTTCCGGAGCTCCACAGACACACTCTGGAGTCGCCTGCTTCCTGAACCAACATAGATACGTCGGGTAAGGGCCATGGCCGGTGAAAAAGTGAATCAATCCTCTGCTTGGCTGGAAGTACCCCATTTTAAGTCTTTCTGACACATTTGGGAGGAACTGGTGTGTCCTCCTTCAAGTGTTGTCCTGGTCCCAGATGTTTTGCCAAATTTCTAGTCCCCGAATTTCGATTTCCCTTTTCCCCTGCACCCTGGCTTCCATGATATCCTGTATTTTCTCCCCATTTCCCTTTTTCAGCCAGTACATAGCCAGTACACCGCCGCCAGCTCCCATCAACACCAAGAGGGCGCCGCCCGGCGACGTCCTGTATGCCCCAATTGAATGAAGGGGGATACTTCTCTGAACTCTTCTCACCGCCATTGCAGGCGCCACCCTAGTGAGTCTGTGGGCCCAGCTGCCGGATCCGTAGCCCATGATGGATGTCAGAATACTGCTGTGGTAAAGTTAAATGAGATTGGTGGGAGGTGGAACCTTCTCTGCCCAATCCCAACCAATATGTTAAGTGCTACCAGGGCTCTGTCTGCAACTGCATTCACATGGGCCGCGAAAGGAGACTATGTTAAAAAATTAAAATGGTTTTCCCCAAACACGCTGGTGGTTTTTATTTTTGCACGGTCTGGTCCCAGCCGTGGCGCGGTGCGGCGCGCCTGGTGCCCGCTGCGGCCGCTCCCTGGGCCGCGCGCTATCTGCGGGATCTGCGCTGTGGCTGCGGCTGTGGCCGCCCCCAGACAAATTACACGCTGCCCGCCAGCGATGCGGCCGCAGATAGCGAGCGCTCTGCTGCCCGCGGCGCAGGCGCGCCCGGCCCCACAGCTCTGCTCCCCACACTCGCACGGCCCGTCTCAATTAACGGCCAAAACTGACGCGCCTCCAAGTACACGCCTGCCAGACGTCGGTACACAAGCGAGCAGCTCGCGTCGTGGTCGCGTGTGTGTGGTAACCAGCCACCACTAGCTACTGTCTCTTCAACTATGTAAGACACCTCACAGTGTCTGCTGTAGAGTAACTCTCGTGTTGTTGTGGTCTTCAGTCCGCACCGCCGCGGTGGAGTAGCCGAGCGGTCTAAAGCGTCTCGCTGCGGAGCGCGCCGTTGCTCGCCGTGGGGGTTCGAGTCCTCCCTGGGGCATGGGTGTGTGTGTTTGTCCTTAGGTTACTTTACCTAGGTTTAAGTAGTTTATAACCTTCGGACTGATGACCACGCAGTTTGGTCCGATAGATTTACAAACATTTGAACATTTCAATCAGCACCTGTCCTCGGCAAGCCTCTTCATCTTTGAATAAGAACAGCAACCTATATCCATTTGAACCTGCTCTTCTATTCGTCACTCGGTCTCCCTCTGTGCCTTTTATCCCACAAACTAGCCTCCTGAATGTCTCAGAATCTGTCCCACTAATACATCCATTCTATTAGTCACGGTATACCAGAAATTCCTTTTCTCCCAAGTTATGTTCAGCACATCCTCATTAGTGACGTAATTTATCCATATAATCTTCACCATTCTTCTGTAGCATCACATTTCAAAAGCTTCTACCATCTATTTCTCTTTACAGTACAGCTAAGTCTGAATTACTGAACACAGCTTTCCGAAATTCGTTCACCAAAAAAAGACGAAGTGCACACTCCAGAATTCAATCCAAGAACAGCTGCCAGCATGCGAAACAGAGAAGTAGATGTTCCTGCAGTAGTAAAACAACTTAAGTCACTAAACAAAAATAAATCTTCCAGGCATGAATGTATACCAACTAGATTCCTCTCAGAGTATGCTGATGCAATAGCTCCGTACTTAGCTATAATTTACAGCCGATCACTCAGCGAAAGATCTTTACCCAAAGACTGGAAAGTTGCCCAAGTTACTCAAATATTCAAGAATGCAATAGGAGTGATACCCAAAATTACAGGCCAATCTGATTAACGTCGATTTACAGTATAATTTTGGAACATATAATTTGTTCGAACATTATGAACTACCTCTAAGAGAACGACCTATTAACCAATAGTCAACACGGATTCAGAAAGCGTCGCTCTTGCGAAACACAGCTTGCCCTTTATTCACATGAAGTGGTAAGTGCCATCGACAAGGGATCTCAAATCGATTCCATAGTTTTGGATTTCCAGAAGGCTTTTGACACTATACCCTACAAGCGACTTCTAATGAAATTGCGTGCTTATGGAATATCGCCCCAATTGTGCGATTGGATGCACGATTTCCTATCGCCGCGGTGGAGTAGCCGAGCGGTCTAAAGCACCTCGCTGGGGAGCGCGCAGTTGCTCGCCGTGGAGGTTCGAGTCCTCCCTGGGGCATGGGTGCGTGTGTGTTGTCCTTAGGTTAGTTTACCTAGGTTTAAGTAGTTTGTAAGCTACGGACTGATGACCAGGCAGTTTGGTCTGATAGATTTACAAACATTCAAATCTTTCTTGAGCAGTTAAACCGGCAACCCACGCGCAATGGAAATATTCTATCCCTAATAGCCACAAACAGGCCTGACCTTATTAGCGATGTCTGTGTAGAGGCAGGAATTAGTGATCATGATATCGTCATAGCGTCGATGATGACCAAAGTTCATAAACCAATCATCAAGGCTAGGAGCGTGTTTTTGTTGGGAAGAGCCGATAAGCAAATGTTACGATCGCACTTAGAAAATGAATGGGCATCGTTTAATTCCGGGACTATGGGTAGAGGAATTGTGGACTAAATTTAAGGGCATTGTTAATAAAGGGTTAGAGAAATATGTGCCAGCAAAGACGATTAAGGATGGAAAAGATCCACCGTGGTATAATAATACAGTTAGAAAGCTGCTAAGAAAGCAAAGGCTGTAGCAATCTCGATTAAAAAAAAAAAAAAAAAAAAAAAAAAAAAAGATCGATGCGCGAAGCATACAATAATTATCACAGGCATACCTTAGCAAAAGATGTTTCCGAGAACCCGAAAAAATTCTGGTCATGTGTAAAATCGATAAGCGGGTCAAAGCTCACTGTCCAGTCACGCGTTGATCATTCCGGGGCAGTAATAGAAGAAAGCAAACGGAAAGCTGAAGTTCTAAATTTAACGTTTAAGAAATCTTTCACGCAGGAGGACCGCACAAATTTACCATCATTTGATCAACGTACTAATTCCGAAAGGGGGGGGGGGGGACATAGCAATATGTATTTCCTGTGTAGAGAAGCAGCTGAGAGATCTAAATACGAAAACGCCTGCTGGTCCGGATGGAATATAAGTTCGGTTTTACAAAGACTATTCTTCGGCAGTGGCCCCCAACTTAGCTTGCATTTATCGCGAATCTTTAATTCAGCGCAAAGTTCCTAGTGATTGGAAAAAAGCGCAGGTGACTCCCGTGTATAAGAAAGGAAAGAGAACTGACCCATACAATTACAGGCCAATATCGTTGACATCAGTTTCATGTAGAATTTTGGAGCATATTCTCAGTTCGAATATAGTAAATTTCCTCGAAACGGAAAAGTTTCTTTCCATGAATCAGCACGGGTTTAGGAAACATCGTTCATGTGAAACTCAGCTTGCCCTTTTCTCACATGACATCTTGCGAGCCATGGACGAAGGGCAACAGGCGGATTATGTTTTTCTCGTCTTCAAAAAGGCCTTCGACGCGGTGCCACACTGCAGACTGCTAACGAAGATACGAGCTTATGGAATAGGTTCACAGACTTGTGACTGGCTGGAAGACTTCCTAAGTAATAGAACGCAGTACGTTGTTCTACACGGCGTGTGTTCATCAGGCGTGCCCCAGGGGAGTGTGATAGGACCGCTATTATTTTCTATCTATATAAATGATCTGATGGACAGAGTAAGTTGTAATTTGCGGCTGTTTGCTGATGATGCTGTGGTGTATGGGAGGGTGTCGTCTGTAACTGACTGTAATAGCATACATGATGACTTAGACAAAATTTCTAGTTGGTGCGAAGAATGGCAGCCAGCTCTCAATGTAGAAAATTATAAGATGATGTGCATGAGTAGAAGAAACAATCCCATAATGTTCGAATACAGCATTAGCAGTGAGCTTCTTGATGCTGTCGCATCGTTCAAATATCTAGGCGTAACATTGCAGAGTGATATGAAATGGAACGAACATGAGCATGTAAGGACAGTTGTGAGTAAAGCGGACAGCCGACTTCGGTTTATTGGGAGAATTTTGGGAAGATGTACTTCACCTGTAAAGGAGACCGCGTATAAAACGCTTGTACGACCACGTCTTGAGTATTGCTCAAATGTTTGGGACCCGCAGCAGATCAGTTTAAAGGAAGACATAGAGGCGGTTCAGAGACGAGCAGCTACATTTGTAGGTTCGACCAATGCGCGAGTGTCACGGAAATGCTCCGGCAACTCAATTGGGGATCGCTGGAAGAAAGACGACGTTCTTTTCGTGAATTTCTGTTAAGTAAATTTAGAGGGCCGGATTTTGAAGCTGAGTGTAGTACGGTCTTGCTGCCGTCTACTTACATTTCGCTTAAAGATCACAAAGACAAGAGAAATTAGGGCTCGTACGGAGGCATATAGGCATTCTTTTTTTTCCTCGTTCAATTTGGGAGTGGAATAGGAAAGGAAATGCTAGTAGTGGTACAGTGTACCGCCACGCACCTTACGGTGAATTGCGGAGTATGTATGTAGATGTAGATTTGATTTCCTATTAGAAAGGACACAGTTCGTTGTAATTGACGGTAAGTCATCAAGTAAAAAGGAAGTGATATCTGGCGTTCCCTAGGGAAGCGTTATAGATCCCCTACTCTTCCTTGTGTTTGTAAACGATTTAGGAGACAATCTCAATAGATCCCTTAGATGATGCTGTCGTTTATCGGTTAGTGAAGTCAACAGAGGATCAAAAGCAACTGCAAAGCGATTTAGACAAAATTTCTACATGGTGCGAAAATTGGCAATTGACACTAAATAAAGAAAAGCGTGAAGTAATGCACATGACCACTAAAATAAATTTCTCTGAACTTCAATTACGCGATAAATCAGTCGAACCTTAAGGTCGTAAATTGTACTAAATACCTAGGAGTTGCTAAATACTTAGGAGTTACGTATGTAACAACATATACTGGAGAGAACACACAGAAAATGTTGTGGGGAAGGCGAACCAAAGATTACGTACGCTTCATTGGCAGAACGCTTCGAAGTTGCACCAGCTCCAACAAAGAGACTGCCTACATCACACGTGTGCATCCTCTCCTGAGTACTGTTGCCCATTGTGGGACCCTCACCAGGTGGGACTGACGGATGATATTGAGAAGGTTCAGAGAAGGGCAGCTCGTTTTGTTTTATCACGTTGCGGGGGGGGGGGGGGGGGAAGGGAAATATGGCACGAATTGGTTGGAAATCGTTAAAAGAAAGGCGTTATTCTTTGCAGTGTGATCTCTTTGCGATGTTTCAATCACCGACTTTTACTAGCGCCCCCCCACATAGGGATACATGACCATCTCAATAAAATAAGAGAAATCAGATAGAAAACGGAACGATTTTGGTGTTCTTTCTTCCGCGCGCTATTAGAAATTGGAACGGTAGAGAGAAGTTGTGAAAGTGGTTAATGAATCCTGTACCAGGCACTTAAATGTGATTTGCAGAGTATCTATGTAGATGTAGATGAACTCCTTATCGTCAACTTTTAACTTCGACACAATGTTGCACTTCAGACACCGGCTTGAGGTCGAAGTATGTAAGGGGGTAGGTACGGGTGGGGGAAAATGGGTAGGTGAACTTTGTTTGGCATTGGGGGGAGGGGGGGAGGGTGGATTGCTGCGAGAATGATTGGAATAGAAGCAAGAAGCAGGATGTTTCGGTGGGCTAATGTGATTTACGAAAATATGGACTTAACTGAACATGCAAAAAAATCAGTTGTTGTTGTTGTTGTGGTCTTCAGTCCAGAGACTGGTTTGATGCAGCTCTCCACCCTACTCTATCCTGAGCAAGCCTTTTCATCTCCTCATAAGAACGACAACCCACATCCACTTGAATCTGCTTACTATACGCGTCTCTTGGTCTCCCTCTACGATTTTTACCCCACACACTTCCCTCCAACGCTAAATTCACAATTCCTTGATGTCTAAGAATGTGTCCTACCAATCTATCCCTTCTTTTAGTCAAGGTATGCCAGAAATTTCTTTTCTCCCCAATTCGGTTCAGTACTTCCTCATAGTTACGCGATCCACCCACCTAATCTTCAGCATTCTTCTGTAGCACCACATTTCAAAAGCCTCTATCCTCTTTCTGTCCACACTGCTTATCGTCCATGTTTCACTCCCATACAAGGCAACGCTCCATACAAATGCCTTCAGAAAGGACTTCCTTAGGCTTAAATCAATATTCGATGTTAACAAATTTCTCTTTTTCAAAAACGCCTTTCTACCCATTGCCATTCTGCATTTTATATCCTCTGTACTGCGACCATCATTTGTTATTTTACTGCCCAAGTAACAAAACTCATCTACCTCCTTTATTGTTTCGTTACCTAATCTAATTCCTTCAGCATCACCTGATTTTCTTACACTGCACTCCATTACCCTAGTTTTACTCTTGTTAATGTTCATCTTATATGCACCTTTCAGCACACTGTCCATTCCGTTCAACTGCTCTACCAGGTCCTTTGCTGTATCTGACAGAATTACTATGTCGTCGGCAAAACGCAATGTTTTTAATTCTTCGCCCTGAATTTTAATTCCTTCTCCAAATTTCTCCTTTATAGCTTGCTCAATGTACAAATTGAACAAAATTGGGGAAAGGCTACAACCCTGTCTTACTCCCTTTCCAACCACTGCATCCCTTTCATGCCCTTCAACTCTGACAACCGCTGTCTGGTTTTTGTACAAGTTGTAAATAACCTTACGCTCCCTATATTTTACTCCTGCTTGCTTCAGAACTTGAAAGAGTTTATTCCAATCAACATTGTCAAAAGCCTTCTCCAAATCTACAAAAGCTAGAAATGTTGGTTTGCCTTTTCTTAATCTATCTTCTATGATAAGCCGTAAAGTGAGTATTGCCTCCCGTGTTCCTACATTTCTCCTGAACCCAAATTGATCTTCCCCGAGGTCGGCTTCTACCAGCTTTTCCATCCTTCTGTATATAATTCGTGTTAATATTTTGCATCCATGACTTATTAAACTGATGGTTCTGTAGTTTTCACACCTGTCTGCACCCACTTTCTTTGGAATGGGGATTATAACATTTTTCTTAAAGTCTGAGGGTACTTCACCTGTCTCATATATCTTACACACAATGTGAAACAAGTTTGTCATGGCTGGTTCTCCCAGAGACTTCAGTAGCTCTGACGGGATATCATCTACTCCAGGGGCCTTGTTTCGACTTAGATCTTTCAGTGCTCTGTCAAATTCATCTCTCAGTATAGTATCTCCTATTTCATCATCATCTACATCCTCTTCCCTTCCTACAATAGTGTCTCGAAGTTCATTTCCTTTGTAGAGCCCCTCTATATACTCTTTCCATCTTTCAGCTTTCCCTTCTTTGCTGAGAACTGGTTTTCCATCAGTGTCCTTGACATTCATAGAGCTGTTTTTCTTATCGCCAAATGTTTCTTTTATTTTCCTGTAGGCTGTATCTATTTTTCCCCTATTTATACATTCTTCTACATCCTTGCATTTGCCTTCTAGCCATTCCTGCTTAGCCATTTTGCACTTCCTGTCAATCTTATTTCTTAGTCGTCTGTACTCCATTTTGCCTGTTTCATTTACTGCATTTTTATACTTTCTCCTTTCATCGATTAAATTTAGTATCTCCTGTGATATCCAAGGATTCTTTGTAGGTCTTGCCTTCCTACCTATCTTGTCCTCTGCTGCCTTCACTATTTCATCTCTCAATTTTACCCATTCCTCCTCTACTGTTTTATTTTCCCCTGTTTCTGTCAATTGTTGCCTGAAGCTCCCTCTGAAATTCTTAAGAACTTCAGGTTCCTTCAATTTATCTAGGTCCCATCTCCTTATTTTCCTACCTTTCTGTAGTTTCTTCAGTTTCAGCCTACAGTTCATAACCAACAAGTTATGGTCAGAGTCTATGTCTGCCCCTGGGTATGTCCTACACTTCAAAACCTGGTTCCGAAATCTATGTCTTACCATTATAAAATCTATCTGGTATCTCCCGGTGTCTCCTGGTCTCTTCCACGTATACAACCTTCTTTTGTGATTCTTAAACCAGGTGTTTGTTATAACTAAATTATGTTCCGTGCAAAATTCTACCAGGCGGCTTCCTCTTTCATTCCTTTTGCCCAGACCATATTCACCCACTATCTTCCCTTCCCTTCCTTGTCCTATTACCGAATTCCAGTCTCCCATAACAACTAAGTTTTCCTCTCCCTTAATTGTCTGAATAATTTCCTTTAGCTCCTCATATATTTCTTCGATCTCCTCGTCATCCGCAGAGCTAGTTGGCATATAAACCTGTACTACTGTTGTCGGTGTTGGCTTCGTATCTATCTTGACAATGATAATGCGATCACTGTGCTGGTCATAGTAGTTTACCCGCATTTCTATTTTCTTATTCATTATCAATCCTACTCCTGTGATACCCCCAACTGATTTTGTATTTATAATCCTGTACTCGCCTGACCAGAAATCCTGTTCATCCTGCCATCGAACTTCACTAATCCCCACTATATCTAACTTCAACCTATCCATTTCCCTTTTTAAATTTTCTAATTTTCCTACTCGATTAAGGGATCTAACATTCCACGCTCCGACCCGTAGAATGCCAGTATCGTCTTTCCTGATGATCACATCCTCCTGAGTAGTCCCCGCCCGGAGATCCGAATGGGGGACTATTTTACCTCCGGAATATTTTACCCGAGAGGATGCCATCATCATATGTTCATACAGTAGAGCTGCATGTCCTCGGGAAAGGAAACGGCTGTAGTTTCCCCTTGCTTTCAGCCGTTCGCAGTAGCTGTGTGGCAAAACCACATTAGCTGATGTTACAAGGCCAGCTCAGTCAATCATCCAGACTGTTGCCCCTGTAACTACTGAAAAGGCTGCTGCCCCTCTTCAGGAACCACACGTTTGTCTGGCCTCTCCACAGATACCCCTCCGCTGTGGTTGCACCTACGGCACGGCTATCAGTACTTAGAAGTATTCCCACTTTCGTTAGAATATAAAAAAGTGTGATCCAGTTAAGAGGTTATAAAAACCGTAGTAAAAATATAATGAGATAGATAATTAAAAAATTAGAATATAAAAACGTGTGATCTAGTTAAAGGGTTATAAAAACCGTAGTAAAAATATAATGAGATAGATAATTAAAAAAATTGCGAAAAGATTTAGAAAACACTGTAGGTGTAAAACAATGAAGTATAATAATTATAAAGGTCATACTATAAAAGCGTAAACGTAAATATTGTATAAAATTTAGTTTGTAATGGTCGAAAAAATAAAATATATATTTAATAAGTGTGGTTCGGAAATTGATTGTTGTAGCTTCTGGTAGTTGACGTTGTGTGGCGCGCAGTTTCCCCGCATGAACGGAAGCAGTCTGCCCCCGTCCACCTGCTAGGACAGTGAGTAAGCCGTCGTGCTGCCGCTTTCTAGGAGAGTGGAGCCGATTCTCGAACGCGCATTACGTAGAGGTGGACGGTTGAAAGATGGTCTCGAAATTTCTAATAAATGCACTGTTAATAAAATCACTCTGTTAATTCAATGTGTTATCCGAATCTTGCAACCTGTGTGACAATATCTCATTTTTTTCCCCAGAATTGTCAGGACGCGTCCTTTAGCTTCCCCATGAAACACTAGGAAATGTGTATCAATTGTTCGTGAAAAACTTGGAATTTCGACGTTTCCGTTTGCAACTATTGGTGGACACTTTCGAGAGCGAGTTTAGCGCTAAGATATCAAGGAGTTTTCGTTCTCAACTTTTTCCTGAACAACATCTCATGACGTGAAAGTTTCTAAGTTGTCGTCGTTAGCGCAGTACTGATAGCGGGTAACGCAAGAACACAGCGTGTTATCAAAGAATCAGGAACTAACGATACTGGCGTGCTTCTGAGGTGACTTCCTGGAAGTTGTTTATTTCGCTCGCGACACAACCGGCCGGTGACTTCCTTGATGGCCGCAGCCCACGAACATGGCAGCCCCAGACTCGTCGCCAGAGACCTCTGCTACTTCCTAGGCTTTACTTCTGCTAATGTTACAGTGGAGTTACGAGGGCTATTGAGGAAGTTCGGAAAGCTTCCGTCTGATGGCACTAGACGCGCGCCGATCGCGTATATTTTGGTATGTGCGTGATCGGCAGGTCAGTCGTCATCCAGCCGTAACAACCCTCTGCGCTTCTGGGTTTTTCGATATTCGAATTGAAACGTGCGCTGCAATCGAAAATCCCGCCAGTCGTGAGGTGCGGTCTGTGATACGGTTTTTGTTGGCAAAAAAACCTAAGACCTATGGCAATTTATCGTGAACTGTGCGGAGTGTACGGAAACAACGTATTGAGTGAATGGTACGTCCGGAAATAGTGAATTCGGATTCAAAGTGGCCGAACCAGCCTACATGACGAAGAGAAGCGTAGAAGCCCGAGCATTGAGACTGACGATATTGTCCCTAAAGTGAATGAAACCCGTCGCTTCACAATAACAGAGATTTCTTTTCCACAAGATTTTCCTGCTGAACCTTCTAGAAAAAAATTCCCACTCCACTATGCTCATTCAAATTTACCAATGAGTCGCGTCTACGCTGGAATCTAAAGGAGAATATGCAGGCAAGTGTACGGCCGATGGCCAAAGCCGCTGCTTAAAACCCTCCATACTATGTTCTTCAAACCATCGCCGTCTCTCCAACTTGGCGTTAAAGTGTTGTGCGTAGCACCGACACTCTCATTCAGTCATAGTTGTGATTCCGAAAGCGTTGGTTAGTACGACCTGGACCTCAGTAGCAGCACTCTCTGTCTTTTTAGGGGCTGTCCTGCCACCGTTTACTCCCCCGAACAGCGTTTTAGACAGTATTGTTAAGAAAATCCAATCACCCACTATGCAATTAAAGCGTAATTATTAGTATCAAAGTGAAGTGTGCCTGACGACGTCAGTAAGTTATTCTCTAAATTTTTAATAACACCATTACATTGCTGTGAAATCATATCATAATGAAAGTGTGATAGAATGTCTTATTATAATTACTGTGAAGTCGACTCTCCCGCCAGATTACACACTTCTCAGCGAAAATCGCCTGACACACACAATTGTCAGGTAAGTCTGACGTTTACAGAATGCATGTATAAACCGTGTATGTTGTGCATACTTTTGAAATTTGCGGATCTCCTCCCTGCTTTCTCTCTCTCTCTCTCTCTCTTTCTCTCTCCCTCACCTCTTCCTGCCTCTCTCTCAGACACGCCCTGTCAGCCTCACAACTCACCCACTCAGTTTAGGAAGCACGTTTCCTCCCGTTGGTAGCTGGATGCAGTACGCCATTTCTCACTCATCGACGTATGTTACACGCCGACATCTTACACTTTACAATTCAGAGACGCTCCCAGCTTAACGTGAGTAACGTGAATCATCCCCCTTCTCTCTCTCAACTGATACTGGAATCAGATTTTTTTTCTTCAATTTTAAGAGAAGATCACTGTTTAGCGTGCCTCCGTAATTTACACTGTAGAGAACAATGCGTCAAAATCTTTTTCCCAATGGGAAAACAATATTTCGAAAGAACTGGTAACAGTTTCACTCACCTGGAGGAATAACTATTTCTTAAGTTAAAAGAGATTCTTTCGTTATAGCTGAAATGAAATTTGTGGAGACCAAAGGAGAAAAATGATCAGAAAGAGAGACGAATGAAAAAATAGTGAAATACACAGAAAGGGAGAGGAAATGAAAAGGAACATCACGGGTTCAGAAAGTATGTGGAACAGGAAAATACAGTTTATTTTGCAAACTGCGTCATATTATGAGTCCAGTTACCGACATGACATGGCACCTCAGCAGACTGGCCTGAGAAGTGTGTCTTAAAAATGTTGCGCCCTCTGAGGAGACAAGCTCTAACTTGTCCATTCTATATGCATCCACATAGATACTCTACAAATCACATTTAAGTACCTGACAGAGGGTTCATTAACCACTTGCATAACCTTTCTCTACCGGACCATTCTCTAATAGCGCGCGGGAAAAAAGAACACCCAAATCGTTCAGCTTTCGATCTTATTTCTCTGATTTTAGTGTGATGGTTATGTCTCCCTATGTAAGTGGGCGCTAGCAAAATATTTTCACATTCAGAAGTAAAAGTCGGTGATTGAATATTTCGCAAATAGATGTCGCCGCAACGAATAACGTCGTTCATTTAATAGTTTCCACCTCAAATCGTGCAACATTTCCGTGACGTTTTCCCCCTATAACGTCATAAAACAAAACGAGCCGCCATTCTCTGAACCTTCTCAATGTCCTCCGTCAGTCCCATCTGGTAAGGGTCCCACACTGGATAATAGCACTCCAGGAGAGGACGCACAAATGTGATGTAGGCAGTCTGTTTGGTGGAGCTGTTGCATATTCGAAGCGTTCTGCCAATGATATGTAACCTTTGGTTTGTCTTCCCCACAATATTTTTTGTGTGTTGTCTCCAGTTGTTCGTAATTGTAACTCCTAGGTATTTGGTAGAATTTACGAGCTTAAGGTTTGCTTGATTTATCGTGTAGTTGGAGTTCAGTGGATTTCTTTTAGTGGCCATGTGTGTAACTTCACACTTTTCTTTATTTAAAGTTAATTGCCAATTTTCTCACCATGTCGAAATTCTGTCTAAATCGGTTTGCAGTTGCTTTTGATCCTCTGTTGACTTCAGTAACCGATAAACGACAGCATCATCCGCGAACAGTCTATGGGAGCTATTCAGATTGTCTCCTAAATCGTTTATAAACACAAGGAACAGTAGGGGACCTATAACGCTTCCCTGTGCTACGTAAGATATCACTTCTGTTTTACTCGATGACTTACCGTCAATTACTACTAACTGAGTCGTTTCTTATATAAAATCGTGAATCCAATCGCACAATTGAGGCGATATTTCATAAGCACGCAATTTCATTAGAAGCCGATTGTGAGGAACAGTGTCAAAAGCCTTCTGGAAATATGGAATCGATTTGATATCCCTTGTCGATGGCACTTATCACTTCATGTCAAATATAGGGCAAGCTGTGATTCGCAAGAGCAGTACCTTCTGAAGCCGTGTTGACTATTGATTAATAGGTCATTCTCTTCGAGGTAGTTCATAATGTTCGAACAAAGTGTAGGTTCCAAAAACCTACTGCAAATCGAGGTCAATGAAATGAGCCTGTAATTTTAGGGATCACTCCTCTTGCCTTTCTTGAATATTGGAGTGACCTGGGCAACTTTCCAGTCTTTGGGTACGGTTCTTGCGCTGAGTGATCGGTTGTTTACGATAGCTAAGTATGGAGTTATTACGTCAGTACGTCAGCACACTCAGAAAGGAATCTAGTTGGTATACAATCAGGCCCGGAAGATTTGTTTTTGTTTAGTGACTTAAGTTGTTTTACTACTCGATGAACACCTACTTCTAAATTTCGCATGCTGGCAGCTGTTCTTGGTCCGAATTCTGGAGTGTTTACTTCGTCTTCTTTGCTGAAAGAATTTCGGAAAGCTGTGTTTAGAAATTCTGATTTAGCAGTTCCGTCATCGGTAGGACTGCCATTGCTATCGCATAGTGAAGGTATTGTTTGTACATATTTCTTCTTTGTGTCTTTGGCCTCCTTTTCCGCAGTTGCAGTTATACAGTTTTTATAGGTTATGAGACCGTCTTATGCAACTGCTAAAGTAGACTAATTTACAGTTGCACAAGACGGTCCCACAACCTATACAAATTGTATCGTTTGTGTTTTGCCGCTAGTGTATTTCACATATGACCAGAATTTCTTTGGATTTTCTGCCAGATTATCAGATAGGATTTCGTTGTAGAAACTATTATAAGCTTCTCGCATTGAAGTACAAGCTAGATTGCCAGTTTCTCTAAATGAATGCCATTCTTGGGGATTCTGTATCTGTTTAAATTTTGCATGCGTTTTTCTTTGCTTCTGCAACAGTGATCTGACTTCTTTTGTGTACCACGGGGTGTCAGCCCCCTCTTTTATTAATTTATTTGGAATAAATCTCTCGATTGCCACTTATATTATGCATTTAAAAGTAAGCCACAACTGATCTACCCTGGCATTTGAAAGACTGGAGACTATCACTCAGGAAAGCGTGAAACGAATTTTTTATCTGCTCTTTTAAATAGAAATATTTTTCGTTAATTTTTGGTGCATTTTGGAATTTCGATATTCAGTCTCGCTACTACAACTTCATATTCGCCAATCCCTGTATCTGTTTTGATGCTCTTTACTAGCTCAGGATTATTTGTTGCAAGGAGATCAAGGGTATTTTCGCAACCATTAACTATTCTAGTGGGTTCATGAGCTAACTGTTAAACGAAGTTTTCAGAAAAAGCATTCAGAATACGTATTTATGCTAACATATCGAGGGTAAATTAAAGTCGCCAGCGATTATAACAGTATGCTTCGGCTACCTGTTTGAAATGTGATTCTAGCTTTCTTAAAACATTTCCGCATTTGAATCGTCTGAGTAAGGGGGCCGGTAAAAAGATCCAATTATCAATTTATTCCGGTTGTCAGGTATACCCACTACCCATACCAACTGACAGGAAGTATCTGCCTCAATATCGCTGCAGGATAAACCGTTTGTAACAGCAATAAACACGCCACCCCCCTTTTATTTATTCTTTACTTTCTGAAGACCATTTGGCCCTTTGTAAGAATTTAGGCCGATCTTATCCCTGGCGTCAGCCAGATTTCAGAACCTGTAACCATACGTGCCTCAGTACTTTCTATCAGCGCTTGGAGCTCTGGAACTTTCCCAACATAGCTACGACAATTTACAACTGTTACATGGATGGTTCCTAGATCTGCATTCTTCCTGTGTCTGACCTGCCCCCTTTGAGACTGAAATCCATTTTGTGTAATCCCGAGGCCGTCTAATCTATAAAAAAAATAAAAAAAAAATAAAAAAAAAAATAAATAAAAAACCTCCCAGTCCACGCCTCACAGCCCCCGCTACCCGTGTCGCCACTTCCTGAGTATGGAGGACTCCTGATCTATTTAGCGGAACCCGAAAAACCCAACACCCTTTGGCGCAAGTCGAGGAATCTGCAGCCCACACGGTCGCAGAACCGTCTGAGCCTCTCATTCAGACCCTCCACTCGGCTCTGAACCAAAGGTCCGCAGTCCTGTCGACGATGCTGCAGATGGTGAGCTCCGCTTTCATCTTGCAAGCAAGACTGGCAGTCTTTACCACTTCTGATATTCGCTCAAAACGAGAGAGGATCACTTCTGATCCAAAGCGACACACATCATTGGTCCCGACATGAGCCACCACCTGAAGCTGGCTGCACCCTGTGCTCCTCATGGCATCCGGAAAGACCTGTTCCACATCTAGAATGACTCCCCCCGGCATGCACACGGAGTGCACATTGGATTTCTTCCTGTCCCTAGCAGCCATATCCCTAAAGGGTCCCATCACCCGCGTAAAGTTGAAGCTCCCAACTACTAACAAACCCACCCTCTGTGAGTGCCCGGATCTTGCAGGCAGAGGGGTATCATACACATTATCGATTAAAATGCGCAAAAAATCTATGCATTGTTCCCTCTACTATTCATCATACGGATGAATTCACGAGAATATTAACCAGAGATTAGGAAAAAAATCAACAAAGGCTATTTTATTTGTAGATGATAAAATAGTGATAGTGATATGGGGTGAGGATAAAGAGGAAGTACAAAAAGAAGTAGATGTATGGAACCAAGAGATTGCGAAATTTGGAATGAAAGTGAGCTGAGAGATGAGCAAGACAATGGTAATGTCAAGTTGAAGTAACAGGGGAAGAGAAAATACAGAAAGGAAGTGGTGAAAAGTTTCACGTACTTGGGAAGTGTCGTCACGAAAAGATAATGGAGGAAATTGGAAAGAGACCATACCAAGCGAACAGCTTCTAACAGAGTGTAAGCGGCATTTTGTGGAATAGAAAGTTCCATAGAAATGTAAACAGGTATTACATTATTACCATACTGGAGTCTATTATGGACCCATACTAACATATGCAGCGGGAGTGTGGACCACTACAGAAGGTGAGTGAAGCAGCAGAGATAAAATTTCTAAGATGCATAGAAGGCAAGAGAAGAAGAGATAGAATTGGAAACGAACAGATAATGTCAGGAATCTCGAACCAAATTTAAATGGTATCACAATGAGAGAGTAGCAAAGAAAGCGGTTTTTTTTTTTTTTTTTTTTTTTTTTTTTTTTTTTTAAAGGTGAGTGGTAAAAAACCACAAGGAAGATCCCGAAAGAGATGAACAAGTACAGTGTGGGAGTGCATTAAGAAGGGAGGAAAACGCGAAGATGCACTTAAAGAAGGAGAGGCGACGTTGGAGGTCCTCGATTCACAACCCAATACAAGAAGCTGGAAAAGGGGAAAGAACATGATAATGTATGCACTTGTATCGACATGTCCCCTGTCTAGAACACTTGCGAGCTCTGGGTGTAATTTTGTTGTTCACTAGGCACAGTGGTGAGTTGTGTGCTGATGTAGGCCTGTTTTGCGGAGACTGCGGCTCAAAGACCTTGTAAAAATAACTAGATACCCTAACAGCGCTGCTGGCGCAGAGGTAACTTGAACCTTCGGCAGGCCACCATGATAGTGGCAAACGTCAGATAAATATGAATGTTGTTAGAAGATAAATCGTGTGCTATATAGCTACTGTAGTGTATATAGTCGTTGGTAGTCACTTCTGTAGTGTTTGACTATTGCAGTGTACATAAGGCATAGTGAAGAGCTGTTCAGCGTTTAACTGCATAAACTGATTTAAAAAGGAATAGAAAGAACGAATACTGTCTTTCCATTTATACGTCTCAGGATTACTAGTAGTTCTACTACTTGTGTTCAGAGATAGTTATTGTTGCTTACCAGGCTGTTAGTGAAGACAATATAGGATTTTTAATGAAATAAACAACAGGCTTGTACAATACTGGTAGCTCTTAAAAACGAGCTACTTTATGCAGTACTGGTGCACAGGAAGTTCGTAGAAAGTTTCATTTTCTGATTGTGTAAAATTATAGGTGGAGATCAGTTGCCTCACTGCAGTTCGCATGTTTGTTTATGAAATTAATATTAGCAACTTGTAATACAGAATTTAAAAGTCATCTGCTTTACATGTAGGCATATCAACTGAAGCTGGTGTGCAGAATTGTGTACAGTTGCATATATGAATGACACACAGTCGCAGAGGATGCAGATTGTGAAGGTGAACCCAAAATCAATAGTTGCTGACTTCTTAGCAATTCACGCTTATATAAAGGTGTTTGGCTAACAGCATTAAAAATGCTAATATTCGTGAGAGATACCCTAATGCTAATATTACATGCACTTAGTTATGAAAACGTTATGGCATACTTCGTATTCTTAAAAGAATTTGGTAGTGGCTGGTTTCTGTATTCACAAGAAGCTTCTTTGCAGTTGTGTATCTGATGGGTTATTTCATATTCAAAATCTATTTTTAACATTAGCTGCTTTAGGCAGTCCTGCTCCATTTTGTGATTTTATAAACGTATTGGAGAACACAACAGGCACTCAAGAAAATGCATAAAGTATTGTGAAACTCTTCCGAAATTAATGTTTGTACATGAGTTTCACCATCGTTGAATATACTGAGAAAGTGTCAAAAATCGTGTCTCACGATGAATTCCGGTCATTTGCTGCACTTAGAACACTAAAAACCTAAATTATGTAATTCGGTATAATTAGGAAGAAGAAACGCTGTTGGCCGATTTCTACACCATACGTGAAATAAATTTAAACACAACCGATAGTTGCAATATATTCAAAGAGTCTGAAGCTGTTTTGTTGATATATATTTAAATGAGACATAGTTTTCACGACGTAAATGGGATGAATACACACTCCAATAAAATAAATCCTACGCGCATTTAAAGCTCGCGCGGAAGTTTGCCACCATAATGGCCCCCAAGGCGTTCTTCAATTTGCCCGCTGTTCGCAGTCGGCCGCTTAGGCAGACCGCAAGATTAAAGACGCAGGTCCGTGATGTGACGCAGGGTGACTCACAAATTTCTCTCGGAGCGGGTGTCACGGCGACAATCTCTGCAAGTTGGATCGCAGTTCCGTGCCACAGTTTGCAGCCGAACGTCAGCTGCGCTGCGTGAAAGTGGCACCGGGGTGGTGTGGGGGGGGGGGGGGGGGAGGGTAGACGCGGCTCACATGCACCTGGAAAACATGGCGAGTACTTCTGCTGTGTAATGGATCGCATTCCGATTCTGATTTTTGCCCGAAATATCACTTTGATGGAACATAAAACAGAAAATGTGCATACATGAAAAGAAGACAAAGTCATGGGGAATTCGCTGTAACCAAGAAATTCGACGATGAAAAATTCACAAACTATTTTAGATTAAAGTGTGACCATTTCCAAGAATTGCATGGTATCATCAAGAATCAAATTGAAAGTGAGGGATGCAACGTGTTAAGACCGATTGGAACTGAGGAGAAACTAGTTGTGTTTTTAAGATATGAAATGAGTCGCCTATTTTATCTGTACTGCATTATGTAATGTAATATTGTAAGAAAATTGCCTGTTGGAGGTCGTCAAAAAATCTCAAAATTCTGAATGCGTAATGATATGCTCTAGTAATAATAATTTTGTTATTGAATGTTGTAGCAAATCACAACTAATGGGTCGCAACAACACTTTCGCATTGTAAGTTAGAATTTTGAATAAATAAAAAAGTTGATATTAATTAACTTAAAACAGTCGCTGTAGTAATTAATTAAGCTTGGCCCTATCTGACTTAGCATTGACTACAGCCTCCAACTAGCACCTCTTACGACTCACGAACAGCACAACTTCACTAACAAATGTGTCAGAATTCATGTAGTGGTGATGGCGTGTTCGTGTTATAATCAAAATTGTAATAGCAGATAGACTCTAATTACAATGATAATAGCTCAGTACAGTGAAACTCCGTGGTGCAATGAGCTTCACAAATACTACAGTTAATCTTCTCAATCATTTTGATAATATTCTTTAAAGCATTCAAGTTTCCTATAAAACTTTACGTGAACTATTTTTTTTTTTTTTTTTTTTTTTTTTTTTTTTTTTTTTTTTTTTTTTTTTTTTGAAATTGGTTCCAGGGCCTGGGTAGCGTACGCGTGTAACTAGTTGAGCAACGTTTGGCATTTAACGTATTTCATAAAAAAATTACTTCAGTCAAGTCTGGTTACTTTCTACATAAATGAAATCAACTTTACTTTACTTGCAAACTCTCTCGTACTTTAATTACTAGTCTCTGTGGTTGTAACACGTTTAGCAATTCTTTAACTCATCTAGCAATTTCTTTAAAACTGATCGTAATTACATTAAAAATGATTGATCTTGTTGGTCAATGTACAGGCTTGCATAATCAATATAATCTAATAATGGTGATAATGGGGTGACTACAACTACTTACAAAATTAAGACTGGTTTCAAAATAAGTCATGTATAATTGAACCAAAGTTCTGATTGGGTTGGCACTACATTTACATGCATACAAAATAAAATGTTACAAAAGTACTCATCTGCTTTCGTCGTCTTCGTCGTGAAGTCCATACAAGACAGATATGATTACAATAGGTACTCTTGCTACAACAACGATCACACTCGGTGACAATAGACTTGATACCAAACAATTACTTTTCATGCACACATGAAAAAAGATTACACTGATCGAGTATAAATAAACTTATTTCGCACTTCTTTCAATACATTAAACAGTACGCCTCTCAGGCTTATTGCAGTTGCATTAAACTCGCGCCACACTGCGCCTACCGTGCCTCTGCATTATCAACAAAACATTTATGTGTTTACTACAGCGAGTCCGCTCCGCGACTGCTTTTATGTCTTTACTTTGGTGAGTCCGCACCGCGACTGCTTCAGCAGCGCGACACTCACAACTACTACTTCTGTTCCAAAGACAGTCTTTTTTAACAGGTGCAACATTGTCTCTGGCGCATTGCTAACTTACAAAGAATGCCCGTGCATTCATGCGAGTTTACACATACAGTACATGTTTACACTAAATGATTCAATATTGAAAGTGACGTTACATAAGAAATATCTCTAGCAAACAAGAAATGAAAAATACATGAACTAAACAAATTTAAGACAGTATATACATTACTTTAAATCAAACTGTAAGATACAACAACAGGTGTACTCTTACAATATTACGATAACGATTGACAGATAGTAACTATTCACCATTTACAGAAAAATCTTTATGGAATTAACATAATAATATTCCAACAGCCAACATTTTCTCTAATAACAAACAAAAATTGCCACTGTACAACAACTGTAAATATCGAAATTTCTGTTGTGGTCCTTAGTCTAGATATTGGTTTGATGCAGCTCTCCAACCTACTCTATCCTGGGCAAGCCTCTTCATCTCCTCGTAAGAACGGCAACCTACATCCATTTGAATTTGCTTACTTTATTCATCTCTTGGTCTCCCTCTGCGATTTTTACGCCACACACTTCCCTCCATCGCTAAGTTCACAATTCCTTGATGTCTAAGAATGTAAAATACCAATCGATCCGTCCTTTTATTCAAGGTATGCCAGACATTCCTTTTCTCCCTAATTCTGTTCAGTACCTCCACATTAGTTACCCGATCCACCCATCTAATCTTTAGCATTCTTCTATAACACCACATTACAAAAGCCTCTATCCTCTTCTTGTCCGCACTGTTTATCGTCCATGTTTCACTCCCATACAAGGCAACACTCAACACAAATGCCTTCAGAAAGGACTTTCTTACACTTAAATTAATATTCGACGCTAAGAAATTACTCTTTTTAAAAAACGCTTTTCTTCCCATTGCCATTCTGCATTGTATATCCTCTGTACTGCAACCATTAAATGTTATTTCACTGCCCAAGTTACAAAACTCATCGAAATTTTTACTAACAGAAATTCAGTTTTCAAAGAAATTATTAATAAATGTAAGCAACTCGCGTCTTTAAAGCCGTAGCTGAAGTGCTTTGTTGAAACTCAAGATTCTCCTGTGGTGTTTGGGATGGGCTGTTGCAACGTGGTAAATGGGGTAGAGTTGATGGTGTGGGACTGACTGGGGGTCAACCCGTGATATGATAGCCCCTAATCTGTGGAGTTCTCTCGGGAATGTTCAGCAATGAGGCCTCAATTTCTGTAACCACACGGAGAACGTCGTTTCTGACAACAAACTGAGTAGAAGGTGACATGTTCTACATCTACGTGGAATACTCTGCAAATCACATTTAAGTGCCTGGCAGAGGGTTCATCGAACCACCATTATACTCATTATCTCCCATTCCATTCTCGAAAAGCGGGTGGGAAGAAAGAACTGAATATCTCCGTTCGAGCTCTGATTTCTCGTATTTTATTCTGATGATCATTTCAACCTATGTAAGTGGAAGTCAACAATATATTTTTGCATTCGGAGGAGAATGTTGGCCGGCCGCGGTGGCCGAGGGGACTAAGGTCGGCCACTTAGGTCGGGGGTTCGAATCCCCCCTCGGGCATAGATATTTGTGCCGTCCTTAGTATTAGCTATATTGTAAGTAGTTTGTAAGTTTAGGGACTGATGACCGCGTAGTTAAGTCCCATAAGCTATACAAACATTTGAAACATTTGAAGTTTCGAGAATGTTGGCGATTGGAGTTTCGTAAGTAGCCCACGCCGTAGCGATAATCGCCTTTGTTGTAATGATTCCCATCCCAGATCCTGTATCATTTATTGTTACGCTGTCTCCCCTGTATCGTGACAATAAGAAAGGAGTTGCCCTTCTCTGGACTCTTTCGATGTCCTCTGTCAAACCCACCTGATAAGGATGCCACAGTGGGCAGCAATACTCCAAAAATGGACGAACAAGCGTAGTGTATGCAGTTTCTTTTGTAGTTCTGTTGCATCTTTTATTGGTTCTGCCAAAAAAACGCAGTCTCTGGTTCGCCTTTCCCACGACATTATGCACGTGTTCTTTCCCTTTATGTCTGAAGTAATAGTGTCCTTAGCTATTTTGTGGCGTTTACGGCCTTCACTTTTGATTTATCTTGTAAACAAAGTTTAAAGGATTTCTTTTCGTACTTATGTGGACGACTTCACTTTTCTCATTATTTAGAGTCAATTGTCAATTTTTACACCATAGTGATATCTTATTCAGATCGTTCTGCAGTTGGTTTTGATCTTCAGATGATTTTACTAGACTGTAAATGACGGCGTCATCTGCAAACAACCTAAGAGAGCAACTTAGATTTTCCCCTAAATCGTTTATGTAAATATATGTTCCTAGTCATTTGGTACATTCATATGAATTGATACAGGGGATCAGAACTCGTACGGCTTCAATTAGATGTTCTTCCATTGCGAACTAGCAAACGCAATATCAACTGCCAGCGTCACCGTAACTCTCGCAGGAAACTGCATGCAGGGGACTGCGGTCCGCAGGCTCACCGCGCGCAGCGGCTGCGTCACGTCACGCCATGCTGCGCTCCAACGTGCTCACAGAAAGTCACCGTGACTGAGCCTGCGTCACGCCACGGACCTGCGGCTCTACTTGCAGCCGGCCTGGGCTTGTGTCGGTTTGCTGCGGCTGCAGCTTTGGGAGGCTGCGGGCGGCGCGGCGTGCAGTGACGGGGCGCGCTCCGCTCGGGCGCGATCGGGCGCAGTCGGGCGCAGTCGGCCGTGCGGCGGGGGCGGTCCCGCCGGCGGATCGGAGCGCCGTTTAATTAAACAGCGCTACAATTATTATAATTAGCCGAGCGCGTAATGACGAGTGTGGCCGGGCGGCGGGCACGGCCCGGTACGCTCGCGTGCACTCACATTGGGCACCCAGGGAGCCAGACTGCCTGGCGGGAAGACAGGGCGTGGGCGGCCCGTGGCTGCTGGAGCCGGCCGAGGCGTAGTCGGGCGTGTGTGGACCCGAGGCCTACGGTGGACCCCACAGGCGGACGGCGATCCGTGGCGAGCCACGGCCACATCCTCTCCTCTCAAAAAACTACACACCTTTTCCTATGTAGCACCAGTCGTTAGTTCTGCACATTTCATGGCAGGTATGTTTTACCATTCTGCACGGCCTCTGACGCCCGACATCTGTAATAAGGGGTGACCGCCCAATCCGTGCACGTTTGCACGTGGTTTTACCTCAATTTCGTCACTTTTTGAAGGCACTCAATACAGCACTCCTCTAGCCCCCATCAAGTTATGTGTACTAGCTGTAGAGTTCAATGAAGTGCTGTTAGTTTCTTAGTTCTTCAAAAATGTTCAAATGTTTGTAATTCCATCGGACCAAACTGCGTGGTCATCAGTCCGTAGCTTACAAACTACTTAAACCTAGGTAAACTAAGCTAAGGACAACACATACACCCATGCCCCAGGGAGGATTCGAACCACCACGGCGAGCAACCGCGCGCTCCGCAGCGAGACGCTATAGACCGCTCGGCTACTCCACCGCGGCTTTCTTAGTTGGTACATGGCTTATTTAGTTCTCACAACCAACTTCAATACCCAAAGACTGGAAAGTTGCCCAAGTTACTCCAATATTCAAGAAGGGCAATAGGAGTGATCCCCAAAATTACAGGCTTATTTCATTGACGTCGATTTTGCAGTAGGTGTTTGGAACATATACTTCGTTCGAATATTATGAACTACCTCGAAGAGAACGACCTATTAAACAGTAGTCAACACGGATTCAGAAAGTATCACTCTTGCGAAACACAGCTTGCCCTTTATTCACATGAGGTGTTAAGTGCCATCGACAAGGGATCTCAAATCGATTTCATATTTCTGGATTTCAGAAAGGCTTTTGACACTGTACCCCATAAGCGGCTTCTTATGAAATTGCGAGCTTATGGAATATCTCCCCAATTGTGCGATTGGATTCTCGATTTACTATCAGAAAGAACACAGTTCGTTGTAATTGACGGTAAGTCATCGAGTAAAACAGAAGCGATATCTGGCGTTCCACAGGGAAGATTAAGTTATGAAAGTGGTTAATGAACCCTCTGACAGGCACTTGAATGTGATTTGCAGATTATCTATGTAGATGTAGATACCATGTGGCATTCAGCCAAATTAATAATCTCAATCTGAATAAAAGCGGAAGGACACTCACTCAGCCGGCCGCGGTGGCCGAGGGGACTGAGGCGCTCCAGTCACGGTCTGCACGGCCACTACGGTCGGGGGTTCGAATCCCCCCTCGGCCATGGATATTTGTGCCGTCCTTAGTCTTAGCTAGTTCATAAGTAGTTTGTAAGCTTAGGGACTGATGACCCCGTAGTTAAGTCCCATAAGTTCTACAAACATTTGAACATTTGAACACTCACTCACTCACTCACTCACTGACTAAACATGAAACTTCGAAAACTACTTTACCTACATAGGTGAAATTTGGCAGGAATGTAGTTGATAGGTACAGGACGTCAACGAAGAAAGGATTTTGCGATTGGGCCGATAGTTCAGGAGATATGAAGTCATAAACAATGAATACTTCCCCGTCATCCGGCACATGATAGTGTGCCTTTATCAGTGCACTATTTGAGAAGGAGAGCACTTAGTATCTTGCAAGAAACTTTAAACATAATTTCCAACCTTTAGAAAAGATTTCCTCGCTGACTACCCCAGCAAAATAGTGAAAGGAAAAAAGTTTGTCACTTACTACTTTTTCGGCGTTCACGCAGTAAAATTAAGGCATTTGGCAGTACGTTACAATTTATTTCTTGTACACTATTAATAACATTCGCCAGAAATCTTACAGACAGTATAAACAAATACCACAGATCGTACATTTGAAATTTTATCATAGTACAACACATAGTTCATGAAATGTGGAGTCATAAACAATTAGGTTAATGAAAAACGGCTTCATCACGCATGACGTTTTGATTTCCTACTAACTCTGTTCGCGACGTTTTTTGCAGACATTTTACATGTACACCACTTGGATGTATCTTCGAAATAATATCGTATTACGACATTTAGTTCAGGTGCTATGACGTCAAAGACAATGAATGCAAGAAAATCCGCCCTAAAAAAGCATGAGGTTGTAATTTAATTCGTCTTTACTACCAACTCCATTTATCAACACATGTCGCAGGCAGTTCCCTAATATTCCACTCGAAGAAACTGGTAAATAATGTTTTTGTAGGATCCATAATTCAGGGGATATTATTTCTTAATCGTGACATCCGTCAACAGGTACTGCTTTCTGTTTGACATTTTGTTAAGTCTTTATTACTCTGTTCGCAGCACATTCCGCAAACAATATCCAAATATACCACTGAAAGGAGCGCAAATATTATATCATTGAACGACACAATGATCAGCAGATACGACTCATAACCACTGAGTTGTTGCAAAACGAAACTATAGGGCGAATTTCGCTGTGGATTCAAGCGAAACGTGAGTGCAAATACAGCAGATATCTTCACGGTGGCTATGGTTGTGCTCAAGGCGAACGTCTACTACCCGGGCGACCTCATTGGCTGCAGGGTGGCAGGCGGTTTCATCCTATGTGAGCCTCTACAACACTTTCAATTTCATGGCTTTAGTGAATTATGCTGTACAACATAAATAAATAAACACGCAATATTAATAGTATCCTGAGAAAAGCAGGTCTTTTTTTATATAGATAAAAGGAGCCAACACGGAAATTTCCTCGTTTCACGAACTGGCATGATTTGTGACTTTTACAACTCACAACCGTTTTCTTCCGTTTATTTCTCTCCTGCTTTCAATGATTAACGGACAAACGAATGTTTTGTAAACATCAGAAATAAATTTACAGTTGATTCGCGTCGAACTCACAGGCTTTATCTTTGAAATGAACTGTATTTTTGGTCGAGTATTCTCTCATAAATGTGACCAGTTTTTAGAAAAGAGGTGATGGACAGAGAGAAGGGATAGGAGAAGTATCAACTCAAGGCTAGAATAATGAAATAAACACCCTCGCAACGACGGGTTTTAGCTAGTATAGCATATTGCCCTAGCTGAGGAAATTATTGTAAACATATTGATTAATTTTTCATTACAGTACTGTTAGACGCGGCAGATTAGCCGTGCGCACTGGGGTGCCGTGCTGCGGTGCGCGCGTCCGTTCGCCGTCGGGTGTTCGTGTCACCCACCCCCCTCGGGCATGGGTTTTTGTGTTGTCCTTATTAGTTTACGTTTAAATAGTTTGTAAGCTAAGGACTAATAACCACGCTGTTGAGTCCGGTAGATTACAAAACATTTGATTTTGAGTACTATTATTTTAAGTGTTGTGCCAATCAATGAATGTAAGAACAGGAAGGACCTCACTAGACCAAGGGGACTGGATGAGATGATACCGAAAAGTAGCGTTTCAAAATGCCTATGTACTGGAGTGAAATGTAACTAGTATATAAACATCAATGGCGTGGGGCTGCGGCGGAGCGAACTAGCGCATTGAGGCGTTATGCTACGATGCGAGAGGCCGTTCCCCTTCGGGGGTTCGAATCTCCCCTCGGGTATGGATGTGTGTGCCGACTTTAGTATAAGCTAGTTCATAAGTAGTTGTAGGTTTAGGGACTGATGATCCCCTAGTTAAGTTCCATGAGCTCTACTAACATTTGAACATTTTTTTATTATTATTTTTATTTTGAGAATTGGAAAAGTCGTTCCAAAGGGACAGTCGAAACTCATATTCAAGTGTGGAGTAAGTTTACTAGAAGTATTAGTGGTTCGATGTGATTGGAAATTGTATACTGACGAATTTCTTTCGCCATTTTACCACTGTAAACAGAATATACAAATGCTGGCTCTATAATGACGAATGCCGAATAATCCACCGGAGGAACTGTGATCCATCAGATATTCATATGATGGGCTTTGAGACGTATAAAAATTTGCAAATGTTTACGTGCTATCAGAATCAATCAGTCTTTCACTTATTGTTGGATACTTCAATTATCCTACATAATGATATTCAGTATCACAGTCGCCGGCCGCGGTGGCCGAGGGGACTGAGGCGCTACAGTCACGGTCTGCACGGCCACTACGGTCGGGGGTTCGAATCCCCCCTCGGGCATGGATATTTGTGCCGCCCTTAGAGTTAGCTAGTTCATAAGTAGTTTGTAAGTTAGGGACTGATGACCCCTTAGTTAAGTCCCATAAGCTATACAAACATTTGAACAGTATCACAGTCCTGAAGACCTCAGCATCTGCGCATTAAGTGGTTTGTTTAATAGATTAAAGCAACAGGAACCTAGCAATTCACGTTGAATCGTACCGGCTCTTGTCGATGCGGTTTGGCAGGTAGTCGTAATCTTTGAACGGCAGCCACGTCATAGAGGGCGCGGGAGGTGAGATGCGGATGATTACGTGGAAGGGGAGGGGAAGGGTCAATTGTGGACGGGGAGGGCGACAGATGCACCTGGGACAGCAGACTGATCAGTGGGCTCCCGTATCAGATGAGCAATTTGTTGCCTACTACTCCGCCTCACTCCAACTTCGACCACTTTGATAATTACATAAGTTAACACAAAAAACATTCTCCGTGAAAAAGTGCTACGTTCCGTACAAATTTCAAGTCAATCGACCTACTGCTTCTCAAGGTTTGGGAACAGAAATACAGGATGAATCACCTAACACTTGCACCGCAAATATTGCGGAAACGGAAAGTGCGATTGATATACGGTTTTCACAGAATGGATTCGTAGTCAGGGGCTCGTATTTTTAGCCAAACAACAGACTGTAATATTACTTAGAAAGTGTATTTTTTATGCAAACATACAGTTTTTTTAATGGAAAAGTGGTTGTTTCTATCATGCAGTGGAAGTTTTGACACCAGCTGTGTATACAGAATTTTGAATTAATTTTATCACATTTAGTTTGGCAACTACAACCGTTCAAACTTTCAGGAGCGGAGGCTGCGATAGCATAGCTGACTGACCGAGTGGCTAGCCCCTGGGGCACGGCCCACTGTCTCATGACCACCAGCCAGTCAGCTACGCTGTCGTAGTCTCGGCCCCCAAAACTTCGAATGGTTGTAGCTGCCAAACTAAACGTGATAAAAATGTCATTCAAAATTCTTTGTACACAGCTGCTATCAAAACTTCCATTTCATGATAAAACAACTATTGTTCAATTTGAAAAATTGCATTATTGTACAAAAAATACACTTTCTAGGTACTTTTACAATCTGTTTATTGGCTAACAATACGAGTCGTTGACTACCAATCCATCCTGTGAAAACCGCACATCAATCGCATTTTCTGTTTCCAGAGTATTTGCGGTGCACGTTTTAGGTGATTCACCCTGTATATAGAGGCTGAACTTCGCTAATCTGTACGAACATTACAATGGTTATGTATTTAGTAATTAAGAACATGAGGATTGATAACAGGTGCAGCCAAAGACTGCATCCCTATCTTATTCCGTTTTGGATCCGAGCACTCCTTGTACGTCGTTGTATGTATTGTATATTACCCTTCTTTCCGTATACCTTACTCCTATTTTTCTAAGAATTTGCAACAGCTGGCACTAGTTACCTTCTGCAACGCTTTTCTCGGGTCCACAGTTATTACCAACGTCGTTCAGGATGACGCTTCGAATGATAAGAGGTACAGAGATGAGGTCCTTCAACGATTTTTTCTGTCCTACGCTGGTGCGTAAGAGGTGGGTTCCTTCTGGTGGACGATAACACTCGTCCCCACAAAGCTGCACTGGTTGAAGCTGATGGAATTGGACGAAGTGGGCAGCTTGTTCACTGTACTGAGCGTGTCTGGGTTGCACGTGGCAGACGCACTGAAGGCAGACCAGCAGCTCCCTCAACGTTTGCAACGCTGGATATTATATTCATGGAATGGCGAAATATCTAATTGAGAACTTCATAGTGTCCATGCCACGCAGGTGTGCAACTGTCCTGGCCGTCGAAGGTAATCACACACCTTAACAGAAGGCAACGGAAATTACTTTTTCACTATTATGGTGCCTAGCTCCAAGTAAACCGCCATGTAAACTTCAAGTGAAGAGTTGAGACGGTGAATATCGTACTGTGTCACCACAAATTACAATCGTTAACAATATATGAATAAAACATGTTACCGTGTGTGTACGTGTATGATATCTCACTTGATCCCCTAATTGTTTTGTGCAGTCTATTAGACCTCTTTTGATCCGTATTCTCTGCTCGATTAAACCCTCGAGCTTGTACTTGGTGGGAGTATGTAAGTGATGTAGTGACATCTGTCCCGAAATTAAAGCCTTTACTTCTATTCAGCCAATTATCAAACAAGTTGATAGGAGGGCAATTGCGAACAAGTGGGAGGAGTTTACCAATCGTAGCATACGCCTTAGAACCAAGGAAAACCTTGCGAAAACCTTGGCCGGAAACGGGGGATTAATTTACAAAAAAAAAAAAAAAAATAAAAAAAAAAATAAATAAATAAATAAATAAAAAAAAAAAATCAGGGAGCAGTAGTGTACTCCCGATAGCAAAAAATTGGACGCCCGAGTTACCCCGAATTACCTTCGTAAACTCGAAGAGATCAGCTCCAATGAATTTCAATGGACAAGTGTCTCCCAACAGGAGCTGCATCCGGGAGCGCGGTATCCTCTGATTTCGTCTGTTCGGCATCTGTCGCTCAATTTCTTGTTGCATGAATATAGGGCAACTGCCTGCCAGCAGAGGCAGTGCTCTCTGTCCGTCCTCGCGGTCCAGAAGGGTGCTCACTGCGAGTCACGGCCGACAGCGAGGGCGTCGCAACGGGAGCCGTGCCGTGCCCAAACGCTTAATGAGCCGGCCGCAATGGCGCCGCGTGCTGAGCCGTGCGTGGCGAGCACTGCAATCGATTGGCCGCAGCGGCGATGAGCTGTCGTCTGGTGGCTGGCGGTGGCCGCCGGTTGCCGTCACTGCACCGGCAGCGCGCCCGCACAAGCGCTCAGAACGGGCCAGGGCAACACAGTTTCGAGACGAGGCCTCACAACAGCCTGTGTCACGTCACACAGAGTAGGCCACCATCGCTAGTTGGCTGGGCGCTGGAGTACAGCCTACTGCCTCGTAGCGGCCAACTAGTGAGGTAGCGATAGCGGCCTACTCAGTTGTGAGGCCTTGTCTCTAGACGCTGTCGGCCATGGGGGAGCAAATGCGCAAAAGCGAGCGCGGCACACGAGAGCGCTCACGATTAAAATAAATAAATGTTTGATTAGTCTATGGGACTTAACTACGGGGTCATCAGTCCCTAAACTAACAAACTACTTATGAACTACTTACGAACTAGGACGGCACAAATATCCAACAAATATCCATGCCCGAGGGAGGATTCGAACCCCCGACCGTAGTGCTCGTGCAGACCGTGACTGGAGCGCCTTAGTCCTCTTTTTTTTTTTTTTTTTTTTTTTTTTTTTTTTTTTTTTGTTGAAACCCTTTTAGGGAAAAAAATTTAAGAAGTGGGGGGTTTCGAACCATTGACTTTTCGCGTAACAGTCTAGCACCTTGCCCACTACGCTATTCTTTTTTTTTTAATTTAGTCCCCCCCCCCATTTTTTTTTGGGAAAAGGGACCACAAAAGGAAAGGAAACTAAAGTGCCACCGCCACTTTGACCCTAATAAAAAGAGAACCTCAACCTCTTCAGGCGTTGGCGCCTAACTAAAACTACCCCTGTAAACTAACCATGTAACAGAAAAGAAAGAAAGAAAAGGAAGGGGAATGTGTAGGAGACAAAACAAAGAAATTCTCTTTATTCACATTACTATGATTTTATTTCATTATTTTTATTTATTTATTTTTATTTAATAGAGCTTGATGTTCGTTGTATAGTTCAGAAGATCTCGGTTCCCTGCGGCTTGTAAGTTCAGTCACGGCTTCTCGTAAGTCCCCTCGGCCACTGCGGCCGGCGCGCTCACGATTCTTCCTCCGAGGCACTGCCAGCAACCCCCCTCTACCTGCCTGATAACATCCCTGGCGCAAGCGCGGAAAGACGGGTCTTCTTCGAAAATGTTCAAATGTTTGTAAATCTATCGGACGCAATTGCGTGGTTACTAGTCTGTAGACTTACAGACTACTGAAACTAAGATAACCTAACCTAAGGATAACACACACAAACCATGCCCAAGGGAGGATTCGAACCTCCGAGGCGGGAGGCCTCGCGATCCACAACGTGGCGCTCCAAACCGCTAGGATACTCTCGCGCGGCGGTCTGCTTCGAGTCATTAGAATTGTGTTATCGGTGTCGAAACCAGGTTGGCGTTTTTGATAGGACAGAATTAGTGACAGAAAAAAAGTACTGAAATATTTTATAAGAACTTTCCTAGAGAAGAGTTCCGGCAGATGTTTAGCTGTGCGAGTCAAATATCTTTACGAAAGTAGTTTTTATGTTCTTTCTTCTAAAATGAAATTGTCATAGAAGTCTTCATAAGCACAGAAACCAAGATCGCTAGTTACAAATTGCTGTCACATGTGTCAAGTGATCTGGGCAATTTTTATGAAGTAACCGGTATATATGGCCATTTTAGCAGTTCACTTGGATGTATGTATTGCCTGAAGATGGTATTAATATAATACCAAAAGCGATGGTTACATAAAACAACATAAACTTTACGTTTATTGGTGGATAAGTTAATAATTCGGGATTAAATACTCCAACAGCCGCAGTCGCAATCCCATTACAACATGGAACTACATCAATTTATTGACCGCATTCGACAATTCTATATTGCCATCTTCTAGTCTATTAAAAGCCTATTACATGGTAATATTTCGTCATGTTTACTTTCTGTTCCTGGATACCATGTCGAAAATGAAACACATTTTATGTTTATGACCATTTTGCAAGCCCAACATTCAGAACGTATTATATTTCGTCACAGACAAAAATATGCTTTAATTTCGACATACTTATTCAAAAAAAAAAAAAAATCTTTAAATGTTTGTAAATCTATTGTACTTGACTACTGAGGCTATCAGTCCCTACACTTACAAACTACTTAAACTAACCTAAGGACAACCCATTCACACCCATTCCCGAGGGAGGACTCCAACCACGTAGAGGGTAAATAGGTCTTAAAGTCACATGTTCCATTACGAGAACGTGCTAGAGGAAAACATACCTCAAGTGAGCCTGACTCTCTTAGGGACCAGTGGTTCTAGCACTCGACGATTCGAAAACCTTTGACGGAACAAAAAATAAAAAAAAAAATCAAATGTTTGTTAACCTTATGGGAATTAACTGCAGGTTCATAAGTCCCTAAACTTTCGAACTACTTATAAACTACCTTATAATAAAGACAAGACAAACATTCATGTCCGAGGCAGAATTCGAGCCCCGACGGATAACGGCCTCGCGCATCGGAGCATCGTTTTATGTTCGAGAATAATGAATTTTCTGGACACTAGAAATCTGCTCTGTAGGAATCAGCATGGATTTAAAAAAAGGCGATCGGGTGAAACTCAGCTCGCGCTATTCGTCCACGAGACTCAGAGCGACATAGACATGGGTTCTCAGGTACATACCGTGTTTCTTGACTTACGCAAGGCGTTTGATACAGTTCCCCATAGTCGTTTAATGAACAAAGTAAGAGCATATGGTCTATCTGACCAATTGTGTGATTGAATTGAGGAGTTCCTAAATACCAGAATGCAGCATGTCATTCTCAATGGAGAGAAGTCTTCCGAAGTGAGAGTGATACAGGGAAATGCCACGTGTTCGTTGCTGTTCGCAATATCTTTATATATATATATATATATATATATATATATATATATATATATATATATATATATATTGTTGTTGTGGTCTTCAGTCCGCAGACTGGTTTGATGCAGCTCTCCATGCTACCCTGTCCTGTGCAAGTCTCTTCAACTGAGAATACGTTCGGCAACTTACATCCTTTTGAATCTGCTTACTATATTCGTCCCTCGGTCTCCCTCTAGGATTTTTACCCCACACGCTTCCTTCTAATGCTAAGTTGACAATTCCTTGATGTCTCAAAATGTGTCCAACCAATCTGTCCCTTCTCTCAGTCAGTATATTACAGAAACTCCTTTTCTCCCCGATTCGATTAAGCACCTCCTCATTAGTTAGGTAATCTACCCATCTAATTTTCATCATTCATCTGTAGCACCACATTTCAAAAGCTTCTATCTCTTTTTATCAGAATTCCTTACCGTCCACGTCTCACTCCCATACAATGCTATACTCCAGACAAATGCTTTCAGAAAGGACTTCCAAACATTTAAATTAATATTGGATCTTAACGAGTTTCGCTTCTTTAGAAACGCTTTTTTCCCATAGCCATTCTGCATTTTATATCATCTTTACTTCGGCCATCAGAATTTATCTTGCTACCCAAATAACAAAATTCATCTACTACTTTCATTATCTCATTACCTAATCTAATTCCTTCAACAACGCCTGACTTTCTGACATTGCATTCCATTACCTTAGTTTTACTCTTGTTAATGTTCATCTTATATCTTCCTTTCAAGTCACTGTCCATCCCATTCAATTGCTCTTCCAGATCTTTTGCGGTCTCTGACAGAATTACTATGCCATCGGCAAACCGCAATGTTTTTATGTCTTCTCCTTGCACTTTAATGCCCTCTCCAAATTTCTCTTTCCATTCCTTCACTGCCTACTCAATGTACAGATTGAACAACATCGGGCAAAGGCTACAACCCTGTCTTATTTCCTTCCCAATCTCTGCGTCCCTTTCTTGCCCTTCGACTCTAATAACCACTGTCTGGTTTTTGTGTAGGTTGAATATAACTCTTCGCTCCCTATATTTTACCCCTGGTACCTTCAGAATTTGGAAAAGTGTACTCCAGTCGACATTGTCAAAAGCTTTCTTCAAATCGACAAACGCTATAAACGTTGGTTTTCCTTTCCTTAGCCTATCTTCTAAGATAAGTCGTAATGTGAGTATTGCATCTCGTATTCCTACATTTCTTCTAAATCCAAACTGATCTTCCCCGAGTTTGCATTCCACAAGTTTTTCCATTCGCCTGTAAATAATTCATGTTAATATTTTGCACCCATGACTTATTAAACTAATAGTTCTGTAATTTTCACACTTGTATGCACTAGCTTCTTTTGGAATTGGAATTACAATATTCTTCTTGAAGTCGGAGGGTATTTCTCCGTCTCATACATCTTGCATACCAGGTGATACAATTTTTTCATGACTGGCTCTCCTAACGTCATCAGCAGTTCAGACGGAATAGCATCTACTCCAGAGGCCTTGTTTCGACATAAGTCCTTCAGCGCTCTGTCAAATTCTTCTCGCAGTTTCATATCTCCTATCTCATCTTCCTACACTTCGTCTTACATTTCTAGAATACTTCCTTCAAGTTTATTTCCTTTGTATAGACCCTCTACATATTCCTTGCACAGTTCAGCCTTCACCTCCTTGCTTAGTATTGGTATTCCGTCTGAGTTCGTGATACATATACAACTGCTTATCTTGTCTCCAAATATCTCTTTTATTTTCCTGTAGGTGGTATCTATCTTTCCCCTCGTTATGCATTCTTCTACGGTTCTGCATTTGTTCTCTAGCCACAACTGCTAAGCCAGTCTGCACTTACTGTCAATCTCATTTTACAGACGCTTGTACTCTCTTTTTCCTGTTTCACTTACTGAATTTTTATATATTCTCCTCTCATCAATTAAGTTCAATATATCCCGTGTTATCCAGGGATTTCTATTAGACTTTGTCCTTCTGCCTATATGGTCCTCTGCAGCCTCCAACTACCCTATCTCTCAGAACTACCAATTCTTCTTCTAATGTGTTACTTTCCCCCGTTTCAGCCAATCCTTGCCTAATGCTCCCTCTGAAACTCTCAACCATCGCTGGTTCCTTCAATTTGTCCAGGTTCCATCTCCTAACCTTTGTACCTTTCTGCAATCTCTTAAGTTTTAATCTGCAGTTCATAACCAATAATTTATGGTCAGAGTCTATATCTGCCCCTGGACATGTCTTACAGTTTAGAACCTGGTTTCTAAATATGTTCCTTACCATTATAAAATCAATCTGGTACCTTCCAGTGTCTCCTGGTATCTTCCACGTATACAGCCTTCTTTCGTAATGATTAAACCAAGTGTTGGTGATAATTAAATTGTGCTCTTCGCAAAAATCTACCAACCGATCTCTTCTTTCATTCCTTTTTCCCAGTCCATATTCACGTACAACATTTCCTTCTCTTCGCTTTACTACTACCGAGTTCCAGTCCCCCATCAAAATCACGTTTTCGTCTCCATTAACATTCTGAATGATTTCTCTTACCTCCTCATACATTTTTTCGATATCCTCATCATCAGCAGTGCTAAGAGGCATATAAACTTGCACTACTTTGGTCGGTGTTGGCTTCGTGACTATTTTTACTACGATAATGCGTTCACTATGCTGTTAATAGTAACTTACCCGCATTCCTATTTTCTAATTCATTATCAGGCCTACTCCTGCGTTACCACCAACTGATTTTGTATTGATAACCCTGTGCTCACCTGACCAGAAATCCTGTTCATCCTGCCACCGAACTTCACTAATCCCTGCCATATGTAACTTTAACCTGTCCATTTCTCTGTTCAAATTTTCTAGCGTACCTACGCGATTAAGGGTTTGAACATTCCACGCTCCGACCCGTAGAATGCCTACTTTGTTTTTCTTGATGACGACATCCTCCTGAGTAGTCCCCGTCCGGAGATCCGAATGGGGGACTATTTTACCTCCGCAATATTTTACCCAAGAAGACGCCATCATCGTATAGTCATACAGTAGAGCTGCATGTCCTCGGGAGAAGTATCCAATGTAGTTTCCCCTTGCTTTCAGCCGTTCGCAGTAACTGCATGCCAAAACCATGTTAGCTGATGTTACAAGGCCAGCTCAGTCAATCATCCAGACTGTTGCCACTGTAACTACTGAAAAGGCTGCTGCTCCTCTTCAGGAACCACACGTTTGTCTGGCCTCTCCACAGATACCCCTCCACTGTGGTTGCACCTACGGCACGGCTATCTGCATCGTTGAGGCACGCAAGCCACCCCACCTCGGCAATGTCTGTGGTTCATCATGGATATATATATATATATATATATATATATATATATGAATGACCTTATGGATAACATCAGAAGTTCACTGAGGCGTTTTGCGAATGATACTGTAGTATATAGAGAGGTTGAAATAAAGGGAAATTGTACTGAAATGCAGGAGGATCTACATCTAATTGACGCAAGGTGCAGGGAATGGCAATTGAATATCAGTGTAGGCAATTGTACTGTGCTCTGAATACATAGAAAGAAAGGACCTATTTTAGCTGCACTATAGCAGGTCAACAACTGGAATCAGTTAATTCCACAAATTATCTGGGAGTAGGCATTAGGAGTGATTTAAAATGGAACAACCATGCCAGACTTAGAATCATTGGAAGAATCCTAAGGAAACGCAGTCCGAAAACAGAAGAAGTAAGTTACAGTACACTTGTTTGCCCACTGCTTGAATACTGCTCACCGGTGTGGGATCCGTACCAGGTGGGTTTGATAGAGGAGGTACAGAAGATCCAATTGAGAGCAGCGCGCTTCGTTACAGGATTATTTAGTAATCGTGAAAGCGTTACGGAGATGATCGATAAACTCCAGTGGAAGACTCTGCAGGAAGCACGCTCTGTTGCTCGGTACGGGATTTTGTCGAAGTTTCGAGAACATACCTTTACCGAGGATTGCTCCCTTCTACGCGAAGAGATCATGAGGATAAAATGAGAGAGATCGGAGCCGACAGAGAGGCATACCGACAATATTTATTTACGCGAACAATACGTGACTGGAATAGGAGGGAAAACAGATAGTGGTACTCAGGGTACCCTCCGCCACACACCGTCCGGTGGCTTGCGGAGTATGGATGTAGATGTAAGACAGCGCCTCAATGCGCTCGGCCACCCCACCACGGGACCGTACAAACGTTGAGCAGCTGGAGCGTTTACATCCGCCGCCCCTTAAGCACAGTGCAAGTTTTCCCTTTCCCACCAAGTATCCATGTATAGCGCTCCACTCCTTGTCCGCTCCACAAATTAACAAACACAAGAGTGTCGTCGTCTGATGACAAACTGACGGTGGGAGAACCAGACCCTGCAATGTGCATTGATGCTGCCGTCTATGTAAATTCTATCAAAAACCATGAGAACGGCCTTTACCTTGGTGTCACAAATACCAGAAAACGTTGCCCTGCAGTCCTGCTACTGCGACGACTCGGATGGCATGTTGTGTGCCTATCTTCTTGGCGGCGCGCTACGCTATTCAACGACGCCTAGCGCCGTACACTAAGGGATGAGGACATGGGTTGCTGCATGAAATATGCTTGTCATGACCCACTCTACCAGCCCTCCCAGTTCCTACATTCATTTCAGATACACCTACGTATATCTCTTCGCGAGATGTACGTAGAAGGGAGCAATCCTCGGTAAAGGTATGTTCTCGAAACTTAGACAAAAGCCCGTACCTAGCAACAGAGCGTGTTTCCTGCAGAGTCTTCCACTGGAGTATATCGATCATCTCCGTGTCGCTTTCACGATTACTAATTGATCCTGTAACGAAGCGCGCTGCTCTCGGTTGGATCTTCTCTACCTCCTATATCAAACCCACCTGGTACGGATCCCACACCGGTGAGCAGTATTCAAGCACTGGGTAAACAAGTGTACTGTAACTTACTTCCTTTGTTTTCGGACTGTGTTTCCTTAGTATTCTTCGAATGATTCTAAGTCTGGCATGGTTGTTCCATTTTAAATCACTCCTAATAATTTATGGAATTAACTGATTCCAGTTGCTGACCTGCTATAGTGTAGCTAAAATAGGTCCTTTCCTTCTATGTATTCAAATCACAGTACAATTCCTTTTAATAATCATCATAAATAAATATTATTTGTATGTACTTTCAATGTTTTTATGTGAAAAATTTGTAAGATAACATATTAATCAAGTTTTGTATATTAAGGGATATAACAAATGACTTTCGAACTGCTTGTAAAAGAATGGAATGTTATGCCGACTCCCGGATAGCATCTATTATCAGGCAAAACCCTTAATAGATACGTTTTCCTGGCACCGTACTTCAAAGTCGTACCTTAAGCTGTACACATCCAGTTTTCGGTTTATATCTAAATCTACGGGAAGAAAGAACACCTAAATCGTTCCATTTCGATCTGATTACTCTTATTTTATTGAGATGCTCATGTCTTCCTATGTACGTGAGTCCTAGCAAAATATTTTCACATTCAGTAGTAAAAGTCGGTGATTGAAACTTCGCAAACAGATTACGCCGCAATGAATAACGTCTTTCTTTTAATGATTTCCACCCCAATTCGTGCAACATTTCCATCATGACGCTCCCCCCCCCCCCATCCCCGTAACGTGATAAAACAAAACGAGCTGCCCTTCTCTGAACCTTCTCAACATCCTCCGTCAGTACCACCTGGCGAGGCTCCCACAATGGGCAGTCTCTTTCGTGGAGCTGGTGCATCTTCGAAGCGGTCTGCCAATGAAACGTAATCTTTGGTTCGCCTTCCCCACAATATTTTCTATGTGTTCTCTCCAGTCTAATTTGTTCGTAATTGTAACTCCTAGGTATTTGGTAGAATTTACGACGTTCAGGTTCGACTTATTTATAGCGTAATTGAAGTTCAGCGGATTTCTTTTAGTGGTCATGTGTATTACTCCACACTTTTATTTCTTTAGTGTCAATTGCCAATTTTCGCACCATGTAGAAATTTAGTCTAAATCGCTTTGCAGTTGATTTTGATCCTCTGTTGACTTCACTAACCGATAAACGACAGCATCATCCGCGAACAGTCTAAGGGAGCTATTCAGATTGTCACCTAAATTGTTTATAAACACAAGGAACAGTAGGGGACCTAAGACGCTTCCCTCGGGAACGCCAGATATCACTTCTTTTTTACTCGATGACTTACCATCAATCACAAAGAACTGTGTCCTTTTTGATAGGAAATCGTGATTTCAATCTCACAATTCGGGAGATATTCCATAAGCACGCAATTTCATTAGAAGCCGCTTGTGGGGTACAGTGTCAAAAGCCTTGCGGAAATGCAGAAACATGGAATCGATTTGAGATCTCTTTTCGATGGCACTCGTCACTTCATGTGAATAAAAGGGCAAGCTGTGTTTCGAAAGAGCGATGCTTTCTGTTTGTTTGATTGTATAGTCTATGGGACTTAACTACGGGGTCATAAGTCCCTAAACTTACAAACTACTTATGAACTACCTTATACTAAAGACGGCACAAATATCCATGCCCGAGGGGGGATTCGAACCCCCGACCGTAGTGGCCGTGCAGACCGTGACTGGAGCGCCTTAGTCCCCTAGGCCACCGCGGCCGGCGATACTTTCTGAATCCGTGTTGACTATTGGTTAATAAGTCGTTCTCTTCGACGTAGTTCACAGTGTTCGAACAAAGTATATGTTCCAAAATTCTACTGCAAATCGACGTCAGTGAGATTGGCCTGTAATTTTGGGGATCATTCCTACTGCCTTTCTTGAATATTGGAGTAACTTGAGACACTTTGCAGTCTTTGGATACGGATCTTTCGCTGACTACTTAAACTAGGGTAAACTCACCTAAAGACGACACACACACACACACACACACACACACCCATGCCCTAGGGAGGACTCGAACCTCCGACGGCGAGCATCCGCGCGCTCCGCAACGAGGCGCCTTAGACAGCTCGGCTACTCCACCGCGGCAAGAAATGTACAGAAGGAAATCGCCTTTGAGTATAGAAATAGGAAGGCGAGACTTACATAAATTCTGATATCTGATGACAAATCTGTGGATGAATACCTTTAATTTAAAACAAAAATGAAGGACATTGGCCGGGTAGTTTGATCTGGCTGACTGATATTAGTTTTCGTAGATTATTTTAATATATGAGATGTTTCTGGGATTAAATAATGTGAGAACTTTCTTAACACTGCCAACGTTAACGAATTATTAATACCATGCTTACAGTAACGATACAAAATGCTTGAAAATAGTTTAAGCTTTAAAGGCACACATACTCTGAAATGCTGATTTGTGCTGTAAGAAAATTTATTTGTTACCACTAAGTAGGTAATTTCCAAGAATGCTTGCAATCGAAGTAGCTCGGCTGAAATGATATATATATCGAACGTGCAACTGTAAATCGATTGAGAGTTTCTGAACCGGGCCGCGGTTCTTCGGTTTGATCGGTCCTTTGTGGACGTTGGATTTTTTAAATTTTTATCGTTTCGTCGTTGACTTAGATTTTTCGTTACAGAGGGCGTCGAGCACGCTGAGCTACGACGTCGGCAACCCTCTGACAGGGCCACTGAGCCACCGCGACCTAGCAAGTACTTAACCACCATCTGACATGTTCGTGCATCACAAACCAATTCGTAGCCCATTACGCTACGCAGAACAACCGCGAGAGTAATTCGTAATTTTCTTACCATCGATGGTAGGTGTTATCTGCTAACACGGTATTTTTTAAACATTTGAGTATAGTTCATTGTCCTAAGAACGACTTGTTTTTGGCAATTTTGAGTGCACCATTGCTTGGAATGACAACGCTTGAAGTATAATAAGACATTCGTCAAATACAGAGAGCTAGATGGCGAATGCAAAAGAGAGTTTTGGGGAAGGTTTCGGGCTAGGGATGTGATGGGACTAATTTCCGAACGCGAAATGTACGCCTGTGTTCCTTCCACACTATAGTCATTCGTCCGAACGCCAAATGTACGCTATAGTCATTCGTAACTAGTACAGGCAAAGAAAATAAACTTAGAACAAATTATCAAAGCCAGTCAGGCAATTATATTTTAACAGAAAAAAATAATTTAAATGTGGGAGAGATATTAAAATTATAGTTTAAAGAAGTAAAATTTCAAAAAGGAGTATGTTTGTCAAAGCTAAACTCAAAAGTCAAATAATTTTAGCTGTTTGTTAAAATACAATCAGAAAGGATATTACGTGTTGGGTACGTAGACTTAGATATTTTCACAATAGTAATCGTATGGTCCATAATTTTTTGTTTTTTGTATTTTATTTTTGTCCGAAATGTTTGCAAAAAATCGTAGAACTACAGGTAAATCTTACGTGGGCCCTAAAACACGACCGTGCGATTTTCTTCACTAATTCATTCATCACTAATAGGCTGTGAAATACTTTCAGCACGCGTACCTTCCTTTTTCATAAATTTAACTTTTATCCCAAAGCAATATTTGCCATAAAGGGCTTTTGTCCTTATCAGATTGAGACCACAAATTTAACAATTAGTGAAAAATAAGGATGATATGGAAGGCCTGGGAGGGAAGAAACCAATAAAATCAAGTGCTACTTAAGCAACAGTTTATTAGTCATTACGATTCCAATTTCAAACTCGCCAGGGACTGTAAAATTGATTTTATGGACCAGTAAACTTGGTATAATGGAATCTTAAAACTCCAATGCCCCGGCAAGATAGCTTCAAACCAGCAAAACTCTTGTGCCATCTTGAAGTTTAGGTTTACAGCTTCAAAATACAAGTAATTAATAGATTCTTAAAAGGCCCGATTGCTTCTTCCAAACAACAGAAACCAATACAGAATACTCAGAGTAGTTGGAAAGGAAACACATTCCACTATCTTAAGGCGGCAATTTCCTGATAAGTTAACCAGTTTAAAACAGTATCATCATCATCATATCCCACGTCGTTCCATCTTATTCGATGGGTCGGCGAATGAGGCTTCTCCACCAGATCCGGTCCTTGAACTTCTCTTCTTCTTCTATATATGCCAGAGTGTATCCCTTCTTCTCTATATCCGAATTCAGCATGTCTTTGTACCTCAGTCGTGGCCTTCCTCTAGGTCTTTTGTATCTGAGGTTTAGCTCGTACTTTTTCTTGGTAATCTGCTTCCATTCACACGATGCATATGCCCATACCATCTCCGCTATCTCAGCCGCTGTGTTGTTATTCGGTCTTGTAGTTTTATGACTTGAGCTTGGTTACGGATTTCCACGGTCCGAACTTTATCTCTGCGCATCTTTCCGACCATATTACGAACGAATCTCCGCTGCCTGGATTCTGCTGACTTCCTTCTTTCTTATCGTCCATGATTCGCAACCATACGTCAAAATAGGTATGTAATATGTTTCATAGATGACTCTCTTGCATTTTCTTGGTATTTTTTGCGTTCCATATTAGATATTTGACTATTCTGAAGAACCATTATTGGAGGTAACACTACCCAGATATTTAAACTAATGAGTCATCCGTAGTTGTTTCGCTTCCAGTTCTGTGTGTCCCATAGGTTGTTCAGATCTTTTCATGACCATAACCTCGCTTTTCTCTTGGCTGAAGATGAAGCCACACTCTTTAGCAGCTTCTGTTCATGTATTTAGTTGTGTTTGGAGCTCTTCTCTAGAATCGCCCCACAGACATATGTCGTCAGCGAACAAGATGGCTTTCAATGATTCACCTCCGATGCTTTGATGTATTTTTCTTTGACTCTCGGTCATTTCAGTGATGAAGAGCAGATAGTACTCCACTCTGCATTAGCCGAGAGTTTATGCGGAAGGTTTCGGTCATTCCCACGGGTGTTTTCACTTTACTGTCAACATCTTCATAGAAGTTCTTTATCCTATAGACTATGCTATCATGTATTCCGGTTTCCTTCGGCACTTCCCACACCTTGTCCCTGTTCACAGCATCAAATACTTTCTTGATTTCCAGGAAGGCTAGCCATAGGTCTCCGTTGTATTTTTCCTTTAACTGGCAATACAGCAAAACACCTTTAATATCCTTAACGGGTAATATTCAAGTTTAGGTTTACAGTTTTAAAAGGCCAGTAAATTAAGAAAAAAAAATCACGGAGTAAGTTACCCACACTTTTTAACCAGCAATACTTCTAGTTTTCTGAAACGTGTGTACTTCGAACTAAGATTAATAACTGAATACAGTTTCAATAACAGATATTGAAGAAATTTCCTAAAATGCCCAATTTTTTTTTTTTTTTTTTTATTTTTTTTTTTTTTTTTTTTTTTTTTTTTTTTTTTTTTTTTTTTTTTTAAAAGGGCAAGACCCAACAGATTAATCAATACAATGGGTTTCCAAATTTTAGTTAGCTGAAATGCATGAGACATCCTGTTGGTAATACCTTTATGTACACACTGCTAGAGGTAATAACACACTTTTTTTAGATTACACTGTTGCACAAAAGTTAAACACGAACCCTGATGATGTTCTGAAGAAACCTTCCCTAAGGTACAATATGTGCGGCAAGAATGGTAGCGAGCTGCTACAGGTGGTAAGCAGCGACAACCACTGCATACCAACAGGTAGAAGGCCTTTAGGGCAAGATATAGGTGTGATGGTAGCCAGATCCTACAATTTCACGTTCGTAGACGAAAATCTGACTGCAGTCAGCTAAACCCACACACGAAATAGCCGAAGAAATAATAACGGCTCCTAGTGAAATTTACATCAGCCGCGGTTATGGTAGGAACACATCAAAATACATGACTGAATACCAAAACCAAGACGACAATTAAGAGTTAACAGCGAAAATAGAACCTCTCACTGCGGAGTTTCAGACATGAGAAGGAAAATTACGCTACCAAAATTTACGACGGCGCTCAGGGCGGGTGTCTGGCACGCAAGCGGCTGCTCAGAAGAAGATACATTGGTTGCACTTAGCAGGTCAAAACAAGGCGAAAGAGAAAGAAAAGAAATCAGATAGGGGTGCAAATGTTACGGCACGCAGCAACACATCAACAACACCATGAAACAATGCCGACACGGAATCAGTTATCACCGAAAGTGAGTCGGTAGAGGAAGGTTCCTCGAAAGATGTGAAAACTTATAAAAGGTTCTACCGCGGTTAAGAGGCTGCTGCTGCAGAATTGTACATGTTAGACGCTCGACCCGACAATGATTCGTGCCTCAGTGCGCCACCAAGACGCTGCGAAAAGTACGACTGGTCACTTCCCTCTCTTCACGTCCAGAACATGATCACCAACTGTGACCATAGGTGGAATCAGGGACACGACAGCTCCATAACATATTGAGCGAATGTGACATGTTTTTATCCTGACCATTTTCTGCAAACGTTTACATAAGAGTGGTTATAAAAATACATAATTATGCACAAGCATCGGACAGGTGTGAATATTATTTGCCCCATGTCGAACTTGAACGCAAGTATCCTGCATGGGAACCTCGCATCTTGCCGATTACACCAAGCTGTCTCGCTGAGCGGTAACCACCATTTGTAAGTAAAAACGTTACGCGTGGTAATTTGCTGCGAACTTGATTTCGATTTTATTAGAAATCAAGGCCCATTGGAAAAAACCCTTTTAGCTTGGTGGTCTGGAGGAATTCCCTCCTAACATACCTACAGCCTATCAAATTCCGTAGTTTAATAAGTCATGGGTGCAAAATATTAACAAGAATTATTTACAGACGAATGGAAAAACTTGTGGAATCTAACCTCAGAGAATAAATGTTTGGATTTAGAAGAAATGTAGGAACACGGGAGGCAATACTCACATTACGACTTATCTTAGAAGATAGGCTAAGGAAAGGGAAACCAACGTTTATAGCGTTGTCGGTTTGGAGAAAGCTTTTGACAATGTCGAGTGGAATAACTCTTCCAAATTCTGAAGGTATCAGGGGTAAAATATAGGGAGCGAAGAGTTATATTCAACATGTACAAAAACCAGACAGCAGTTATTAGAGCCGAAGGGCAAGAAAGTGACGCAGAGGTTGGGAAGGGAGTAAGACAGGGATGTAGTCTTTCCCCAGTGTTGTTGAATCTGTACATTGAGCAGGAAGTGAGGGATGGAAGGAGAAATTTGGAGAGGGCATTAAAGTGCAGGGAGAAGAAATAAAAACATTGTGGTTTGCCGATGACATAGTAATTCTGTCAGAGACCGCAAAGGATCTGGAAGAGCAATTGAATGGGATAGACAGTGTCTTGAAAGGAATATATAAGATGAACATTAGCAATAGTAAAACTAAGGTATGAAATGTAATGTCAGAAAATCAGGTGATGCTGAAGGAATTAGATTAGATAATGGGACAATAAAAGTAGTAGAAGAATTTTGTTATTTGAGTAGCAAGATAACTTCTGATGGTCAAAGTACATCTACATCTACATCTACATCTACATCGATACTCTGCAAATCACATTTAAGTGCCTGGCAGAGGGTTCATTAACCACCTTCATAACTTTTCTCTACCGTTCCATTCTCTAATAGCGCGCGGGAAGAAAGAACACCTAAATCGTTCCGTTTTCGATCTGATTTCTCTTATTTTATTGGGATGGTCATGTCTCCCTAAGTAGGTGGGTGCTAGCAAAATATTTTCACATTCAGAACTAAAAGTCGGTGATTGAAACTTCGCAAACAGATCACGCCGCAATGAATAACGTCTTTCTTTTAATGATTTGCACCCCAATTCGTGCAACATTTCCGTGACGCTTTCCCCCCCGTAACGTGATAAAACAAAACGAGCTGCCCTTCTCTGAACCTTCTCAATATCTTCCGTCAGTCCCACCTGGTGAGGGTCCCACAAGGGGCAACAGTACTCCAAGAGAGGACGCACAAGTGTGATGTAGGCAGTCTCTTTGGTGGAGCTGGTGCATCGTCTAAGCGTTCTGCCAATGAAACGTAACCTTTGGTTCGCCTTCCCCACAATATTTTCTATGTGTTCTCTCCAGTCAAAGTTGTTGTACTCCTAGGTATTTGGTAGAATTTACGACCTTAAGGTTTGACTGATTTATCGCGTAATTGAAGTTCAGCGGATTTCTTTTAGTGGTCATGTGTATTACTTCACACTTTTCTTTATTTAGTGTCAATTGCCAATTTTCGCACCAAGTAGAAATTTTGTCTAAATCGCTTTGCAGTTGCTTTTGATCCTCTGTTGACTTCACTAACCGATAAACGACAGCATCATCCGCGAACAGTCTAAGGGAGCTATTCAGATTATCTCCTAAATCGTTTATAAACACGAGGAAGAGTAGGGGACCAATAACGCTTCCCTGTGGAACGCCAGATATCACTTCTGTTTTACTCGATGACTTACCGTCAATTACAACGAACTGTGTCCTTTCTGATAGGAAATCGTGAATCCAATCGCACAATTGGGGAGATATTCCATAAGCACGCAATTTCATTAGAAGCCGCTTGTGGGGTACAGTATCAAAAGCCTTCCGGAAATCCAGAAATATGGAATCGATTTGAGATCCCTTGTCGATGGCACTTAACACTTCATGTGAATAAAGGGCAAGCTGTGTTTCGCAAGAGCGATACTTTCTGAATCCGTGCTGACTATTGGTTAATAGGTCGTTCTCTTCGAGGTAGTACATAATATTCGAACAAAGTATATGTTCCAAAATCCTACTGCAAATCGACGTCAATGAGATAGGCCTGTAATTTTGGGGATCACTCCTATTGCCTTTCTTGAATATTGGAGTAATTTGGGCAACTTTCCAGTCTTTGGGTACGGATCTTTCGCTGAGTGATCGGTTGTAAATTATAGCTAAGTACGGAGCTATTTCATCAGCATACTCTGAGAGGAATCTAGTTGGTATACAATCTGGCCCGGAAGATTTATTTTTGTTTAGTGACTTAAGTTGTTTTACTACTCCAGGAACATCTACTTCTAAGTTTCGCATGCTGGCAGCTGTTCTTGGATTGAATACTGGAGTGTTCACTTCGTCTTCTTTGGTGAAAGAATTTCGGAAAGCTGTGTTTAGTAATTCTGCCTTAGCAGTACTGTCGTCGGTAGTATTACCATTGCTATCGCGTAGTGAAGGTATTGTTTGTGTTTTGCCGCTAGTGTACTTCACATATGACCAGAATTTCTTTGGATTTTCTGCAAGATTACGAGACAGGATTTCGTTGTGGAAACAACTATAAGATTCTCGCATTGTAGTCCGCGCTAGGTTGCGAGTTTCAGTAAAAGATTGCCAGTCTTGCGGATTCTGTGTCTTTTTAAATTTTGCATGCGTTTTTCTTTGTTTCTGCAACAGTGATCTGATCTGTTTTGTGTACCACGGGGGGTCAGCCCCCTCTTTTATTAATTTATTTGGTATAAATCTCTCGATTGCTACTGATATTATGTCTTTGAATGTAAGCCACAACTGATCTACACTCGCATTTTTAGTTTTGAAGGACTGGAGACTATCACTCAGGAAAGCGTGAAGCGAATCTTTATCTGCTTTATTGAATAGATATATTTTTCGTTTATTTTTGGTGCATTTGGGAATTTCGATATTCAGTCTCGCTACTACAACTCGATGTTCGCTAATCCCTGTATCTGTTTTGATGCTCTTTACTATCTCGGGATTATTTGTTGCTAGGAGATCAAGAGTATTTTCGCAACCACGTACTATTCTAGTGGGTTCATGAACTAACTGTTCGAAGTAGTTCTCAGAAAAAGCATTCAGAACTAGTTCGGACGATGTTTTATATTTGCCCCCGGTTTTGAATACGTAATTATGCCAACATATCGAGGGTAAATTAAAGTCGCCACCGATTATAACAGTATGCTTCGGATACCTATTTGAAATATGATTCAAGCTTTCTTTGAAGATGTAAAATGCAGAATGGCTATGGGGACAAAAGCGTTTCTAAAGAAGCGAAACTTGTTAACATCCAATATTAATTTAAATGTTAGGATGTCCTTTCTGAAAGCATTTGTCTGGAGTGTAGCATTGTATGGGAGTGAAACGTGGACGATTAGGAATTCTGATAAAAAGAGATAGAAGCTTTTGAAATGTAGTGCTACAGACGAATGATGAAAATTAGATGGGTAGATCACGTAACTAATGAGGAGGTGCTTAACCGAATCGGGGAGAAAAGGAGTTTCTGGAATATACTGACTAAGAGAAGGGATAGATTGGTTGGACACATTCTGAGACATCAAGAAATTGTCAACTTAGCATTAGAAGGAAGCGTGTGGGGTAAAAATCGTAGAGGGAGACCGAGGGACGAATATAGTAAGCAGATTCAAAAGGATGTAGGTTGCCGAACGTATTCTCAGTTGAAGAGACTTGCACATGACAGGGTAGCGTGGAGAGCTGCATCAAACCAGTCTGCGGACTGAAGACCACAACAACACAACCATACTTGGTGTTCCCCTTGTTAGACTCCGCAACTTTAAAAAACGGAAAAATTATTTTCTCATTTCTTTCTCATTATTTAATTTTTTTCGGAAGAATTAAAAAAAAATGAAAACAGAAGACTCATTTAGTAAATTTCTTGTTATTGAAAAAGAATAGTCGCAACAGAACGCTGGAAACGATAGTAGATTAATTGAACGGACAATTAAGCTGTATCGATAAATTAGAAACGACACGCTTTAGAAACTGTGGGCAATGTAGCCTGATGTCATATGTAACGAAGTGTGGGCCGCTACCTGTCGCTATCGGAGCAAATTGCGTCCGTGTTCCCGGAGCGCGGGTCGGCGCTGAGCTGCGGGCTTAGTGGGTGTTTCATTAGGAACAAAAGACTGGCTACCGGATCAGATGCGGGCCGACGCGACGGGTCATTAGGGAGAGCGAGCAGGCCGCGGCTGGCGATATCTGGGGATTTGTGGACGCAGAGGCGGCTGGGCCCGGTGTCCGCCGAGTGTGGAGGGACGGGCACTCAGGCGGGCAGACCGCAGCGGACAGAGGGCGCCGTGGCGGCAATCAGGGATTGGTCACGGGGCGGGCGCGCCCTCGGCTGTTTGCGCCGGTCCACGCTAATTGTTTCCGTCACACGGGACCACCCTCGCCTCACCTCGCCTCGCCTCGCCTCGCCTGGACCCGTCCCATTCCATCGCCCCCCCTCCCCCTCCTCCCCTCGTTAGACCGACACAAATGCGTGGGTGGCGTGGCGCCGGACCCAGTACCTGAATGAAGGCTCAGAGCGCTGCAATAGAGGGGAGAGGGGGAGGGGGGGGGGGAAGAGGACGAGAGAAGGATGCAGCGAGCAGGGCGACTGCAGACAAGCTGAGGCCAGCGGTGCAGTACACCTCTCACCCTGACTGCTAACACCTAATTCGAAAATGTTCAAATGTTAGTAAATCTAAGAGACTTAACTACATAGACAATAATCACTTGAAAAACAGCTCTTCGGTTGCGGAAGTTTTGGAAATTTTTTTTTAAATGTTCGTAAATCTTTTGGACCAAACTGCGTGGTCATCAGTCCGTAGCTTACAAACTACTTGAACTAATGTAAACTAACCTAAGGACAACACACACATACACCCATGCCCCAGGGAGGACTCGAACCTCCGCAGCGAGGTGCTGTAGACCGTTCGGCTACTCCACCGCGGCGGAAAAATTTTTACTTTACAGTGGTTTCGGCTTCACTAGGGGAGCCGAAACCATAGTAAAGTAGCAATTTTACCAAAACTTCCTCAACCGAAGAGCTGTTTTTCAAGTGATTATTGTATATTTTGATGAACGGTTGCTGTTTTTAACAGGCATGTTTAAAATTGTACGACTTCAGATATATAACAAATACACATATCAAAATAATTAGATCATTTGAGATAATTAGGTTCTGAAGTATTGTCATCGACAGAATGAACTAACGTGGTTCGACATCTTTCTATCCGCTCTACGGAGTGAAAGGACAACATTACGGAAGGTAAGTGTTTTAATAACAGAAAGTTGCTGCAGAGAGGATTGGTAACGTGTTTAGCCGCGGTAGAGTGGCCGAGCGTTCCAAGGCGCCTAGCTGCGGGGCCACACCTCTGCTCGCCGCCGGAGGTTCGAGTCCGCCCGCGGGCGTGGGTGTATTTGTTGTTCGTAACATAGTTCGTAAGCCTAGGGACTAATGACCAGAGTAGTTAAGTCTCATATATGAACTAATATTTGAACATTTGAGCTCATGTTTACCCTACGAAACGAATTACATAAGCACTTGGTTTCAGGTACTGTAGTGAGCATGTAGTGCAATGCGTCGACAATGTGAATAACCCGAAGCTATCGCATGGGCAGCCATATAAAGGTTCGAGGCGGGTCATATACAAACAGAGGAAGGTGGTTGCAGCTATTGGATTGACCCAAAGTGTAATATGGAAGCGATTTCAGACAGCAGGAACCGTTATAGGCAGGGAGGAGGCTGAGAGCAACTCAGTTGCAACACAACCTCCAGGAAGCAATAGGACTCGCGCCAGTCACGGTCTGCACGGCCACTACGGTCGGGGGTTCGAATCCCCTCTCACGCATGGATCTTTGTGCCGTCCTTAGTGTTAGCTAGTTCATAAGTAGTTTGTAAGTTTAGGGACTGATGACCCCGTAGTTAAGTCCCATAAGCTATACAAACAAACAAAAGTCCGAAATTACCTTTGGGAGTATGGCCTCCACGCACGAATTCCTATGGTGTGTGTCCATTAAAACCACGACACCGTTTAGCAAGGCACCAAGAGACTACCAAAATAATCAAAAAGTCATTCTCGTTGCCCTATAATATACTGTATGATAACCTCGGGTGGTCAGTGCAGTTGCAAACCTGCGTAGTACAGCCAGTATGAGATTATCAATCATCTCTCAACGGATATCATTTGTCCATTCTTCCGTGAATGAAACATCCAGGAAGGTGCTAGTCCGTCTGCAATGCGTCTGCCAACTGCATCCGAGACATACTCAATCGGGTTTGTCCGGAGAACAAACTGACCACTGCGTTCGTTCAATTCCCTCGGAGCCGGCCGCGGTGGCCGAGGGGACTAAGGCGCTTCAGTCACGGTCTGCACGGCCACTACGGTCGGGGGTTCGAATCCCCCCTCGGGCATGGATATTTGTGCCGTCCTAGTTCGTAAGTAGTTCATAAGTAGTTTGTAAGTTTAGGGACTGATGACCCCGCTGTTAAGTCCCTTAAGCTTAACAAACATTTGAACATTTGAATTCCCTCGGCTTCAAGCTACCAGTGTAGCGCTGTGGGGACGAATGTTATTGTCAAACAGAAGGAACCCATCAGCTATGGCACCAGCGTAGTGCACAACACAGGTAGAAGGATTTCTTCTCTGTGCGTCTGAGCAGTCAGAGCACCATTATGTACGACATAGAGGTCCGTACGTCCGCCAATACTGACTCGTGCCCACACCGTTCGTCCACATTGTTCGACGTTGTTTCGTGCTCCACGTTCTCTAAAGCTGAGGGAACGACGATTGACCGGCTAAAAACAAAATCTTTACTCTTCTGTGACCAAACCGGATGCCGTTCGTTAAGACTCCCAAGTTTCTGCGGGCGAAGAGCTGACACACCAAAGGCAACATTCCCGAAGACGATTTCACTGTTCGTGTTGATATTGCGCAAACCTGCTGTTGCCTGGAAGGTGCGTTGCAGCTGAGTTACATTTAGAAAATTGTTCAAATGTTTGTTAAGCTTATGAGACTTAACTACGGGGTCATCAGTCCTTAAACTTACAAACTACTTATGAACTAGCTAATACTAAGGGCACCACAAATATCCATGCCCGAGGGGGGGGATTCGAACCCCCGACAGTAGTGGCCGTGCAGACTGTGACTGGTGCGCCGCAGACGGCTCGGCCACCGCGGCCGGCTTACATTTAGCCTCCTGTCTCGACGGGCTCTTAAACGAACATAACAGTCATCTCTTTCTGATACTGACCGTAGATGACCTCTGCCTTGCCTTTTTTTAATCTCTTTCTCTTGTCTGAAGGCGCTTCCAGATCTTGGAAAACACACTTCAGGTAGCTCACAAGGCTTCCCGCGTCGAGGGTTCGAATCCTCCCTCGGACATGGATGTTGCTGTTGTCTTTAGTGTTAGTTCATAAGTAGTTGCCGGCCGCGGTGGCCGAGGGGACTGAGCCGCGTCAGTCACGGTCTGCACTGCCACTACGATCGGAGGTGCGAATCCCTCCTCGGGCATGGATATTTGTGCCGTCCTTAGTGTTAGCTAGTTCATAAGTTGTTTAGGGACTGATGACCCCGTAGTTAAGTCCCATAAGCTATACAAACATTTGATTTTGATTTCATAAGTAGTTTGTAAGTTTAGAGGCTGATGACCCGGCAGTCAAATCCCATAAGCTTTACAAACATTTGAACATTTTTTTTTTCAGGTCACTCCAATAGCTGCAGCCACTTCCGTGTATAATCCTCTTCCAACCTTCCTATTGCTCTTCACGCCATGGCTTTGGATAAGTCACGTTGTTGTTGCATTGCACTACCTGCTCACTGCACTACCTGAAACATACTACTTGTGTAATTAGTTTGGTAGAGTGCACAAAAGTAAACACCAATCCCCTCTGAAGGATTGTTCTGTTGTTACTACTATCTCGGTTGCGGTAATGTTGTCTTCCCTCCGTAAAAGCGACGGAAAATCGTCGAACAATTTTAATTCATTCTCCCGATAACAATGCTTCAGAACCTAGATATCTTCACTGATCCTCTAATAGTTTTGACCAGTGTATTTTCTGGTATGTCACAAGAAAGTTGTCTCTAAGAAGTACTACCGAGCGCTAGAATGCGTTGCAATTCGTAAATATGTATGGGTAAGAGGATATACACAGTCATCGGAAAGTGCATCACAGATGGAACATGTTTATTGGTTGCGCGCTACAACCTTTGTACGCCAGTTGCAGTTGTATTGCTGACCTTCATAGACCTGGCTGTGCAAATGATTTGCATAACATGAAACATCAACTTGAGCTGGCACGGTTCGAACGGGGCATGGTGCTCGGTATTCGATGCTTGGAAATTTCGATTTCAGAAATCGTGGAGGATTTCTGGTTCACACGTTTAACCGTGTCCCGGATGTAACTTCAATGGCTGACTGAGAGTGTCGATGCATAAAAGGTGAACCCAAATCGCCTCTTTAGACGTCGGTGACTGGCGACATCTAGGATGGATCATCAGAAGAGACAGAAGGGGAACAGTGCAACAAATCATGGCTCATTTCTATAGAGGACACGTTAGACGCATTTCCCACTGGACAGGCCATAGGCACGAGGTTTTCTTTGCGTATGGGAACGTCTGCCGCACACGGCAGATTGCCGATTTCCGATTACGTCCAACGGTAACACATTTTAACTGTGCCGTCATGGGACGTCACGGTGCCGCATCATAGCTTGAATGGAGAGATTCAGGTGTTCTTTCTTCCCGCGCGCTATTCGAGAATGGATTGGGAGATAAGTGGTATAATAGTGGTTCGATGAACCCTCTGCCAGGCACTTAAATGTGATTTGCAAAGTATCCCATGTAGATGTAGATGGTTGAAACCCGCGCCACAGGCCGTCCGCGGGACCTCCTTGGGGGGCGCTGCAGTGGAGCATCGCGAAGGAGGCGCCACCACGAGACGTGGAGGTGAGGAAACCAAGCCCGAGGAGGAGTCTTGTGTTTGGATTTCGAAGCAGAGTGGACAGCCGGCAGTTTTGGAGTTACCAAGGGGGAACGGCCGGGGTAGATCCAAACGCACGCCGTGACGGACTACATTGGGAGGAGTTGCCTAGAAGAAGACGCTACCCGAGGTCTATATCGCCGGACGCAGTGTGCCACAAGTCTGTTTTACCGTGGCCAGTCATATATACAAATAAATAAATAAATTAAAATAGACACTGCCCCATGTACAGTTGTTGAGAAATGAAATTATTTTGTTTAAGAAAGTGGGTGCCTTGTTGATTCAGTTTATTTTTTATTTTTTATTTTTTTTATTTTTTTTATTAAAGACCGTATTGTACAGGAGGAAGGAACATGGTACAGTTTTAAAGATGTGTTTCTTAATTAACAGAAAGAATTTAACGATTCATTGTGTGCATTGAATATAAACTATTAACCTTTTGGAAACTGCTACGTTGAATAAAATTGTTATTACTTTGGCTATAATAGAAGTTCAAACATTTTGTTTAAAATTAAAAATAAAATTACTTTTATGAGGGGCAGAAGCTTCTCACAGCTCAGCCCAGTCCTACCACTCCCTCTACCGGTGCGTTAACTTTGATGTATGTGGTCGCTACAGTTCTTATTTTATGTAGCACTTACACTTGTATCACATTTTTATGTACACAATATGTTTTCTTGTTAATATTATCCCTGATTTTGTGATTGTATATCTTCACATAAAGTTATTATTTTCAGTATCTGTTCGCTAGCCTGTTAATGCATGTACCACCTATTTTTATTTTTAGCATTGAAATATCCTTGTTTAGACATGACTTTCTACAGGCTCACATAGCCGCTTAATGTGGTTGCTAGAGACTACGTTAGCATTATATATCATCGTCGACACGCATTTATGAGCTCCTGTTATTTTTTATTTTATTTTAAAGTCTATTTTATTTCAGTGCTTGTTGTTGTGGTTTACAGTCCGGAGACTGGTTTGATGCGGCTCTCCACAATACCCTATCCTGAGCAAGCCTCTTCATCTCCACATTAGAACGGCAACCTACATCTGTCTGAATCTGCTTACTGTATCCATCTCTTGGTCTTCTTCTGCAGTTTTTACCCCACACACTTCCCTCCAACGCTAAATTAACGATTCCTTGATGTATAAGAATGTGTCCTACCAATCGCTCCCTTCTTTTAGTCAAGGTATGCCAGAAATTCCTTTTCTCCCCAATTCTGTTCAGTACCTCCTTAGTAGTTACGCGATCCATCCACCTAATCTTCAGCATTCTTCTGTAGCACCACATTTCAAAAGCCTCTATCCTCTTCCTGTCCGCACTGTTTATCGTCCATGTTGCACTCCCAGTGCTTATCATTTTAAATCTTGAGTCCTGCATCATCTCTCAGTTTATACTCAGTAAACTTACTTTCGTTATACCTATCTTACGCATATCTATGGGTAAGATTTATATTCTTTGACAAATATGCCCACACGTACGGTAGTGCCACCAGTCGGCTTGGTTTATGTGCTATTAGCTTAACACGCCTAATCCAGTTTGACAAAGGTAACCTGAATAGTAACATCTTCCTATATGCAAGTATCTAATAATTGCAATTTATTGTTTTTTGCTCTGTCTGTTGAGCCTTACACTAGAATTGAATGTGTAATTATGATCACGTTATATCGATTGTTTATTGTAATGATTTATTTATCTTACACCTCAATGTATTTAAGTTTGTTAAAACATTTCCCAGAATTTATATCTCAAGACGGGTAACCGAAACGTTATGTAATCTTATTACCTGTTTCCGATGTTTTATGTAGCTACACATGTGTAGCGCGTGTTTTACACATTACGCGTTGTCAATGCTGCACACACTGATTCTGTTTTCTCTCCTCTTGCTCTTCATAAAATTTATTTATTATGATATTTTTGCTGCAATGGATCTGATAATTTTTGAAAGATACGTGAACTTGGTGGATGGATGTTCCTACCAGTACCCTGTATGCAGCCAGGGTCTCGCTCGCTATCCCCACTACCATGAGCTTGATTGCCTGTTGGGAAACAGCCTCTCAGTATTTGGCTTCAGACCTTTCCGCATATTTTTCAGCGGCGCTTTTCCTGGCGTTTGAATCGCTTTTCCAAGTGGCCCCGCTCTCTCTTTCTCTCTTGTTGCCGGACTTTCCTTTCGACGGCAGAGGTCCGCATCGGATCGCAGCAGTGGGCCCCCATCCGCGCCCATTGAGCTCGCGCTGGCGTAATGCAATGTAGCGGGGGATCACGTGTTGCCCCATCAGTTAACGCCGCCGCTTAACGAACCTTGAAATTTGTGCCCGCGCGGCCCGCCGCCTGCCGGCTGCCTGGTTTGGTTCCGGCGGTTGCGCCAACCACGGCGTACGAGGCGCGCACGGCACCACCGCTCCCGCCCTGTGGGAATAAAAAAAAAATGTTCAAATTTTTGCAGAACTTATGGGACTTAACTACTGGGTCTTCAGTCCCTAAGCTTACAAACTACTTACGAACTAGCTAAGACTAAGGACGGCACAAATATCCATGCCCGAGGGGGGATTCGAACCCCCGACCATAGTGGCCGTGCAGACCGTGACTGGCGCGCCTCAGTCCCCTCGGCCACCGCGGCCGGCTGTGGGAATCATATGAGCGTTAACTCGATTGTATTTACCTGTTTACTCCTTAACACATTGCTCGCTTAGATCTAGTGGAATGACGACCTCTTCCTCACCATCGTCATCAACAGGTCTCTGGGCATGGCTGGGCCTGCACGGAGCAAAAGCCTCCTCACAGTTTTCTGTTCTCCCACCAAAAAAAAACACGCGCATGACTATACAAAAACTCTAGACACTCGAACAACCCCTCCATCCTTAATCGGGGCAACTACGATCATAACAATAGGTGGAAGCACAACTGACCCAGAGACTATTTCTCAGGAATAAGTGCGCCTCGGTTGCACAGTGGTAGAGTGCCAGACTATAAATACAAAGGTCGCGTGTTCGATCCCCGCTAGGTCCTAGGATCTTTATCTGTCACTTTCCATTTCCTTCACCTCTGGCAGTGTTGTTGATGTGAAAAATATCGAGTAGCACCGTGGTTCGGAACCCACGTTAAACTGTAGGTACCCCTATAACTGGCTGGGTAAGTCAGTTCGAAGGTCGGAGGACGGCAATGGCATACCACTCCCAAACAGGACCATGCCTAATAAAGCACTGTGGTGTTCAAACCACTCTGCGCATTGTCGACTGCTTTACCTTTTCGAGGTAAGAACCAATGGTATGCTTAACGATCACAAACAAAATCGAATGCTTTGGTGGTGCGAGTGTCAACAGCCGTAATATATTTCAGAAAATGCATTTTTCAAAACCATCAGCTGTTTATTAAAAACCTTACATATCAACCAGTTTCGGTCAATAGACCATCTTCGTGGATAAAAAGGTGTTAAAACTCAGTAGTAAAATGCATCAAATAAAATACATTTAGTTGAGGCAAACAGGAGTCAGGATAACTAATAATATTAAAAATACAGTGGTCGTCTTAGATAAAACCTATCAGTCAACACAATATAAAAGGTAAGAACAGACAGGCACACCAGACCGCAGATGGAACACCTAAAATTGCTTCCAGTGGGTGGCACCGCAAGGAAACAGCCAGAACCACGTCCTGTGGGAGCGAACGAAAAGACAACGACTAGAACCGGTCATGGAGGTGGAAGGCTGCAGGTATTATTACTGGACACTTTGCATTCGACGAACAGTCTCAGGTTGCATTCTCGAAATATCGTGCGAGAACGACGCTGATATCCATCAGAATAGCCTGTACCTCAATGATGCCTAGCAAAAATTAGTTTTCATCATTCGAGTTCAATACTTTACTCATTTAATCGGTCAGTTAGCACATAATTGAGAACAACTTTACTTAAACGTTTCTAATTTTTATTGGGATGACTAGAATCAGCTGTGAGATACTTTAGGAAGCGCATGTTATGAAACATCAGCTGTTTATTTTACTTCTAATATCGACCGGATTCGGTTTAAACCATCATCACTGACTGTAAGATAAGCAAGTGGATACATTATCTAACATTCCATCCATTTCACAGGCAATCAATCAATAAAATTCAAGGGATGTCACTTAACATTTGTAAGTTCAGGGATCTATTACCGCAGCATTAGTACTCTAACGTTTACAGGCATTTGATTTTGAGATTTCAGTGTGAGAAATTACAAAACTGGTACATCCCCACGCCATGATTTCTTTACACGGTGGATTGTCCATAGAAAAATGCTTTCAATCGCGTATGAAAGCCAGTACTACACACAGGTCCGACTGTTGATACATCGTCACTGGAAACACTGGTTACCATCATCATAGATGGACAATGGAACAATGACGGAATGTGATATGGTTTCGCCTTTTAAATTCCACCGTACCTTTGAGAGGCATTGTATACGTGCTGCAGACATGGGCAAGGACTTTGATTAGCCCACGGTATGTTGAGATCCTAGGTAAACTTCTACTGCATTTGGAAGTGATGATCCTGAAGTGTCTCGATAACGCGATGCCGCATCTCTCCCATGCCGCCCAGTAATTGGTCCAGGAATATGAAGGAGAAATCAAGGACTGATAGGGCCTCCGTGGCATATCTGTGATGTTATAGAACACAAGACCTGACAGCGGCATATGGCTCTGTATGGAGGCAAGTCCTGATTTACAAACTACTCCGCATCGTGCCATGTTTGAAAATGGCTAACCTTACCAACGAGATGCTCTGCAACACACCATTCCAGGTGATACTTGGAAACAATAGGAGCAAAACGATGAAGCTCAATAATGGCTTGCCCAATGGTCAGTCCTGGCACCGCTACTTTCCAGAACGTATATAGCCGATATGCCTACTACTAAAAACGAAAAATTTGAATATGCAGATGATTGGGCCATAGCTACACGACATCGAGATATGGAGCATACTGAGACCGTCCTGAGAAGCGACTTGTCCTTACTGGGAACGTACTTTCGTGAATGGAGACTACAACCAAGTCCAATTAAAACTGAAGCTATGTGTTTCCACCTGAATAATAAATTAGCCAACAGAAGCATTAAGATATGTTTTGATAACAATATTGTGCCTCATAATAAAATTCCAAAATACCTGGGAGTGACATTAGATAGAACCCTGAGCTACAAACAACAACACATCAACACTGCTGCATAAATTCGCACGAGGAACATTATCATTCAGAAACTATTTGGTACCAGCTGGGGCTCCATCGCCTCTGCCCTACACTGTTCCTCTTTGGGACTTGTCTACTCTGCGACAATGTACTGTTCCTCTGTTTGGCTAAACAGCGCTCACACCAAAATGGTGGGCACAGCATTGAACCAAACTATGAGGATTATTTCAGGTACAATAAAATCATCCCCAATTCACTGGTTACCTGTACTGAGCCACATACCGCCACCTCACTTACGAAGAGAACATGCACTCCTCAGAGAATATAAAAAAGTACAAGACAACCCGCAACTTCCGATTCACGCTTTGAGAAATGGCATTGATAGAGATAGATTGCGCTCTAGACATCCACCTCTCATAATTGTCAAAGATCTGAAGTAAAATGGTTTCTAAAACGTTGGAAAGTGAAATGGGAAGAATCAGCATCACCACAGGTAAACAACTCACTGAAACCGTAGAACAGACCTCCAGGCTTCGACCTACCACGTGAAACCTGGACCATCCTCAAGAGAATCAGGACAGGCCACAGACGATGTGAGGACTCTGTACACAAATGTGGGAGAGCGCCATCCCCTGAGCGCGACTGCGGCGCTGAGAAGCAGGCGTTCCGGCGCATCATTGCAGAGTGCCCTCTGAGAGCCTGCTATGATCAAACAACGGACTTCCTGGATGCGATCCAAAGTGCAGTGGAATATATTAAAAGCCTAAATCTTAATCTGTAATTGTATATATGTTGTTCATGTCATAATTGTATTTAATTGTTTATGTCTTGTCTTTAAGTGCTAAATTTATAAAGTTATTGTAGCAGTATATTTTTCCATAAATGTGATTTGTACTTGTCATACGCTACAAATATTGAACAAATATTGAACGCAGAGGCTCTGTACCATGACCGAGCCAGGTGGTACAGTAGTAACACAGGGTTGGGAGGATGGTGGTTTAAATTCACCCATGGATCCTGCAACTATGAAGAGACCAAAATCTGCTCCCCTCTGTAAACGATTGGTGACAGCTTCGTCCATAGACTCACGTCTATGGCGTGTCACAGTAGTCTGCAGGGCACAGTAGGCCCCACACATTATTGTTGATGAACCACCATATAGAGGTTCGGTGCTGTGTGGCCAGTGCGCCAGCTGACTGGCCCCTCAGCCGCTGCCTGCCCCCCAGCCGCCGCCCGCTATCTCGGAGCCGATGCCCCGGCGCTCGCCGCCTCACTTCACTTTTTTGTACTTGTTCGCCAATTTGGGCGGCTGTGTGGGAGGCCGTCGTTACCGGGCTTATCCGGCCATCGTCGTCGCTGGCCCGCTATTAATCCGCTGGATCATAGCGCACGGGCGCCCGCGCGGTACAGTCGGGGCACGACGGTCCACCAGCGGGCCACCGCCGTACCACCGTGTTGTGACGTCACGGCGTACCGTCTGCTACAAGCGCTGTCCGCCGCGAAAGTCGCTCGTTTAAGGCCCTTCAGTACTACTAAACAACCCTGGCTGTTTTTAAATGTTCCACCACAGTCTCCCTATGGAGGGGTGCTTCCGCTTTACCGTCCAGTAATCTACTGATAACCTCAAACGAGTTTAGTGGACTACTATTACAGTCACGTGATCTATTCGCAGCCACTAAAGGACATCTCGGAAGGTAGTGGCCTCCTGCAAAGCGTTAGACACTATTGAGAGAGCAGCTGCTGTTTTAAGAACTTTGCTATCTTTGTGAAATGTTTTCAGTGTCAGAAGAAGCACGATTAGAACCAACAGATGATGTAATATTGAGTGCGCCATTTGTAGTTACATTATTAGAAATTAACATAACTCATGAACTACTTTGGGCCGCGGGGACTGAGGCGCTCCAGTCACGGTCACGGTCTGCACGGCCACTACGGTCGCGGGTTCGAATCCCCCATCGGGCGTGGATATTTGTGCCGTTCTTAGTATAAGGTAGTTCGTAAGTAGTTTGTAAGTTTAGGGACTGATGACCCCGTAGTTAAGTCCCAAAAGCGTAACAAACATTTGAACATTTGAACTACTTTGGAATCTATTCTGCTTATGGTAACAGTGAGATCAAGGAGAGTTCTATGATAGGAAAAGAAGTCGCAGTTACAGACATGTCTTTTCTTAGAACTTCCATAGAGGCAATGAAGGCTACGTCCAGAGGTGAGATCTCAAAAGTGAGTTCATCAAATATAACCTGATTAGGTGCTAACAACTTCTATGTGCCAACTTCTCAAAACATTAGGGAATTAGGTGAGATATCATACATATGGTAACGTATGTTATTAAGATATTGGTTACAATATTGTAATTGAAATAAATCGCAATTTGCGATGTTATGGCTTCACTGTATTAGGTTTAGATGAAATACCAAACTGTGGCGAATGAAAATTTGCCCGGCCGAGATTCGTACCCGGGATCTCCTGCTCACTAGGCAGACGCGTTGACCACTCCGCCACCAAGGACACAGTGATCAGCCCGACTGCAGAGGACTCTTTCCTGCACGTCTCCCACCACACACAAATCTCCATTCGTCACGTTATCTCTTTCATATACGTGCAGGGAAGAGTCCTCTGCAGTGGGGCTGATCACTGTGTCCTCGATGGCGGAGAATACCTGTACTGAGTACATTAGGAGCACACGAGCCAGCGTGGTGTAATTAGCAAGGCGCTAGCCTGTCACACATACCATCCGCGTTCAACTACAGCTTGGATGGCGGAGTGGTCAACGCGTCTGCCTGGCAAGCAGAGCCGGGTGCCGTGGCTCAGCGCGCCCGGTCAGAGGGCTGAACGGCCTCTGTAATAAAAAAGCTGAGCCAACAACACATCGAACAAAAACGAACAAACTTGATCAACGTCCGCAACGAACAGAACTACACATAGAGCAAAAAAAAAAATAAATAAATAAATAAATAAAATAAAAAAAATTCATTCGCCACAGTTTGGTATTTCATTTAAGCCTAATGCAGTGAAGTCATAACATCTCAAATTGCGATTTATTTCATTCATTTGAACGCTGTAATTCGTCAATATATATATATATATATATATATATATATATATATATATATATATATATAATATTGTAATTCGTGTGCGATACAGATATTTAGCTTTCTCAACTCCTTACATGATGTTTACATGGCGTTTACTTACAGCGAGACTGTATGTTGGTATCGTAATAGCAAAAAAGTCATTGTAATTGCTTCCTAATTTGGTGTGTGATGACCTCGGATGGCCAGTTCAGTTGCTCACCTGCGTCAGTATGAAGTTATCAATCAGCTTTTGAGGGATATTTGTTCGTTTTCCCACAAGTGCAACATCCAGCTCTGCAACCGTTGTGGAAGGTGCTGGACTGGCTGTGATGCGTATGCCAAGTGGATTCCAGATATGCTCAACCGGGTTTTATGTACGGTTAACAAGCTGGCCATTCCAGTCGTTTAATTCCCTCATACTCAAACATGTTGTCCACCAGTGCAGCTCTGTGGAAAACGAGCGTTATCGTCCACCAGAAGAAACGCATCTAATATCGCACTAGCGTAGGGCATAGCGAAAGATCGAAGGATCTCGTCTCTATAGCACTAAGCAGTCAATGCGCCATTCTGAAAAAAATACTGATTCTTGGCCACACATCTAGCAACATCACATGGTTTCCAACACATAAGAAATATGTTCTGACTTCCAAGCTCTCTCCAGATGAGGGAACCACGATTGTCTGGCTGAACACAAAATCTTGACTCATCTGTGAACAGAACCCGGCGCCATTCGTTACGAAGCCAATCGTGATGTTCATCAGCCCAGTTTCTGCGGGCTAAACGATGTCGTGGTTTTTATGGGATGCACACGCCTCCGTGCATAGAGAAAATTTTTCCGAAAGTTGCAGCTGAGTTGCATTCAGCCTCCTTTCTCCTTAACCGAAGATCTCATATATTACTGATGTTACCAGTGGACGACCTTGGCCTTGACTTCATTTAACTGTTCCTGTTGTTTCGAATCTCATCCACGTCCTGGAAATTACACTTTGGGACACTCCAATAGGAACATCCAACTCTCTCTGTGTCTATCCGGTTTTCAACATTCTAATGGCGCTCCATGGCATAGCTTTGGGATAGTGAGGTTGTTATTGCATTACACTACCTGCTAAGTACACTATCTGAACCCACGAGCTTGCCATAATGTTGTTGTGTCCACTCCGTAGAACGGCAGAAGGACGTCGAACGATTTTAGTTCATTCTGCCGATGGCAGTACTTCGGGACATAGATCTCTCGACTGATCCCCTAATTGTTACGACCAGTGTACTACGATTTACTGCAGTCCTCAGTTCCTTCCACATGTAGTCATCACGAGAACGTCAATGCCAAATTTGTTTGATTTTCGATCCATGCGTGTGTCGAATGAAAACCATACTACCAAGTGAATCAATAAGAAAATGTTTTTAAGTTGTCGTCCTCCTAGAAGTATGGTCGCATAAGGTATCTTACTAAATAAAATACGAACAAAAGCAACAGATACATTTGGACACTTAAGGGGAAAAGGATTATAACCATTACTTGAGAAGAAAACCCAGCGAGGAGGCACAGTGGTAATACAATGGACTCGCTATCAAGAGGTCGATGGTTCAAATCTATCTCCGGTCATCCAGATTCAGGATTTTCGTGATTTCCCTTAATTACTAAATTCAATTTCCTGGATGGTTCCTTTGACAGGGCACGGCCGATTTCCCTCCCCATTCTTACTCCAAAAACCGAGTTTGAACTTTTACATTAATGACCATGTTGTCAGGATATTAAGTCCCAATCTTCCTTCCCATGATCTCCATGTTTTCGTACATCCTTGGACAGTAAAGTACTCATCATGCCAATACATAGTTACTGACTGCCAATAGAATAATTTTATTGGAAACCACAACTGTTTATTCGTCACTTATCATCCAACCGCCTATTTTTGCTGCTGTGTGTAGTTTGTTCTTAGTTTAAGTTTCTTTATAAGTCCATGGACTGATGACCATAGCAGTTTGGTCGAATAAGTTAGCAAACATTTTTTCTTAAGCTTTAATCTACAGTTCATAAGTTACTCTCAGCGTCTGTAATTGCACCTGAATATGTCTTGCAGTTTAAAATTTGGTTTCGAAATTTATGTCTTACTTTTATAAAGTAAGTTTCGCACCTTCCATTGTCTCCTGGTCTCTTCACGTATGCATACTTTTTCTATGATGATTAAACCAAGTGTTTGTGATGAGTGGACGGCGTCTGCCCAAAAATCTACCAGGCGACTTTCTCCTTATTTATTTATTTCATCATACTTTTTCCCATCTCATCATCATAGGCAGTTGTAATTGGCACAAAAGTTGTACTACTGTGGATGGTGTTGGCTTCGTGTGTCTGTGCTACGATAATGCCTTCACTATAATGTTCACAGTAACTCAATCGCATTTATAGATTCTTATTCTCATTAGACTTACACCCTTGCTGCCCCCAACAACTGATCTCATATTTATAATCCTGCACTCACCAGAACAAAAATTTTGTGCATGCTGCTACCGAATGTTGCTAATCCCCACCGACTCCGATCCCAAGAATGCCTATTTTGTTTTTCTTAATAATGACATTCTCTTACGTAGTCCCCGCTCTGAGATCATCATCATATATTCATACAGTACAGCTGCATGCCCTCGCTTTTAGCCGTTCGCTGCAACTGTATGACAAAGTTGTGTTATATTGCAAAGCCAGATCAGTGAATCATCATGACTGTTGTCCCTGTAGCTACTGAGAAAGGTGCTGCCGCTCTTCAGGAATCATAGGTTTCTCTCGCCTCTCCACAGACTCCCCTACGCCGTGATTGCACCTACAGTGAGGCTACGTGAGGCCCGCCCCACCTCGGGAATGTCACTACGTCACTACGTTTTCGAAACAGCAACAACGGAGTTGGATCAAAATTAAATGTGCCAAAGACGACAGTGTCATCAAGGTCTTCAAGAGGCGTGCGATGAATTCGGCATTGCCGTACAGAATGGTGATTCTCATGTACGACTGCGATGCTGTTATCCCAAAGGATTAGTTCCTCCACGGCAGACCATCACTGCTGTTTGTTTTTGGAGCATCACTTGTGACCAGCTTTGCGAAAGCAGCGGCAACACTTCCTGTGCAACCCACCCATTATTTTTTACGACAATGCGCGGGCGCATCCAGCGCAAGCTGTGGCTGTTCTGTTCGGTCGATAAGATTGGGAAGTACTGTACCATCGACCATACTCCCCGAACTGAAGTCGTTGTAACTTTCATTTGATTCCGAAGTAACCACTTCGTAGCTTTCGCTTCTGAACTGTTCCAGTGATTCGGCATGTAGTAGACCGCTCCATTCGCACCATCAACAGAACAGCAACTGTATACTTCGCCTTCCAAATCGCTGGCAACGGGTTCTACACGACGCTGGTGACTACTCTGAAGGACAGTAACAGGTGCAAACGTGTAACGCTTTTGTACAGTTGCCATTATTTTAGTTCCAACCCTAGTACATTCAAGTCATAGTAAGAGAAATAAAACTATTTTCACTTAATTTAGATGTTTCCTTGTACAATAAAGTAGAAAACAAGAAATAACATTTAAAAATCTGACAGAAATGTGCTTGGTCGAGATAACAGCCCTACCTACAAGGCAACAAATGAACGTTATTATTAATACTTGCATTGCAGGCGTCTGGGCCATGAGAGCAGACGTTCTGGGCGTAGGGTCGGACCGGCCTGCCCATTACAGATTCACCACGAGCACCGCGTCTGCTATTACCAGCTACGCCTGGCAGTTCCGAGCCTCTCACGGGCACACAGAGCCGTACCAAGCGTAAGCACCGCACTGCCGATACTGACGTCTGATAGGCCAGTGTGTAACCAGTGTAAGAAACCTGCAGTGTAGAGCATCGAGCGCTTTGATTTTCAAACTGTGATCTGCCCCCTGCCCCCGTTCCACGAAGTGGGCATGGGGCTTGAAAAGACCGTGCAAAAATAAAAACTTGTAACGTGTTTGAAGCAACCCATTTTTATTTTTCGACAGTCTCCTTTATACATACACTTCGTCCAACGGTGTTCTAATTTGTTGCTCCCTTCCGAATCATAGGAATTCCCCATGCCTGTAAAATAGCTATTAGTTTATGCAATCGTTTGAATGAAATCTTCGTCCCGCCAGCCATTTCTGCAAATTGGGGAACAAATAGTAGTCAGAGGGAGCCACGACTGTATAATAGAGGCCGTGTGAGAAGAGTGGGAATCCTATTTCCAATAATTTTGCCACCACAACTGCTGAGGTATGTGCTGGTGCATTGTCGTGATCGAAAAGGATATTTTTTGTGGGCCAATCGCCGGCGTTTTTCTTGCAGCTGAGCTTTCAAACGGTCCAATAACGGTGAATAATATGCACCTGTAATAGTTTTACCCTGTACCAGATAATCGATGAGGATTATCTCTTGCAAAACCCAAAAGATCGTCGCCATAACCTTTTCGGCCAAAGGACCGATCTTCACCATTTTTGGTGCAGATTCTCCCTTGGCCACTCATAGGTTAGATTGTTCTTTGGTCTCAGGAGTATATTAATGTATCCATGAGTCATCCACAGTGACCAAACGACGCTTAAAGTCCTTCGGATTCTTCCTGAATATCTGCAAACCTTCCTTGCAATAAACAATTCCGTTTTTGGTCAAGCGTAAGCAATCGCGGCACCCATCTTGCGGATAGCTTTCTCATGTCCAAATATTTATGCAACATATTGTGTACCCGTTCATTCGGGATGGCCACAACACTAGCAATCCCACGCACTTTAACTCTTCTGTCATCCATCACCATATCATGATTTTATAAATGATCTCTGTAGTAGTAACCTCCAAAGGGCGTCACTTGTGCCACTCTTTTAGGTGAAAAAAGGTGAAATAGGTTCGTACGGCGGTACAGAAAAATAAGGATGGCGCTAGACGGTAGCACTAGATCCTCTAGTGTACCGAGTTCTATAAAAGGGTGGCACTAGACGGTGGTCCTAGATACCATAAACTGCATGTTCATCTACATCTACATAGATACTCTGCAAATCACATTCAAGTGCCTGGCAGAGGGTTTATTAACCACTTTCATAACTTTTCTCTACCGTTCCATTCTCTAATAGCGCGCGGGAAGAAAGAACACCTAAATAGTTCCGTTTTCGATCTGATTTCTCTTATTTTATTGGGATGGTCATGTCTACCTAAGTAGGTGGGTGCTAGCAAAAGATTTTCACATTCAGAATTAAAAGTCAGTGATTGAAACTTAGCAAACATATCACGCCGCAATGAATAACGTCTTTCTTTTAATGATTTGCACCCCAATTCGTGCAACATTTCCGTGACGCTTTCCCCACCGTAACGTGATAGAACAAAACGAGCTGCCCTTCTCTGAACCTTCCTAATGTCTTCCGTCAATCCCACCTGGTAAGGGTCCCACAAGGGGCAACAGTATTCCAGGGGAGGGCGCACAAGTGTGATGTAGCCAGTCTCTTTGGTGGAGCTGGTCCATCTTCGAAGCGTTCTGCTGATGAAATGTACCCTTTGGTGTGCCTTCCCCACAATATTATCTATGTGTTCTCTCCAGTCAAAGTTGTTCGTAATTGTAACTCCTAAGTATTTGATAGAATCTACGACCTTAAGGTTTGACTGATTTATCGCGTAATTGAAGTTCAGCGGATTTCTTTTATTGGTCATGTGTATTACTTCACACTTTTCTTTATTTAGTGTCAATTGCCAATTTTCGCACCATGCAGAAATTTTGTCTAAATCGCTTTGCAGTTGCTTTTGATCCTGTGTTGACTTCACTAACCGATAAACGACAGCATCATCCGCGAACAATCTAAGGGAGCTATTCAGATTGTCTCCTAAATCGTCTATTAAACAAAGGGAAAAGTAGGGGACCTATAACGCTTACCTGTGGAACGCCAGATCGCCAAATATCACTTCAGTTTTACTCGACTACTTACCGTCAATTACAACGAACTGTGTTCTTTCTGATAGGAAATCGTGAATCCAACCGCACAATTGGGGAGATATTCCATAAGCACGCAATTTCATAAGAAGCCGCTTGTGGGGTACAGTGTCAAAAACCTTCCGGAAATCCAGAAATATGGAATCGATTTCAGATCCCTTGTCGATGGCACTTAACACTTCATGTGAATAAAGGGCAAGCTGAGTTTCGCAAGAGTGATACTTTCTGAATCCATGTTGTCTACTGGTTAATAGGTCGTTCTCTTCGAGGTAGTTCATAATATTCGAACAATGTTCCAAAATCCTACTACAATGTTATGTTGGTACGCCTCCTTAGGTTGGCAGTAAACGCCAAGGATATAAACGTACCTTGATATATAACCCATTCAAGAAAGATCAAACAATGAAACTACAAATCATGGTTGTGCAATCAACTTTGCAACAAACTACATACATATAAATATAGTACCAATACCTTGTGAAACTTTGTGGTATTAAACGATGTGAAATGAATCTACTGATACTGTTGAGAATACGAAACACAGCTAAGAACTCTGGTGCAAATGAATTACTGTAAGCAAATTTTCACAGTTGTAATATCTTTCAGCACCTTTCTTTCCTACGCAACGGACCGCCATATTTTCTTTCGCAAAAAGGACACTGCTGTGACGATTATCTTTCTAACACTTTTTCATGAATAACATCACATATAGCGTATTTCACATTATTTCAGTGTGAAAAGAAGTCATTACAAGGTATTGATACTATATTTACATGTATGTAGTTTGTTGCAAAATTGATTGCACAACCGTGACTTGTAGTTTCATTGTTTGATCTTTCTTGAATGTAGTTGTTCATTTATTTACTTATTTTATATTTTATTGGAAGTATATGATTCTCCTTTCAGTATTTAATACCAACACCCTTGTAATAAGTTTGAAAACGTATGCTACAGGAGTAATAATTTTTGAAGTGTGATGTTATTTATGAAAAAAGTGTCAGAAAGATAATCGTCATAGCAGTATCCTTCTTGAGAAAGAAAATATGACGGTTCGTTGCGTAGGAAAGAATAGTGCTGAAAGATATTAGAACAGTGTAAATTGGTTTACGGTAATTCATTTGCATCAGAGTGCTTTGCTGTGTTTATTATTGTCAACAGCATCAGTAGATTCATTTCGCGTAGTTTCATATCACAAAGTTTCAAAGGTAGAAACGTACGTAATTCGTTCTTTGTCGCCACATTCTAATCACAGGCCATAAAGCTAAGTAGATGCATGATGTTGACATCTTGCATACCGAAAAAAATGTTTTCAGACTTGAACCATTAGAAATTTTCAAACACTTTTCCCGTAATGATCATTTCATTCTGAATAAGCAATTTCCATTGCGTGATAAAAACTTTTATGATGGCGTAAAGCCCTTACTTACGATCAGTTAATGTGAAATATTTGCACCCTTTCTCCCGTACTGTTGTCTCAAATATTATTTTCTCTCCCCACCTTTTTATCATATATTATTAATCGATTTGTTAAATTTTCATTTTTTTTATCGTCTTTCGACATACTGTATCCAGGATACTATGTGCATTTGTCAATTTAATAACAGTCGTTGCTTACATTCATTTGTATGTAAACTACCATTTAATACGGGATGGCGCGATATGTCGTGTCCACTTCACGGCATCGACGGCGAGTTCGCCTGTCAGACCGAAGGCCCTACACGCGACCCGTAGCGGCGTGTTTAGCCACGTTTGAACAGAAGTTCTGTTTATAGATTTTGTTACACAAACTACATATGTAACTTTCATCTGAGCTCTGTTCCTCAATAACAATTTTCTGATTGTTCATTGCAAGTAAGAAACTTTCTTCGATCATATCTTAGGAGATGGAGTTTATACCGTTTCTTTTGTAATATTTTTGACTTTCATTTATAGGTAAATCAGTTTTTACTTCTGACGAAGGTTTCCTTATTTGTAGCGGAAACCAGGATCAAGTAAGCAATTACTGAGTGTGTTTTGTGTTCAAGGATAGTTCTAGCAATTGGATATGTTGATATATTGTGTGATTTGCAGACCGCTTGCTGCTTAACACATGCGTGGACGTCATTTGAATGTCTTTTTTCCCCCCACAATCCTGTCATATGTGAAAACGTGATTTGTTGGAGAACATTGTCCATCCACTCTATAATATGGTGGTAGATTTTATTATTATTGAAACTAAGTAGCTTGTTTCCTCGAATTGTCTCTTACAAACTTTATTAGACCGCCTTGTTTAGTTTGTGATTCTGCGAACTTAGGTAATGTAAAAGAATGATAACTATTATATCGACTGTTGTTCAAAAGGTCTACGATACTATTTTAAGTTATCTGCTCCTTCTTAACCATAAAGTTATTACTTTTCTTTAGTTTCCCGCTAGAGTGGCTGTAAGGAAACTTAGTTTGTGTTTCGGAACTACCTAGATAGTAATTATTGTCGTCTGCTGCTGCAAGTGAATATTTTGTGATGGTTTGTGTGTTCTATGTTCGTTCAGCTTGGTCTAGTATTCCAGCTTACTGTCCTCTGTCTAACGGCGCATCTTCCCATCCGCAGTGTGGTGCATGCACGGACAGCTCCCGTCGTCCGCTTGGTTGCCGCTTCGGCACCTGGAGTCTGGGGTCAGCCCCGCCTGTCTCGCTCCTTGCCTGAGCACCTGCAGCTGGAGGCAGCCGATGTTCCCACAACTACATTCAATGTTTTCCTTCTAAGATCCGTTGGTACGCCATATTCAGCACTTGCGTTACCACAAATTTCTCCTCCCATCTTTCACCACCCCAAATATTCCGTGAAAGAGTATTGTTGTAAATTCTTCAAATCTAGAAAGTCTAAAAACGTATGTTTGACTTTGCAGTGGTGCCGCTAGACGAAAACTGGACCTCGACGAACTCGACTTTGCGAGGCCCCTTTCCTTTTCTTTCAGTAAGGAAGAAAATGTTAAATAAAATGAGCTGAAATTTACAGTGATCATATACTAAAATTTTATAAGTATAATATACAAGTATGTTTTTGTTCACATGTTTAAGCTTAAGGGTCATCAGTCCTTAAACTTACAAACTTTTTATGAACTACCTTATACTAAAGATGAAACGAACAACCATGCCCAAGGGGGGATTCGAACCCCCGACCGTAGCGGCCGTCCAGACTGTGACTGGCGCGCCGCAGACGGCTCGGTCACTGCGGCCGGAAATAGACCAGTATTATTACAATGACAAAACTTACAATAAAGAATCACAAATTAAAATAAACTTTGCGGCTTTTCGTATCACTGAATTTTATAACATCACATCATAATTAATACTAGCCGCTATTTGGGCTTCAATAGATAGTACTAACTACGCAGATAGTCTTATATACATGTGTCGTCTGTTCCGAAAGAACAGACGTCACTTTTGATCCTGCTGTTGTTATTCTTTAATATTCACAGAATATATACATCAACTGCGATTGGGCAAAGCTGAAAATGTGGACTCAGCCGGGATTCGAACCCGAGTCTCCGGCTTTCTAGGCAGTTGCGCTGACTCCTACACCACTGGGGACACAGTGATCACCGCACCTGGAAGAACTACCAAAGCACGCCTCCCGTCAGATACAAATTCCCAGCTTCGCCCTGCCCACAGTACTCAAACTCGTAGTTATGAAATTAATTCCCGTAAGAGTAAGGGCTTCAAACTTGCCCACCCCTCCCCACTAACGATAGGTTCATTGCCCGTCACCGCCATATTATATATATACATGTGGCGTTTGTTCCGAAAGAACAGACGTCACTTTTGAACCTGCAGTTGTTATTCTTTAATATTCACAGAATATATGACATCAACAGCGATTGGGCAAAGCTGAAAATGTGTACCCAGCCGGGATGCATGCTTTAGTAGTCATTGCAGGTGCGGTGACCACTGTGTCCCCAGTGGTGTAGGGGTCAGCGCAACTGCCTAGAACGCCGAAGACCTGGGATCGAATCCCGACTGGGTACACATTTACAGCTTTGCCCAGTCGCAGTTGATGTCATATATTCTGTGCAAATAGTCTTCCTTGACTCATTGTGCTTTTCAAGTTAGTGTTGATAAATTTTAACTTTGTGTAGCTCTTCTCGGGCGAAGCTGTACTGACTGGATATACGTCTTCCAAATTGTTTTCAAAACGATACTAAAGACGTTGTTTGCAAGTATAAGTAAAAATTGCATCACTGCTGCACTCATACGGAAATAAACACGGACAACTAAATAACTGCCGGTCGGGAATGGCCGAGCGCACTAAGGCGTTATACCACGGTGAGCGAGGACGGTCTCGACGGGGATCGAATCGTACCCTTGGGTACGGATGTGTTCGTCCTTTGGTTAACCTGGTGCAGGCATGTCCAAACACCGCCGTGCACGTGCCTCCGCCCGGGGGCGGCCTCTGCCGCGCCCCTGCCTCGCGCACTGTGCGCAGCGGCGTTTGGGCCACTAGCGACACACGATCGCGGCCGGGGCCGTGAACTACAGTGTACTGCGCCCGCGGGGCGCGGGCACGCCCGCCGAGTGGAAATGCTGGCCATGCCTGAGCTAGTGTAAGTTAGATGTATATCGTCGCTACATGACCTAGCAGTTGAAAAGCGCTGTTAAACATCGAATATAAAAAAAAGACAAAAGTTAAAATTTTAACAATGTTTTGCGAGGCGCCCACAGGCGCGAGAGGCCGTCGGCGGTTGTCGACGTCGCCGACGCCTAACGCCACCACTGTGGCTTTCCATAACCTATCGTCTAAGATAAGTCGTAATGCGAGTAATTCCTCACGTGTTACAACGTTTCTCCCAAATCCAACTGATTTTTCCTATGTTTAGATTCCACCAGTTTTTATTCGCCTGTAAGTAATTAGTGTATTTTGCAATCATGACTTATTAAACTGACACTCCTGTAAGTTTAACACTTGTCGCACTTTGTTTGGAATTGGATATTCTTCTTGAAATCTCAGGATATTTCGTTTGTCCCATACATTTAGGATACAAGGAGGAACAATTTCTTCATGACTGGCTCACCCAAAGATATCAGTAGAACAGACGGAATAGCATTTACTCCTCAGGCCTTGTATTGATTCAGATCTTTCAGTGCTCTCCAAATTCTTCTCGCAGTGTGTTAATTAATATCCAATTGTGAATGAAGTTGCTGTAATGGAGCCCTTGCCTTCCTATCTCCGGTCTCTTTCCCAGTTAACCCCATCATTCTGTATGTCCTGGTTTTCTGCCCCGACGATCTCCAGATTTTAGGAGTGGAGTGGCTTCAAGGTGGTTCAATACTTGTTTAGGGTGATTATCGTGTAATTTGGGAATTCCTTGCCGTTATCAGACTGTCCAAACGTTTAAGCACCAAGAAGTGTAACTATGCAGCTGAGATTTTATCTCAGTTCTTCAGCTCTATTTTACTTCATATCTCCGAGAACTACACACTTCATGAAATAATCAGGGTTGATCCCTATAAAGGTGCACTGTATCAGGATGGGATGAAAATCGATGATATCTACCTGATGACGAAACCTACCTACGTGGGTGAAGGTTCTATTAGCCCTCCGTGACTAATAACCAAATGGGCGCTACGAAGTATGTGAAAAAACTCCGAATGCGACACATAAAACTGAATAGTACTCGCATCTTTCTTACCAGGACAGATCAACTTAGGTTTATTTTCGACCATCATTCTGTCATAGTGTTTCAGCAACCAAATCTTATTATCTATTTACACATCTTCGACTAGCTTTCGGTAACTGGTTTCAGCTGGGAAAACTCAAATTTTGATAGTAGTGACTCTTACGTGAGATAATTCATCGCAGAGCCTTCGTTACATGTCAGCACAGCGCGATTTCGGTGTTTGAACTAGACTGCCTTCCGACTTGGTAATAAAAGAACTTCTGACGGCTATATCCGTGGTTTTCATCTATATCTACATAAATTGATAACATTGAAGTGGATTGTAGAGAGTTCTTTTAACAGCTTTTATGATATTTCTCTACGAATCTACTCTCTAATAGCGCGCGGGAAAAAGGAACACCTGAATTTTTCAGATTTCTGTCTTTCTTATTTCATTAAGATGATCAGGTCTCCATAGGTATGGATTTCACGTAGTTCAACATCGAAGAGCATTACTATTTCTTCGCAACGACTGAAGGAATACCCGAACGCCACCTTAAACGCTACTCTTGGGGAATGAGGCGTATTATCCAGGAAATTGATCGAGCAGAGGGTACGGAAGAAAACAGGTCTAACGAACTTATCTGCCGAAATTCATGGTTTCCATGGTAGAGACCATATATTTAATCACACTTTGTTACAAAGTCTGTGACCTTATACACGTTGTATCATGTATCCACAGGTACAGGATGTTTTGAAATTGGTTTCCATGTGCCTCACTGCATGCGTGTTCATGCTGCCTTTGACACAAGAGCACTACAATGGCAGTGGTGACAACGCTGTAGCAATACGCTACTCCACCGTCTCCGCATATGGAATGAACTCTTCATGCACTACACTTATGAGTTTGCACCACACAAGACTTGCGGTGAAGGTACAGGCTATCAAACTGGACATCTTCGTCCGATTCCTCTACTAGGGAAGGCACAATGAGTAACAGTAACACTCTCTAGGAGGAATCCGTGCATACTTTATCTGTGGTTGCATGTGACAGAGTGTACTAGACTACAGTCGCTGTAACAAAGTAACTGGCCGTAGCATGTCAATCGTTATTGACATGTGTGATATTGGTATCGTAAAATTTTAGTTATCTTTGCTACTGAAATCTTTATTGGTGTGTAATCTATGACTTACTAGTGTTTTGATCAGTAATTTTCGCTGCACGGCCATTACGGTCGGGGGTTCGAATCCCCCCTCGGGCATGGATATTTGTGCCGTCCTTAATCTTAGTTAGTTCATAAGTAGTTTGTACGTTTAGGGACTGATAACCCCGAAATTAAGTCTCATAAACTATACAAACGTTTGAACATTTGAATTATTTTCGTGGACGCTATCAATAAAGTTTTCTCTGTATTTTTTATGTTTCAAGTCAAATTGTTCATTTAATATTTCAGAGGGGTGGTGAAGCGATTGTAATTTCTGTAACCTCCAGAAAGTTCGTGAGTTGTCCTTTAGGTATTACATGTAAAATTTCGAATGCCTGTTCTAAATTATCTGCTGGGGGCTTCTCTGTCCACTACGGTCGGGGGTTCGAATCCCCCCTCGGGCATGGATATTTGTGTCGTCCTAAGTCTTAGTTAGTTCATAAGTAGTTTGTAAGTTTAGGGACTAATGACCCCGTAGTTAAGTCCCATAGACTATACAAATATTTGAACATTTTTGCTTCTCTGTTTATAAGTATTCGTAAAAAGTAGATACTATTTTCGCTTTCTCTCGTATGCTCCCGATATCTGATACTGAAATTTCGGCCTGACTGGCCTATATAAAATTTACTACAGTTGTTGCATCTAATTTTATATATTTCTGAGTTAGAGAAAAATGGGAAATATGTTTTACCTGCTTTTAATCATGACGAAAGGTTGTGACTTGTCAGATAAGCGAACCTTACGTTTGTACTGTTTAGTAATGCGTTTATTTGGTGCGAGATATTTTCTAGAAATATGTTTTTTACGTATTTAAATTTTTGTTTTGTTGGTGTTTCTCTAATGAGAGTTATTTCTTTTCGTATATAGGTTTTTGTTTGTGTGGTGTGTTGATTGTGTATTTCAGTGACTATTTGTTTATTTTTTTAGCTTAATATTGCATTTTTTGTTTCGTATCGCGTCCTTCATGAATTACTAGAATTTTCACGCGGTGGAAGAAATCATCCTGCATAGTTAGCCGGCAGACAATCTGGCAAACTATACAATGCCTAGGCAATGTATAAAATTTCCATGTTTTCTTTGTTTGATGTTCCATTTGAGGGATTTTGTACGTTACCTACGCATTCAATGAAATGTAGTATTTCACATAATACCGGTAACATACAGGTGTTTCAGTGTAGCAATTAAAATGTCAAATAATCAAATAACATGTGTCCAAATGTCAGTAAACTTAAGGGAGCGAACGTCTTAAAATAAACTTAGGACAACAAAGATGTGTGCAATGTGTGAAAATTTTTATTGAGTACAGAGATGCAGGTTAGGGGAAAAAAAAAATGAAGCAAAGGAAACGAGAATGTTCAAAGTCGATTTTCAAAATATTTACCACCAACTTCCACGCAGTTTTATCCTATCTCGATAACACCACGAGTAGCTCTTCGAAGGTCGTATTTACGTTCTTTTATTCCTTTATTATCACTGATTATTTTGCCGGTTCATAGTAGAACATCATCATATTGCATTAAAAAGCACAATTTGGTGTATGTTCTATAAATTCATATTTATTTAGATAACCAGCCTTGTAAACCGAAAAAAGGCCTTCATAGTCTAACAGCTCTATCTCAGTACTCAGTAAAAATTGGACTGATGTTTTATCCCATTTTAATGTAATCCGTCTGTACTAGCACCATATAAAATATTAAAGATTGCTCCTGAGGCACCCTGTTCACATATTGTGTGGACTGAGTCGTTTCACATCGTTTCGACAGAAGAATCGTTCGAATGATTAACCGAACAAGTAAGTAACTAACTTTGGAAGTATGACATCACAGTCTATAACTGGTTCACGTTTCAGAGATTCGATTTATTACCCACGATTGTAGTATGTTATGACATCGTAGCGTCAATCCGCTTAGGCATTTCTCGCGTAACGTCAACAGAAGCTTTTGAAATCCTCTCGTGACGGGTAGCAAACAGAAGCTGGAGTTGTGGAGCCGGTGGGAAATGTCACGGCGGTCCCACCGCGGGTTTGGCTGAGTCGGCGGCCCAGTTTCCCGCGATAAGGGGGCTCCACCGCCGCGGTGGCGATCGGCGCAGTTGGCCGCCGTTACGTAAGCCTTCTGCTGGCCCTCGGCTCGCCGGATTCCTGGAGGCGGCCGGTCGGTATCGCCGCCGACATCGCAGCCCACGACTCGGCACCGCCTTCCTGACGAGCTGCCCCGGCGGTCGACTGCCCAGGGGCGAGCCCAGCCAACACCACCTAGAGAAGGCTGTGCCAGCTCGCGCGCTCGCCCGGAGCGCTCACTTGCTCGCGGGGCACTGCTTGTCGGCCGTGAGCTGTTGTCGCATGGGCCACACGTCTACAACGAGCGTACAGTATTTGTGACTGAAGCAACCGGCTGGGCTAGGGCACCTGGATATAGACGGGCATGCGCGTCCGCCATTTTCGTTCCTTCGCTTCGACGCGCGATTGTAGAATAGGACAGTCAAAACGCTTTCAGCAGGGTGGGCTGTGCAGCTCCGAATTGACTTATCGTTCAGAAAATGGTTTTGGTTTTCTTTTTCGTTTCCAATGAATACTAAGGGGCTTAAAGTATGGTTAATAAATATTCGTCGTGACAAATGGACACCAACAAGGTGTTTAAAACTATGCGAGGTGGGTTGACTTATTTGTAGTTTTGCACAATTTCTACACGTTGTAAACGACAGGTTTCGACACTTTTATTTATTTATTTATTTATTTATTTATTTTTTAGCGAAGGATTCGAGGCTATGCCCTATACAGTAGCAAAATTTAGAGAATAACAATACTAATTACTTTTAAATTGTGAACACTGTTTTTTACTAGTTATAATGGCTCATACGCCTCGTAACGATGTTTGAAGCTACTGCGATGTAAATTTTAGATACAGCTATTGCGATGTTAATTTCAGTTACAGCATTGGCGGCGTAATTTGCTAATGTGGGCAAGAGATTGTTCGCTTTAGGAGGATAATTAATTTACTGACCGGACAAGGGTACATACAAGAAGATGGTAAACATGAAAAATTATTTTCTCTCATTCTACCTGTTCGAGTTTTCAAAGAGCATTCAAAGGCCGTTGCCAACATCAGTACACTACGCCGCCGAGGCCGTAAGTAAAACTTACCAATGAGACAGTAAATTGTTAAATGAGAAATTAAAATATCTTGTATATAAAAAATTTTTACGCATCCTAGTTTATCATGTTGATATATTTAGTGCATTGAAAAGGTATTTTATATGAATTATGAAAAATAAGTCGTAGAAAAGTAGCAACCTGAGAGTGTAGGCCTATTCTGGATCAAATTTATGGAATTCGAAAACGGAGATTTCTTGCATGTTAGCGCAGCTTTGATAGTGCATGTGGTATAACATAAAAGTGAGCTGTCGAATGCGAGAGAGTTGCTCACAATACACACCCAGGTGGACAAATACCAGAAAACATATGTAACGATTTGTCAAACCATATTACAATAACTTTTACGACGAGATTAAATTTTGATACAAATATATATTTTCTTTTTGGTACGTGTATTAGAAATGAAACAAGCGACGTTTGAAAGCAATAACAACAGAAAAACTCCGCCTTTCACGTGCTCACGCTATCACCGCCTGGAACCAAAATGGCGGCGGGAGCTGCCGCTATAGCAGAAATTGATGCGCATGCCCGTCTATATCCAGGTACCCTAGCTGGGCTATGACGTCAAGAGAAACTGCAGCTGCCCTCCAATTTCCGTCACGTGCATAATTGTTTCTGAAACGGCTATAATTGTTTATCTCCATGAAATTATGGTCATATGTCAAAGCGGTAGGTGGATAAAAACAAAATCTACAGGCACTCTGCGACTAAAATGGCACTGAAACAGATGATGACACTCTAAAGGCTTAATTACTAAATGACTTTTTCCAAAGATACAATGTTTGGTTGTGTGGCCATATTCCGCAGCAGCTGTTAAAATTGATTATAGAGGTAATCTGTCTTATGCTGACTGCAATTAAGAGGTTTATTTTTAAACCAGACGCGTTTCGCTTTTTTATTTTAAAGCATCTTCTGTGGTCTGTAAATGATACAAAGGTTTGTACAATTTGTTTTTGATAAATAGATTAAAAACAGTTTTAAAAGGCATTTTTCACGTTAGGCCTCAGTGTTTTTAATTTTATATTCTGTCTACTCACGGTGTTGATGTCTCTTCTCTACATGTAACTACTGCTTCTCCGTCTTGTTGGCTGGAGTTCGTTTTCTCCTGGCGAGTGTTTCAGGGCTGTGTACAGCACTTTTCGTGTGTTTTTGTTACGTTTTTTCCTTTTCATCTCCGCACATCACAGCACTTCACTTTTAAATGTATACTGATTAAATATCGCCTGCTATATGTGGAATGCCTGTCTGTTCATTTGTCATTTCACTACAGTGTGGCTATGTTTTCGTGTGTTCATTTGTTTTTCATTTGGTCTGTGAGTGTTGCCAACGTTACATATTTATAATATAAATACGACCTCATTCTACAAGAGGGTGTGTGTATGTCTGTGGAGGAAGGGGGGGAAGAGAGAGAGAGAGAGAGAGAGAGAGAGAGAGAGAGAGAATTTTTTTTTCTTCGTGAACAGGGTGTTAAGATGTTTTTTCAGACGAGTAAATGCAGGTTTTAATGGCAACATGAGTGAGTGTGTGTGCGTGAGAGAGAGAGAGATAGAAATATTTGATTCAAAGAACAGGGTGTTAAGATGTTTTTTCAGATGAGTAATTACAGGTTTAATTGGGTTGTAATGGTGGGGGGGGGGGAAGAGGTGAGGGTATCGTGATTTGTGTTTTTATGAAAGGGGTTGCCTCTCATAATGTTTATATTTATGTTAAGTGGTCAATAAGCTTGAAAAGTGTGTTGTTTGCTAGATTGGTTTGGTCATTTATAAGATGTTTCTTTTCTGTTATTGTTTTTTGGATATGATAGTTTTCTTGAAGGGTGAGCAGGTGTTTTTTGTTGTTGTTTATTCTTAATATTTCCATGTCAGTGTCTCTGGTGGTGATTTTGTGTTGGTTGTGGTGTAAGTGTTCTGCAAATGTTGAGTGACTTGTTTTATACTTCCAGGCTCGTACATGCTCTTTATATCTGGTGTCAAATGTTCTTTTAGTCTGACCGATGTATCTTCCATCACATGTGTTGCATTTCAGTTGGTATATTCCTGATTTTTTGTATGGGTCTGTATTTTCTATTGATTTTGGAAAATATTTTTGAAGTGAGTTGTTAGTTTGGTGGGCTATTTTGATGCCTTGTTTTTTGAAAATATTGGATATTCTGTGTGTGTATTTGTGATTGTATGTCATTGTATACCATCTGTTGTTTCCTTCATTTTTCTGACTTTGTGTTGTTCTTGTGTGTGTGTTTTGTGTGTTTGTTTGTGTGGTACTATGGCTTTTTGGTGGTGGTATTGGTGTGTTTATTTGTTTTTTAATTTTATTGTTCAGCTTTTTTACTAGGTTTTCTTTGTATCCATTGTTTGTGGCTATTTGTACTATGGTGTTCATTTCTATCTGGTAGTTATCTGTGTCTAATGGGATGGTGTTTAGTCTGTGGAGCATGTATCTAAGTGATGCATGTTTATGTGTATCTGGGTGATTAGATGTGTGGTGTATAATTGTGTCTGTTGTTGTTGGTTTCCTGAATATGTCAAATGTATGCTGGTTGTTCTGTATCTTTATGGTGACATCTAGGAAATTTAACTGTCTATTTTGCTCTTTCTCTACTGTGAATTGTATTTTATCATGAACAGAATTTATGTCAGTATACAACTGGTCTATTTTTGAACTTGGTTCATCTACGAGGCATAAGATGTCATCTATATTTCTAATCCAGTATAAGATCTTGTACCTGTTTGGGACTATTTTGTTAAATATGACCTGTTCTATCTGGTTCATAAAGATATTTGCAATGGTACCTGAAATTGGGGAGCCCATTGGTAGTCCTTCACTTTGTAAATAGAATTCGTTATTAAACTGGAAATAGTTCTGTTCTGTTGTTATTTCTAAAAGTTTTATTATTTCTGTGATGTATTCCAGTGGAGCCGGCCGCGGTGGCCGAGGAGACTGAGGCGCTCCAGTCACGGTCTGCACGGCCACTACGGTCGGGGGTTCGAATCCCCCCTCGGGCATGGATATTTGTGCCGTCCTAGTTCGTAAGTAGTTCATAAGTAGTTTGTAAGTTTAGGGACTGATGACCCCGTAGTTAAGTCCCATAGACTATACAAACATTTGAACATTTTTTTTATTCCAGTGGAAGGGTGCTGTGGGTCTGTAGGTTTTTTTCTATGATATTTATTGTTTCAGTTACTGGGATATTAGTGTACATGTTTTCCACATCAAATGAGAGAAGGGTGGCTGATTCTGGAACTTGTATGTCTTTTATATGCTGAAATAAGTGTGTGGTGTTTCTTATGGTCCTATCATTTTCTAGTGCACCTGTCCTCCGAAGCCAACCAAAGCTACATAAGAAACATCTCCCTGTCAGAGTGATTGTAAACTACAGAAATGCTCCCACATACCCACTGGCTAGACACATGTTAAAAGTAATAACAGAAAACTTCAAACTATCTTATGAAACACAGCTCGCGCTATTCATCCACGAGACTCAGAGGGCCATACACACTGGTTCTCAGGTAGATGCTGTGTTTCTTGACTTCCGCAAGGCGTTTGATACCGTTCCGCACAGACGTTTAACGAACAAAATAAGAGCATATGGTCTATCAGACCAAATGTGTGACTGGATTGAGGAGTTCCTGGATAACAGAATGCAGCACGTAATTCTCAATGGAGAGAAGTCTTCCGAATTAAGAGTGATGTAGGTGAGCGACAGGGGAGTGTCATGGATCCGTTACTGTTCACGATATATATAAATGACCTTGCTGATAACATCGGAAGTTCACTGAGGTTTTTTGCGGATGATGGTGTAGCATATAGAGAGGTTGTAACAATGGAAAATTGTACTGAAATGCAGGAGGATCTGCATCAAATTGACGCATGGTGCAGGGGAATGGCAAATGAACCTTAATGTAGACAAGTGTAATGTGCTGCGAATACAAACAAAGAAAGATCCTGTATCATTTAGCTACACTATAGCAGGTCATCAACTGGAAGCAGTTAATTCCATAAATTATCTGGAGGTAGGCATTAGGAGTGATTTAAAATGGAGCGACCATATAAAATCAATCGTCGGTAAAGCAGATGCCAGACTTAGATTCATCGGAAGAATCCTAAGGAAATGCAGTCCGAAAACAAATGTAGTGGGTTACAGTACACTTGTCCGCCCACAGCTTGGATACTGCTCACCGGTGTGTGATCCGTACCAGGTGGAGGTTGATAGAGGAAGTAGGAAAGATCCAACGGAGAGCAGCTCGCTTCGTTACAGGATCATTTGGTAATCGAGAAAGTGTTACGGGGATGATCGATAAACTCCAGTGGAACACTCTGCAGGAGAGACGCTCTGTCGCTCGGTACGGGCTTTTGTCGAAGTTTCGAGAACATACATTTATCGAGGAGTCTAGCAGTATATTGCTCCCTCCTACGTATATCTCGCGAAGAGATGAAGAAGATAAACTCAGAGAGTTTAGAGCCCACACAGAGGCATACCGACAATCTTTCTTTCCGCGAACAATACGTCACTGGAATAGGAGGGAGAACTGATAGTGGTACTCAAGGTACCCTCTGTCACACTCCATCGCGTGGCTTGCTGAGTAAGGATGTATATGTAGATGTAGATCTGCGGGTCACGTGACACGATGTCAATCCTCATCGATAATATTATGTCTTTCGTTATTAATGTAATCTTGTGTGATGAATATCAATGACGTGATTGCATGACTGCACTTTAATAAATCAAGCTTATGGTAGCATTATTTTACATGTTTAAATGCCTATTTAATGAAACCAATGTAAAGAGTATTTTTTATGAAGTGTATAATGAATTTTCCTATATTTTTAATGATGTCATTGATTTTAGATGTTGTAGCTAGAGTATCACTAGAAGCCAGAACATGACTGATTTATCATGGAGAACCGCATCCCAGTTTCCACCATGTTAATCGTCAGTATGCCAATAATAATTTTACAGTGAACTTCATAACGAAGATTTCAGTCTTCGAGAAAATTAGGCTATGTCGATTTGATTTGATTTCATGTACTTTTCGTTCCGGTAGATCCGAATTGAGAAAATTCTCTTGGATGTAGAACATGTCAGAACAAAATACACAATATATACTTACAGAAAGAGAGCATATGTCTTAATGTACCTTCCACAGATCACAAATATAATTGCCGTTGTGGATGTGGAATTGCTCAGGAAAAAAGAATTATCTTAAGAATATTTACACTTAAAGGACATAAAACTTATTACTATATACTAATATACAAGGCGCATATTACAATTCTTAGCATTCTTTTTTTACAACACCGATTTGCAATGATCACAAAACTTGTACTGGAGTCAGACTGAACACAGTATTCATATTTGTTAATATTATATACAATATTTACAACAATCACTTCTGATAAGAAATTTATCAGTGGAGGAGAAGGAGTTGGCCACCAAAAAATCCTTTAGACTCTTTTCAAACTGTACTTTATTGTGAGTGAAATTTTTTATGGCTCCTGGCATGTATTGAAAATGTGTACTTTTGAATATTGGACACCTTTCTGAGCTAAACTAAGTGACTTTAAATCGTTATTCTTGTTTCTAATATCGACCCCATGGACTGAATTATTGGTTTGAAAAAAAAAGACATATTTTTAACGACAAATTTCATTAGAGAATAATTGAATTGGGAAGCAGTAGTAAGTATACCCAGTTCCTTAAATATCTCTCTACATGATGTTATTGAGTTCACAAATGATCCGTAACGCACTTTTTTGTGCTATGAAAACTTTTGCTTGGCCCTTTCATTTAAGTACAAAGAACTGGTACATTTGTGTCCAGCGTAATAGCTCATTTCGGGCAAATGATTAACACACCGCCTTAATTGCCAATAACTAGACTATACAAACGTCGCTTGTCTTAGAACTCGCTAAAAAGTGACAAAAATTAGTGGCATGCAGTCGATCCAGCATTTATCACAAGAAATCGCCCAAATACTGAGGTTTTCAGTTTAGAAAGACAGTGCAAGAAAATACGGAACCAAATTTCCTTTCTCGTAATAATTGCAGAGAATTGAGACACGCAAGCGAAAAAGGGCTTTCCTTTTTTCCGTAATGACACTGTAGAATTATTATAATAATAGTAATTATTATTATTATTCTCCGCGCAACACGAGTTTCTACCAAAGTAGGCTCTGTGGACGTCCGTCTTTGTCAGTGAAAAGATCAAGCAAAGAAGCAGGCACTGGGGATTCGCGAGTAGACATTATTGCTTGTGTCACAACTACATATTGACGAGAACTAAGCGAGCGTGTGTGCTTACTTATACCCGCCGAGTACTAGACGGGCATGAGCATCAACTTCTACTGTAGCAGAAGCTTCGCAGCATTTCTTTTTTCCAAGCGGAGACAGCGTGATCTTCTCAAAGGCGGAGTTCTTTGCTGTTATTGCTTTGAAATTTCGCTTGTTTCACTTCTAATACATATGTCAAGAAGTAAATAAAAATCTCGATTAAAAATTAATCTGATCGTCATAAATTATTTTAAATCGGTTTGAAAAATCGTGTTATGTATATATTTAATTTTCCCACCTGCTTGTGTACACGGAGCGAATTTTTTAGCAGGAAAACTCAGTTTATTGGATGCCATAGCTTCGTGATAACTTTACATTTCGAATGTACTATTATATTTGTGATGAGGATACAATCCTAAGTCTATGTTTTTTTATACTGAATATTTTTCAAAATTCATACAAAATGCTTTTTCAATGTACAAGCTATGAAAGTACATTATCATGATAAACTAGGATGCAATAACAGATCTAGCAAAAAGAGAGGAATGGATCACTGCAAAATAGTTGGTATTGCTGTCAAATTCAATCGTTACGAACCATTCGCTCTATTTTTTTAAATTGGCTTTCTTGAAAATTAAAGTAAAAGTTTGTTTTTTTAGTGAGTTAATACGAAACAACGTAGATGTTAAAAGAGCTTTTCAGTTACGACATATGGGAAAAAGCACTTAATTAAGTCATTAAATACCGATTGCTTCCAATAGGCGAATAAGAAGGGTTCAATTTGGAGGTAAGACACTTTGCTAGTAAATTACAACGTAACTATGACGTAGGCTCACAGACGTTCGTACATTTTAACATCGCAGTAGCTTCAGTCAGTGTTTACAAGCACTAACCGTATGAGCCATTTCAATTAGGAAAAACAGAATGCACCTGTAAAAGTAATTAATATTGTTTAATCTATATGCTGATACCGTTTCTTATCGGTAATATATGTATAAATAAAAGTCGATAACAAAATGATGTACCGACGGACCCTCCGCTAAAAAAACAAATGATTGAACCTGCCATTTACAAAGTTGAAATCATGCGGGCACTGATGACCACGATGTTGAGCGCCCTAAAGCCCCAATAACAACAACAATAATTGAAATCATGCGTAGTTACAAATGATTTAGCCACTTCGCATAGTTTCGAAGTCTTCATTGGTGTTTATTTCTCGCTATGGCAGTTTGTTATCAATACTTCACGGCTTTCAGTGTCCACAGTGAAACAAATCAATTTTCTGAACAATTCGAAGCCACCATGTTGAGAGCATACTGAATGCCCTATTTTGCGTCTCGTGTCAATGCGAAGGAACGAAACTGGCGGATGTGCATGCCCTTCTACATCTAGGTGCCCTAGTGTTGGCCCAACACCACACATAGTAACTCTACTGTCGCCGCCCGTCATCTGCCTCATCGTGGGAGAGCATTACCGCTCAAGTAGTAAAAGCCGTCTTAGTGCCCTCCCAGAAAGAGGCAGCATCTTGCTGACATTTTTATCAGTTGAGAAGCGTGCAAGGACATGCGAAGCAATCACAAAATTGAAATTTAATACACTTCTGTACATGATTGGAGAAACGTATTCAAAAAAAATGAACCTAAGTTCTGAAGTCTAACTTGAACAAACAAGACAACGAATCGCTACCATCTCAAGGGAGGAAAGAAAATCCAGAAAATCTTAGCAGGTCGAAGCGCAGCCACAGAGTGCGGAGACCGCCGGGAGTCGCCCGCGACCACCGGAAATCGGTGAAACCCCAGAAAACCGTGGTGGTTGGGAGAGCCTAGACTCGCATCTTCTACCGAGGCTCGCTACTGGGCATTGCCAACCCAACTTGTAACCAAAGGGTGGAGGAACCTCTTTGGTAGCATCAAAAGTAGAGGTTGGTAATGAATACCTATCGACACAAAGCCAGAGAAACATGCAAAACGAGCAGCCAATAGCTGACGACGAAAATTCTCATACATACACACATACTGTCACGCTATAAGATGCTCATACATGCACGTACAGAATAAAGCAAGAACACATTCTCACAGGGACAGTGGCGTCATAGAGAAACCGCTCATATTGCCATATTCATAGACACAATGATGAATTATTATCATAATAATATCCCATCCATATTAACACAGTATTACAGAAACTAACATTTAAATACATGATACTAAATTCTATTCCTCATGCCTCCCAACGAATGGGGTTCTCGTTTAGCAGAAAAAAGGTCTGTCTAGTGAACGTAGATAAATTACAAAGTTAAAAACCTAGGGAAGACGGCGGACAGCCGTCCTTCATCTTCAACCCTGTCTGCAGCAAGTTTCTGATGCCATATGTTGTTCTCTCCACTCGTCGAACCATTTTAGTTCATTGCCAATGACAATACTTCATAACCTATATATCTCAACTAATCCCCTAAATGTTTTGACCAGTGTATATAGATTGGAAATGAATGTGCATGCCACGTTGGTAGATTCTAGCGATGTTCAGTCTCTTTCTCTCTCGCGAAATATAGAAGACACTGATCATTGAAGTATTTTATCCATGGAAGCAACTGTTCAGGTTATTAATTCATAAAGTGCAGCAATCTGTTTGTTTCAAAACTGTATTAGCTTTATAAACTTTCACACTCATGTCGAATACTTTCATACTCACAATTTCAAATTCTGCAACCGACGTTTATACTTTACTGCAATACCAATGCACTTTTCGCCTCTATAGAGATCAGAAGAAGGGCACTCAAGCGCACAAAACCGGTCGTCACAAATAAATTATTACAAGCAACTGGTTGCTGAATTATATGAATTAATACACTTATCTTTATGAAACCACGAAATGTTCAAATGTTTGTACACCTCTTGGACCCGACTGCTATGGCCGTCAACCCCTAGACTTATAAACTACTTAAACTAATTTATGCTAGGGACAACACACACACCATGCCGGAGAGAATGGCCGCCCAGTCTCTAGCATAACGCCTTAGACAACGAGGTCATTCTGCGCGCTATTATGAAACTGCCGGCCAAATTATAACCATGTGATTGACTGAGACTGAAAGTCGAGCCTTTTGATTATCTCAGTTTATATTTATATTAGTGTTGTGAAATAGAAGGGATCTACCACTATTGGCGGGTGAATAGAAACAGCGTATTAGAGCTGTAAAATTTCACTTCCGTGTTAACTACATTTTAAATATCGTCTGTGATTAGGTAGTAAAAAACTCATATTTACGTAAATACAAGTTTTATTTAAGCGTCCACACTTTAAGCGACCCGGTTGTAATACGACGCGTAATTATCACATTGTTAGCCAACTTCTGTGGTTACGTGGTGGCTGTTACATACAGGAGCCAACGTCGACACAAAGTTTGTCACTTGGTTCTAAGGTTGTCACAGCTGCCATGTCACCATCGTCCTCAATTACGCTACACGCAGCGAGGTCTCGACACGTGCGGAAACAAGCCGAGGTCTCACAACTTAATGTGAGCTGGAAGGTTGGTTTTTGATGCCGTGATGACTCGGATGGCATATTGTGTGCCTACATTTTGGTGGCGCGTGACGCTACTCAACGACACCTGGCGCCGTACGTTAGTGGCTGTGAACATAGATTGCTTTGTGAAATATGCTTTTCATGACCTACTCTAACAGCCGTCTTTATTTGAAACACACCCTGTATATCTAATGATATGTATTGCTGGTGGTAATCATTTGCCGCAGTGCAGTCGGCGAGCGTTCTAAGGCGCCTTGCTGCGAAGCGCGAGGTTGCTTGCCGTCGGAGGTTGGAGTCCTCCTCGGGGCATATGTGTGTGTGTGTGTGTGTGTGTGTGTGTGTGTGTGTGTGTTGTCCTTAGGTTAGTTTAACTTAATGTAAGTATGAAACTTTTCACTCTGCAGTGGAGTGTGCGCTGATGTGAAACTTCCTGGCAGATTACAATTGTGTGCCGGAACCGGGACTCGAACCTGGGACCTTTGCTTTTCGCGGGCAAGCGCTCTACCGACACGCACGACACCGCCTCACAACTTTACTCCCGCCAGTACCTCGTCTCCTACTTACCAAACTTCACAGAAACTCTCCTGTGGAACATGCAAGAGTAACACTCCTGGAAGAAAGGATATGGTGGAGACATGGTTTAGCCACAGCCTAAGGGATGTTTCCAGAATGAAACTTTTCACTCTGCAGCAGAGTGTGCGCTGATATGAAACCTCCTGGCAAATTAAAATTGTGTGCCGGAACCGGGACTCGAACCTGGGACCTTTGCCTTTCGCGGGCCAGCGCTCTACTTCTGTGAAGTTTGGAAAGTAGGAGGCGAGGTACTGGCGGAAGTAAAGTTGTGAGGCGGTATCGTGAGTCGTGTCGAGATAGCTCAGTCAGTAGAACACTTGCCCGCGAAAGGCGAAGGTCCCAGGTTCGAGTCCCGGTTCCGGCACACAATTTTAATCTGCCAAGAAGTTTCTTAGTTTAAGTAGTTTGCAACTCCATGGACTAATAACCAAAGGATATAAGTCCGTAGATTTACAAACCTTAGACTTTTTTAATCATTTGGAGCACCGTCTGTGGACATATATGTGTAGTAAATTACAGTGTATCAACACAAATGACCAACCTGCGTAGTGAAGCGGACTGTGTTATGTACACCACAAACGCCTGTAACGAGATAACGAACGCGAATGAACCGTACGTTTACGGGGCATGTTCTCTTGTCCTTGCCTCTACCGAATTCAGAAAGCTGTTCGACATATTTAGATTCACACGACCGAATTTTGCAGAGAAGAAAATGCTTCAGCCGGCAGCAGGGCTGTTATTGTGACGCAGTCTTCGAAAATTTCTGCGTAGCGCTTGAACGAAGATTTACTGAGATATCGAATCCTCGTCACAAAGAACAACAGGACATACCTGCATCAGTCAGTAGTACGGCTTTACCTTGAAATGTTAATGTGCTGCACGTGTCTCAGACACGGGCTGTTGTCTGGCGGGTGTCTGCTTCAAAAATGAGCTGACATAGCGCGGGAACCAGGTGGTGTGACGTACTGCGCCACAAGGTGGCTAAGTCATCGTCTTCACAGTGGCGAGGGCTTTAACGAAACATAGCCAGTCAGTAGGAAATACTAGTAAATTATAGGAATAATTATTCTTCGTTAATCAATATATTTTACTGAAAACCAGATCAACTCCCTACAGCAGTTCCCGAGATTGTTGACAAGTTACTCATGCAGTAGCGTTTGTAAAGGCAAAATAAATATTATTTGATGATGATTAAAACACAAGGTATTTCTGTTACCAGTAACTTATTTTCCTCACAACGCGTTTCAAGGTTTTAAACCCCCATCATCAGGTGGAGTACTACATTTTATCTTAGTCTGTGACCTGAGGCAAGGTGCTCGTGGGCTCATTGATACGATGTTTCTTACTTCTTAGATGGTGAGCAGGACATTTATGTTGTTTGAAATATGTAGAAATATGAAGAAGAAGAAGTACTCGTCAGCAAAGGACTTAAACATTTAAGCCCCACTGGTCAAAAGGAACCGAGAGATGCTCATCATTAGAATCACACAGATCTCAACAATCGCCCTACAGAAACAGAAAGAAAGAATGGCAATCTTCCACAAAATTTATGAAACTACCCAGAAAGATATCACGAAACCACTGCCGCACACAAGAAAAGAGAAGTAATTCTCTCACATAGCATAAAATTTAAATTGAGCACAAGTAACGCAATAGTTGTAATGACGAGGGCTCCACAACTGTTGTAATGAACGAAGCAACGTACATAGATAAAACATTAGACTTTTTCCAAGCCAACAACATTATTGAAATAACAAAAGACCCAACACTCAGAATTCAAAGGAAAATTAAACATGTTTCAAACAACAAAAATTTCCTGCTCACCATCCAAGAAGCAAGAAACTTTGTATCATTGAGCCCACGAACACATTGACACAGGTCTCAGCCTAAGGTAATAAAATATTCCACCTGATGATGGTGGGTTTAAACCTTGAAACGCGTTGTGGAGAAAATAAACAAAGTGACTGGTAACAGAAATACCTCGTGTTTTAATCAATCTCATAAAACAGTCACGGTAAAACATCGACCAAAATGTTTTTATTTAAAATTATTTGATGTAATTACAAATTAACAGTATTCAGATTGTTTCCTTTACTCTTATTATGAAACTTGATTTTTCTCAATTCTGAACATACTATGTCCACGCGAAAAACTACAGATTTTCATGATTGAGTATCGGAATATGTGACATACAAGGGGTGCACAAAGTAATAAGGCTAGCGATCATATACACATTAGTCATTTGTTAATAAAGTGTTGGGCCACCATCGGCTTTGAGGACAGTTTCAGATCTTCGAGAATCAGATTCGTAAAGTTTCAGTGCAGTTTCAAACAGAATGTTGTCCATTCTTGTACCAAAACATTTACAAATTACTTCAACGCTGTTGCAGCTATAAATATATTCGTCACTATCTCATAATTTCCTGATGCTGTGCAAAGCACGCCTGAAATTTCTGACTTCATGTGGGCACATTATGTTGTTGGAATATGCGGTATTTGATATCAATATGTCAGCCGTAGTAAGCAGTTTGTTGTGAATTATGGTGAGATATTCTTTCACAGCTATCCGGACAGTGATAGTAATGATAAAAACGGTTAAACACCACGATACAAATACCAAGAAAGCACACATGCCCTACCATAAGCTTCTTTTTTTTTTGTGCACAAATCTGGTTGTTGTAGAAAGCATTGCAAAAGAAGGTTCATCGGGCCATACCGCACACATCTAGTTACAAGCGCCCAGGTTTTATGATCATGGCAGTCTGTGTTTTGCAACTCTTCATTGCATTCCGTTACTGACGTTTAAGCAAATGAGACCCTTCCATGAATTTGAGCTCTTACCGTACTTGTTTTATCGAAACAGTATACTGAAGTGTGAGTTTTGTAGTCGCATTGACGTAGTAGTTTTCTGATATCTGGCACAATCGCTCCTAATGATTGCTGGTAGTTGTTAATTAACTGAGGGTTTTGACCACTGTTCCTCTTTCAATAAATTTCCAAATATATGTAAACTAAATGGACCAAACTGCTATGGTCATCAGTACCTAGACTTCAAAACTACTTTAACTCACATTAAGGACAAAATACACACACACACACACACACACACACACATACATCCATGCCCGCGAAGCACTGAAGCCGCACAGGAAATGGGAAACTTACTGTCGCTAGTGTATCTTAAGACAGTGCAATCGTTTTCGTCACAGTTGCTCCCACGAACTGCGCAGCAAGGATTTGGAAGTCTCACACATCACGTATTTCACAAGTCATTTATCATCACAGAACAAAACGGATGAAAATACTGCAAGGTATCGCCCAAGACTACGTACGTCAATTGTGCTCTGCTGCCGCGTCTCGGTGTTGACACGTACGCAGTGGTGCCAACTTGCAACAAGATGTAGGATGCGGCATGGAGCTCATATATTTTGGTCACTGCATATAGCCCTATATATGAAACATCTATTTAAGTACGTCACTCTAAAAATATAATTTTGATTTGGTCATCAGTCTTGAGACTCGTTTGATTCACCTCTTCGCTCTTCCTGAGCAAGCCTTTTCATTTTCTCATGAGAACGGCAACCAACATCTACAGGTATTACAACCTGCTTACTGTATTCATCTCATGGTCTCCCTATGCGATATTTACCCCACAAACTCCCCTCCAATGCTACATTCACGATTCCTTGATGTCTAAGAATCTTTCCTACCAATCGATCCCTTCTTTTAGTCAAGGTATGAGAGAAAGCCATCCATTCCTCTTTTACAGTTATTTTCCCCCACCCACCCCCGTTTCTGTCACTTGTTGCCTAAAGCTCCCTCTAAAACTCTACACCGCAGGTTCCTTCAATTTATCCAGGTTCCATCTCCTTATATTCCGACCTTTCTGCAGTTTCTTCAATTTCAGTCTACAGTTCATGACCACCACGACATGGTCGGAGTCTACATCTGTCTCTATACTTTACAGTTTAAAATTTGGTACGGAAATCTATGTCTCGCCATTATAAAATAGAGCTGGTTCCTTCCTGTGTCTCTTGGTGTCTTTCAAGTATAAAACAAATGACTTTTGAAAACATTCGGAAAATTAATCGTATCAGATTACACAAGGAATACGAGAATAAAGCAAAATAGAAACAAGTAATTGTTTTAAGAAAGCGGTTTCACGTTTGAAAAACTGGTGTAAGTAATTTTCATCTGGCCACCAATTGGCATATTTCTTCAATGGATACGTAATGCCCGAAAAGATTATATTCCTAAGTAATAAGCAAAATAGGCCTAAAATAATAATTGTAAGACGTGGCAACATAACATGTCGAACAAGTAGGTAAGTAGTGCTCAAATGAAGTTCCACACCCCTAATGACGCAGAAGCTGCTGTCAGTGATGTCCCTATAGTGCTACTTCCCAGGAAAACCTTAGTCCACTTTAGGGAAACCAGCTCTTGGTATGTGTAATGTACAGGTACGTGTGCACAGGTGTCACTACTGAGGTATTGTGCAACGTAAGCAGGGACCTCATCGGAATACAGGAAACCCTTTGTGTTCTAGCTGGTTCCCACCTTTACATAATGCAATCACTGATATCAGCATTAGTTCCACACCATGGATCGTACGAACTGGCTCGACAACTTTCGGTGAATTGTTGAAAGAAAATCGTAGAAAGTAATCGGATTCAATATTTACTACGCCTTCCGTTGGCCTTCTCTCTCCACGTATAAGAGGACATCAGTTTCAATAATTATAGTTGCTGTACAAGACGTCCTGATGGAACGGTAGATAATTTGCGATATTTATAGTGGAGGTACCGAAATTAGTCCAAAGGACGCACAGAGTATAAGGTGTGCCTCTACTCTTTTATTACTATCAGAAGGCAGATTTAAAAAAAAAAATAAAAAAAAAAAAACGTGACGACTGACTAATTCACCATCGTTCAGCACAAATCAAAAGCTCGAAGAGATTTTTTGAAATTCCATCCCTTAGGATCTGATATACGGGATGAAACGCTTTTTCCTAATATGTCGCTATTAACGCAATTTAGAAGCTACAATTACGAAGTTGATTTATGGATAACTAGTTATAAGTTTTTAAAAATACGTATTTCAGTATTTTTGGAAATTCAACCTGTAAGGAGGTGGAATAGCACATAAAGCACGAAAGGTTATATATATATATATATATATATATATATGAAACCTCTAAGGTAGTGAAACGAGTGATGGAAACTATGTTTGGAAATTTATCATTGTTCAACAAATACTGAAGCAATCTTAATTCTAAATCTGTGAGAATTAGTCATGAACCTTAAAGGTTATAGGTAGAAGAATACGTGTTTCAGTATTTGAACATTTAAGTCAGGGTAAATACATTTTCTCTCTTTTTTTATTTTTTATGTTTTTTTATTGGTAAGTTTGGTTCCCTATACGGCGAGGGGGAGGAGAGGGGGTGGCAGCAGCATGCAGGCTGTTCTTCAACCAGGAGTTTTAATACATTATAGGCAAGTATATATAATCGTAATGAAAGGGAAGATAAAATGGAGAAACACAGATGCAAAGAGGAGACAGTTAATGGGAGTAGAAAACGTGTAGGCTGGTAGATAAAAGTCACAGAAGACGTTCACACACAGTTAAAACGATACCAGAATGGACACATGGGAGATGCAGTAAAAACAAGAAAAGGAGAAACATAGATACAGCAGATGAATACTGTGCATGGAGAATTAAAACACAAATTGAAGGTTTAAAAACTTAGTAAAAAATCTCACACAGTTAAAAAGACACCAGTGGGTAATGAGCAAGGAATAGGACGGTGGAGGCCGAGCAGACCAGCCAAGGGAGGAGTCGTAACGTGCAAGAACTCGAGGTAAAATTTTTATGAAGTTATTTAATTATTTAATCATTTTTCTTAATATCACCGCACATCCTCTGTAGACGCGCTATCCTGAAATGTTCCCCTGAATTTCCGCAATATTACGGATATAAAGTCAGCCGTACAAATTGACCTTACATCCTTCCCTCCACCTTAAATCGCTTACGGAATAGACAACATCCGTAACGCTTGAAAATGAAGTTTTACATCTGCAGAGGATGCGCCAAAGGAAAATTAGGTAAACGCATCACGTGACTAATGAGGACGTACTGAATTGGAGAGAAAAGGAATTTCTGGTATGCTTTGATTAAAAGAAAACTTTTGGGTCACATTCTTCGACATCAAGGAATCGTAAATTTAGCGTGGAGGGAAGTGTGTATGTTAAAAGTTGCAGAGGAAGACCAAGAGAGGGAAACTACATACAGATTCAAGTGGATGAAAGTTTCCGTTCTTTATGAGGAGATGAAGAGGATTGATCAGGATAGAGTAGGGTGGAGGGCAGCACCAAACCAGTCTCCTGACTGAAGACCACACCAAAAACATTGCAAATAACTTTTCCTCGTCGAAAACCGATTGCCTGATTGGTGAATTACTTTTAAACTAAATTTATCCTAATACTTTTCATTGCTCTTATAAATAATATATCCACGATAGCGACTACACAGCAATTAATGGTAACAAAACAATCATATGTAATATGTAAATGAAGAGGGATTGTTTTCCTAAGAATGATTTTGAAAATGGCGAAGGAAAAATTATTAAAGAAAAGAAATAACATCTTCTCTAATAAAACATATATTTTACACAATTTAAATAGTAAAATTGGGGAGATCAGTGGTATTATTTATATATCTGGATTGGAGCTTGTTAGTATAAGGCAAAAATCGTTTTCCTTGCAAAGTTTGTTTCTATATACAGGGTGATTCACGAATACATGCACATATTTTAAATGTTATTTCTGCAAGCAAAACTAAAGAAAAGTGGTCTGATGTACGTAGGTCCGCAAATGTTTAGTTACAGAGTAACGGCTAATAAAAGATCTTGCCTGAAATTTAGCAACCGCACTAACACGAAAATAGACGTGTATCTTCAGTAGGTTTTTTTTATTTTTATTTATTTATTTTTATTTTATTTTTTTATTTTTAGAAATTACAGAGATTTTACGAGTAAACTCCAGAGAGTTTACAAGTATATTCGTTTACTTTGGATTACAAATATTGCAACCGTCAGCGATGGTTTAGTCGTTTACAAGGACGAAGTCAATACACCTGAGACATTACTTACTCGCATTATTTAATGAAATAGATGAAATTAAGAACAACCCTGTGAAACTGAGATGAACAATAAAATCTATTGATACACGAGCAGCCTAGAAGAATAATTCGGCGTAGAAAATTTTGAACATTTATTGAGAATGTATTGTTAAATTGAATATACGGTGTACAACTTCCTTAACACTGAATTTTGTTGTCTTACGATTCAACATGAATTAACGTGTACTATGGTACTAATAAAAGCATATTATCTGACACATAAATCAGCTTTAGTTAACTTCATTACCATCACTTTCCAAAATTAGTTATCTAGAAATTATACTCAAAACTTTGTGCAATTTTATGGAATTAAAATAATTGCTTCTAGTAGTCGATAATGACAAATTTCCCCAAATTATTTCTTTGCTTCTGTAAAACATGTCTGGGAGATAATGTAATAGATTCCCAGATCAATAAGAAGAGATTAAATGAAAATCGTGCCTTACTGTAACCTTGTACAGATTTACGATGTTTGATGTAACTTGTACAGATTTTAACGAGGCTGCTAAATGTCAGAAAAATATATTATTAACTGTAACTCTGCAATTAAACATTTTCGGAACTTTTTCTTTAGTATTTTTTTGAAGAAATATTAATTAAAAATATTTGCATATCTTTGTGAATCAGCCTGCATCTAGAAACAAACTTTTTATGGTAAACGATTTTGCCTGATATTAACAAGCTCCGATGCAGATAAAGTATAATTAATACCAAGACTAAACAATGCCACTGATCCTACTGTGTTTACAATTTAATTTGAAAAAAAAATTCTTATCGAAAAAAAGTGTTTCTTATTTTGTTTAATAATGTTCCCTTCACCGTTTTCAAAATCTTACTCAGGAAAGAAATCGCTTTTCTTTTTCATATTACATATAATTGTTTTGTTACTACTAATTGCTGTGCAGTCGCTGTTGTGCTTGTATTGGGTCGCGAAAACATATCCACGATGATTGTGGGTTCCATCATGAAAGTGATTGGCCACCACCACACGTCAAGATTCCTAGTAAGAATGCAGCCTCCTTCGCAAAAAAAATATCGACAACATAACTAAACAAACGTTTGAAAGAAGTACCAAATATCTGAAAGACCACGTCTGTGTTTCGTCTAGTAACAGCAATTGTATTCTAAATTTGAGGAAGGCATAATAATTTTGTACATTTAAAAAAAGGAAAGCAGTTTCTGCAAACGTCCAGTAAGTTACAGAATCATTACGAATATTTGTTTGGCATAATTAGATGTGACTGCAAAACTATAAAATAAAACGGTGAAAATGTGTGTTTAGTGAACAGAATTGTCCATATGCACACATATAGGTAAAGCGGCATACTGCGTCAGGGGAAAGTTTCATATATGGACCACGGCATCTCAGCCCGGAACTTTAAGTAATGACGATACCTGCCGTGAAAGCCTTCATTCTAGGATCAAAAAGTATTCAAATGTTTGTAAATCTAATGGACTTAACTACGTTGGTCATCAGTCCCTAGTCTTACAAACTTACAAACTACTTACACTAACTGAAATTTACTTATGCTAAGGACAACACAAACACTCATGCCCTAGGGAGGACTCGAACCTCCGACGGCGAACGGCTGCGCGCACCGCAGCAATGCGCCTCAGTGCGCACGGCCATTCTGTCGCGGCATCCTAAGGGATATTTAATGTTTTTAGTTTTGGAGAAGTTATTGTTGGTTGAGGAAGCACGTCTCTTGCAGTTGGAATGCGGTGCTGTACTCCAGTTTCGAGCATTGTCTGTGTAAGGCCTTGAAAGCCTTCTCCTTCAACTGTAGGTTCCATTCATCAATTTCACATATACTTCTTCTTTCACTTCTTCACATTCGGAACTGGTAGTGCTGCGAAAAACTGGTTAAATCGCAAAATTTTTAATCGCAGGCCACACTTAATATACAGTGCGACGTCAATGATGCCTTTCGGAATTACCATCTTTATATTTGTATTTCCTTTGTGACGTAACCACACTTAGGGAAATACGTCACAAAGGAGATACAAATCTGAAGATGGTAATTCCGAAACACGTCAGTGAAGTCACACTGTATATTAAGTGTAGCCTGCAATAAAAAAAATTGCGACCTAACCAGCTTCTCGCAGCACAACCAATTCATTTCATCATGGCCGTCTGCCTCCTCGACGACTTTATGTCGTATTTACAATCTTCATATTTTAATTCTTGGAATAACTTCAGTACTCGCTATGTAGTTCTAATAAAAGAATAGCAACTCATGGCAAAACGGGAACCTTATAACGGAAGTTGATTAGTTTGCGATAATTTCAGTGCTTTGTTCTAAAGCAGTGTTTTCAACTATTTTGTACGTGCGTCTTCCTTTCCAAGTAAAAATGTCCGGCGATCCCCAGCGCCACAATAAAACTATGTCCTTGATTCCAAAGGCAAAGTATTTAATTTTCTTTCGTTGATGTTTATGAGAGGTGCGCAGCCATTCACGTATGGTGAAAGTTGCATTAGCGAAAACGATTCAAAACTGATAGAAAGACTTTATGACTACAAGTATCTGATATATGGTTTTGCTGTCACGAATAATAAATCTCAATGCGTAATTTGTGGCGACGTGTTGTTATGTGAGAATATGAAACCATCAAAGCAGATTCATCATTACAAAGGATGCTTATAAAGTTCGGATTTCTTCAAAATGACGCCAAAAACCCTTAACCTACAGCAAACTACTACGATCCAGTAATGAAATGGTATTGTTAAGTATTGATTAAAATAATATTATGTTAGTGATATTTGCTTTTTTTCTGACTCAGCAATATTTGAACATGTGATGTCATACAAGAAGATTACGACCACTGTAAATAAATGTAAATAACTCTGTTAAGTCGCTTAATTAACCTATCGTCATGAGGTGGAAAAATAGCTTCATTTTTACGCGTTTCGGTCGGTCTGTTATCAGAAATCAAAGTGTCATAGCTACATCTTACACCTGTGACAGTTTCCACATTCGATGTCTGATTACAACCACCCGAAATGTGTCACAACAAAGACATTTTTCCACCTACTCACGACTTGTTAATTAAGCGATTTTCAAGAAACACTGTAATTTCCATGTGGCACTTCTGCCTCAGTAACTGAACGTCACGAAACGTAGGTTTGCTATCGTACATGCTGCTGTTGCATCCTCCTTTACCCGCAACCCCCCGAGCAAGACTTGGCAAACCCCAAGCGGTCGCGACCCACAGGCTGAAAAACACTGTACTAAAGTATAAGCGCAGGGCATCCCTTGTCCCCATCGCTCTCCGTTTAGCTGTACAACCGACGTTGTTGTTCCTCAGGTTCGCCGGGTTCCCGCACAAGTCTCTGGGATCGGCCTGTGCACAGGTACAGTTGAGTAGTGAACACTAGTCTTGGGTAGTTCGCGAACGAACTGGTTCGGAAGATAGCTCCCACAGGCGAACTACGCGAACTAGTTCGCAGATCCCTCGCCTCTTAGTTTGCCCGCTCCTTTTCCGAAGACTGATGGGGAACAGCGAGAGGACGCGAGAGCGCGCAGAATCGCGTGATTCCCTCTTGCCAGTTGCCGTCATTTCGAGCTGAGATGCAGAGATGCAGCTCAGCTGTAGTTTTAGTAGTGGTAGCAAAAGCCAAAACGAGCGGACGAACTAAAAAGAGCGACCTACTTCGCGGCCGAGCTACGAAGTAAAATATGCGCGATAGGTCGCGAACCAAAATATGCGCGATTGGTCGCGAACTAAAAAATGGGGGACAGGTCGCTAACTAAAAATGCGGGATATGTTGCGAACTAAAATATGCAAGATAGGTCGCGAACTAAAATATGCGCGATAGCTCGCGAACTAAAATATGCGCGATAGGTCGCGAACTAAAATATGCGTGACAGGTCGCGAACAGAATTAAAAATAACGTTTTTGCCTTCTGCTGATGAGAGCCATTTCGAGGAGAGCGTCTGCCTGCTAGATTACATAGTTCAGTGCTACAAAATTTCTGTTTTGAAGTATTCTGCACTCTGCAGTATCTGACTAATAAATTCCATTATGACAAGATATAGAGATAACTCTAAACTTAAACGCGAGAAATTAACAAAAAACTGTTTCTTTTGGCTTGCGTGATATCGTTAGCGGCTCACGCAGCAGGTGCATGAAGCAGTTAGGTGGGGGAACTTCTCCCTCCACTTGCATGCGCAGATCACGCAGCTCAGCCGTCACTGGGAGCGGACGAACTAAAAGAACGAACTAGTTTGCGGCAGAGCCGCGTTCTAAAGTGAGCGCTCCCGATCGCGAACTATTATGCGCAAGTCTAGCGTACACGTAGAGTTGGTGGGACAGAATACCAGCAGTGTGCATAACTGGGCGCAGGTGATGTCTGGCGGGTACATGTGGCAGAAAGCACACCACTGCTTGTAGGTTCCATTCACTTACGTGAAGCAGCCGTATTTTTCAAATGTTCAAATGTTTGTCAAGCTTAAGTGACTTAACAGCGGGGTTATCAGTCCCTCCGTATTTTTCCTACACTTATTCAGGAAAAAGAAAATGGTTACTTGACGTGGCCAGTGCGGAAAGGACTTGATCTGATGTGTATCTTCGGCATTACCTTTCCCTTCATTATTCCCCGTGTGTGTTATGCACCGGTGCTGGCGCTGAACAGCGCTCGGCCTAGTAAATGAAGTTTTGTAATGAGCTATTAAATAACTGAAGCGTAACGCCCGGGGATAAAGTATCGCGAGCGCTGAAGGCGCTTTTGCCGTGCACCGTAAAGCACGTCGGCGCTGACGATTAAATTAAGTGGCGGGGTCGCGGCGGCAGCGGCAGGTGGGGGCGGCAGTCTTTTGTTCGGCGGCCGGTGCTTTTCACGGCACGCGGACTTTTACACCAGAGACTCGCCGGCCAGCCCGCGAGTCTCGGTCGTAAAGGCGTCTGCGGAAGCGGCCGAACGAGCCACCGCGACCGCGACCGCGCTCGCCGAGCGGCACCGGCCGCTAAGCAGATGCGACTCGTCTGCATACGCCGGCGTTCTGCGTCCCTGGCCGACGCCGACGCCGCCTACTGACTATTTATCAGCGTCGGCGGCCACTGCGAGAGGTGGCGAGTTATCAGTGCGTGGAATATTCACCCGCTGAAGACTCCCACAGATGTAGCTACCGGACTCTTGAAACGCATCATCAAGAGAGTCGGTTTCATCACCAACGACTACTAGAGTGATGTATTGGGATATAACGCTATTACTCTAATGACCACAGAAAATGGAGCACCAGGAATGACCGGAGCTACCACAACCAAATGCATTTGGGAAATAGCATACTGTACAAAGATCACATGATGAAAATGCAATCCGAAGTGGCGTAAGGAAGTTGTTGAAATCAGTCTTGAGTATAAATGGAAGGCAAGCCATTCCCTTGAACCACAGACATTGCCGAGGTGGGGTGTCTTGTGTGCCTCAGCGATACAAATAGCCGTACCGTAGGTGCAACCACAGCAGAGGGGTATCTGTGGAGTGGCCAGACAAACGTGTGGTTTCTGAAGAGGGGCAGCAGCCTTTTCAGTAGTTACAGGGGCAACAGTCTGGATGATTGACTGAGCTGGCCTTGTAACATCAGCTAATCATGCTTCGCCAAACAGTTACTGCGAACGGCTGAAAGCAAGGGAAAAATAAAGCCGTTACTTTTCCCAAGGACATGCAGCTCTACTATATGAACATAAGATGATGGCATCCTCTCGGGTAAAATATTCCGGAGGTAAAATAGTCCCCCATTCGGATCTCCGGGCGGGGACTACTCAGGAGGATGTGATCATCAGGAAACACTGGCATTCTACGAATCGGAGCGTGGAATGTTAGATCCCTTAATCGGGTAGGGAAGTTAGAAAATTTAAAAAGAGGAATGCCTAGAAAGCAGGACACCAGTGTTCGAATCCCGGCTGGGTACACATTTTCAGCTTTGCCCAATCGCAGTTGATGTCATATATTCTATGAATGTTGAATAATAACAACTGCAGGATCAGAAGTGACGTCTGTTCTCTCGGAACAGACACCACATGTATATATATAATATGCCGGTGACGGGCAATGATCCTATCGTTAGCGGGGAGGGGTGGGCAAAAGTTTGAAGCCCTTACTCTTACGGAAATTAGTTCATAATTACGAGTTTGAGTACTGTGGGCAGGGCGAAGCTGGGAGTTTGTATCTGACGGGAGGCGTGCTTTGGTAGTCCTTGCTGGTGCGGTGATCACTGTGTCCCCAGTGGTGTTTGGGTCAGCGCAACTGCCTAGAAAGCAGAAGACCCGGGTTCGAATCCCGGTTGGGTACAAATTTTCAGCTTTGCCCAATCGCAGTTGATGCCATATATTCTATGAATGTTGAATAATAACAACTGCAGGATCAGAAGTGACGTCTGTTCTCTCGGAACAGACGCCACATGTATATAGAAATGGAAAGGTTGAAGTTAGGTATAGTGGGGATTGGTGAAGTTTGGTGAAAAGAGGAACAAGATTTCTGGTCAGGTGAGTACAGGGTTATAAATACAAAATCAGTTGGGGGTATTACAGGAGTTGGTCTGATAATGAATAAGAAAATAGTAATGCGAGTAAACTACTATGAGCAACACATTGATCGCATTATCGTGGTCAAGGTAGATACGAAGCCAACACCGACAACAGTAGTACCGTTTTATATGCCAACTAGCACTGCCGATGATGAGGAGATCGAAGAAATATATGAGGAGCTAAAGGAGACTATTCAGACAGTTAAGGGAGAGGAAAACTTAATTGTTATGGGAGACTGGAATTCGGTAGTAGGACAAGGAAGGGAAGGGAAGGTAGTTGGTAAATATGGTCTGCGCAACAGGAATGAAAGAGATTGGAAGAATTTTGCACGGAACATAATTTAGTTATAACAAACACCTGGTTTAAGAATCACGAAAGAACGTTGTATATGTGGAAGAGACCAGGAGACACCGGGAGATACCAGATAGATTTTATAATGGAAAGACATAGATTTAGGAATCAGGTTTTAAACTGTAACACATACCCAGTGGCAGATATAAACTCTGGCCATAACTAATTGGTCATGAATTGTAAGCTGAAACTAAAAAACTGCAGAAAGGTAGGAAAATAAGAAGGTGGGACCTGGATAAACTGAAGGAACCTGAAGTGCTTAAGAATTTCAGAGGGATCTTTAGGCTACAATTGACAGAAACGGTGGAAAATAAAACAGTAGAGGAGGAATGGGTAGCATTGAGAGATGAAATAGTGAAGGCAGCAGAGGACCAAATAGGTAGGAAGGCAGAACCTACAAAATATCCTTGGATATCAGGAAATACTAAATTTGATCGATGAAAGGAGAAAATATAAAAATGCAGTAAATGATACAGGCAAAATGGAGTACAGACGACTAAGAAATGAGATTGTCAGGAAGTGCAAAATGGCTAAGCAGGAGTGACTAGAAGGCAAATGCAAGAATGTAGAAGTATGTTTAAATAGGGGGAAAATAGATACCGCCTACAGGAAAACAAAAGAAACATTCGGAGACAAGAAAAGCAGACGTATGATTATAAAGAACTAACATGGAAAACTAGTTCTCAGCAAAGAAGGGAAAGCTGAAAGGTGGAAATAGTATACAGAGAGGCTCTACAAAGGAAATGAACTAATAGACAATGTTATAGGAAGGGAAGAGTATGTAAATGAAGATGAAATAGGAGATACTATACTGAGAGAAGAATTTGACAGAGCACTAAAAGACCTAAATGGAAACAAGGCCCCTGGAGTAGATGACATTCCGTCAGAGCTACTGAAGTCTCTGGGAGAACCAGCCATGACAAAACTCTTTGACCTGGTGTGTAACATATATGAGACATGCGAAGTATCCTCATACTTCAAGAAAAATGTTATAATCCCATTCCAAAGAAAGCAGGCGCAGACAGGTGTGAAAACTAAAGAACCACCAGTTTAATAAGTCATGGTTGCAAAATATTAACACGAATTATTTACAGAAGGATGGGAAGGCTGGTAGAAGCCGACCAGGGGGAAGATCAGTTTGGGTTCAGGACAAATGTAGGAACACGGGAGTCAATACTCACTTTACGGCTTATTCTAGAAGATAGATTAAGGAAAGGGGAAACTACATTTCTAGCTTTTGTAGATTTGGAGAAGGCTTTTGACAATGTTGATTGAAATAAACTCTTTTAAGTTATGAAGCAAGCAGGAGTAAAATATAGGGAGCGTAGCAACTTGTACAAAAACCGGACAGCGGTTGTCAGAGTTGAAGGGCATGAAAGGGATGCAGTGGTTGGGAAGGGAGTAAGACCGGTTTGTAGCCTTTCTCCAATGTTATTCAATTTGTACATTGAGCAAGCTATAAAGGAAAGCAAGGAGAAATTTGGAGAAGGAATTAAAGTTCAGGGTGAAGAATTAAGAACATTGCGTATTGCCGACGACATAGTAATTCTGTCAGAGACAGCAAAGGACCTGGAAGAGCAGTTGAACGGAATGGTCAGTCTGCTGAAAGGTGCATATAAGATGAACATTAACAAGAGCAAAACAAGGGTAATGGAGTGCAGTCTAAGAAAATCAGGTGATACTGAAGGAATTAGATTAGGTAATGAAACAATAAAGGAGGTAGATGAGTTTTGGTACTTGGGCAGTAAAATAACAAATGATGGTTGCAGTACAGAGGATATAAAATGCAGAACGACAATGGGTAGAAAAGCGTTCTTGAAAAAGAGAAATTTGTTAACATTGAATATTGATTTAAAGCTAAGGAAGTCCTTTCTGAAGGTATTTGTATGGAGCGTTGCTTTGTATGGGAGTGAAACATGGACGATAAACAGTGCGGACAGGAAGAGGATAGGGGCGTTTGAAATGTGGAGCTACAGAAGAATGCTGAAGATTAGGTGGGTGGATCGCCTAACTAATGAGGAGGTACTGAACAGAATTGGGGAGAAAATGAATTTCTGGCATATCTTGTCCAAAAGAAGGGATGGATTGGTAGGACACATGAAGGAATCGTGAATTTAGCATTGGAGGGAAGTGTTTGGGGTAAAAACCGCAGAGGAAGACCAAGAGAAGGAAGAACCCCCGACCGCAGCGGCCGTGCAGATCGTGACTGGTACGCCGCAGACCGCTCGGCCACTGCGGCCGGCTGCTTGGCTTCGATGTGGTTGTCAGAAATTGGTCTGTTGTTGTGAGATATAGGATATGTGGGGTGGGGTTATTTCTAGAGAATACTTGGAATGGTTTTCAAAACATGGTATATCGGTGTTCAATATAGCTGTAATCATGGCTTTTGATTAGGGTATGGGTTTCTGCACAGTATGAATTCCAGTCTACACAGGAATTATTCTGAGGTGATAGGTGGACATCTCCAAAATATCCCCTCTACTCCCCAACCTTTTCCAAACGATCAAACTGTGCATCTCATCATAAATATCTTTGTCCTAAAACTCACGGTTACCTTAGCCGCTATCGATGTCTGCCCTAACTGTCGCATCCCTTACAATTTCCTTGCCCATGTAGACCGACCCTTTACCACATACATAACTGCAGCCAACCCTAATATTTACATCTGCGCACTTCCTGATTATCAGCGATGGCGTCAGTTTATTAACATCCTCAATAGCCAAAAGATTCTCACCCCTTTCTACGCTTGTCTTGAATTTAATACTACCCATGATTCTATTATTGTCTCTCCGAAGCACTTGAGATTGTAACAAAGCATGTTGGGATTTATTCCCACCTGCTTGCGTTACTACACGTCCTGACAACAGTGCTACATAATAATAGATATAGTTGTAACTCCTATGAAAACGTTTATTACCAAAATTTCTTCATTATGTTTCGCTTATATGTATATCTGTAATTGTGTACATTCATATTTCTGTGCAATGGTTAGTTCCATTAACAGATATAAATTATTTCATGCTTTAATTCGATTGTTCTTGTATAGGTAATATTGTCATTGATGTTTCTGATGAAGTTAGGTACAATCAATCAGCATAATAATAAATTAATTTCACTAAGATTTCCAATTCATATTACGAACATCTGATATTAATTATATTCCGAGTAATTACTATTTCAGCAGAAAACATTTTTTACAAATGTATTATTTTATATTTCACTATCAATCATATGTAGTAGATACACATTCCTAACTCATTTTAAACAGTATAATACACATTAACTTTCCTGTATCTAGATTATTGAAATAGATTACTTTTTCATTGTAATTAGCGTGAAATGTATAGTTAGTAATATGTAATTATCCGGGTCTTTGTTCCTAATTTTTAAATGGTGGGTCTTTCCCACCATGTGGATTGGTCTGTTTTAAACCATGGTTGGACATACACTCCTTGTTAGTTTGGTCTCTGTATATAACAATACCATGTGAACTATATATGAGTCATTCTCATAAAAGTGTTCGTTAGACTGAAGTGAACACATACTTAATCTTTGTGGCACACTATTATGTATAGCAAGAGTGAGTTTTGCGATTAGGGCAATTCCACACACGAACTGTGTTAAAGTAATTATGTGTTGTGAAAAGTACGTACCTATCGTAGTATTTGGATGGACATAATAATTACACTTGTACGCTGAATATAAAAAAATGAAATTTGCAGGTTTATTTTTTCACCGAAGTGTCAGTTAACTAAAATCCATTGTGTCGGCTACATTATTTGTGGCAGACAATTTCTGCCCAACTATTTCAGTGAGCAGCTGCCTAGGGCACAAATCGTCGAGAGACAAGAGGATCATCAAACTACGACAGAGATACGTTGCATATGGTGCCGCTCGTGTGAAGATTGATCATCAGTGAATGAATGAGAAATAACTTACAAAAATAGTGTTTTTCGAGACAGAGCTTATCGAAGAATGGTGGGCATGTTCGTAGATGTAATAATGAAACTGACATTTAGTGTGGCACAGTGAACGATAGAAGAGTCGTTATAGATGAGGGAGATAATACAGTGTGGTTTCACAGTGATTTAGGAACAATGATTTTCGAATTGCCAATTGTATATGCAAATAGCAATGAAGAAGCTACCAATGGAGAAGCAGCGCCTACGCCATCTTGGACAACCAGCTAATCGGCATTCACTATACGGAATGTGAAGAGTCCATCGACAGTCAACAACAGAGGAAATCCGACAGGGCAGCAGATTGTGAACATCAAGTTAAAATCGCCGGTTGCAGTGGAGAATATTTCTTAATTTTAAGGTAAAAGTGTTAAGCGTTAACTATGGGTGATAAAGGGAGAAAAAGTGGGGTGTTGGGAGATGAGGGACGGCAGGAAATTAATGTAAATGACATAAAGAAAGATTAAGGAAGAACCAGATCCAATAGAAGATAGTAGTTACCATTGTGAATTATTTAGCTACAATTAAAATGTTGTGGGTGGACTAGTAGACGAAGACGCAAGGGCATCATCTACCATGTTAATTGTTGAAAACGAATCAGATGTGATGGTATTGTAAAACCAACACTAAACGAAAACCTTCTGATCGGCTAATGCAAATAATTGTGGGGATAAATAATATCAATCTTGAAATGAGTTATATTAAAGGTAGCATAAATCGTCTTGAAGGTAGGATAAATCATGTTGAAAGTAGAATAAATCAGAAGTGGGACTAAAACAGTAGTGAAATCTGTAAGGTATGTCAAAAATTTGCTGCTCTCAATAATACTTTCGTAGATTTAGATAAGAAAGTAGGAGAAGTAGAAACTAATATTGTCGAAATAAAATGAAAACAAAATACGAAACAGTAAGTTTGGAAATTAACAGAAATTAATAAAACATATGTAAATAATCAGAATAGAAATACTTTATGTGAAAAAAGAGTGGAAAGTGTTGCCAGTTCTTCTGATAACAGTTGTCAGTGTGTAAGGAAATTTTGTTCAGATAATAAAGAAGACACTTGAAAGACAAATACGTCGGTTAAAGTCAGGATTGGAGACTAGGTTAGACACAGTAGAGAATAAATTGGAAGGAAACTCTATGTCTGTGCTAAGAAAACAAAACAAATTAATAAACAAATAATTAAACCCGAGAATGTAGATTCTAATTTTATAGAAATAGAACAAAATGTTGAAAGTTAAAGTCTAGTGAATGCAATGGGTCTAGTAGTATCTCTGTTGTTAACTGTAAAAAAAATAATAATAATAATTTTGAACCCATTGGTGAATTGCACCCACTTGTTTTTGTCAGAAAATTTAATGAGTTACCTGAAATTTGGAATGATAAAGAGAAAATATCATACTTAAGGGTATTTTTAAAAGGTGATGACTATAGTTGGGCAGCAAGGGTCATTCATGTAATTCATGGGAAGAGTTTATAAAATTATTTTTAGATGAATATTGATCTAAAGAAAAACAGAAAAGTAGTTGAGTGAATTTTGGGATAGACAAATGTACGATTCCAGGAGAGGCTTTGTCAAAGAGGTTTTTCAGTAGTGGATCAACAAAGTTAAATATTTGGATACAGTACTGGGCAGTGAACATATTGTAATGGGTTTGGAAACAAAATTGCCTCAGAGTAGTAGGGAGTTACTTGTACCTGCCCCAGTAAGTAATATCGGTGACTTTTTGGACTATGTAAACACGGTAGAGGGAATTAAACCAAACTTTGAGAAAGAAAGAAGAAATTTTGGTAGTAACAACCAACATAGGAGAAAGTTTATTCTAAAGATAATGAGTAGATATGAGTTTGGTAGGAATATCAGAAGTGATAGAAAGAGTTGAAATGAAAATAGTCAAAATTGTAAGATAGTGAATAGAAGAAATTCAAGACATGGAACTGGATGAAGAGGTAATGCTCCTCATTCCAGTCGTTCAAACTAAGATAAAAGGTAGGGTGCTCATCATTCTTTGATGAATACATTATTTGAGCGGTCCTATTCTTTATTTTTTTTAGCTCACTCCGTTTTTCTTCCACTATTGTACTAACAGTTTGTAGAGATACATTAACTTTCTTCAACTATGATTTGTTAGTATACAGTTAATGAAGTATCAATTAAATACAATGAAAGAATCCCTGAGACGGATTTACGTCTCAAATATGTCAAAGACATTATTGATAGATGTGAAGCATTAATGAAGTACTTTGTATATAATTGTAGAATACCGTTGGATAATGTAAAATGTGTAGTGTTAAGTGAAATCATTAACAGCCACCTTAGTTATGTCTTCTCTGTACAGCATATGTAGCAGCAGCAAAATGTAACACCTGAATTAAGTGTATTGCTAAATAATTTTGGTTTACTGAGACGAAGTCACTGTGTTATACTTTATATTGGTGCAATAGTGATCAAGCAAGTGAACAAGGAGTAACTGTATGTAGCTATGTGATGAGGTTGTATTTGAGTCTTTGAATTTAAAGCAGTAACATAATGGAAAGAGACGTTATGATGTTTATATTGTTGTGTCTATTTTGATGTGGTGTAGATAAAATATGAAAATATGGTAGTTACTGTGGAGTTATGTTCTGAAGATTTGTTTTGGCTTAGGTATGGCAGTGTTTACATTTTCTCTTTCATGGAAAATTGAAGTAAATAATGAAGTATTATGAGTAATGATGTAATGGGATATTATGTTGAAATAGGTGAAAAGTGATATCGGATGAGATAACGTGGTATATAATGAAGGGTATTAATTGATGATCATGATGAAGCAGGGCTAATGATAAGTTAGGACCAATGGTTATGGAATCTGTCTTTGCTACCATTCATGCACCAACTAGGCAATATGCTTTTCCAAAAGGATAGTGAACGCCCACATGTATCTCATACTACCAAATGTGCTCATCAAGGTGTACGGCAAATACCCTGGACAGCACGGCATCCAGATCATCCCCCAATGAGCATGTTTGGGACCAGATGGATGGTCATCTTGCGGGTCTACACGACCAGCGCGAAATCTGTCCTAATTGAGGCACCAGGTGGTAATTGCACAGGCTATTCCGAAAGACTACCTTCGGCACAGAGGGAGAATGGCACCTCGCATTTCTGCAAAAGGAGGGTATGCACGGTACTGGCGTCGAGATTGAGTACGCTCTGGTGACTGTACACAGGTGAATATGGTTCTGCCTGTGACATCGTGTGTTGCATACATTCTCAAGAATGTGTCAATAAAATTTACCTTTGATGGATCGACGAATTCGTGGTGCTCTTTTTTTCATTTTCCAGGAATGTATACGAAATGATTTCCAGTGCATGGTGTACATCAATCAGTGAGAATAAATATTCCTTCAGCAAAAAACCGTCTTGATTGCAAATTGTTTTATTAATTAATGACGCCTTTCGCCCTTTGGCAGGGCTCCGCCGGCGGAGCAGCACACCACGCGCGCCCACCGCCCATGAGCGCAATTGTAAACATGGGCTATCTTCTGACACGAAAGACCACTGCTTCTATTAAGGGCTACAAGGAAATCTAAAAATTCCAGAAAAATAGAAACACCGCAATAACAACTTACGATGTCACACCACGGAGAGCGCATTATAATCTGAAGATGGTCAAATAAAGGGCGAAACGCGTCATTAATATTAATAAAACAATTTGCAATCAAGACGGTTTTTTACTGAAAGGAATGTATACGGGAAATATGTAAGAATTTTTTCCTAAAAATTTCCGCCACTCCTGCTGCTGAAACAGATGGTCTACAGAAACATCCACTTTTACTCATGTCATCCGCCCAAATTATTTCTCATTCCGGATATGTAATAATTTCAGTAAATATGATCTTCTTTTAATCGCTATAAACACGTCTCCCCTTTAAGCGTTTAGTCAACATCTGCAGTATAAGTTTTATTCTGAGAATTTCATTACTATTGTCATCTAATTTGATCGAGCTTTCCGTTTCTTGTGCTGTGTGGCTATTGTGACTATCTAAAGGTGAGAGCAGTTTTGGGATCTTTCTACAGATGCCCTTGCAGGTAACTATTACTGTATTAACCTCTTTTTTCTCCGTTTATGTAGTTTGAATACCTATTTAGCCAGTTGACGTTGACAATTTTTATCAATATCTTTATGACATGATTTGAACAAAATTTGTTGGGTCGATTTAGCAAAAAATATTTTATATTAATGTTGATTCTATGACATTATTACGAGGAAGAATGTTACTTAATTACATATTGTAAAAGTTATTCTTTTAGTCATGATATTTATGATATACTACTGATACTTGATTTGATTCACATTGATTGTCATTGTTACGTATATAATGTCTTCAAACACATAGTGACACAGTGATTTACTTTTTGATTATGATCATCAAACAAACTCTTCTGTTTGAGATAGTGTAACTAACAAGTTTCACAAGTTTTGTATATGTCACTAGGAACACACTTCAAGGAAAACGAAAGGAGAAGTTGAAGATCATCCACAGCTACGTGAAAAAACAGTTTAAAATATTTCATAATTTTTAATGGGAATCTGTGTAAACAGAGGAGCCAAGATCGCTTGTTTGATTTGGGAAATCTATGTAGCCATTTTAAGGCCTATTAGTATTTAAATATCAAATAGTAATATTTATTTATGTTTTGAATGTGCTTGACATCATTGATGCGGGGGATGCGATCCAATATATTGTAACGGGAATCTTCATAAGCAGGGCAACCAAGATCAATTGTTTAATACATATATATTTTTACACATTTTAACAATGTTATGTATTACAGAACTTGTTATGGATTTAGACATCCAGAGTTAAAAGAATTATTGTAAATTATTTTCACACTTTTTATGCTTTATACGTATTTCTAACTTTAATCAAGCTCGTATGACATCTCTTGTGAGGTTTTTCCGTAACCATGTATATGTATTGTAGAAAATTTAATTTAATTGTCATTGCTAATAGAACACTGTTACAGTCCATTTGATTATTTTGCAGTAGTAGTTAAATATCCGTTTTTTCGTTCTCTGCTCAGTGATTTAAAGTTCTAAGATCAAATCTTAACTTGAAAACAGCGTATTAGCGTTCACACGATACAATTACAAAGTGGAGACAGTTGAAAAATTACACTTTGGTGTCACTCTCCTGGATATTACCGTTCCATCACGTATTGTCCTCTTTAACTCCTACGCGCTTCCTTCAACTGGATTACTTTTAATCGCTACTAGCGGTTCTGCATTGCCCCATAGCTATACTCTTAACTTCCCCATTCATCATAACCATCAACACACTATGTGCCACCAGCATCGATATCAAACAATGACATTATCATCAGACTCAGTGACATTCATTATTATCAGTTAGTCAATTATTTGAGGATTTTGAAATTTCCAAATAAGTTATAAAATAATAATTATTTCATCCAACTTTAGGTAAAGCAGTCAACAATCCGAAGATTGGTTTAAACACCACAGTGCTTTATTAGCGATGGTCCTGTTTGGAGGTGTTATGCCGTTATGTTTTATAAAAAAATCATGAATTTCATTCACCAATATGTTTTCCAACTCATATAATATTATCAGAATTTTATTTATTATAACCGTAAGTATGTAACGTTTGAGTGAAGAGTGGTGTGTAACTGCTACCAATACCCCCGCCCACCTTTGTAAAGAATATAAATAACAAATAAAAAATTGCTGTTTTGTTTCAGACAACTGTGCTTAAAGCGACGCTGATGATCGATGCTACTATCAGTAGTGCCCCTTAGAGACTAGTACACATAACTTTTGCCAGATACAAATAAGGTTATAAATAATTTGTTCGGGCCAATAAAGTCTTTTGCTAGTTTCAGACTTTCGGTGATTTTCTTAGGTAGTGGGAAGTCTTGTAAGACTGCTAACCTAACAGAGACTCTACCTGTCTTGACTACATGTTGCAAGGTAAGCTTTTTGGTGGCTCTCTTGGTTCTCTTACTCTGCAGCGTTGAACACCGCAGATAAAACACCCATTCCTTCTGTACAGCTGTCAGATGGCTAACCTCGCAGCCCACGTGGTTCTTGTGGGATCGCTGCTGAATAGGATTCTCTTCTGACGTGACTACTGAGCTGTACGCGCCTTTCCCGTGTTTTCGTGATGATGTGGCCAGCCTATCACAGGCCATCGTCTGAGTAAAATAGATGATGGGGGTTTTGGGTGCTCGGCATCTAGATCTTCAGCGCCCGATCATATGTGAGAAGTTAAGAACCAAGAAGGGTGAATAGTAAGGAAACTGATAAAATGAAGGAGAGTAATTCAGCAAGTACCAAATACAAAAAGTGAGCATTAGGGATTAAAGTGGGAAAAGTACCCCATTGGAGAAGCTGGAGAAAGAGTTAAAACAACTGAGCAAAGGACCATGGCTGGCAGACCACAGTAATAAAAAAAAATCGCACTGACATGTTTTACGGCCCACTTTTTATTTTTAGTTTTATAAGTTTTTGCAAACATTTTGGACCAAAATAATAATCTAAATAATAAAAAATTTATTACTAAGAGTGTCTGAAACCCTTGTAGAAAAAAAAAAAAAAAAATTAGGTACACTGACCTTTAGTGTCACAGTCCTACACATTGTCCACTACGCTACAGCTAACTGTTAGGAATTCAGTTCTTTTATCTCATACTATTGATGGCCGTTGTGAACTGATGCTAAGATGGCATTTGTAGACATTAGATTATCATTTATCGTACGAATAATTACGTCTTTTTGTTAATTCTTCAATGCGCCATTGCTTTGAAATGACAACGTGTAAGTTACAATAAGAAAATCATCAAATACACAACGCAAGATGGCGTATGTCAGAGACAGTTCTGGGCGAGGAATGTCACGTGACATCTGCGAACGGCAGGTTTTCGTTAATTTAATGTAGGGTGTCAAAACTCCGTTATTTTTGTAAATATTTCTCAAACGATACGATATATGAAAAAAAAAACGTAAAGGAACAAAGTTGTAGAGAACTTTCTCTCTACAAATTCGTTTATTCAATTTTCGCGTCAGATGAACGGCTTATTTGCAATTAAAATTACATTACAAACGGCTATTTTTGGTATTACTAAGTACTTCGTGTACGAAATATTTCAAAAAGCGAGGTTCTGATCTCTGGTGGCCAACAATTATGTCTGTGAAATTTCGTGCTGGTAGGTTTAACAGTTCGACCTAAAAAGTGGGAACACGTTACAGCCAGACAGGCATAGTCCAATCGCCGTTATTTTTGGAAATATCTCTGCAACGATGCAAGATATGAAAAAAAAAATAATAATAGAGCGAAGTTGTAGAGAATTTTCCCCTCTACCAATAAGGATCTCTACCAATTATATTATTCAATTTTCGTGTCAGATGAACGGTTCGTTTGCCATTACAATTATATTACAAACGTTTTTGGTATTACTACCGTATTTTTTCTTCTCAAAATTTGAGAAAGGGAGGTTCTGATCTCTGGCGGCCTACAATTATGTGTGGAAAATTTGGTGCTGATCGGTTGAACGGTTCGTCTTAAAAACAGGGAACACGTTACGGACAGACAGACAAACAGACATACATACATACATCCCAAAATCGTCGTTATTTTTGCAAATATCTCTGCAACGATAAAAGATATGAAAAAAACATAATAGAGCAAAGTTTTAGAGAATTTTCTCCTCTGCAAATTCGGTTATTAAATTTTCGTGTCAGATGCATGGTTAAGCCGTTATTGTCATTTAAATTTCGCGCTGACAAAAGACGATCGCAAAGGCCCACTTGTAGTGTTAATACCGTAACCTAAAGTGGGCAAAAAGGGTGGGCCAACCACCCTGCAACATATTAAACCCTCAGCCTAAATGCTTAGGCCAGAGTTGAGACAAATCACAAAATTGTACAACTTTGCTTCGTCCATTACCTAAATTAGAGGGCAAATTTGCACCAATATTCGCCGCAACCCTCTGTGCACGATACAAATCACATTCAAGTAAAATGGCGAACAGGAAGCCGCACGCCACAGGCATCATAGAGCGGGGGCTCCTCACTTCGGAGTAGGAAGCTGTGTGTCAGTGGACAGTGTCCAATGCGGAGTCGTCTAATGGCGACTTCATCCAACCTAAGAGGTCTGTGGGAGGAGCGCCACGGACGGACAGTGGGCTTCAAGTAATACAGTGTATTATGAGTCACTGAGAGCCAGTCCTCCTCCCACAACTGCAGGGACCGCATCCGCAACTGGGAAGTAATATCCCGCAAGGGTGGGTAAAAAGGGTCTACGTGGCAGTATGGTATTCGGCCATAGTACCGCAGGTAGCTTAGGCTGTTCGGAACAAGCGGTCCCGTAACGTGGAATTTTCCGAATAAGGCGTCCCTTCACTGCTCGTATACCTCAGTCGGTCACCTCCAATGCGTATGTTGTCACCGTTAATGACAAAAACAAAACTTCCTTCACTTCATACTTCTCTGATACGATGTAGTTATTCGCGGGTCTTCCGGTGGAGTAAGGCTAGACAACAAGGCTATTTCCAAGACATTTTTCACCAATATTAGAAAAATATTTTTCATGATATGTAGATTTAAAATGAGAAGTTCCTAGCGAACTGACATTCGTCCCAATAATCCCAGTGTAGCTCCGCCCAATGAAAGTCAATGTAGTTGCTCCTCTGCCATAGCTGTCGGGCCTTCGAAGCTGCTGGGTGGGAATCCCACGTCACCGAAATAGGGAGAAGCCTAGACAGACATGGTAAAAAAATCATCAACAGCTTGGGATTTCATCCGAATTTGACGTAGCAAGTAAACTAAAAACTTTTATAGCTTTACTGTTGTTAAAAAATCTGTCATTCGTCGTAGTTAAAATGTGGTTGTGACGTTGTACAGGTCAGTTCCGGAAAGGGGCTTCACCCTGTAGTCGAAGCGCAACTTACGATTGCACATGGAAAGACTGGTGAGGATTGGAAGTGAACAACATACGTTTTAAGAACGCTAGAATAGCATTTAGTGGATAAATTTCGCTTGAAACAAAAAATTTTCATCCCTTTTCTTGTCAGTTTTTAAATAATTTCAGGATCTCTCTTTTCACTCTAAGTGCAATAAATTTACGGGAAGCGTCCTCTTAACAACACGTTAAATTAGAGAATGCCCAAGTAAGGTTATTTTGCTATCTGACATTACGTGAGCCCCAACACATTATTCTGGAATTAAGGCAAGGTTATTAATTAGTTTCGCAAGCACGCCGTATGAATCCGCTTTGGTACACTCGAGTGGCCTTTGATCTAGAGACTACTTCCTTGTTTATCGCTACTGGTGAGTGAATCTTTCTAAAGGCATATTACTGCACATTTAATACTCTTCCATCTCGGCTCGTTACGCGATTACACGAAATGCCCATTTTCTCAGTAGATAAGAGCTTCCTTACTGCTGATTGGTTATGAGATAGATCCCCTGTTTCTTTATTTCATAATAACAAACCTCATGATGTTATTCTCAGCCTTGGTGTCCAGCTTATCATCCCCTTGTCTGAACTCCCTATCGCCCACGTTTCACTCCCATACAATAATACACTCAAGACAAATGTTTTCAGAAAGAACATCCTAACATTTAAATTAATGCTGAATGTCAACAAGTTTCTCTTCGCCAGAAATGCTTTTCTTCCCATAGCCATTCCACAATTTATATCTTCTTTACTTTGGCCATCAGAAGTTATTTTGCTACCCAAATAACTAAACTCTTCATTGAGTCATGTCAAAGATATTCCGTATTTATAGATTTCCGGAAGGCTTTCGACACTGTACCTCACAAGGTGCTTCTAATCAAACTGCGTGCTTATGGAATACCGTCACAACTGTGCGATTGGATTCGTGATTTCCAGTCAGATAGGACACAGTACGTTGTAATAGACGGAATGTCATCGAGTAGAAGTGACATCTAGCGCTCCCCAGGGAATTGTTATAGGGCCTCTACTGTTCCTTATTTCTATAACGATTTAGGAGATAATCTGAGTAGCTCTCTTAGGTTGTTCACGGATTATGCTGCCAATTATCGGTTAGTAAAATCACCAGAAGATCAAAAGCAACTGCAAAATTATTTACATAAGCTATCTGCATGGTGCAAAAAATGGCACTTGACCCTTAATAATGGGAATTGTGAAATCCATACGACCACTAAAAGAAGCCTGTTAAACTTCATTTACACGATAAATGAGTTAAAACTACATGCCGAAAATTCAACTAAATACCTAGGAGTAACGGTTACAAAAACTTCAACTGTAAATAACACATAGAAAATATGGTATGGAAAGTGAACCAAAGTCTACGTTTCGTTGACAGAACATTTAGAAGATGCAACAGTTCTACTAAAGAAACTACCTGCACTATAGTTGTGCCTTCTATTTTGGAGTGTTTTTGCGCATTGTGGGATCCCCACCAAGTAGGACTCACAGACGATTTAGAGAAAGTTCAGAGAAGGGCAGTTCGTTTCGTATTGTCGCTATATAGGGAAGAGAGTGTCACAAAAATGATGCACTAGTTGGAATGGAAATCATTAAGAAAAAGGAGTTATATGTTGCGACGAGTCATATTTGCGAAATTTATTTCATCAGTTTTCTCTTCCGAATGCGAACAGCCTACATAGGAAGACATGATCATTAAAATAAAATAAGAGAAATCAAATCAAAAACGCAGAGATTTAGGTGGCCCTTTTTCTAGCAAGCTATTACAGAATAGGACTGTAGAGAAACATCAGAAAAGCGGTTAGATCAAGCCTCCGTCATTCACTTCAATGTGACTTGCAGCGTATTTATGTAGATACTTTTATTGCCTCCTTACCTAATATTCGTTCACCATCGCCTGTTTTTCTGACGTTACATTCGATGATCCTTGTTTTACTCTTGTTAATGTTCCCTTATACCCTCGTTTCAAGACACTGTCCATTTCATTCAACAGCTCTTCCGGATTCTTTACTGTCTCTGAGAGAGTAACTATATCGTCGGCAAACCAAAACGCTTTTATTTCTTCTCCCTGAACTTTAATAACCTCTCCAAATGCATTACTTCATATATTGCTCAATGCACAGATTGAACAACGTTGGGGAAAGGCGACAACATTCTCTTACTCCCTTGCCAACATATGCCTCCCTTACATGCCTTTCGTTTCTAATAACTGCTGTCCGGTTTTTGTATAAGCTGAATATAACTCTTCGCTTAGTATATTTTACTCCTGTCACCTTCAGAATTTGAGGGAGTTATTCCAGTTGATATTATCAAAAATATTTCTCCCACTCTACAATTGCTATAACAGTAGGTTTGATTTCCTTGGGCTGTATTCTAAAATAAGTCGTAATGTGAGTATTGCCTAAATCCAAACTGATCTTCCCCATGGTCGGATTTCACCAATAATTCGTGTTAGTATTTTACAACTATGAATTATTAAACTGATAGTTATGGAATTTTCACATATGTCAGCACTTGTAATTACTTTATTCTTCTTCCACCCCCTGAACCACAGACATTGCCGAGGTGGGGTGGCTTGCGTGCCTCAACGATACAAATAGCCGTACCGTAGGTACAATCACGGCGAAGGGATATCTGTGGAGAGGCCAGACAAACGTGTAGTTCCTGAAGAAGGGCAGCAGCCTTTTCAGTAGTTACAGGGACAACAGTCTGGATGATTGACTAAGCTGACCTTGAAAAATCAGCTAATGTGGCTTTGCTACACAGTTACTGCGAACGGCTGAAAGCAAAGGGAAACTACAGCCCTTACTTTTCCGGAATTTATGATGATGGCATCCTCTCGAGTTAAATATTCCGGAGGTAAAATAGTCCCCTATTCGGAACTCCGGGCGGGGACAACTCACGAAGATGTGATCATCAGCAAAGACAACATTGGCATTCTATGGATCGGAGCGTGGAATGTTAGATCCCTTAATCGGGTAGGGAAGATAGAAAATTTCAAAGCGAAATGGATAGGCTGAAGTTAGATATAGTGGGGATAAGTGAAGTTCGGTGGAAATACGAACAGCATTTCTGGTCAGGTGAGTACAGGATTATAAATACAAAATCAGTTGGGGGTATTACAGGAGTAGGTCTGATAATGAATAAGAAAATAGGAATGTGGGTAAACTACTATTAGCAACGCAGTGATCGCATTATCATAGTCAAGATGGAAACAAAACAAAATCCGACCACAGCAGTACAAGTTTATATGCCCACTAGCTCTGCCGATGATGAGTTCGAAGAAATGTAAGTGGAGGTAAAGGAAATTATTCAGATAATTAAGGGAGAGGAAAACTTAATTGAGATGGAAGGCTGGAATTCGGTAGTTGGAAAAGGAAGGGAAGGAAATATAGTAGGTGAATATGGACTGGGCAACAGGATTTCGCCTTGTAGAATGTTGTGCAAAGCACAATTTAATCATCACAAACACTTGGTTCAATCATGATGAAAGAAGGTTATACGCTTGAAAGAGGCCATGAGACACTGGAAGGTACCAGATATATTTTATAATGGTAAGACATAGATTTCGGAACCAGGTTTCAAACAGTAAGGCATATCCGGGGCCGATATAGACTCTGACCATAACTTATTGATCATGAACTATAGGCTGAAACTGAAAAAAAAAAACTGCAAAAAGGTAGGAAAATAAGGAGATGGGACCTGGATAAATTGAAGGAACCTGTAGTTCTTGAGGATTTTTTTAGAGGGACCTTTAGGCAACAATTGACAGAAACGGGAGTAAATAAAGCTGTAGAAGCAGAATGAGGTAGCGTTGATAGGTGGAATAGTGAAGGCAGCAGAGGACAAGATATGTAGAAAGGCAAGACCTACAAAAATCCTTGGATACCACAGCAAATACTAAATTTAAATGACGAAAGGAGAAAAAATAAAAATTCAGTAACCGAAAGAGGCAAAATGGAGTATAGACGACTAAGAAATGAGATTGATAGGAAGTGTAAAATAGCTATGCATACTGGCTAGAAGGCAAATGCAAGTCTGTAGAAGAATATATAAATAGGGGAAAAATAGAAAATAGAAAACAAAAGAAACATTCGGAGACAAGAAAAGCAGCTGTATGAATATAAAGAACTCAGATGGAAAACTAGTTCTCAGCAAAGAAGGGAAAGCTGAAAGGTGGAAAGTGTATACAGAGAGGCTCTACAAAGGAAATTAACTTAGAGACCATATTGTAGGAAGGAAAGAGTATGTAAATGAAGATGAAATAGGAGATACTATACTGAGAGAAGAATTTGACAGAGCACAGAATGACCTAAGCCGAAACAAGGCCCCTGGAGTGGACGGTATTCTCTCAAAACTACTGAAGTCTCGGGGAGAAACAGCCATGACAAAACTATTTCACCTGGTGTGTAAGATGCACGAGACAGGGGAAATACCCCAGACATTAAGAAAAATGTAATAATTTCAATTACAAAGAAAGCAGGTAACCACGTACCCCATAACGTCACAGGGTATTAAATTGTACCGTATACGTCCACTGATTGTAAGGACAAATGTTTTTTGTAATTTGTTGCCGACGTTACGGAAAAATATACGAACCTACAGGATATGCGCTGAATACAGCAATTTTAAAATACATGATCACGGTGGCACATACTTACCTCGTTTGCTGAAAATCTTTATCAAAACAAAATATTCTAGTAAGGGTAGACATGTATGAAATCAATTACAAGTGCAAGGTTCGTGGTTAATTCAGGAAAGAACGACAGAAATAGTCACTGACATCCTGCTGACTGGTCAGCATCCCTTCCATTTTAAGGAGGTCAAAATAATCGACATTTTCAATCCCAACAAGAAGGTAGAAGTCTATTGCCCTATCGCCCTTTTTATCTGCTGCTACATCTTTTTGTAAGGATGATGTATACAAAAAGATTAGTAACGCTTTCCCGGAGTGTATTACAGTTGATGAGGTAGGTTTCAAACCAGGACGTAGCTGCTGCGTCCTTCTTAGAAGTTGGATATTAGACGCAGCTGAGAACATCAGTTGTGTTATTTTTCGATCTCACTGCTGCCTTCTACATTGTGTGGTGGAAAGGCCTTATCTATATTTTTTTCGCATATTACCATGCGGAACGATGACTCAACTGATTAACAGCATGGTAAGTGGTGGGAAGTTCTAGGTAATCATTGGTTGGAAGATAAGGAAGGACAGGAAATTAAACAACGGAATGACCAAGTATAAGTTCTCCCACCATTGCCGTTCAACGTGTATCCATCTGCCCTAAATTGCGCTGATTTTGCTAGGTCACGACCAGGCTGTAACTATACAACACCAGGAAATAGGGATAACAGAAGGTGACCCTCACCAGTAACATTTCTATACTGAAGAGTTATTTCGAAATCTGGATAGTTCAATCCAATGTGAATAAAAAAAGCGTGTGCTGCTTCCATTGAAATAATCGTTTGGCAAACATAAAATTTCATGTCTTTTATAGACAGAATCCTTCATTATAACTGGAAATCAAAGTATCTAAGCGTCATTTTGTATTTTCTGAACCTCAAAAGTTAACGAAACACTATTCTACATGCACTATGCGGAATTACACGGGGGTCTTCAGCAACCACATTTCTATATTCAGCGGTTTGCTTCGTGTATTCAGCTACTGTGTATTGTGCACCTGTTCAGATGAACATTCAAACAAGGCTTGTTGCTACCCACTGCACACTACAATACATATATTTACAGATTTAGCCCAATTCACTGACTTCCACTATCAACTGCTTTAACGCCTCCTGACCTGAACATATCTACAGCCCTTATAAGACAATTCCACAAGATCTCCATCAATCCTGGCGTACCCGTGTTCATTAACCTGCCATTTTTGGATCCTAACAGTGTCAAATCATGTCATCTAACAGAGCGTGATGATGCTGACATTAACGCCAGGAAATTTAATCGTTGTGACAGAAGGAAAGATCAGTGGAAAACAGTAACAGAAGTGCTATGCGTCTGGTTCAATCTAACTATGATCCGAAAATATGTTTTTCATTTAAAAGTTGTATTAAGTATGTGCAACCACTGACATATCAGTAATAACTATTTAAATAAAATAATTTATTTTTGGGTTAAAACAAATAAACTGTGTTTCTTGTACTGCATTTTAGTCCCTTCAAACTAGTTTTCGGATTATTGCTCCATCAGCAGGAAACAACTGACTAGTCTCGACATGAAACGCTAGTTCTTTGATTTTCAAACATTTTATTCAAAGATGGAAATAAAAACAGTGGCTTACGTTACGGATTTTCGTTGAGAAGTTTTTACTTTTTTCTCATGTTAGTGTTCAATAAATTTGCTTCTTGTTATTATTAAAATTTGGTTTAAGGAATTCCAAAATTATCCACATTAATTACGGGACTTAATACAGTGATATTAACTTAAAATTAATGGTACATATTTTTGTGGGGTACAACAGAACGTAATTACTCATCACAATTTCATATCCCTTATACAGTATACCAAACTCAACTAAAATACTTTACCTACCTTTTCTCCCGTAATTACTCATCACAATTTCATATCCCTTATACAGTATACCAAAATCAACTAAAATACTTTACCTATCTTTTCTCCCCCAAGAAACCCAGTGTAAAAACAGTTCTGCTTTTTAATCATGACGCATGTAATTGTACATATGTAACTTGAACGTGAGCTCTGTTGCTCAAGAATGATTTTCTATTTCATGTAACTAAAAATTTTTACTTGTGGTGAAGGCTTCTTTAGTTGAAGCCGAAACCGTGGTTAAGTAATCAACCTGTAGTTTTGCAACCGATGAGCTGAATTTTTGAATGATAATTATCATCATCATCATCATTATTAGAGACTGATTATGCCTTTCAGCGTTCAATCTGGAGCATAGTACCTGTAATAAAATTCCTCCATGATCCCCTATTCAAAGCCAACATTGATGCCTCGTCTGATGTTATGCCTTTTACTTCAAAATCATTCTGCACCGAATCTAAGTACTTTCTTCTTCGTCTACCTCGACTCCTCTTACCCTCCGCTGCCGAGCTCATGAGTCTCTTAGGTAACCTTGCTTCTGCCATGCGTGTAACATGACCCCACCATCTCAGTCTGTTCGCTCTAACTGCTTCATCTATGGTGTTCATTTCAAGTTTTTCTTTGATTTCCTCATTATGGACACCCTCCTGTCATTGTTCCCATCTATTAGTACCTGCAATCATTCTTGCTGCTTTCATATCTGTAACCTCTACCTTGTGAATAAGGTAACCTGTATCCACCCAACTTTCACTCTTATACAACAAAGTTGGTCGAAAGATAGAGCGGTGCACTGCTAACTTAGTCTTGTACTCACTTCCTTCTTGCAGAAGAGAGTAGATCTTAGCTGAGCACTCACTGCATTAGCTTTGCTGCACCTCGATTCCAGTTCTCTCACTATGTTGCCATTCTGTGAGAAAATACATCCCAGGTACTTGAAAATATCTATCTATTCGAACTTTGTTCCTCCTGTTTGGCACTCAATCTGTTCAAATCTCTTTCCCACAGACATTACTTTCGTTTTGGAGAAGCTGATCATCATATCATAATCCTTGTACCTCTGATCGAGCTCTGCAATATTAGTTTGCACCCTTTCAATCGAATAGGCCATTACAACTAAGTCATCCGCATATGCGAGACTGCTTATTTTGTTTTGACCTATTTTAATCCCGCCCTGCCAGTCTACTGTTTTGAACATATGATCCATGAATAGTATGAACAACAATGGTAACAGGTTACAGCCTTGTCTTACCCCTGAAACTACCCTGAACCATGAGCTTAATTTGCTATCTACTCTAACTGTTGCGTGACAGTCTACGTAAAACCATTTAATTGCCTACAACTGCATACGAAATTTTTTACAAAAAATCTTATTTGCCTAATGTTATATACATACCATTTACATCAAATAACACAAGCTCTCCATAAACATCAACAAGCTTGTGTTATTTTGATGTAAATGGTATGTATATAACATTAGGCAAATAAGATTTTTTGTAAAAAATTTTGTATGCAGTTGTTACATTCCTCCTTGTATATTTGTAGAGCACCTGATGATGGAAGCTAGACTGCTGAAACTGGTTGTGCAAAAAAAAAAAAAAAAAAAAAAAAATTGCGAAAAAGCGATCTTTGGCATAATTTTTCTATTTGTATTTTTTCTCTTTTCTTTTGATATTTTTCTTTTTCATATTACTGCTCGTTAGACTATCTACAAAATAACTTGAAAGAATTTTTGCCATTGTATACTATAATTTGAGATGTACGACCTTGTTGTAAATATTAGAAAGAGGTTAAAAATGTGTAATAAATAAATAAAAATGATTGTAGTCTCCTAAACACGACGACTCCATATCGAACAACAATCTTGTAGAACTGACAGTAGATTCCTCCTAGGAACACGGTCATAAGCCTTTCCTAGATCTATGAAACATAGATATAATTCCCTGTTCCACTCATAGCACTTTTCCATTACCTGCCGTAAGCTGAAGATCTGGTCCTGACAGCCTCTAAGAGACCGAAACCCACACTGATTTTATTCGTATGCTTATACTTGCAGAGAAAGAGCTGAAGACATTGTAGCACGTATAGACCAAAGATATGGTCTGTGGTATCATGTTTCGCTGTATGTAATCTCCTTCCTATAGAATCCTAACTGTCGTTCCTGTCCTTCAGTCAGAATTTTCTTTTTGTAATTGAAGATTTTCAAGCACCATATCTTTCACCCCGTTATAGCTATCGACATGGCACTGCTACAGTGTACAATGGGAGACTTCGGACAACAATTACACAAAAAAAGTTCAAATGTTTGTATGGTCTATGGGACTTAACTACGGGGTCATCAGTCCCTAAACTTACAAACTACTTATGAACTACTTACGAACTAGGACGGCACAAATATCCATACCCGAGGGGGAATTCGAACCCCCGACCGTAGTGGCCGTGCAGACCGTGACTGGAGCGCCTTAGTCCCCTCGGCCACCGCGGCCGGCAACAATTACACACAGGCCATTCGTTTGCGTTCTGTACTTTTCACTGCAGAGCGAAATATTAACACACACACACACACACACACACACACACACACACGTAGAATTTTATACACACGGATAACTTTCCATCCCAATATACTCCACCCTTTTATCATTATCAACCCTCAAGCAACAATGCAACCAATAACGTGTCATTTAATACTCGCACTCTCCTTTCAACAATACCTGAAAGTATTTTGCCTACGAGGCTAATTATTTGTAGTATTATTCTTTGTTATGTAATACCTTAGCTTACTACTATTCGATTTAATCATTCACAATTTTTATTACTTCTACATTTTATGAAATAAAAAGTCTAATCTTTCTTGTCAACTTGCAAATCATCTCCTTACATCGGTATGTGACTAGAGACGCACCAGCAACGTCAGCTTGGTAACGCACCGTTGAAATATGGGTTAGAAGCCAAGTGGGGGTCGCCCGTTGGCCGGGTCGATCTGCGACGACCTCGTCGGAGTGTCGGAGGGTAGGAGGGTGGCCTGAGCCTCCCCTCGGCTGCCCCGGGCTCCGCTTCCTTCCGGGAGCGGCCTACGCGGAGGGGTCAAGGGCCTGGCTTGCCACCTGTTGTCGGCAGGTATTTGAATATGTAACGAGCCGCTTCCGGGGCCCGCCGCCGCTTTCATATCCTGCCGCGGGTCGCGCCTCACAACAACCTACAGGGAAATTGGCTCCATTCCAAGCTGAGGGCTGGTGCACCAACGAGTTGAGAAATTATTGACAGAAAGCAGTCACGGTTGCGAATATGCTTTTTATTGCTTACTAGCTTAATCCCGCGGCTCCACTCGCGTGTTGGTTGATCATCCTTATTCGTATGCTTATCCTTACAGAGAAAGAGCTGAAGACATTGTAGCACGTATAGACCAAAGATATGGTCTGTGGTATCATGTTTTGCTGTATGTAACCTCCTTGCTATAGAGTCCCAACTGTCGTTCCTGGCCTTCAGTCAGAATTTTTTTGTAAGTGACGCTTTTCAAGCAAAATATCTTACACCCCCTTATAGCTATCGACATGGAACTGCTATAGTGAACAACGGGAGACTTCGGACAACAATTACACACAGACCATTCGTTTGCGTTCTGTAGTTTTCAGTGCAGAGCGAAATATTAACGCCGGCCGTGGTGGGCGTGGGGACTGAGGCGCTCCAGTCACGATCTGCACGGCCACTACGGTCGGGGGTTCGAATCCCCCCTCGGGCATGGATATTTGTGCCGTCCTTAGTATAAGGTAGTTGATAAGTAGTTTGTAAGTTTAGGGACTGATGACCCCGTAGTTAAGTCCCATAAGCTTAACAAACATTTGAACATTTTTGAAATATTAACAAACACACACACACACACACACACACACACACACACACACACATGTAGGATTTTATATACACGCATAACTTTCCATCCCAATATACGCCACCCTTTTATCATTATCAACCCTCAAGCAACAATGCAACCAATAAAACTACTTTGAAAGTGTAATTATTGTTCCGCATTTCGCGTTATATTCTTCAAATAACTAAATACCTATCAGATCGCTATAAAACCGTGCCTAAAACTTTCCTCGGGTATAAATTAGTAACTGTACAAATATTCAGGTCTCTGCGTCTTGTCGTTCGGACGTGATAAGCGTACACCGAACAGACATTCACATTAATATACATAGATAAATAGCTATCCGATCGCCTTAAAACCGTGTCTAAATCCTTCCCCTGGTAGACATTTGTAAGTGTACAACTTTTCAGCTCTTTATGTCTTGTGGTTCAGACGTGATAAACGTACACCGAACAGACATTCACATTTATAGATATATACTAGCTGAACAGCCGACGTCGCCCGGGTACTTATTTTTTCACATTCTGTGAAGCAGAAAGGCGCGAAGGAAAAAGAAAGAAGCTGACCTGTATCCAAGAACTACAGCTGTTAGAAGCATAACGTGATTATTTCTGATTTCGAGGAGTCAGCAATGATACGACATGCAACACTGTTTTATGTCCTTATTCCCACCGACAAATGTTGAGTGACGTCAGTTTCTGGCTAAACTTGTGTCAATGGCAATTTCGCCGCGGCGGATTAGCCGTGCGCACTGGGGAGCCGTGCTGCGCCCCCCTATCCCTCGACCGAGCGAGGTGGCGCAGTGGTAGCACACTGGACTCGCAATCGGAATGATGGTGGTTCAAATCCACCTCCGGCCATCCAGATATAGGTTTGTCTTGATTTGTCTAAATCACTCCAGGCAAATGCCGGGATGGCTCCTTTGAAACGGCACGGCTGATTTCCTTCCACATCCTTACTTAAACATCCGAGTGCAAGCTCCGTCTCTAATGACCACGCTGTCGATGGGACGTTAAACTCCACGCTTCCGTCCTTCCTATCCCTCGGGCATGGGTGATTGTGTTGTCCTTAGGTTAGTTTACCTTCCTTTAAGTAGTTCGTAAGCTACCGACTAATGACCACGCAGTTGAGTCCGATAGATTTACTAACATTTGAACATTTTTGAATGGGAATTTCAACAAAAAAAATACTCTCGTATTCAATGCAACAAGCACTTGGATGCAGCAACTGGGATGCACTTCAAAAGTCTGTATGGAGTTTTTTCGAGGACTCGTGACAGATTATTTTGTAAAATGTAAACTTTCACATTCGGAAAGGTCAATATTACTAAAATTTTTCGGATTATTATACTGTGGTCTTATGGATTTGTTAGTGAAACTCAAATTTTCGGCCACAAGAAAGATGTTGGCGGAGAGAGGAGGAACATCTGTGAACCGGAATTACTCGACGTGGAATTAAAACACCTTACTAATAATTTACTTAAGAATGTCTGTTCGTCCACAGTGATAAGAGCGTTGAGACCGGCACGTAGAATTGTAAAAGATGAAAAGACTCTTGTGAAATCTTAAGTCTTCCTCCCTTTTATTAAGAACGCTACCGACCGCATCAGTAAAATTTTGACGAAACGGAATGTCGCCATGATACACAAACATACTCGGAAGATACCGGATCACCTGAAATCGGCAGAGGATGCTGGAAAAAGCAGGAATTTAAAGTATTCCGTGTAGCTGTGGAGACGTATACATGGGGACCATAAAAAAACAGTCAAAAAACGACTGGAAGAGCACAGGGGTAACCGTAGGAGGGGAGAGATTGACAGAACAGCTGTTGCTGAACACATTTTTCACCCAGTGGACAACCTTATTCAATTTGCTAACACTCAGCTTTTGATAGCCACAAATGGATAACACGAAAGACTGCAAAGAGAGGCTATAGAAATTGCAAAACACCCCAATAATTTCAATGGGAGGGCGTGAAACTCGATGAAATCTGGATCCCGGTGTTGAAGAACAAATGTAACAGTCTTCCACCATGGGACGCTATTAACAACGGACAACGCCAGTCGGCAACGACGAATTGCGCGCGCTTATACAAAACATCTCACGTCACACCTATGCGTGCGAGCCCTTGTAAACGGAATATGGTTGCAGTCAGTAACGAAATAGGGTATGTATGGCACATACAAAAGTGTCACAATCCCCCTTTGAGAATGTCCTCAGATGGGAACGAAACGTTGGGTTTCAGTAACAAATCCATAAGACCGCGGCATACTAGCCCGGAAAAGTTTAGTAAGATTATTTTGTGTTTGTTCTAAAAACAGTAAGTGTGCTACAAGATTTGCTTCAGCTGTCACCACATTTTACAGCCAATTTTCTTGCAGCTGTAGCAGATATATAAGGCTTTGAAGATAAGAATATTACAAATTCTCCACCAAATGCTCTTTTGGAAATTATTACTCGGTGGATTGCTGAAAACCGTACACCTTGTGAAGCTACTTCAAACGCGGCACCAATGGTTGTTATTCAACTGGAGCTCATTCAACATATATAACTTGCTGGTCTTTTCAAGTGGTGCAGTTTGGCTCCTGTCCGAGGCTGGATGGATGAAATTACTCATCAGTACTGGCGTCTACAGCTGGGTCTCCTGGAAAGTATTTTGGAACAGCCTTGTGATGGTGCAGTGTCGGTAAGAAGATTGTGGCAAATGCTAACGACATTACTGCTTTCTGCTTCGTATCACTGTGGGAACAAGAAATGTCAGCTATCTCTTGATAGAATGGCACAAGCAATCCAGGTCCATACGACACAAAATGCAATTGAAGGAAACAAACAATAACTTCTCTCACTACTTTAGTTACATCAGAAAATAGGCTCCTTAGTCTAATCATAAAAACATAAAGTTATAACTATAGTATAAGGTCAAGTGAGATCATCAAACTGAGTTTGTTCATATCTGGCGTGTCATAAGTGAGGAAAGATTTGAAAGAAAAAAAAAGAAAGCAATTATCTATAAAGAACTGGTTAATGTTGAAGCCTGTATTGTAATTTTATACTTTTATTAAAGTGACAGCTGAGTCGTACGTTGTGTTGCCATTGCAATAATGTTTGTTAGAAACGTAATATTTGTACTATTTTTGTTATATCAAACATATTTTTTTCCAAATTCTTAAGAAGTAGTTGATCCATCTTTCCTTCCCTTTCCTCTCTCTGTCCACCTCCTATTTTCCCCTCTCTCTCTCTATTTCTCATCTCCCCTCTCTCTGTTCATCCCCTCCCACCCACTCTCTTCTCGTCTCCACCTTTCCGCTTTTCTGCCAATGACCTCCTCGCCCCTCTATCGAACTCCTATACATCCCCATTGCCTCCTACATCTGCGAAAAATACCTCCCTTAATTTTCATTATGATCAGTGAAGTGGTGTCTACGTGCATTGCAAGATACCCTCCACCACCCATCGTATTAAATTTAAGGAAGACTGTGGTGTTCCTCTTGTTGTAAAGGTTAAATGCGCAATATTTCGTAATGATCGGAATAAAACCGTATATTTTGTCAGATTTCGTAAGTAAAATATCTTCTGACAGGTACTATACAAAATATTTCGTGAACAGAGACTTTCCTCTTATTTTGAGGGTCAAGCGCGCAGAGATTTCCGTATTTACTAGAATGTGATACAATTTATTCCAGTTTTTTTTTAATTTATTTGTGATATTAGGGAGGGTACTATAGGCACAAACTTCGTAAATTCAATAGTGCACTCAGTTGGATCAGATGGGCTAAATTTGTTAATCATTTTATCACACTTTGTATGAAATGCCTATTTTATTCGAACTTTGTCACAGTTTCCATCGCAAAAGTGCGCATTTGTTATGCTCTTCTTTCGTGGCAATTCGTGACTATCAGAAGCCACGGGGTATTACAAACAAACACCTGAGTCACGAAAATAACGTACCGGTAATTTGCTTTCAATACTGATATACGGTCTTAATTCACACTATGCCGTAAAGCTAATTATCTCATCACCGGTACTCATTTACGTGTATTGTTCACTGGATAAATCTGAATTCAGCACTGACTGCGGGAAAATGCAAGCGCAGCGATATTGAATGGAGGTACTCACTTTTTACGTCATAACAGAAACAATAGTTCAGTATCCTCCGCCCCCCACTCTACATTCAATATCACTGCGCTTGCATTTTCCCGCAGTCAGTGTTGAATTCAGATTTATCCAGTGAACAAATATCATTGTTTCAGGAGTCAACAGCATTTCGCATAAATTTCACGCAACTAACAACTTCACGAATATTCATGAATTTTAAAATTTTGTATTTTGACCTCAAACATTAGGGGGGGGGGTACTATATCCGAATAAATGCGTAATCACAGTCGGATGAACGGTTCTGTAGTGCATAAAATACGGAGAAACACGATGCGGCAGTTTCCCACGCGCCTCAGTGTTTTTTAGGTCATACCTCCTGAAACATAAGGCGTAAAATGAAATAATTTTGTAAGTACATTGGTAGGCGTAAATGGATGCTGTTTCCAAAATATGCAGGAAATCTGTTTATTAGCGAAGGTGTAGAAAAATTGAACGTTATTCGTAATGCGGCAGTTTTTCGCTCATCTTAGTGTTCATGACGCCATATCTCCTGAACTATGTGTCGTACAATGATATAATTATGCGTATAAGCTTCGAGAGAGTACAATCAATGTGATGATAAAGTTTGATCGGAAATGATTGAACGGCATAGCACGGCATAGAGAAAAGAACTAACAAACAGTATTAGATAACACGTTGCTCCCTTCCGAGGCATCATCAGATCATACAAAAGATAAAATAAAAGAGCTTAGGCTTATGATGTTTACCATATCTTCTATATGATCTTATAATGCCCAAATCGGGCAAAACGCTTTGAAAGTATTAAATAGTAAATTCGCAACCGTGACTGCATTCTTTCAACACCTACTGTACCGCACTACCACTCACCCATGCGGAAGTGACCGCGTGGTCTAAGGCCTCATGTTACGGACTGGACGGCTTCTCCCGCCGAAGGTTCGAGTCTTACCTTGATCATGGATGTCGGTGTTCTCCTTGGTGTAAGTTAGTTTAATTGGTATTTAAGTCTAGGTACTAATCCAACAAATTTACAAACATTTCATCATTTGAACTGCCACTCAGCGGACTGAAGGGCCGGCTTTTGCGTCTGCACTTATACCCCATAATACACCGGCGAGTAGCGGAGGATGATTTCTATTAACGAAGGACCCATTCCATTCTGGAATAGTGAGATAATGCGAGTATCATTATTGAATGTATGGTTTCACGGCCAGTTATGGAATTATTACCGATATTAGATTCCTGAATATGATCCTCTGCCTAACGTTTCGACTTCTGGAGGTATCTTCGGAGGCTCTGCAGAGAAAAGAAATGTGCAGGAATATTTAAACACTGCCAACACTAAAGCCCACCTCTTGCCATAGCAGGAGTGTATCAAAATCCCTTGCACTTACGGCTAAGTATACACAGGAACTACGAAAAGTGCCAGCAACACTTTTCCCAAAGGAACACAAAAGTAATTGTCGCCTAGGCAAGACAAATCGGCGTTAGCAGAACATGCACTAGGACCTAGAAACCATGAAATTCAAATTTTTGACACCGTAGCTCTACAAAGACCAAATAATTATAACATAATGTTCGGAGAATATATGGAAATTAAGCACAAATACAATTTCAATACAAAGGAAGAAGAACTTAAATTAGACAATTTATGTACTGTACCTTTCAATAAATTAAATAGTACCAACTATCGTCTACAAGCTCCATACCTGTCACGGTTAGCGATCCAATGACGTCACGAACCAATCGTCGTTGCGTGGATACGCATAATCAGTTCAGCTTCTTGAGCTGACAGCTGTGAAAGAGAGTCTGCAAAGCCTCCGAAGATGTCTTCGGCAGAACGTCAGGCAGAGGATCATATCATGGACCATGGCCTTATTCCCAAGGCAGTTCAGTAAAGGGATTAACAGTCCTACCTTTCAGTCTCAAAACCCCTGCAGACAAATAACGATTCACACGGAATAATTATCGTGCATACAATCCACGTCAAATGCCGGATCTCTTAATTAATTTATCGGTTCTAATTCTAGTTTCTTCGGTTGTTCACTTATGTGTGATCTGTAGCTAAAGACGTCGGGAAAACTGGCAACATAGCATGTAGGCGTATGCCTGAACACGGGCCAGCTTAGACCGTGTGGACACTGGAGTGAAAGGAGCTTTTTAATCTGACCTAACCTTACATGTGCCCAGTACATTTCTATAAGAGTACTGTGGGAAAGTTAAATGAATACATGTCACTCACTAGATGATGCATAAAAAACACTTTTATCGTAATATAGTAATGCAATAAATATAGAAAATAGTATCTCAAAAATCAATTCTTTTCCTAGCATTCATTTTAGCGACCTTCTTTGCACATGCACCGGGTCAGAACCATTGCTCACTTTCATGCCCATTTGTTAAGAACAGAAATGAATGCCTCCTGTACTGTAGAAAGAATTTTGTTCTTCGCAAGGGCTATTTTGAACAATCCTTTTCTCATTTTCACAGTTCGCCAAGGAAAAAAAAACACAAACTAGAACATTTTCAAACATTAATTCATATACATTTCATTCCATTCCATGATGGTAGTGGTGGCGGCTGGTGCAGCAACAGTGTTGAATATTAAAAAATGCTCAGTCTCTGTTGCAGTATTTTATTTTCCAATTACGCGTTTCGCGCTGTTAGCGCATCGTCAGACTGGAAAAAGACAAATATTTTGTTACCGTCCGTGTACCTGGCGCGCAGCGAATCTAATGTGGCTAAGGTGAGTAAATTTGAAAATTCGGCAATTGAACCATCATCAGTTAGTACTAACCAACAAATATAAGTGGAATATTGCAACATTGTTGTGTTTTTATTAGTGATCATGTACCAAATATTCCACCAGTTATCAACGGAACATTCTATCAACGCTTTAATTATATTTAACTACCATATCGTTGTCGTATAGCTCTGATTTTTTCTATTTTATTATAATGATAATTTCTTTCAATGTATATATTTTCGGATTCGGCGAAGAAAGTCTGCGATCAAAATTTCGTAAAGATATTTCGCCGCATGGGAAAACGCCGTTGTTGTAATGATATCCAACCAAATTCTTGGTATCATTTCCGTCTCTCCCCTGTATCGAAATAGTACAAAGGAAGCTGCTGTTCTTTGTGCTGTTTCGATGTCGACCGTTAATCCTGCCAAATAAGAATCCCACACTAAGCACCAATATTCCAAAATAGGGGAGACTAGCGTAGAGTAGGTTCACTCTTTAGTATACTGTTGCAACTTCCAGTAAAATTATTTATTTCTCCTTCCACAAGACATTAGCTACATGTTATTTCCAATTTCAGTCGATCGCAATTATTCCTAAATATGTAAATGAAATACGGCCACCGTATTTGAGTGATTTATCTTCTAAACAAAGTTTAGCGAATTCCTTTTAATACTCATGAGAAGGACTTCGCACTTTTCATTATTTAGAGTCAATTTTCTCACCGCACCGATATTAAAATATTTCTGTTGTAGGTTGTAATCTTCAGATAACGTTACTGTACGAAAGATGGCAGCATTCTATTAAAAATTCTAACCGGAATGCTCATATTTTCTTCTGGATCGTAAATGTAGATAAGGAGCAGCAGAATGCCAATAACACTAGCCTGTAGAACGTCAGAGGCTACCTATGATTTGGTCGATGAATTTCCATCAGTTGATACGAACTGTGTCCATTCTAACAGGAAATCCCCAATTCAATAACATATCTCAAAATGTTCAAATGTTTGTTAAGCTTACGGGACTTAACTACGGGGTCATCAGTCCCTAAGCTTACAAACTACTTATGAACTAGCTACGACTAAGGACGGCACAAATATCCATGCCCGAGGGGGGATTCGAACCCCCGACCGTAGTGGCCGTGCAGACCGTGACTGGAGCGCCTCAGTCCCCTCGGCCACCGCGGCCGGCAATAACATATCTGAGACGTTAACGCCACAGTCGCGTAATTTGATTGAAAGCCGTTTTTGAGGTACAGTGCCGAAAGCGTTGTGAAGGTATGGACTCACTTTGAGATCCTTCGACGATAAGACTCATCACTCCATGAGAGTAAAGAGCTAAATGAGTTTCACAAGAACGATATTCTCTACGTCGGTGTTGACCTTTTGTCTTTGCAGAAACACTTCATCTAGTCACTAAAATAATGAGAATCATAACGATAGCTTCTTGCTCAACAATATTGTTTGTTTGAAGTTCGCAATAGCTCATTACTTCGCAGTGCGTTTGTTTTTGCTTCTTCAGTCCTGCTCGCAGTTTAACAACTGTAAATAGTGCTACGAATCTTATTGCGACCACTATATTTTCCTGATTTTTCCTTATCAAGGAATATACTTATATTTTGTTTCCTTTCGTCGCTAAATTCTTGATAGTCATTGAAGCTGTTGGCTTGGTTTTATATTCAAAGTTTTCCCTAAATCTGTTGGGAAACTTCATCATTGTGTTAAACCATGTGGTCGTATGATATGCGTGTTCAAGTAAGAATGGACTTTTTGCAGGCGTAACCCTAAGAGTTTCTTTCTAGTAAAGAAAATTTAGTTGAACTAATTTGATCTTCTGTTGACTTCACTAACCGATAAATGACAGCAGCATCCGCGAACAGTCTAAGGAAGCTATTCAGATTGTCTTCTAAATAGATTATAAGCACAAGGAAGAGTAGGGGACCTATAACGCTTCCATGGGGGACGCCAGATATCACATTTACTCGATGACTTACCGTCAATTATTACCAACTGTGTCCTTTCTGATAGGAAATCGTGAATCCAATTACACAATTGGGGCGATATTCCGGAAGCACGCAATTTCATTAGAAGCCTCTTGTGAGGCACAGTTTCAAAAGAAATATGTAATCGATTTGAGATCCTATGTCGATGGCACTTATCACTTCATGTGAATAAAGGGCAAGCTGTCTTTCGCAAGAGCTATACTTTCTGAATCCGTGTTGACTATTGGTTAATAGGTCTTTCTCTTTGAGGTAGTTCATAATGTTCGAACAAAGTATATGTTCCATAATCTTACTGCAAATCGACGTCAATGAGATTAGCCTGTAAGTTGGGGATCACTCCTATTGCCTGAGATTCCACGGAAACGTCGGCCCGAAAACCACAGGAAAAACGCACGTCCTCTTCCCGAGTCAGCCTCACGCACGGCTTTCCGCACCACCACCGAGAGAGAAGGCCGCGACGCTCTAGTGTCACGTCACACAGAGCAGCCGTAGCTCAGAGGTGGGCACAAATCGACTCAATGATCAGCGCTCCGGCTCAAGCCGGAAAAAGAGCTGCGTTCGCTCTCGGCCGGTAGTTATCCTAGTTGCTGCTAGAGGTCTGCATGCTTGCTGGTGCACGTAGTTCCGTTACTTATAAGCATAATAGCATTTTTCGGGAGATACCCCTAGCAGTGGAATCTGTTCATTCGAGTTGGATATTAAAGAGTTTGCACTATTATCTTTATAAGTTATTTTATAATGCACTCAGCCAGGAGCATTTGTGCGGCTACGTCAGCGCGTTGGCTGCGCATAACGCCATCTAGTCTTTTCAGCAGGAACTACGTGATGGACGCCAGCTGCTCGCGGCTCTGCTCCAGCTCAGGCAGTCGGCTCCGAGAGCGCAGCTCGCTCATTGCCCACCTCTGTCGTAGCTGAATAGCTGGCCGCTAGCGGCAGTGGGCTGTGCCTTAGCGGCCAGCTAGCCAGCTACGGGATCGCGGGCTGCTCTGTGTGACGTTACACTAGAGCGTCGTGGCCTTCTCTCTTAGTGGTGGTGGTTCCTGGCGATGTCGACGAAGACGCGGCGAAGGGTTCTTTGGTGGCGGGAAGATGAGCAGCTGTAGTGCCGTGAGCACCCGCGAGGAGGTGGCGGTGGCGTTGACGATGGCGGCGTCGTATCTAACTGCATCGGTTGCAAGAGCGTGCTTTTGTCGTTTTCAGGGTCTTGGGTTCAAGCACGAGAGATGCGAACTTATTTTTCTGTATTAGGTTCCAAATTGTTCCACTATTGTGAAACCTTCGTTCCTGAATGAACGACGCTGCACGTCTGTGGTACTATTTATGTTCATGCCTAAACTTCATGTATTTATTATTATTATTATTATTTTCATTATTAGTACTATTATTACTGTAATTATGCTTATAATTTTTATTATACTATTATTATTACACTAATGGCCTTTAAATTGATACACCGAGAAGAAATGCAGATGATAAACGGGTATTCATTGGACAAATATATTATACTAGAACTGACATATTCGCGTACCGAGGAAGATGAGCTGGACAATCTTCTATAGAAGTGACTCAAATGCTCAGTTGTTTGTAATGTTAAGGCACCTAACTGCAGTGGTCATTGGTCCTTACTCTTACAAACTACTTGAACTTATTTATGCTACGGACAAAACATTCACACCCTTGTCCGAGGGAGGACTCGAACGTCCGTCGGGGAAAGGTAACATATGCCGTAGCAAGGTGCCTTGGAGCGCATGCCTATTCCCGCGCGGCTAGAACTGATTGTCATTATCTACGTGTGAAGGTGACTGTGTGAGTAATGGTGCACATACCTATATTCAAATGAACGTCTACTCCACACGAGTGCTGCGCTGCGTACCCAGACTGGTGCGCAATGTTACCATCGGAAGGTATGCTTCATTACGAGGTTCGCTCGGGTTACCACCGTCTCACTAAGAGAAGGTCCTTGTCTGGATCAGTGATTTTGGTCAGTTATTGCATAGACATTCGATACTGAAAGTAAACAAGTATTTCCGGTTTTTTGCTAGACTTTTTCCGAAACACACATGACTGAAATCGTATTTTCAACATTATTCCTCGAAAAACTACCTAAAAGCAAACAGCTTTTATTAGAATAATTTGGGTTTCGAAGTTAATCATGCCGCCACGGTGGGTGAGGGGACTGCGGCTCGCCAGTCACGGTCTACACGGCCACTACGGTCGGGGGTTCGAATACCCCCTCCGGGCATGGATATTTGTGCCGTCCTTAGTGTTAGCTAGTTCTTAAGTAGTTTGTAAGTTTAGGGACTGAAGACCCCGTAGTTAAGTCCCATAAGCTATACAAACATTTGAATATTTTGAAGTTAATCATCTTCGAGTTATTAACGGTTTAGTGTTTTCAGAGTGTAGCTTAAGCAGTAAAGGTTAGTAGCTGATTTAGCTGACAAATGTTGTAAACGACCAATCTATGGACGCAGGTTCACAACATGTTTATGGTTATGTTATGGTCGGTGTTTATCGATGCATTTGAAAGTATTCTGATATATGGAATGCTTTACTGTGCTTTATTACGCAGCAGCAGAGGATATCAGGGCGGAAACTGTCAAAATCAACAACCAGCTGACCGCTCCTGTGTTTCAAAATATGCTTTATACGCTTTACACGTGTCCAAACTGATACCTCATAGATCTGCGTTTAGTTATGTGAATCATGTATATTTTCCATAAAAAATATATCGCACAACTTATCAGTGTGACGAAATTTCCTTCCTGTGTTGCGCATGGTGCGACAAAAATTTACATCTTGCTGCTTCTATGATAGGTTTCGCCCCTCGGAATGCGAATAGGCAGCCAGTAATTGGAATTACGCTGTAATACACGTTAAATGTATTTTGCAATATGTATTACGACGAAAATAACTTCAAACAGTTATTAAAAAAAGGCTCAGCAAGGTATACGAAATATCAGAAAGAAGGCAATGGGGCTTCACGTCAGCCTAGGGGGTTCAGAGAAGGTTAACCTTTGACCGTCTGTTTGCCTACCTCGCAGGGGCCACACAGAAAGATAGCGGACATAAACAAATGGCGAACACAAACAACAATATGGCGGACATAAACAACAAGATGGCGGCGGCGGACATATGCGGGAAGATCATTTTATTCGGTCATGACAGCTTCCAAGATCGTAAGATGACATTGCATTCCCTCAACTAGTACTTTTGAGTACAAACCTCTGATTTCAAGCAATAATCGGAGCCTCTCGAATTTCTTCTTCAGTAGCAATTATTTCATTATCGTGAGCTGTTTTCCCCTTGGACGCTAGAAATAGGAGCAACCGTTCCACCAGTTCATTCGTATCATTCCAATGCACATAAGCCGGCCGCGGTGGCCGAGGGGACTGAGGCGCTCCAGTCACGGTCTGCGGGGCCACTACGGTCGGGGGTTCGAATCCCACCTCGGGCATGGATATTTGTAGCCTCTTTGGTCTTAAGTAGTTCGTAAGTAGTTTGTAAGCTTAGTTACTGATGACCCCGTAGTTAAGTCCCATAAGTTCTACAAACATTTGAACATTTGAATGCACATAACTCACATGCTCAGTATTACTTTTCCAATGTTTAACTTTGAGATCATTTTCGTTCTCACCATATCCGTCCAGCCCCATTCGTTCTTTAGCCAACACACTTTTTTCTAACAAGGGGCGAATTATGTTAGTATACTTGTAACCCTCGTTGACATGTATTGGTCTGCGGAATTATAATTTTGTATGTATGCATTGGCGGCAAATAGTATTGTAGCCTAATTGCGAAGATCCATAGCTGTATAACTGTTTTACTGGGTTTGTTTTTAAACAAGATATTATACAAGACTTACGTTCCAACATAATTTACTTTATGAATTATTAAATCATCTCAATCAACTAGTACTGGGAAACTTCCAATCGTCCAAACTTAATTCATCATCAAATGTAATGCCATATATAGGATCCGTTGTTTTTATGTCTTGGAGTTTATGAAAAAAATAATTTTGCCAGTCTTCCTTCATTGTTGTCAGCACTATCATCATCATTATCCCCCCCTCCTTTTTCTTCCAAATCTTCTTCTTCTTCTTTTTTTGCAACTATAGCTGTGTCATCTGGTTTTATGAATGCACGTTTCTCATCAATGTCTTCAAGTTCATTCTTTTTATTGACAACTCCAGGCTTGAGCTCGTGGGTCTCTTGAATCAATCTCTGTAGCGGTTGAGTTACTCGTTTCATTACTTTGTTCAGTACACTCTCATCTTCTGCCTCACACCTTTCTAGTAAAGCAAATTTCATGCTATAGGGCGTCGAGCTTTCGGTACTCGATTTTTTTCTTTTATGATTTATCTGTTCATCAATGCAACTTGACGCAGTTGGATTATAAATATATCTTGTTCACCGAAACTATCTCTGGAACAATAACAGCTATTGGAAAACGACTTTCAATGAACGGCTGGGGCCCATGAATGGAAAGATTCAAAAACGGAAGTAAATGTGTTTTTTAACACAAACATGTTTTTTTTTTTTTTTTTTTTTTTTTTTTTTTTTTTTTCAAATGGACACTCTATATTTTTTCTTCAGCAATCCATAGCATGACACATCACAAAAACAATGCCGTTGACTGCATCGCAATATTCCACTTACATCGAGAGATATTGCGACGCGAAGTTGACGCTTGAAATACGCGAAACGCGCGGCTAGCGCACGTCCTGAGACTCAGGCGTGAACCCCATGCTGCTCAGGACGAGCGCTAGCCGCGCGTTTCGCGTATTTCAAGCGTCAACTTCACGTCCCAATATCTCTGGATGTAATTGGAATATTGCGATGCAATCAGCGCCATTGTTTATGTGATTTGTCATGCTATGGAGTGCTGAAGAAAAATATAGGGTGTCAATTAAAAAAAAAAAAAAACTTCCTGAAGGCCGATCGTAAGCGAATTCCTCCTGCAAGTGATCTGGTCTGTCCACAAGATTTTCATGACACCTATTTTTTTTTTTTTTTTTTTTTTTTTTTTTTTTTTTTTTTGTAATGTAAATGTTTGTAAATCTATCGGACCAAATGCCTGGTCATCTGTCCGTAGCTTACAAACTACCTAATGTAAGGTAAACTAACCTAAGGACAATACACACACGCCCATGACCTAGGGAGGAATCGAACCTCCGACGTCGCGGTGGTGTAGCCGAGCGGTCTAAAGCGTCTCGCTGCGGAGCGCGCGGTTGCTCACCGTGGAGGTTCGAGTCCTCCCTGGGGTATGGGTGTGTGTGTCTGCCCTTAATTTAGTTTACCTAGGTTTAAGTAGTTTGTAAGCTACGGACTGATGACCACGCAGTTTGGTCCGATAAATTTACAGACATTTGAACATTTGATTTGAACCTCCGACGGCGAGCAACCAGGCGCTCCGAAGCGAGGCGCCTTCGACCGCTAGGCTAATCCACCGCGGCTGTCTTGGGTAATGGTTTGACTCCTTGTGGAGATATCCATCAGTGTGAGTGTTTCTTCCGTACACCTTGTGGCCAATGCACACTCCACTGCAGAGTTGGTGGTTAATCTGGACGTCCTGTAAATGACGTGAATGGACCAACAGATGGGAATAACGACCAGTATTTGGAGCGCTGGCAGTAAACACTGGGTAAGCATCAGAATGTGGGTAAGTGACCCCCTGCCTACCCCCGAGTGAGGGCGTGGCGGCGCGGCGACGCGCGGGTTCCGGACGCAGCCAATCTAAATGGAAATACGGCCGGCCAGGCGATGTTAGCCGCCCTGTCCGCGGCGAGGTGGGCGGACGCGCGGTGTCGCCACGGCACGGCTGCGAGGGCCAGCGGCCGCCCACGCACTGCTCGCCTGTCCGCACCGGCGCAGCGCTGCAGCGCGGGGCGTTACAAACGGCCCCGTCACACCGACACACAATGGCAGCCACTTACTGCCGATGACTCCTGTACCATTCCACACCTGCAGGTGGCACCCGTGTTCCTAACTCGTTCCTGGCTTGTTAATAACCGCTATGTGATTTACCACAGTGTGTATTAAACGGAGACTGGCTGCACTCCAGTGCTGGACAAAGTTCCACCCATCAAAAGTTTAGTACACTAGAGTCTCTATAGTCCGCAACATACAAAACCGGTAAGTAGTATTATAGAAACTGTCAGATTGCCGCAATATCATTGAAAACTGTTTCTTTAATCTATGTATATAGAAATGAATGTTTGTCTGTATGTCCTCTATGTATTCATAAACCATTCATTCGATTGCAATGAAACTTTGGTGGACAGTTCACCGTATGCCCACGAAGGTTCCTGGCCCAAAAACAAAAGAGCACGACATACAGCTCAGGAGATATGACGTCATAAATAGTGAGAGGCGACCGCGTGAGAATGCCCAGGTTTATGCGTTAATTATCGGAAAATAGGAGTAGTTCGGGACCGACAACAAAGTTTTCATGTAATTTTGGATGTTTATGAAACATTTTGTAATTGACCTTCCCTCGCACAAAGTGATGACACGAAAAGAAATATACCGCTCACCACAGATTCGCTGTAGATATCGTAAAAATGTCGCCAGGCATGACCTTGCATCAAACAAAGTTAGCATTACAGATCTGCATGGTACTATTTATTTTTGTCTGCAAGTCTTCCTTAATTCTCTTGCATCCAAAATTAAGCAATATGATTTTTGTTTTTTTTACCCCTCTATCTACATATAAAACCTAAAGGACACTCACTCACTGTCTACACACGAAATCTCGAAAACAATTTCATCTATGAAGCTGAAATTTGGCAGGAATGCAGTTTATAGGTAGAAAACGCCAGCTAAGAAAGTATTTTGTGATAGGTGCATGGCGGAGGATGCTTTTCCAACAGACTCACGAAATTTACAGTTTCATTCCGATCTCCACGAAATTTCGCACGCTTGACCTTCAAAACAAGAGGAACGTAACCGTCTACCTTAGGTTTCATATGGTGCATGTGGGAGGGTACTTTGCAACATACAATAGATCCCTAAATACCTTGGTCGCGGCATAACTTGAGAACGGCTCGACCGAATTCACAGATCCTTTTTTATTTATTTTTTTTTTTTCGTTATACTCAGAAAAAGGGTTGTGTGAAATAAAAGCCGGCCGCGGTGGCCGAGGAGACTAAGGCGCTCCAGTCACGGTCTGCACGGCCACTACGGTCGGGGGTTCGAATCCCCCCTCGGTCATGGATATTTGTGCCGTCCTAGTTCGTAAGTAGTTCATAAGTAGTTTGTAAGTTTAGGGACTGATGACCCCGTAGTTAAGTCCCATAGACTATACAAACATTTGAAACATTTTGAAATAAAACTAGAATATTTCAGAACAACAAAATGCGTTTTTCATTGTGACCCTGCGTTTCTATAGTTTTTGTCCGATACTGATGAAATTTTGCATACTCTACTTTAAAAACAAGAGGAATGTCACTGTCTGTACAAAATTTCGTTCAGTGCACTGTGAAGGGTACTTAAATTAAGGAATTTTACCAAATGCATAGTTTTGGTCCAATCTTTATGAAATTTTGCACACATGACCTCTAAACCAAGAGAATGATCACTGGGTAGATTAATGTTTGTATGGTACATGACAGGGGTAACTTGCAGGAAACTTTGCCGAGAGGGGGAAACGAATAGAAAGAAAGAGGTGGATGCAGAAAGAGGCGGGAAGAGATGTGGACTACGAGAGTGTATGATAAATATACACTCGGGCAACGCAGGGCTTACAGCTAGTATTAAAATATTTGACTCACAGAACTAAACAAAAATACTACGTAAAACACAAATAACATGTAAACAATACTTTGGGTACATACGTGGGTTGGATCTTAAATAGTGACTACTACTTACTTATAAGTGATGCAAAATTATTACATATTTTCACCTGTTACTGTCCTCCATGTAATCACCAGCATTGTGTAGAACCCGTTGCGAGCGATGTGGGAGGCGTGGTATACCGTTATCAGAGCTTGTTCTCTTGATGCTGCGAATGGAACAATCTACTGCCTGTCGAATCACTCGAACAGTTCTGATGTGAATGCCACCAAGTGGTTCCTTAATCTTCGGAATCAGGTCACAAGGACATAAATCTGGGGAGTGAGGTGGATGGCACAGTGCTTGCCAGTCCCATCGACCGATCAGAGCGGCCAAAACTTGCGCTGTATGCGTCCGCGCATTGACATGCAAAATGATGGGTGGGTTGTGCTGAAAGTGTTGCCGCTTCTTTCGCAAAGCTGGTTGCAGGCGATACTCCAATGCTGCTCCTGTTTCGAAAAGACAATGACACCGTTACGTTAGATACTCGCTCGGAAGTGATTGTTTTTCCCTCGACTGTGCGCACGCCGGTGACATGGAACGGGCCAGTCCATTTTCTCGGAGGTACGGTACGTAAGTCAACAACGTGTGCTATCAGCGACAATAGTAGATTTCATTGCATAGAGTCGCCACAGTAGTGTCACCACTATATAAGTTCCAACTCTCGTATTTACAGCGAGAAACGTATTAACTGAAAAACAAAAAGCTACTTCATTATTTTCCAAAATATACCCAGTTGCTGATTCTAAACCATAATCACGATGAATTTTCGCGAAAAAGATTGTTTCAATGTAGTACGGTAATCTTGTTGCGTTGGCTTCCGCGGCCAGAGTCAGTTGTCATAAACGATTTCTGGGTGTTGTATCGGGTCATAATGTAAGATGCCATTACTTTAATAAGCGTTACAATGGCTTTCTTCTGGATATACTTGTACGGTAATATGCTTTTATTTTTAGCTTTATCATTGGCTTTCGCTGTGATATCGAGTCATCAGCCTTCGTTTCTTTCGAGATCAACCAGACTTTTAAAGTTTTCTCTTACAGCTTCCTTACAACTAAACTATCAGTTGCCGCTACGTCGTTTTCCTCGTCCATGTGACATGTGTAAGATGATCTCACAGCATGACTATGTCGTACACTCTGTACTGGCAATGTTTACTACTTTCCTGAAGAAATCATGTGTACAAAACGTCTTTAATTATTGGACACTCGCCGAATTCCGGTCCAGCACAAATTTTCGTCTTTGCCAATGGTTTTGTTTCAATGCCCTGAAACAGTCGAAACATTTAAATATTTTGGACACTTCTATTTATTTAACGATTTATTACACTAGTTGCATCAATTTATTTTGGATATGCTGTAAATCTTCCGGCAATTTACTGCAATTTTCCAGTGTGGCAACTTCTCGAAACATTATAACATCATCCGCGAAAAGTCTCATTTAAGTTCCGATGTTATCGTGGAGCATATGTATATTTCTTCTGAAAAGCTACGGTTTTATAACGCGCCGTTGGAGTACGCCGGAAATCACTTTCACGTTAAAAGACTTCTCTCTGTTGAGAATAACATGCTGAGTTCTGCTAGCTGGAAACAGTTGTTCTGATATTCCGTACGTTCGTATTTTGTTCATTAGGTGACAGTGCGGAATCGTATCGAACGCCTTGCGAAAGTCAAGAAATGCAGCAGGAATATGAGAGTCTACATGTGCTTATTTCTGGATCTCGATGGTGAATTTATAAATAAAGTCAGTCACAAATCACAAAAACTATCATTTGTACAAAACTTTTATATAAATGATAGTTTTTGCGATTTGTGACTGTTTTTATTTATAAATACTATACATAGATCGCTGTTTTCCCAATAATATGTTTTCAAAAATTTTCTTGTGGATGTTTTCTGTGGCGGGGCTTCACCTGAAGGCTGCTCTGGAAACGCACGTTTAGCCCTACAGAGGAAATATTCGGTCTCCAGAAATGTCGTAATACTCGACCATTATACATGTCTCAAATTTTACAACATCGTTCAGAGATATAGACGTGCAGTTTTGCACATCTGTTCGAACCCTCTTCTTCTAAACCCCAATAACCTGCGCTTTTTTCGAACAACGGGGACGCTTCTTTCCTCTGGAGGCCTATGGTGCACTCCTGTTATAATATGCCAAATTCTTTGCGGACTCTGTGTATGTCAGGCCAAACAACGTTGCTGAGTAGACCGACTGCATTTGTTTTCCTATCATTTGGTCACCCCTTCAGCGATTTAAAGGAGGAATTACAGCGCAATCTTTCTCAGTGGAACAACTTTGCAAAAAAAAAAAAAAAAAAAAAAAAAAAAAGTTTAGTATTACGGCCTTGTCTGTCTCGTTCTGTGGCCTCTATACTTTTACACACCAAAACTTTTTAGGAATTTGTCTCAACTTGGTACACAGAAGTTTGTTTTCGAAGTCATTGAGCGCATATTTAAGCCATTCTTCATCACTTGATAGCTCACCTAATACAAGTGAGAACGTCCAACGCCTTCGACATTGTCCCTTAATTTTTATGCCGTTTCGGTTTCCTTGTCTGCACCCAGAATTCATTTGTGCTTACCCCGTAACTAGGGGTATGGCCAGTTCACTGGAGCTGACCGACTTGTACATCTCAAATTGTATCTGTAGGCACATGTAGCTTCAGACAGGAGTGACTAATGTACTTACTGTATTTCCTCTTGTTTAGCTCTGGAATATCTAATCGTCAAACCAGGATTGCCTATGGTAGGTTTCGTAAGTTCATGATAAGTATATCAGAATATTGCATCGTGCTAGAAAGTTGTTACTCGATATAGTTGGCTTCGTGGATGCAACAACGCAAAATAAGAGAAGTCATGGAGATAATTAAAAGACCTAACAACCTAAATAGGGAGGATGGCTACAAGTTACCTTCAACATGGCTGCCGGCAATCCCTGCCCAGCTGGCCTCGTTTGTTCGCCAGCCAGCGGCTCCACTTGACCCGGGCTCTGCAGTGTAAACAGCGACCACACTAGAACTGACGCGCGGCCTGAACGTTCACACCAGGAAACATCATCCCATGGGTGCTGGTTGCCGATAGGCTATTGCCTTCCAATGAGATACAAGATTTTTATAAAAACACACTTACTTCAGCCAAGATCGCTAGCTTATTTGTTGGTCCTTTAACCGGTTTCGATGAACTGTGTCATCAACATAAGAACCTTTTTTAATAACAATTTTCTCCTATTTTCAATAAAATAAAGATTTACTTGTAAAAACTAAGTATAAGAAAAAGAACATTGTCAGTCTCCTTGTTACTTGTGGCTATAACACAAATTTTTTAAATGTGCAATACAAATGACGATCCACTTTGGTGATGCAAATTTTAATCGTTTGACAATGTTCTTTTTCTTATATTTCATTTTCACAAGTAACTTTTCATTTTACTGAAAATGGGAGAAAATTGTTATTAAAAAAATTGTTTCTGAAGATGATGAAATTGTTCATCGAAACCGGCAAAAAAAAAAAAAAAAAAAAAAAAAAAAAAAAAAAAAAAAAAAAAAAAAAAAGAATCTAGCGATCTTGGCTGAAGTAAGTGAGTGTTATATAAATTTTTATCGCCCTCCATAGCCATAATATGCCACTTAACTAAACAAGATTTTGTCTACCAATCACTTACCAGGATAGCAAACGTTAAAGCCTACTGATATGCTATCTCCAATCAATCACCATCTTAGATGTACGATAACCGACAGATAATCGACAAATTCACAGTAGGCCTATATAGGAGTTAATCGCCCTTAAGAAGTGCACTTCACAGTGATCTTAACAGTTATGTTTCTCACAGGAGATGTAGAAGTGAACGTAGGACTTCAAGTGTACTTTTTAGAGAGGAAGTGAACTCAATTTTCTAAGATGGGAAGAAAATTGCTGTCACTTCCCTGTATTCTGATCAATGCTCCTGTGACACAGTGATTTTGGAAATGGTGTCAGAGCCACGACAGACAGCCCGTTGCCGAAAGCCCAGGACAGCACTCGGTCACGGCCCGGCGGCGGCAGCGGCGGCGACATCTCCGCAGCTGACGTTCACCTGCTCGCGGGAGCGAGAAATGTCGCAGAAAGTAAGGCCTGCCAGCCCGCGCAGCCAGCGTGGAGGGCAGAAAGTGCGGCGGCAGCGCTCCCTCTAGGCGGCACTTCCAGGGCACGGGGCCGCCTGTCGCCACGCGTCGCTCTCCGTCATACTGTGCGCTGACGTTCTTAAAGTGCGCTCCGCTGATGAAATGGGTCACGCAGCTTCCACGGCACTACTCTCCTCTCTGCCGGTCCCTCCTACAGACACCACCTGCCACATGTTCGAGCCTTCCTGTTGTCGGAAATTACAATCCAAGACGTGCCTTACTGTCTCCGGATGACGCAATTGTATAAGATACGGTACTGTAACAGGAACGCAGGAAGACCTACACATCTACGGGCACCAAAAAGCGTTCCATCATCTTGGTTCCAATGCTTCTGAACACTAATACTGAATGTGTATACTGTACCAAGATTTCATTAGATCGTCCACAGATTTCGATCAATCTGCACAAAGATGTAAACAAACAGTGCTAGTGAGATGGAGTGAGTCTGTCATAACAGCAGTAAGAAACTACACAGCTTGCCTGTAGTTCTCCCATTCCTAGGAGTTCAGTTCCGAAGTTTTATCATATCTGCGTTGTTACTTGCTGTCGGGAGGGACTCTCATCACAGGAAGTTTCACGAATTTTATATGAATCAGCACGGGTTTAGGAAAAATCGTTTATGTGAAACTCAGCTTGCCCTTTTCTCAAATGACATCTTGCGAGCAATGGGTGAAGGGCAACTGGTAGGATTGTGTTTTTCTCTACTTCAAAAAGGCGTTTGACGCGGTGCCACACTGCAGACAACTAACGTAGATACGAGCTTATGGAATAGGTTCACAGTTTTGTGACTGCGTGGAAGACTTCCTAAGTAATAGAACGCAGTGCGGTGTTCTCGACGGCGAGTGTTCATCAAAGACGAGTGTACCGTCAGGCGTGCCCCAGGGGAGTGTGATAGGACCGCTATTATTTTCTATCTGTATAAATGATCTGATGGACAGAGTAAGTTGTAATTTGCGGCTATTTGCTAATGCTGCTGTGTGTCGTCTTTAACTGACTGTAATAGCATACAGGATGACTTACACAACATTTCTAGTTGGTGCAAAGTATGACAACTAGCTCTCAATGTCGAAAAATGAAAGGTGGTGCGCATGAGTTAGGAAAAACAATGCCATAATGTTCGAATACAGCATTAGAGGTGAACTTCTTGATGTAGTCGCGTTGTTCAAATACCTAGGCGTAATATTGCAGAGCAATATAAAATTAAGCGAACATGTAAGAACAGTTGTAAGACGGACAGCCGACTTCGGTTTATTGGGAGAATTTTGGGAAGATGTACTTCATGTGTAAAGGAGACCGTTTGTAAAACGCTTGTACGACCACGTCTTGAGTATTGCTCAAGTGTTTGGGATCCGCGGCAGTTTAAAGGAAGACATGGAAGCAGTTCAGAGGCGAGCAGCTAGATTTCTTACTGGTAGGTTTGACTAAAGTGCAAGTGTCACGGAAATGCTCCGGGAACTCAATTGGGGATAACTGGAGGAAAGACGACGTTCTTTTGGTGAATTTCAGTTCAGGAAATTTAGAGGGCCGCAATTTAAAAACTGATTGAATTACGATCTTGCTGCCGCCTACTGACATTTCGCGTAGTGATCACAAGATAAGAGAAATTTGGGCTCGTACGGAGGCATGTTGGCATTATTTTTCCTCGTTCTATTTCGGGGTGAATAGTGTACCCTCCGCCACGCCCCTTACGGTGGATTGCGGAGTATGTATGTAGATGTAGATGCAGAAGTCTCGTCTCACTGTTGATGAGTGGCCATGCTCTGGCCACCCAAAGGCTCCCACAGTACCTTATGACCCCTACTTACGGATTTAATTGCGGAGGAACCCTGAGTGAGCCTCCATGATGATCAGTAATGATATTCGTACAACAACAGCACGGCACGTCTTGTTCCGACTCAAACTGTAATAGGCTGTTTGACGTGCAACTTCCAACGACCATGGTGAGGTCCAACTTTGAAATCTAGACTCCAAGGAGCACGGTACAGATGGGCTCAACGCGTCCTGAATAGAGTCGTCAGAATTGGAAACAACAAAATTCAAGATGGTTCACAATGAGATACAAACACAACTGAACACATAAAATAACAACTGTTTTCAAAAGACAAGGCGTAAAATAGCTTTAAAAACAGACAAATCAATCCAAAAATATATCTAAAAATAATTTAAAAAGAATACACAAATGTCTACCAAAGAGCTGAAATATACCAAGTACAATGTAACTCATGTGATGGAATGTATGTAGGACAAACCAGGAGAACATTTGATACCCAATTCAAAGGAGACATCAGGATATGGAAATGTGGGAATAGCCATTCTATTTTTGCGGAACATCTGAAAGAATACAACCACAAACCACCACAGTAGAAAAAGACATGAAGATAAATAATTATCATGTATATAAAACAAAAGCTGAGAAATGTTGGGAATAAATGACCAAATAATCTTGACGAATCAATCACTGTTTTCACTGATTCACCATATGATAAGCACAAATGCCAACACATAATCACAAACCCACAGTGCCCCCTCCCAAACACACAGATACACATTAAAAAAGATTATAATAAAAAAAGGATACGAACAAATAAGACACACACACACACACACACACACACACACACACACACACAAAGGTACCTTCAACACACTTCCCATAAAAACAATTGAATTTCAAATAAGCCGATAAAGTTGGCAACACTTATAAAACAAGCTATGGCAGTAGATGGCGTAGTTAAGTCCCTTAGATTTACAAACATTTGAACATTTGGAATACAGTTTATGTCCGAGTATTACGTGATTTGTGAAGATCAGAAATCTCCTTCGTAGGAATCAACATGGTTTCCGAAAGCAACGATCGTCTCAAACACTACTCGCGCTATTCATCCACGAAATCTAGAAGGCTGTAGATACAGGATCCCAGTGAGATGCTGTACTTCTTTCCGCAAGGCGTTATATACCGTTCAGTACCATCGCCTGAAGAAAAAATTGTGGACTTATGAAGTATCAGACTAAATATGTGTGACTGGATTGAGGCGTTCCTAGGTAAGAGAGTGCATCATGTCATTCTAAATGGAGGAAAGGCTTCAGACGTTAAAGTGACCTCAGTCGTGCCCGAGGATTATAGGACCATTGCTTTTCATTATATATAAATGACATTGTAGATAACATCAGAAATTGGGTGGGGCTCTTTGCGGAAGATGCTATAGTTTATCGAGAAGTCGCAACACTAACGGTAGAGAATTGCAGGTTTTGGAGCGTATAGTTGCATCGTGTAGGGAATGACAATCGAGTCCCAAGATAAACAAGTTTAAAGATAGTTCCATAAAATGTATGGGAGTCGACGGCCCTTTAATGCCCGTTTGAGTGATAGAAGGGGAGAGATAGGGACTATATACAGGATATGCAGGATGATCCAGTACTTTAAATTTGAGTTTCTTGAAAAGAAGGTATCAGAAGAACATTACCAAGTGTAAAAAGAGGATAATAGAAAGTAGTGTCAGGAAATCAGGCAATAGTGAAGAAATTCGATTAGGTAATGAGACAATAAAAATACTAGGTGAGTTTTGTTATTTGGGTAGCAAGATAACTTCTGATGGCCTAAGAAGATATAAAATGCAGAATGGCTATTGAAAGAAAAGCGTTTCTGAAGAAGCGAAATTTGTGCATACCCAGTATTGGTTTAAATGTTAGGAAGTCCTTTCTGTAAGCATTTGTCTGTAGTATAGCATAGTATTAAAGTGAAAGTAGTAAGGAGGTCAGACAAAAAGATGATAGAAGTTTTCGAAATGTAGTGTCACAGATGAATGTGAAGATTAGATGGTAGATCACGTAACTAATCAGGAGGTGCTTAACAGCATTGGAGAGGAGAAGGGATAATTTGGTGGGACACATTCTGAGACATTAAGAAATCGTCAGCATTAGAAGGAGATGGGTAAAAATCGTAGAGCGAGACCGAGGGACGAATACTGTAAGCAGATTCAAAAGGTTGTAGGTTTCCGAGCGTATTCTCAGATGAAGAGGCTTGCACAGGAGAGGGAATCGAGGAGAGCTGCATCAAACCAGTCTGCGGGCTGAAGACCACAACAAGAACAACAACAATCCTAGTGTATCTCACGAAGCGAGGACAAGGTTAAAATTAGAGATATTAAGGTCCGCATGGAGGCATACAGGTAATCATTTTCCCGCGAACCATACGCAACTGGAATAGAAGAAAGTGAGAATGGTAGCCTCCACCCCACGCCGCAAGGTGGCGTGCGGAGTATGGATGCAGACGTAGAAACCAACTGCGCAGTGATCTGCGTCCACGTGCACCGGCAGGCTGCGCCCAGCAGCTGGTGACGCCGCGGTGATGGATCCCTTCCTGGTGCGGCTCTGTGCACCACTCGCCGCAGCCTCTTAATTCATTCAAAATATCGTATAGCCATTCAGCGCAGAGCTGCGCCTAATAATTCATTAAATATTCATTATACGGACGGCGCCGCCCGCCTGCATATAAAGCCGGCAACCCCTGGCCCCTGTCCCCCCCCCCCCCCACCTCACACAACAACTCGTGACGCGCTGCGATTCTGCGGCCGACCCCCGCCCTGCTCCGTCAATCACGTGACGTCTCCTTAGCGTCACCCTGACCGCACACCCGCCTACGCTCTGAACTCGGCCGATTACTCCAACACCTCACCAGACAGGCGTTTGACACGGTACCGCACTACAGACTGCTAACGAAGGTACAAGCTAATGGAACAGGTACCCAAATATGTGAGTGGCTCGAAGACTACTTAAGTAATAAGACGCAGTACTTTGTCCTCGATGGCGTGTACATCAGAGACTCACTAGGGTACCATCAGGGGTGCCCAAGGGAAGTGTGCTAGGGACCGTGTGATATTCCTGGCCTATGGCCATTTCATATTTCTGGCTGCTGGCCGTTTCTTTGCTAACATCGTACGTGTCTTAAACGCGTAATAAAGACAGAAGTGCAGCATATGTTGGAATGTGGGGTGGGGAGCAGTAGCATATGGAACGGTAGGTGCTGGTTCCCATGTGAAAGCCCGCCTATGTTACTGGTACTCTCCTCGCATTGGCTGCTGCATTTCACGTCACGTGATTTATTTTGAAATTAGTTTTGTTTATTATATACTAAATATTAATTATTCAGAACCGAGAATTTGTGATAAATATCTCTCAAGAACAGGCTACGTTTTGACAGTTTAAAAAGATTGTAACAAGAGAAGAGCGATTATACAGTAGGCGCGCGACGGCCATGTTTCGGCGCTAAATAGAGCGTCAGGTGCCCTCTCGCAACGCGCCGCAGTTTCAGTCTCGAGCTGACCAGCATACGCGCCGGACCGTGCCGGTAATGAATAAAGTTTTGTAGAATTGTGATAACAGTCGAGGTCTCAACATGAACTACAGGCAGCATAGGCCGTGTCGTATTAACAACAGTTGTTCACATTTTACTATTTATTTAATTACTGGCATCCCTGACAATTAAAAATCTCGCGAGTCGCTTCTTATGCCTCCATCCTACATAGCGTATTTTAGCCTCACTTGTATGCTGTACAAGAACCAACGACCTGTGCGCTGTCTTCTGCGCTGGGGACACAACTATAGAAGACAACGTGTTAGTCAGAACTCAATGCTTCCCATAAAGACTTGGACAGCAACTACGGCACCTCGTGTATACTGTAGGGCGGTACAAACGCAAACTGCTACGCAAAAGCATCCGCAAGGATGTGGAGGTTTTAGGATACTTGTGGGAGGAGGCACCCCTAACTTATCCGTCCACAAATAAAACCCGTAGGAAGCTTGTAACCGCTATTATTTTGTATCCATTTACGAGGGTTAGAACTTAGTGACAACTATTTATTCACAACCGATACAAAAGCGTTACATCTTTGCAGCTATTACTGTCCTTCAAACAAGTCACCAGCGTTGTGTAGAACCCGTTGTCAGCGATGTGGTTGGCGTAGTACACTGTTAGCAGAGCCTTTTTTGGGGATGGCGCGAATGGAGCGGTCTATTGCCTGTCCAATCTCTGGAACAGTTCAGCAGCGAATGCCAGGAAGTCGTTTCTTCATCTTGGGAATCAAATCAAAGTCACAAATGTAAGTCCGGGCAGTATGGTGGATAGTACAGTACTTCCCAGTCCCATCGACCGAACAGAGCAGCCACAGCTTGCACTGTATGCGCCCGCGCGTTGTAATGCAAAATTGCTAGTGAACTGCACAGAAACTGTTGCCGCTTCTTTCGCAAAGCTGGTCGCAAGTGATGCTCCAACAACGAACAGTAATATTGTGCATTAACAGTCTGCCGTGGAGGGACGTAATGCGGTCGGATAACACCCTCACAGTCGTACATGAGAATTGACTTTCACAATACTGGGGCTCTGACGTACTTTTCACTTTCGCGACGACCCATAATGACGCCATTAGTCGAATTGGCGTTTTAGTTTTGGTTCGTACGATGTGGCCTACGTCTCATCCAGTGACACCGTAAGTTTAGACCACTCGCTCACAAGTGACTGTGTTTCCCTCGATTGTGGGCACGACGGTGACGTGAGACAAGCGAGTACATTTGGTGGGAGGTAAGATAGGTGTGTGAACAACGTGTACTATCAGTGGCAATAGTACATTCCATTGCATAGTGACTCCACAGCAGTGTTGCCATGATGCCACTATTTTAGTTCCACCTTCGTAAATGAACTCACGGACAGTGTGAGCTGCAATCTCCAGAAGTTTGATTATAACGCTGTGGTGTATTGTAGGGTGTCGTCATTGAATGAGTGTAGTAGGATGCAGGATGACTTGGACCAAATTCCTAGGTGGTGTGAAGAATGGCAACTAGCGCTGAATGTAGGAATATGTAAGGTGATGCAACACATTTCCTTCTATGTCTCAGAATGTGTCCCACCAACCTATCCCATCCCCTCTCCAATTCTGTTAAGCACCTCCTGATTAGTTACGTAATCTACCATATAATCTTCACATTCGTCTGTGGCAGCACATTTCAAAAGCTTCTATCATCTTTATGTCTGAACTCCTTATAGTCCACATTCCACTTCCATACTATGCTACACTACAGACAAATCCTTTCAGAAAGGACTTCCTAACTTTTATTCAGGAACGCTTTTCTTGGAGTACAATATTAGTAGTGTGCTGCTTGACAAAGTCGCCTCAAATATCTAGGCGTAAAGCTGCACATTGATATGAAATGGAAAGAGCATATAAGGACAGTCGTGGGGAAGGTGAATGGTCAACTCCCGTTTATTGGGAGAATTTTGGGAAAGTGCATATAAAACGCTTGGAAAGGCGCACAACCTATAAAACGCTTGTGCGACCCGTCTTGAGAAATAATTAAATGTTTGGGATCCCCAGCAGATAGGTTTAAAGTGCGACTTAGACGCAGTTCAGAGGCATGCGGCTAGGTTTGGAACTGGTAGATTCGATCAATGCGTTAGTCTTACTGAAATGCTGCGGGAACTCAATGGATGGAGGGTAGGCGACGTGCTCCCGAGAAACACTGTTTAAGAAATTTAGAGGGCCGGAATTTGAAGCGGTCTGCACAGTGATTCTACTGCCGCCAACCAACATTTCGCGTAAAGACCACAAAGATAAAATTAGAGGTATTACGGTCCGTACGGATGCATAGAAACATTCGTTATTCCCTCGTGCTACACGGCAGTGAAAGAGGAAAGCAAGTAACTAATAGCGGTACTGAGTACCCTCCACCACGCACCTCTTTGGGTGGATTGCGGAGTAGGTATGTAGATGTAGATAACTGCACTACCATTGTGTCTGCTCACTACTCACTACATAACAGACTTTTCTTTTCTTATCCCCAAAATGAACAACTTAGATTCCAAATCACGTCTGTTACTGCAATAATAAAACTTTTGATAAATAATTAAAATATGACATTTTAGCTCGCAAGTTGCTTAGCTTTTTATTGGAAACCGGTTTCGGTCCTACAGGGTCATCTTCAGGTCTTTGGCACCTCGTTGGTGCACGGTGGCGTCAACTGCTCAGGCCACTGCCACCGTCCACCAACGAGGTGCCAAAGACCTGAAGATGACCCTGTAGGACCGAAACCGGTTTCCAATAAAAAGCTAAGCAACATGCGAGCTAAAATCTCAAAAAAAAGAAAAAAAAATGTTCAAATGTTTGTTAAGCTTATGGGACTTAACTACGGGGTCATCAGTCCCTAAACTTACAAACTACTTATCAACTACCTTATACTAAGGACGGCACAAATATCCATGCCCGAGGGAGGATTCGAACCCCCGACCGTAGTGGCCGTGCAGACCGTGACTGGAGCGCCTCAGTCTCCTCGGCCACCGCGGCCAGCTAAAATCTCATATTTTAATTATTAGTCAGTGTAATATCACTGTTTCCAAAAATACTTTAAAAAAATACAACTTTTGATTTTGACGGGAGCTGACGATTCGTTTCTTTGACACTACATCTAGACTGCTGACACTGTGGACCTCCCAAAAGCTGGTGTCTGCTGACCTTACTGAGCCTTCCACACCGGTTCCGTGTTATTGTCACTTTCCTGATGTACTTCATCCGTCAACAAGCATATTAATGCCAACATGTTTGTGTCTAATATAGCAAGAGACTTGGTGGGACATGATATTAAGTAAAGGAAATTATCTTAATCCAACACCTAGCAAATCAAAATGTTTGTAGATATATCGGACCAAACTGCGTGGTCATCAGTCCTTAGCTTACAAACTACTTAAAACTAGGTAAACTAACCTAAGGATAACACACACACCCATGCCCCAGGGAGGACTCGAACCTCCACGGCGAGCAACCGCGCGCCTCGCGACAAGACGCTTTAGACCGCTCGGCTACTCCACCGCGGCACCTAACAAATCACAAAAATTCAATGAAATAACGAAAACAGTGTGTGACTTTAGAAGATTTCACGGTCTTTTGGAGATACTTAAACTGGTACTTGTGTATGTATGTTTATGTGAGTTGAACTTTCCTTAGAAACTCTTCCGACGAAAAGAGGCAAAAAGTCAGTTTGCTGCACTGTCTGCACGGTGTGGCGTCTAGTCATAGCGAACATCAAGCTGAAACTTTAATCAAAACATCTACATCTACATGGGATACTCTGCAAATTATATTTAAGTGCCTAGCAAAGGGTTCATCAAATCACCTTTATACTACTTATCTTCCATTCCATTCTCGAATAGCGCGCGGGCAGAAAGAACGCTTCAATTATGTGAATATGAATGAATAACTACTGCATGATCAGAGGTGACATCTGTTCTTTAGTAATAGACGCCTTACGTCTGTTACTTTATAGTGAAATGAAAGTTCTACGCAAAGGCTTTGGGTTATTTTCCCTTTGTGAGAGAAGAAGTTTCTCCATTCGTATATTTTTACTGCTGTTGTGTTCCCCGCAAAAGGGCCTTCCAGTTTAATTTTTGTATTGTTACTTTCGATATGGCGTGTGGTAGAACGGTTTAAACGGGTGGCAGGAGCAAAAAAAAAAAAAAAAATAAAATAAAAAATAAAAAATAAAAAAATAATATAAAAAAAAAATAAAAAAAAATAAAAAACCTGCAGTAAATGTAATCATTTAATCTACATTATATGGATTAGAAAACTCTAAGAGGGTGTATTAATGTATTAATTTTTATTTCCAGCAGTGCATGCCATTCGATACTGTTACACATTGATGCAAAGTAAGTAACAGCCATAGGTTGTGACTCGTAGATACAATTTTTAGAACTATTAATTTCTGTGGGTTGCATGCCGTAGTTTTTCTTTTTCTGACTTTTGTAATTATTTCACCTTTCCCGGTTTTGAGACCGGACTTCTTCCGTCTCCGTGAACTCTCCCAATCGCATGTTGCTGAATTGCAGTAGCTCCCTTATGAAATTCTACGCAGTTCTTGGGGTTACATGCCGTAGCTAAGTTTCTTTATTTTTTGGAAATTGAATTTATACATTTTTATCGGTTTTCTGAACCACGTGGGTCTGAACTAACGCCACTTCTCATAAAAACAGTGCCTAGATAGTTTACTCTCGGATTGCAACTTAAAAGTCCACCGTGATTTTGTGCAATGAATCCAATTTTGAACCACTTCACCTTCAGTGGAGTGCGATCATGTAAGGTAGCCATGTTGTCGCAGTGAGCGCGTTTACTCGCGGTCTAATCTAGATGCAACTTTGCTATGCTCACGCACCATCTCAAATCAGGCACGACAGACCAGAGCCATCTTCGTAGTTTTATTGTATATTGTGTTGTGTGGTACCTCCGGCTCTCCGGCTTTGTTGAATTTCGCCTACGATAGCAGCGCCTGCTTCTGCCTCGTTTAAGCACGTTGATTTTGGCGAATTTCGCTGTTGCATTGCGTGTGTGTGAGCGAGCGAGTGTCGTTTGTAAATCCCTCCCCCAGTAGCGTTAAGTTCTGTGTAATTTATGTTATTTTCAATGCTGGGCATCGTCAGTATTACTCTTTGTAAATTGGGATGCATTTTTATTGTATTAACAAAATTGGTTTCCCAAATTGCTAGCGTACGATCTAAATACACAAGTTCAGTATAATTTTGACTTGTCTATAAATTGTAGTTTTCGAGCGCCTTCCCCCTTTTATTTAATATTTTTTTTTCACCAGTGCTGAGAACAAGCTCAGATGCCAATTTTTTAAGTTCCGTTGCGGCATAATTTTTTTTTTCTTAGCCACATTTATGAAATAACTTTAATTGTGGTGGCTTATTTATTAATGCCTTTGTGTAATTTCGAGTGAGCTGCTACGTATGTTGAACACTGTGTTGTTAACTTCCTGTTATTAGAGTAATTTGAATCAAGTCAGTTCTCAATTTGGGCCAGGGAGCAAGGTTTTGCAGCAAGGAGTAGCCGGTAGTTCACACGGACCTTTTGGTAATTTTATTGCTAAAATTAAGCTTTTTTTATAACAGTAAACTCTTATGTGGGTACCTCCTACCAGAATTAAGCTTTTATTTCGTACAGTGGCCTACTTTTAACCTTATCTGTTAGTGCCTCTGAATACTATACCTTTACAAATTTTTCTTTAAAATAGAAAATATAGAAGTAATGTTTTTTTATTTGTTACTTCTGTATATGTTATTACATAACAAAAATGGTTAAATATTTTATTCCAACTTTTTTGAGGACTTATATGTTGTCTTTATGTAGTTTTTGGTTTACTTTAGCATTATAGTGCGATCTCTGATCAACGTAATCTGCATTATCCTTTGTCCAGCGTTAATTTTTGTGTTTAAAATCGGTTTGATCGTTTAACAAATTATTTGCGACGCTAGTTGCGTGGATACATACTTCAATTTCCTCCAGAATATTCATTTCCATCTCTACTATATGTAAAAATTCGAGTGCATTTCTATAGTGCCTGCTGAGTGATATTCCGATTGTAAGTAGATGGTTTTTTCTGACTCTCCCTATCGTGTTCTTTATAACGAAAAGTGAAATTACGTCCAGTTTGACCTATATAATATTTATAACAAGAGTTACAAGAGATATAATGCATTTTTAAAACGATCGGCTGTTTATTAAAAACCTTATATATCTACCAGTTTCGGTCAATAGACTATCTTCATGGATAAACGATAAAAAAAATAAACGTAATTAATGTGCACAAACAAAGAGAGGAAATAACCAGCAAAATTTCATATAATGAGATTCAAAACGGAGAATCATGTCAATTTAACATATAGTTAAAATACTTACAAGGTGTTAAAACTGGATCGTAAAATGCATCAAATAAAATACATCTAGTTGAGACAAACAGGAGCCAGTACAATTAAAAGTGTTAAATAATGGTCATCTTAGATAAAACCTATCAGTCAACACAACAGAAAAGGTAAGAACAGACTATGAATAAAAATGGAGGGAGTGCCTTGTGCTAATTGCATGAGTCAGAGACGATGTAACCTATGTTATCAATATTGGTAATACCATTAATGGATGTACAATATCTTTGGATGAACATCTTTGAACACAAGTGCAAACAAAGTTACAGGGTGCAGTCGTCAATATTTAATTATCATATTGGTGCATTTTGCTCTGCCTCATTCATGTGGGACTCGATCTTCACAACTGTATGAACAATGTTGTAAGTATAATCTTCAGTCTTGGTGTATGTAACCTGTTTATGATAATGACCACTTTCTATTTTCTCACTTATAACACTACATATTGATGTAATAGCTTCTTATGTTTTGTTTTGTATGTTAACTTTTGCATACACAAATTTCATCGTAACTTGTTTACGACTGCACCCTGTAACTTTGTTTACGCTTGTGTCCAAAGATGTTCATCCAATGATATTGTACATCCATTAATGGCATTACCAATGTCGATAACATAGGTTTCACTGTCTCTGACTCATGCAATTAGCACAACGCACTCCCTCCATTTTTATTCATAGTCTGTTCTTACATTTTATGTTGTGTTGACTGATAGGTTTTATCTAAGATGACCACTATATTTTAACACTTTTAGTTGTAGTGACTCCTGTTTGTATCAACTAAACGTATTTTATTTGATGCTTTTTACTATCCAGTTTTAACACCTTTTAAGTGTTTTAACTATATGTTAAATTGACATAATTCTCCGTTTTGAATCTCATTATATGTAATTTTGCTGGTTATTTCCTCTGTCTGTTTGTACACATTAATTACGTTTATTTTGTATTTTTTGTATAGTTTATCCATGAAGATGGTCTATTGACCGAAACTGGTAGATGTATAAGGTTTTTAATAAACGGCCGATGGTTTTGAAAATGCATTTTATGAAATATATTACGGCTGTTGACATTCGGCCGGCCGCGGTGGCCGAGGGGATTGAGGCGTAGCAGTCACGGTCTGCACGACCACTACGGTCGGGGGTTCGAATCCCCCTCGGGCATGGGTATTTGTACCGTCCTTAGTATTAGCTAGTTCATAAGTAGTTTGTAAGTTTAGGGACTTATGACACCGTAGTTAAGTCCCATAAGCTGTACAAACATTTGAACATTTTAAATTAATTAACCAACAAAAAAGCGGCATTTGGTGTACGTAAGTTGAAATATTAAACATAATATAAACATACTGGTATAATTTCACTCACTGATTACTGTACTAAATACCAAGTAATACTTTCTCCAAGGTTACTATGTAGTTATAAATAAAAGTGAACATATTTATCCAAGGGACAGGATAGGCATCTAAAGTAATTAAGGAAAGTCACCGATATTGATAGTTGAAAACAAACTTCAAATTCGTATTTTATTCACATCTGAATAGAGGGCAACCGACTTGCTGGGTGTAATCCTGTCCATACATATTCATCAACCAGGGCAGAAATCTGATAGGCCCTCAAGCATTAATCAACGACCACCGGTACGGAACTTGGTAATAAACGGCCGCAGATCAAAGCCACTTTAATGGATTTATAATTCAACTGGCTGTCATGGAAATAAATAGTGACAGTAAAAGGTTACTTGTTCTGCTCCACTGCTGTACACGAAACCGCCGTAAGGGAATACGGTTGCAAAGTCCGCACGCTTTCCACTTTCAATGCATTGGAATAAGCATCTAATGTTGAAATTTACAAGTAAACGAAACTAGAAGCGGGAGGTTTCAATCGATTTCAACTATGAACATCTTTTATTAGTGCATAAATCACCAAGCGTAGTCACATTGGAAACAGGTCTTTATGAAATCGCATTAGAGCTTAGATACTGCAGAACATTTATAAAACTATTGAAGTTTATGGGTCCCGTAGTTAGGTCCCATAAGGTCTACAAACATTTGAACATTTTGCTTTATATATATATATATATATATATATATATATATATATATATATATATATATATATATATATATATATATAATAATGGAAAGTCCAGGTTGGAATAAATAATATAGTGAGGACAGTTTACAACTCACCGCAAAGACGTGGCGACGAGCTGCAACAGGCACATACAAAAGACACACACATACAACACATTCAGCTATCGGCCATGGCCTTCTTCAGAAAATAGAGCATTCACGCAATCACACAGGCACACAAGACAGTCATACAACCATCACCTCCGACTGCCACACTTCGAAGTGTGGCAGTCGGAGGTGATGGTTGTATGACTGTGTTGTGTGCCTGTGTGATTGCGTGAGTGCTCTATTTTCTGAAGAAGGCCATGGCCGATAGCTGAATGTGTTGTATGTGTGTGTCTTTTGTATGTGCCTGTCGCAGCTCGTCGCCACGTCTTTGCGGTGTGTTGTAAACTATATATATAATTATTATTATTTATTTATTTTTTTTTTTTTTTTTGACACTCGCCTCACCAAACCATTCAAGTTCCAAGAGATTTTGGTTTTACCATGGATTCTTAAGCCAATTGGTCCTGCTGCCAATCAGGAAATAAAAGAGGTCGCAGGTGTAAGAAAGTTGGTTAGCCACTGCCCTCCATGCCCTCCACACAGCTCCAAAGACGGCTGGCGGTGCCAGTCTAATGGCAGAGAGTTGGAACAAGGGGGTGTCTGTTAGCAGCGCTACCCCCCAGAACGTGTGCGCCGCTCCTGAGGGCTATGAGCGCCTAGCTGCCAGGCTACCAGAGGCTCGTCCCAGCCCGTATCGCCTGCTGGGTGTCGAGTCGCCGCCACACCAGACGGCACGAGCGACTGGACGGCGCGATGCAATCGCGTGTGAAACCGGAAGACTCGCTGACCCGCCTTCCTGTCCGCGTGGCCTAGCACCTGCTGCCTGGTGCACTGCCGACACTTCTTTAAACAGCGGCGAGTAGGCCAACAGTAGTGCTGAACCTCGAAACGACCCCCTTTTCATTAAATGCGCACCTATCTTTCACTTCGTTCCAAATACAGTTTATGGAACAGAGTTCATGTTCTGCGTGTATAAATGTTTCGCAAGCAGAGTCTAACTTACTAAGAGTGTAAGTTCTATTGTTTGTTCTTCTTAGAGTAGTTCATGGCATCGTTGCCTTCAACTATATGCCGAATTTTCCCATATGATGTGAGATTAAAATGATCTATTACTAGAGATTGTCGTTAACATATTTATTCCACTTAGCTATAGTGCATATCATTCACAAAACATGGCATCCATCTTGCCTCCACAGCGCCACTCATGCACAAAGCATTTTCAAAAAAAAAAAAAAAAAAAAAAAAAAAAAAAAAAAAAAAAAAACACTGAGTGACATGAGAATTACGAGCTCTCCCGTCCAAGTGTAACTGACAATCCCACAGTTAACTTCTTACCCTTGCTCTTATGTAACATACCACATTACGAATAAATTGAATAAATTCTCGCATTACATTCAGTACAATACTTTTGCGAAGAGACATTGATATGAGAGAAATAAATTGAATATCATGCGCGCATATTGTAAAAAGAAAACAAAATCATTAATATGGTGAAACAGACATTTTGCACAGGTTATAATACTAAACCTTGAAGTGTTTGTAGACTAATTGTATTTAGAGATTTAAAAAATATATATAACTTACATCACATTGTAAAATATAAACGTTCATGGCCGGAATGGTCAAAATTATAAAAAATTTCCGGGCTATTATATCGATCGTGGCACTTTTAAATGTCCGATTCACACCCTGGCTTGCTACAGTAGCGAGCCAGGGTGTGCATCGGACATTCAAAAGTGCCACGATCCTCCTGGAAAATGTCCTCCGCAGTCGGGAACGAAAAGTTTTGGCTTTACGGAATAAATCCACAAGACCACGGCATAATAGCCCGGAAATTTTTAGTAATTATAACTTACATCAAAATAACAGTTTTTGGTGAGTCACTGCCTCAAAATTGACGTAGTGACTTTTGTTTAATCGGCATTTACCAGACATGGATTTTAATTAAATGTAAATAATTGACATATTTTAAAATTTTAATCATTAACTCCTTTTATCTAATATGGGTACTGAGAGGATATATACAGTGAAAATCAACACACTTACTTTCAGTAATTTTGTGAATTTTGAAAACTATTCTGACGTGAAATTAAATTTTGATAATCATTTTCATAAGTTGTACAATCGTACTAATAGTTGTAAACCTTTGTTTACAGATAAAAGTATATAATAATTTTTACTTTCAATGGTATATTTTCATAATAATTTTAATTTGCACTTTAACCTTCGGCTGAATTTTAATAAGAATGTTTATCGCTGGTCTTGGACCAAATTCTGAATTTAGAATTTTACGTTCATAAGAGTTTTCTAATATGATATCGAGTAATTAAATCATTGCTTTCTCGTCTAATGTATCATTATAATAGCCATACCAAATTTTAGTTAGTCGAATAGTACTACGTAATTCGAGCTTCTCACCTACTCGACATTTATTGCAACGAATGAATGAATTTAAATCGACTGTTCTGAATGGAAAATATTTCCTCCGTCATACCCTGAACTCTAGAAAATGAAAGTTGATTACCAAGTAACCAAACACACACTTGTTTCACGACAAAGATCAGCTGAAATTATCAGCATCTTTTGATACTGATCATTTTATACATACACTCTTGGCCATTAAAATTGCTACACCGTGAATATAACGTGCCACAGACGCGAAATTTAACAGGAAGAAGATGCTGTGATATGCAAATGATTAGCTTTTCAGAGCCTTCACACAAGGTTGGCGCCGGTGGCGACACCTACAACGCGCTGACATGAGGACAGTTTCCAACCGATTTCTCATACACAACAGCAGTTTACCGACGTTACCTGGTGAAACGTTGTTGTGGTCCCTCGTGTAAGGAGGAGAAATGCGTACCATCACGTTTCTGACCTTGATAAAGATCGGATTGTAGTCTATCGCGATTGCGGTTTATCGTATCACGACATTGCTGCTCGCGTTGGTTGCGATCCAATGAGCCGGCCGCGGTGGCCGAGGTGACTGAGGCGCTCCAGTCACGGTCAGCACGGCCACTACGGTCGGGGGTTCGAATCCCCCCTCGGGCATGGATATTTGTGCCGTCCTAGTTCGTAAGTAGTTCATAAGTATTTTGTAAGTTTAGGGACTGATGACCCCGTAGTTAAGTCCCATAAGCTTAACAAACATTTTATCGATCCAATGACTGTTAGCAAAATATGGAATCTTTGGGTTCAGGGGTCCAATACGCCACGCCGTGCTGGACCCCAAAGGCTTCGTATCACTAGCAGTCGAGATGACAGGCATCTTATCCGCATAGCTGTAACGGATCGTGCAGTCACGTCTCGATCCCTGAGTCAACAGATGGGGACATTTGCAAGGCAACAACCATCTGCACGAACAGTTCGACGACGTTTGCAGCATCATTGACTATCAGCTTGGAGAACATGGCTGCGGTTACCCTAGACAAAGGAGTGCCTGTGATGCTGTACGCAACGACGAACGTGGGTGCACGAATGGCGAAATGTCAGGTTTTCGGATGAATCCAGATTCTGTTTCCAGCATCAAGATGGTCGAATCCGTGTTTGGCGACATCATGGTGAACACACACTGGAAGCGTATATTCGTCATCGCCATACTGACGTATCACTCGGCGTTATGGTATGGGGTGCCATAGGTTACACCTTTTGTTCATATCAGCGGCACTTTGAACAGTGGCCGCTACATTTCAGATGTATTACGACCCGTGGCTCTACCCTTCATTCGATCCCTGTTAAACCCTACATTCCAACATGTTACAGGTCCTGTACGGGCCTTTCTGGATACGGAAAATAATCGACTGCCACCCTGACCAGCACATTCTTCAGATCTCTCACCAATTGAAAACGTCTGGTCAATGGTGGCCGCGCAACTGGCTCGTCACAATACGCCAGTCACAAGTCTTGATGAACTGTGGTATCATTTTGAAGCTGCATGGGCATCTGTACCTGTACACGCCATCCAAGCTCTGTTTGACTCAATGGCCGTTATTACGGTGAGAGGTGGTTGTTCAGGGTACTGATTTCTCAGGATCTACGCAACCAAATTGCGTGAAAATGTAATCACATATCAGTTCTAGTATATTTGCCCAATGAAAACCCGTTTGTCATCTGCTTTATTTCTTCTTGGTATAGCAATTTCAATGAAGAGTAGAGTATTTACCAGCTTTCCACTTGCGGTTCAAGATTTTTATTCTGAGTCTTTTCTAGGAATTTTCCGCGGATTCACTATTTATACTGAAAGTCAGAACCATTCTTATACACAGCACAATCTAGCAAATACAACACTGCTTATCGTAATTTTCACACTTTCTTAGGAAAGTCTTTCCAGGCAACTGATGCACTAGGGTTATTACACGTAGCGTCCGACAGTTAGTTTTACTTAAAAGATGATGTTGCAGTGACCATTAATAAAGAACTTCGAAAAGAACATAACAGACTTTTTATAATACCTAGCCGCCACAGTGGCCGAGTGGTCTGCGGCTCGCCAGTCACAGTCTGCACGGCCGCTATGGTCGGGGGATTGGAAACCCCCCTCGGGCATGGATGTTTGTATCATATTTAGTATAAGATAGTTCATAAGTAGTTTGTAAGTTTAGGGACTGATGACCCCGCAGTCAAATCCCTTAAGCTTAATAAACCTTTGAACATTTTATAATACCTTGTGGTACTAAATCATGGAGCAGGTGTTCAAAAAGTCGCCAAGCGACGTAGATTCAGAAAGTAGCATACCAGAAAGTCCAGAGAGGGTAAATACTGCGGGAATGTTGTTGACACCGGAGATGTTAGCAGCCATGTTAGCGAGTTTTAGCTCAAATTTAGAATCAAAAATAGAAAATTCATACTCAAATTTAAATTCAGACATAGAAAATTCATACTCAAATTTAAAATTAGAAATAGAAACTGTAAAATCAGAATTGAAAGCAGACTTCAAGGCAGACATTGGGGCACTACAAAATTCAATGTGTGCATTAAAGGAAGAAATAATCACAGACATTGACAAAAAGATAGGAAGTCTAACAGAACGGTTTGATAATAGGGAAAAGGAGATACATGCCAGAATTGGTGCGATTTAAACTGAGGTAGGAGACAAGTTAGATGCTGTGAAACAAATATGTGATCACAGGATTGAGGGCACTATGCAGGCGTTGGCTGAGGTTGACAAGAGGATGGTGGCAGGCACTGAGGAAACAAAAACTTTGTTGTCAGGAAAATTAGAGAATACAGAATGTAACTTTAGGAAAAAGATAGAACAAGTAGTGACAGTAAACAATACTGAGATTGAGAAGGTGAACACTAGAATAAATAATCTAGAATTGTGTACTGCATCAGGAAACACTAATTGGTCCATGGTGCAGACACCTAATGGCAAAAAGTTTTCAGGAGTGGGTAATTATCATCCAGTAGATTTTTTGGCTGCATGCAAAGACCAATTTGTGCCTGGTATGTCAGACCAGTGTAAAGTGAAGTTAGCAAAGAGAATGCTTGACTGTTCTGCTCAAACTTGGGCAAATCAGTGTGCCGATAAATTTGTAACTTTTGAGGCGTTTGAAAAGTAGTTTTTAAATAAGTATTGGGGGAAGGCCAAGCAAGCTAAGATACAAAATGAATTCTTGAACGAACCAAACTATATGAAAGGGAACCCAGAATTTGAAGTAATCATTGAGGAGGAGCTGTTTATTCAAGATTTATTAGTCATAAAGGGACTTTGTTTAAATCTAATGTTAGGAAGTGATTTCCCGTGCAAATATGAAGCTCAGTTGAAGTATAAAGATAAAGTGCTAGAATTAAGTCTGGAGGGATGCATGAAGAGGGTGAAATTCAAAAATTTTATAAGTGATAAAGATTTAATGGCATGTTTACACAAATAACTGTCATGAAGAATAGATTCAATGCATTGTAGATAGTAGGTTAATAATTTGTGTATATTTATTCTGTGGTCTGTGTTAGTATCTACTTGTGTGTTTAGATTTAAGCATTGGGGTCAAGTTTACAAGTAATCTTTGTAAATGTTTTTCTTTTGTTGTTTGTGTTAAAACATGTGCTTGTATCAGATTTGCAGTTCAACAGTGGTACATGAGGTAACTAAGTACGTATGTATGCCAACACCAAAGGATAGAGGAAGTGGGAGTGTACTGTTTATGTGTGTGTATATGTGAGCAGGGCTGGATATGTGATGTGAGTTGTGGGGTGACTCGGACAATGAGAAAGTGGTGGACATTGATGCAGGCAGTGGGGTCTGTGTCTTAGATAAATTGTGATGAAAATGTCAGCTGACAGTGTTGCATATGTGGGTGTGACTGACCATATGGGTCAGAAGTGAGGAATGTATGTTTGTTGTGGCTGTTTTGGCTAAAGGTGGGTTGGATTGAGAAATGTTTCAATGAAAGAAAGTGTTTGCTCTTTAATGTCTGTCTCTTTGAGTGTTTGGTAGGTAATGTATCTAATAGGGAATGCTCTCTGTATTGTTATATTAAACTGATTCTGATAACACATTTTGGTTTCTTTAATGGTGCTCAACTGTTGACTGAACAATTTCTGCAACAACAGTTGACGAGAACTATTTTTCTGTCTAACCTGAGTATCAATAGGGTTTGGTGATACTTTATTTAAAAAAATGTAGATGTTTTGTGATAAACTAATTTTGAAATTAGATTTTAAACTTAGATATATTATTGTGGGGAGTACTTGTGGAAAGCACATGAAGCTGATGACAGGGATCCAAATTTAAACCTCACACCAAAAAAAAAAAAAAAAAAAAAAAAAAAAAAAAAAAAAAAAAAAAAAAATTTTTGGTGCGAGGGGGTAGGATTTGTATTTATGTTTGTAGGTGTCATTATGATGGAAGAGAAAATTCTCTATGATAACATTCTTTTGGTAGCATTATTTGAACTTTAAGATATATTTTTGACAAAGGCAAGTTGTTTTTTTTTTTTTTTTTTTTTTTTTTTTTTTTTTTTTTTTTTTTTTTTTTTTTATTTGATGGAGTAACAGTCCAAGTAGGCCACATATTCTCTTGTCTGTTTCATCTGAAGCTATGGCTGATGAGAGTGCAGGCATGGTGGTTTGGGTTAATCTGATAATGACTTACAACAGCCACTTTCAGTTCTTAATTCTGTTGATTTACATGTTACTTTACATGTCTCAATGTTTAGTTTCAATTGCACCAAGTCTGGATGGCAGGGGGTGGGATACAAATCCAACCGAATCCTGGTGTCCAGACAAACTTTTGTCTATGTTGACTCATGAGTGCCTTCTGCTCTTCCAGTTCCATTTAGGGTGCATATGACGTGTGTGAACAAGAACGCTTGATCCAGTGCCATGAATCTAAGCTGCAACAGCATGTTGGTTGAAATGACGGAGACATAGGACCGTACACCATGGACCAGAGTTGCTGCAACGATGACTCTGGGGTTCTCAGTGTCAAAGTGGTGAGAGATTTCCTTCAAACAAGTGGAGTGTACACCGTCTAAAGTTTTTATAGTGACAATTCTAGATTTTCCATGTAGGACAAGGTTCTCTAAAGACTGAAGTTTAATAATATTATAAATTTGGTGCCAATTCTGTATATAAACAACAGGCACACTTAAAATTCATGGATGTAATTAGTTATAAGGATCCTTTTCTTAAATAAGTGGTCTTAATGGTACAAATATTGGGAAATTATCTCACTGCCCTGTTTATTTTTTATTTATCTATTTCTTTATTTTTTGCATTAGTTGAGGTCATAATTGGCATAGTGTTTGAGCCAATCCGATTCAATAATTTTGTAATTTATAAATTTTGTTCATTTGAATGTATTAATTTTGGTGCTACTTGCGCCATCCTGCACATGGTTTGGATGCCACAAGTGGGGGTATTGTGAGATTACCGCCCAATAGAAATACTGGTAATTAATAGCATTTGATAATTAAACAGTATGAAGTTCACTGCAAACATTGACCATGCCAATGCACTAAATGTTACACAATTTTAATCTTATTAATTAAGGTAGCAATGTATGTACACAGTTCTGTGACAACATTTATAGTTAGGCCATAGGTAGAAATTCTCCACGTTGAGATTTGCTGTGTGCTTGTAGCTGACGGGAGGCCAGCGAGCAGGCCGATGTTTATGGCTTGTTCCAACTTAGGATTTTACAATTCGTTTCCGGTGAGGGGAGAGAGGGACAATGGCGAGTGCCAGGCACAGTGCAGTGCACAAATATTGTAATACTACTGGCATTTGAAATAATACGATGCAGTTAGGAACCTTTAAGGCCCTCATTACAAAATAGCCTGTTGATAAATAAACAATACATTAGCTAATATAGTCACATCTAACGTAATATGTTTAATTGACAATGAAAAGTAATAAATTACCAACGAAGACAAGACAGTTACACAACTAGCATGGCAATGTTTGTTTATAAAAATTTATTTCTCATTTTATTTTCAATTAATCTTTTGTGTTTTACCTTGAAATATTCAGTTAAATCAGTTATCTGTGATATAAGAAATTGCACGATTATGATAAACAGTACAAAGGATGTTTATACTAATATAAAAACGTAAGAAAATATTTGTTTAATATGTAGTGTAATTATTTTGATATTAAGTAAAGTTTTAGAACTGTATTGGCTGAGCGCTGTACGTTGGCAAATCAGTTAGAACAGTTCACATGGGGAAGTTGATGACGTAGGGGAAAAAACCCCGGCAGTTGAGCTTTTGGCGCGCGCGCGCACCTTGGCAGGAAGTGAGGACTCCGAGACCACGTGGTGTAGCTGGCCGGGCGGCGTCGCTCTGCCTCAGTCGGCATGTGGATCTCGAAGTGGTGACTTGAGATTTGTCTGTGGCAATCGCCATGTGTGGTTGCTCGTCGTAGACTGCACCAAGTTAAATCGAGTGCTACTGTGTGTTTGTGAATATTTAGCTGGTGCAACAAGGTGTGCATCACATTGAATTAAAGTGACTGTGATTTGTTAATGTAACTCGTGTTGTCGCATAGGCATGAACATAAACGGTGTTTGAGACAGCCACGTGGTGTGAAATCAATTCGGGACAAATATTCATTTTGTCTGGGGGCTCACGAGCTATAACTTTATTTGGTACATTTACCGACGTACAGACGCGACAGCCAAAGGGTTCAAATATTGGGAAATAAACAACATCAAGTGAACTTTCACGTGTTTTCAAAAACAGTAGTTAGTACACCCTTTTCTCTCATGAACTTGAATATTTTATGAATTTGTTTTGTTAATCATATGCAGGGAAGGAAAGCTGCAAACGTGTGATATCATCCCCTAGAAAACGAGTCAAACAGTCGCAATAACAGTTCCAGTGTTTTTGCATGTTTAGGAATTTGGTTCGCAGCTGGTGGTTGTGAGTTTTAGAAATTAATCTTTCCCTATTTTAAACTCTCACCCCGACCTTCACGCTCGCATTACGGATTATGCTGAACTTAAAGTTGTTTATTCAGATAGAAAACAAGCAAAATGGGGAACCAATTATGTTAATACAATAAAAATGCATCTGTTACATGATTAATGCGGACGGTACCCAGCCTAAATTATACATGATTTAACGCTACTGGGGGGGGGGGGGGGGAAGGATTCACAAACAACACACATTCTCTCAAACACACGCAATTCCACAGCGAAACTCACCAAAATCAGCGTGCTGAGACGAGGGGGAAGCAGGCGCCGCTATCGTAGGAGAAATTCAGCAAGTCGGAGGTAGAACAAAACACAATATACAAAAACACTTTGCAGCTGACTCTGGTCTGTCGGGCCTGTTTCGAGATGGTACGCGTGTATAGCCAAGTTAAATTACATCTGAACTGGACTGCGATCAAACACCCTAACGGCGACGCATGGGTACGTTACATGAACGCACTTCACTGAAGGTGAAGTGGTTGAAAATCGGATTCATTATACAAAATCACGGTAGATTCTTAAGTTGCAGTCTGTTAGAAATCGATCTAGGTACTGGTCTTATATGAGAAGTGGCGTGAATTCAGGCGACTAGCTGCAAACCCCGAAAGGCAGAACTCGGACGCACGTGGTTCCGAAAACCGATAAAATTGAATAAATTCAGTTGTCCGAAAAATAAAGAAAATTAACTACAGCATGCAACCCATAGAAATGCTTATAATTATATAAGAAAGCGAATGAAATACAGCTACACGCGATAAGGGGCGATTACAGAGACGGATGAGGTCCTGTCTCAGATATACTACAAAAATGAAATAATTACAAAGTCGGAAAATCGAAATAAGAATTACGGCATGCTAACCATAGAAATGTTTAGAATTACACGAAGAAGCGGAAGAAATGCAGCTACACGGATAGGGAGCGCTTACAGAGATGAATGAAGTCCAGTCTCAAAAACACGTAAAAGTGAAATAAATACAAAGTCGGAAAAATAAAATTAAAAATTACAGCAAGCAACCCATAGAAATGTTTAGAATTACATACATAAGCTATTGAAGGAGATTGAACAAGGCTCAGAGAGAATTACAGACAAAGACAGAGTGCGTACTAAAAGTCGGAAAAAACGGCAAAATGAAAATAGGCGGGGAGAGAATATCGCGAAATATTAGTGGAAATTAGAAGGACACAGGTATAGTTACTTGCCTGATGTGAATGGAACAAACAAGAGTGAAAGCTGAAGGCTTTGTTCTATCAACCAACCAAGTGGAACACATATCACTCATGGAAGGAAACGATGAGAAGATTTTTATATGCACTGTACAAAAATGAACATATCATCTATTAGAAATCGGGCCCCACAAAGCTAGAAAATATTTTCACAGAGTTCATAATCGGCCACATGTCACAAAAGGTTTCAACATACCAGGCCATTATCAGACTGCAACTAGAATCACACACCCCGCATTTATCTATTGGAAATCACTGAATTGAAAATCGAGAACACATTTACGCACACGATCCAAGAAAATATTCAAAAAATGATTCTAAGTTGACGAGTCTAAGTTAAGATGTGCTAGACAATGAAATGCTACTATCTCGCGGATACAAGGACCAACCTTACCTCGCCAGACGCCCAGTATAGAATGGCCAGACCGACTGCCACAAGACGCGAGAAGCCACAGGAAGCCGGAAAAACCAAGATCAGTGGTGGTGGAGACGGAGAGACTCGCCCTAGAGTAGACACGATGATTGGACTGTAACAAAAGGGTGTAGAAACCTCTTTGGTAGCCTCAACAGCTATCGACTGTGAGCCAGAGAGAATGATGCAAAGCGAGCTATCACCCCCACATTCAGGCAGCCATAGATTAAAAGTAAGACAAGTACAAATTCTCACAGGGACTGTGACGTAGCGGAGAAGTCACATTTATGCCACATTAATTAATATAATAATAAATTATTAACATAAAAAATAAGAAAAACCTAGCAATATTAACTAATATTTTAGCACATGAAATGAAAATGCTATTCCTCAAGCTTTGAAAAGAGTGGGGTTCAAGTTTTAGCAAAATGATAATCTAGCGACATTAAATAAATTATATCTTTACAGAAATATACAATAAATATATGGAAGACGACAGACGGTCGTCTTTCAAGGTACTGGTGAAAATAGTGAAGAAAAGGAATTCTTGGCATACATTGACCAAAAGAAGGTATCGATTAGCAGGACACACTCTTAGTCATCAAGGAATCGTGACGTTAGCGTTGGATGGAAGTGTGAGAGGTAAAAATCGCAGAGGGAGACCAAGAGATGAATACAGTAAGCATACTTAAATTGAGGTAGGTATGCGAACCCTTTCTGGTAAGAACATTGGACTGTCTACCTCTGATGCAGATAAAGTTCAGTACACTAAATATAAATTTAGGCACACAAGTCTATTAAAACATGAAAATAAAACATATTGAATACTAGGGTGTCTCCAAAAATAAGACGAGTAAGACAAGAAACGGAAAAGTAACGATTCCTGTTGACAAGAGCAACCTTTCGGTTGCTTTGGTTGCAAAAATTTACTGACACTGCGTATTACCTACGTTGCATAACTAGGGTAGGTTGTCGAAGTGAAATCAGCAACTACCAATGGCCCATAACCTTTACAATTAGTTTCAATCATACTCTTAGAAACTGTTGATATTTGATTTGAGCTGACTAATTCGAGTTGTGATTCACGGATTGTCCAGTCATAGGATACGATGAGGGCCGTTCCGAAAGTAATGCAACGGTGGGCGTAACTTATATATGTACTGAAGTACCTAGTTTAAACTTCACATTAAGGTTGCTTTCAAGTGCCTATCTACAGCCACATTAAACTCCTATTTAGAAAAGAATCATTCTCGCTCTAACAGCTATACAATATTATTATTTATTAACCTCTACCTGTTTCGAAACTGCCAATAACCGGAGATTGAAAACACGTTGAATATCAGTTACTACAAGAGTTCATTTCTGCGGAATACAGCAACATCGAAAGTAAAGTGCCACATCGTTACAGCGCTAAGTATCTGCATTTAATTTGTGTCAAATTTAATTTGCCAGTCTAGTTCATTTTCGTTAGTACTTCTGTTTTAAGAGGTTTATTCCCGCGTACTTGCAGATTTCGTTTGTACTACTGTTTTAATAGTTTATTCTATCGTATTTGATAAATACCGTTGTGTTTAGTCTTCGTCTTTGACCGGTGTATTTCAAAACAAGTCAGAGACCGTTACTAAAGTTCGTTATCAGTCTGTCCAGTGCCAGCTGCCACCAGTGCCACATAGTTACAGCGCTAAGTATCTGCATTTAATTTGTGTCAAATTTAATTTGCCAGTCTAGTTCATTTTCGTTAGTACTTCTGTTTTAAGAGGTTTATTCCCGCGTACTTGCAGATTTCGTTTGTACTACTGTTTTAATAGTTTATTCTACCGTATTTGATAAATACCGTTGTGTTTAGTCTTCGTCTTTGACCGGTGTATTTAAAAACAAGTCAGATACCGTTACTAAAGTTCGTTATCAGTCAGTCCAGTGGCAGCTGCCACCAGTGCCGCATTAAAAGCGCCAAGCTGCCGGACTCAGTTTCGTTGATTTGACAGTGTAGCTACCACTGACCACAGTTCAGTCAGCAGCCAGCCACCTTCATTAGAGTATTAGGCTTCTTTAAAGTTGTTAATTGTAGTTAATTGTATCGATAGGATGGATAGGATGTGTGCCTGCTGTGTGCGGACGCAGGAGGAGTTGGCTGCGGTTCGCGAACAGCTGAGCGTGCTACTGTCTACGGTCAGCCGTCTTCAGGCTGCTGTCTCGGGGTGCAGCGATAGTGGGGAGTCTGGTGCGTCGAGTGGGACACCTCAGGTGCCTCACGCTTCGCTCTCTGTCCCTGCTACCGAGGCACCTTCAGGTGTACCGGACGTCGTCGAGCCGCCTTCTCCGCAAGGGGAGTGGCGGGTTGCACGGCATTCGCGTCGCTCGAGGCGGAAGACCAATGTGGAGGCTGGACGTCCGTGCGGGCCCGTTCGTCCTGTGAGTGAAAGTGTGACCACTCCTTCAGCAGGGTCCGAGCAGGTGCACGGAGGGAGGGGATTATTAGTTATTATTATTATTATTATTATTGTTATTATTATTATTATTATTATTAGCTCCAATGTTAGGCGCGTGATGGAGCCCCTTAGGCAGATAGCGTCCAGATCTGGAAGGAATTCCAACGTGCACTCGGTGTGTCTGCCGGGGGGCCTCATCCGAGATGTGGAGGCGGCCTTGCCGGCGGCTATCGAGGGTGCGGGGTGCAGTCGACTGCAAGTCGTGGCTCACGTCGGCACCAATGACGGTTGTCGCTTGGGTTCTGAGGACATCCTCAGGTCCTACGAGCGGCTGGCGGAATTGGTGAAGGCTGCTGCCTTCGCAAGCGGGGTGCAAGCAGAGCTGTCGATTTGTAGCATTGTTCCCAGGGTTGATCGGGGTCCTTTGGTTTGGAGCCGAGTGGAGGGTCTGAACCAGAGGCTTCGCCGACTCTGTGACAGTCATGGCTGCAGATTTCTGGATCTGCGTTATTGGGTGGGGAATTGTAGGGTGCCCCTAGATAGATCAGGGGTGCACTACACTAAGGAAGCGGCTACTCGGGTAGCAGAGTACTTGTTGAGTGCACATGGGTTTTTTTTAGGCTAGGCGCTAACTCTGATGAGCACTCGCCTGTCAGCATTCAAACAGCTAATTCAGGCCACGTTCGAAACAAAAATTCGAACATAAAAATATTAGTCGCGAACTTACAGAGTATTAGAAACAAAGTTCCCGAATTTGCAGCGCTGCATGGAAGTTATTGCGCTCAGATAGTTTTAGGCACCGAAAGCTGGCTAAATGATGATGTGGAAAGTTGAGAAATATTTAGCGAAGCGTGGAATGTATATCGGAAAGATAGATCTGATACAACTGGAGGAGGAGTGTTCATCGCTGTGGACAAAGATATTGTTTCTACGGAGATAGAGGTTGAAAGTAACTGTGAAGTTATCTGGGAACGTATAACAGGTCTAAAAGAAGTAAAGTTAATAGTTGGGTGTTTTTACCGGCTCCCCAGTGCTGCTGTAGCAGTTTTAGAATCATTCAAGGAAAGTCTACACCAGGTAGTGCATAGGTATCTAGGCCATGTAATATTAGTCGGAGGTGACTTCAACCTTAAGAGTATAGATTGGGACCTCGCAAGTTACATTTCAGGCGGTACAGACAAGCAGTCTTGTGAGTTACTTTTGGACACATTCTCCGAAAACTGTCTTGAGCAGTTGAACCGGCAACCCACGCGCAATTGAAATATTTTAGACCTTATAGCCACAAACAGGCCTGACCTTATTAACGATGTCTGTGTAGAGACAGGAATTAGTGATCATGATATCGTCATAGCGTCGATGGTGACCAAAGTTCATAAACCAGTCAAGAAGGCTAGGAGCGTGTTTTTGTTGGGAAGAGCCGACAAGCAAATGTTACGATCGCACTTAGAAAATGAATGGGCATCGTTTAATTCTGGGACTATGGGTGTAGAGGAATTGTGGACGAAATTTAAGTGCAATGTTAATAAAGGGTTAGAGAAATATGTGCCAGTAAAGACGATTAAGGATGGAAAAGATCCACCGTGGTATAATAATAATGTTAGAAAGCTGCTGAGAAAGCAAAGGCTGTTGCACTCTCGATTCAAAAAAGAACACGCAAATGATCATAGGCAAAAGTTAGTAGAGATTCGTGCGTCTATAAAAAGATCGATGCGTGAAGCATACAATAATTATCACAGCCATACCTTAGCAAAAGATCTTTCCGAGAACCCGAAAAAATTCTGGTCCTATGTAAAATCGATAAGCGGGTCAAAGCCCACTGTCCAGTCACTAGTTGATCATTCCGGGGCAGTAATAGAAGAAAGCAAACGGAAAGCTGAAGTTCTAAATTTAACCTTTAAGAAATCTTTCACACAGGAGGACCGCACAAATATACCATCATTTGATCAACGTACTAATTCCGAAATGGGGGACATAGCAATAGGTATTTCCGGTGTAGAGAAGCAGCTGAGAGAGCTAAATACGAAAAAGTCTGCTGGTCCGGATGCAATACCAGTTCGGTTTTACAAAGACTATTCTGCGGCGTTGGCCCCCTACTTAGCTCGCATTTATAGCGAATCTTTAATTCAGCGCAAAGTTCCTAGTGATTGGAAAAAAGCGCAGGTAACTCCCGTGTATAAGAAAGGAAAGAGAACTGACCCATACAATTACAGGCCAATATCGTTGACATCAGTTTCATGTAGAATTTTGGAGCATATTCTCAGTACGAATATAGTAAATTTCCTTGAAACGGAAAAGCTTCTTTCCATGAATCAGCACGGGTTTAGGAAACATCGTTCATGTGAAACTCAGCTTGCCCTTTTCTCACATGACATCTTGCGAGCCATGGACGAAGGGCAACTGGCGGATTGTGTTTTTCTCGACTTCAAAAAGGTGTTCGACGCGGTGCCACACTGCAGACTGCTAACGAAGATACGAGCTTATGGAATAGGTTCACAGATTTGTGACTGGCTGGAAGACTTCCTAAGTAATAGAACGCAGTACGTTGTTCTCGACGGCGAGTGTTCATCAGAGACAAGTGTGTCGTCAGGCGTGCCCCAGGGGAGTGTGATAGGACCGCTATTATTTTCTATCTATATAAATGATCTGATGGACAGAGTAAGTTGTAATTTGCGACTGTTTACTGACGATGCTATGGTGTATGGGAGGGTGTCGTCTGTAACTGACTGTAATAGCATACAGGTTGACTTAGACAAAATTTCTAGTTGGTGCGAAGAATGGCAGCTAGCTCTCAATGTAGAAAAATGTAAGGTGATGCGCATGAGTAGAAAAAACAATCCCATAATGTTCGAATACAGCATTAGTAGTGAGCTTCTTGATGCTGTCGCGTCGTTCAAATATCTAGGCGTAACATTGCAGAGCGATATGAAATGGAACGAGCATTTAAGGACAGTTGTGAGTAAGGCAGACAGCCGACTTCGGTTTATTGGGAGAATTTTGGGAAGATGTACTTTACCTGTAAAGGAGACCGCGTATAAAACGCTTGTACGACCACGTCTTGAGTATTGCTCAAGTATTTGGGATCCGCAGCAGATCGGTTTGAAGGAAGACATAGAGGCGGTTCAGAGGCGAGCAGCTAGATTTGTTACCGGTAGGTTCGACCAATGCGCGAGTGTCACGGAAATGCTCCGGCAACTCAATTGGGGATCGCTGGAAGAAAGACGACGTTCTTTTCGTGAATTTTGGTTAAGTAAATTTAGAGGGCCGGAATTTGAAGCTGAGTGTAGTACGATGTTGCTGCCCCCTCCTTACATTTCGCGTAAAGATCACAAAGACAAGATAAAAGAAATTAGGGCTCGTACGGAGGCATATAGGCATTATTTTTTTCCTCGTACAATTTGGGAGTGGAATAGGAAAGGAAATGCCTAGTAGTGGTACAGTGTACCCTCCGCCACGCACCTTACGGTGAATTGCGGAGTATGTATGTAGATGCAGAAAATTAGAATTGTGATTATTCATTGGAAAATGTCCTTCATAGTACATCTGTTTCTTAAAAGTTTCCACAATGAGGCTATTATTCATGAAATGTATTAGCGGTATTGGTATGTGATTAGTTTGATAATTAACTGTTTACCAGTGAGCCTGCGTCATGGACTATAATAACATTAAATGTTATTATAGCCTATGACATAGAAGAAATGAAACTCTTGTAATAATTAATGTGCAATATGTTTTCGATCACCTGTTAATGGCAGAAAGGCTCAAAACCGATATAATTTAATAAACGAAATAAATAAATATTATACAGCTGTTGGCGAAGAATGATTTTTTCCAAATTTCCCATGTTAGTAGAGTTGATCTTCCTGGATACTCATGTTCGGTAATTACGTTTCGTAGGAAATGGATTCGTAGCTGAAACGGCGTGCAGTCATTGATTCTTCACAACGGAAGGATGCGACCTTGCAGATATCCACAGAAGGCTGAAACATATCTACGGGGTCAGCACGATTGATAATAGTAGCGTGGATACGTGGATAATGAAGTTTAGAGAAGGAGAAACCAGCAATGAAAACGAAGTGAATCGCCAGCCACTGGATGAACTGTTTCGTGGGGACAGATGGATTCGTGAGCATACTGCACAACAGAACTGTGGCCACAATTATGTAACTGAGGTGGTGAAAGACTTTGTTACCGGAAAGGGTGTCGTAGAGGCTACTGAGGCAGCTGACACGTTATTTGAAGGACAGAGTGTTGGAAGTTTCCTCTGGGATGCTGAAAGCATTTGAAGCTAGCGAAGACACGTTCTTCTCTGATCTTTACAAAGGAGATGCATTTTATCCTGAAACAAAGGATCAATCGAATGACTGGCATCACACAAGACTTAAAAAGTCCAAAGTTCAAAGCATTCGGTAAGGAAACTCATGACGTCAGTTTTTTTTATTTATCTATTTTGTTATTAATTTTTATTTTAAAGCACGTGCCACACAAGGGAAACATCCGCCACCCGATGAAAGAAAAGTCGTGGCAAAAGACCATACAAAATTTGTCAGCAATGCACAGCTACAGAAAGAAGTGAAAGTGAAAAACACTCGACGCTATTGGTTAATCGTCAACAAACACACAAAAGTTTTCTGGAACATGGCAACAGCTACATTTCAAAACTCAGGAAGCTTCAAGAAGCTGTAAGGAATAAGAAACCCAATAACATATTGAAATAGATCCCAATTTGACATTAGTGGACTCCGCACGACTTTGGCCGGAAGTCAGCAAATTGGCAAATTGGACTGGTTAGTGGTCCCTCACCTGCTGTACAATACAGATTTAGCACGTTCGATTTCTACTTCGGTTCCACATATGCATATGTTCAGTATACTCAGTTGCGGATGTTCCGACAACCGAATCCTATGATCATTAAAACATATATATCAGTCTAGAGTGCAATGAATTTTTTTAATAGTTTCAGTCTTCTTTTAGACCATCTTCTGGGCCGGCCGCGATGGCCGAGGGGACTGAGGCGCTCCAGTCACGGTCTGCACGGCCACTACGGTCGGGTGTTCGAATTCCCCCTAGGGCATGGATATTTGTGCCGTCCTTAGTCTTAGGTAGTTCATAAGTAGTTTGTAAGCTTAGGGACTGATGACCCCGTAGTTAAGTCCCATAAGTTCTACAAACATTTGAACATTTGAACCATCTTCTGGAACTTTAGCTCCATTGATGTTGTGGAGCTAAAATTCCTGAAGATGGTCTAAAAGAAGACCGAAACTAGTAAAAAAAAACCATTGTACTCTAGACTGTTCTCTATATAAAATTTTTAATAAGAGTTCTGTTGCCCAAAAAGTGAAACAAAAATGTTTCCAAAAATATGTCATTACAACAGAGATGACAATCTTTGTGGCACTTTTTAGTCTTATTAATATGTCACAAAATATTAAGGAAAGTTTTTCCGGGTCGTTATACACTATGTGATAAAAAGAAACCGGATACCTGACTGAAAATGTCAATCAACAGCTCCCATAACGGAATGTAGCAAAAACGCTTTTTGTAGTCCTTTATTTTTTTTTTTTTTTACAACCGGTTTCAGTACACCGTGTCATCATCTTCAAATCAACTGATCTGAAGATGATGACATATTGCTTTGAAACCGGTTGTCAACCAACAATGGACTACAAAAAAGCGATCTTGGCTACATTCCATTATGAGAATTATTGATTAACATAATTGGATCGCTTCCATCCTGAAATGTCAGGTACAATGAGTAAAAATGACTTACAAGTTGGTGTAGCCGTCCATCGGTAATGGTGAAATTTAATATAGTTTTGGCCCACCCTTAGCCTTGATGAAAGCATCCATTCTCGCAGGCGCACGTTCTCTCAGGTGCTGGAAGGTTTCTTGCGGAATGACAGACTATTCTTCACGAAATGCGCTTAAAAACAACAATATAGGCCTGTGCTGAGATAGTGCCACGCAAAACAGCAAGTGGCGCAAACTCGTTCCATGAAAAACAGGACCACACCATAACACCAGCGCCTCCGAATCGGCAATATACGCGTTGGCAGATGAAGTTCACCAGCCATTCGCCATAACCACATCGTACCGTCGGATCGCCACATTGTGTACCGTGACTCGGCACACCACACAACTTTATTCCACTGTTCAATCGTTCAATATTTACACCAAGCAAGGCGTCGTTTGGCATTGACCTGTGTGATGTGAGGCTTATGGGCAGCCACTCACTTCGCGCCTGGCATAGTACGTGGAATGGATCCTGATGAAGTCTGGAATTCCTGTGTGATGGTCTGGACAGATACCTCAGTACCATTACTCAGTGCGACCCTCTTCACCTGTCAGCGGTCTCTGTCAGTCAACAAACGAGTTCGGCCTCTACGCTGCCGTGCTATACATGTCCCCTCACCTTTCCAGTTCACTATTACATTACAGTGGACGGAGGGATGTTTAGGAGAATAGAAATCTCCCGTACAGAATTCTGACACAAATGAAATCCAGTCACCTGACTACGTGAATTTCACGGGGCGCTCCATTATGCTGACTCTTGACGTGTAATGACTACTGAGGTCACTGATATGGCGTAATTGAGAGTAGGTGGCATCACATTGCATCTAATATGAAAAACGTATATTTTTGGGCGTGTCCGTATACTTGTGATCAAATAGTGTATGCAACTATAAAAATCAGTCTAATTGAGAGTAGACACAGTTTGATTTATTCCAAAGCATCCTCTGTGGTCAAGTTCTTATATTGCCCGCTTCGTATGTTTTTCGTATCATTCACATTTCCACTTAACGCTGTCATTCTATTTTCAAATAAATTAGATTATAAAAGTTGACAAAAACTTGTCATTTCTGTTTTTTACTGTATAATTTCTAAGATATAAAAGAAATCTGAAATGTATTTTGTGAATAATGAAATGCTGAGATCGCGGTATTTCGTCTTTATTTATAGCAGACCACCGGTACGATGTACATAGACATCATCTTCTGGTCTCTGTACTAAATTATAACATTACATAAAAACACATTGTAGCCAGTTGGATAGTACTGGTGGGTTGGTTGTCACGCATTAAAATATGCCGTTTGGTTGTCAGATATAAAACTCGTGTAGTGATATGTAAATAAAGAACCACCATATTGTACAGCTGTGAGTGACAACAATCTACTTGGATAGTACTGGTGGATTGTCACAAATTAAAATATGCCCTTTGGTTGTCAGATATAAAACTCGTGTAGTCATATGTATATAAAAAGCTAGCTCCCTGCCAAGAGCAAATTACATGAAATCTGAAATGTCAAAATAACGCATGGTGGGCATATTTCATTAGAAGACAAATACATTCGTATGACTTAGGCAAGAGCCGTATGAAGAAGGGAAATTGCTGATATAGAAACTATCTGTTTGGAGATTTTGTGAGTGATCAGTGCAGTTAAACACTTGCCCAAATCACTTAAACTGATGGTGCTATATCTATTCACATATACAGGGTGTTACAAAAAGGTACGGCCAAACTTTCAGGAATCATTCCTGACACACAAAGAAAGAAAATATGTTATGTGGACATGTGTTCGGAAACGCTTAATTTCCATGTTAGAGCTCATTTTATTTACGGATGAGGCTTCATTCCAACGTGATCCAATTGTAAATTTTCACAATCAACATGTGTGGGCTGACGAGAATCCGCACGCAATTGTGCAATTACGTCATCAACACAGATTTTCTGTGAACGTTAGGGCATGAATTATTGGTTATGTCTTGATTGGGCCTCATGTTCTTCCACCTACGCTCACTGGAGCACGTTATCATGATTTCATACGGGATACTCTACCTGTGCTGCTAGAACATGTGCCTTTACAAGTACGGCACATGTGGTTCATGCACGATGGAGCTCTTGCACATTTCAATCGACGTGTTTGTACGCTTCTCAACAACAGATTCGGTGAGCGATGGATTGGTAGAGGCGGACCAATTCCGTGGCCTCCACGCTCTCCTGGTCTCAACCCTCTTGACTTTTATTTATGGGGGCATTTGAAAGCTCTAGTCTACGCAACCCCGGTACCAAATGTAGAGACTCTTCGTGCTGGTATTGTGGACGGTTGTGATACAATACGCAATTTTCCAGGGCTGCATCAGCGCATCAGGGATTCCATGCGTAGGAGGGTGGATGCATATATCCTCGCTAACGGAGGACATTTTGAACATTTCCCGTAACAAAGTGTTCGAAGTCACGCTGGTACGTTCTGTTGCTGTGTGTTTCCATTCCAGGATTAATGTGATTTGAAGAGAAGTAATAAAATGAGCTCTAACATGGAAATTAAGCGTTTCCGGGCACATGTCCACATAACATATTTTCTTTCTTTGTGTGTGAGGAATGTTTCCTGAATGTATGGCCGTACCTTTTTGTAACACCCTGTATAAGCAGATAATTCGGTGTATGTAAGGCATGAAATAGTATTCAGACGAACTGTTGAACTAACTGTAAGAAAAATCTTTTACAGTAGAGCAGAGACAATGGGATCTGCTGAAAGTTTTTCTAACAGACTGTCTTTTTTTACTATAGTGAGAAGCAACTGGCAGCGCGCTTTTGCTGCGCGCCGGTGGAGGAGCGGAGGGCCGTATTTCTTCCACACTTGCGGTAACTCCCCTCAAAAGGCGCCCTTCCTGTTGCGAGTTTCCGCGCGAGTTTTACAAAAGAGCTGCGCCCGCCTCTCATTACGACCGCTGTTTGGTGAATTAACGAGAACAAACGACTCGCTTCCCGGAGACTCGCAAAGACAGCGCAGCGCGCCGCGGCTTCTTCTCAGATGCGGGGGCAGATACGGCGCAGACAAAGAAGTTTCGGCATCTCTGGTTGCCGCGTCTCCCTTCCCTTCCCACAGGCCTGGAAGCTGCGAAACAGCGGCCCACTTGCCGGGGCTCGCTGGCTGGTCCATCTCCGTCTGCGTACACTGATTAGCATCACCTGGACCTATATCTAACAGCAGGACAGACTGTATGACGGCTGTAGGTGTCGTACGTTGCCAGGCCCGCAAGCAGGAGGGATCCCCGAAGTCTTTGGACGTACACCAGATACAATGGAAATTTTCTACAAGTAATATATTTTTTGTACGATGGGAAGTTTGAAAGTAAAATTCCTCTTTCGACTGTGGGAAGAGTTGTGAATGAAACAAAAAGAAAATCGCACTGACGAGTTTTACGGCCCACTTTAAATTTGTAGTTTTATAATTTTTTGCAAACAATTCGGACAAAAATAAAAATGTAAATAATAAAAAATTAAAGTGATATGATTACGACTCTACTATTGTGATAATATCTATGCACTCAACACGTAACCCTTTTATGGAAAAAGAACGAAAAAAAGTTTTTGTTAATGGCGGGTCCCGAACCAGGGACCATGTGCACCACAATCCAACAAGCTACACTACGGCGATCAATTACGAATTTCAACCTTAATTTTCGTACTATTGATGGCAGTTGTTAACTGATGCTAATATGGCATTTTTAGACACTTGATTATCATTTATCGTACGAAGAACGACTGTTTTTTGTTAGTTCTTCAGTGCGCCATTGCTTTGAAATGACAACGTGTAAGTTACAATAAGACAATCATCAAATACACAACGCAAGATGGCGTATGCCACATAGAGCTCTGGGCGAGGAATGTCACGTGACATTTGCGTACGCCTGGTTTTCGTTAATTCAATTGAGGGCGTCAAAACTCCGTTATTTTTGCTAATATCTCAAACGATACGAGATATGAAAATAACATAAGGGAAGAAAGTTGTAGAGAATTTTGTCCTCTAAAATTATATTACAGACATCTTGAAAAAGAGATGTTCTGGTCTCTGGTGGCCTACAATTACGTATGTAAAATTTGGTGCTGATCAGTTGAACGCTTAGTCTTTCGTCTTAAAAACAGGGAACACGTTTTGGACAGACAGACAGACAGACATCCCAAAATCGCCGTTATTTTTGCAAATATCTCTGAAACGATACGAGATATGAAAAAAAAAGTTGTAGAGAATTTTCTGCTCTACAAATTCGGTTATTCAATTTTCGTGTCAGATGAATGGTTAAACCGTTATTTTCATTTAAATTTCGAGCTCTCACAAGACGATCGCAAAGGCCCACTTTTAGTGTTACTACCGTAACCTAAAGTGGGCCAATAGAATGAGACATTAGAGAAGACATACCTTTATTTTTCCACATAATTTCCAAGTACATTGAGACATCTGTGAAACCGCTTTATAAGCTTCAAAAAGCCGTCCAGGAAAACATCAGGGCGTTGCATACGAAAGAAGCGTTGAACGGCTATGGACGAAAGAGGACTCAGCAGATGAACGCGCACGTGCAAGACACCGATACACCAATGGGTAGATGTTTACCATGAATAATGAAATTACTTTCTATTTCGGATTGTGACAGGGGATGAAACTTTGGTCCACCATTACACGCCAAAAGAGCGAAGTGGCGCAGTGGTAACGCACTGGACTCGCATTCTGGGGTACGTTGGTTCACGTCCACCTCCAGCCATTCAGATTTACGTTTTTCGTGATTTTCCTAAATCAGGACTCTCGGCTGAAGACGCTTTGGAAGCAGTGTTGACGTCAATCAAATCGTTATACCATTCTTCCGTATGCAACGCCCTGATTTTTTCCTGGACGGCTTTTAGAAGCTTATTTAGCGGTATGACAAATGTCTCAATGTACTTGGAAATTATTTAGAAAAACAAAGACATGTTTTATCTTTATGTCTTATTCAATTTTTTTTCCTTTCATACGCAACTCTGACCACAGTCCACAGGAGAAACTTACTTTCCAACTCACCCTCGTAATATTGATTCTTATTTGTATCTGTATGTCAAGTGGAATGTGCAAAGATGAAAAACAGCACAGGAAATCTTCAAAACTGTATGAAGCGTCAATAGAATAGAGTAGGATTTATAACATTTGGATTTGCATAAACATTATTCGCGATGTCGAAAATAGATCAATAGAGAACAGGTTACATCTAATTAGCTTCGTTTGTCTCCAATCTCAGTGCAATATTTAAGCATACAAGCGATAATTTATGTGCAATTTGGGTGTGTGCCTAGGTTATTTCGAAACAGAAATTAATTTTCTCAAGATTAGTAACTTTGTTCAAAAACTTGTGAAAGCAAATATATGAAGTAGAAAAAATTAATCTAATGATTTTACGAGTAGCAGTATGGGTCATACGGAGTACACCAAGAATAGTTTAAGGGTTTCGCAAGAACAGCATCAGTTGGAGACATTGATATTAAGGGGACTTCGAGATTCAGGAGGTCTCTGGTGCTGGAACCCGAAAGTTGTTTTCTTCTCCGAACCAAACTGTTTAGATCATTGGTCCCTAATTCTACGTCTCGCTCATAAAATAACATCTTCCATGCTGGCAGAATCTGCTTTCATCACTGAAGACTGCGGCCCCCAACTCCATTTTTAGGTGATTTTTCTGACGGCAGCAGTCGAAATGTGGACGTCGATGCTGTGGTTAGAGGTGTGATTACCGTACTTGCATTCCTAGTAACTAGTAACAGTTCGTGTTGACTCTTCTCAGTTCACAAACCCTCTTGTCTGAACTGTGGACACTGTACAATCCACCGCTGCTGCTCTTAAAATATAAAAATCTTCGCGGACGTCTCTACTGCGCGGACGTCCAGAACCTCTTAAACAGATGTGAAAATGTTGACGTGAGCGTTGTAACCAGCTTCACTGCACAACTAACGCAGCATGTTTATTTGGTGTCGTAATTCTCGGAAAGCCAAATTTGACCGCGTTCAGACTCGCTCAGTTTTTACACCTGCATCCATACTCTGCACGCCAACTGACGGTGTATGGCGGAGTACCTTGAGTACCACTTTCGGAAAGTGTCGGTATACCTCTGTGTGGGCTCTAATCTGTCTGATTTAATCCTCATGATCTCTTCGCAAGATATACGTAGGAGGGAACAATATACTGATAGACTCCACGGTAAAGGTATGTTCTCGAAACTTCGACAAAGTCGAGCGTCTTCCCTGCAGAGTCTTCCACTGGAGATTATCGATCATCCCCGTAACGCTTTCTCGATTACCAAATGATCATGTTAAGAAGCGCGCTGCTCTCCGTTGGATCTTCTCTACTTCCTCTATCAACCCCACCTGGTACGTATCGCATACTGGTGAGCAGTATTGAAATAGTGGGGGAACAAGTGTACTGTAACCTACTTCCTTTGTTTTCGGACTGCATTTCCTTAGTATTCTTCCAATGAATTTAAGTCTGGCATCTGCTTTACCGAATATTGATTTTATATGATTGTTCCATTTTAAATCACTCTTAATGCCTACTCCCAGATAATTTATGGAATTAATTGCTTCCAGTTGCTGACCTGCTATAGTATAGCTAAATAATAAAAGATCTTTCTTTCTATTTATTCGCAGCACTATTTACTGTAGGAAGCACGAGTTCGTCTACATCGCATGACCTCTCTTTGTTTCACACGTTGATATCAAATTGAGCATTACAACTGTAGATATTCCCCATTAAAAAGGGCAAACAGACTGCATTATGTATCACTAGTGTACAGACGACAGACGACGTGGAAATTATTAGTGCATTTACTATCCCCCATTCCCCGTCGGACGTCTGCCGCCTTCAGATCCAAATAAACGTTTTTTATTCTTTTTCTAGGTTCATAACAGATACATTTAATGGAGCATGGGCGGGTAATAAGAATATCTAATTATCAAGCTAGTGTATCATGTATTTAAAAGTCGTGAAAGGAAGAGGAATGTAAATAAAAATAGTAAGAATTATAATTTAGTAGGCTTCCGCGGCCAGAGACAGTTGACATAATAGTTTTCTGGTTGTTGTACCGCGTCAGTCATCATGTACGATGGCTATTACTTTAATAACCAACGTTTCGGCGGCTTCTTCTGATATACTGACGTGAGCTGGTTGTTATTAAATTATCCGTGGCTTGCGCCTTAGTAACCATATCTTACTCTACAGTTCTCCATCGCTCCCGGTTGTGAGCCTTCTGCCACCATTCGCCTGCTCCTGGTCCCATGTCCTCAGTATCTTTGTCGATGTGTCCTTCCATCTTGTCCTTGGTTATCCGCAACCCCTCCTTATATCAATAGCTCCCAGAAACACATCACGGGGTGTCCTTCCTTCACTTATCCTCGCTTCATGTCCAGACCAAGTCAGCGTTCTCATTTGTAAAATGCCATGTTGTGCCTAAAGCTATGTTAATTCTTGGTTGCTCCGAATTTTCCATTCTCCTGTTTTTCGTGTCCATCACAGGGCTATAGATTTTTCGTAGGATTTGTTCATCTTTTCTCCTAAAGGTGAGGGTTTCACATCCATACATCACCACAGGAATAATTATAATTTGATAAATCCATATCTTAAATATTATTGACAGGAATCTTTTTTCCAGCACATCTTGAAAGCTGAAGTATGCTTTAGTAACTCCAGAAATTTTTGCTTTCATGCCGGTTTCGTAGAGGTTCTGATCACTGAAAAGGCTACCAAGGTATTTGAAAGTACTTGTTCTTTTGAAACAGCAACTGTCCACTGTGAGTGGATTCCCATCACTTGCTGCCTTATTCAGGACCATGTATTCCGTCTTATCTTCACGAACATACAGGCCTGCCTTACTGGCGAACTTGTAGAACGAGATGAAGATCTTGTGATTGTGCAGCTCCTGTATCTTCCGTGCTTGCTGTATTATATGTGTGGTTAAATCCGCCTTATGCAAGACACCATTTTTTTAACGCCCAAACATGTTTCGGCACTTTCCATTTTCCGTGGGTATTAGGCTTTTAATTTCTAGAATAACATGTCACAGATTTTTGGTTATGCAGTCATTTAGATGAGTTTTTTTGATTTGACAGTTTTGTTCGATATTAGGCCTAATTTATTTACGCTACTTACATTATGTCATTCGCATGATTTGTATGTGCTTTGATTGAGTATGACAAGTTTTCACAGCATGTCATCTGCAAACAACAGGACGTTTTTATTTACGAAAACTGTTTTATTTTACATTCGCCTGGAAGTTATGTTGAAAAATCGTTATATATGGCTGTTTAGTGGTTTACTTACATTCGTATTGAGGTGTTGGTGCTTCATTGTTTGTGGTGTGATCTTATGTTTTATGATGTTTAGTGCACTTTTTTTGTTGTGTAGTGGCGCTGTTTATGTTGCCATTTGTCTTGTTTAGTGACTGTATCGTGTTCATTTGTTTGTGTGATGTGTCTCTATGGTTTTGATACTGGCGATGTTTTGTGTGTGTGTATTGGTGTGTGATTTTTGTGTGTGTGTGTGTGTGTGTGTGTGTGTGTGTGTGTGTGTGTTTAAAATAGAGACACTTTGAAAAAAATTCATTTAACTAAAATAATCAACAGTTTTCATAATACTAAATATAAGTAGCACATAGTAACTGTACATATTCACTTAACCACAATTGTATCTTTTATACAATATTTATCAAAGTTGTTCAACACTCATTTAAATTTGTATTGGTATCTTTATAACATATCACAGCATACTTTGTGCTTTAGTAACTGCACATATTCACTTAACTGCATTTGTATCTTGTATAAAATGATTGTCAAAGTTGCTCGACATTCAATTAGATCTGTATTGTAATCTAGAACTTATCACTGTATCTTTGGTGCTCATCTTCTTTGCTATATTTATTTCTGTTGTCGGTACGTGCTTGTGTATGTTTATATCTGCTCTCATCTGGTGCCTGTGTAACGTACATGTTGTGCAGAAATATGTTTTGTAGACTTAAAATTAGTGCCGACTGAACACAATTGGCTAGATATGACAAACCTAACTGCATCTGTGACCACAATTAAGAATGGGTTTCACTGGATACAAATGACAAGTACTCTAGATGAACATTAGAAGTAAGTTTCGTCCTAAAACAGTCCAAGAAAATAATCAATGTTTTTTTACACATTTATAACTATAAAGTCTGTATATCCTAGGACATTTCAACACTAAGCTAACACCAGATGTCTAGAAAGCATATACCATCTGAAGATGAGTGTATAATATTCGAAACCGGTATTGGCCGTTCGCCGTAGGAGGTTCGAGTCCTACCTCGGGCAAGAGCGTGTGTACTTTAGGGACCGATGAACACTGCAGTTAGGTCCCGTAACTTCACAAACATTTGAATGTCACAATTTTCACCACCACTTTTCCTTAACTACAATTCACTTGTAAGAGAATACTTAAAATATTTGGCATAGGATTCCAGAGATAATGAAGATAATGTTTATTCTGGGGTCAAAAATAACCCCGCAATAGTGCCCCAGACAAGTATGATAGTACCGCTATTATTTTCTGTCTATATAAATGATCTGAAGAACAGAGTAACCTGTGATTTGCTGCTGTTTGCAGATGATGTTGTGATGTATGGGAGAGAGTCGTCTTGAATTGACTGTGATAGCATGCAGGATGACTTAGAAAAAATGTCTAGTGGCGTGAAGAATCGCAGCTAGCTCTAAATGCAGAAAAATGTAAGGTGACGCGCCTGAGTAGGAATAACAGTCCCACAATATTCGAATATAGCATTAGTAGTGAGCTAGTAAACTTTTTGAAGGAGCCGCATCATTCAAATATGTAGGCAAAACATTGCATAGCGATATGAAATGGAACGAACATGTAAGGGCAGTTGTGAATAAGGCTAACAGCCGACTTTGGTTTATTTGGAGAATTTTGGGAAGATGTACTTCATCTGTAAAGGAGACCGCCTATAAAACGCTTGTACGACCACGTCTTGAGTATTACTCAACGCTTGTACGACCACGTGTTAAGTATTGCTGAAGTATTTGGGTCTCGTAGCAGATCAGTTTAAAGTAAGACATGGAAGCAGTTCAGAGGCAAGCAGCGAGGTTCGTTACTGGTCGGCTCGACCAATGCGCGAGTGTCACGGAAATGTTTCGGGAACTCAAATGGGGATCGCTGGAGGAAATACGACGATCCTTTTCGAGAAATTCTGTTGAGGAAATTTAGAGGGCCGTTATTTGAATCTCAGTGTAGAATGATCCTAGAGCCTACTTAAATTTCGCATAAAGGTCACAAAGACAAGAGAAATTAGTGCTTGTACAGAGGCAAATAGACGTTCTTTATTCACTCGTTCTATTTGGGAGTGGAATAGGAAAGGAAATGCGTAGTACTGGTACAGTGTACTCTCCGCCACGCGTCGTACAATGAATTGCGGAGTATGTATGTAGAGGTAAGAGGGTTATGATGTTTACACACGTAGTGAACGGTATGAAACATACGCGGCATTCGTGTGCACAGAGGACAGTGAATTAGTTTTCCACAGTCCTTGGTGATTTTGGCCACACCTGTGCCGTGCAGCATGGTGACTAGATTTAAGGACAGAACCTCTCTGTGGCCGTCTTGAATACGAAGAGTTTTTGTAGGGTCTGTTTCGTACAGTCTGGTTTAACACATAAAATCATGGTGGCAGTTTGGTCGTGAGAAGTCACTGTTGTTGTCCTAGGACGAACAGTATCTGTCGAGTCAGGAACAGTACCTGTATATTTGAAAGGTTACATGTGCTTACCACAACACTCTCACCCACTATTATTGGCCTTGCAACGGCCTTTTATGAAAGTCCTTGTTGCCATAAACAAAAATAGTCGCAATATAAAACGATGTTCTTCTTGTTGCCATGGCGAACGTCTATACGATGTCTTCAAACGCCCTATACTGTTCCAACACTGTGAATTGAATTTTAGTACAAATATTACTGCATTTTGAAGTGCGGTCAAGTTGTAACACTGCCGTTTTCTTTCTCACAAACTAGTCACTAGTCACACGCAACCTGTAAAATTTCTGTCACTTCTCGACGTGCCGCAAGGGAATGGCCGTGCACTATAAGGCGCCATGATGCGGAATGCGCAGTTATGCTCCGTCGGAGATTAGACTCCTCCCTCGGGCATGGGTGTGTGTTTGTTTAGTCTTTAGCGTAAGTTCTTTTACGTAGTTTGTAAGTCTAGGGACTGATGATCACTTAGGTTTACAAACATTGGAACATTTGTACTTCTCGACATAATCTCCTTGCATCTGTAAACAATTTTCACAACTACGATGCCATGATACCATGACTGCAGCGTACGTTTCCTTAAGAGTCTGCTTTGACAAATGTAATATCACTGATTCAACTGCAACGCGGCTAGTGAATTTATAACCGTAAAGAGCGTGTCTCATCGTTGGACAATACGAGCCATCTCTGTATGCACATACGAATCGCAAATAAACACTCGCTGTGGCACGGAATAATTAGCACTGCCATCATTGTGTTCGCAGACTTGACCGTTAAACTCACTGTTGCTTCACTGGGTGAAAAGACGCGCAGAGCGGGCAGGACACTGAAGATTGCCAACTTGGCCTAAGGGCATTGACAGGGAGTCTCCCATTGGGCACTATGCTGGTAGAGGGTTGATAATGATAGGTGGGTGGAAGATATGGATGTTGAAAGTTACCGACTTATATAAAATTCTACGTGCGTGTGTCAATATTTTGCTCTTCAGCAAAAACTACACAACGGACACGAACGATCTCTCCGTGTTGTTGTAGTACAAAGTATCTCGTTGCACACAATAGCAGTTACGTGTCGGCAGCTGTAAGAAGGTAGAAGATGTAATGGTTGAAAGTCGTCAGCTTATATAAAATTTGGACTGAAGACCAGCTATGACTTTTGATACTGTAATAGCAAAGAGGTTACATACAGGGAAACGTGATGCACATTCTTCAATTGTTTTTCTACAACAAGCGTACGAATAATGAAAAATAATTGCATATTGCAGTTTGAAAAGTAAAACCCCAAGAAAGATACCAAAGCGTAAGAAAGAAATTTTGCGTTCTCGATCCGTTTCTAAAAGACAGAAAACTGCGCTGAAAAGTGAATCTACAGATGATAGAAACTTGAAATTTGTAGACGCCGTTTATCTTACACCGTGGACATCAGCGATTTTTCGATATTCCCATCCCTAAGGGGGTGGAATAGGGGATGAACAGTTTTTTTTAAATATGTTGCTATTCAGGTAACTTTGAAGCAAGAAGTACAAAACTTCGGATTTAGATTTTTTACTCGAATTTTAAAAACACTTTCTTAGATTTTTTCAAAACTGAAATATTAAGCGGGTGATATAAGGTAAAATCTTTTAAGGGTGCTACTATTTTGATACTAGAAATAGGAAAATTGGGATTTGGAACTATGGTTAGAATTAAAAAAAAAGTGTTTCGGTATGTTTTTAATTATGCCATCAACGGTGCAATAGTGTGTGTCAAGATGTATGAAAATACTTGATTAGGAAATAATTTTTAAAGCTAAATCTATGAAAAATTATATTTAGAAGTAGAAACAACAAATGCAGACCGTCCAGTCTACGCGTGCGAAGCAGCGGGAATTAAGTTAGTAGTATAACAGATAATGGAAATTTTTAAGTGTACCTTTCAACTTGGTCGTTTTCTGAGAAGAGATTTCCTCTTTCAGTAAATCTGTTTGGGACATACTCCTTCACTGTTTTGTAAGTTCTTCCTTTCATCAGGATATGAAACCTTCTTCTTCCTCTTTCTCCTTCTACTTTTCCAGCCATTATCCTCTCAGTAAACACTTTATGCGTAATATATGTCACACCCAAAAAGGTTTCTTCTGTATCATCCTTATGAAATAACTTCCTTACACTGTTCAACACCTCATTTTTACATGAATTTCATCCATGTAGAAGTTTCACAATAAGATACCGGAAACACTGGATTCTTACCGACTAAATAATTATGAAAAATCAACTTTTGCGTCAGATGACAAAGATGATGGCCACTCAGCCACATCAATTACACGCTATTTACAGATACTAAACACTGCGAACAAATGAAAGAAAATGAACCTACTTATAGAACTGGAAATTTATTTCCATAGCTCAAAATCACCACACCTCATTCTAAATAAACAAACATACCTAGGAAACAAGCCATTTGGAAACATATTCAGTGAAATATTAAGAAGTGAAAAGAAATTACATACAAGAAACTCAACTTTATGAAAATCTCCACGCAACACAAAATAATGTACCTAAATAAACAAGGAAATCAACATATCGAAATTACCTCATCTTGCACTCACACCCAATTTTTGACAATGACTACGTAATGTAATTTGGTTGTGACCATTTCATATTTTGTAAATGATAGAGTCGCTCCACAATGATGCAAAAAAAACTTTTTTTATATATTTTGTAATTGTTTTGACTCGACCTTTGTTATTCAAAATGTTCAAATGTTTGTATAGCATATGGAACTTAACTACGGGGTCATCAGTCCCTAAACTTACAAACCACTTATGAACTAGCTAACACTAAGGACGGCACAAATATCCATGCCCGAGGGGGGATTCAAACCCCCGACCGTAGTGGCCGTACAAATATATATATATATATATATATATATATATATATATATATATATATATATATATACATATGTAAAGTCATAGAAAGCAATAAATGTTATTGTGTTTAAACATGACAAAAGTGTCAGAGTACATCATTAATGAAGAATTATTTTACGATAAATAATATATTAATGAAACGAGGAGATGATTTAATTTAAATTTCTTCAATCTGAAGGAAGATTTTTTATGAAATTTTATTGGCGGGAAAGTTACGTCAAGAAGACTTCGATAATATATTTTTTTTTTATTTTTATTTTTTTTTTTTTTTTTTTTTTTTTTTTTTTTTTTTTTTTTTTTTTTTTAGAACTTTGGTTAATCGATCACACACATCGATCGATAATCATTGAAGAAATATTATTTTCATCTGTAGCTATAGCAACGACCACAAACTGAAGAGCCGTGGTGGAGTAGCCGAGCGGTCTAAAGCGTCTCGCTGCGGAGCGCGCGTTGCTCGCCGTGGAGGTGCGAGTCCTTCCTGAGGCATGGGTGTGTGTGCTTGTCCGTAGGTTAGTTTACCTAGGTTTAATTACTTTGTGAACTACGGACTGATGACCACGCAGTTTGTTCTGATAGATTTACAAACATTTGAACATTTGAACAAACTGAAGAATTTCTTTTGACAGTCTTATCTATGAGAGAACTTAGTAATATTTTAAAATAGTGACTGTTAAAGACTTGTTCCCTCGGCGCAAGAATCTGATTTTGAAATATTGCAACGTATAAAGATTTTAAATAAACATATTTTATTTTTAATAAAATTTTATGGGCGAGTGGACACCTCAAGGATTACGAAATCTGACACGGCCACATTCACCCCCAATCATACAAGAAGATAAGGTGTTAGCACACGTTCCGCCGCACGAAAAGGTCGTTCCGCTGCAATGTGTCGGTGCTGCGTATACCCAGCACGGAGCACCGTACGTCATCAGATGCATCCGTGCCCATCCCTATATCGTCGTCTTTGGTAGGTTGTGACGTCACCCCAGACTCACCTTGCAGACGCCCTACACTTTGCTGTGGGGGATGGTGTTGACACGGAACAGGTGCCCGGTACCCCTGGCGCTGCCCGCCACCCCTGTAACGAGCACCGCAGCAGCGGAGCACGGCGGGCAGAGTGGCAGATGCTATCTGGCGCAGCGAGCCGGCAATTAGGCGTCTCTGGGGCCCGGGGCTGTTTGTTTAGTTGTGCAGCCCGCGCTGGGCATCCCTCCGCCTTCCCAGACGCGGCCGCGGCCCGCGTAGAGCGCGCGCCCCCGCCGGCGCCCACCGGAAACTACGCCGGCGGCATACATTACCATTAGCCGCCTCCCAGCCGTAAATCACGCACCGGGCGGCTCTCCTCTCCTCTCCGCTCTTCTGCCTCTGCCTCTGCCGAGAACAAGACGTCCGACGCTTGCCCCCTGCAGCCGCAGCCGTCGCCGCGGGGACACGGTCTGCGTGCAACGCGTTAATTATCTCCACTCGTGGCTAACTAGGAAAAACACACTCACTTTGAGGTAAAGCACTGTTGCTTAAACTAACTGTCATTATACATTGGGTTTGATAAAATGTTGATGTTGTGGTCTTCAGTCTACAGATTGGTTCCAAAATTGTTCAACTGGGACTCTACTGAAGTGTCATCAGTCCCTAAACTTACAAACTCCTTATGACCTAACTTATACTAAAGACAACACAAATATCCATGCCCGAGGGGGGGGGGGATTCGAACCTCCGACGCGGGAGGCCGCGCAATCTGCAACGTGGCGCTCCAGACAGCTCAGCTACACCTGCGCTGTAAGATTGGTTTGATCCAGCTCTCCACGCTACCCTGTCCTGTGCAAGCCTCTTCATTGGAGAATACGAACGACAACGTAGATCCCCTTTAATCTGTTTACTGTATTCGTCCCTTGGTCTCCCTCTACGATTTTTACTCCACACAATTCTTTCTAATGCTATGTTGACGATTCCTTCATGCCTCAGAAAGTATCCCGCCAATCTACCTCTTCTCTTACAAGGGCAGTACTTGAGCTCGAACAAAACATATACACCAAAATCGTTAGAGAGATAATGCAAAGGTCCCTTATTACACAAGCGATACTCCCGCATCTGCAAAACTGTGCAATCGTCCGTAAGAGGCCTCTCCGTGTGCCATGCCGCATTGCACTTTGACCTGTCGGTTCGCCAGTAGGGACGGTGCAGTGTGCCTCCGAAGTTGCGTTTTGTGATGTTATTTGTGTGGTAAAGCGTCAGATGGGGCGGCGATTGCAAATCAATCCTGCTAATGTATTGCGATTAGTTGAGATGTAGTTACGAAGAACCCTTCTTCGTGAAGATGGTATTAGTGTAGAAGATGAATCATTCGCATACTTTCTCGTATCTGTTATGGTACAGAAATATGAGCGTAAGTTAAATACTGTTGTAATACTAACACATAATGATGATAATAGGGATGATAATGACGAACAACTGTTGCAAGCGGTAGTGCTACGGTAAGTGCGGGAAGAGGCGATGAATGCAGTGGCAGTGAAGAAGGTTAAACTTGCAACTATCATCACGGCTTTTGATGAAAATACGCTAGAGAACATGTACGATGATTATTACATAGGTTATAGTTTAGATATCTGCATTACATATGGCGTCTACAGTTACACCTACAGTGCTATCTGGAACATGATTGCACAGTTTTGCATAAAAACGACACCCACCAGCACATTGAAGTGTACGTAGAGATCGTGTGAGCAAACGTTCATACAGATATATTTTTCGGGCCCATGTACTTTCCTTGTTAGTCAGGAAATTCCGTAAACTGCTTTCCTCCCCAATTGGTTAAACACCACCTCATTTGTTACGTGACCTACTTATCTAATTTTCATCATTCATCTGTAGAACGACATTGCAAAAGCTTCTATCAATTTTTGTCTGAACTCGTTGTTCACGTTTCACTCCCATACAATGCTACCCTCCTGACAAATGCTTTCAGAAAGAACTTCCTAACATATAATTTAATCAAAATATCCACGGGTGTACTGCCGGTCTGTAGTGCCGGTCTGTTGTGTTCACGGGCAGTACACCCGTGGATATTTTGATTATGAAATACGCCGGGAGAAACTAAGGAATCATATAAATTAATATTGGATGTTAACAATTTCCGCTTCCTCAGAAACACTTTTCTTTCCATAGCCATTCTACATTTTATATCTTCTTTACATAGGGCATCAGAAGTTATCTTGGTATCGAAATGCCTCGGCGGAGCGGCCGAGCACATTGAGGCGCTATACTACGATATACGATGCTTTTTCCTGTCGGGGGTTCGAATCCCCCCTCGGGCATGGATGTTTGTGCCGTCTTTAGTATAAGCTAGTTCATAAGTAGTTTGTAAGTTTAGGGACTGATAACCCCGTACTTAAGTCCCATAAGCTCTACAAACATTTGAACATTTGCTATCCAATTAACAAAACTCATCTCCCACTTTAATTGACGCCTTACCGAATGTAATTCCTTCAGCATCACCTGATTTCCTGATGCTACATTCAATTACCCTTGTTTTAATCTAGTTAATGTTATACCCTCCTTTCAAGACACTGTCCATTCCATTCAATTGCTCTTCCAGATCCTTTGCGGTCTCTGATCAGAATTACTACGTCAGCGGGAAACCGCAAATATCTTATTTCTTCTCCCAGAAATTTAAATCCCTTTCCAAATTTTGCCTTGTATTCCTTCACAGCTTGCTCAATGTATAGATTGAAGAAAAATTGGGAAAGGCTACAACCCTGTCTTACTCCCTTTCCAACCACTGCGACCCTTTCAGGACCATCGATCTAATAACTTATGTCTGGTTTTTATATAAGTTCAATAGCACTCTTCAATCCCTTATTTTACCCCTGCTACCTTCAGCACTTGAAAGAGTGTATTACAGTCGACATTGACAAAACCTTTCTCCAAATCTACAAATGCTAAAAACGTAGGTTTGCCTCTCCTTAGCTTATCTTCTAAGATAAGTTGTAATGTGACTATTGCCTCCCATGTTTATACATTTCTCATAAATCCAAACAGATATTCCATACCTCGGTAAGTAATTCGTGTTAGTATTTTGCAACGATGTCTTATGAAACTGATAGTTCTGTAATTTTTGCATTTGTCTGCACTAGCTTTCTTTGGAATTACAATTACTATATTCTTGTAGAAGTCTGAGGGTATTTCCCCTCTAACATACATCTTGCATAACAGGTGGAACAATTTCTTCAAGACTGGCTCTCCTGCTGATATCAGCAGTTCAGACGACCCGTTTGCTTTTTGAAAGTTCCATTGTGGTTTTCTGATGGAATTTATTAGTGGGAAATCTATCCATAGGCTTACCGTAGGCCTGCCATAGGACTACCATAGGCCTGTGTTGGGTGTTTGGGAAGCTCTTTAGCACTCTCGTCTGAGGAACAGGGGTACTGTTAGTGACCTTGCTAACGATACGCAACTCGGGGTTGGTGTCTATGTTCCATTTTGCAGGCCTGTAAGTTTTCAAATCCTTTCCATCGTAGCTTAAATATAGATCTTCTTTCTTCTATTCACTTACTAGTTTCCACCATTCCCATCACTGTTGTTGTAACCCCAATTAGTATGATAACTGTTCAAATCACCTGTATGGATGCAAGTGAGAGCTGAAGTTGGTAGTAACGAATATACCCAGGTTGTATTGGGCGGTTTGTAAATACCCACTATGAATATACCGATAACTTCGATGGTTATCGTTTCAATAATATCTTGCCGTTCTTCATATATTATTCAATAGTGACTGAGAGCGTTCCTGATGTATTCAGCTGAACCATGGACGGTAGATAGGATGTGAATTGCTTGTATCCTGTAATATTAATTCTTGCTTCAGGAGCTTCAAAAACTTCAAATGTTTGTAGAGCTTATGGCACTTAACTACGGGGTCATCAGTCCCTAAACTTACAAACTACTTATGAACTAGCTTATACTAAATACGGCACAAACATCAATGCCCGAGCCGGCCGCGGTGGCCGAGGGGACTGAGGCGCTCCAGTCACGGTCTGCACGGCCACTACGGTCGGGGGTTCGAATCCCCCCTCGGGCATGGATATTTGTGCCGTCCTTAGTTGTAAGTAGTTTGTAAGTTTAGGGACTGATGACCCCGTAGTTAAGTCCCATAGACTCTACAAACATTTGAACATCAATGCCCGAGGGGGCATTCGAACTCCCAACCGCAGCGGCCGTGCAGACCGTGACTGGCACGTCGCAGATCGCTCGGCAACCGCGGCCGGCGTGAGTTTCTTGAAGTGCTATTATATCAATGTTATAATCGGATGACAATCTGCTTAAGTACTCGCATTTGTCCTTGGAAAGTCCTACATTAATGTGTAAGAGGTTTAAATGAGGGGCAAAATGCCTTGTCAGTACTGCGAACTGCGATAACATCAATAGTTTACACCACTGCAGAACAATGCGCTCCAGTCTGGGAGAAAAGCCACAACAAGGTATACGAGCAGCTCCACGAAAATAAGCGGATAATCACCTGCACTTTAAAATCTACTCCGACAGCGTGGCTCTCCGTTATCGGTAACATAGCTCCACCAAAAATAAGAAGACAAATAGCATCTATTAAAATATGGAAAAAATAGCAAAAATAAATGAAGCTAAATGTTTACGTATGCAGGATTTTATTTTAAAAAATAAAATAAAAACGCAGAATTACCGCTTGAAATCACGAAAGCCGATACGTAATAACTGCTATATAAGAGGAGAGATCACCTTCAACCTAAAAGAGAACTGGAAAAAGGAGTGGGAGACTTCGGTCAGTAATCGTCACCTCATAAGTGGTCCCCCAGGAGCACTGGAAAGGGTTCAACTTCGCATGAAAAGAGTAAAATTAATGACATCCGAAGTGGCCACACACGATGCAAGGCCATGCTTTATAAGTGGGGGCTCGTGGACAGCCCCAGTTGTGTTTATGAAGCACCTGAGCAAACGCTGGACCACATCGTAAGAGTGTGCCCGAGAAGAAAATATAGTGGCTGAGGACTTTATAAAAGGCTCACTTCAGGCTATGAAGTGGATTCAAGATTTAGACATTGATGCGTACCCAACGGCTTGTCCTAATTCGAAGTGTATTGTCATACATATCATATTGTTCAGTCACATATACTGAAAAAGTGCTCTTGTAAAACCTTTTACTTACATTTGTATATATATATCCTTGCTCTTTTTCGTAACTATACTTGTGTATATGCTGCTGTCATATGCCATACCACCAATAATAAAAACAAAAACAAAAACAACAAAAAAACAAAAAAAGTCCTCCCTGGGGCATGGGTGTGTGTGTTTGTCCGTAGGTTAGTTTACCTAGGTTTAAGTAGTTTGTAAGCTACGGACTGATTACCACGCAGTTTGGTCCGATAGATTTACAAACATTTTAACATTTGATATGCTACTTCGAAGCCCTCTTACTGGTGTTTCCGGCAGAACTTGTGGAAATCGACAGGTGTAAAAGGAAGTAAGGTGAACTGTTAAGAATATATACTACTGAAACACTCTCAGTATCTGTGTCCACGCACCATATGTAACGTGCATAGTGAGTAGTTCTGGGAACTCCCTTGTCATCGCTATCGACGATCATTTGGCGCCCAGGAATACTGATTGTGCAACTTCTATTATCGCTTTACTATTATTATTATGGAAACTCACAGATCTGTTCCAACTTATCAATCATGAGGCAATGAATGGAAAAATTCCACTGTTGCTGGACCACAGAACTTCATCGTACTTTGCTCTAGAAATACGTAAGTGACCTGCAGACAACGTAGAATTTTGTTACATATTTTTACGCATAAACAACATTAAATAAAAGTTTTAAGGGTAGCATTAATAAGTCATGTTGCAATTACCTCTGTAGGACAAAGAGGGTAGCTTGAATTCTCCAGCCTTCTGATTTGGATCTCTGTCAGGCTTCCTTATGTTGCTGAATACCATGTTTTATGTAGCGTATGTCGTGAATAATAACAGAGATTCACTGTTTTCGTTCTGTATTTTTCAAAGACAAAAAGCTACATCAAAGATTCAGTTATCAATCCAGAGATATTTACAAAGACATTACAAAATAATTATCAATTCCTAACATCCTCCCCACCCTGGTCAACCTCCACGGGGATGACCCGTTGAACGGGACGAACTATTTGGTGTCCTTCTGGTGTGCATAGAATTACTGTTCGTACTTTCTGATCTCTTCCTTCGACTAGTCTCTCTATTCTTGCTTTCTTCCATAGGTGACGCGGGCGTCCATCTTCTTGTACCAGAGCAACATCACCGGGGCGGAACTTGATGGCTCTTGTCGAAGTACCCCAAACTTTGTGGAAGCTTCTAAGTTGCAATAGATATTCTTTAGTCCATCGCTTCCAAAAGTCTTCTGTCAACTTCTGTTGCAGTCTGAATTCTTTTGTCAAAACAGATTTAGTCGACGGTTCTGGTCCTGTTGGCACTGTCAGTAGTCCTTCACCAATAAGAAAGGTGTTAAAGGTGTTAAAGGTTCATCGTCGTCTCCTTGAGAAATTGGTCTCGAATTTACTGCGGCTTCGATATTAATCAGCGTGGTATTGAGCTGCTCTTCCGTTAACCTTGATTGACCAAGTACTTTTCGTAGGCATCGTTTGATGGTACCCACCATCCTCTCCCAAAACCCTCCCCACCAAGCCGCACGGGGGGGCTATAAATTTCCATGAAATGCCATCCCTGGCTAGGACACGCTGAGTCTTTGGGTTAGATAACGCACTCCATATTTCAGACAGTTCAGCATTAGCTGCTTGGAACGTCTTTGCATTGTCTGTGTAGATTGTATGGGATAGTCCACGTCTACCAGCGAATCTTCGAAGAGCCACGAGGAATGCGTCTGTTGTCATGTTAGAGCACAATTCCAAGTGCACTGCACGTGTCGTCGCACAAGTGAAGAGTGTTATGTATGCCTTTTCCATGGTAGTGCCAACCTTTACATAGAGAGGGCCTGAAAAATCTATGCCAGTTATAGAAAATGGCTTGGATGGTCTTACTCGATCGGCTGGTGGAGGCGCTTCAACTTGTTGGCCCCGTAGATTGTGTAGAATTTTGCAGGGAAGGCAGGAATGCAAAACTCTCTTGATAACTTGACGGGCACTCAGGATCCAGAACTCTCTTCGAAGCTCTGCCAACACTATTCTCACACCAAGATGATGTAGTCGAATGTGCGTTTGCTGAACCAGTAAAGTTGTGAAGTGATGGCTACCGTCGAGGAGTAATGGATGACGTTGCTCGTTAGGGACAGCTGCATAGTGTAAGCGTCCTCCAAGTCGGAGAAGACCATCTTCTAGGTAGGGATTGAAACATGCTATTTTAGAGTCTTTCGGGACAGGTTGATTGTTATTGAGTGCATGGAGGTCCTGTGAGAAACATTCCTGTTGAACAGCTCGTATCCAGTAATGACGTGCTTGAGCAAGTTCCACTGCCTTCAGCTCTCCCTCGAGTTTCGAACTTTGTCGAATGTTGTGAATGAATCGTAGTATCCACCCTGTTACGCGAATCAGTTTCCAATAGGAGCTGAATTTGGAGCAGTCCATAAGGTTAGAAGAAGTGGCTACTGCCATCACATGCCGTAAGTTCTTCTTTTCTTCTGGTAGGTTATCAGTCATGAGTGAAGCGTTAGATGGCCATCTTGATTCTGCAAGTGCAAGCCATGGAGGCCCCTTCCACCAGTGGTTCACAGATTGTATTTGGTTACCGTAAAGTCCTCGTGTAAGATGGTCGGCAGGGTTCTCACTCCCGGGGCAATGTCTCCACTGACTGGGATTTGTATGGGTGTGGATCTCTGTAACTCTGTTGCATATAAATGTCTTCCACCTGTTTGGGTCACTGCGTATCCAATCTAATGTCACCATAGCGCCTGACCACAATACTGCTTCAGTTATTTTATGTCCTGTTGCTGTGCAGTAGTAATACAATAATCGTGATCCTATTAACGCTGCTAGAAGTTCAAGCCGCGGAAGAGTTAACTTCTTGATTGGGGCGAGTCTGGTTTTGCTACATGCCAAATGAACAACAATATGGTCTTCCACGGCCGTGCGAATATACAAAGCCGCTACATATGCTCTCTCAGAGGCGTCGCAGAAGACGTGGATCTGAGTATTGCTCTTTGTTGAAGTTGCTAGCCATCGTGGAATTTGTATTTGAGACAGTGAAGGTAGGCTAGAAAACCAAGTGTTCCATCGGGACCCAATATCGGGTGGCAGCAACTCGTTCCAATCAATACCTCTGCACCATGTATCCTGAAATAACAGTTTTCCAATAAGAGACACTGGAGAGAACAATCCTAATGGATCATAAAATTTGGCTGTAATTTGCAACAGTGTCCCCTTAGTAGTGGGGCCTACAGGAATCCTACTAGTAATATCCATTGCGTTCGTGTAGAAGCAGTCTGTTTCTGTATTCCAGTAAACACCAAGAACTTGCGTTTCCGGGTTTATGTCTTGTCCTTCAGCCCTCCATATGGTCTTTAGTTGATCCGAATTGGTGGCCCATTTCGCTAAATCGAAACTCAGTAGTTTCATCATTGCGCTGAGTTCATAGTACAGAGTTATAGCATCATTATCATTCTCCGTGCCAGAAACGAAATCATCCATAAAGAAGCTGCTCTCAACAAGAGGCGCTGCAAGGGGAAACTTAGTTCTATGTCGTCAGGTTGTTCTCTCAGTGTTGCGGAGAGTAAAAATGGACTGCATGTTAGTCCAAATGGCAGTCTCGTGAAGCAATAAGTCATTACTTCGTCTCTCGTCTGGTAATTCCCATCACTGTCTTTGATTACGCAGTACCATAATAATCTGGTTAAGTCCCTGTCACTTTCATGTAAGACTAATTGCAAAAATGCTCGTTTAATATCACTGACGATTGCTATCTGATGTAGTCTGAATCGTAACAATATGGCGAATATCTCTGGTAGAAGATTCGGTCCCGCTTCTAATGCGTCATTGAGAGAAGGTGTATTGGCTTCATGCGATGATGCATCAATGACTATCCTCCACTTCGTCTTACCAAATTCCTCTCTTTTCACTGCTTGATGTGGAAGATAGAATATGTCATTTCCAAGATCTTCCGTGGGGGCACATTCAATATGACCTTTCATAATGCAGTCCAACATGTGATTGCAGTACATGTCCTTAAGGTTTTCGTTATTGCAAAGTCTTTTATGTAACGTGTTAAATCGACGTTCTGCGTTGAGTCTGTTACTTGCCAGCGGAACATCTTGTTTTATTGGGAGACGTACGACTCTTCGATGGTCTCGCACACAATAGGATGAACGAAAATCCTCAAGAACTGCGTCATCACTTTTACTCAAAGCTCGAGGAGGGTTTTCCGTTATTCCAATCGTTTCTAAGTCCCAGAACTTCCGTAATTCATCATCAGATGGTGAGTATGTTTCATGGATGAGGTTCACAGCAACTGAATTAGCACAAACTCCCGAACGATTTCCACTTAGGACCCAACCAAATATGGTGGGAATTAGAACAATCGACGGAGAAATACGAACAGGTGAACTATCCTTGACTATCCTCCAGTAATGGTCACTACCGATTAAGATCTCTATTGGTAAGTCTTCTTGAGATCCCGTTTTAGGATCATCTAACTGAACTCTGCAAAGATTCACTTTGGTTACAATGTCTTGTGAGATCACTGGCTGAGGTGAGAAAGAGTGATCACTTTCGTAAGCAGTAATAGAGACAGTCGAATTTGCTCAGGCTCCTTTAATATTAAAACGAACGAGTTTACGGTGACATGAGTAACTCTTTTCTGCCTCAAAAGTACAAACAGTCATCTCATGTTGATCAATGATTTGTAGTTTTAACTCTTCTATCAGTGACTTTGATATAAATGTAGCTTGGCTTCCGCTGTCCAATATACACGCCTTATGCCGGTCGGCCCTATGATGCAAACCTGAGCTGTTTGCAGGAACGTGAAATTTCTGGTCGTAGCATCGATTTGACTGACAGATGCGACAATTATCTGATCCCCTGTTGCCTTAAGGGTATCCTGAATCGTGCACAAAGACCTATGATGTGACTTTTTACAGTTAGTGCAAAGTGCCTTGCCTTTCTTCCCACAGTTAGCTGCTTTATGTCCTCTGTTCAGACATAAGAAACAACGGTTAGAATTTTTTAGTGTCTCTTTTCTTTTCGCAACGTCAGTAACTGTCTTACAATCCTGAGCCCAGTGGTCACGAGATTCGCAGAAAACACAGAACGGTACCGGTTGTTTAGTTACCTTTGTTAACTGTTGCTTGGATTTAGTGCGAATATGGAGAGCTGCCGCGGTAGAGGTATAACTTGATGACGTAGGCGTCATGCAACGGATCTTTTCTGTGGTGAGAGCTGCTTCTACTTCTTCTCCTATAAATTCAATAAGTTTAGAATATCACCCTCTGACAGACCTTCACGTTTAACATGTATGATCCAACGCCGACACATGTCGTTTGGAAATGCTCTAAGTATTTTCGGTGCGAGCACTCGGGCGTAGGCATTTACATCTTCTCCGAGTGCACGCAGAGCTTGAATACGGCGATTACAGTCAATAAAGGTGGAGTTAAGCACATCTGGAATCACAAACTGTATTGGCTTAATACTTTCGAGATAATCCAAGTGAGCCTGTATAATTCTATGTTTGTTACCGTAGCGAGCCTTAAGCATCTTCTTTGTCTCCTCATATGTTTCGGCTGTCACAACGATACCTTCCACCAAACTATTTGGTTCCCCTTCTAAATAACCGCGCAAAAATATGTGCTTGTGAACGGTTGACAATGAGGCGTTCTTATCAACTAATTGCTCAAACTGTTCCCAAAATCGCGCCCATGATTCTATATCTCCTGAGAATGACTCAAGCTTTATCGAGGGAAGCTTCACTGTGGTTACTGGAGCAGCAGAGGCAACTGTTACTGCAGGTTAGGCGTCGTTAACTGAAACATGCGACATGGCTCTAGACATTTTTTTTCTCCATTTCTTCCGAAGTTAGTATGAGGACACGCTTGGCAGTATCTATGTACTCATCGCATTTGGATATGTCAGCGGCGTAATCATTATCGTCAAGAAGGATGTGAATTTCATCATCAAGTCTTATCAATTTATCCAAGGTCTCCTTTAATCGTTCCCTACAGTACTCCACGTTCTCCACGGACGAAGAATCGGTAAATTCTTGTATCTCCTTGACAAACCGCGTAATATTGGCTCTTTCTCTAGTTCGTCGTCTTTTCAATTGATGCAAACGTGCGCTTGCGTCAGCAGTTTCGACGTCAGACATCTTGGCTATGTTATACGGTACTTCGCAATGTACGGAATGCGGAACTCAAGCAGAACAGATTTACTTCTTAGTAATCAGTGAATATAGCACCACTCAAAGAACTCTGCGTATAATATTAACGCACGTTACGTACGCTACTTTTAATAACTTCGACTACGATACTGTTGTAAATGCCAAACAAACAATCGACAGCGCGTGTGGCGTCATCAACTGCAATACCTATCTGCTGTCGGGGATTATTACGTATGGTATTCAAGTTACAACAATATTTATTTCTGTGAGGCTTTTACTATTCTTTGCTACTTCAACAATGTCTCGCCGTGAAGCAAGGCTACGAATAAGTAGTCATTGTACTTATCTCAGTCAGCTGTTGAGACGATGTCGAAGTCGTGACGTGATTCCTCATTCACAGCTCCGTATTATTCTGATACGGCGTGCAGTATGCTTACACAATTATCACTGAATCTTGAGTCTGCGTTATTTTTCCCTTTCTTGCGTTCTCTTCCCGGGTTTCGGCACCAATTTTTTATGTAGCGTACGTCTTGAATAATAACACAGATTCACTGTTTTCGTTCTGTAATTTTCAAAGACAAAAAGCTACACCAAAGATTCAGTTATCAATCCAGAGATATTTACAAAGACAGTACAAAATAATTATCAATTCCTAACACCATGTGACCATTATACGTGTCTCTCCAGTTCATCAGGCGAGGGTGAATGGACGAAGTCTCAATTTCCTTCACTGGTTGGATCTTAAATGGACATTTCGGTACATATTTCTGATTTAAGAAGTATTTCCAATCACATACCATTTTCTGAGAAACTTTCTCCTCAATAAATGGTGATGGTTTCATACGCGAATTTTCAATCATACTGATGAAATACTCTGGGGTTTCCATCCTTCGTTTCAAATCCCACAGACCAACATCCCTATCACATTCCATGTAGGAATAACCTCGTTCTGGAAATGTGATCATGATATTTCTCAATCAATGAATGTTATTATGAACGAGATAGTGCTAGAAGCGGAAAATTGTGAAATTCTTGTTTTGCCCTCCAGAAGAATCACAGAACACTTGAAGCTCTTCAACATTGTTATCGAGGTAGTTCATAACGAAATGAAACAGGAAAGACGCTACCTCGTTAGGACCTTTCTTGGCAATACCTACGTGGTACTCATAGAAAATTGACTGCCCCGTGGAAAGAATGTGGATGTTGAAAGAATACATTGATAACTGACGCTTATAATACACATCGTTCGTAGTTATGTTTGGTAACTAAGCATTTTTAGCAAAATCCATAAAAATTGCTTCCATCTTCTTCGTTTTCGAAGCTTTATGCCTTGCATCTCTTTTGCGTTGGTAGAATGTTTCGTCTTTTCTTTTGTGAAGGACATTCATGGTTGTTAACTTCTTAATTTCTTCTTTATCTTTCTCTGGGGAGAGTGCTTTAAGATTAGCTGAGAATTCATCACAATGAGTTCACGTGTCACTACGTGGGTATCCGATGGATATGTTGAAATTCGTGTTCATAATGCATCTATAGGCTTCCAGAATGAAACTTTCACTCTGCAGCGGAGTGTGCGCTGATATGAAACTTCCTGGCAGATTAAAATTGTGTGCCGGAACCGGGACTCGAACCTGGGATTAAAATTTTAATCTACCAGGAAATTTCATATCAGCGCACACTCCGCTCCAGAGTGAAAGTTTCATTTTGGAAACATCCCCCAGGCTGTGGCTAAGCCATGTCTCCACCATATCCTTTCTTAGAGGAGTGCTAGTCTTGCATCGTTCGCAGGAGAGCTTCTGTGAAGTTTGGAACGTAGGAGGCGAGGTACTGGCGGAAGTAGAGTTGTAAGGGAGCATCGTGAGTCGTGTCGGGATAGCACAGTCGGTAGTGCGCTTGCCCGCGAAAGGCAAAGGTCCCAGGTTCGAGTTCCGGTTCCGGCACACAATTTTAATCTGCCAGGAAGTTTCATCTATAGGCATCTATAGGCATCTATAGGAAACATCAACAGTAGGATAAAGTTCCTTAAACGTCAGAAACATTCTCTTGATATTCAAATCTTCAGGTAAATAAGTCTTTCTTGAATCTTTTAAGCTATAATGGCTTTGTCGACCTTTAAACTGTTTATATCACTGTATACAACGATAGTAGATTCGTCAAGCTTCCTGTGAAGAGTGTGTGATTACCCCTCTTGTCTTGCGGTGCAGAACCTGTTAGTTTCAAGCTCTTCTGTATATATTCCAATTTGTTTTTTGTGATACCATGTATTGCACAAAACGCTTTTGCACAAACTGGTACATCACACTTATTGTCACACCCTACGGGATTTCTGACTCTGTATGCAAATGCAGGATCTCGTAATTTTGCGTTTTCTTCTGTCTGACGTGGTCGCCTTCTGTTGACACACAATTTCAATTAATTCATATCGTATTGTGTCTAAATTCCACACAATATGTTAGTTGTATATAGAATGGTAACGAACCAGTAGCCCATAAAAATTACCAAATATGCGCCGCATTATAGGCCCCCCAACAGGACAGATTTTACCTGTGTACGCATGAATGAAGCGAGCGCTCAGAGCTGACATGTTTACTGAGGGAGGTTCCAGGTGTAAAGTGGCAGCTGGCGAGAAGTCCTCAGCAGCCCGTCTGCGGTAGGCGGCGAGCGGAGAGGCCGGTGGAGATGCTTTGTGCGGCCAGCAGCTTTTGATTTGGGCTGCGCTAAAAGAACAGGATGTGGACGCGGAGGAAGCGGCGCTGGCGTGCGGCCGTGCTCTGGCCTGGTCGGTGGTTGTGGTTGGTGGTTGTGGTTGGGGCAGGCTCAGCGACGCCGCCTGTCCGATGAACCACTCGCGTGGTCCAGAAGGGCGCTACTCGCTTGCATACCGTGCACTTCGTGTTACAACTGACTGAGTTGCTGTGAGTCAGCGGATACCGCAAAGCACGTACCTTCTCCAATGATCGCAAAAGACAAACGAAGTGAAATGTCGACGTTATAGCTCTAATAGACCTGGAATACCAGAAAAATTAGATAAATACAGTAATTACTGGACAGTCATGTTTAATCGTAGACATTGCCTGCAAACGGACACCAAAAATTTTCAACAGCTTCTAAATGTAAGGGACCAAACTAGAGGGGTAATCAGTCCCTAGTCTTACAAACTACACTCCTGGCCATTAAAATTGCTACACCACGAAGATGACGTGCTACACACTCGAAATTTAACAGACAGGAAGAAGATGCTGTGATATGCAAATGATTAGCTTTTCAGAGCATTCACACAAAGTTGGCGCCGGTGGGGACACCTACAACGTGCTGACATGAGGAAAGTTTCCAACCGATTTCTCATACACAAACAGCAGTTGACCGGCGTTGCCTGGTGAAACGTTGTTGTGATAGCTCGTGTAAGGAGGAGAAATGCGTACCATCACGTTTCCGACTTTGATAAAGGTCGGATTGTAGCCCATCGCGATTGCGGTTTATCGTATCGCGACATTGCTGCTCGCGTTGGCCGCGATCCAATGACTGTTAGCAGAATACAGAATCGGTGCGTTCAGGAGGGCAATACGAAACGCCGTGCTGGATTCCGACGGCCTCGTATCACTAGCAGTTTAGATGACAGGCATCTTATCCGCATGGCTGTAACGGATCGTGAAGCCACGTCTCGATCCTTGAGTCATTACATGGGGACGTCTGCCAGACAACAAACACCTGCACGAACAGTATGACGAAGTTTGCAGCAACATGGACTATCAGCTCGGAGTAGTCTTGTGTAGTTCGCGAACGAACTAGTTCGGAAAAGCGCTCCCACAGGCGAACTACGCGAACTAGTTTGCATATCCCTCGCCTCTTAGCTCGTCCGCTCCTTTTCCGAAGACTGACTGGGAATAGCGAGAGGACGCGACAGCGCGCAGAATCGCGTAATTCCCTTCTGCCAGTTACCTTCATTTCGAGCTGAGATACAGCTCAGCTGTAGTTTCATAGTTCACTACCAGAAGAAATCTATTTTAAAAATAAAGTACTACGAGTACTCTGTATGCAAAGTATTTGAATACCATTGTATCACACATTCGTGTAAGTAACTGGTTTATTTGCCTACGTATTTGATGTAAAATTGCCCAAAAATACGGGTAATAGCACACGCTTTGACAACACTGATTCATTATATAAAAAAGCTGTCATAAAAAAGAGCTCTTTTAGTAGCGGTAGAAAAAGCCAAAAAGAGCGGACGAACTAGAAGGACCGGACGAACTAGGAGCAGCGGACGAACTAGGAGCAGCGGAAGAACTAGGAGTAACCGTCGAACTAGGAGCAGCAGACGAAATAGGAGCAGCGGACGAACTAGAAGCAGCAGACGTTTATGCCAAACTTATCTCGCTTCATAGTTCGTTGGATTCTTTTCCGAAGACCGACGGGCAATAGCGAGAGGGCGGGTAGCAGAATTAAATATCACGTGTTTGCCTTCTGCTAATGTCATTTCGAGGTGAGCGTCTGCCTGCTAGATTACGTAGTTCAGTAGTTCAGTGGTACAAAATTTCTGTTTTAATGTGTTCTGCACTTTGCAATATCTGGCTAATAAATTCCATAATGGTAAGATGTAGAGATAACTCTAAAGTTAAACGCGAGACTGTTTCTTTTGGTTTGCGTGATATCGTTAGCGGCTCAAGCAGCAAGCGCATGAAGCAACTAGGTGAGGGAATTTCCCCTCCACCTGCACGCGCAGACCACGCCGCTCAGCCATCACTGGGAGCGAACGAACTAAAAGAGCGAACTTTTTCGCGGCAGAGCCGCGAACTAAAGTGAGCGCTCCGATCGCGATCTATTAAGCGCAAGTCTAGCTCGGAGATAATGACTGCGGTTACCCTTGACGCTGCATCACAGACAGGAGCGCCTGCGATGGTGTACGCAACGATGAATTTACGTGCACGAATTGAAAAACGTCATTTTTTTCGGATGAATCCAGGTTCTGTTTACAGCATCCTGATGGTCGCATCCGTGTTTGGTGACATCGCAGTGAACACAAATTGGAAGCGTGTATTCGCCATACTGGCGTATCACTCGGCGTGATGGTATGGGGTCACCTCTTGTTCTCATCGACTGCACTTTGAACAGTGGCCGTTACATTTCAGATGTGTTACGACCTATGACTCCACCCTCCATTCGATCCCTGCGAAACGCTATATTTCAGCAGGATAATGCACGACCACATGTCGCAGGTCCTGTACGGGCCTTCCTGGATACGAAAAATGTTCCACTGCTGCCTTGGCCACCACATTCTCCAGATCTCTCACCAACTGAAAATGTCTGGTGGCCGAGCAACTGGCTCGTCACAATACGCCAGTCACTACTCTTGATGAACTGTGGTATCGTGTTGAAGCTGCATGGACAATTGTACCTGTACACGCCATCCAAGCTCTGTTTGACCCAATGCCCAGGCGTATCAAAGCCATTATTACGGCCAGAGTTGGTTGTTCTGGGTATTGATTTCTCATGATTGATGCACCCGAATTGCGTGAAACTGTAATCACATGTCAGTTCTAGTATAATATATTTGTCCAATGAATACCCGTTTATCATCTGCATTTCTATTTGGTGAAGCAATTTTAATGGCGAAAAATGTACTTATCTTTCAAAAAATGTTCAAATGTTTGTAAGGCTTAGGGGACTTAACTACGGGGTCAGCAGTCCCTAAACTTACAAACTACTTATGAACTACTTACGAACTAGGACGGCACAAATATCTATGCCCGAGGGGGGATTCGAACCCCCGACCGTAGTGGCCGCGCAGACTGTGACTGAAGCGCCTCAGTCTCCTCGGCCCCCGCGGCCGGCTACTTATCTTTGATTCGCTCGCGTTGGTACAGTTCTTCCTCTCTTATACAGTTCTGCAAGGTATCATTACAATTCTTGGCAATTCAATTCTGGCTTGACGGTTGGATCTTCTCGGTTGAACTTCTTGGTCGTTGACTTCTTCGTACTGACTGTAAGTCCGTTCTGTCTCGTTGCAGTGGTGCGCCGGCTTATCTAGGCGAGCCCCTTTCTTACCATTAGCCAGCGCGCGAAGCAGGCAATGAGGTACCGAGAATGTGGACGCACCCAGCGGTCGAAGTGCTATGGAGCGATTTAACGCGTCTTCTTCTGGTGACGCGGCGACTTGTGTAGACCGCCTGCGTTGTGGCAAATAGCGACGCCACAGTATGTTCTTTAAATAATTTGCTGTGACGGCCCGTGAGTTCCAGGGCGACATCGGTATCGCGATGCAACACCCGTTATCGGTAAAATGATGCTACGCTATTCGTTATCGCTATAAACTGAAGGTAAACTGAGCAGACTCGCAGAATGCTGACATATTCGTGGATGGTACCATCAAATCAGTGACTTTGAAAGGCATAGAGAATGTGACGCATCCATCCGGGACTTTGCTGTGCACGGTGGGGGTGGGGGGAGCGAAGAGTTTCGGTAGTGTTACTCGTGCGGACTGGTTCAATGGAGGTTATAGAAAAGGAGAAGCTGGGCCAGGTTGGACATCGCGAACCATACTCGAGAAGATTGACACATTATCCGAAACACATTGCAGAAACTCAAACAATACAGTAAACAGATTCAAATAGATGTTATTATGACGAGATGAAGAGGCTTGCTCAGGACAGAGTAGGGTGGAGAGCTGCATCAAACCAGTCTCCGGACTGAGGACCACAACGAGCGTTGAACGATTCATCAGCAGACCGAAACAATGTTAACAGAAGAAAGCGTTTCATAAAACTTCACATTTAAGAGAACTGATCGCCCTGTATAATAAAAACGAAACAAAACAAGTGGAAGAAGATAGACTGAAGTATTGAAAAAAGATTGTGGGAAGCAAGTGAATGAGAACTATAAGAATAGCAAATAACAAAGATAGAAAATGGCCAGGACAAAGATAAAAAACGAATGTATTAGAAAGTTCACGACAGATTCAGTAACTGTATATTTCCAAGTAGACGGCAGTGTTGATCCTAGGTTTAGAACTCCCATCACAATTCAAAATGCGTACAAATTCCTGAATGACGTTGTGATTTTAATCAAAGGTTTTTGCAGCATTTTTTATTTGTAAAATACTGTGAACTCCTTTTGGGCCGGGTGGTACTGGAACCAATTAGATTGTTTAGTGATAAAAGACAGTCGTTGTTGCAACTTTTTTATTTATTTTTTATGCGTTTCGCCCTTGTGAGGCATCGGTAGTAGTACATAGATGATTTTCTTTTTTATCAAAGTAACTTGTGCGACGCTTGTCGATAACGTCCGCCCTCTCTCTGCCAGTGTATAGATAAACATTTTGTGTCACGTTCAACTATTTTGTAACAAGCTGAAGGGAGAGAGCGGAACTGCTCGGTACTTACAGTTTTGTCCTCAATGTATTAGGACTGTTCCACCCATGGATTTTGCCTCACCATTGTAAGTGTGAGCTTAGTTCTTTTACTTTTTTTTTACTGATTTCAATAAACCCCGCAGTTAATTTGGAAGAGCTTACTTATTTACAATCCCTTCTCCATTCTCACTAAATTTTAAGTTATTTATTTTCAACAGACCCTGTACTTCTTAAAGTGATGCTTGGGTATTGTTGCAGTTCGCTTTGCGATTGTGCTGAAACATTCTATGTTCAACTTTAATTTATTTCGTGACCATGAATGGTTTATTGTATTTCAATGCCTGCAGGAAAATCTTCGCGATGTTTATGAGGTCCAACAATTTTGCAATTTTTGGCGACTATCGTAATTAATTTTAATACGCTCATAGAACAACAGCAAACGAAACAAACAATCCCAGCATCAATTTATCGAAGTCATATTCCAGTTATCTCTTCCATAATCACAGCAGAATATGGCAAAAATAATACTCAAAGGTTTCAATAAGGTAAAATTTAGTTTCCGCCGACTTCTTCGGTAATGTTGCTTTCTGGTGTATTTGCTACCAATATCACGACCGCTACCTATTAATGGCGGAATCCAATGATTTTGTTTAAATTGTCCCTTCCTTTTCAAAATTGATCAATATTTTCATTTCAAATATTTCACTATTTGGTAAAATTTCATTAGCTGCCCCAAACCTCAACTTTAATACGCAACATCCGTTTTCATACGAAAGCAGCATTACACATCCTCAGAAAGTCTTAAAATATCACATTAGATGAGTAGAACTAACTGCATACACTACGCTTGTCCGTCCTTTTATGGAGTATTGCTGCCCAGTGTGGGATCCTAATCAGGTGGGTTTGACGGAGGACATCGAAAGAGTCCAAAGAAAGGCAGCTCGTTTCGTATTGTCACGATACAGGGGAGACAGCGTTACGGATATGATACAGAATCTGGGATGGGAATCATTACAACAACGTCGCTTATCGCTGCGGCGTGGGCTACTTAAGAAACTACAATCACCAACATCCTCTTCCGAATGCGAAAATATATAGTTGACTCCCTCTTACATAGGTAGAAGTGATCATCAGAATAAAATACGAGAAATCAGAGCCCGAATGGAGAAATTCAGGTGTTCATTTTTCCCGCGCGCTATTCGAGAATAGAATGGGAGATAAAATAGTATAACTGTGGTTCGATGAACCCTCTGCCAGGCACTTAAATGTCATTTGCAGAGTATCCCATGTAGATGTAGATGTAGATGAAGACCCTTGCTAGCCACAATCTGGCAGAGGCAAATCATTAGAACTTGGATAAGGTCGGCAAAATCCGTCAGAATCCTAAAACAGAGCAGCAGTGGCGGCCACGTTTGTGCAATGATAGGAGCACATTCACACACCTGGCCCACATTCCGATGTTTACAATACTACGTTAACACTGCCGTCAGGCCGACTTCCTGTCTAAATCATACAGTAAAACGCGTAAATAATAATTTAAAAAATTGCAACCACGACTGTCCTTTATTTTGTGTCCCAACTTCGTCGCCGCTTTTGTGTCCCAGCCTCGTCGTAGGTGTCGGTGGCCGAGTGGAATGAGACCGACACGCTGGTGCAGGTACGGAGGGGAGCAGCCAGAAACTATAAACACTAGAGTAAATTAGAAAGAGATATATATTGCACAGAATGTAACAATACTTAACTTTTACATAGTACTGCAGAATGTTGATACATAGTTGTTAGAGGCCTGCCTAGTGCCTGTACGATAGCAAAGTCCTCACTGGCGCCTATCTGATTACGAAGGTCCTAACTGGTTGCTATCTCAGTCCGAAGTGACCGATGTCTTTCCGTGGTGGCCACGAGCGGGGTTGCAGCAGAGGGCGCTCGTGGCTGTCCTGAGAACGCCGCGCCGTGTGTGCATGGCGGCGCGCGGCGAAAGTAGGTGGCGCGCACTTTGTACTTGTGCGACACCACACTTTATTACTAAATTTGTTAATTAAATTATTACCAAACTCATCTGCAGGTTTTCGAGAGACATTGTTTGTAAACAATAAAATAAACGTAACATTTTACGTACATGTGTATGAGCTTGAGATTGAGATCGGAAGAAACTTCACTGCAGAAGCTTGGCTGGTTCGGGCTAACGACGGTGAACGCGGAGAAAGCGTCACGCAGCGCAGCGCCGCGTGCTGAAGGGGACACGCGCCGCTCTTGAGGGTCGCGGCTGCTCCAGCTCCAGAAGGCAGCCCTGGAGGCGGCGGGGGCGGCGACACAGTTCTCCAGGCGCCGTGGCGGCCGGCGAAAGCTGGAGCAAGACGCAGCGTCCTCTGGAAGCTGCGGGCCATTCTAAACCCCTGCCGGGGCAGCGGAAAATTCCAGACATAGAATTGACATACGGTACCTTATGGGAACGTGCGCCAGTGTAATTTTTGCGCGAATTATGAAGCGTTGACTTTCAAAGGTTGTCATTAAAGTTGTGCTTCTTAAGGTGCGTTCAGACCACAAATTTCGAAAAAAAAAATAGTTTTTTCGTTTTTTCCGCTATATAAATATTTGGACTTTCCTGGACATGTTGGTGTATAATTTTTGAAAAAAATCCGTTTGAATGTATTTTTAATATTTTTTTTAACTTTTACTTGACACATCGCGATGTCAACATTGATCTTTTCGTCCTCTCACATTTATACATTTCATTCCATTCCATGATGGTGGTGGTGGTGGCGGCTGGTGCAGCAACAGTGTTGAATAATTAAAAAATGTTCAGTCTCTGTTGCAATATTTTATTATCCAATAACGCGTTTCGCGCTGTTAGCGCATCGTCAGATTGGGCGGAGATGGAGCCACAGAGCTATCTGTTGCTTTGTAAGAGGAATCTTAACAATTGTTGTCATTGGGCGCCATAGGAGCAGAGAAGTCGCTGTCCCGGCAGGTCCACGTTTACAACTGGTAGTATTTTTAACAACAATTGTTAAGATTCCTCCTAATAAAAATACTACCAGTTGTAAACGTGGACCTGCCGCGACAGCGACTCCTCTGCTGCTATGGCGCCCAATGGCAACAATTGTTAAGATTCCTCCTACACAGCTATAGATAGTTCTGTGGCTCCATCTCCGCCCAATATGACGATGCGCTAACAGCGCGACACGCGTTATTGGATAATAAAATATTGCAACAGAGACCGAACATTTTTTAATCTCACATTTGTATTCAAATCTCAGAAAATACATGCTTTGGAAGGCTGTGGGTTTTCTTCTTTATCTGTGGGATTGTTTACCGTGTGTTGGCTGCACTGATTATTTAATTTTCTTTGCCCATTTGCTTGTATATCTTTGAAAACAAAGAATTGTTTACATGTTTTGTAGTTTGCTGTGCTTATAGTGAAACTGTTGTGTGTTGTTGCTCTTATTAAGATTAGGTGTGTGTGATGCAGTAATTTCATTTAATGATGGGAATTATGGGAGATTAAAAGTCCTGGATCAGCTGGGAATAAATATGGGGTAAAATACGGCAACTACACTGGAAGCCAAAGACCGATTAAGAGTGCGGAAAGCAGAAATTTCTGCTCAGAAAATGACCAAGGAAGCAAGAAAGAAGAGAAGAATAAAGAATTTAGGTGAGCAAGAATTATCAGATTATGCAGCAGGCTGGTTTTAGCCAGTTTTTTTAAGAAGAAAGGTGTGTTTGTATGTACTTCTTACTTAAACTTGAATTTTCATGCAAAAGACCCATTTTCTCATGAACCAATAAGCATATAAACATAAAATTTATGGGGATTGTTTATATAGAGGAGGTGATTATATGGGTCTACAATCAGTGTTCTGAGAGTTACATGATTGATGCTGTGTTGTATAAAACACAATAATTTGTTCAAATAAACAGGCATACTTTAAAAAAAAAATTGTGTCTCAATTTGCAATATGTGTACTTTTCCCATTCTAGAGCAGTCAACTAAATACATTCATATAATCAAATGGTAAAAATTTGGTGGTGATATCTTCAATACTTTTAGAAATAATGGGTTAAAAGTTGAAACAATTTAACATTGACGGCATAGGGGGTCTGGTCTCACCTTAAAGTACCATCTTACCCTCATAAATTTCAGAATACAAGGGTTAACAGCTAACGTTTCTTAGTAGCCAGCAAGAATAATGTATAGGTCAATGTTGCGAATACCGAGGAACTGTAGGATGGCGAACTATTGCTGAACAGATACTAACATAGAACCCGTTAAGTGCGAGGTCGTGAATTCATTCTCGAGTAAGCGATCATTTGAAAGTGTTGTATTGAGAATTATGACAGGAAAAATATTAGCTGCTACTGACTCGCCATGAGCAGTAGGAGAATACAGAAAATGGATTTGGTTTCATCCTTGATCTGAGCCACGATCCACTCTTGTTTCGTGACGTATCTGAGCCGCAATCCACATCATTCTGATTTCCGATTATGATCAATTATAGTAAAATTTCTCCTGTATTACTCATGTGGAAAGTGTTTCTGCCGGTATTATCAATGGACTATTAATATTTGTGCCACATTAAGCTGTACGCCTGACTTGTGTATTCCACACACAAACTGTGTAAATTTATGTGTTTGAAGGTTAAATTCAGGCAGTTACATCAGGTACTTGGGCAAACACAAACACAATACATAAGATGGGAGGATTTACAAAAAATGCATTTTGGCTATATAGGATTTACACTTTACATAAAGAAACCAAATAAGTTTAATACAGTGGGTAATATTATTCAATTACAGAAGTTGTAAAAGTCTGCACCAAATTAAATTAACTTTCCTGGGATGGTCCCTCTCTTTTAGTAAGTTGCAGCAGTCGAGAAGTGGTGGTCAGTAGTTTGGATACCTCTGTTACATTATGTCATTTTGTTTAAAAGCTTATAAAGTTTAATTGGATGTTAAAATTAAGTATTTACTTGTGTCCTACTTGTCAAAAATCCAGAGATTAACCATAACATTTTGCCCGTTCTATAAAACCGGACTGCTGAGAGTTGCTGCGTCAGTCTAAGTTAAGGAAAGCTGCTGATACGACGCTACTTTGTTTTCCCAAACACTGTATGGAAAGAGATTCCGATGATGAAGATGATGATGGTACGTGATGTTCAGAACTTAAATAGCAATCAAAGCCATTCGACGCAACTTTCAAAAATTCTCGAGAAAATCTACTTTGACGTTGCGGCATATGTAGGTGTATCTTCGATAGTAGCGTTCTGTTCTCAAAGCCATAGAGTCGCTGGTTCGAATCCCTCTGTAACAGATATTTTTTCGATGTTTTCTGAATTCACTTATGTAAAATATTTTGGGATCTCTGATTCCAAGTTTTGCGTCAGTTTTTGTTTATGTGTATGTAGAGAACCTGAACTCTTTGTCGTAACCTAAAACGATGGTTGAGTAGGTTAGATGCTTGAAAAGCTATGCAGATGACTTTCCAAAAACAGAGTCGTAGCTCTTCAAAAACTGAACAATCAAAGACTACCGTCGTCAACTACTAGTAAAAAATGTAAAATATTGTTTCTTTTATTGAAACCATCATTAAATGTTCAAATGATTTTAAATCTAAGGGACTTGACTAGGTTGGTCATCAGTCACTAGGATCACGAACTACTTACACTAACTTAAAGTATGATATGCTAAGGACAACACAAAGATCCACGCCCGAGGGAGGACTTGAACCCCCGACAGTGAACGACCGCGCGAACCGTAGCAAGGCGGCTTCGTGTGCACGGCTATTCTGCCGCGGTGAAACCATCATCATTTTATACAATATGAAAAATTACGAATAAATAGACATACGTGAGTTTTTCGCAAAAATAAACATTAGATGTGGCTATGTATACTTTCTCGGCATTTTAACTCATCAAATTCTTTTCTGGTTTCCATCCGGATCATACTGACATCTGTACACAATATTTCTGCGGTCCAACTGGCCGTTATCCTCACCTGATGATGGATGCCAGTTGGACCGCAAAAATATAGTGTACAGATGTCAGTATGATCCTGCTGTAAATCCGAGAACAATTTGATCAATAAACAATAGATATGTGTAAGTAGGCGTATTCGAACACAACGAAAAAAAAATGGTCTGTGTTGTAACATTATTCTTGCGTTGTCTGTAAAAAAAATAGTGTTAAATTCTGCGAATAAAAGATTAAAGAATTTTGTTAAAATTTCGATAATAGAAAAGTTGGATAAAAATCTGATTAAGTAATTTAGATAAGGGTGGATGAAATTAATACTGAACAGAATGAAAGGTGGAATACAGATTGAGAGATTGCGGTTGAGGCAACACACAAAAATAAAGCTACAGAGAAAATTTACGGAAAGTACCCATTGTAGATGCTTCTGGAGATCTTGATCACATCAGCTGAAAATGTTTAGTTTTTGAATGATATTTTTAAATTTTATGCTAGTTTAATTAATGTTCTGACTGTTCACCTCGCATCTCATTGTTGCCGGACCGTGTACTGAAGTTTGATGAAGGAAATAACAAAAAGAAAAATTTATTTGACTTCACGAAATTGTTAATACGGGTGCATGTTCTAAAATGAAAAAAGGTAATAATATAAAGTGATTGGGATTTAATCATGGAAATACACGAAGCTATAGTGGTGGCGTCTGAACATCATGTTACGACGGAATATCGATGAGCTGAGAACCTCAAAGAAAATGAATAATGAAGAAATAATGGGACATTATTAAATGAAAACAGGATGGAGATATTGCTCTTAACAAAAGGAGGGTAACAGCACTCACACTTACATCACAGAGTAGTATGACGACACACCCACACATAATAACCTCAAATAAGACCGTGAGTGATCCCGGTTCCGTCCTGTCAGCTCGCTGGCAGAATCGAAAGACGACAGAAACAAACTTTTCACAGATAAAATATTGCGAGAAGGAGGGAATCACGGCGACAAGGATCTACCAACATCGTTTCACATATGATGCACCACGTCTATCGTGTGTGGCAATTCACCAGAAGGACAATCTTATTACTCAGAAGGCCACAATTTTACAATTTGACATCAGTTGGCTGTAGAAAGCATGGCGTCAGTTTGCTCTATATGTTGATACCACACTGAGCCTTATAAACATTCCCCATGATAGCGTAATTACAGATGGCGCTGTGGCAGCTATTCACTATGCTATCTGTTGGTGGACGACTCTGAACTCTATCGGTATTTCTACTATCCCGAAGATTGCATCTGCCATCATCGGATTGATATCGATCTTCTGCTCAGGTGTACTTTTTACTTTACTTTATTTCTATTTTTTATTTATTATTTTTATTTATTTGCCGTGCTGCAAGCTTACAGAATTACTACTCTCATCATTGTATAAATGACATGAGAACGTAATACTGCTGCATCATAAAAAAATGTAGTTTATTCAGGTACATACATTGCACTGTACAAGAGATGCCCACGACTCAAATTGCGGTATCTGGATTTGTTGTGCTACAAAATTTTGCATATGAAAAAAGTGCAGGTACCGCAATATTAGTGAAAGAAGAGATGTAGAAAATTAACATCATGGTGGGGAACTGGAGTTACCACTATTGATCTCACTATAATAAAGTTGTGCGCATATCTGGAAGCTCATGAAGATTTGAACAAGCAATGCTTTTAAGTAAGATATTATATACTTAGTAAAATCCCACATTATTTGATAACTGCAGGAGATTGTTAACTGTGTCCTGAACTAAGAAGATCGATATCGTAATTTTTATTATTACCGCGAACTTCCTAGGAAGTGAAGTTTCCCACACTTATAAAGTACACTTATATAACGAGATCCTCTGGTAGCAGAACCACCACAATAACGCATCGAAAAATTCAGATAGAAATTTGTAACCGGCGGAAGCAAATCCTGTCAGCTTTTAAGGCCATTTAGCGTCGTAAGAGTGGTTAAATTCGCTAACGCGGACTCTGGGGCCCATTTGTGCCGAAGTAATCTCCCGCCCCCATCTACATTAACGTTGCTCACAAGGAGCGCATCAAGACGAGCTTTTCTAGATTGCAAACCGGTATCGAAGTGCCATTGACATTAGTGCTAGACTAAAATTATAGGGTATCAATACCTGAGGTGCAGTTTAGAATTCAAAACGAAAATGGTGACTGCTGTGGTTATTCTATCTTGCATTTCTGACTGACCTTACAAAGAACATGAACGTCTTTAGCACAAATTTACTGATTTACTAATTACCAATCTCTTTGGCACTGTTTTGGGATTGTAATAGAAAATTGCTGTTGTGGATACAGCAACTTTCAGACAGGTCATTCACTATTTTCGAGTTCTGCAATAGTTACAAACGAAATAAATCTTTGAAAGGAGACGTTGAGTGAACAGTTTGATAAATTTGTTGCAGTCTTACAAGCTTTGTTCAAATGTTTATAGTGGATTTAGTGAATTACAGGGATCTGGAATTGATTCAGCACAATTGTGTTGACATTTGTATCCATATTCCTCAGTTGCTAACCACCTTTGGCAATTGAATTTTTCTATTCTTCAACGCCATGATAAGAAATTCATGTCTTAAGCAACTGCCATTGCCAAATGGAAGGAGGGAAAGACAAACACCTGAGTGCCTCTGTAAGAACCCTAATCTTATCTTTATAGAATTACATGGCAGGGGCAGTAAGCTTTATATTCCACTTCTAAAAATTCCGCAACACTCTTTCTATAAAACAATGTTAATTTTCCTCCAGCGATTCACTTTTGAGTACTAGAATTCTTGAAGTATATCTGTAACACTTGCCGACTGACCGAACCTACCACTAACATACCTAGCAACCCGCCTCTGAACTGCTTCCACGTCTTTCTTTAAACAGATCTGGAAAGGGTCCCAATAACGTGAGAAAACTCAAGGTGGGGTCCCAAAAGTGTTTTATATGGGTTCTCCCTTACAGATAAACGTCATCTTCCCAAAATTCTCGCAATAAACCGAAGTTGACCATCCGCCATCCCCACGACTGCCCGTACATGCGCCTTTTACTTCGTATCGCTCGGCAACGTTGCCTCAAGGTATTTAATATCCGCGAAAGAGTCAAACAGCACATTAATGATACTGTGTTCCAGAGCTTTCCAAACTGGGTGTCGCGACACTGCCGCGGTGGAGAGCCCGAGCGGTCTAAGGCACCTTGCTGCGGAGCACACTGTTGCTTGCCTTCTGAGGTTCGAGCCCTGCCTGGGGCGTGTGTGTGTGTGTGTGTGTGTGTGTGTGTGTGTGTGTGTGTGTGTGTGTGTGTGTTGTCCTTATGTTAGTTTTATTTAGTTTAAGTAGTTTGTAAGGTTACGGACGAATAACCAAAGAAGTTAAGTCCCATAGATTTACAAAATTTTGAACATTTTCTTGTCGCGATATCCTGAGGTCACGCTTAGCTGCGTCGAAGGTGTCACGAGACTGTCAAATTCAGAATATAAAGAAACAAATAGCTTGTGATAAATAATACGAAACATTCTTCTCGTCATACAACCCGAAACTCACCAGCAGGTATTAAGTGATCATCATCATCATCATCATCTGGTTGTCTGCCGTCGGCAAGTTTAGACTGCATAGCCCTCCATGTTTCTCTGTCTTTTGCAATTGTCTTCATTCTTTGTTACCCTCCTAGTGGCTTGCAGACGTCATCCAGCATCTGATAACTTCTTTTGCCCCTCCCTCCATTTCTCGGAACGCAGAAAGATTGCCTCTACCAGAAGGCAAACTGTTCTTTAACTGTGGCCTAGCCAGTTTAGTTTCCTGTTCTTTACCGTCATCAATATCCTCCTTTCATCTCCAACTCTACTTAGTACGTCTTCATTTCCGACTTTATCGGTCCAGCTGATCTTCGCCATCCTATGCTATATCCACATTTCACAAGCTTCAATTTACTTCTCATCTTGCTTTCTTAGTGTCCACCGTTCCGCGCCATACAAGGCAACACTCCAAATTAGACACTTACCCTGTCTATTCCTGAATTCTTTGTTTAAACCACTGGTTAGGAAATGTTAACATGTTTCTTAAGCTTAAGGGACTTAACTGAGGGGTCATCAGTTCCTAAACTTACAAACTACTTATGAACTGCCTTATACTAAAGACGACAAAACACCCATGCCCGAGAGGGGATTCGAACCCCCGACGGTGAACGGCCTCGCGCATCGAAGCATAGCGCTTCAATGCACTCGGTCACTCCGGCACAGAGATTAAGGGTCTTCATTGCTTCTGGAACGCTTCTTTCGCCAGAGTCATTCTCATTTTGATGTTTTGTTGGCAATTCATATCTTCCTTAATCCAACTTCCCAAATACTTAAATATTGTTACCTTCTCTATGACTTCTGACTCCAACTTTATTTTCACTTTTCTTTCCTTTAAACGTATGACTATGCTTTTGGTATCCTTTTTATAAATTTTCATGCCATATGCTGTATAGGCATCTCTTAGGTCAATTAGCATTTGAGTCAGTGTATCTTTATTTTCTGTAATAATGACCATGTCGTCAACAAATCTTATACTTCCAATTTTCCGCCCACCTATCTTTGCGCCTCTTGTCCCATCCAAACAGCTGTCTAGTACTTCCTTCAGATAAATGTTAAATAAAACTGGCGAGAGACAACAGCATTGTCTGACACCTATCCCAATCTTGCTGTCTTGAAAGGTCCCGTTACCTATCTGTACTCGTGTTTTCTGATTCCGGTAAAGATTTGCAATTAATCTTCTCTCCTTCCATTTTACTCCCTTCCTTTTCAAGATGTCTAACAGCTTATCCCCTGCACTCTATAAAATGCCTTTTCAAGATCTATGAGACTTAGGAGTCCAATTGCATCTCGTGTTACCTTTCCCCTTCTGAAACCGTATTGGTCCTCTCCAAGTGCATCTTACAGCGTTTCATAAAGCCTTCTATTCAGAACTCGAGGAAGTACTTTTGCTGCTAGCGATATTAGGCTGATTGTCCTGTAATTTGCATACTTTTTAGCATTATTAGTCTTTGAGATTGGCACTATTATACTTAGAAGAAAGTCTTCTGGCCATTCCCCTTTGCCATAGATGTACTTGCAAAGAGATGTCAACCCACTTTCGCTTGTTTCATTTAAGCTCTTCAAGATTTCGGCTGGAATGTCAACTCCACCACACGCTTTGTTGCTTTTAAGTTCTCCCAGTGCCTTATTTACTTCTGAACGTAAGATGGTACCTCCCTTTTCGTCTTCGTTTACTATTTCTTTCTTCTAAACCGGTAGAACGGAAGGTCTTTGATCCGCTTCATCAAGTATATCAATGTATACTTTCGATCTATCCTGAACTGCCCGTGGGTCACTTAATAAAGTTCTATCTTTCCCTTCTATTTCCATGTTAGTTTTGTTCTTTCTTTCCGGAAATACTAATTCCGTGGCTACTCGATACATCTTTTCGTACTTGCCCTCTTTCTCCAGTGTCTCAATTTCTGAACAGGTTCCTCTTTCCCAATTTTTTCTCTGTCTTGATTAGTTACTCTTCCTAGCGTGTTGTTTAGTCTTCTGTATTTCCTTTTTCCTTCATCATTTTGTGAGTTATTCCATTTTATCCTTTCTGCATTTTCAAGATCATGTCGTTGGTAATCCATGATTTCCTTCTCCGCTTGCACTTCACCCGACCAACAACTTCTCTCCTGGTTGCTTTCATGGTCTCTCTGAACTGGTTCCATTGCTCATTTATGCTCTCTGTCTTTTCCCTAATTTTCCACTTGTTCCGGAACGCTTCTTCAAGCTTTTTGGTTGTCCTTTCGTGCTTTAGAGAATCCAAGTTAAATTTTTCTCTCAATTTACCTACCAATATTCTTTTCAATCTAACCTGTACATCCGCTACAACCAAGTTGTGGGCGGAATTAATATCTGCTCCAGGATAAGCTTTGGCATTCCTCATGCGGGTCCGGCATCTACTCTGTATTAATATGTAGTCGATCTGGTACCTGTTATTGTCTAACTACGAATGAGTTTTCCTTTCAAAATCTGATCATTCTCGCACCTCTTTCATTTCTCTTACTCAAACCCAACTCTCCAACCACAGCTCCGTGTTTCCCTTCGCCAACCACCGCCTTCCAATCTCCCATTACTACGATGCAAGCCTTTTTCTTCTCTCTCTCTCCACCAGTGATTCAATAACGCTGTAGCACTCTTCAGTCTCATCATCACTGTGTTGACTGGTAGGCATGTAATACTGTATCAGAACTATATCTTTATTGTGACCTTTCAACCTCAGAATCGTCAGTCTGCTATTTATGTATTCTAACTTCGTTATCATATTTTTAACCTTCTTCCTTACCAAGATACCTACTCCACTCATAACGCTTTTTTCCTCGCCTGAATAAATTAGTTTATAATCATTGCCCTGTAACTCGCCATTTCCCCCACCCCCTCCCCCATCTCATCTAACCCATTCCAAGAATATATAAATTGTGCTCGATCTCTTTTTTTGCATTTTCTAATTTGCCAGATTGTAACAAGGTGAGTACGTTCCATGTACAGTTCCTTAGCTTTTCCTCTTTCCTTTTCTTTTCCGTTTTCGTTACATTTTCAATTCGCCTCGATGTACTCCCCTCCAGGAGATCCCATTGAGGGGATGATTTACATACAGAAGCATTACTTTGAGCATAGAGAGCCATGTCAAGTGCGCCTTGGGAATAGTAATGTGGTAGCTTCCCGCTGCTTTCCACATATGATACCAGCCGCCCACTCTGGGTCAGACGCTGTTTGCAACCGCCCGCTCTGAGTGAGACGCTGCAGTTGTCTGTTGGTCCACGGGAGGTATTTCATGTCCCTCCAACCACCCACATCTGGGAGGCGTTCCCCGACTCGCCAAATGGAGACGGACCCTCTAGAAGTTCCAGGCTCCCTCGAGCGTATTAAGTGATCGGTATGTTGAATTTCAAAACAGTGGAGACTCGAATATCCAGACTTCAGTTACACGGACTCGCGATTATACGGATTGTCAAACATGAGTGTCCGCCTCCGTAGTCTAGTATGCCGGGCGCCATGGCTCAGTGCGCCCGGTGAGGGGGCTAAACGCTCTCTATAATAAAAACAGCTGAGCCAAATATATAACGAAAAAATAAATAAAAAGTGGACAGCTTGGCAGATTGCTACTAGGAGGGCCAGATTCGATTACCGGTCGTGTTGGAGATTTTCTTTAATCGGGGAAACGGTGTTGAGTCGTCCTCATCATCATTTCATCATGATCGACGCGCAAATCGCCCCAGTGGCTTCAAGTAAAAGACTTGCATCAGGCAGGCGAAACACGATCCGTCTGTTTTCTGTTCCGTGCGTGTACATTTCGTGCTAGAGATATTCGCCGCACCCCACACCAACTGCGTTCCGCGCGTTTGGACAGCAAGTGATTCTTTATGGTTAGACAGCGAATGTTTCCTCAGTATTTAGGTTAAACATTTGTCATTTGGTAAGCCGCTACGCCGAATCGTATATGTGATTTAAAATGTCAAAGCACAGTTGTTTCTGTTCCGTTGATTTCAATAAACACCTAACATTATTTATTAACCCCAACAAGGTAACCGTATGAGAACACGTATAGCGACGTAGTTTATCTTGCAAGTATTAACAACAGAAATCATGGTATTCTTCATATATTCAGCTATCCGGATTTTCGATTATACGAATGATGATTTATGACAACAATTACTGCGGTTAATTAAATCTTCACTGTACCTGGCCGAGCGGTTCTAGGCGCTAAGTCAGGGACTGCTGGAGGTTCGGGTCCTCCATCAGGTATTGGTGTGTGTGTATGTCTGTCTGTTCTCCTTATGTTACTTTAAGTAGTTTGCAAGCCTAGGGACTGATGACCACAGTTGCTTTGTCGCATAAATTTACCAACATTTTTGTTGCATTTCACTGCCAGTAATGACATTATACTCTCTTGGCTGCAGTATATAGGCGCGCTCTATAGGTCCACGTTTTAACTAGCTCTTTTAGTGGCGGTAATGGGTTATTGTAAACTTTTGTTTCAGTCTGTTTCTTAGTCTTGTTCCTGAGTTTCCTTCTTTCAAGGTGATACAATTTACATACATCATTAGAAATACTTAAACATCAGTTGCAGAGCGACAGTCAAAAATGTACTGGTAACATCGCAAGATACAGAACAACAATCAATAAGTACATCTCAAACCTCTGTTTGACGGTATAATGAAGACTACTTAAAACAGACTATTACGTGACGTGGTGATGAAGACTGAAGACTGTGGCGAAAATCTTTCCAGTTCACTTTGGAACCGAATAACAAGCTGAGTCATTCTTCAGAAAAACACAGATACTTTCAAATCAAATGTTTGTATAGTTTATGGGACTTAACTACGGGGTCATCAGTCCCTAAACTTACAAACTACTTACGAACTAGGACGGCACAAATATCCATGCCCGAGGGGGGATTCGAACTCCCGACCGTAGTGGCTGGCAGACCGTGACTGGAGCGCCTCAGTCCCCTCGGCCACTGCGGCCGGCACAGATACTTTCAAGGACAAAATGTTTACTATGCCAAAGAAATTTTTCGTCAGAAGAATCATCAAAGTTCTTTATGTACTAAGAAATGTAAACCTCTGATAAAGTTGAATATTCTAGTTACGTTGTGTCTGAGAGTATTGCTAACCTCTATGCCTGCTAAATTATCTGCTAACGTCTCTGCAACTGCCTCTTGTAGTTGCAGAGAAAGACATCATTCCAGCTTTCTGTGCTATAGCGAAATTCATGTTTGGCCCTTTATGTCATGTGATGTGAAAAAAATTACCTTGACTGATAATACAGTTGGAAGAAGTATTCATAATGTGTCTGAAAATATGGAACATTTTGGTAAAACTTATGACTGAGAAACAAATTTAATGTTCACAATTCAACAGGATCAATTAACTGTTGTAATTGGCCTAGATCAGCTCTTTTATTTCCACCGTTTCATTGATAAAGGAAACGTAGCTGTACAGTACTGTGTTGACCATTCAAAATCTACAGAAAAATATGACAAAATCGCAAATCGCGATGTATTCCAGATTTTTTGATATACTGTTAGAATAGTGTGAACGCAATTTTACATCTTCAAAAATCATGTGCTTCCCGAGTAATAGCTTGAAAACCGCGACTAGCAGTGGACACGTTTGTTAGCAGACACTGCCTGCCGCCCCATAAAACGCAGCGCCCCCGTGCCCTTCGACTCAGGAAACACGCTGATCCTTCCTCTGATGACTTCTGGGGTTACGAACCGCCTGACATCACTTCCCTCTTGTGTAGAGGGTGCACAACCTACTGCGACTTCAAATTACTGACAACATTTAAGTGGGAGCTGCAGCGGTAGGCTGTCATGTCACGCTGTCACGTAAAGAGCAAAACAGTTATTACTCGTGAAGCCAATCGTAGCGCCAGCCATAGCGGGAACTAAATCGCCTCCTGTGAACAGAATTACAGACTCGTACCGTTTCAAAGTATCGCACGGCGTTGCTTCATTCAGCAAGCAGGGGCAGTGGAGTCGGCATGCCATTAAAGTTTCTGTGTTTATTGCCGGTGAGAAGGACAAAATAGTGCCGGTACGACGAAAACTACGAGGTAGGTCCACAAAGTTCCGTTTAGTTATATAAAATAGACGTGTAAAGATACAAACAAATATTTATTCTACAAAAATCTACAACTGTTAAACGACTTTTCTACATATCTTCCGAAATTTTGTCGGCACTTGCAATAGCGTGGCATAAGGCTTGGATACCTTCTTCATTGAAGGTTGCCGCATGTGTATTCAACCATGTGGTAACATGTTATTTCAGCTCATCATCACTGTTGGACGACCGAGGACAGATTTTAGTTGTAAGAAGAGATGAACGTCGCTAGGAGCGAGGTCTGAGCTGTAGGGAGGATGATCAAATACGTCCCAGTGAAATTCCTGTAAGAGTTGTTTGGTCACATTGGCCTGGTGAGATCGGACAATATCGTGGAAAGAAACAACATCTTTTGACAGTAAACGTCGGCGCTTGTTAAGTATTGCGAGGCGCAATTTCTTAATGGTCTCACATTAATCGTGTACATTGATTGTTTGGCCTTGTGCTAACAAGGTTTCAAGATCTGCTTAGGCTGAGGATGAAGTGTGCATCCATTCCATTGATTGCAGTTTTGGTTCAGGGGTGTCGTGCGATACCGAAGTTTCAGTCCCCGTGACTATCCGAGAAAAAAAAAAGCATCGCCCTCTTCAGTGCAGCGTGACGAAAACTGATGTGCACTACCCAGCTGTTTGTTGTGGTGTTCAGTAACAATTTTGGGTACCCAACGAGAGCAAAGTTTTAGAAATTTCGGATTTTTAGTAACAATATCATGAATTAGTGATCGTGAGATTTGCGAACATCCATGAAAAATGCACTAAGTGTAAACTTACTGTTGAGCTTAATCTTCTCTTCAACTGTGTTTACCAGTTCATCAATAACCACGGGCGTCCACCACTTCGTTCTTCATCGTGTACTTCATCACTCCCTTGATTGAACAGCTTGAACCATCTTCTAACCATTGATCACATAGCATTTTGTCCGTAAACCTCGTACAATAAAATTTCGCTCTGCTGGGTTGACGAATTCAGGTTTTTTTTTTTTTTTTTTTTTTTTTTTTTTCAGGAATGTAAGGTCTAATCCTCGTACATGGGAACAATAACCCTATTTTAGGTGGAAGAAGTACCAGCAGCTGTGTATAAATTTCGTATTCAATTTCGCACGACCGGTTTCGATGCTTCAATTACACCATTTTATGCCTCTTGCCGAATGAGTCAAATGCAACAATAATAATACTGTTAATCAACAAATTCATTATAAAGTCATGCATAAAAATGTTAAGCAATAAATATGTCATAAATAAGATAAAACTATTGTCCAACAATAAACGTTTTACAATGTCACTATGTAATAGATTAGTGTCAATTACATCATAAAATTGACTTCCCCCCTTTTTAAAAGAAATACAAATGTAAGTGATCATGAAGACTAACAAATGGCAATAAAGGGAATGTACAAAGTACTATATATTCTATACCTGAGCATATAATAAGGCTGGTTTTCGCATTAGATAATCAATCCTTTATCATGTGGACGTACAATGACTTTCCACATAAATTGTTTCTTTTCCCCTCCCCCCCCCCTCTCCGCTTCACCACTCCCGCTTTTAGTCCCTTATATTGACACATACGGTTTTTTTCGGCTTAGTGTTGCCTTGGCTTCATATAATAAGGTGGTTGTTCACACTGGACAAACCCTAGCATATGGACGTTCAACGACAAACCACATAATTAATCTTCCCCTCCCCCCCAGCCCCGCTCCCCTTCTCGTTTTCGGCCACTTCTGTTTGACACAGTAATTTCTCATCACATTCTACTACTTAGGATTGTTGTTTGGATATGTACTGCTGTGTATCAAGTTGTTTTTTTTTTCTGACGTGGTGATGAAAACTGAGAGTATGATATGTGGCGAAAAGCTTTCCAGTGCAATATAGAACCGAATAACTAGCTGCGTCATTCTTCACCAAAACACAGATATTTACAAGGACAATAGTTTACTGTTTCAAAGAAATTTTTCGTCAGAAGAATAATCAAAGTTCTTTATTTACTGAGAAACGTAAACTTGTGATAAATGTAAACATTCAAGTTACCTTGTTACCGAGAATATTGATAACATCTATGCAACTTCTCTGCTAACTTCTCTGCAATTACCTCATGTAGTTGCAGAGAAAGACATCATTCCAGCTTTCTGTGTTATTGTGAAATCAATGTTTGGCCCTACATGTGAGTGTGATGTGGAAAAAATTACCTTGGCTGATAATACAGTTGGAAGAAGTATTCATAATGCGTTTGAAATGATTAATGTTCGTTTTGATTTTTTTTTTTTTACTCTATGTTTCTTTATACTACTTCTTCCTGTGGTACCCCTGGGATGATAGTATTAGACAAATGCGACACTTGAGTATAGGTCATGTCTAAGCAATTTTTTCATCTGTTATATCACATAGTAACAAAACGACTCTGAGGAATTAGCCTTCCCGTCTTTCGGTTAACGCTTTCTAACATTGCCCCCTAGATGTATATGACCCATGGTAAGAGTCTGGATTTCGTACATAGGGCCTACTATTTACTAGTGGACTGCGTAAAATGCTTTATGTTAATATTATTCTTACTTAGTGTTGCATTGCAAAGATGGGCCATTTTAACAATAATGCCTTTGTGTATTGTGTATATAAATTGTATTACAGTATCACTTTAAGAGGGGCCTGAAGATGGTGTAATTTAAGCACCGAAACCGATCGCGTGAAATTGAATAAATAATTTGTATACATATTCATAGAATATATGCCATCAACTGCGATTGGGCAAAGCTGAAAATGTATACCCAGCCGGGATTCGAACCCGGGTCACCTGCTTTCTAGGCAATTGCGCTGACCCCTTCACCACTGGGGACACAGTGATCACCCAACCTGCAAGGACTACCTAAGCACGCCTTCCGCCAGATACAAATTCCCAGCTTCACCCTGCCCAAAGTACTCAAACTCGTAGTTATGAAACTAATTGCCGTAAGAGTAAGGGCGACAAACTTTCCCACCCCTTCCCACTAACGAAAGGATCATTGCCCGTCACCGGCATATTAGAGAGAGAGGGGGGGGGGGTGTCCCAGCTATCTTGTCCACCCAAAATATCTCTGGAACAATAACAGCTATTGGGAAACGACTTTCACCGGTATCAATGTACGGCTGGGGCCCATGAATGTACATATTTGGAAACATTCTAAAACGAAAGCAAATGTGTTTTTTAACACAAACTTACGTTTTTTTATATGATCATCCTATGTTTTTTCTTCAGCAATCCATAGCATGACAAATCACATAAACAATGGCGTTTATTGCATCGCAATATTCCAATTACATTCCGAGATATTGCGACGCGAAGTTGACGCTTGAAATACGCGAAACGCACGGCTAGTGCACGTCCTGAGACTCAGACGAGAACCCCATTCTGCTCAGGACGAGCGCTAGCCGCGCGTTTCGCGTATTTCAAGCGTCAACTTCGCGTCGCAATATCTCGGAATGTAATTGGAATATTGCGATGCAATCAACGCCATTGTTTATGTGATTTGTCATGCTGTGGATTGCTGAGGAGAAAATATAGGGTGTTCATTTAATAAAAACATTAGTTTGTGTTCAAAAAACACATTTGCTTTCGTTTTAGAATGTTTCCAAATATGAACATTCATGGGCCCCAGCCGTACATTGATACCGGTTAAAGTAGTTTTCCAATAGCTGTTATTGTTCCAGAGATATTTTGGGTGAACAAGATAGAAGACAGTTGGGACACCCTGTATATGTGGCGTCTGTTCCCAAGAAATGACGTCACTTCTGATCCTGCAGTTGTTATTATTTCATATTCACAGAATGTATGATATCAACTGCGATTAGGCAAAACTGGAAATGTGTACCCAGCCGAGATTCGAACCCGGGTCTCCTACTTTCTAGGCAGTTGCACTGACCCCTCCACCACCGGCGACACAGTGATGGTACTTCCTTCCACCTACAAATTTTATCAGCTGATTGTAAACGAAGGTTTCTGCGGCTGTTGTCATTGTTTATAAACTCTTCTGGGTGTTGGACCACATCGTCAATATATCAAATACTTCACCGAAGTTTCGGCCACTATTGCAAGTAACCATCTTCTGGATGTTACGTTTACTGCTGGGTGACGGAAAGCTGGTGTCTTAAATATTAAATGTTGCTAGTTGTTATTGGTTTCAGCTCTATTTCATTGGTGTTTACTTTATTTCTTCCTATTGGAAGAGCCAAAGGAAGGACAAACCATCGTCCTATTGCCATATGTAAAAGGAGTCACCGAACGAGTAGGCAAAATTCTTGGTCGAGAGGGCATCAAACCTATATTTCGCAGCAACAATAAAATAAGAGATGTCCTAGGCTCAATGAAGGACAAAACTGATAAGTTGCACACAGCTGGAGTCTACGAAATCGGCTGTGAGTGCGGCCAGGTGTACATTGGAGGCCGATTAAAACAAGGATAGCCGAGCACGAGAGGTACATTCGGCTGGGACAGCATACAAAGTCGGCAGTAGCTGAACACCAAGAAGACTGCGGCAAACATATAGATTTTCAGAAAGTCACTGTACTGGCAAAACTATCCTATACTTTGAAGAGGAAAATCAGGGAAGCAATAGAAATAGGTAAGCGACCCGGAAATATGAACAGAGAAGACGGGTACAGACGTCCCGCGTCTTGGTTGCCAGCAGTAGCAGCGCTTCGCGACGACACCGCGCGCAGTGCAGTCCACAGACCCACATAGCCCGGAGACAACAGCGGCCGCGCGTACACAGAGCAAACAGCACGCTCTAGCCGGCGCTAGGCGTCAGTGCTACGTCACTGCTACCACCGCTCCTCATTCGCCAGCTTTAACCAATGGCAAACATTAACATAAACACCAATCCTGGACTTCCTTTTCCACCAATTTCCGTCACCCAGCAGTAAACGTAACACCCAGAAGATGGCCACTTGCAATTGTGGCCGAAACGTCGGTGAAGTATTTGATATATTGACGATGCGGTCCAACACCCAGAAGAGTTTTATAAACAATTTATCAGCTGAGTCCCAGTTCATTCGATTATAGAGAGAATTAAGCAGAAACCTATTGGTCTTGCTCATTTAAAAATAATGAAGCCTTTGAAATGCTGCGCCGAAGTGACTCTCGGCGATGGGGGTGCCATTAGAGGGCGTGTCTGGCAGAGATTGGCCACTCAGCGGGACGCTGGCCGCCACACGCGGGGGCAGGCGCTCGCCTGCTCCGATTCGCCGCCATTAGCCGTGATCGCTCTATAAGCGCTCCCCCGCCTTGAGCAAACAGGCGGTCGCCCAAATTGGCGCTCGATTTCCCGCCTGCCACCGGCGCACCCTTACTCCACCCCACCCCTAAGCATTCACCCCCTCCCCTCGGCCGCGCCGTTCCCTTTTCATTACCCGGTATCTCCCATCAGTCGGGTCGTTATTAGGGTTCCGGAACGGCTGGAGCAATAAATCACGCGTCCCGAAATTCGCCTCGTTTGGAGCGTTATTGATATTACCAGATAATCGCCCGCCCGGCCCGGCAGACGGGCGGAAGGGACGCGGGAGGGCGAGGATTGTGGGGAGGGCGGAGGGCGTGGCCCGTGGCGGGAAAATTGGACTCAAAAATTGAAAACGACCGCCGCGGCCCCGCCCCTGGGGTCCGGCCCGGTGACGGCGCGTCGACCAGACTGGGCTGCGCACCTCCACTGGAGCTGGTGCACGGGCCGGGCCTAGCCGGGGTTTCTCACGCGCGCCGCCCTGTTTGCTCTGCGATGCTATCTGGCCAGCTGGAAAGCCACACGCAGTCATTACGGGCTCGCTTTCAGGGCGGGCGGGCCGGACTTTATGGCGTCGCGGCTAACGGCTCTCCCCTGCGGCATGGGTCAAAAATCAACAGCGTGTGATAGACGGCACTTTCGGGGTATCGCCCCTTGAGAGGCAAGGGCTGACAGTGGTCGTCGCTGGTGACCAACGCAGCTCGTATTCTGTCCTGATGTACGACTGTAGCGCACCGATTCAAAAAAAAAAAAAAAAGTTCAAATGTTTGTAAAACTTTCGGATGGAACTGCGTGGTCATCAGTCCGTAGCTTACAAACTTCCTACACTAAGGTAAACTAACCTAAGGACAACACACACACACACACACACACACACATGCCCCAGGGAGGACTCGAACCTCAGACGGCGAGTAACCGTGCGCTCTGCAGCGAGGCTTCTTAGACGCTCGGCTACTCCACCGCGGCGCGCACCGATTCATACTATTAAGGCAGAGGGGAAACACCAAATCCACAGCTCAAATCAATTACGAAAGATAATATAAACAATCTACTTGTATACAGGTTAGTCGGAAATTCCCGTTACAAACTTGTAGGACTTGAAGAGCATAGTGAGTACAAAACATTTTGAATAGGGACTCATGTCAGGAAACGTATCGTTCACGTACCACGACAGTTTCAGTTCAGATGATTATCTTATCCACTCTTACTTGAGGAATTTAATTCAAAATGTTTGTAAATCTATCGGACCAAACTGCATGGTCATCAGTCCTTAGCTTACAAACTATATAAACTAACCTAAGGATAACCCGCACTCCCATGCCCGAGGCAGGACTCGTACCTCCGACAGCGAGCAGCAACGCGCTCCGCAGCGAGGTGCCTTAGAACGCTCGGCTACTCCGCCGCAGCGGAATGTAATTACGCGTGACCCAGTACAATTGCTGCAATCAATTTGAAAAGAATACTGAATCGCTCAGTTATTACTAACGCATTCTCATTACAATTTACACCTCATGGTTGACAATACCCTACAATATCAAGAACACAGCAACTACGGCACCAGCTGCAACGTACTGAAGCATTACAACAGCGGCTCGATGTGGTGACCACCAACGTCGTTACAGACATTGTATCTCCGAAGCATGTTCTGTGTCTCTTCAATGTCTTGTGCAGTGGCCAGAACTCGTGCCAGCAAACGTTGACGAGTTACACATCTGAATTGAAACTGTTGTGGAACGGAAACGATACGTTTCCGGACATGTGTTCCTATTCAAGGTGTTATGTACTTACTATGTTTCTTCAAATGTTTGTAGAGCTTATGGGACTTAACTACGGGGTCATCAGTCCCTAAACCTACAAACTACTTATGAACTAGCTAATACTAAGGAAGGCACAAATATTCATACCCAAGGGGGGATTCGAACCCTCGACCGTAGTGGCCCTGCAGAACGTGACTAGCGCGCCGCAGTTCGCTCGGCCACCACGGCCGGCTGTACTTACTACCCTCTACAGGTCCTAGAAGTTTGTAGTGGGAATTTCCGACCGCCATGAATACATGTGGAATACATATTGGTACAATTCTAATGTATGACAAGTAGTACGATATTTCACTGCCTCTTTACTTGAGGTTTACGTGTCGTTTACTTAGAGCGAGGCACCATAGGGCTACCATAATAGTGTGAAAAGTCATTCTCGTTGCCCTCTAATATGGTGTGTGACCACGTGCTTGACATGGCCAGTATGAGCTTATCAATCGTCTCATGAGGGATATTTTGCAATTTTTCCGTGAGTGCAAAGTTCAGTTCTGCAACAGTTGTCGGATGTGGTTGACTGAATGCAGTATTTCTGCCAAGTGCATCCCAGGCACACTCAATCGGGTTTAAGTCCGTTGAACTAGCTGGCCACTCACTTCGTTCAGTTCCCTCAGCTTTAAGCATGTTGTCCATTAGTGCAGCTCTGTGGGCACGAGCGTTATTGTCCACAAGAAGGGAGCCGTCTCCTATGTCACCAACATAGGGCACAACAATTTTCGATGGATTCTATACCTCTGAGCAGTCACAGTGCCAATGTGAACGACATAGTCATCAGTACGTCCGCCAATACTGGGTGCTACCCACACCATTCGTCCACCACCATGATATGGTGATGTTTCCTGCACATAAGTAGGAATGATCCGAGTTCCATATTCTCTCCACATGAGGGAACGACGATTGTTCCGCTGTTCACAAAATTTTGACTAATATGTGAACAGAACCCGGAGCCATTCGTTACGACTTCAATCCTAATGATCCTCCGCCCAGTTTATATGAGCTAAAGGGTATGGTGTTTTTAATGGGACACACATCATAGGCCTCCGTGCATAGAGGCCACATTCCTGACGGCGATTTTGGACTGTTTGTGTTGATATTGCGCGTCCTGCTGCTGCCTGGAGGATGCGTTGTACCTGACTTGCGTCCAGCTTCCTGTCTCGGCAGGCTGTTCACCGGATGTAACGGTCATCTATAGCTAATGTTACCCGTGTTGCCTTCTATTAAAGGCTTCTGTTGTCTGTAATCCTGTTGTCTTCAATGCGAGAAAATTATAGTAGCTTCCACAACGAAATTCTGTCTCGTAATCTTGCAGAAAATCCAAAGAAATTCTGATCATATGTGAAGTACACTAGCGGAAAAGTACAAACAATACCTTCACAACGCGATATCAATGGTAATACTACCGATAACAGTACTGCTAAAGCAGAATTGCCGAACACAGCTTTCCGAAATTCGTTCAACAAAGAAGACGAAGTGAACACTCCAGAATTCAAACTAAGAACAGCTGCCAGCATGCGAAATTTAGAAGTAGATGTTCCTGTATTAGTAAAACAACTTAAGTCTCTAAACGAAAACAAATCTTCCGGGCCAACCAGATTCCTCTCAGAGTATGCTGATGCAATAGATCCATACTTAACCAACATATACAACCGATCACTCAGCTAAGGATCTGTACTCAAAAGACTGGAAAGTTCCCCAAGTCACTCCAATATTCAAGAAATTCAATAGGAGTGATCCCCAAAATTGCAGGCCATTGTCACTGACATCGATTTTCAGTAGGATTTTGGAACGTATACTTTGTTCAAACATCATGAACTACCTCGAAGAGAACGACCTACTAACCAATAGTCAACACGCATTCTGAAAGTATCGCTCTTGCGAAACACAGCTTGCCCTTTATTCACATGAAGTGATAAGTGCCATCGACAAGCGATCTCAAATCGATTCCATATTTCTGGATTTCCGGAAGGCTTTTGACACTGTACTTCACAAGCGGCTTCTAATGAAACTGCGTGCCTAAGGAATATCGGCTCAATTGTGCGATTGGATTCACGATTTCCTATCAGAAAGTACACAGTTCGTGGTAACTGCCGGTAAGTCATCGAGTAAAACAGAAGTGATATCTGGCGTTCCCCGAGGAATCGTTATAGGTCCCCTACTCTTGCTTGTATTTATAAACGATTTAGGAGACAATCTGAATAGCTCCCTTAGACTGTTCATGGATGATGCTATGGTTTATCGATTAGCAGCTGCAAAGCGATTTAGGCAAAATTTCAACACGATGCGAAAATTGGCAATTAACAGTAAAGTGTGAAGTAATACATAAGACCACTAAAATAAATCCGCTGCAATTCAACTACGCGATAAATCAAACCTTTAAGGTATTAAATTCTACCAAATACCTAGGAGTTACAATTACGAACAACTTAGACTGTAGAGAACACATAGAAAATATTGTGGGGAAGGTGAACCAAAGGTTATGTTTCATTGGCAAAATGCTTCGAAGATGCAACAGCCCTACCAACGAGACTGCCTACATCACACTTGTGCATCCTATCCTGGAGTACTGTTGCCCAGTGTGGGAACCTCACCAGGTGAGACTGACGGAAAACATTAAGAAGGTCCAAAGAAGGGCAGCTTGTTTTGTTTTGTCACGTTACAGGGGTGAAATCGTCACGAAGATGTTGCACAATTTCAGGTGGAAATCACTAAAAGAAAGACGTTATTCGTTGTGGCGAGATCTATTTACGAAATTTCAATCACCGACTTTTACTTATAAATGTGAAAATATTTTGATAGCACTCACCTGCATGGTGAGACATGACCATCTCAATAAAATAAGAGAAATCAGATCGAAAACGGAACGATTTAGGTGTTCTTTCTTCCTGCGCGCTATTAGAGAACGGAACGGTAGAGAAAGGTTATGAAAGTGGTTAATTAACCCTCTGCCAGGCACTTAAATGTGATTTACAGAGTATGTATGTCGATGTAGATTACACTTTGTGACACTACAATAGCTGCAGTCATCTACCTGTTCCTGTCCTGCTTTCAAATTTTCTACGTCTCTCCATGCCGTAATTTCGGGCAAGTAACGTTGTTGTGTTGCCTTCCACTATCTGCTCACTACGCTATCTGAACCCAACTGCTTGTATAAATCGTTGTTAGAGTAAAGACAAGTTGACACCACCCCCTCTGCAGCCTCATTCTGTTACTACCACTATCTCGGTTGACGTAGTGCGGCTGTCTCCACTCAGCAGAACCGACAGAAGGACTTCGAACCGTTGTAGTTCATCCTGACGATGACAATACATGAAAACCTAGGTATCTCAACTGTTTCTCTAATTGTTTTGACCAGTGTAGATATTCTGAGAGTGTTTGATAGAAACGTCTCTGTGAGATCACGGCGAGAAACTGAATTCAGTTCAAACGAAAGTGCAGTACTAGCGATGTGCCTAGTAGCTTTCAAGCACTGTTCAAATGCAAAGTCTCTAAATAAAATATTAACAAAGCTGTTGTGTTACTAAGGTGTGTCCCAATCGCAGAAGACGGCACTTAGGTCGTTGGTTCTTGATGTTAAGGTTAATTACCGAGCATCCTGTGTGGTGAAAAGATTACATATACACTTGATGGGATGCCACTCTCCTTGCCGGCCGCGGTGGCCGAGGTGACTGAGGCGCTCCAGTCACGGTCAGCACGGTCACTACGGTCGGGGGTTCGAATCCCCCCTCGGGCATGGATATTTGTGCCGTCCTAGTTTGTAAGTAGTTCATAAGTAGTTTGTAAGTTTAGGGACTGATGACCCCGTAATTAAGTCCCATTAGCTTAACAAACATTTGAACATTTGCCACTCTCCTTATTGGCGCAGCAGCCAAGAAACTGTACTGTACACAAACTGTCTTTCAAATAAACGTCTTCTGTTTAACACTGTAAATTATTCGTAACAGTAGGCTTTCACGGCCGGCGTCTACATTATTAAAATTTCCGTGCTAAGATGCCGTGGTTAATCATTGAAACTTCTTACTCCCGAAGTTTCGTTACCTGTTGTGGGCAACTTCTTCAGAGGTGCAGTTGGCCAACAAAAGTCCCTCAAAGTGGTACCGGTATGTGGATGTTACTTTTGTCATATGGAATCACAGTTAAGAAGAATGAAATTCTTTTTTGGTGCACCTGAATAATATTAATCCGAGGATACAATTTACTGTGGAGAGAGAGAAAAACGGACAGTTGAATTTTTTGGATGTATCGGTAATCAAACGGGAAGAAGGGACCTTTCGAAACATCATCCTAGGCAGAAGAGAGGTGTCATTAAAACTTCGGTGGATCGAGCTAATAATATCAGTGAGCGTATTTATCTGAGAGATTAATCAAACCATTTGCGAAAAGCTTTCAAGAAGGATACACCGATAAAGAGATAGATCGAGCTCTCCATCCAAGAAGAAAAGTGTCCGAAAAGAAGCCACAACAACAACTGTCGGTTGCAAAAGTTTTACTTCCATTTATCCACAAAATTACGTTCCGTATTGGGAAAGTTTTGGCCAGGTTTCGAGTGGAAACCGTTTACGATCGCTGAAAGACACATGACATCCCCTAGCAACGTCTGTGCTACATAAAATTCCCTGTAGCTGTGCCATGGTGCACATAGGAACAACAAAAAGAAGTCTTAATACCCGCAAATTGGAGCATAAAAGGAATTGTCGACTGGGTCACACAGACAAGTCAGCTGTGGCAGAGCATGTCTTTACACAGGCTGATCATGAAATAAAGTTTAGTTAAACAAGCATGCTAGCTAAGATCTCACATTATTATACACGCATGTACAGAGAAGCTATAGAAATACAGAAACACCACAATAAATTTAACTGGAAAGAAGAAGGTTTGGAATTAGATGAGGTACTTTGAACCAACAATATGAAATCGATTGCCTTTAATCGAGAGAGATGACGCTTCATAGTCGGCAGCACGTGACAAGTGGTGGTGCCATCTATGCCCTCTATATAAGCAGGACCTCAAGCGCCTAGTAGGCAATCGTCGACTCACCTCTGAAGATGTTGGCAGCAATAGGTAACGATACGTCGGCAGTAAGAAGTTTTATTAATGGACCACGGCATCTTAGCCCGAATATTATGATTAATGATTGTAAATTATTGCTAACCTTAACTTTGTACTTGTACATCACCGACATACTCGGACAGCAGGTGTGTCCCCAGTGACTGCCGAAACCGGAGTAGACAAAGCCATTCACTTCGGTCTCTAGGTGCGCTAATTCGCGCAAAAACATGGACGAAGCTTTTATTTTCGCATTACTTTATTAATTGTTTTGATATTAAATGCTCTGAAAAAACGGGATGGTATCTTCCTATTGAGAGATGACTTTTATAAAAACTAAGTAAATTTAAATCAAAGAACAATTCCGTTTTGCCCTGTGACCTCCATGTGCATTGGCCAATCACAGCAGAGCGCCAGACTTTTGAGCGATGTTCCCCACTCTACCTGCTGTTGTCGGTTCTCTGGCGACTCTACGTGAGCTGCATACAGCTCAGTTATACTTGCTCTGAGAAATGTGAACATGCTGGCTACAAGCAGAAATATTACAGCTTTTCGTGTCTCAATCAGAAAATATAAGATCACTTCGTTCTCCGTCTATCAGTCCATGTGCGAGAGAAGACTCGTTTTTCTCATAAAAAGGTAGAGGTATCAACTTGCAATTTGTGTCAAGTACTGAGGCCTAAAGTTAGGTACAATAGTTTTAGGTTTAAGTAAATAAGAACAAACGATACAGATTTTTATATCATCATAATTTGATACTTCTTATGTAACCGTGATACTCATTCATCAAATTCTATTCATGATGAATATACATTATTAAGTTCGGACGCAAACCTGAAGAATATTAACAAGAGATAGTGGTAATGGAAAGAAGTCTAAGAAAATTAGGCAACGCTGAAGAAATTAGATTATGTAACTGGAGTATAAATGTAGTAGCTAAGTTTTCTTAAATGGGTAGCAAAATAACATCTCATGAGTGAAGTAGAGAAAACATAATATGCAGGACAACTATAGGGAGAAAAGCATTTCTGACAAAGAGACGTTGTCCTCGAATATTAATTCAGGTTACGTATGTGAAGTTCGTGAACAAACTAGTTCAATTGAATTATTTCGTGAAATGAACAAACGTTAATTTTTGTTCAGTATGGTGAACTATAGTACTTTTACTCCTTGCTTTCCCAATCTACCGAAAATTAGAAGATGCATGCTCGAATGTGCCTTCCTTTGATACTGAGTACGCCCCACCCGTAGAACCTAAAACTACGTATTTTAGAAGTTCTAACTTCGTAAATTGCATCGGATCGGAAGATCAAAATCACTTACTTCATTTGACGAATTAGTTCTTAACTGTGCGAAGTACACCAAATCGGACGGCCGAAACAAGTTCACTTACAAGGAGAGTGCATGTCAGACGAATTAAAAAAATAATAATAATCTCCATATATAAATGGTGTGATAAGTGTGTCTATAAATGCAATTTTCAATATTGCATCTAGAACTAAGGAAATTCATGTATTGGTTTTCAATCAGACATGAAAATACACGCATTTCAAAGATTTTGGAAATTCAACCTGTAAAGAGGGTGAAATAAAGGGTGAAATTTTTTCTGACAGTATAGTGAACTATGTAGTTCATTTGAATTAGTTCATTGAACCAGTTCAGTTTGAAGAATTATTTAGAAACGAACGGTTCCCGTAAAAGGAACTGTTATTGCCATATTTAATTCACGTGTTAGGGAGTCTTTATAGAACGCATTTGTCTGAAGTGAAACTTGGTAGGGAATGAAATGTCTGGCGTTTATAAAACAAAATAAACACAAAATAAAAGATGAAATGCATGTATATTTCATTTTAAGCACTGGGAACGTAGTGAATTTATGGAGCAAAATATCTCAAATTCGCCGGCCGCGGTGGCCGAGCTGACTGCGGTGCGTCAGTCACGGTTTGCACGGCCACTATGGTCGGGGTTCGAATCCCCCATCGGGCATGGATATTTGTGCCATTCTTAGTATTAGCTAGTTCATAAGTAGTTTGTAAGTTTAGGGACTGATGACCCCGTAGTTGAGTCCCATAAGCTCTACAAACATTTGAACATTTTTGAACATCTAAAATTCTGGGAACAGTAACTGAGATGAATGATTGAACTAAGGTTTATTGAACTTCAAAACATTATTAAAGTATTTCCACATATTCATAAATACGAGGGTTGGAACTTTAATAGTGACAACTTTTTATTCACAACCGATACAAAAGCGTTACGTGTTTGCACCTGTTGCTGTCTTTCAAAGTAGTCACCAGCGTTGTGTAGAACCCGTTGCAAGCGATGTTGAAGGTGTAGTTTACCGTTATAAGAGCCTGTTCAGTTGATGGTGCGAATTGAGCGGTCTACTGCCTGCCGAATCTCTGGAACAGTTCTGAAGTGAATGCCACGAAGTGGTTCTTTCATCTTCGGAATCAAAGTCACAGCGACTAAGTCCAGGGACTACGGTGGATGGTACAGTCCTTCCCAGTCGCATCGAGCGAACAGAGCAGCCACAGCTTGCGCTGCATGCGCTCGCGCATTGTCGTGCATAATGATGCGTGAATTGCGTAGAATGTGTTGGCATTTGTTTCGCAAAGATTCAGTCCTTGTGACTTTGAACCATTCCAAACAAATCACATGCAGATAGGTGAGAAAATTACAGACAATCAGTTTAATAAGTCAAGGTTGCAAAATTTTAACACGAATTATGTACAGAAGGATGGAGAGGCTGATAGATGCTGACCTCGGTAGAGATCAGTTTGGATTCAGAGAAGTGTAGGAACACCGGAGGCAATACTCACGACTTATCTTAGGGCATAGATTAAGGAAAGGCATACCTACATTTCTATCTTTTACAGATTTGAAGAAACCTTTTGAAAGTGTTGATTGGAATATGCTCTTTCAAATTTTTATGTCATCGGGGGTAAAATATAGGGAAAGGAAGAGTATTTATAACTTGTACATTGACCAAATATTTGTTATTAGGGTTGAAGGTCATGAAATGGACACAGTGGTTCGGAAGGAAGTAAGACATGGTTGTAGCTTTTCTCCACTGTTATTTAATATGTACATTAAGCAAGCTGTGAAGGAAGGAAAGAGAAATTTGGAGAAGGAATTATTAGAGTTCAGACTGAAGAAATAAAAACATTGCGTCTTGTTCATGACATTGTAATTCTATCAGGACAGCAAAATGACCTGGAAGAGCAGTTGGACGGGATGGACAGTTCGTGGAAAGGAGCGCATAAAATGGACATTAAAAGGAGCAAAAGAAGGTTAATGGAATGCTATCTTTGAAAATCAGGCGATGATGAAGGAATTAGATTAGCTAACGAAACAATATAGGAGTAGTACATGTACCTTTTTTTTTTTTTCTGTAGTAAACTAACTTACGACGGTCGCAGTACAGACGGTATATAGTGCAGTAAGGCAATTGGAAAAAAGCGTTTTCGAAAAAGAGAAATTTGCTAAAATCGAATATTAATTTAAGCGTAAGGCAGTCCTATCTGAAAGCATTTGTGTGACGTGTTGCCTTGTACGGGAGTGAAACTTGGACGATAAATAGTTGAGACAGGAAGAGGATAGAGGCTTTTGAAATGTGATGGTACTGAATAATATTGAAATTAGTTGGGTAGATCGCATAACTAATGAAGAGGTACTGAACAAAATTGGACAGAAAAGAAATTTTTTGCGTACCATGGCTAAAAGAAAGAATCGATTGTCGGGACACATTCTTCACGAAGGAATCGTAAATTTAGCATTGGAAGGAAGTGTGTGGGGGAAAAATAGCAGAGAGAGGGCAAGAGGCGAATATAGAAAGCAGATTCAGATGGTTGTAGGTTGCCGTTCGTGTAAGGATATGAAGAGGTTTGCTCGGGATAGAGTAGGATCGAGAGCTGCATCAAATCAGTTTCCGGACTGAAGATAACAAGGACATCATGACTAAGAAGTCGACACGACGTTAAACCCTACTTCTCTTTCCTTTTCTCCTGGTTCTCGGCTTCTGAGCAAGAATGGTCTGTAGTTACCTGACTGACATTCAAACACGTCATTAAAACTGTCTATAAGAGGGTCGAAGGCTTCACGCAGACAACGCATTAACTGTCACCAATAAGTGTCCGGATGCTTTACGTTAGGAAGTGTACGTATTCGCCCAAGATGCTGCACTGACCGCCGTCACCCGCCGCCGGGAGGTCGGGATGTAGGTGAAGCGGTTACTGGGAGCAGGGAAAAGCTGTTGGGATGCAGCGGGCGGCGGATGGTAATTAGCTTTTCCCGTAAGGCGGGCGCTGGCACGCGCCGCTTCCGCCACGTACCGCCGCTGGCCGCGTCCCGTGCTTCGCTAATCGAGATGCGAGTACGAGCATCCTGCCGGCATCTGCTCTGCCCGCTTGCGGGACGGCCGCTACGCGGAGACACGCGGCTCTCCGGCTGTGACGTCGGTCCACGCCGCAACACCTCGCATCTCGTACTGTGCTACCCCGTCCGGCCGTCAGAGCTTCTCGCTGGCCCGAAATGGCCACTTGGTTCGCAAATGCCAAAATGTGTCCTCGCTGTATTGCGGAGGAGCTAGTTCTGAAAGCAAAAGGAGCCATTACTTTTCTCTACATCTACATCTACATGGGATACTCTGCAAACCACATCTAAGTGCTTGGCAGAGGGTTCATCGAACCACCGTTATACTATTTTATCTTCCATTCCATTCTCGAATAGCGCGCGGGAAAAATGAACATCTGATTCCTCGTATTTTATTCTGATGATCATTTCTACTTATGTAAGTGAGAGTCAACAATATATTTTAGCATTCGGAGGACAATGTTGACGATTGTAGTTTCGTAAGTAGCCCACACCGCAGCGATAAGTGCCGTTCTTGTAATGATCCCCATCCCAGATCCTGTATCATTTCCGTATCGCTGTCTCCCCTGTATCTTGACAATACGAAACGAGCTGCCTTTCTTTTGACTCTTTCGATGTCCTCCGTCAGACCCACCTGATAAGGATCACACACTGGGCAGCAATACTCCATAAAAGGACGGACAAGCGTAGTGTATGCAGTTTCTTTAGTCGTTCTGTTGCATCCTTTAACGGTTCTGCCAATAAAACGCAGACTCTGGTTCGCCTTTCCCACGACATTATCTACGTGTTCTTTCCAATTTAAGTCAGAAGTAATTGTAATTCCTAGATATTCTATGGAATTTACGGCCTTCACATTTGAATGATTTATCATGTAAACAAAGTTTAACGGATTTGTTTTCGTACTCATGTGGACGACTTCACACTTCACATTATTTAGAGTCAACTGCGAATTCTTACCCCATACAGATATCTTATTCAAATCGTTCTGCAGTTGGTTTTGATCTTCATATGATTTTACTAGACCGTAAATGACGGCGTCATCTGCAAACAACCTAAGAGAGCTACTTAGATTTTCCCCTAAATCGTTTATGTAAATAACGAACAGCAGAGGACCAATAACACTACTCTGTGGAACGCGCGAATTCACCTCTGCTTTAGTCGATGCCTTACCATCGATTACTACGAACTGTGTCCTCTCTGAGAGGAAATCCCGTATCTAGTCGCTAATTTGGGGCGATAAACCGTAACCACGAAATTTGATTAAAAGTCGTTTGTGAGTTACGGTGTCAAAAGCCTTCCGGAAATCAAGTAATACGGAATCAATTTGCGAACCCTTGTCGATAGCACACATCACTTCGTGTGAGTAAAGAGCTACTTGTGTTTCGCATGAACGATATTTTCTAAATCCATGTTGACCTTGAGCCAATAGATCATTCTGTTCGAGAAAGGTAGCCCATACATTAATTCGGGGTGTAAGTTATCGTCATTCAACATGTCATTCAGGTCCGTCCGGCCGTTTCAGCGTGGAGTGTAACAAATCCACTATAAGGTACACTCCGCCACTGTCCGTACGGTGGTTTCCTAAAGGAAGCTCATGCGGTAATTCAGGGTTAAGCTACCTGCATCCCAAATTTCATTCAAATCCGTCCATCCCTTTCACCATGAAGGAGTAGCAAATATTAACCCATTATAAGGTACCCTCCGCCACGTATCAAATGGTGGCTTACGAAAGATAGCCCATGCATTAATCAGGGTATAACCTACTTCTTTACAACTTTGATTCATATTCCATCCATTTCAGCGTGAAGGCGTAAGAAACGAATTAACTAATTGTAAAGCACCTTCCGCCATGCACCATACGAAGTTAATTTTAGTATGCCTATAACCTTCGAGAGTGCAACCAATGAGTTGACAATGTTTTATTGCAATCAGATATACGGTATTTAAATTGCTTACATAAAATTCACATACGGTGATATTCATGTTTTAAATGTTTCCTTGATTATTATCACCCTGAAAAATGTAACGTAGAATGTTCAGGAATTTCATTTCATTCATAACTTCACCGAAATCATAAAATTAACTGTTTAGTCACGTTAATTAATTGAAATGATTGTAGGTAATTTAAATATATTAATAGTGTATTGATGAAGTCAATTGTTCAATCACATTTAGAAATATGTTCATGATCGGAATACAGCTTTAGAATCTGACGATGTCCATATGTAAAGTATCCTACTTCATGCACCATCCAAAATTTTATGTGACAGTAACCTTACTCTTGTTTTGAAGGTCAAGTGTTCAAAATGGCATGAAGATGTTAGGATGAATAAAGTGTCCTCATTCGCACAGGTTTTCAACTATATAATTGTTTATGACGTCATATCTCCTGAACTATATGTCGTAAGCAGTTCTCATCCCTACGTCAATTGTTACCTCATGGAAGGAAATGTGTACCAAATTTGATTGAAGTCGGTACAGTGGTTTAGAAGGAGACGTCACATGTTACAGCACTTTTCCGCGCATTTCATTGTTTATTACGTTAAATCTCCTGAACTATTTATTTAATGGTGCCTATGAGCATCACGAAAGCGCAAGCAAAATGTTGGCAAAGTGTCATCGTAACTGGTTGAACGGCACGACCGCGCTTAAAATACGAACACACAAACATTCATTTTTATATATTAGATAGGGACAAGCGGTTCCCTTTCAGTAAAACTTGGAACCCAATTTTATTAAACAACAACGCTCTTTGTGTCCACCTGCATTTTGTTTTAAGTACTTTTTTGTTTCGACGCATCGTTTTCGCCGATTTTTTCCTCCTCCGCGCTACTATTGCGCTTAGAGGGCGTCTACGTTGGTTTCGCGCACGCACGGTGGGTTGTCAGTGGTGTATAAAGGGGCCGCTGTTTCTGTTCTATCTCAGGTGCGCGTTACTGCCGAAGTACTTGACCCCATTGGCAGTGACCATTACCTGATTCTCCTCACCTTCACCCCGAATGTCCCCCTTCCCCAAAAAATCCTCGCCACTTTCACCTCCCAAACTCGTCCACGATTACTCCTGGGCAGACTGGGATGCCTTTCGCCTCTCCATCACCCAACAAGTAGAAACCACTCTTTCCCCTTCCACTCTCCTGTTGATATTGACCATGCTGCTTCCTTCCTCAAGCAGACCTAGTCTGGAGCCGTCCTTTTCCATATTCCCATCAAAGCTATTCAGTCCCATCGCCCCACCCTCCCCTCAGAGGCTGTCCTGCTCCTCTAGAAATCCCGTCGCCTATATCGGTCCTCTTTTCACATCTGTGACTGGAATACACTTCTCCGCTACCGGCAACTCCAGCGAGACGTAGGAAGCCTCCTGTCTGCCAAAAAACGCCAGGACTGGCGTCAGACAGTTACACGGCTCAATGCCCACCACCTAATCTACTCGTCCCGGTATTGGTATGCATTCCACTGCCTGCACTCTCCTCTACCTAGACTAGCCTCTGCCTGGCAACGCCAGTATGGCTGACCATTTCGCCTCCTTCCTCTCTCACATCTTCTCCATTCCTGATAACCCAAAATTTGATTATTCCCTCTTCCCCATCTATGAGAAAACTGACATCTCCATCCCACCCCAAGCCCTCGGTTCCAATACCTGGATCACATCCCCAATCAGACCTTAACACCCCATCACTGCACACAACCTACAGTTGATACTGCACACCAATTGCAACACTGTTGCATCACATACTGCCACCTTAAGGAACGTCCCCTTCCTTTCTTCATCACCCTTGCTTCCCTTTACACTACCATCATCTACACCGGCTACTACCCCACCTGTGGGAAATCTCCTGAGTTCTTAAACCAAACAAACCCCCTCCCCTCAGATGCCTCTTCCTACCGTCCCATTTGCCTCACCCTGGTGTTCAGCAGGGTCTTCAAATCCATCCTATCCCATCGTATCCATCACAACCTCCAGCTACACCACTTCCTCCCTGACACCCAATGTGGCTTTCGTCCTTCCTTCCCCACTGACGACCAACTCCTTTGCCTTGCCCAACTCCTTTTCCTCCAGCTTAGTTCCCGCCATGCCGCCATCTTTGTGTCCTTAAACCGTGAACGGGCCTACAATCGGGTCTCTCATTCTGCCCTGCTCTTCAAACTTCAAACCTATTATCTTCCCATCAACCTTGTGCAGGTCATTGCCTCCTTCCTCTCCAACCGCCCCACCTATGTGTTACCATCCACAACACCGACACCTATTTTTTCTATCCCTGTGCTGGTGCCTCAAGGTTCTGTCTACCCTCCTACATCTCCTGTATACCTCTGTTATGCCTAAGCCTGCACCTACCACAGGCCCCTTCCATACTAATGACCCCGCTTTTCTTGCCTTAGCTCGCACCCTCGCCCATTCCAACCGTCTCCTCCAAGAAGACTTGGTGCAACCAGTGGCTCCTCTCTATAAATCCCACCAAAATCCAGACAATCATTGTAGGTCATACCACCCCTTCCTTCCGTCCCGGGGATTTCTATCTCAGCCTCCATCGCGCATCCGCCTCACCCCTAATCTAAAGTACCTGGGCGTCACTACTGATAGCACCCTATCCTGGACTTCCCACCTCTATGCAAGTAATAGCCCGCTCACACATCACCTCCTCAAACTTTTTGTAGGCCGAACATAGGGCCTAAACCCTTATCCCATCCTCTATACCTACAAATCCCTCATCCATCTTACCATCTTATCCTATGTATCACCCATCCAGCCTGCATCTCCACCCCCCCAGTCCTTACAAATCTCTGAGGATACTGGAGAGCCATGCCCTCCCCCACACCTTCCGTATCCCCCTTTATCCCCCTGCCCCATGCGGATCCTCTACGATACAAAAGTATTACATGTTTGCATCTGTTACTGTCCTTCAAAATAGTCAGCAGCGTTGTGAAGAACCTGTTCCAGCGATGTGGAAGGCGTTGTATACCGTTAGAATAGCCTGTTCTGTTGATGATGTGAATGTAGCGGTCTACTGCTTGTCGAATCTTTGGAACAATTCTGAAGCGAATGCCACGAAGTAGTTCCTTCATCTTCGGTATCAAATCGAAATCACAAGGACATAAGTCCAGGTAACACTGCAACAAAAATGAGCGTAATACCTCATTAAAAAGTAGTAGCACAAATAGGCCCATTAATGTATCAGATAATGGGTTGTATACTTTTATAATGTATGTGATTTACAGATTTTTGTTGATATCAGGTAATGCTGCACACTTTCTTTTTAAGTCCGGGGAGAATGATGGATTGTACAGTACTTCGAGAAGTCCTATCGATAGAACAGAGCAGCCACAACTTACTCTGTAAGCGTACGTGCATTGTCGTGCAAAACATGCTGATTCCCTGCACGCCTCTTAAAGACCTGTCTTGCTATACAACCTCGGACACATTCAATGCTGCTCCAACTCTGTCGCTTCTGTTCCAAAACCTAGTGACACCATTACGTTAGCCCATTAGCTCACAAGTGACTGTGTTTCCCTCGAATGTGCGCACGCCGGTGACGAGGGACGGACGAGTGGATTCGCTCGGACGTGGTATGTCAACAACGTGTACTATCAGCAACAATAGTCGATTCCATTGCATAGTGTCTCCACAGCATTGTTCCACTATTTAAGTTCCAACCCTTGTATCATCAGAGAGTGACAGGCAGTCCTGATGAAGGGTTCCATTGGAAAGATGGGAGGAAGATAGGGTTTAATATCCCGTCGATATTATGGTCATTAGAGACGAAACACAACAATGGATAGTTTTTGTCATGGATAGCGTAAGAAATTAGCCCATCCTGGCATTTGTCTGGAGTGATTCTAGGAAATCAGGAAGAACCTTAATCCGAACCGCCATCGTCACGAATGCAATGCATGGTAATCATCTAAATCTACATATCTACTTCGCAATCCAGCCAAATGTGCGTGGTGGAGGGTACTCAGTACTACTGCTCGTTACTTGCTTTTCTGTTCCACTTCCATATTGAGTGATGGGAAAATAAATGCACTTGTATGCACTCTGATCTCTCTGATCTTATCTTTGTGATCTTTACGCGAAATGTAGGTTGGAGTCCGTATAATCTTTCTACAGTCAGCCTCAAATTCCGGTTCTCTAAATGTCATCAACAGTGTTTCTCGAAAAAACGTTGCCTTCCCTCCATCGACTCCCATTTGAGTTCCGAATCATTTAAGTAATACTCGAGCATTGATCGGATCTCCCCGTTACAAACCTACCCGCCCGTCCCTGAACTGTCTCCATATCCTCCTTTAGATTGATCTGGTGGCTCCCAACACTTGAGCAACACTCACGATGGGGTCGTACAGGAGTTTTAATGCGGTGACCTTTACAGACGAATCACATCTTCCCAAAACTCTCCCAGTAAACCGAAGTCGACCATTCGCCTTCCCCACGACTGGCTTTATATGCTCGTTCCATTTCATATGGCTGCGCCGTCGCGCTCGGTCGGGGCTCCGTTGGTTTGGTATGATCGGCGGGTGCTGTGGGCGACAGGTTTGGGCGCGGCACCGCAGCCGCTGTCAGAGTGGGAGGGGTGGCCCTGGAGAGCGTCCTGGCCAGGAGACGAGGCTGCGGTGACAAAGGCGGCGGTGACAGGCCGTGAACCCGCGGCACCGTTATCCGACGGCGGCGGCAGCGGCAGCGGCAGGGGACGTCGCGCCGCGCCGGCTGCGTGCGCGCCCATGAGGATGCGGCCCGCGTGCGCGCGTGACGCGAGCGCCAACGAGCGCCGACGCCGTCACCGTCACCAGCCTCCACCAGCGCCAGCGCCCAGCCGCCAGCCACCGGCCGACGAGAGACCGGCGCGGCCACCGGCGGCGCGCGGCCCGACTGTCCCAACAGGTGACGCCTCCTGTCAGCTGCCGCGCCGACCACGTCGGTGGCCGTTGGTCGTGCAGTGCGGGATTTCTCGATGTCATAGTTGCTGGTGAATATTACAAGTTGTAAGTATTGTGTAGTTCGCGAACGAACTAGTTCGGAAGAGCGCTCCCACAGGCGAACTACTTCGCAGATCCCTCGCCTCTTAGTTCGTCCCATCCTTTTCCGAAGACTGACGGGTAACAGCGAGAGGACACGAGAGCGCGCAGAATCGCATGATTGCCTTCTGCCAGTTGTCGTTATTTCGAGCTGACATGCTGCTCAGCTGTAGTTTTAGCAGCGGTAGCAAAAGCCAAAACGAGCGGACGAACTAAAATGAGCGACCTACTTCGCGGCCGAGCTGCGAGCTAAAAGGAGAGCTACTGGTCACGTACTAAAATATGAGCGTTAGGTCGCGAACTTAAATATGCGCGATAGGTCGCGATCTAAAATATGCGCGATAGGTCGCGAACTAAAATATGCGCGACAGGTTGCGAACTAAAATATGCGTGAAAGCTCGCGAACTAAAATACGCGCGATAGGTCGCGAACTACAATATGCGCGATAGGTCGCGAACTAAAATATGCGCGATAGGTCCGTAACTAAAATATGCGCGATAGGTCGCGAACTACAATATGCGCGATATGTCGCGAACTAAAATATGCGCGATAGGTCCGGAACTAAAATATGTGCGATTGGTCGCGAACTACAATATGCGCGATAGGTCGCGAACTAAAATATGCGCGATAGGTCCGGAACTAAAATATGCGCGATAGGTTGCGAACTAAAATATGCGTGATAGCTCGCGAACTAAAATACGCGCGATAGGTCGCGAACTACAATATGCGCGATAGGTCGCGAACTACAATATACGCGATAGGTCCGGAACTAAAATATGCGCGATAGGTCGCGAACAACAATATGCGTGATAGGTCGCGAACTAAAATATGCGCGATAGGTCCGGAACTAAAATATGCGCGATAGGTCGCGAACAACAATATGCGCGATAGGTCGCGAACTAAAATATGCGCGATAGGTCGCGAACTAAAATACGCGCGATAGGTCGCGGACTAAAATACGCGCGATAGATCGCGAACTAAAATATGCGCGATAGGTCGCGAACTAAAATATGCGTGATAGGTCGCGAACTACAATATCCGCGATAGGTCGCGAACTAAAATATGCACGATAGGTCGCGAACAGAATTAAAAATCACATGTTTGCCTTCTGCTGATGAGAGCCATTTCGAGGTTAGCGTCTGTCTGCTAGATTACATAGTTCAGTGCTATAAAATTTCTGCTTTGAAGTATTTTGCACTCTGCAATATCTGACTAATAAATTACATATTGCCAAGATATAGAGATAACTCTAAACTTAAACGCGAGAAATTATCCACAAACTGTTTCTTTTTGGTTTGCGTGATATCGTTAGCGGCTCACGCAGCAAGCGCATGAAGCAGCTAGGTGGGGTAACTTCTCCCTCCACCTGCATGCGCAGACCACGCCGCTCAGCCGTCACTGGGAGCTTACGAACTGAAAGAACGAACTAGTTCGTGGCAGAGCCGCGAAATAAAGTGAGCGCTCCCGATCGCGAACTATTATGCGCAAGTCTAGTTGTAAGGTCGTGGTCCACCTGGTGCAGTGGCAGAGGGATAGCACACTGGACTCACATTCCATAACTACATTTACATACATACTTCGCAATGAACCTCAAGGAGCGTGGCGGATGTTGCTCAGTACCACTACGAGTTACTTACTTTCCTGTTCCACTTCCATACAGAAAGAGGGAAAAACAAAAAATTTTATCCATCCGTACGAACCCTAATCTCTCTAATCTTATCATTGTGATCTTCATGCCAAATATGGGTTGGCGACAGTAGAATCGTTCTGCAATACGCCTCAAATTCAGGCCATCTAAATTTCTTCAACAGTGCTTTTCGAAAAGAACGTCGCCTCCCATCCAGCGACTCCCATTTAATTTCCCAAAACATTTTGGTAACACTCGCGCGTGATCGAATCTAGTAATTACCAACCTCGCCGCCCGCCTCTGAACTGCTTTGTCCTCCTTTAAACCGACCTGGTGGGGAGCCCAAATACTTGAGCAATATTCCAGACGGGATCATAGAAGCGTTTTATATGCTGTTTCCTCTACAGATGATTAACACCTTCCCAAAATTCTCTCAATAAATCATATACTCGTTCCATTTCATACCGCTGTGCAGCGTTACACCTACGTATTTAATTGACGCGACTGTCAAACAACACACTGCTAACGCCGTATTCGAACATTACGGGATTCTTTCTCCTACTCATCTGCAACACCTTCCTTTAGCGCTAAAATTGCCATTCCTCACACAACTTAGAAATTTGGTCCAAGTCATCCTTTGTCCTACTACAGTCATTCAATGATGACACCCTCCTGTACACCACAGCGCAACCATCAAACAGCCACAGATTACAACTCATTCTGTCCGTCAGATCATTAATATACATAAAAAATAATAGTGGTCCTATCACACTTCCCTGTGGCATCGATAAAGATACCCTTGTCTCTGATGAACACTCGCCATCGAGGACAACGTACTGGGTTCTATTACTTAAGTAATCTTCCAGCCACTCACATATTTGGGGACATATTGCATAAACTCGTACTTTTGTTAGCATTCTATAGTGCGGTACCGTATCAAACGTCATTCGAAAATAGACAAATGCGCAATCTACCTGTTGCCCCTCATCCATAGCACGCAAGATGTCATGAGAGAAAATGGAAAGCTGGGTATCGTACGATCGATGCTTCCTAAAGCCGTGTTGATGCATGGACAGAAGCTTATCAGTCTATAGGAAATTTACCATATTAGAACTCAGAATATGTTCAAGAATTCTACGGCAAACTGATGTTACTGATATAGGTCTGTAATTTCTTTGGTACGTTCTGTTGTCTTATATTCGGAAGTTACCTGTGCCTTTTTCCAGTCTCTTTGTTAATAGCCGCTAACATCCAACCTCATGTAGGTTTTCACTACTTTTCTAAAGATCTGCAAACAAATGCTGCAACTGTTCCTTTCTAATGGCACGGCCGATTACCGTCCCAATCGCTCACCGGTCAAAACAATTAGGGGATCATTTCGGATATCTAGGTCCGGAAGTATTGTCATCGGCAGGATGAACTGAAATGGTTCTTCGTCTTCCTGTCGGTTCTACGCAGTGGAGACAAAAACATTACAGCAAGCAAGATAGTACTGCGAAGGGGTTGATTTGGGTTTACTCTAACAAACTAATTATACAAGCAGTTGGATTCAGACTTAGCCGAAGCTATCGCTCGGAGAGCCTTAGAAAGGTTGGAAGCGGGACAGATACTGCAACTGTTATAAGATCCCAAAGCGTGATTCCCAGAACCTGTACACGTCTTCAAACAACAGGAACGGTTGAGAAAGACAAGGCCAAGGCCATCCGCGTAACATCAGCAACTGATGACTGTTATTTCTGGTTAACAGCCCATCGATGCAGGAGATCGGATGCACCTCAGCTGCAACTCACCCTCCAGACAGCAACAGAACGCGCAAACCAACACAAACAGTCCGAAATCAGACTCGGAAATATGGCCTCTAAGCACGGAGGCCTATGCGATGTCTCCCATTAAAACCACGACACCGCTAAACCCAGTGAAACTGGGAGGAGAAACATCTGGAAGTCGTTACGAATGGCGCCTTGTCCTGTTCACAGATGAGTGAAGATATTGTGTTCAGCCGGACAATCGTCGTTTCCTAATCTTCAGAGAACGTAGAACAATTCTGCACATTTGCAGGAAACATTTCCATAGCTGGGTGGTTGAATAGTATTGTGGCTAGGAGTCAGTATTTACGGACTTAGGGACCTCTATGATGTTTATAATCGCGTCTTGACTGCTCACAGCTATAGAGATGAGATCCTTACACTCTTAGTTGTGTCAATGGCGATGGGTTTCTTGTGTTTAACGTTATCGCTGCAGTGGTGGACAAAATGATAGAAGCTGAGAGAATCGAAAGAATGGAGTGGCCAGTTTGTTCACCAGTCTTAAACCCTATTGATCATATCTGGGATACACTTGACATAGGAATTGCAACCGGAGCAGCACCTCCCACAACGGTTGCTGAGCAGGATATCGCACTCATGGAAGAATGGACAAATATCCGTCAAGAGCTGATTGATAACCTCATACTGAGCTTGCCACGCAGGTATGCAAGTAAAGAGCTGAGTCACAAAATATTGTACCACAAACAATTTACAATTGTAACCAATATCTGATTTAAAAAATGTAAATTGTGTATGATATCCCCTAATTGTTTTGATCAATGTGTAACAACAATTAAATCTGTGTGCTCCATTTCTAATTACCACAATTTTGAGGGGACATTACATCCTAATCCTTCCCTCGTACATTGCATTGGTCGTGGTCCGTGAAATATTCCCTTTGCCGACATCCCATTCAGGTTAGCAGTGTACATCTTCAGCGGTGTTCGTAGACACATTGAGTCTTGTGGATTCAGTTGGCATGACTGAGCGACGCCAGGACCTTCTCTGAAGATATTTAGCTCAATTACGGACGTGAGGAACGTAAAACCTTCATGTGGTCATACGATCAGTAAAGTTCACTAGAAACAGTAGTTGGTCAGCCAGCACACTGGCTCGTATCTGGCGTCCAATGTCAGGCAACTTCGGTATCAGCACAACACATGTCATTTCATGGGGATCTACCTGCCTGCTTTAATAATGTTATCCGAAAGAACTTCGTCTCCATAGTAGTATGGTAAAGCGGGTAATACGCCACTAAAAATCGACCGTGTACTATGGTGTTATGAGGTTCAGATACCGTTACCTTCCACCCCTCTCCCTCAGTCAATAGCATTCGCTGCGGATCAAAGGACGCCGCCATGGTAGTATGACAGGGATCATGTACTGGCACTTAGTAGAACAATATCGCTCTTAAGGATGATTTACAGATAACATGAAAGTGCACTTTGATCAATGCAGTTGCCGTGAACAAAGGATGATTGACATCAAACATGAAATTGCATTTAACAAGATTTCGAAACCTTGTAAACAGTTTAGACATGGTCACTTGGGCCACCTCCGCCCAAAACCCTGCCAGAAAGCTGTCCCCCACCCCTAATAACTGGTCCCTCCCGCCGCCCCCGCTGTCCGCCACCAATTTATTTTCTATCCCCATTTACATTTCAATTTGTGACAACCTATATTTACATTAACAAATTTCCTAAAAACATTTTTTCTCTCAGAAATAACAATGACCAAAAGTATCTTTCATGATGTTTGTAAGTAATGTTTAACAACAAAAATAACAAAAAAATAGCAGTGATTCTAAGGGAATACTGTGTGCATTAAATTCAAGTGAGTTTTGTGACAGATTGGGAAGATGCAAGTGTGATGAGGGGGTCATTTAGGGACATTGGATTAGGAGTCTTGATTCGAAACTTAGTCATAACTATCCATCACTTAATTTTCTTTGGTAGGATAAAAAATTATATTTTTCACCACTAACTGTCAATACACTCATATGCAAATGAAGGAGTGGATAAAAGTAACCTACATTCAATCATCAACAATTATTTATACAATTACTAGCTGAATACCCAGGATCTATTTATCTCACACTCTCGTTAGTCCATCTCCCCTCCCCCCCCCCCCGTCTCTCTCTCCCTCACCCCTTTCTTTGTAAAATCAAAAATCAAATGTTTGTAAACCTGTGGGACTTCTTTGGTCATTAGTCCCTCGGCGTATAAACTACTTAAACTAATTAAAATAACCTAAGGACATTAATCACACCCATGCCTAAGGGAGGAGTCGAATCTCCGATGGCAAACAACTGCGTGCTCCGCAGTAAGGATCCTTAGAACTCTCGGCCACTCCACCGCGGCCTTCTCTTTGTCCATCCCGTCCTCTTCCCTGTATCGGTCCATCTCTCTGCCCTCCTCCCACTGTTCATCTTCCTCCTCTCTTTCTCCTTCTCTCCACTCTCTTTGTCTGCCTCCTCCTCTACCCTCTCTGTCTATCTTTCCTACCCTTTCTGACCCCCCTCCTCCACCACCACCTCCTCCTCCTCTCCCTCATGTATGACAACATACATATATGCGCCAAGTTTCATGGCGATTGGTCAAACGGTGTCATAGTCATAAAGTACCCTCTACCATGCTAAATTCGTTGGCTTGCATATTATAAAAATCTCCTTCATGAAAACGTACACTTTTGTGGTGACTTTCGCGGTGGCCAGTTAAACAATTTGGATGTTTGTTGCAACGTACCCCCGCCTTGCACCTACTGAGGCTCACGAAAGGTAGCCCATGTACTGATTCAGGGTATAAGCAATCTTCATTCCACATGGCATTCAGTTCCGTTCGGCTGTTTCAGAGTGAACAGTAATACAGTAATAAACACACTATAAGGTACACTCCGCCACAGTCCATACAGTGGTTTCCTAATGGGAGCTCATGCGTTAATTCAGGGTTAAGCTATCTGCATCCCAAATTTCATTCCGATCCGTCCATCCCTTTCAGCATGAAGGAGTAGCAAACATTACCCCATTATAAGGTACCCTCCGCCATGTATCATACGTTGGCTTATGAAGGGTAGCCCAGGTATTAATCAGGGTACAAGTTACCTCTTTTCAAATTTGATTCACCGTTCAGTCATTTCAGCGTGAAGGCGTAAGAAACGAATTAACTAATTGTAATGCACCCTCCGCCATGTACCATACGAAGCTAATTTTAGTAAGCCTATAACCTTCGCGCAAGTGCAAGCAATGAGTTGACATAGTTTTATTGCAATCGCATGTACGGCATTTAAATTGCTTACATAAAATTCACATGATGTGAACAATATTTATGTTTTAGTGTTTCTTTGATTATTATCACTCTGAAAAATGTAACGTATAGGTAAGAAAGCTACATTGCTACTTGTTCAACTACTTTTCAATGTCACATGACTGCTCTGTTTCAACTACCGAAATACTTGCATGTAGACCGTTGTACGTGGCAATGTTTCTTCTGCAGATAACAGGATTATTTTCTCTCTCTGCGCATCCTCCATAAGCATTCAAGATTTTAATTTTAACCTTTCATTTCCTACATAACACACATATTAAAGCTATTCTGCTCCACACTAATGCGGAATTTCCATACATAATTTTAGGACTGCATTTTTTAACAACGAGTAGCCATTCCACTATAAATATAGGCACATAGAGTACAGAAAGTGTGGGTTCATAGGATTTTTAGTAAGGTAGTAAATAAGTACACAAATATTAGTGGACAAAAACTTTATTACATTTTGTATACATGCCTATTACAGAAAACAATTTTGTATATACACATCTAGACACAAATACAGCTCTTTCTTCTTGTTCGGTGTAACTTTAATTTTGTCTAGTTTGATTTTTAACTTTAACTTTAACTTTGTATGATGTTGAACCTATCGTTTTATCAGACAACAGATTGTTCATTAACACAGCAATTTGGTTTAATTATGGCCCTGAAATTGATGTATATAGTGTTAAATAAGAAACAGTGCATTAAACTGAATATTTGCGCAACGGATCTTATAACAAAACAACTGTGGCAAGTCACCGCGTGAAACAGACACTGACTATACTAAAAAATTTTGACTGCGATAAAGATATTAAAAAACCACAAACAGCTTTCTTAATGTTTGACTGCGAGAATTTTATGCAGATCAGTACCTGATTATTGAAATTTAGTATCATAATCAATTAACTGTAGTGTTGCATGACAATCATTTACTATGGCACCAATACGAAATCTGTTCAACAAGATTACAAAATAAATACTGCACTTTAAATCCACAAATAACTAATTATCAAATGAAGGAAGTAGGTTAATGTTCTAACTACGTAAATGAAACAAGGAAAGAAAAGTCAACTTTGTTAATTATTATTAATAATCACCATTACATTACCTACATAATACAACTTTTTTCTAATGACATGAAATGCAATTACCTTCATTCCAGCGGTGTTACAACGTTTTCATAGTAATAAAAAATACAATATATATATTCCAAACACAATCAAATCAGCTTGCTGGCACAGCAGCCTCTGCTCTACATCGGAGCCAAACACACAACTCAACCGCTCTCTAAGCGAGCTAAACCACAAGTCCCTCTCTCTCTCTCTCTCTCTCTCTCTCTCTCTCTCTCTCTCTCTCTCTCTCTCTGTGCGAGCTACAATGCTATGCAATACATGATCTTTGCCAAAGATGAAACTTCACAGAGTGAAGAACACATATCGATACACACAGTAGAAGCATTATTATACATGTTCTTGCAAGCAAGTCACTCGACACAAAACAGGAGGCACAATATTAGACATTTTCTTACAAAAATATTTTATGGACACGTTTCAACTTGTAGATTAGATCTACATTAACATCTTCTATTTCCTTTCCCAGCGGGAAATTCGACAGGTAGAATGAAGGTATGTTCCCGAACTCCATTAGGTACCTGCGGTTCTTTCTGTAAGAACAAAATCCGCAAATCTTTAATAACAAAATCTGCAAATTTTGGCAATGCTTCTGTAAGAGATCACTGAGGTATTTTAACTTTATCCATTCTTTCCTGTATGGAATACTGGTTATAGCACTTCACTTCCCCTGAGTGTACAATGCCAAATATTCTGATATACAATTCTGTGGTAATTCCGTATGGAACTCTATGTTTATGAGTGATTGTTAAATATTGTTATTCCATTGGTTATTAACTCCGGAAATGGTTTCTCTGTAGTAAGATGTATGCGTTCAAGAAATTCCATTTTGCAAACACGTTTTTCGTGTGTCCTTTCATGTAGAATACGTCCTGTTTTCCTTTAATTTCGGCCAGTACACCGAAACTTGCCCAATATCCCTAGCTGTTTACTGTGAATGTAACTATTTTATAAGTTCCAGTCGTAGCCAGCTTTCTCCACACCCTCTGTTTAAAGCCATATGTCAACCTGGCTTCTATATCCACTTTAGTTTCTTCTTTCTTCAGCATTAGTTTTTATTAATGTTTTATGGCAGTTTCCTTTTCTTGGCTTAGATCTCTTCAATTTCCAATTTTCTTTATCGTGCAGATAAGACATAAACTGCACTTAGTGGGATAGTTTCTTTAAATGGAAATGACTTGAGTCTACACGATAAGTTTATTCTTTTTCGCTGGAGTTGTGGAATAACGTTGTCTGAAGGTACCAGACCTAATTCGGCGATATCTGTATCTGGAGGCATTATGGAGAAAAATATCCTGGATTGGGAGAAATATGTTTCTCCTCCGTAATTGTTATATCATCATTGATGGCGTCAGTATTATGAATCTACACGTACTTTACAGGTAGGCAGTTGAAAGTAAAAGCCGATTGAACAATAATGTATACGTTTTTCTCGGCCTTTAATGTCTGGGAGATTTACCTTGACACCTGTAAATTTTCTGGTATTTTTATTAAGCCAGTAAACAATCTGTAGAGCACTCTTAAATGATTGAGAACAGCTGTTCTGTAAGAAATTCGTTAAATGCGTACAGATGTAGAGATCTGCCCATTTAGACAATGTATGAAGATAACCAGAAAGTTATTTCTGCATTGTTTTTATCCATGACAATACCACAAAATGCCGTACTCACTGAAACTCTCCAACGACAATTCACGAAGGAGGTCTTGCGTTATCCACCGTATTTTTCTGACCTGGGTACTGGCGCCTTCCACATCTTCGCAAACATGAACATATGGACAGATCCGCAGCTGTTACAAATGGATGTAGAGCTCAAAACGGGCGACAGTCGGTGCCTATATTTACACGTGGCAGAGTCTTACGCAAAAGTCATTTTGAAGCGGCGTGACAAATGTCTGAATATGTACGGGAAATAAATGGAAAACTAGTTGTAAGCATACTGTCATTGATACTTACACAAATTCGCATTATAAGGTGTTGTCTGGACGAAGATAAAGAAATCGGGAACTTTCTTCCCTTATCGCATACGGGACGGTGAGATTTCACCGAAGTACCGAAACCTACTGACAAATTTTCTTAGTGAAGTTTTAGGGCGTTTCAGTAATGCAACTATAAGAATAAGCGTCTATAAGCGAAAACAGTTATTTCACAAGCGAATCAGATAATGTAGCTTTGTTGGATCTTCGTGCTGTAGCACAGAATAAGTGACTGCTTGGTAGGCAACACACGATGCACACAAACGCCCCAGACTGTCTACCTTGCTCCCCGCAGTCTCCTTGAATAGACGTCAGGCACTGTCAAATGTTCAAATGTTTGTAAGTCTAAGGGACTTAACTACGTTGCTCATCAATCCCTAGGCTTACAAACCACTTAAACTAACTTACACGAAGAACCACACAAACACCCATGCCCGACAGACGACTCGAACTTTTGATGGCGAGCAACAGCGCGCTCTGCAGCAACGCGCCTTAGAACGCTCAGCAGACATATTCTCCCTAACAAATGTTGTTTCTCATGATGTCATTCGTCACGCACTAGGCCTATGTCAAAAAGAATTGGATACTCTTTGTATATCTTGCATACCATAGCATGGTAAATAAACTGCTGAAAGATACTTTCTCGCCAGCAACATACCAGTGAATATTTTTTTTTCCAAGTGAAGCAAGGGAACACTGTACTACGAATTTTATGTGAAACAAAAGATGAATAATACAAGTTAAGGCAGCGCGTAAGAAAGTGGAAACCTTTACATGTAGATCGAAATTAGCTGCTGGGTGACACTGAATAGTGACTCCACGCTGTGTACGGTAACGGCACATAGTACACTGTCCACAAGAGGGTAATACGTAGCGGCTATATTGTTCACTTTTAGCCCTGATGACTTCATCCAGTGCGGCAGCTTGGTTCTTGCAGGGCCGCACTGTACCTTGCGACTGATCCTCACAGTCGTAAAATCCACGCTAGCATATACTGTTGGATGTAGCACCATTCCATTCATTCAAATGTTCAGGTGTTTGTAAACCTAATGGAGTTGTGCTTAGACTTGCAAACTATTTTAACTTACGTAACTAGGGATCGGCGATTATGAGAATGAGTCGGTTAATCGATATTTTCGAGTATGTTAATGGATCGATCACTTATATCGATTATTTATATCCTAAGAACCGATTATTCGAATAATTGTTACGTCTTATTACTTCAGTTTATAAATATTCCCTAGATTTATTTATTTATTTTTGGTGAAGAAGTTTGACACACAAAATAAAGCGATGTTGTAACACATGTTTTATTTATCTGTCTAAAAGAGAGAGACACGGAATTAAAATAAATAAATAAAGATGTGTTATTAACTTACGAATTTATAAATAGTTACCTCTTGAAATATTCACTGTTGGTTGGGCACCACAGCTCCTCATTTCACGTGTATCTCTTAGTACTTCATGTATTAATACCGATGGACCATGTGCTGAACAAGTGTTGTCCGCAATGTCCATGGCAAGTATAGTGATGTAGAGTTTAAGAGTACCAGTATCCGACTTACATTATGAAACAATTGCATAGACGTAATTCATTTCAGTAGTTGTATTCTTTGACTTACTTGAAAAGTGATAATTGTTTATTTAATAAATAATTAATTTCCTGTTAAGTAACTTTTTTTCTTAAAAAACATACATTTTGAATGTAAATTAACTCTGAAGATGGGATTATTTTATAACCTCCCACTTTTCACTAGGACTCAAATTGAAAAGATTGTGCCGTCGTCTGCCCCTATGTAAATTTCAAATATCATCTACCATATGTAACATAGGTTGCAAGAGAATGGGACGTTCGGCATTCGGTTACTGAGGTGCTGCACCAACACGCCGAATTTTATTCGTCCTTGATTACGTAAAACAAAAGCTTGCGGTGAGCGCTCAAAACATTTCCCATGTCATGAGCACCTGTACAGCACACGGCGCAGAGGTCATTGCCTCTGCTGAGTGCGTAACGTTAATAGGCAGATTGGAAAATTATCCGGTCTTTAAACTTTTTTTTACATCGAAACGTTACATTTTGCGATAATTATCGAAGTGAAACTATTTGCTGCCTCCAAGTGGTACATTCAGACAAAGGCACAAAAAGCATCAGACCAATGCTTTTTACACTGAGATTCGCAATTATTTCTCCATATAACCTCGTAATGAAAATGACTGGTACCGATCATTAGAATAAACACTGTTCTATCAGAAATAAGATACTACTGAATTCGCCTTTTTTATCTGTGTCCTTGAAATAAATTTATCCCTTTCCGTGTATAGTCTCAAATTCTTCACGTTATACCCTAATGATTATGTGGCTTTGCATCGAATTTCTTCCGCCTCTACCAAGGAGTGAGGAGGCGTACACTGGACTCTAATTCGGGACATTACGTTGCTGTTATTGTGGTCTTCACCTTACTTTATCCTCAGCAAGCTTTTTCATATGCGAATAATAACGACGACCCACTTCCATATGAATATGCTTAATGTACTCGTGTTTTGGTCTTCCTCTGAAATCCCCTCCCCTCCCCCCCCCCAACATCCCTCCGACACTAAACTGACTGTTCTTTGATGTCTGAGAATGTGTGCTAAATGTCGAAGCCCTCATTTATTGAAATTTGTTTTCGCCTCAGTTCCAACTAACCTTTACGTTAGTTACGCGATCTGTTCATCTAATCCTCATTATTAGTCTGTAGTACCACATTTCTAAGGCTACTATCCTCTTAATGTGCCATATTACGGATTGTGAGGCCGCCCCGTAGGAGGTTCGAGTCTTCCCTTAGTATGAGAAGTTCGTAAGTCTAGGGACGGATGAACTCAACAGTTCGTCCCTTTCGGTTAACAGCAATCTAAAAATTTGAGGCGTCTCCCATTGTTTAAACTCTTTATCGTCTACAATTCATCGCCGTGCAATTCGTATTCGAGACATATGTGTTTGGAAAAGAATTTCCGACACTTTGTTTCTCTTCTTCGGAAACTCCCTTCTTAGCATTGCCCGACAATATTTTGTATGCTACTAGATGTCCCGGTGAACTTCGTATCACTTATCTCTAAATATAAACCACATTAATTTAAATCATATGTATTTCAGATCCTGTAGCTTTAAAAAGCTTCATCAGATAGTCTAAATATCGACTCGATAGCGGGCGGAAAGAGTGGGCAAATCATGCACACATTTCATGTCACATTCGTGGAATTCAGGGAACGTTGATAAAATATGGAAAAATTGCGAGGAAAATTTAGATTTAAGACATGTAAAATAATGACTTGGTTTTTATTACTTCACTCAAACCTTCCTCACGCTTTGATCATCGGAATGTGCAAAATTTTATCGCAATCAGACGAATGATATTAATATCCCATTGAAAAAAGCTCTTTCAGTATCTCGCGAATTTTCAGATTTTACGGGTAACTTTCCCAAATTTTTAGTTCAGAAAAATGTACATCTTTCGTTGAACGTCAAACGATCAAAATTTTGTCGCAATCGGATGAATGGTTCTCAGATTATAGTGTTGAGTACATTGAGAAATACATTGAAAAAGGAATTTTGCGCCTTTCCTTTTTAACTGCCCCTATTTTTTTTATTTTTATTTTTTTTTTTTACTGAAAACTTCTTCAAGATCATAATGAAAAACAAAATTACCCTCTCCATCGTGCGAATAGTCAGTTAGAGTGCTGAATTCAATGAAAAACACATTCAAAAATGCACTGTCAGTTTTTATCAAATTACCAATTTTCCGGTAGATTTTCAAAAAGATTTATTTCACACAAACCTTGTCCTGATGAGCCGTACTCAAGTGATGCTCTTACAACCATGTAGCAACTGATTTTTATTCAAAGAAAAAACAGTCGCTTTCGGTTATTTCAAAATTTTCCTACTTTCCGGGCGACTTTTCAAATGTTTACTTGTGGACCTTCCTCTTGCTTTCAACATGAAATGTACAAAATTTTATCACAATTGGACGAAACGGTATTGACAGCTCACTAGAAAAAGCTGTTTCAGTTTTTCACGATTTTCCTCTTTTCAGGACAACTTTTCCATATTTTATCACCGTTTAAACCTTCCCTTGACTTATACGAATATTTCAAGACTAAAAATTAGTCAAATCGGTCCAGCCGTTCTTGAGTTTTAGCGAGACTAACGAACAGCAATATATATTTCACTGCCTACTTACCCCTAAATAGCGAACAAAATTTACTGATGTGATTAGACCACATTTCATTACATTTGTGTGTTGTGTATGTGTGTGTTTTTAATGCTCATATGGTACAGATAGCGTAATTTGAGAAGTACATTACATTTTTGACGATTTTACTCGCGAAAATACGCCGAAAAAGACCAATGAACATGTGTCCGATTTTCGATCGTTTACGAACTAGAGTGGGTTGAAGAACACAGACACACCGGTGAATTAAAACTGTCTTCAGCGGTTAAACCGGCAACCCACGTGCAATGGAAATATTTTAGACCTTATAGCTAGGAACAGGCCTGACCTTATTAACGATGTATGTGTAGAGACTGGAGTTAGTGATCATGATGTAGTCATAGTATCGATGGTGACAAAACTTAAAAAACCAATCAAGAAGACTAGGAGAGTATTTTTATTAGGAAGAGCCCATACGCAATAGTTAGGATCGCACTTGGAAAATGAATAGACGTTGTTTAGTTCCGGTGCAATGGATGTATAGAATTGTGGACTAAATTTAAATGTATTGTACATAAAGGGTTAGAGAACTATGTGCCTTTAAAGTCGATTAAGGATGGAAAAAATCTACCGTGGCATAATAATATTGTTAGAAAAATGTTGAAATGTTTGCTTATGGGACTTAACTACGGGGTCATCAGTCCCTAAACTTACAAACTACTTATAAACTAGCTAACACTAAGGCCGGTACAAACATCCATGCCCGAGGGAGTATTCGAACCCCCGACCGTAGTGACCGTGCAGACCGTGACTGGAGCGCCGCAGTCCCCTCGGCCACCGCAGCAGGCTATTGTTAAAAAGCTACTGAGAAAGCAAAGACTGTTGCACTCTCGATTCAAAAAAGAACACGCAAATGATGACAGGCAAAAGTTAGTAGAGTTTCGTGCGTCTATAAAAAGATGGATGCGCGAAGCATGCAATAATTACTACAGCCATACCTTAGCAAAAGATCTTTCCGAGAATTAAAAAAAATTCTAGTCCTATAAAATAGATAATCGGGTCAAACCCCACTATGCAGTCACTCGTTGATCATTCCAGGGCAGTAATAGAAGCAACAAACGGGAAGCTGAAGTTCTAAATTTAACCTTTAAGAAATCTTTCATGCAGGAGGACCGCATAAATGAACCATCATCTCATCGACGACTGCGAAACGGAGGACATCGCAATAGGTATTTCCGGTGTAGAGAAACAGCTGAGAAAACTAAATTCAAAAACGTCTCCTGGTCCGGATGGAATTTCAGTTCCGTTTTAGAAAGAGTATTCTGCGCCATTAGCCCCTTACTTACCTTGCATGTATCGCGAATCTTTAATTCAGTGCTATGTTCCTAGTGATTAGAAAAAAGCGCAGGTGACTCCCGTTTATAAGAAAGGAAAGAGAACTGACCCACATAATTACAGGCCAATACCGTTGACATCAGTTTCCTGTAGAATTTTAGAACATATTATCAGTTCGAATATACTAAATTTCCTTGAGACGGAAAAGCTTCTTTCTATGAATCAACACGGGTTTAGGAAACATCGTTCATGTGAAACTCAGCTTGCCCTTTTCTCACATGACATCTTGCGAATCATGAATGAAGGGCAACAGGCGGATTGTGTTTTTCTCGACTTCAAAAAGGCGTTTGACGAGGTGCCACACTGCTGACTGCTTATGAAGATACGAGCATATGCAATAGGTTCACAGATTTGTGTCTGGCTGGAAGACTTACTAAGTAATAGAACACAGTACTTTGTTCTCGACGGCGAGTGTTCATCAGAGACGAGCGTATCGTCAGGCGTGCCAGAGGGGAGTGTGATAGGACCGTTATTATTTTCTATCTATATAAATGACCTGATGGACCGAGTAATTTGTAATTTGCTGCTGTTTGCTAATGATGCTGTGGTGTATGGGAGGATGTCTTCTTTAATTGATTGTAATAGCATACAGGGTGACCTAGACAAAATTTCTAGTTGGTGCAAAGGACGGCAGCTATCCCTCATTGTAGAAAAATGTAAGCTGACGGGCATGAGTAGGAAAAAGAATCACATAATGTTCGAATATAGCATTAGTTGTGAGCTTCATGATGGAGTGGCGTCGTTCAGATATCTAGGCGTAACACTGCAGAGCGATATGAAATGGAACGAACATGTATGGACAGATGTGAGAAAGGCGGACAGCCGACTTCGGTTTATTAGGAGAATTTTAGGAAGATGTACTTCATCTGTAAAGGAGACCGCGTATAAAACGCTTGTACGACCACGTCTTGAGTGTTGCTCGAGTGTTTAGGACCCGCAGTAGATCACTTTAAAGGAAGACATATAAGCTGTTCAGAGGCGAGCAGCTAGGTTCGTTACTGGTGGGTTCGACCAATGTGCGAGTGTAACCGAAATGCTCCGGGAACACAATTGGGGATCGCTGGAGGAAAGACAACATTCTTTTCGTGAATTCTTGTTGAGGAATTTTATAGGGCCGGAATTTCAAGCTGAGTGTAGTACGATCTTGCTGCCGCCTACTGACATGCCGCGTAATGATCACAAAGATAAGTGAAAATTGGGCTCGTACGGAAGCATATAGGCATTCTTTTTTTTCCTGGTTCTATTTGGGAGTGGAAAAGGAAATGAAATGCCTTGTAGTGTTACAGTGTGCCCTCTGCCACACACATTGCAGTGGATTGCGGAGTATTTATGCAGATGTAGAGAAGTGTGAATATCAATTACAGAAATACTGTGTAGACACTATGTTGAGCAGAATAATTGTGGGAGACATGATCGTGCCTTGCCGGTTCTCCAACAGATGGGAGAACCAAGTTAATAGCTGCAAATGTACCCAGTGTGCAATCATGAGTTGGGTCAGTGACAGTGATCAGGCTGTTTAGGATGGATCAGTCAGCTGTCCCATCACTATCTATTCCACTCAATGTCCACACAGCATTTCACTACCAAGGGACACCTTTGACCTCGAACGCCCTCAGGCACACGAAACCATTATATGAAAAAAAAAAAAAAAAATACATTGGTGTGCGTCTTTCCATGCAAAACGCCGCACTGGTGTTCTTTCGCTACTAGCCGGTGGCGTTGGATAATTGCACTAACCAGTGATTCAGATATGTGGGTTGTATAGCTGCAGTACGTATTTGTCTCTTGGAGTCTTCGCAAGCGAATTAGTGTGTAAACTGTGTACAGTGCAGTGATGTCGTGAAGAGAATTAATCTTACACATGTGTTCCAAATATTAGGGACCAAGTTGCGACGTGCTGAATATGGAAATGACATCAAGGCCGAGGATATGGACTTCGCGGATAGATTATATAACATAAATTATTATCTCCCACTCTGTTTAACCACTTCATCGAAATCCCGCATCTGCACTTTCAGGACTAATATAGGTAGTCTCAGGTGTGCGTTATTGCAATATAAGTGTGTTTCGCGCTATTATAATTACTTTAAGCAGACAGTTTCCGGTGCTGCTGACTGAATATGTAGTGGTACCCTGATGCCATTAAATTACAAATAATTTTCGTTCGTACGGCATTGATATCTTGTTACTTTGTTTATTTCTGTTAAAATGTTATTTGAGGTACATGTAACGTTTTGAATGAAAATGACGCACACCGTTGTTCTGTTTACGATTGCTGTTATTCAAAGTAAGGTTTCACGCGGTTCCGAGCGTTCGAGATGGAAGGTGTCCCTTGTAATGTCCACACTTGCCTTCTAAATCATTCATTGATGTGTGAAGTCTTGGACCCTCTCCAGTTCCGTAACAATAATGAAACATATATTTACATGATTTCCTCGGTTTATTTTCACATGTAGAAGCACCTGACAAATGATGTGGCAATCCTCCTAAATCACCTTGCATATCCGACAAAACGCTGGCTCACTTCCTCTCCCGATCATCATCTTTTAGGTTTGATGCGTTATCACTAAATATATAAATTCAGCCCTGTAAAAATAAAAAAAATAAAATAAAATAAAAAACTGGTTTTGAGGTATCTGGAGGCCCGGGCCGGTCCGCCCCCTCCGTCCCCATAGTCCGCCACTGATCTACGTGCAATTACTTGAGTAATTCGTTTGGTAAACTCAAGCCCCTTCTGCAGTAGCTTCCTGTTACTACTACAGCTGGGTATGAACACGACTCGAACTGTTCGAACAAATTATGTTACAGTTCGGGAAATCTTGGGATATGTTGGAACATTCCATCTCGACGTTATCTATGGACGTCAGAAGGTACTATCTCCGGGCCTAACAGCGATATGTTCAAGCGCTGACAAATCTTTTCGGAGCTACGCAGTAAACTGTTTACAAAGGAAACAATACATTGATGTACAAAGGGAATTAACAACAAGGAGTGTTAATTAGCAATTGTATTAAACTGTAGGATGCAGATCATGAGTTAAAGCAGAAACGAACGAATAAATAAAAGGGAGAAATCTCGATTTAAAACTATAGTGGCGCCATCTAGGGACATCTGTTGGTACTTCTTACGTAGCAACTCGTGCATTGTTTATTCCCGTAGTTACATTTACAGTATGTCTTAATGTGATTTATTCCCTTTATTGGGTATTAAATTTCTAATTAATTCCTTATGTCATGTTTTAATCTTATTTTCAAGGTGATTAAAAGTTGATAACATTTTTATTTGTTTCTGTATCACATGAACAGAGAATGAAATGCTCATTTGTAGTCCATGACTTATAACCACATTCCTCCAATGAGTGTGTTTTAATCTCCATGAGCTTTGAACGCCGCACATATATCTTTTAACTACCGTGGCCATTTTAAACTGTGAATATGTGTTTTACTGCTCTCTTTGTTATTGTTTTTTCTCGGATTTTATCTCCTTTAATTGTCTAAATTCTGCATTATTTCCTCTTGTTTATATTTTAAATTTTCATGTCAAATTTCTGTTGTACTATTCGCTGAAGAGCAGCATTTAAGGTGGTGCCAGCTTTTAAAATGCAATAAAGAAAAAACAAAGACATATTAAACGACATTTCTACTTATGAAAGATTCAGAGTCATATAACATATTTTGAAAGAAAAAATTTCGCCTTTGATTGTTAGTTTTCCCGTAATTTGAAGCAGTATTTCTCTTATTACGAGCCGCGCTGGAGTAACCGAGCGGTCTAAAGCGTCTCGCTGCGGAGCGCGCGGTTGCTCGTCGTGGAGGTTCGAGTCCTCCCTGGGGCATGGGTGTGTGTGTTGTCCTTAGGTTAGTTTAGTTTAAGTTGTTTGTAAGCTACGGACTGATGACCACGCAGTTTGGTACGATATAATTACAAATAAACATCTTATTAGGAGCAAATATTTTGTTTATTAATGCATCATCTTGTGGTTATATGAGTCAGATCATCTATGCCGAGGGTACCGAGGTGCTCCAGTCAGGGTCTGCACGGCCACTACGGTCGGGGGTTCGAATCCTCCGTCGGGAATGGTTATTTGTGCCGTCCTTAGTCTTAAGTAGTTCGTAAGTAGTTTGTAAGTTTAGGGGCTGTTGACCCCGTAGTTAAGTCCCATAAGCGGTACAAACATTTGAACATTGAAACAAAACACAATATTTTGATACAGTGACATCCTTTTTTTTTGTATGTACTTCTTATTAAATCAGTTCTGAGCAATGCGATAGCCAGATTATTCCAAAATTTCCCGCTTATCGTAGGCACAAACACGGCGTGAGCCATTTGTTACTCAAGTGTTCGAACAGTTCGAAACTGTATCGAGTTCTGCTCTGTATCGGAAAATCTCATGTTCGAGCGCGAGTAACGTTTGCCCAGCCCTACTATCACGGTTGACTTAAAGCCATTGTCCCCACTCCGTAGTATCGACGTAAAGACGTTAAACCATTGTAGTTTATTCTTTTACAAATGATTGTTAAAGGAAGGGAAGGAAGAAGGATAGGAAAGAAAGGATTGACAGTGGCCGCATTTGGCCATGGATATTAAGCAATGGCGACAAGTGAAAATGTGAGCCAGACCGGTAATCGAACCCGGGTCTCCCGCTTCGGGCCAGTGGTCGCCTTAACCATTTGGCCACACGTTTTCGCCTCCCGTCCATCTCAAATTCTCACAAATCGCAACGCTATGTTTGTAGCCATTTACACTCGTCATTACGGATTCCCTTGCGTGGTCGGACGTATGACCGCATCTGCGGTGAAATGAAGCTAACGCCGTCGTCGCGTTTAAATACTTATTGTATTGGTGTGGTATCTGTTCTTTCGGACGTCTGAAAGAACATACACCACAGCAATACAATTAGTTTATTCTTCCTACGACAACACTTCGGAATCTAGATATTTGAACTGATCCCTTAATTGTTTTGACCAACGTAGATGAGCTGATCGAGCCGAGAGAAACGGTTCGGCAATGTGGCGGTACGTATTGTAGCGTGGCGTAGTGGCGGCGTCGGTATTAGCGGCGGTACGCAGCCCTCCCCCCGCCCCCCCCCCCCCCGCCCCCGCATGTGTGTCAGCAGTGTGCCGGCTAGCGTCGCCGCGGCCCGCATCCGAAGCGGCGTGGGCGAGTCCAAGGCGAGGGGGAGGGGGGAGGGAGGGGAGGCTGGAGGGGGTACTGAGGGGGAGGGGGCGGCGGGACGCGAGCTGACTGCACACACGACAAGGCGCTGCGGCCGAGGCTTACAGCACTGGCCGCTGTCTGCGCCGGGGGTGATGCTTCTGGCCAGCACTCAGGTGGCTGCACTGATCTCTATACGACCTGGACGTTGAACTTCAGCTGTCTGAGCGTGCCATCCAGAGATGTTCATATTTCGTTTCTTGCCAAATTTAAATATGGTCGCTAGGAAGTATTATAAGAATGTTGTTATGGTCTTCAGTCCGGAGACTGGTTTGATGCAGCTCTCCACCCTACTCTATCCTGAGCAAGCCTTTTCATCTCCTCATAAGAACGACAACCCACATCAATTTGGTTCTGCTTACTATACGCGTCCTTTGGTCTCCCTCTGCGATTTTTACCCCACACACTTCCCTCCAATGCTAAATTTACGATTCCCCGATGTCTAAGAATGTGCCCTACCAAGCGATCCCTTCTTTTAGTCAGGGTATGCCAATTCTGTTCAGTACCTCTTCATTAGTTATGCGATCTACCCACCTAATCTTCAACATTCTTCTGTAGCACCACATTTCAAAAGCCTTTATTCTCTTTCTGTCCGCAGTGCTTATCGTCCATGTTTCACTCCCGTACAAGGCAACACTCCACACAAATGCCTTCAGAAAAGACTTCCTTACACTTAAATTAATATTCGATGTTAGCAAATTTCTCTTTTTCAAAAATTCTTTTCTTCCCATTGCCATTCTGCATTTTGTATCCTCTGTACTACGACCATCGCATGTTATTTTACTACCCAAGTAACAAAACTCTTCTACCACCTTCATTGTTTCGTTACCTAATCTAATTCCTTCAGCATCGCCTTATTTTCTAAGACCGCATTCCATTATTTTTGTTTTGCTCTTGTTAATGTTCATTTTATACGCTCTCTTCAACACACTGTCCAGTCCATTCAACTGCTCTTCCAGGTGTACAAATTGAATAACTTCGGAGAAAGGCTACAACCCTATCTTACTCCCTTCCCAACTGATGCTTCCCTTTCATGCCCTTCGAGTCTAATAACTGCGGTCTGGCTTTTGTAAAAGTTGTAAATAACTCTCCTTTCCCTATATTTTACCCCTGCTGACTTCAGATTTTGAAAGAGTGTATTCCAGTCAACATGGTCAAAAGCTTTCTCCAAATCTACAAAAGCTAAAAATGTAGGTTTGCCTTTCCTTAATCTATCTTCTAAGATAAGACGTAAAGTGAGTATTGCCTCCCGGGTTCCTACGTTCCTCCTGAATCCAAACTGATCTTCTCCGAGGTCAGCTTCTACCAGCTTTTCCATTCTCCTGTAGATAATTCGTGTTAAAATTTTGCAGTCATGACTTATCAAACTGATGGTTCTGTAATTTTCACACCTGTCTGCGCCTGATTTCTTTGGAATGGGGATTATTACATTTTTCTTAAAGTCTGAAAGTATTTCGCCTGTCTCATACATCCTACACGCCAGTTGAAATAGTCTTGTCATGGCTGGCTCTCCCAGAGATTTTAATAGCTCTGAGGGTATGTCACACGAAAGAAAAATACATTTCAATTCCGATCCCATACTGGCCTATTAACCACCTATTGATATCAATTTCAAATCACGAGGTAAGCAAGCAGTTACTTGTCACGTAATAACTGATGGAAAATCGGTTGCCAAATTTAAAAATGGCGGACATTGCGAAATCGCGTGCAAAACATATGAATGTGCAGGCACGCTGTAGTTCTATGCTCACACACCAGAGTTATTCATCCAGTATGTATAGAGATCACTGGGTGGCTGCCTTCGAAAAGCGCATTGTGATAAATGTTCTATAGAAAGTGCAAGGTATCCCGAATAAATTAAGCAAATTAATCACTTTAATACAAATTTACAAGGTATCCGGAAGATTAATGTTTAATGGTAATTGATCAACAGTGCGTAATACGTACGTGAAAGAACATTTAAACTGTTAAAAACCGAAAAATATGGTGACTACGACCACCGAGGCAAGCCCAAGAAAACATTAATATGCGCAACGGACACGCCCGGGAAATGGGGAAACTCAAATACTAGAATTTTAGGCCCTGTATAAACTACTCCCAAAGGGTTCAACGAAAATAAAGAACTTGCATAATGAAACGGGGAAACAATCTGACTGCGACACAGATAAAAATAAAAATTGACTTACTTCGTATCTTCTTATTACGAAACTCGAAACAGGAAACAGCAAGCAGCTCGCGTCATGCAGTATTTCACTATTAAAAATTTTCTAAAAGGTTAGGTGGGTAGCAATTAAGTTCTACAATAATCATAAATTAATAAAATGAAAGGAAGGGGAAACTAACTACCACATGAGGACGCAGAACGCAAATTGAATGTTAAAAATTATGTATTCTTTAAAAAATATGAAGTACAAAAATATTACAGAAAATTAACATCATGCATAATCTCGTGCTTTAACAGATACTTCTCCAACAGCGTCCTCGCGCTACGTCACCCAACAGGCATCTCTCCGCAACTAACTCCAACACAGATAGCAACAGACTTTCTACTGACTGATCTCTCTCGTAGCCAGAGTGAATTTCTAACGATTACTGTGCCACTCACAATATACATCTGTGGCCAGTTTACATATGTACAAAATAATTTCGGGACCATAGGGACCTTACAAAAGGATACAAACAACATATTTCATTTGTAGATTTGGTGAGCGGTAGTATATGCTAACAATAGGCACATGCACAAACGGAAAAAAACAGCAAATCTGAAAAGGCTTCCACCTCAGGCATAATAGATGTACTGATTGTGGTTTGAACGTCATCAAATGGATTCACACTTGCGCTCAGTATACTGATAAAATATTAATAATAAATGACGACGATGTGACGCCCCTTAACCATCTACCATAACATTAATACGTGAACACTTAACTGCAATACGGATTTTTAATATTAATTGTACAAAACGTCTAATGAAACATATATAAGGGTAGTTCATCATACATGAACACAAAATAATAATCATATGTGCTTATGTAGCCATTAAGTCCAGCCTGAAGGCCGGAAGTCAGTCACTGCCGGCGGCCAGGCACACCAGTTCCGCCTACCCCTACTTCCCCCTGTTAGGTTGTCTACAGCGAACTTTTCGCACACTGCGGGAGTGCACTGTAATTCGTCGACCGTGTATTTAAATAATCTGGGGAGCAGCTCTTCTGTCCTATTCCGTTGCAGTTTTTTGAGGAATCGACATCACGAGGTCAGCGTGCTGCAGTCACCGACATTTAGGGGCACGTGCTTTCCGTTACCTTGGGATCAACCTGTCTTTCTCTTGCGGGACTCTTTCGTGATTATCAGCGATAGCGATACTGTTATCGTTGCCTTTACACAGCCAGATTCGGCGCTGCCAAACCTGTATGTAGCGTGGTAGTTAATTTGGTTGGCCCAAGTATCTGTGCTCGTTTGCGTAACCCATGGTTAGTTATTCAACTTCATTTATAAGCTCACTCTCTGAGGACTGCCCTTAATTCAGATGCAATTCATAGATCATTCTATTTCCAAGCCGTCCTACAGATAGTATTTTTCTCGCCCTGTGGCTATATTACCAGAGTAATCATTCATGAAAACTTGTGACAGGGCTACCTGCAAGATAAGCGACTTATCCAGAATATATTTTTCGACTGACTATCCCGACCAACATTGCCTATAGCCTCCTTTAGTGTAGCGTTCTTTAAACTACTTCTGTACTAGGTGACGAAACACATGCTGAAGAAACGAAGTCAAATTGCCTGGAACAGAAGATCTGCAACATTAATTTGTGCCTCTTAGAAAGTTAATTAGGCCATAGTTTATTGATTCAGACTCGGAAAACGAGAGATTGAAACTACAGTTACTTCCATCATCATCCGAAAGCTACTCCACGTCGATGATGTTGTCAGTAGTGGAAGTGAAAACATCGCTTTAACTAAAACCGCAGACAAGGTTTTTCATTGCTTTTGTTATTTCTATTACTTTTCTGAAAGAGGGTGTCGGTGGACAATTCTCGTCATTACAGAATCCCAAATAAGACTGGTTTTTAATTTTGAATAACTGCGATGAGAGAAAAAGGAAATAGACACAGAGATGATGGACAATGGACAGAGAATGGAGGGAGGAAATAAGGAAAGACGGTGTCGGATAGTGTCAGGGAATGGAAAGAGGCAGGAAGAGGTGGAGACCAAGGAGGGGGCGGAAGAGGAGAACAAGGAAGTCGATGGAGAGGGGCATAGGGAGGGGATGGGAGTAGGTGGACCAAAGTAGAGACTCATCACTTTTGCCAAGGATAATTGCACGTCCCATGCTCGAGAATCTGTAAACGGTTTGTTCTTTATGTTTGTGCTAAAATAGGACAAACAAATTCAGTAGAGCCACTGGCTTCACAATATACGACATTCTGAATATTTTTTTCCCCTTCATTACACGTAACAAGGGCAACGGAAATCTCGTCTATGATTAGAAAACTTCATTTACTTTCCTATTCATTTGATACCAGACTGAGCCACAGCGAAGTACGTCAGGGTTCAGCTCGTTTACTAAATTTCACACGCCAAGCAAACATTCGCAATAAAATTGTTCACATACCATGCTTCAGAATGGCGTGCAGGCTGAAATATAACACAGTATAGAAACCACAGCCGCGGCGGATTGGTCAAGCGCTTTGAGGCGCTCTGCTGCGATGCGCGAAGCCGTTCCCCGTCGGGGGTTCGTAGTTCACAAGTAGTATGTAAGTTTAGGAACTGATGACCCCGAAGTTAAGTTCGTTAAAAAGATCACCGGTCTGTTCCTGCAGATCTATCTAACGGGCTCTTAAGTCACACACTCCCGCCCAAAATCTGTCGATAGTCATGATACGGGCAGGAGGTAAAGGGGTTAGGGTACCCACACAGTCTCATCATTGCACAGTGTCCCCCGACGGTCATGGAGCAGTGTAATCACGGATGCGAAAATACTATGTAATGAAGTAACAGAAAACAACCAAATCTATAAAAATAGGCATTCTGGGTTGCACCTTTGTGCACCACGTTATAATTAACTACTGAACTGATTCACACTCCTGTACCTGATCCCTCAATTCTTAGTAATAAAGCTGGTGATAGTAGTTAGCATAACTGCCTTGGTTCTAATTCAAACCACAGTACAAATTAGCATTCGATACTTCAGCCTGCCTAAAAAAGTCCTTCATGTTCTAGACGAGAAACTTTACAACCACTGTAATTTAAAACATGATGTATGTGTTAAAATGAATGCAAAAAATGACACTGAAAGCTAAAGTGTGAAAATAATTCACGTTAGTTTTGAAGAGGGTCCGTAAATTGAAAACTGTGTGAATCCACGTGGCGGGGGTACCGTCAAAACATAGAGTCTTTGGTGAATATCTCGTGAAGAAATGACTTTTCGTGACAACAAAGAAGAGTAAAAGAGAATATCCAAAGTGATGCAAACAAGGAAGTTTTAGCGAAGATGTTTCCTACCAGAGGAAGAGGTGGCGCCACACATTTGGGAACTTTGGAGCCGCGTAATGGTAACAGGAGAGGATTTCCAGCTATGTGTACGGAAAGGCAGTAACAGTCCAAACAGAATATGTATCTCATAAACCCAGAAATGATGTTGTGGTAGTGGATGGAGAAAGGAGAAGAGGACGAGAAAGCTCAAATAATTGTAGTTTAGGTCCCCTCCGGCCGTCCTGATTTAGGTTTCCCGCAATTTCCCTAAATCACTCCTGGAATATGCAGGGACGGTCCGTTTGAAAGGGTACGACGATTTCCTTCCCCGTGTAATGAATTTAACCCCAAGGAATCTGCTTGTTTGGTTAAGTGAAGATCTAGCTACTCAATTTCGTATGTAATGAGGCCTTAACTTTGTACAACTATGAATAAACTTACAGAAATCTTTCATGTATTATAAAAACTTTTATATACTGTCGATATTGCCTTCTATATCAATACGTTAAACTATTTCTGTTCATAAAAATCCTTGTACGAACAAGTAGTTGCAATACTATGCATTAATTCATGTTTCTTAATATATTTGATCACTAACATTTCCTGATGTCTTCATTAAACCATTTAACTATTTGTCATAGTTGAATTATCTCAAAGTTTTGTTATTGTCATAAATTATTCAATCTAAATTGTCCAAACAAACTGCATTGCTCTAGTCGTAATTTGCATATACACTTAATTTCTGTTTTCATCCGTTACATTAACACGATTAAAAATACTTTTGGTCTCTACTGAATAATTTACTATGCTTCTTCGTTGTGGGGACTGATGACCACGCAGTCTAGTCCCCTCTAAACAACAACAACAATCTTCTTTGTGATGGATTTATTTATGTTTAATAGATCAAGAAATTCAGTAACTACATTGTATCAGATTTGTTGTGGAATGTTATTGAACGTATCGTGATGTATAATTATGAGTGCATGAGAAATGTAAGTTAGTCTTGGACTCACAACAGTCTTGACCTGCCTCGTCATAGCCATCTACTCAAGCAATGGTACATCATGAAGTCACAATTTGTGGTTCCATTAATATGTAAGAACCAGAGTCATATGGCTAATGAATACGTCTAAAATAATAACGACAGGCAAGCTGACGGCGTGGTCGAAAAACAATAAGTGACAAATATATTATACTGGAACTAACATCTGAAATCCTTCATTCTATGATCTGATTATATTTTCACGCAATTTGGGTGCAAAGATTCTGAGAAATCAGTACCCAGAACAACCACCTCTTGCCGTAATAACGGCCTTGATACGCCTGGACATTGAGTCAAACAGACCTTGGATGGCGTGTACAGGTACAGATGCCCATGCAGCTTCAACACGATACCATAGTTCATCAAGAGTAGTGACTCGGGAATTGTCACTAGGCAGTTACTTGGATACCATTGACCAGACGTTTTCAATTGGTGGAAGATCTAGAGAATATGCTGTCCAGGACAGCAATCGAACATTTTCCGTATCCAGAAAGGCCCGTACAGTACCTGCAGCATGCGCTTGTGCATTATCCTGCTGAAATGTAGGGTTTCGCAGGGATCGAATGAAGAGTAGAGCCACGGATCGTAACACATCTGAAATGTAACGGCCACTGTTCAAAGTGCCGTCGATGCGAACAAGAGATGACCGGACGCGTAACCAATGGCACCCCATACCATTATCCCCGGTGATACGCCAATATAGCGATGACGAATACACTCTTCCAATGTGCATTTACCATGATGTCGCCAAACATGGTTGCGACCTTCATGATGCTGTAAACAGGCCTGTATTCATCCGAAATAATGACGTTTTGCCACTCGTGCACCCAGATTCGTCGTTGCGTACACCATCGCAGACGCTCCTGTATGTGATGCAGCTTTAAGGGTGAGTGCACCCATGGTCTCCGAGCTGATAGTCCACGCTGCTGCAAACGTCGTCGAACTGTTCGTGCAGATGGTTGTTGTCTTACAGGCGTCCCCATGTAATGACTCAGGGATCGAGACGTGGCTACACGATCCGTAAAAGCCATGCGGACAAGATGCCTGTCGTCTCGATTGCTAGTGATACGAGGCCGTTGGGATCCAGCACGGCATTCCGTATTGCTCTCCTGAACCCACCTATTACATATTCAGCTAACAGTCATTGGATCGCGACGAACGAGAGCAGCAATGTCGCGATACGATAAACTGCGATCGTGATAGGCTACAATCCGACCTTTATCAAAATCGGAAAGGTGATGGTACGCATTTCTCCTCCGTAAACGAGGCATCACAACAACGTTCACCAGGCAACGCCAGTCAACTGCTGTTTGTGTATGAGAAATCGGCTGGAAACTTTCCTCATGTCAGCGCGTTGTACGTGTCGCCAACCTTGTGTGAATGCTCTGAAAAGCTAATCATTTGCATGTCACAGAATCTTCTTTCTGTCGGTTAAATTTCACGTGTGCAGCACGTTATCTTCGTGGTGTAGCAATTTTAATCATCAGGAGTGTAACATATTATATATGTAACTAGCTGAAAACCTGGCGTTGCCCGGGTATGTATTTATTTTTTATTTATTCCTGCCATTTTTCAGGTATATATTCATTTGTATAAGGACTGTATGTCTGTAAAATCTCTTGGTAATACAATTAGTAGTGAAGAAATAATAGATTAAAACTTGTGTGACGGGGCGGTTTTCCATGAACGTTACTCTTTACGTCCTCATATCTCATGAACTATGTGACGTACTGTGATACAATTTCTAACGTACATTCAGCTTTAAGTGTGTACACCGTCTGTAAAATTTCCTGCGATTACAATTTGTAGTGTAGCAATTATAAATTTTAACGTAATACCGAATGCCATAGTTTTGCTCGATGGACAGCGGAAAAGTAGTAAGCGAGAAACTTTTTCCCTTTCATAATTTTGCTATGATTGTCAGAGAGAAAAAGTTCAGTAAAGGTTTGAAATTATGTTTAAAGTTTGTTGCAAGTCGCTAAGTACTCTCATTCTCATATATCGTATTTATAAATTCTCGCTAATGACGTTATATCTCCTGAACTATGTGTCGTATGTGCTTCTTACTCCTATAGCAATTGTTATCTCACGTAAGGAAAATGTGTACGAAATTTGGTTGAAGTCGGTCCAGTGGTTTAGGAGGAAGTGAGCAGTATTGTAGCTTAATGCAGAATTTTTTCGCACATCTCATTGTTTATGATGCCATATCTCGTGAAAAATGTGTTGTATGTGATTCTTACACTTACGGCGACCGTCCTTATGGATTGAAGCTTACGTGTACAAAGTTTCATAGAGATTGGTAGAAAACTGTAGATTTGTATGCAACACGTACAAATATACGGACACTCTGCTTTATATATTAGATGTAACCAAATATGTCACACCCATCCTTACCCAAAAATCCGAAAATGGGCACCTTCTGTAATGACGATAATGTCGACGGGTCGTTACCCCGTAAGCTTGCAACCTTCCAGCAGTGAGTGTGGCTGGCCTGGCTCCTTGGCCTCGCCCCCTGGGAACTACTGTGCTCGCACCGCCAGCGGTCTGCCGCGGGCAGCGTTGAGAGTCCGCCCCAGTGGCGGTCCTCGGCGCTCAGCCCTCGAGCACGCCGTTGCGCCCTCTGGAACCCTCGCAGCGCAGCCCCCCGTGAGAACCCGCCGCCGCCCTCCTCCATCTCCAGCTGGAGCCTCCAGTCCCCTGCCGTAATCCACTGGAGCACTCCTCGGGCGCACTCGGCTCCACTCCAGAAGAAGCAGCGGGGAAATGCGAGTGGTGCTGCGCGGGCACTCGATAGCCGCGCGCTCCCCCTGCTCCCCTGTTGTTGCGACTCCTGTGTCGGAACGAGTGAACCACTTGTCGATACTCGAGTTCCCATCTGGTTGTCCGCGATGCCGTTGGAAAGCGATATCGCGCTACCACACATGACGAGCTCAAGAAGTCGAAGTTTCGCTTTCAGTTTACACAAATATCGACACTAACCTTATTCTATTTTACAACTGATCGGAGAATGTGCTCTAACGTCACTCTGCTGGTACGGTAAAGCAAACGATCCGAAGACTGATTTGATCACCACAGTGTTTCATGGCCCAGTTTGGAGGTGGTATGCTGTGGCCTGAGCTATGAACTGACTTACCCAGCCAACAACTACAGCGAAACCTGTGGTTTAACGTGGATTCCGAAGCACGAATCCACTGAGAAATTTTAAAAACAATGTCATAGGTAAAAGATGTGAAATGTAACAGATGGGAGTCATAGGATTCAGCGGGCTTCGACCCCGCGACATTTGGATTAATTAGTTTCTTTTTTTTTGGAGGTGGGGTGGGGGTGGGCGTGGGGGGTTGGTGGGATAAGGTGGTCGATCCTTCCACCACACCTGTTCCTTGTGGACATGGAATCGTGTTTGTTCGTTCTTTATCTATGACCTTTTGACTCATTTTTTTTTTTTATTACAGAGAGCAGCATGCCCTCTGATCTTTCATGTACAATATTAAAAAATATATTTAAAAAAAATAAAAAAGAATCTACGTTTAAATAACTATTGGAAGAACAGTTTTGTGTATCATACACAAAGAAAAACTGCATACATCTCAATTCTGAAAAGAAATATTAAACATTCTTTTCTCTTATGGCAGATGCAAAATTAAACTGATGTCGCTCTTCGTGCTTCCTTAGTGTTCGGTATCATCATATTAATCTGTCAATTTTCGGGATTTTTTAAAATGTAATTCTTCGTCTCTTAATTGTGGAGACAGAATCTATCGTATTTAGAAAATTAAAATTGAATGTGATTTTAGCATTTCCTCCAAATTATTCGCAAGGGTCTTTATCCAGATCCATTGAAATAAAAACAATTCCGTTGACACAGGCCGAAAATTATAATCACCATTTGATGCCATCTTTTCCTATTTCATCGCTTATATACCTATGCTCACAACGCCGCCGCAGCGTGAAAAGGCACGAAAAATTTCTGAGTCCCGCGTTATCCTGTTGCCGCGCCAGAGCCACCACTAGTTGGCGCGGTTCACACGGAGCATCCAGCATATCAGTCGGTTACGTAATCTCTGCGGGCGGCCGACTGGCAGCGAAATCTCCTAAGTCCGAAGAATAGTTCGTTGTAACGAGTTACACATCATCCACACAGACCCCTCCTTCAACCATCCATATTGTTGTATACTTAACAGAACTGTTCCCTCCTTGAGCCCCTGGTTCTAGATATACGCTCCCTGGTTACAGACACCACAATAATACTCTTGCGTGGTAAGGTAGGGTTGCAAATGTTACACATTATAGTTAAACATCATATTTATTCATGAAATATATTCATTTTTACTTGGACAAGTGCGTTGTCCTTTATACCAAATTGCAAATGACTTCATTTCATCAATACTTCATCCTATATCAGTCTGACGTACCGCGCCGGGACCATTCTGCCATTCAGCTACTCCCTCCAGATCCGCCACATAACTGGGACAGGTAGTGATACAGCTGTCGCAGCTGCCCTGCTCATCCTGACCGAAGGCACTGACTATAGAGGTTATGACGTGTAACTGTACACTGACTTGCCACAAAGACTGTCGTCAATCTATTATTAATACACTTCTTTTTTGTCTTTTTCAGCAGTTACAGTTACACCATTTGTAAAGGGTGATCTACCCTATTGCGCATCTGTAAAAGTTGTTTTAACTGAGACCACACATGGCATGCTTTATTTTAAAGCATCTACAGTGGTCAACTGCTACAATATATTTTCCTTTGTGTTTTTGTATGGTTTTATTGAAGTCGATCATGAACAATTATTATGCAATGGCTTTATATCACTCTAAATATAACTCAGGTTTACTATGTTGCCCTCCCCATGCGTTTTTCTGTTATACTCACTCTACATTTAATACTATTTCTCCATATATACATTTTTTTTATTTTTTATTTTACTAACACTATCTGTTGCTCTTCTGGTGTATGTTTGCATTTCTAAATGTTTACTTTGTCACTATGTGTGTGAGACCGTCTGAGTAGCGTTATGTGCGTTTGTGTGCTTACGTGCTTTTCAGTTCTTTCGCTCGACATAGTGGTACCAAGTCATGTTTAGTCATGTTCGGTCAAAATAGACGTCTCCTAGCAATATGTGTGTGTTATTCTGATTGCATTATGAGTAATGTTTTAGTTTAACTAGCGAAGGTCAGACTGTCTCTCCCTCCCTCCCCCCCCCCCACCCCCCCGCATCCAACCTCTCTCTCTCTCTCTCTCTCTCTCTCAGCCTATGATGGATTCCCGCAAGGGAACGTATTAACGTATTAAAATGTCAATTGCCTATTGGGCCAGATATACAATTATTTAATATGTATATCTCTCCCAACTGGCGACTGACAATTTCAATGCGGACGCATTAATACGGTCGATCCCCTGTGGGAATCCAGTATAGGCTGCGAGCAAGAAGAATCAAATGGCCAGGGGGCGCTACAATCGCAGTGTGTTACAAGTTGAGATTTTGGGTTGGAAGGGAAGCGTGCCTGGATAGCCTAATTGGTTAAGGCGACCGCTGGCCCAAAGCGGGATATCCGGCTTCGAATCTCTCTCCAGCACAAATTTTCATCTTTGCCGTTAGATTTACTTCAATGCCATGAAACGGTCGAAATGTTTAAATATTTAGAATTCGAAATATTACGGCCGTTAATGTCAACAACCACCCTTGTGAACCAAAACCATTGCCGAGGTAGGGTGGTTCGCGTGTCTGCAACCACCGCGGAGAGGCCAGACAAATGTGTGGTTCCTGAAGAAGGGTAGCAGCCTTTTCAATAATTACAGGGGCAACAGTCTGGATGATTGACTGAGATAGCTTTGTAACATCAGCTAATGTGGCTTTGCCACAAAGTTACTGCGAGCGGTTGAAAGCAAGGGGAAACTACAGCCATTACTTTTCCCGAGGACATGCAGCTCTACTGTATGAATATATGATGATGGCATCAGATCGCGAAAAAAAAATCCCTTTAGGTAAAATAGTACCCCATTGGGACCTCCGGGCGGGGACTACTCAGGAGGATGTGATCATCATGAAAGACAACACTGGCTTTCTACGGATCGGAGCGTGGAATGTTAGATCCTTTAATGGGATAGGTAAGTTAGAAAATTTGAAAAGAGAAATGGATAGGTTGAAGTTAGATATAGTGGGTATTAGTGAAGTTTGGTGGAAAGAGAAACAGAATTTCTTGTTAGGTGGTACAGACTAATAAATACAAAATCAGTTGGGGGTACTACAGGAGTAGGTCTGATAATCAATAAGAAAATAGGAATGCGAGTAAACTACTATGAGCAACACAGTGATCGCATTATCGTAGTCAAGATATACATACGAAGCCAACACCGACCACAGTAGTACAGGTTTATATGGCAACTAGCTCTGCCGATGATGAGGAGATCGAAGAAATGTATTAAGAAATAAAGGAAATAATTCAGACAGTTAAGGGAGCAGAAAACGTAATTGTGATGAGAGACTGGAATTCGGTAGTAGGAAAAGGAAGGGGAGGAAAAATAGTAGGTGAATATGGACTGGGCAAAAGAAATAAAAGAGGAACCCGCCTAATAAAATTTTGCACGGGACATAATTTAATAATAACAAACGCCTGGTTTAAGAATCACGAAATAAGGTTTCATACGTCGAAGAGAGCAGGATACACCGGAAGGTACCAGATAGATTTTATAATGGCAAGGCATTGATTCCGCAACCAGGTTTTAAACTGTATGTCATAAGCAGGGGCAGATCTAGACTTTGACCATTACTTATTGGTCATGAACTGTAGGTTAAAACTGAAAAAACTGCAAAAAGGTAGGACAATAAGGAGATGGGACTTGGATAAATAGAGGGAACCTGAAGTTCATAAGAATCTCAGCTGTATCTCAGCTGTAGCTCGTCACTAATAAATTGTTCGATTTCGTAAGCAAAAAAAAAAAAAGTTCCAATGTTTGTAAAGCTTGTGGGATTTAACTGCTGGGTCATTACTCCCTAAAATCAAATGTTTGTATAGCTTATGGGACTTAACTACGGGGTCATCAGTCCCTAAACTTACAAACTACTTATGAACTACTTACGAACTAGGACGGCACAAATATCCATGCCCGAGGAGGGATTCGAACCCCCAACCGTAGTGGCCGTGCAGACCGTGACTGGAGCGCCTCAGTCACATCGGCCACCGCGCCCGGCCGTCACTCCCTAAACCTACAAACTACTTATGAACTAACTTATACTAAAGACAACACAAACATCCATGGCGGAGGGATGAGTCGAACCTCCGACGCGGGAGCCCACGTGATCTGCAACGTGGCGCTCCAGACCACTCGGCTACTCCAGCGTGGCAATTTCGTAAGCGCGTTGTCGTGCATGTTCTGCTTGGAATGTAACTTTAACCCTGCATACTAACAGCCGGTTTTAAACGCTCGTTACGAAGACCCGTGTTTCAGGAGGTTATGAACTTTTGTCAATAACAACCGTCAATTCGGTGGGTGTATTCCAAACCAACACTCTACCTGTATAAATTGTCTCTCCTAAAAATAGGTAATTGCTTACAATAAGTCTTGAAAAGATATTTTATTCATTTATGAGTCTTACATTCGGAGGTGTATACCCACAAGTTACGAAAAACTATTTTAACAAATACGAAATTAGGTCTTTCTTTTTCGTCAAAGTAATTAATATAATTCAGATGCTTATTATCCTCTTTAATTTAACATCACGTTGCTCCTGTCACACAGAGTGTATTACTAGGATGCTTGCAGCACCAAAAACTATTTATTATATGCTTCTTTCAGCCTTATTAGTTTCATGTACAGTCTTTTTACTTTTCGAATTCAAAACACAACAAAACAGATAAAATAACAAACTGAGAACACTTATCGTTAATCTGTGCCTTCGCCAGAAGATGATGGGTATGTCACTCGTCGAAACGTCGCAGTTTGAAGAAACCGTCATCCGGCTGGAAGCCCGAGAATTCTTCATCATCAATCTGTGCCTATTTATAATTCAAATAATATGTAAGACGGGTAGAAATAACAAACGACACATACGAAAGGAAGGAACATGAATCAAAAGAGTTCTTTATAACAGTCGGTGCAGACCTTTATAGTGTGCTCACCTCAAACTACAGTTCAGTAGCCCCGTTGTGGTTTCGAATCCCTCCTCGGGCATGGATATTTGTACTGTCTTTAGTATAAGGTAGTTCATTAGTAGCTTGTAAGTTTAGGGACTGATGACTCTGCAGTTAAGGCACATTAGCTTCACAAATATTTGAACATTTTTGCAGTTGAATCATTTGCTACAGCAATGGAAAGTTATTCGTTTCTCTTTCTGGTGGCAAAAGTGGCAGGTTTTCCGAGACATCTCCTGCGTACTGCTGCCAAATGAATGCTTAGAAAGATTTTGGTTTACTTTAACATGTTTCTTTTCATTTTAAAAGAGACTGTTCTCTATAATTAGCCTCAATTCCCTGAGAATATTGCTAATAGTAAACCTGTGTCTCAACCAGTCTTGCACAAGCAGAGAATGGAAAGCTCTGTCAAACTCAAAACGAGACTTTTTTTTATTCTTTCGAATTATTGATTGTGTTCACTTGTTATCAGACTGGAGGCATAGATTACGTAGCAATTCGCAAGCTTGATATTGATCATACTGTAAACAAAACATAATGGCCATCTGTTCACTGTTCTTCTGTAACTCATTGATCTGCATATCTGATTCAGGGTATCTAACCGGCCTTCGATTGCATGACCTTGTCATCTCTGGTTTTTCAGATGGTTTGTTGAGTGATCCTTCTGGATGCATTGTAGAAAAACGTACAACCAGCTTATCTGGTTTTTGTTTGTAGCATACAGCTGTGAATTTATCATGATGCAAGAAAAACGAACTTCCTGTACTACGATTTTGTAATTCCCATTCATAAAGTTGCGGGGCAGCGTTATTTTTTATCGTTCCCACCATAGTCAGCTTTTTATCGAGCAGTTTGTTGGTGGGGGACCGCTGACAAACCAGTCATCCTTTGTTATATCACGATTCGCCCCCGAACAGTCGCAGTCAGTTTGTCAACATAATAATCTGCTGCAGGCATTCCACGTGGGACGGAACATTTTCTAGCGTAGGGCTCTGCATCAATCATATATGATGTGTTGCCGTCACACATCATAACGATTTTCAACCCATATTTGCCTGGTTTGATTGGAATAAACGTCTTGATAGGTACAAGCTGCTCATCGATGGTTAGATATAAGCTGGGTTTGTAATTTTCTCTGCAGTGTTTCAAAAATTCTTCCCATATTTCGGTGACAGGTTCGAGTTTTGTTTGTTCAACTCTCTCTGGACGATGAGACTTATCATCGAAACGTAGACATTCTAGGAGAAATCTAAAGCGAAAAAATGACATGGCAGCGCGGAAAGATGTGCTAAAATATTTGTTATTACATGCGCATTCAAATGGTTACTCCTTACAGCAGCTGATAGAATCAGTACCCCAAAGAAAGCCTGCAATTCTTCAAAGGTCGTATTTTTAAACTGCAAGAGTTTTCTTTTTTACACGAGGCGCTTTTTTAAGTAAGTTCCGGTTTGTTGTAGACACTAGTAGTTCGTGCACATACCGCAACGAGCGCGTGCGTTGTTTACCGGCATCCATCGGGAACATCTGTGCTCAGTTTCAGCTCTGTAGCTAATCTGTAAGGTTCTGTTCTGCGCTTTCAAAATGTTTAAGACTATCAACTCGCTCGCCGCGTGTGCGGGTCGTTCAGTGATATGGTTTTTGTCACCAAGGAACCTGTCTGCTGCAGAAATTCATCGACAGATCTGCATAGTGTACGGTGATACTGTTATGAACAAAGGCAAAGTGCATAAGTGGGTACGAGAATACAAAGATGACTGTGACAACTTCCATGATGAGGACCGCTCCGGTCGCCCATCTACGATTACAGAAGATATGAAGGTTTCAGCTGAAGCGAGGATTCGTGAGGACAGGAGATTCACAATAACAAGTCTCTCAATCGAGATTCCTGACGTGTCGGGAACAGTGCTTTACTAAACGGCAGTGAACTCTTTGTTATTGGAACAGGCGGCGAGATTGTATGGGCGTCGGGCCAGGCTTTATGTGAACAGTGATTCTGGCAGAAGTCCTGATCGAACGGGTGACCTTCGTCGTCCATTTGTATCTATTTTTACCACAGAGCTCTTCTGCTTCAGAAGTGACGATTAGGTCTAATGAGGCAGAAAGGGTATCCGCCTGTGCTGTTTGTACTTGAACCTGAACTTCTTGTCCAATTTCAGATACGACAATCTCTCTTTCTTGCCTATGTTGTCGCAGATCTAACTGACTGGGTGCGGAAGGGGGGGGGGGGGGGTATTGCATCACGTGGAGTATGTACTAAATTTGTATTTTTCTTGAATTAATGTTCGGAAACAAATCGACAAACAATGCCAAGAGATGCAAAGTGACCTGAGGTTCGTACCATCGTCTGGAGCTCTGAGTTTTTGTTTTGTTTTTGACAGAGACGAAACTAAGGTATACAAACAGGAAAATACGTTTTCCGACCAATAAAGCCTTATTACTACGCTGATCATGTACATAAAAAGACGGAAAAACGGGTAGAATGTAAACAATATTGACATAATGTATGATGGTGAAGAAACGCTTACGTGTACTTGTTGCTAACACCCGCCGAAATGACGGTTACAAAATTACATCGGATAGAAACATCCAGTTATTTGACGGGTCGACTGACACTTACCGTTCAGCTACGACACTCGAGGAAGAGACAAAAAGCAACGGGCACCACTGCCAGACGCAGACGGGGAAGGGGAAGAATGGCATAGACTGCCAGCGAAAATAGCTCTCCAAAACGTCACAGCTCACAGACAATGTGAATGCAGCCGACATTTTGACGTTTTTTACTAAGCTAGGGTTAAGTGTCACATCACGCGGGAGTAGCCGAGCGGTCTGGAGCGCCGTGTTGCGGATTTCGCGGCCTCCCGCGTCGAAGGTTTAAATCCTCCCTCGGGCATGGTTGTTTGTGTTGTCTTTAGTATAAGCGAGTTTATAAGTTTCTTTACAGAAATTTAAGCATTGAAGGGTCGCTCAGCGGTAAGAGTGCGCCATCAGGTAAAATGTTAGACAAATACATATACCACGACGCGGAAGTAAACAACACCGATAGCAGGGCACTCACCTGCGCGAGGAGCAGGTCAGCACGCGACTTCGGCCGAAAGCCAACTGCCATCAAATCACGAAGAGAAAGTCAAGTTTTTTGAATAACGACCTGTGATAAATTAGCTTTAGTGTTAGCGAGTAAACATAGTGCACAGTGCACACGCCGATAGGCGGCCCTGCAGGGGGCGCCTGTCTGTTTGCCACCACCTATCTACAACTTATTGCGCATGTGTGGTTTGCGCGCGTGCGTATTCTTCGGGCGCGTGTCTACATAAGTGGGTGTCGATGTACGGATACTGTCGCAAAATAACGAGAACTCTCCGAGACAAGGACTTTGATGAAGCACTATGGTGTGGCGATTCTGCTGAAATTCCTAAGCAGCCGAAACGTCTTAAGCAAACTCATCACCGTTGGGAAACGAATGTAGACTGCTAAAGACAAGTTATGATAATGGTGATACTTGTCGAAACATTAGCGCAGCTCGAAGGGTCAGAATGAACATGTAGCCCCCTACAACGGGTCTTAAACTTTTCTTCTGGAGTACCACAGGATTACGCAACAAAAGACTTGTAGTTCAACAGAAAATCGACATGGATCTTCTCTACGATACTCACCTACGACCTAACGAGCCTTTTAAAATGCTGTATATGATTGGATACCATACGACCAAAAGTGTATAGGAAGCGGTACGGCAATTTACCTTCGACGCACCATCACACATCGAGAAGTCATCCTAACCTCGCTACAAAAGCTGGAAGCAACAGCGGTTTCAGTATGCACGGATTTAGGAGAAGTCACATTAGTGACAACATACCTTCGTCCGGGGGCACAATTACTGCGAGGTGACCTCCAGAATATACTGGCGCCGAATGGGAAAATTTTTATTGGCGGCAATTGAACGCCAAGCACCATAGTTGGAATTCGAGCATAATCAATTGTCTGGGCGGCTACTGGTCGACATTGAACAGGACCTGGAAGTTTCGGGTCCAGTGGACCCTAATCACACACCCAGCGTACCCAACCAACGCCGGACGTCTTAGGTATTGTGATTTCTGAGGGTCTAGGAGACGACCGCAGACCCGTCAGCTCAACAACCTATCGTAGAACCACGACCCGATCCTCGACATAATCCTCCAGACAAGTCATCTGCAGCAAGTACGTGTGAGGCAGGAAAATAATTGGCCGGCTTCTGGGAAGATAAGTTGGGAAATGATCGTGCAGATTCAACAGAGTTGGAAACATCTAAACATAGATCATATTAAGATACCCTTTCCCATTTAAGGTTCCATCAATAAACACCGGAATGCTACGAGGGAAGAGACTTGCGGTGTTCTGCACCTTGTCATGGATTGCGCGGCCTCTCCCGTTGGAGGTTCGAGACCTCCTTTGGGCAAGTTTGTGAGTGTTGTCATTAGCATAAGTTAGTTTAAGTAGTTTTTAAGTCTAGAAACAGTTTACCTTAGCGGTGATACAGTACGATATTTTGCTGTCTCAGTTCTTTACTTGAGATTTATGTGCCGATTACTTAGATTGAGGTACCATGGGGCTACGATAAAAGTCATCGTCATTGCCCAGGTCTGTGCGTGCGCCAATACTGACTCGTGCCGACACCATTAGTCTACCACCATGAAATGTTTCCTGCACATGAACAGGATAATTGCGAATTCTACGCACTCTCCGAATGACGGAACAACGAATGTTCGGATGAATCAACACCGTTTAGATACAAGGCCTCTCAACAAGTCGTATCACGTCACACCGATAGGACTGCCATCGCTAGGTGAGTGGCTGGCCGCTGGGGCACGCCCACTGCCTCGTAGCGCCATCCAGTGAGCTCCCGATGGCGGCTTATCGGTGTGACGTGACACGGATTTGTTGTGAGGCCTTGCATCTAGACGGTGTTGGCTGAATACAAAATCTTGACCCATCTGTGAAAAGAGCTCGACGGCATTCCTTATGACTCCATTCCTGTTGTTCCTCCACCCAGTTACCGCAGGCTAAACGGTGTTGTGATTTTAATGGGACACACACCATGGGCTGTCCGTAGAGGCCACGTTGCCGAAGGCTATTTAGGACTATTTGTTTTGGTATTGCGCGTCCTGGAGGGTGCTGTCTGGAGGATGCGTCGCAGCTGAGTTGCATTCAGCCTCCTGTCTCTATGGGCTGTTAACCGGGAGCAATGGTCATGTCTTACTGATGTTACCCTTGGACGTCCTTGGCGTTACCGTCTTTTAACATTTCCTGTTGCCTGAAAACGGGCGGCAGGTCATGGTAATGACACCTTGGGACACTACAATAGCAGTAGCTTCAACCCACTGTCCAGTTTCCAACCTTCCTATGGCTCTCCTCGCCATAGATTCGGGTAAGTCACTTTGTTGCTGCATTGTATTACTTGCTCAATACAGTCTGAACCTCACTGCTTGCGTAATTCGGTTGGTAAACACAAGTCAACATTTCCTTTGCAGACACTTTCTTCCATTACCACTGTCTCGGTTACCGTATTAAAATGTTTGTAAAGTTGTGCGACCTAACTACAGTGGTCATCGGTCCCTAAACTTACAAACTAATTAGACTAACTTATCCTAAGAACAACACACACACACACACACACACACACACAGGATTCGAACCTCCGACTTGGACCGGCCTCTTCCATCGTAACAAGGCGTCTTAGTGCGCACGGCTATTCCGCCGCGGCGGTTACTGTATTGTTGTCTCCACTCCGCAGGAACCACAGAAAGGCGTCGATTAGGTTTATTCTGCTGATGACAATACTTCAGAACCTAGATATCTCAACTGCTTTTACTAGTGTATTCCTCTGTCAGTGTTTTTCTTGTTTTTCAGTTGCTGTTCTATAACGTGCATAGTTTCATCACTGCTATGTGTATCTTCTTGGATGTGATGTCAAAAGATACCAGTGTTGATGCTTTGGAGATTTTGATATTTTTTATTTTCTCTTTAAAGTCTCCTGTGTTTTTTGAGACTCCTGTTTGTGTATGTTTTCTGTAGGAAGGTGTGCATGTGTCTGCCCAGAAGGTAAGAGATGCAGCTTTTTTGCTCTCCAGCACAGGTTTCAGAGTGACTTTAGGTCCGTGGAGCTTTGGTAAGCATCTTGGAATGGGAGCTTTAGCATTATTCCTTCTCCTTTTCTGATTTTGTGTGAGATAGAGATGGCGGTCATCCCTCACATAACCGGTTTTCGGTTTTAGCGTTTCCATTCATCTCCAGATTAAACTTACTGTAAGAACCGCTCAAGTTAACTTTTTATTTATTTTTTATTTTTTTTTATTTTTTTTTTTCAAACGGTTATGATCTGTTCCTATAATATCATCTGTACATTTTGTTAGAGTCTGTAACGAAAGAATTTCCTCATTTATAATAGTTACAGAGTAATTAAAGGAATACCTATTGCATTCCAGCACAGGTTTCAGAGTGACTTTAGGCCTGCGGAGCTTTGGTAAGAAAGGAAGGGCTTTTACAAACAATCACAATATTTCATCTTAAATTAGACGTTGCTGTACTCAGTAAAAGTGTTATCTTATTGGCTTTGATGATTTCCTGTTGACGGCAGCAACTGTCTAAACTAGTAAAATATAACAAATAAAAATATATTGCAGCCTTGGCATAAGAATGATTTTTTCAAAGATCTTAGTCAGACTACTATTCGTTGCTTTTATCGAAAAGTAATGTGCGGTTGAATCTGCAAAAAATCGCTAGTTTTGTCTTATTGATTCTGATGGCACTGAAGACCTAGAAGTCAAGCGCGCAAAATCTCGTTACCATCTTCATTATATTGATTCTGAATTCATGCTCAAAAATCATCAAGGATCACGTTACCATTTGGACAATGCAAGTAGTCAGTACTACAGGGTTAAAGCTGACGTTGGAAAAATCTGTCTTTTGAGTTAAGTTGGCTATTTCCAAGGGCTACAAAGAGATACATACATTTATTGTAGACACAAGTTCAGCAGTTGCTTGTTAAAAATTTTAATCACCATGGGATGGAGGTAACAACACTGTTGTTGGTTATCCAATAGTAAAAACAGTCAAGAACAAAATAGAACTCATTCATTAAAATGGGCGATTTCACCACATGTAGTTGGCCATCGTCAGATTAAGAATACAGTTTCCAACCAAATCATGCTCTTTATCTGAATATGGCCGAAGAAATGCGCAGAAACAGGTAATTTCAATAAATGAGATTTTTGCGGTCTTGATTGTTTTTAGTACCTGATTTTTCTGTTTGAATTATAAACTATGAATAAATTCCTAAGTTTCTAATTTATTGATGCTGCCATAATATTCTTTATCTGGCATTATTTCATACAAATTGTAGACAAACACAAAGTACATCCAGACTGTGGATGGTGCCATGTAGAACAACCGATCTCCGGCGGTGACAGCGAGGACTGCCGTATAAGCAGAGGTAGGCAAATCTTTTATACTGCACGTGAAACGTGACGTCTAATAAGCGACGCCACAAGGTAACGAGTGCACTATGCCTCAACAACAGCAGTACCAATTTTTATGCCGTGAGGTTTTTGCTCATTAGGATTGTCCTTAAATTATCACTGATCGCATTTCCTAGTTTGTGCGATAATATAATATTTCAGGAGGATTTTTAGGAATAATATACTTTTAAATTTTCTTAATTATTTGATAAAACATTTGAAAACACTGCTGAAGAAAGTGAGTAGTTGGCAGGAAGACAGTTCTACACTCAGCTTCACATTCCGGTCGTCTAAATTTTTCTCAAAAGAAATTTATCGAAAAACACCTCTTTTCACCAGCGATTCCCATTTGAGTTCCCGGAGCATTTCCGTCAAACTCACGCATTTGTCGAACCTATCAGTTACGAACCTAGCTGCTCGCCTCTGAACTGCTTCCATGCCTTCTTTCAAACTGATCTGGTGCGGGACCCAAACGATTTAACAATACTCATGACGTAGTCGTACAAGCGTTTTATACCTATTCCATAAGCTCGTACCTTCGTTAGCAGTCTGTAGTGCGGTACCGTGTCAAAAGCCTTTCGAAAAGCGAAGAATATCAGTCAGTTTCTTTCATCCATAGCACGCAAGATGTCATGAGAGAAAAGGGCAAGCGGGGTTTCGTACGATCGATGCTTCCTAAAGCCGTGCTAATGCATGGACAAAAGCTTTTCCGTTTCAAGGAAATTTACTCTATTAGAACTGAGAATGTGTTCAAGAACTTCATAACTAAACTGATGTTCATGATATTGCCGCGAGACTTCGAGTTAACCAAATGCCGGTGTGGCGCAATGGATAGCATCACCGTTTGCGGTGCTGAAGGTCGTCGGTTCGCTCCCGCCCACCAGCAAAAATGTATTTCTTTGTAATTATCATTTCCAGAATATTCTACATGTTTCTCATGTTCTCTTGTAATTTCTACATGTTTGTTACGTTAACTATTCTTCTAATTTCTGGTACATTTTCTCCGTGTATAAATAGCAGGTGCGGCTCCATAGCACAGTGGTGGAGTGGCAGACTACAAATCTGAAGGTCGCAGGTTCGGTCCCCGCCAGGTCCTAGGATTTTTATCTGTCACTTTCCACTTCTTTCACCTCTGGCAGTATTGCTCATGTGAGAAATACCGACTAGCACCGTGGTTTGGAACCCACGTTAAACTGTAGGTCCCCCTATAATTAGCTCGGTAAGTCAGTTCGAAGGTCGAAGGAAGGCAACGGCATACCATCTCCAAACAGGACCATGCCTAGTAATTCACTGTTGTGTTCAAACCAATCTTCGGATTGTTGACTGCTTTTATAAATAGCAGAGCACTCTGCCCGAGAGGCAATCAGTGCTGCGTGTGTGTTTCAGTATAAGTGCTGTGTTCAGTTGACAATCCTGCCATCGAAGTCCAGTCCGCTTCCATTTCAACGCGACAATATAGTTCTAAATTCTTCAGTCCTTTCTAATACTCGGGAGTTACCTGTGCCTTTTTCCGATCGCTTGTAACTTTGCGAGGGATCAAAGATACGCACTCCGAGTGGGAGCTCATCTACATCTACATAGATACTCTGCAAAACACATTAAAGTGCCTGGCAGAGGGTTCATTAACCACTTTCATAACTTTTCTCTACCGTTCCATTCTCTAATAGCGCGCGGGAAGAAAGAACACCTAAATCGTTCCGTTTTCGACCTGATTTATCTTATTTTATTGGGATGGTCATGTCTCCCTAAGTAGGTGGGTGCTAGCAAAATATTTTCACATTCAGAACTAAAAGTCGGTGATTGAAACTTCGTAAACAGATGACGCCGCAATGAATAAAGTCTTTCTTTTAATGATTTCCACCCCAATTCGTGCAACATTTCCGTGACGCTTTCCCCCCCGAAACGTGGTAGAACAAAACGAGCTGCCCTTCTCTGAACCTTCTCAATGTCTTCCGTCAGTCCCACCTGGCGAGGGTCCCACAAGGGGCAACAGTACTCCAGGAGAGGACGCACAAGTGTAATGTAGCCAGTCTCTTTGGTGGAGCTGGTGCATCTTCGAAGCGTTCTGCCGATGAAACGTAACCTTTGGTTCGCCTTCCCCACAATATTTTCTATGCGTTCTCTCCAGTCAAAGTTGTTCGTAATTGTAACACCTAGGTATTTGGTAGAATTTACGACCTTAAGGTTTGACTGATTTATCGCTTAATTAAAGTTCAGTGGATTTCTTTTAGTGGTCATGTGTATTACTTCACACTTTTCTTTATTTAGTGTCAATTTCCAATTTTCGCACCATGCAGAAATTTTGTCTAAATCGCTTTGCAGTTGCTTTTGATCCTCAATTGACTTCACTAACCGATAAACGACGGCATCATCCGCGAACAGTCTAAGGGAGCTATTCAGATTGTCTCCTAAATCGTTTATAAACACGAGGAAGAGTAATGGACGTATAACGCTTCCCTGTGGAACGCCAGATATCACTTCAGTTTTACTCGATGACTTACCGTCAATTACAACGAACTGTGTTCTTTCTGATAGGAAATCGTGAATCCAATTGTACATTTGGGAAGATATTCCATAAGCACGCAATTTCATAAGAAGCCGCTCCGGCCGGCCGCGATGGCCGAGGGGACTGAGGCGCTTCAGTCACGGTCGACACGGCCACTACGGTCGGGGGTTCGAATCCCCCCTCGGGCATGGATATTTGTGCCGTCCTAGTTCGTAAGTAGTTCATAAGTAGTTTGTAAGTTTAGGGACTGATGACCCCGTAGTTAATTAAGTCCCATAGACTTTACAAACATTTGAACATTTTTTTGACTGATGACCCCGTAGTTAAGTCCTATAAACATTACAAACATTTAAAGCCGCTCCGTCTGTAATGTCTGTAATGACTACGCTGTGGACGGGACGTTAAAGCCTTAGCTGCCTTCCTCCAGCTGGTGGAGCTGGTGCATCTGCGATGCGTTCTGCCGATGAAACGTAACCTTTGGTTCGCCTTCCCCACAATATTTTCTATGTTAAAGTTGTTCGTAATTGTAATTCCTAGGTGTTTAGTAGAATTTACGACCTTAAGGTTTGACTGATTTATCGCTTAATTGAAGTTCAGCGGATTTCTTTTAGTGGTCATGTGTATTACTTCACACTTTTCTGTATTTAGTGTCAATTGCCAATTTTCGCACCATGCAGAAATTTTGTCTAAATCGCTTTGCAGTTGCTTTTGATCCTCAATTGACTTCACTAACCGATAAACGACAGCATCATCTGCGAACAGTCTAAGGGAGCTATTCAGATTGTCTCCTAAATCGTTTATAAAGACGAGGAATAGTAATGGACCTAAAACGCTTCCCCGTGGAACGCCAGATATCACTTCTGTTTTACTCGATGACTTACCGTCAATTACAACGAACTGTGTCCTTTCTGATAGGAAATCATGAATCCAATTGCACAATTGGGAAGATATTCCATAAGCACGCAATATCATAAGAAGCCGCTCCGTCTGTAATATCTGTAATGACTACGCTGTGAACGGGACGTTAAAGCCTAAGCTGCCTTCCCCCTTCCTCGGCTGGGTGCCGTCGTGGTGTGCGCCATCCAGCGTCTTGGGCGCTGCGAGTGGGCGCGACCTCTGGCCGCTGGGCGTCGTCCATTTCTCAGGGCGCGCCGGCTGTCATTAGCGTGCCGCTGATTACATCTCTATATCGGCCGCGGCGGCCCTTGAGGGAGATGCATCGACCGCCGGGCCGGGTATTTGTCTTGTGTCACCGCAGCCGCCGCTCCACGGGGCAGCGGCCGACAGCGCCTCGGCCGCGTGTTGGGGATTCTGCTGCCTCCTACTTCTCGAGCAAGCGGAGCCCGGGCTCTGCTTGTTCGAGTATGGAAGCTCGGAGAGGCCAGGCTGCGCTCTGAATCGAGACGCCGCAGGGCAGAGGCAGCGCCTAAGGCCTGGAGTTCGCGAATGAACTAGTTCGAAAGAGCGCTCCCACAGGCGAATTACTGCAGCGGAACTACCTCTTCGTGCGCCGGTACGTATGCTAAGACCTTATCTTCAAAAGCACTCGTCTTGTATGACTAGGGTTGAATATGGCAGTGTCAGACTTCGTAATCCTTGAGGTGTCCACTCGCCCACAAAAAATTTATATAAAAATTTAAAAGAAAAAAATAAATTAAACAAATATGTTCATGTAAAATCTTTGTACGTTGCAATATTTCAAAATCAGATTCTTGCGCCGAGGGAAGAAGTGTTGCCGGTCGCGGTGGCCGAGAAACTGAAGCGCTTCAGTCACGGTCTGCACGGCCACTATGGTTGGGGGTTCGAATCCCCCCCTCGGGCATGGATATTTGTGCCGTCCTTAGGATAAGCTAGTTGATAAGTAGTTTGTTCAAATGTTTGTATAGCTTATGGGACTTAACTACGGGGTTATCAGTCCCTAAACTTACAAACTACTTATGAACTAGCTAACACTAAGGACGGCACAAATATCCATGCCCGAGGGGGGATTCGAACCCCCGACCGTAGTGGCCGTGCAGACCGTGACTGCAGTGCCTCAGTCCCCTCGGCCTAAGTAGTTTATTATTTTAGGGACTGATAACCCCGTAGTTAAGTCCCATAAGCTTAACAAACATTTGAACATTTTTCTTTTTTCTTCCTTTTTTCACTTTTTTTTTTTTTTTTTTTTTTTTTTTTTTTTTTTTTTTTTTTTTTTTTTTTTAAGAAGTCTTTAACAGTCACTCTTGTTAAAATATTTCTAAGTTCTCTCATGGATAAGACTGTCAAAAAATTCTTTAGTTTGTGGTCGTTGCTATAGCCACAGATAAAAAATAATATTTCTTCAATGATTATCGATCGATGTGTATGATCGATTAACCAAAGTTGTAAAAAAAATAATAAATAAATAAATAAAACTTTTTTCGAAGTATTATTGGCGTAACTTTCACACCAATAAAAATTCATAAAAAATCTTCCTTCAGATTGAACAATATTTAAATTAAATCATCTCCTCGTTTCATTAATATATTATTTATCGTAAAATGATTCTTCACAAATGATGTACTCTGACACTTTCATCAAGTTTAAACAGAATAACATTTATTGCTTTCTATGACTTTACGTATGTAGTCATTGACAGACAAAAGGGAACTGACTTTTAAAATTTGTTGTTTTAACATAAAACTTCGATAATAATGTCAACTCTTGCGACGACAACCGCAGAGATCAACATCTTCTTGCCTCGTGGTCGTCGACCCGCGACTTGATGTTGCCCTCGTAGGTTGAATCGCCTCACAGCACCTGAAACATAAAAAATGTACAAATAACATACAAAAAATTTCTTGAAGAATCATATAACATTAAACATTTACATAAAAGTCATTTAAGAACACAAATATAAGCAAGTTAACCTGCACAAACTGAGCTGACATGAGATATGTAGCGGAGACAATAATCCGTCCCACTACACTACGCGAACTAGTTCGCAGATCCGTCGCCTCTTAGTTCGTCCGCTCCTTTTCCGAAGACTAACGGGGAACAGCCAGAGGACGTGGGAGCGCGAAGAATCGCGTGATTTCCTTCTGCCAGTTACCGCCATTTAGAGCTGAGATGCAGCTCAGCTGTAGTTTCATAGTTCACTGACAAAAATTTTCTTTTCTAAGGTATTCACTGAATACTCTTAATAGCAGTAGCAAATGCCAAAATGAGCATACGAACTAAAAAGAGCGACCTACTTCGCGGACGAGCTGCGAACTGAAAGGTGAGCTACCGGCCGCGAACAAAAAGGTGAGCTACCGGTCGCGAACTAAAATGTGCGCGATCGGTCCCAGACTAAAATATGTGCAATCGGTCGCGAAGTAAAACATGCGATACCGGTCGCGAACTATTATGCCAAACGTATCTCGCTTCTTAGTTCGTTGGATTATTTTCCGAAGACCGACGCGCAGAAGGATTAAGAATCACATGTTTGCCTTCTGCTGATAAGAGCCATTTCGATGTGACCGTCTGCCTGCTAGATTACATAGTTCAGTGCTACAAAATTTCTGTTTTGAAGTATTCGGCACTCTGCAATATCTGACTAATAAATTCCATAATGCCATGATATAAGAGATAACTCTAAACTTAAACGCGAGAAATTATCCAAAAAACTGTTTCTTTTGGTTTGCGTGATATCGTTAGCGGCTCAAGCAGCAAGCGCATGAAGCAGCTACCTGGGGGTACTTTCCCTCCATCTGCATGTGCAGACCACGCCGCTCAGCCGTTACTGGAAGCGGACGAACTAAAAGAACGAACTCGTTCGCGGCAGAGACGGGAACTAAAGTGAGCACTCCCGATCGCTAAATATTATGCGCAAGGGTTCGCAGCTGTGTTATTGTGGCCATATTTTTGTCGTATTGTTTTTTTAACGCCCCGATGGAACATGCCGCCAGCAGCATCATACGCCGCTCTCCCGCTGACAGGCTGTAAAATTGAAATTGTGAATTTTATGACAAATGACGTTGAACTGAAAAGACAAGAATTTTGATTTTGCCATGGAGACATTGTAGTGGATTTAGCCCTTGGGTCCCTTTTGCCTTGGTTAATGAAGTTTTCGATACCTTTATGTCTACGTATGAAAAAGTAGAAAGGCCACAAATGTATAGTTATTTTCTAAATCCATAGGCTACAGATTCCTAGATCCTGTCATTTTGTGTATACCATAATTACTAAGAAGACAATCCTTTATCTGTCAGTACTTTTCGTCTAAAATTTGCCGCAAATATAAATAATAGTACAGTAAATAAATAGATTAATTTTCGCAATATCAATGGAATAAGTATTTCGAAATGCATTATTCAGAAAAGTAAAAGTAAACAGACTGATTACATTGGTGCATTTCCTGTCACCATATATATGTCAAATGATAAAAGATACGTAAACTGCTACTAAACATTAGATCTTGATGATAAATAAAACAATACCAGGCTGCATTATAGTGAGTCAGGGTTTCATCACATAATTGTATTGCAATGCAAATAATATTATAAAAATAGTTTGCCGTGCCTTTAATTTTATCGTCTTGGCATTTCTCTGTCAAATAACTTTTGCTGAGTTACATTTTATAAAAATCTTGTGATAATGATAATATTGATGGCTTGTAACATGATGCAATTATTGTTATTACTACAAGAATATAATTACTACCACTTCCCGGAATTATGCAATTTATTTTAAACAGTTTCACCTAGTCAGATCGTATGGCTGTTTTATAATTTAACACTTTGAATTATGTAAACAAACCAACTCTGAACTGATCATATTTTTTATATATGCTTAGTACATAATTTTATCTGATCTATAAATATTTGAAAATTGCCAATATAATTTCCTTAATTATCATTCACTAACGAAAGCTTCTCCGTAACACAGGAAAGGTACGACTACTGTTTTTCCATACATTTTATATTCTTTCGACCCAATTTCCCATTTCACGCTCTCCTTACTCTCAGTCTCGCTTTCACGCGCCAAGATCATCCAGCATGTGACTGAGCGATGATCGAGTAATTAGCATAGATGGTCGGGCAAGTCGAGCATGGCATGCTCGAAGGAGCGTGGCGAAAATCGGTTGCCGTTAGTGGTAGCGCGCGAAGCGACTAGATTGACTTCCACGGGACTACGTGCACTAGCCACTTGCAGCGAGCGTAGACGCCAGATGCGGACTCCTTTCTGGTTGGCACAATCTACATCACGAAGACCAGGCATGGCCAACATTTCCGCCCGGCGGGTGCGCCCACGCCCCGCGGGCGGTGTACACTGTAGTTTACCGCCCCTGCCGCGACAGTGTGTCGCTAGTGTCGGCAACGGAGCGAGAGAAATAGCTGCGGAAAGAGGGAGACCGCACAGCATTGCTATGCACTAGACTGTCACGCGGTCAAAAAATGTTCAAATGTTTGTGAAGCTTATGGGACTTAACTACGGGGTTATCAGTCCCTAAACTTACAAACTACTTATCAACTAGCTTATCTTAAGGACGGCACAAATATCCGTGCCCGAGGGGGGATTCGAACACCCGACCGTAGTGGCCGTGCAGACCGTGACTGAAGCGCCTTAGTCCCCTCGGCCACCGCGGCCGGCTCACGCGGTCAGATCCGACGTAAATGAAGTAACTGAGGAAGCGCAGCTCTGTAATGTGGCCGAAGAACGGTAAAAGAAGCAAACCATTTACTGTTTAGGTAACACTTAGTGTTTAATGAAATCTTCTCGGGTTACGAGCCGCGTCAAGTTGTTTACTGCCCACGAGCTTTCGACAGAGAACTCCTCTGCCATTGTCAAGTGGTTAACTGTCATTTCGTGGTCGCTGTCGTGGATATAGCCGCGCCGACGCCAGTGACGACACAGGTGCCCAGTTCCTTGACCATATAAGGCAATGTTTTGGTCGCGCGTACGCCGCGCCCGCTTCAACTCCGCAATTACGGGATCAAAAATTAAAAAATGTTTGTATAGCTTATGGGACTTAACTACGGGGTCATCAGTCCCTAAACTTACAAACTACTTATGAACTACTTACGAACTAGGACGGCACAAATATCCATGCCCGAGGGGGGATTCGAACCCCCGACCGTAGGGGCCGTGCAGACCGTGACTGGAGCGCCTCGGTCTCCTCGGCCACCGCGGCCGGCCCATGAGACCAGATGGCGAAGGAATCGTCGACGTAACGATAAAAGCAGATAGGCTTTGCAGGAGCCGTGTCCAAGGCAATTTTTTCGAAATGCTCCATGAAGAGGTTGGCTGCAACTGGAGCTAAAGGGCTTCCCATCGCAACCCCGTCTGTCTGGTTAAAATAATCTCCAGCATATAAGAAATATGATGACTTTAGGGTGTGCTTAAATAAATCCACGGTGGTGTCGTCAAACAACTGGGCCAGTAAGTCAATAAATTCTGTGATGGGAACACACGTGAAAAGGGAGACCACATCGAGCTAACCATAATATCTTCCACCCTTAGGCGCCGTCCTTTAATTCGGTCGATGAAGTCCGCCGTATTCTTTATATGATGTTGACAGTGTCCACCGTGCTGGGAGAGGAGTATGGCCAGGTGTTTGGCAAGTCTATAGGTAGGAGAGCTGGTAGTACACACTATCGGTGTATCCTTGTTGTGCACCTTTGGCAGACCGTAAAAAGTAGGTGGTCTTGGGGCCTGAGGAAGGAGGTTCTTAATTGTACTCTCTTCCAGAGACGATCTTTTGAGAGGTTCTGACGTCTTCCTCACAATTCTGGATGTCGGGTCCCGCGGCAGCTTCTGGTACGTACCTTCTTCCAACGTCTGTCGCATCTTTCCATCATAAACGTCTAGTTCCATGAGGACGGTAGCATTGCCCTTATCAGCTGGCAGAACTACTGTGAGAGAATCGCTGCGGAGAGCACGAAGGCCACAGAGTTAATCTCTAGTCATGTTTGGTGCTGGAGGCTTCCATTTTACAAGAATGCTGCTCGTTTCTCTACGAATTTCCTCTGCTATTTCACCGGGAAACTTACGAACCCCTTGTTCAACCCCACTTAACTTTGCTCCTTCGCCTCGAAGCATCCCCTTCGCTGACATATTAAGGCCCTTCTGAAGTGCTGAGATGGCAACTGCGTCGAAGTTTCTTGCGGTCATGTTCATCACCGTAAGTTCCAAAGTTTTATGTTCTGCTCCATGTTGATGTTGAGAAAGGCGACTGAATTTTCCCTTTTGCTTGTCCGTGGCTCTCTGGCTTGACGATGTTCGTTGTGCCACCGTTGCTGCGTCGATCCATTCGTTTGATGCTGCGCCACGTTTCCTCCCGGTAAACGTACGTTATATATGAGTTCATGTTTTCGCGGCTACATCCATTAATGAAACCTTCTCGGGTTACAATCCGCGTCAAGTGGTTTACTGCCTTTGAGCTTTCGACAGAGAACTCCTCTGCCATTGTCAAGTGGATGACTGTCATTTCGCGGCCGCTGCCGTGCTCATATAGCCGCGCCGACGCCAGTGACGTCACTGGTACCCAGTTCCTTGACATACAAGGCAATGTTTTGGTCGCGCGTACGCCGCGCCCGCTTCAACTCCGCAATTACGGGATCCCAAGCCGTATTGAGCTGCAAACCACCGTCTTTATTGAGGGTGTTTTCTGACATTTTGATTTCTACTGCCTCGTTTATTACGCTGTCCCAGAAGCTGTTGGTCCGTTTAATAATAGATGGCTCGTCGAAAGCAATTCGGTGTCATCTTTTACAGACTTAATTAGTTGTCGGATCTTTGCTGGAGACCTGAAGATTGTGTCAATCTCTTCAGGAGCGGGCTAATTTTCCTTGTTGTGGAGCCACAAAACGTCAAAAATTAATGGATATCGCGCGAAAACATGCACTCAGTTAGTGTTTGTATGGCAGAATCACTACGCAAAGCTTAAGAAAATATCCAAACCATGAATCAAAGAAATACTTGGCAATTTTAAGACCCACATTTGATTCTATTTGTATGGTACATGCCCACTCGTCATATATCATCATCATTTATTGTACATAACAGGCCATTAAGACCCATGACAGAAAGCAAAAGAAATATTACAAAGATTAATTACTATATAAAGTTCACTGTCAAAATCAGTCACACAGGAAGGAGTACTGTCCCAATCACAGTCGCAGGTATCTATTGCAGATGTTGAGCCACTTTCTTCTGTCCATCGCATCTTCAAGGGATGCTGTTGGTTCTACCTGCTGCAACGTTCTAATCACCCTATGTTTCCATCTAGTTCTTGGACGACCTTTTGGACGTCTTCCGATCAGCTGAGAGTTAAACGCTCGGTTAGGAATAGATTTTCCAGCTCTTATGACATGTCCCAACCACTGAAGTCGTCGCCCTCTGATGTACCTACCAACGTCTACTTTTCCAAAACGTTGGTACAGGTCCTCTTTTTGTCTCCTTTCCCATCTTCCATTTTCTATATTAAATGTAGGCCCATAGATCTTTCTGAGCACTTTCCTCTCGAATGTACAAATGCGCTCTTCCAGTGTTTGTGAGGTTGCCCATGTCTCGCAACCATATAACAGAACAGGTCTTACAACTGCCATGTATAGTTTGATCTTGCTGTTTTGTGAGACCAAGCGTGACTTGAATAAATTATTGAGTCCAAAATATGCACGATTGGCATTAACAATCCTCTGTTGAATATCTTTCTCTATCTCGCTTTTACTAGATAGTATCGACCCCAGGTACTTAAATTTCTCCACTCGTTCAAAATTATGTCCGTCAATATTGATGGTGTTAGGGAAATCTTGTCGTCGTGAGATGATCATATATTTAGTTTTCTCGTCGTTGACCACTAATCCCACTTTGATTGCCTCTTTCATAAATCTAGCGGTGTCAGATGTTATCTGATCAAGTGATTCTCGCTTCCAACTACTGGGATTATGTCACCAAGGAGGCGATTGAAATCAGATTATGCAATAATAATATCAATAGAGACTCCAGATAGGGACTCAGCAATGCATGGAAGCCAGCAATGGAGAAGGAGAAGGAACAGAGGTTAGCTCCCAGAACCTTTAGTACTTCCCGCAGATTACCGCCTGCTGCGAGAGATGGCGCTGCTAACAACGCGGAATAGAATGCGCTAGAAAATTATAGGTGGTTAGTAGGCACCATCCTAGTACGCTCCATTACCGCTGTGACGTAAGCTAGCCAATTAGAAGCCGTCTCCTGGTTATATAAGCGGAAGCCTCCAGTTCACGGCAGTCAATTTTACTCCTGACGACGTCTATGTAGGATATAGTCGAAAACTGCAAAAGCCAAGACTGTGTCAAACCCCATGATCTCCATCTCCCTGCCATTGCCAATTTCGCGTCGTACCTTTTCCAGAGCAATGTTGAATAGCACTGGAGACAAGGGGTCTCCTTGTCTCAATCCGTTTCGAACAGTGAAAGGCTCTGACATTTTATTTGCGAACCTTACTCGTCATATATACATTTCAATTTAAGATAACTACTGTTGCTCGTTAACTGCTTGGCGTTCCACAAGGAAACTGCGCTCGGTAGTTTAGGAACGGCAGAGGAGCCAATCAGGAGTCGCGTTGCCGCGGCCAATAAGAAAGAGCGTTACAATTGTACTATGTAAAGAAATCGAAACTGTGCACGTAAAGGTTTTTGACGATCAACAAATAACACTTCCTATCAGTACCTTAAATATTTGTCGTTTGCGAGCTTTCATCCAAATTACCGTAATGGCTTTTAAATGAACACGCACCTTTTCTGTTCATCGTCAAATCTTATAGGCCGCATACTACGACTCCTGATTGGCTTCTCTGCCGTTCCTAATCTAGTGAGCGCTAGCGCCACCCACTCAATTTTCCTGTGTCTTACCAGCACCACCTAGACGTGGTGTTGGCCTGTCTGTAGCGGCGTCCTTCCTCTTCCTGCTCGCCACTCTGCCCCCACACGCCTCTGCGCACAGGCGAGGGCGCCCGCGCCCGTGGGGCCGTGTTTGGCCATGCCTGACGTAGATAGATGGCCGCGGCGCTACATCTACATGGGATACTCTGCAAATCACATTTAAGTGCCTGGCAGAGAGTTCATCGAACCACCGTTATACTAATTTATCTCCCATTCCATTCTCCCTTAGCGCGCTGAAGGAAAGAACACCCGAATCTCTCCGTTCGAGCTTTGATTTCTCGTATCTTATTCTGATGATCATTTCTACCTATGTAAGTGAGAGTCAACAATATATTTTCGCATTCGGAGGAGAATGTCGGTAATTGGAATTTCGTAAGTAGCCCACGCCGCAGCGATAAGCGCCGTTGTTGTAATGATTCCCATCCCAGATCCTGTATCATTTCTGTAACGCTGTCTCCCCTGTATCGTGACAATACGAAACGAGCTGCTCTTCTTTGGACTCTTCCGATGTCCTCCGTCCGACTCACCTGATATGGATTCCACACTGGGCAGCAATACTCAAAAAAAAAAAAAAAAAAAAAAAAAAAAAAAAAAGACAGAGAAGCGTAGTATATGCAGTTTCTTTAGTAGTTCTATTGCATCTTTTAAGGGTTCTGCCCTTCCCACGACGTTATCTACGTGTTCTTTCCAATTTAAGTCCGAAGTAATGGTAATTCCTAGGTATTCTGTTGAGGTTACGGCCTTCATTTTTTATTGATTTATCTTGTAAACAAAGTTTAACGGATTTCTTTTCGTACTCATGTGGACAACATCACACTTCTCATTATTTAGAGGCAATTGCTAATTTTTAACCCATAGTGATATTTTATTCCAATCGTTCTGCAGTTGGTTTCGATCTAAAGGTGATTTTACTAGATGGTAAATGACGGCGACATCTGCAAACAACCAAAGAGAGCTACTTAGATTTTCCCCTAAATCGTTTATGTAAATAAGGAACTGCAGAGGACCAATAACACTACCCTGTGGAACGCCAGATATCACCTCTGTTTTATTTGATGCCTTACCATCGATTACCACGGACTGTTTTCTCTCTGACAGGATATCCCCTATCCAGTCGCAAATTTGTCGTGTTACGCCACGCAAAGTAGGCCGTGATCACGTAGCTGACTAGCTGGCCACTGCAGTATAGAGGGCCTAGCCCCAGCAGTCATCCAGTCAGCTACGTGATCGAGGCCTACTCTGTGTGACGTCACATGAGAGGGCCGCGGCCTTCTCTCTAGGTGGCAGAGCGCGGCGTCACCACTTGTTGCTAGCCTCCCGCCTGTGACGCACGCGCAGTACCAGGGGGACGCGTCCGCAGGAAGCCCTGGCGGGCTGTTGGGATACTGCAGCAGGTGCAGTAACGTCGTACTGATCCACCAGAGGCTGCAGCGGCCTTGCAAAGAAGTCTGACATGGCCGCTGCACGGTTTAGCACCTCGGACTGCTGAGTCAGCAAGACGTGCGCACGGAGCTTAGCAAAACCCGTCCTTAATCCTTACAGGGTAAGACAGTTCGTCGACCTGCCACTTCAGACGCTGGTAAACAGTACGCGGGCTCCTGTGACCGGTATTAATCCCATCAACCATTTACTTAATGGCTTTGTGAAAGAAACGGAAAATTAGGGTTCAATGCTTTCCTTACTGTATTACATAAATAATTGCGTAAAATACTCTCGGTGTTCTTGCCGCGTCAAATATGGGTAGGAGCCCAAGCTTTCGACTGTATCCTCCATAGTCGTCATAAGGGGTAAAACGGACTGCCGCGAAAGCTATGCTGAACACCTTGCTACACAGAGCAAGGATTATTTCAGACGAAAACCACCTCGACTCTGAGATCAACCACCAGAAGAAGGTCTTCAGAAAGAATGGATATTCCTCCCGTGATATTAGGTCCACACTGTCGAGGAAACCTAGACAGGATGCTATTTATACAAATAAAGAGGACCAACACATCGCGCGGCAGGCAGGGGATCCGACCTGTCTTTCGTCCTCCCAAGAAGATGAAATAAATGATGCCACCCGTCAAAGACAACCTCGGTCTGAGAGTGCCGGGAATATACAGCATTTCGTGCGAGTGTGGCAAAAATTACGTGGGGCAGTCAATAAGAACTGTTTCTGAACGCTGCGTCGAACGTCAGCGTCACCTGAAATACAGGCATGTAGAAAAACCTGCGGTGGTTGAGCACAGCCTGTTAAATAAACATCGGATTTTGTTTTAAGAAACCAGAGTACTGGCTCACGCTTCCAACTACTGGGATTATGTCATCAAGGAGGCGATTGAAATCAGATTATGCAATAATAATATCAATAGAGACTCCAGATAGGGACTCAGCAATGCATGGAAGCGAGCAATGGAGAAGGAGAAGGAACAGAGGTTAGCTCCCAGAACCTTTAGTACTTCCCGCAGATTACCGCCTACTGCGAGAGATGGCGCTGCTAACAACGCGGAATAGAATGCGCTAGAAAATTCTAGGTGGTTAGTAGGCACCATCCTAGTACGCTCCATTACCGCTGTGACGTAAGCTAGCCAATGAGAAGCCGTCTCCTGGTTATATAAGCGGAAGCCTCCAGTTCACGGCAGTCAATTTTACTCCTGACGACGGCTATGTAGGATATAGTCGAAAGCTTGAGCTCCCACCCATATTTGACGCGGCAAGAATACCGAGAGTATTTTACGCAAGAACTACGTCGCGAAAGACTTCGTACTCTTACATAAAGAACTGTTATACAACTACGTCAGTAATGTGCATAAAACACTGAGGATACATTCAAAAGGCGAATTTTATTTACAAAGACAAAAAGAACCATACAGCTAGGATTATTGCTTCTGAGGTTATGTAGTTGATCTTGTCTTCAGTACAAAATTAGTTTGATGCAGCTCTCCACGCTAACCTTTCCTGCATTAGTGTCTTCGTCTCTGAATAGCGAAGGCAACTTACATCCCTTTGAATTTCAATATGTTCAAATGTTTGTATAGCTTATGGGACTTAACTACGGGGTCATCAGTCCCTAAACTTACAAACTACTTACAAACTATGTAATACTAAGGACGGCACAATTATCCACGTCCGAGGGGGATTCGAACCCTCGACCGTAGTGGCCGTGCAGACCGTGACTGGAGCGCCTCAGTCCCCTCTGACACCGCGGCCAGCCCTTTGAATTTGCCTACTGTATTTGTCTCTCCATATCCTTAATTTTACTCCTCTCCCATACACATTTCACTCCTATGCACATACCTGGATATGCTCCCCTATTTTAATAAACCTAGTCCTCAGCATTCTCCTGTAATCTTCCATCATTTTTTCGTCTGAACTTCCAAACGTTCACGTTTCACTCCCCTGCATTGCTACACTCCACACCTCCACACCTCCATAAAAGACTTCCTAAGACTGAAACTAATATTGAATGACAACAAATTTCTTCAGAAATGCTTTTGTTCCCATAGCCATTATGCATTTTATAACTTCTCTGTTTCGACCATCATAAGTTGTTTTGTTATCCAACTAACATAACTCATTTACTATCTTTAATGTCTCGATACCTAACCTAATTCCATCATCTTTACCTGATTTTCCACTAAATTCCATCACACCTGTTTCGCTCTTGTTAATGTTCATCTTATATCCTCCTTTTTATACACTGTCGTTTCCGTTCAATTCTTCTGACAAGTCCTTTGCTGTCTCTGACAAAATGACAATGTCACTGGCTAGTCGCAGTCTCGATTACTTCTCCCTGAACGCCTTCAAGTTGTCTCCTTGCTTTCTTTCAAATGTTCAAATGTTTGTATATCTTATGGGACTCAACTACGGAGTCATCAGTCCCTAAACTTACAAACCACTTATGAACTAGGTAACACTAAGGACGGCACAAATATCCATGCCCGAGGAGGGATTCGAACCCCCGATCGTAGTGGCCGTGCAGACCGTGACTGGCGTGCCGCAGTCCCCTCGGCCACCGCGGCCGGGTTTCTTTCTTTCACAGCATGCTTAATATACCGATTGAATAAATAGGGAAAGTTTGCAAGCCTGTTTTACTCCCTTGCCAACTACAGCGTCCCATTTATGCCCTTAGTCTCATAACTGTTGTCTGGTAATGTACACTTTCAATATAACTTTTTTCTCTGTATTTTACTTCTGCTAACTTCACAGGTTGAAACGCTATATTCCTGTCTACGTTGACAAACGACTTCTTCGAATCTACAAAAGTCAAAAATGTACGTTTACCTATCTTCTAAGATGAGTCGTATTCTGAATATTACTTCACATGTTTCTACATTTCTCGTAAATCGAAACTGATCTTCCCTGAGATCAGATTCTACCAGTTTTTCCATTCCTCCGTAAATAATTCGTGGCACTATTTTGCAACATCGATTTATTAAACTGATAGTTCTGCTATTTTCGAACTTGGCGGCACTTGCTTTCTTTGGAATTGGAATTATTGTATTCTTCTATAACTCTGAGGCTGTTTCCAAGGTCTCGTACATCTTACACACTAGGTGGAGCACTTTCATGATGACTAGCTCTCCCAACTTTACAGAGGGAATATCATCTACTGCAGGGGCCTTGTTTCGACTAATATCTTTCAGGATTTGTGAAATTCTTCACGCAGTATCTTGTGGCGAATCTCGTAAATGCATTTCTTTGTTTTTGAACATACAAAACTGTCGTTAGGTACTAGATTCTTCTTTTGTAGGTTGAAGAAGTTGCTATCTGCCTCTTGAATGGTAAATGTTGATTAGTGACATCCTGTACTCTGAAAACGTACGTCGTTTGATACCATACTGAAAATGCTACCGTTCGGAGCACAACAGTTGATTACGCATTTGTTTCACAAGTGTGAGTACATCAATTGTTATACGTTTAAAATGAAACAGTTAAAGTGAACTGATTGTATAAAAACTTTAAGCCGAACAACCAAAACAAACCTAATCTCAACTTTTAAAATAACTGTCCTCGATCTGACGAGTCTGATAAAACACAGTTGTATTTTACGTAATAACTGAATACTACAAGGTCACCGGATTGATAATTTATTCAAATTAACATAAAGTCTATAAAGTTAATTGCATAAAAATTATTCTGTACCTTATTTTAGATATGTTTTCTTTATTTACGTAACCTGTGTAACAGTTCAAGTAGCCATTTTTAATGCAGCTGTTCGCAGTTCCAGTTCATTCACAGGCTTCGTATTGAAGTGAAGACTGTGTTGACATCAAGGTTAACAAGCACCAAGTGTATGGAACGGAAAGTTTCTGCCCCTTCGACCTAAAGGGCTGCTCAGTTGCGTAATTTCAAATTGAATCTGCCGGAACTCCTGAGACCGGCCAATAAATAAAGGGTAAAACACTTCTGGAAATGCTGCTGCGTCATTTCGTATAAAGTTAAAACACAGCAGATTATAAAATGTACTTTAGGATACAGTTTCAGGGGAAGAAATTTTATGAAAAACTCCACTCATTAAACACCACGTATAACATTATAAACAACTCCAATCTTTGCAAAACTAAGGGAGAAAACTACTGAGGTCATTAGTCCCTAGACATGAATTACTTAAACTAATGTAGGCTAAGGACAATACACACACCCATGACCGAGAGACGACCTGAAACTCTGAAGGGAGCGGTCTTGACGCCACATTCCCTTGCTGATACAATCAAAAGCACACTCAGAGTGAAAAGCAAAAGCATTCAAAGTTGAAAGTTTATAGAATGATGGCAAATCACTGTGGAAAATATGGAAGTGAACACTGGACTGTGTGCTCAACAGCAGATTGTAATAGTAGACTGCAATAAGCTGATATTTCGTTCTAGAGAAAGGTTCAGAGAGTAAAAAGAAGAGATTGGTTTAAAACAATGAGACATCCGGAGAAATGTAAGAATTTACATTTTAAATGAAGAAAAAAGCAAAAGAGAGAAGAGTGGGGAAAAAGAAAGAAAAGACCTCCAAAGCTTTCCACGGTATAGTATAAGGGAGGAAGAAACATTGAAAGACAGAAAGGAATGTCGACAGAGCAAGAAGTCGCAACAGACTAGCTGGTCCAATGGTTGAGATTGGACGACACAAAGGAGATAAAGTACTAAATATAAAGCCGCAATGCTTCGGCCGAGTTGCAGCGGCCTTCAAAGCAAAGTCTCCACGAAGTCTTTGCGAGCAAAGAGCTTTTGTGCTGAGGAAGGCCGCTGCAACTCGTCCGAAACGTCGGGTTATTTTCGTATTTAAAGTGTTTTATGAGATGACTCTGCAGTTAAAACGGATGGACTTGAATGAGAAATCACGTACTGTTTCTTTGAGTTGGTAGTGCAGTTCCCTGTTTCCGTTTCTTTATGACGGAGAGAATGATCCTTGAAATATATATCTTCTGAAGGATCGCTACATTCGCAGTGATTCGTAGACTAACAGTTCTAAATATACTGATCAGTTATAACAAGATCCTCTGCAAAATGTAAAAATCATGATCATGTGAAACACAAACATTGGCGTGATATCTTTCCATCAAACCATGATCAGTATACAGGTTAGTTTCATGACGATAAATCAGGTTTCCAGAGATGTCACAAAAGGGTTAGTTTATCAACATGAGGTAAGACACATGCTACCCGCTCGGTTAGCCGTGTGGTCTAACGCACCGCTTTCCGAGACAGGGAGGCGTTACGGTCCCGGTTCGAATCCACCCGGCGGAAGGGGTCCGAGTGCCGGCCAGCCTGAATGTAGTTTTTAGGCGGTTTTCCACATCCCCCCAGGTGAATATCGGGCTGGTACCGAAGTTCCGCCTCATTTACACGATTCGCAAACATTCGTAACACTTCGTAGTTTCACACATATAAAACTATACGCAGACATTTGGGGTACCCATTTCCTTCCAGGGTGCATGGGGTGGTGACAGGAAGGGCATCCGGCCACCCTGTCAATATCAACATTCCCCAAATCAGAATTTAAAAAGCCGAACCTGCATGTGCTGGAACATGGCCAAGAGAAAGAATAGACATGCTCCGTAAACGTCATAGTAGAAACATATGAAGGTAAATCATGATAATTTAGATTCTATCATCCTTGAAAGTTTAAAATATTATCACTATACCGTCGTTTACTCCAGTCGTGTCTGAAACAATTCTTAACCAAAGAAAAGATTTACAGTCATCTTTATGATATTCGAATGTTCAAATGCTTGTAAATCTATGGGACTTAACTATTCTGGTTAACATTCCTTAAGCTTACAAACTGCTTAAACTAACTAACCTATGGATAAACAAACACATCCATGCCCGAGGGAGGACTCGAACTTCCGACGGCGAGCAACCTCACGCTCCGCATCATGGCGCCTTAGAACGCTCGCCCACACCACCGCGGCTATCTGTAGCAGAAAGAGTTCATCGACAGTGTGTCTGTAGCAGTAAAGAGAGATGTTCTTGATGATATTCTAGTTCTCGTCATAGATATCCTGTATTAATTCAGGCGAACTAAACATTTGTGTTGGACGTGAAATACCCTGCCTCACTTAACTACATAAGACACATATTTGATTATGTACAATTGTATGATGTTCATGATTGATACGCACCTCTTCTTCAAGAAATAGAAGAGAAACGTTAAATGTTAGTACATTGTATGATACGCATTGAAAATTACTACACGCGATACAAATGAAGACGAATACATAGCGTTAACGGCCGTTTATATTCAGTTTGAACCGCACGAGTGCCCAACGCCTCACGGATGGGCTGGAGTTTAAATTTTCCTCTCGCTACGGGTAACTTCTTCCGCTTTACAGGAAGCTTCTTATACGAGGCCAACTGCGTGATTGGACTGAAGAGTTTCTAGCAAAAAGAACACAGCATGTCATTCTCAACGAACAGAAAACGTCTTGACATGAAAGTCTTTTGAGCGTAGTACCTTTACTTTTTCCGCATTATAAATGAGCTCATAGATAACCTTGAAAGTTCAATGAAGTTGTTTGAACAAGATCTGGAAAATTATACTATCCGCAGACTATCGAAGAGTTGTACCAATTGACACTACATTTCGAATACATAGAAAGAAAGGTCCATCACTATATGATTACACGAGTCACGAATAATCGCTGGAAGCAGATAGTTGCATAAAATATGTATGAGCATGCGACAAGAGTGCATTAAAGTGGAACGAACACTTCGTATTAATTGTGGGTAAAACAGATGGCACAGTAAGCTTTTCAGAAAACATAGGCTTATAAAATATTTGTTCTCCAGTACCTGAATATTGCTCGGCTTTGTGTGTTTAGCACCAAATGTAATTGGTAAATGAAACAGAGAAGATCCAAAAAAGAAAAAGATTCATTTAGTAAGCGGGAAATCGTCACAGAGATGCTCATTTAACGCCAGTGGCAGTCGTTGTAACAGAGGCATGCGGTGTGACGCTGTGGTTTGTTGTTAAAATCCCGCAGAAGAGTCGTCCAAAATGTTGCATCGCGTCAAAAGACCAGAAAGGTAAAGTCGTTGACATTCCACCTTACACGAAGGCTTAACAGCAACTATTCTATCCTCTAACCTTACGTACCAGTAAAGGAAACACGTAGGTGTCCATGGTACACATACTACCCTCCACAGTATCACTGTAGATGTAAAGCTTCGAAACTTTTCATTCCTGCTTAACCTTTAAGTTACAAAAATCTAAACAGAATGTACGATCCAGACTTACTTTTTTTTATCGGTAGCTCTGTCACTAGAAATAAAATAAATTTACGTAACATTATTTGCTTTTAAGCAATTTCGTTATTTTTGTCAACTATTCACATGCAAGTGGCTACACGCCTATAATACGTGAACGAACATGAAACTAAAAAAAGGCAAATTGTAGGCACGGTTGTCGAACAACGGCAGACTGACAGCATTTGTTTTATATTTTTGGACAATATAGCAAATGACTGATAACAGAGTTCCGCTGTCAGTCTCAGCAATGGAACTTATTTTCCTGTTTCCGGCTTTTCCAGCTGCGCTAATGATGCTCTTATAGCACACTGTATGAGGCGCCTGCCCAGCAGTGTTCAACTCTCTGGTGACAAAGAACCATGTTGGGGCGTGGTCTGCATAGGATCCAAAAGCGTTGTACAGCCACCCCGGCCCACGACTGCTCAACAGCCGCCCACTGCTCTCGGAGATGCGTTGGAAATGGATTCAGTATGTGCATACTTCAGTGTTACATGCCAGATATGAGAACGTGACCACGCAACCAATTCTGTGAACTGTTTCTCAAACAAACGTGACAAAAATATCAACAATCTTTCAGTTCCTTGAGACAAACATTGTCCCGTTACAAGCAAAGGTATCGAACATGAGGATAGACTTTTAATTAAAATTTGTGCTATGCCTGAGGAACAAGATGGGATTGTTCCCATTCACGTTCTTTGCTGGGGTGTTATTCCAATATAGGAGAGCGCTGGCAATATGATACGTATTTCATACGGAACAATGTAGCAGAATTAAAGTACGTTGTGTGGACGGAGACGTGCTTGAAGCCAATTTGTGTTACCACGTTATCCCTAACGCTGCGTTAGCTGAGCGGTTTAAAGTGTAAATGAGAGTACCCGGCTTCAAACCTCGGCCACATCACATATTTGAATTCAACGCCTATCCTTATATTCAATTGTGACACAATTTCAGAGCGATGGGGTGGTGCATTGCAAGATATTTTATGCGGGAATTCGGTTACATGACATAGTAAAGTCGATTCCTGCAACTTTAAACGGTCAGAAATGAAGTGCCACACCATCACCTCCGCTACTTTCTTGAAGGCACTTGCTTTGTACACGGGATTCATCAGATAGTGTATTTGCAGGATCGACGTGTACCTAGGTATACGGAGTCACTCATTTGATCAAGGAATTTATATCAGCAAATCGCTGGTCAGTGGAAACATCTGGTCACTAACGTCGACCAGTGGCCTTTTGGAAGAGCTTCTTGATAACTGTTGGCTCTACTGACAGATAGTGTTAGTTGGATAAATGCAGCACTACCCGAGAACTTATTATTGTACAATATCAGTATCTGTGTCGACAGAGTAGATTAAGATGGGAAGGACCCACAACCCACACTGGTTTAATAGTAGTTTTCGAAAAATGCTTAGCAAGCAAAAGCAGTCGCACTCTCGTTTCAAAAAAGGTCAAGAAAATCTAATCAGAGAAATGTTAGTAGAGATTCACGCGCCTATAAAAAGAGCAATGCGCCAAGCATACAATAACTATCATCATCATACCTTAGCCAAAGATTTTGCCCAGAACTCGAAAAAATTGTGGTCTTATGTAAAATCTGTAAGCGGGCAAGACATTCGTTGATCATTCTGTAGTGATGATAGAAGACATCAAAATGAAGGCCGAAAGTTTCAATTTAACATTTAGAAAATCATTCAAGCAGGATGACCATGCAAACATACCTTCATCTGATGGTCATACTAACTCCCAAATGGTGGACATAGTAATAAGCGTAGATGGTGTAGAGAAACAGATGAGTTGAACAGAAATAATTCGGCAGGTCCAGTTGGGATACCAATCCGGTTTTACAAAGATTACTCGACGGCATTGGCCCCTTACTTAGGTTTCATTTATCGTTAATCTTTGATCCAGCGCAAAGTACCAATCGACTGGAAAAAAGCATAGGTAACTCCCGTGTATTAGAAAGGCATAAGAACTTAGCCACGAAACTACAAACCTATATCAATAACATCAGTTTGCTGTAGATTTCTTGAACATATCCTCAGTTCTAATATAGTAAATTTTCTTGAGACGGAAAAGCTTCAGTCCGTGCTTCAGCACGACTGTAGGAAGCATCGATCATGTGAAACGCAGCTTGCCCTTTTCCTCATGACATCTTGCCTTCTTGTTCATGGGGGCTTTTGAAGAAATTTCTCTACAGTCTGCTCCATTACGCCCAGAATGCAGGCTCCGATATGTGGATGACACATTCGTCATGTGGCTACACGGAGAGGGAGAGCTACGGACTTTCCACGAACCAACAGCACAATAAAATACAATACACGACACAGATAGAAAATAATAGGGTGCTGCCGTTTCTCGACGTGGTCGATAACCGAAAACCAGATGGTTAACTTGGCCACAGAGTCCACAGAAGGACCACCAGTACGAGTAGGGGCCTACACGCCTCCTCTCACCATTGCGCCTTGCAGAAGATATACGTTCAAAAAATGTTCAAATGTTTGTAAATATATCTGACCAAACTGCGTGGTCAGCAGTCCGTAGCTGACAAACTACTTAAATGAAGGTAAACTAACCTAAGGACAACACACACACAAACACAACCATGCCCCAGGGTGGACTCGACCCTCCAACGACGAGCGACGGCACGCTCCGCAGCGAGGCGCCTTAAACCGCTCGGCTACTCCACCGCGGCAAGAAATTCGTTCTTCCCACTTTAACTAAGAAGGCTCACAGGATCAGTGTTGAACACTTGAAGGCGGAGCTACGAAAATGTTCAAATATTTGCAAAGCTGAAGGGACTTAAGTGCAGTGTCATCAGTCCCTAAACTTACAAACTACTTATGAACTACCTTATACTAAAGACGACACAAAAATATCGATGCGCGAGGGGGGGATTCGAACCCCCGACGGCGGACGGCCGCGCGCACTGCAACACGGCGCTCCACTACGCGCAGCTAATCCGCCGCGGCGCGGATCTACAAAACCTCAGATCCATCTTCCAGGCCAACGGTTATGGGAAGACTCTGATAAATGGAACCATGACTACAAAGCATGTAGACAATAGGGAAGACCATAAGGAAACACAAAATATTGCTTTATAACCATATGTGCAAAGGGTAAAAGAACGTGTGGGAAAAATTCTACGTAGAGTGGACATCAAGCCTGTCTTCAAAATCAACAACAAATTAAAGCATGTTATTAGTTCAATGAAAGACAAGCCGAATACTGCCCGAGTTTATGAAGTCAGGTGTGAGTGTGGACAAGTATATATAAGCGAAACGGAACGACATATCAAGACGAGAATATCAGAACACGGAAGATACTTCCGTCTCGAACAACACACAGTCCGCGATAGCAGAACACCAGGAGGACTGCGGAAAAGAAGTAATTTTTCGAGAAGCACGTGTACTAGCGAAACAGCCATCTCAAACGAGGAGGAAGATCATGGAGGCCATAGAAATTGCAAAGCGACCTACCTACCTTAACAGAGAGGATGGGCAGAGGCTACGGCGTCCTGGCTGCCAGCGGTGACAACGCTTCGGGACGACTGCGCGACAATCAACTCACGTGGGCGGGAGACCAGTGCGGCCGTATGTTCACAGAGTACTAGTGCGCCCCAGTGAATGCCAGGAAGCAATTAAACAGCGTGACGTCATAACCCCCGCCCGCCTCTAAAATAAAATAAATGTTCTTAAATCTATCGGACCAAATTGCGTGGTCATCAGTCCGTAGCTTACAAACTACTTAAACCTAGGTAGACTAACCTAAGGATAACACACACACACCCATGCCCCAGGGAGGACTCGAACGTCCACGGCGAGCAACCGCGCGCTCCGCAGCGAGGTGCTTTAGACCGCTCGGCTACTCCACCGCGGCCATTCGCCAATTTCCACCAATAGAAATAAACAATGCAAACACCAGTGAAGTACCTCTATTACCTCCAATCACCGGCTACAATATAAACACCAATAAAGAACGCCTAATACTTCGATAACAGTTTGCCCCACTATTATACAGGGAGTTACAAAAAGGTACGACCAAACTTTCAGGAAACATTCCTCACACACAATGAAAGAAAATATGTTATGTCGACATGTGTCCGGAAACGCTTAACTACCATGTTAGAGCTCATTTTATTACTGCTCTTCAAATCACATTAATCATGGAATGGAAACACACAGCAACAGAACGTACCAGTTTGACTTCAAACACTTTGTTCCAGGAAATGTTCAAAATGTCCTCCGTTAGCGAGGATACATGCATCCACTCTCCGTCGCTTGGAATCCCTAATGCGCTGATGCAGCCCCGGAAAATGGCTTATTGTATCACAGCCATCCACAATACGAGCACAGAAGTCAACGTTACCTTACTTCAATTGGGCCAACTGGCGGTGAATCGAGGAAGTACAGTACATACTAACGAAACAACTGAGTATTTTGACAATTGTCTGCACGAATTATTTCGATTTACAATTAAATATAAATACTAAAATGAGCTCTAACATGGAAATTAAGCGTTTCCGGACACATGTGCACATAACATATTTTCTTTCTTTGTGTGTGAGGAATGTTTCCTGAAAGTTTGGCCGTACCTTTTTGTAACACCCTGTTTAAGTACCAGTATCCCTTGCATGCAGCAGCCAGGGAAACATCTTGGCAAAGGCCACTTGTAACAGTGGCCGAAACGTCGGAATTTTACATATTGACTATTCTTCCAAAAACCCAGAAAAATTTTATTGACAGCAACATCCTTGAAAGTTAATAAATAAACTGTGGTGTCGCACAAGTCTAAAGTGCGCGCCACCTACTTTCGCCGCGGGCCGCCATGCACGCACGGCGCGGCGTTCTTACGACGTCAGCCACGAGCGCCCTCTGCTACAACTCCGCTCGTGGCCACAACTGAACGACATCGTTCACTTGGGACTGAGATAGGAACCAGTTAACACTTCGGAATCAGATAGGCACCAGTGAAGACTTGGCTATCGGATACGCACTAGGCAGGCCTCTAACTCAACTATGTATCAGCATTCTGCAGTACTGAGCTATGTAAAAGTTAAATATTGTATGCATTCTGTGCAATATATATCTCGTTATAATTTACTCTAGTGTTTTAGTTGCTGCTGTCCCACTGGCTGGTCACCTCCATACCGCATAAGCGTGCTTCCTTTATTCCTGTGTCGCTACTTTTCTACTCGGCCACCGACACCTACGACGGAAACAAGACACAAAAGCGGCGACGAGGCTGGGACACAAAATAAACATTTACAGCTCAAGCAGTACTGACCATGGGACAGTGTCCGCAAACCTCTTATCGAGCTCCAATCAACGTATTGATTGTCCAGTTGGTCTAACACGGTTGCTATCTAACCGTAGTCGCCAATTTATCTTCCGCGCACAACTTTTGCGTCACAGATCTACTATGACAGAATGTCCCGTGTTATGGACGTGCCGCTGTTCATTATTTGGCTGGTACAACTCGCGACCCAGCAGAGTTGGGAGTAGACAGAGCTGGAGTGGGGGCGGCAGACCCCTGGCAGACAGACAATGGTAGGGGGGAGAACGACTGGCGGCAGGCGATACCCGTGAGACGGGCGGCGGGCGGCGAGCGTGGGTGGGCGTGGGGCGCTTCGCGGACAGCTTAATTACGTGCGCCGCGCCGCGCCGCGTCGCGCTGCCCTGCGCTGCCCCAAGCTCGCCCTACCTGCGAGGACCGGGTCAACAGCCGGCACGCCCTCTCTCCGAGGGGCCAAGCCGTCGGCCACAGCGCCCATTCACCAAAGCACAGACTCTTCCTCTCAAACGGGCCATTTCAAATCGGTCAGCAGGAAACCTTGCATTTTTTCTGCGGTTTCGATTTTCAAATGTTCAAATGGTTGTTAAGCTTACGGGACTTAACTACGGGGTCATCAGTCCCTAAACTTACAAACTACTTATGAACTAGCTAACACTAAGGACGGCACAAATATCCATGCCCGAGGGGGGATTAGAACCCCCGACCATAGTGGCCGTGGAGACCGTGACTGAAGCGCCTCAGTCCCCTCGGCCACCGCGGCCGGCTTTCGTTTTTCTGTCACAGAAAGTACACGTTAATACCTTTGACAAAATCGCAGCTGTGGATAGGTTGACCAGCCAGTCTAAAATAGTTTAGGGAAGTAATTCAAAAACTTTTATTTCAAATATAGTTTCCAAATGATAAGCCAAGATCGCAAACTACCAATTTATTAAGTGACGACCGGTTTCGGTGCAGTATGTCACCATCAACTGGTCATATATATTATAATCTGGTCATCTTGTTAAAAAATTGGATGTAAAATAAGAAGTGAAACCAGCTATGGTGCTGCCACCTGCGCCAAAATGTAAACTATAATTTTCAGAGCTGTCAGTATTTTGTAAGCTGTCATGTTTGTAACTTAAGTATTTTTTTATATAGTGACTAAGTGCAATGTTGCACTTCAGTTTGCGATTTTGGCTTATCATTTGGAAACTGTAAAACGAATTGATCGCCTCCAGGCCAGACGATGTTAGGTAATCTTAACCTTTTATTTCAAAGCTTCGCCTAAGTTTTACAAGTGTTCTTCCACTGCTACATACGCCGTGACAACGTGACCAAGGCTGTCCACCTTGCAGGACAGAGCGCGCCAAAACCAGTCTTGACTGCTGATTCTAAAATCACGCCACCCTTCTGGCGTCCGTGCTGAAACTACTGACGTTTCCAAGCTACCGTGGAGCCAATAGCAGGCACCCACGTTTGATCACGTGCGCTACTGCTGCAGGACACTGAGGTGCGAGAATCAGTGCCTTGGCTCTCTTCAGTTTTGGTTCTCGTGCAGAAAAGACGCATTCGGGAGGCCCAGACTCTGTGAGGGGCGAACGGCCGCATGCCGTCCTCTCCAGCATGGCGGATGTTCGGTATCAGTCACCAACTGTGTGAACCGTAACCTTAACCTTTTCCATTTTCTAATCCATAACTTAGACTGGCACTCATTCATTGCATCCGATCCGAGGCGAGTCCCGATATGTAACCAGTATTTTAGAATATAGGCAATATTAACTTAAATCCTATCTTTTATTTGGCAATCAGCCACTCTTTCCTAGTGCGCCCACAAGCCTTCACCGCTCCGCCTTCCATCCTGACAACGCCTCCAGCCCATCTTATTTGTACAGCAGTGGGATGTGTTGTACAATTTTAGTATCATCCGTGGGATAAATATTAAGTGCTGTGCATCTGTGATGCTCAAACGCTTCCGTTTGTATTTTACGACAGAAAGAAATGTAACTTCAAGAAATCATGCGATGATGACACTTATGGCTCTGAAACTATTCCAGCTAAAATATTCAAGTAAATTACAAAATGAAAGCACTATGTTACAGATTGATTATGCTGTATTTCTACAATAAAAATTTCATAATAATTTGACAATTGCAGCCCCACAAGTTGCTTTAAAATAATTACAAAATTTATCTACATTTGGACGCCACTATCGAAGTCATCATCAGAATGTAAAATGAGTCTGATAGCGACTTAATCTGCTGGCGCATCGGCAGTCTCATTGGGGCTTGCCACTATTTTTAATTTTATTTGTTCACACTGCTAGGCATTACCTAGCATATTGTTTTAATCTTTTACACAACATGACCATTACTTTACTTCTGTAAAAGTCTCGTGTAGCAATTTTACAACAATGTTCAAATGTTTGTAGAGCTTATGGAACTTAAGTTCCGGGTCATCAGTCCCTAAACTCAGAAACTAGCTAATACTAAAGACGGTGCAAATATCCATGCCCGAGGGGGGATTCGCACCCCCGACCGTAGTTGCCGTGAAGAACGTGAGTGGCGCGCCGCAGACCGCTCGGCTACTGCAACCGGCAGTAATTTTACATTCTGATGATGAATTACAAAGTGTTGACGAAATATAGATAAATTTTGTAGTTATTTTAAAGCAACTTGTGGGGCGGCAGTTGTCAACATTATTTCACATCCAGCTGCTGCGTATGTTTAAAATTATAAAAATTTCAAGTACTTTTCATTACGACAAATTTTGTGTATGAAATTCATTTTAAATAGAATAAAATTTATGCCATATTCTTAAGCATTTTATTTGAAAACAGTACCAGTAAACAGCTTTGTGGTATCTTGTATAGAGAGGTTGTTGTTGTGGTCTTCAGTCCGCATGCTGGTTTGATGCAACTCTCCACGCTACCCTGTCCTGTGCAAGTCTCTTCATCTGAGAAATCGTTCAGTAACCTACATCCTTTTGAATCTGCTTACTATATTTATCCCTCGGTCTCTCTCTACGATTTTTACCCCACACGCTTCCTTCTAATGCTAAGGTGACAATTCCTTGATGTCTCAGAATGTGTCCAACCAATATATTCCTTCTCTTAGTCACGATATACCAGAAACTCCTTTTCTCTCCGATTCGGTTAAGCACCTCTCATTAGTTACGTGATCTACCCATCTAATTTTCACCATTCGTCCGTAGCACCACATTTCAAAAGCTTCTATCATCTTTTTATCTGAACTCCTTTCGTCCACGTTTCACTCCCCTACAATGCTACACTGCAGACAAAGGCTTTCAGAAAGGACTTCCTAACACTTAAATTAATATTGGGTGTCAACAAGTTTCGCTTCTTTAGAAACGCTTTGCTTCCCATAGCCATTCTGCATTTTATATCTTCTTTACTTCGGCCATCAGAAGTTCTCTTGCTACCCAAATAACAAAATTCATCTACTACTTTCATTGCCTCTTTACCTAATCTAATTCCTTCCGCATCGCCTGATTTTCTGACATTGCATTCCATTACCTTCGTTTTACTCTTGTTAATGTTCATCTTATATATTTTTTTCAAGACATTGTCCATCCCATTTAATTGCTCTTCCAGCTCCTTTGCGCTATCTGACGGAATTACTATGTCATCCGCAAACCGTAATGATTTTATTCCTTCTCCCTGCACTTTAATGCCCTCTCCAAATTTCTCCTTCCATTCCTTCACTGCCTGCTCAATGTACAGATTGAACAACATTGAGGAAAGGATACAACCCTGTCTTACTCCCTTCCCAACCTCTGTATCCCTTTCTTGCCCTTCGGCTCTAATAACCGCTGTCTGGTTTTTGTATAGGTTGAATATAACTCTTCTCTCCCTATATTTCACCCCTGCTACCTTCAGATTTTGGAAGAGTGTATTCCAGTCGACATTGTCAAAGACATTCTCCAAATCTACAAACGCGAAAAATGTAGGTTCCCCTTTCCTTAGCCTATCTTCTAAGATAAGTCGTAATTTGAGTATTGCACTTACTTTCTTTGGAATTGGAATGACAATATTCTTCTTGAAGTCGGAGGGTATTTCCCCTGTCTCATACATCTTGCATACCAGGCGATACAATTTTTTCACGACTGGCTCTCCTAACGACATCAGTAGTTCAGACGGAATATCATCTACTCCAGGGGCCTTGTTTGGACTCAAGTCCTTCAGCTCTCTGTATCATATCTCCTATATCATCTTCCTCCACTTCGTCTTCCATTCCTATAATACTGCCTTCAAGTTCATTTCCTTTCTATAGGCCCTCTATATATTCCTTCCACAGTTTAGCTTAAAGAAATCACGCTATGATGACACACTCATGGCTCTGAAAGTATTCTAAGTAAAAGTTTCAAGTAAATTAACGAAATGAAAGCACTATGTTATAGATTGATGTGGTACTTATGCAATATTTTTACAATAAAAATTTCATAATAATGTTGACAATTGCAGCCGCACAAGTTGCTTTAAAATAATTACAAAATTTATCTAGATTTCGAAACCACTATGGAAGTCATCATCAGAATGTAAAATGAATCTGATGGCGAATTGATCTTCTGGCACATCGGTGGTCCCGTTGCGGCTAGCCACTATTTTAAATTTGATTTGTTCAGACTGCTAGGCATCACCTAGCATATTGTTTTATTCTTTTATACAACAAGAGTATTACTTTACTTCTGTAAAAGTATCATGTAGTAATTTTACATTTTGATGATGACTTCCAAAGTGTTGACAAAAACCAACTATATTTTGTAATTATTTTAAAGCAACTTGTGGGGCTGCAGTCGTCAACATTATTTCATATCCAGCTGCTGCCTATAAGGCTATGTTTAAAATTATAATAATTTCAAGTACTTTTCATTCTGACAAATTTTGTGAATAGTCTGGGCTGTTAACATTTAATGAATTTCGACTTTGATAGTACCAAAGTTCGATAATCCTCAATCGCTGAATATAATAGGTTCAGATGAACTTCACAGCTCAGACTTGTTAAAAATTGCACTGAATGGAAAGTTTTTTACATGAAGCCTTCAGGATAAGGCTTATTATTTTATATATTTCATATGAGGAAGAAAGTGATAATAACAGATTTTACGTTGTGGATGTAGTTGGTGCTATTATAGAAGCAGGAATTATTGATTTGTATCTTACTGAAGTTCGGAAGTACTGCAGCAGATCATATCATGAAAGTTCAGGAAATAATAAATAAAAAGGGGATATAGGCTAGAAGCCCTCCAATAGCAGCCTAAAATAATGAAGATTAATGAAATTCCTCATTTATTTCATCAGTTATTATTAAGCCATAACCTGAGGGGAGCGAAAATATTCCCGGTTAAACTCGAAGTACAACCGTTACATCCTTTTCTTCAAGCCATTCATGGTACTATCAACAATCTTTAAACTTCCTAAAGCTAAAAGTTTGAATTTTCAAGACCAAGAGGACCTGCAATAACTAGCTATATTCGCAAATTATACATTTCACTTTCGCCAATATTGCTAGTCGAAAATCGTTATTTTTATCACTTTCTCCAAATTCATGGTATATCATCACGTGCATGGAAACGTAAAATTTTGTATTTAGTGCGTGTTTAGCCTACAGCAAAGTAAAATATCAAGTGTCCCTAAATTTCACGAACGATAACAAAATTTTTCTTTCCGAATGTAATCATATATGGGCTTAATGCAGAAAGAAGTGGTAAAGCTGGACCAGCGCCAAAGATATCACGGGTACGGTTGCTAATGGGAAAAACTTATTTTCTCAATCTTTATTTTAAACTATCTGACACCTATCTGATGTGGGGCGTAGTCAGTAACAATACGTCGATCTAACATCACGTTAAAGAGTTAAGAGTGCACTGATGGACACTGACTCTTCGGTGTTCATATGCGGTCGTTGTTGTGGTCTTCAGTCCGGAGACTGGTTTGATGCAGCTCTCCACAATACCCTATTCTGAGAAAGCCTCTTCATCTCCACATAAGAACAGCAACCTACATCTGTCTGAATCTGCTTACTGTATCCATCTCTTGGCCTTCCTCTGCGATTTTTCCCCCACACACTTCCCTCCAACGCTAAATTCACAATTCCTTGATGTCTAAGAATGTGTCCTACCAATCTATCCCTTCTTTTAGTCAAGGTATGCCAGAAATTTCTTTTCTCCCCAATTCTGTTCAGTACCTCCTCATTAGTTACGCGATCCACCCACCTAATCTTCAGCATTCTTCTGTTGCACCACATTTCAAAAGCCTCAATCCTCCTCCTATCCGCACTGTTTATCGTCCATGTCTCACTCCCATACAAGGCAACACTCCATACACATGCCTTCAGAAAGGACTTCCTTAGGCTTAAATCAATATTCGATGTTAACAAATCGCTCTTTTTCAAGAACGCTTTTCTACCCATTGCCATTTTGCATTTTATATCCTCTGTACTGCGACCATCATTTGTTATTTTACTGCCCAAGTAACAAAACTCATCTACCTCCTTTATTGCCTCATTTCCCAATCTAATTCCTTCAGCATCACCTGATTTTTTTAGACTGCACTCCATTAACCTACTTTTGCTCTTGTTAATGTTCATTTCATAAGCACCTTTCAGCACACTGTTCATTCCGTTCAATTGCTCTTCCAGGTCCTTTGCTGTATCTGACAGAATTACTATGTCGTTGGCAAAACGCAATGTTTTTAATTCTTCACCCTGAACTTTAATTCCTTCTCCAAATTTCTCCTTGCTTTCCTTTATAGCTTGCTCAATGTCCAAATTGAATAACAATGGAGAAAGACTACAACCCTGTCTTACTCCCTTTCCAACCAATGCATCGCTTTCATGCCCTTCAACTCTGACAACCGCTATCTGGTTTTTGTACAAGTTGTAAATAACCTTACGCTCCCTATATTTTACTCCTGCTTGCTTCAGAACTTGAAAGAGTTTATTCCATTCAACACTGTCAAAAGCCTTCTCCAAATCTACAAAAGCTAGAAATGTAGGTTGGCCTTTTCTTAATCTATCTTCTAGGATAAGCAGTAAACTGAGTATTGCCTCCCGTGTTCCTACATTTTTCCTGAACCCAAACTGATCTTCCCCAAGGTCGGCTTCTACCAGCTTTTCCATCCTTCTGTATATAATTCGTGATAATATTTTGCAATCATGACTTATTAAACTGATAGTTCTGTAGTTTTCACACCTGTCTGCACCTGCTTTCTTTGGAATGGGGATTATAACATTTTTCTTAAAGTCTGAGGGTACTTCGCCTGTCTCATACATCTTACACACCAGGTGAAACAGGTTTGTCATGGCTGGTTCTCCCAGAGACTTCAGTACCTCTGAGGGAATGTCATCTACTCCCGGGGCCTTGTTCTGACCTAGGTCTTTCAGGGCTCTGTCAAATTCTTCTCTCAGTACAGTATCTCTTATTTCATCTTCATCTACATCTTCTTCCCTTCCTACAATATTGTCTCGAAGTTCATTTCCTTTGTATAGCCCCTCTATATACTCTATCCACCTTTCAGCTTTCTCTTCTTTGCTGAGAATTGGTTTTCCATCAGTGTTCTTGATATTCATAGAGTTGTTTTTCTTATCTCCAAATGTATCTTTTACTTTCCTGTAGGCTGTATCTTTTTTTCCCCTATTTACACATTCTTCTACATCCTTGCATTTGCCTTCGAGCCACTCCTGCTTAGCCATTTTGCACTTCCTGTCAATCTCATTTTTTAGTCGTCTGTACTCCATTTTGCCTGTTTCATTTACTGCATTTTTATATTTTCTCCTTTCATAGATTAAATTTAGTATCTCCTGTGATATCCAAGGATTGACCTCTGCTACCTTCACTATTTCATCTCTCAACTTTACCCATTCCTCCTCTACTGTTTTATTTTCCCCTGTTTCTGTCAATTGTTGCCTAAAGCTCCATCTGAAATTCTTAAGAACCTCAGGTTCCTTCAATTTATCTAAGTCCCATCTCCTTATTTTCCTACCTTTTTGTAGTTTCTTCAGTTTCAGCCTACAGTTCATAACCAACAAGTTATGGTCAGAGTCTATATCTGCCCCTGGGTATGTCTTACACTGTAAAACCTGGTTCCGAAATCTTTGTCTTACCATTATAAAATCTATCTGGTATCTCTCGGTGTCTCCTGGTCTCTTCCACGTATACAACCTTCTTTTGTGATCCTTGAACCAGGTGTTTGTTATAACTAAATTATGATCTGTGCAAAATTCTACCAGACGGCTTCCTCTTTCATTCCTTTTGCCCAGACCATATTCACCCACTATCTTCCCTTCCCGTCACGATGAAATTACGATCATGCACCTTGTAATCTAACAAAATCAGTAATCTAAAAATATGTTCAAATATTTGTTAGTGGGACTAAACTACTCTGGTTATCAGTCGCTAGGCTTACAAACTAAGTTATACTAACCTAAGGACAAACACACATACTCATTACCGAGGGAGGATTGAAACCTCCGACGGTGAGCAAACGTGCGCTACGAAGCAAGGCGACATAGGACGCTCGGCCACTTCACCGCGGCCAGCAACTATCCTTCTGATCTAGGGTTTTTATATTGCCGAAAGAAGTAAACATCAAGGTGTGGAATTATTTTGTTGTTTTCGGTGGCAAGATCTTCAGTGCAATATCTTTGTTTGCAAAAATTGTATCTAGATGGGTACGGTCTGTATGACCCGCCCAGGAATCACATAATAATTGGCTCTTTTGACCACCATCTAAAGGCATTAGAAAACAAGTGAGGTGTTTTGCTTTTGATTGCTTGGTATTCCAAGCATTATTCGTGCAGTTTTGAGGGTTAGAGGTTAAAGGTGTCACACGTCAGTTATTAATCGCAAACAAAGACACACATCATAGTTTCTTCTTGAAAATTGTCAACCTCCTTCATTAGGCCTACTGTAAAATGTTTAACGCCACACAACGAGAACGACAAATGGCGCGAAAACTTATGTTGAACGGAATTGTACCTATATCGAATTTAGGAAAAGTCATTACCTTTAATTTGAAATAAAAATAAATAAATATATATAAAAGAATAATTGAGCTATTTACTTTTCTTCCTTTTCGCAGTTTCCTCAGTTTAAATCTACAGTTGGTAACCAACACGTTACTGCCCTAGATATGCATTCTCAAATGTTCAAATGTTTGTTGAGCTTATGGGACTTAACTATGAGATCATCAGTCCCTAAACTTACAAACTATTGATAAACTTATACTAAAAACACAGAACCATCAGTTTAATAAGGCATGGTTGCCAAATATTAACACGAATTATTTATAGAAGGATGGAAAGCTGGTAGTAGCGGACCTCAGGGAAGATCAGTTTGGGTTCAGGAGAAATGTAGGAACACGGGAGGCAATACTCACTTTACGGCTTATCCTAGAAGATAGATTAAGAAAAGGCAAACCTACACATCTAGCTTTTGTAGATTTGGAGAACGCTTTTGACAATGTTGATTGGAATAAACTCTTTCAATTTCTGGAGCAAACAGGTGTAAAATATAGGGAGCGCAAGGTTATTTACAATTTGTACAAAAACCCGACAGCGGTTGTCAGAGTTGAAGATGATGAAAGGGATGCAGTGGTTGGGAAGGGGGTAAGACAGGGTTGTAGCCTTTCTCTAATGTTATTCAATTTGTACATTGAGCAAGCTATATAGGAAAGCAAGGAGAAATTTGGAGTAGGAATTAAAGTTCAGGATAAAGAATTAAAAACATTGCGTTTTGCTGACGACATAGTAATTCTTTCAGAGACAACAAAGGACCTGGAAGAGTAGCTGAACGGAATAGACAGTGTGCTGAAAGGTGGATATGAGATGTACATTAACAAGAACAAAACAAGGGTAATGGAGTGCAGTCTAAGAAAATCAAGTGATGCTGAGGGAATTAGATTAGGTAACGAAACAATAAAGAAGGTAGATGAGTTTTCTTACTTGGGCAGTAAAATAACATCTGATGGTCGCAGTACAGAGGATATAAAATGCAGAATGGCAATGGGTAGAAAAGCGTTCTTGAAAAAGAGAAATCTGTTAACATCGAATATTGATTTAAGCCGAAGGAAGTCCTTTCGGAAGGCATTTGTGTGGAGTGTTGCCTTGTATGGGAGTGAAGCATGGACGATAAACAGTGCGGACAGGAAGAGAATAGAGGCTTTTGAAATGTGATGCTACAGAAGAATGCCGAAGATTAGGTGGGTGGATCGCATTACTAATGACGTGGTACTGAACAGCATTCTGGAGAAAAGGAATTTCTGGCATACCTTGACTAAAACAAGGGATCGATTGGTAGGACACATTCTTAGACATCAAGGAATTATGAATTTAGCGTTGGAGGGAAGTGTTTGGGGTTAAAACCGCAGATGAAGACCAAGAGTTAGATACAATAAGCAGATTCAAATAGATGTAGTTTGCCGTTTGTAACACCACATCGCGACCATATCATTAGAATCACGGTATTCCAACATTTTTCTTCGTTACGTGGTTTTAATAATTTGTTAAGAGGCAGAATTTTCTCATTTTTCAAAATTTTTAGTAAATTCAAATTATATGAGCGTAATTAAGAGTAATATTATCCAGGGGATACTTAGGTCAAAACATCTCATATATCAGAGATCATTTGTCAGATTGCTATTAAAAATAGTACCCGCATTTGAGTTTCTCTCTCTCTCTCTCTCTCTCTCTCTCTCTCTCTCTCTCTCTATTTGCTCAGTTCTCTATGTGCGTAGCTTTCTGTGTAATGAGCTCTCAGTGCTTAGCTAAAATATTATACGCGGTTAAATTCCAAGATAGGAAAAAACCCGAAAAAGTATTTGAACTTTAATATAAACTTTCATATCGTGATCATACTCGAAAGCGAACATTATATTTGGACTTTGATCGGCATAGTCTATGACGGAAGAATTAGAAACTTCTGCCTTCCGTAATAAACTGATGAATATTCGTGAGATGGAATTTGAACTTATTGGTTAGTTGAATGCAATAAATTTTCAGAGAGGTATCTTGGAAAATTAAAATTCGCAATCAATGTATAGGATCCAGAGAGATTAATACAATCAAACATTGACGAAAATAATCACGAATTGTGAACTTATAAAGTGTGTACTGTGAAAGTGTAGTGAATGTTACTATTGATTTCATAATAGAGAATCTGTTAACCTTAAAAAGTCTTAAACAGTTATTCGAGTATTTAGTTCCCTAATATTGTCCCAGCATATTCTAAAAGTGAAGGAATATATCTAACAGTTTTGGTCAGGAGAAACTTATGGTGAAATTTTCTAAACAATAATTCTATAAAGGATCCGGCAAAAACAGTATCTTTGTGACGGGCGTCAAATTACCTGAACTACCGGGACTCAATGATTCAATTTTTTATTCTTTGGTGTATTAAATATCAGCCCCTGAGAAACGGATTATCATGCTCAAACATTACAAAAAGTCTTTAAGTTTAAATGAAATTCAGAACCAATATTTACAGTGAAAAATTCAACAAAGATATAAATTTTATTAGCTGCGAAGAAGTACCAGGTCTACCAAATTAATTTTCATACTGAGGTGACAAATAGAATTTTGAACCTATACAGCCAATACAACTGTGAAAATCAAGACTTAATCTACAGCTTAAAAGTCGCAAGCTAAAGCCAAATATAAAACCAAGTCAACTGCCGTCCCAGTCGCTAAACCAAACCATGTTACCGCCCAGTCACACGTTCGTATGTGGAGTTGAAGAGGCTTGCTCAGGATAGGGTATTGTGGAGAGCTGCATCAAACCAATCTCCGGACTGAAGACCACAAGAACAACAACTAAAAACAGTGAAACATCCATGACAATGGAGGATTCGAAACCCCGACGGGGAACGGACTCGCGTATTAGAGCGTACCGCCTCAATGCGCTCGGTCATCGCGACTCCTAAATATGGCGTAGAGACTGAAAGTGTGTTTCAAAAGCTACGTGACTGGAAAATTATCATTAATAAGGAATGTGAGAGGTCTCAGAGGGTACAAGCTTCCTATGGTTTTATTTGTGGACGGAGAAGTTAGTACTGCTTCCTCCCTCAAGTCCCCTAAAACCTCCACATCCTTGCGGATGCTGTTGCATAGCAGTGTGCGTTTGTACCGCTCTACAGTACGCATGAGGTGCCGTAGTTGCTGTCCAAGTCTTTAAGGAAAGCATAAAGTTCTGACTGACCTGTTGTCTTCTATAGTTGTGTTCCCAGCGCAGAAGACAGCACACAGGTCGTTGGTTCTTCTACAGCATACAAGTGAGGCTAAAATAAATTCTGTAGGATGGAAACTTAAGAAGCTATTTGAGAGATTCCTAATTGTCAGGGATGCTATTTATTAAATAAATAATAAAATATAAACAACTATTGTTAAAACGACACGGCCTATGTTGCCCGTAGTTCATGTTGAGACTTCGACTGTTATCACAATTACGCAAAATCTTTACTCATGACCGGTGCGGTTCGGCGCGTATAGTGGTCAGCTCGAGACTGAAACTGCGGCGCGTTGCGAGAGGGCACCTGACGCTCTATTTCGCGCCAAAACAGGGCCGTCGCGCGCCTTCTGCAAAATAGCTCTTCTCTTGTTACAATAAGAGAAGGTACCTTAAACTTTTTTAAACTGTCAAAACCTAGCCTGTCCTCGAAAGATATTTAGTACAAATTCTCAGCACTGAATAATTAATATTTAGTGTATAATAAACAAAACTAATTTCATAAGAAATCACGTGACGTGAAATTCAGCAGCCAATGCGAGGAGAGTACCAGTAACATAGGCGGGCTTTCGCACGGGAACCAGCACCTACTGTGCCATATGCTACTGCTTCCCTCCCCACATATACATCTACATCTATATAGATACTCTGCAAATCACATTTAAGTGCCTGGCAGAGGGTTCATTAATCACTTTCATAACTTTTCTCTACCGTTCCATTCTCTAATAGCGCGCGGGAAGAAAGAACACCTAAATCGTTCCGATTTCGATCTGATTTCTCTTATTTTATTGGGATGGTCATGTCTCCCTAAGTAGGTGGGTGCTAGCAAAATATTTTCACATTCAGAAGTAAAAGTCGGTGATTGAAACTTCGCAAACAGATCACGCCGCAATGAATAACGTCTTTCTTTTAATGATTTCCACCCCAATTCGTGCAACAATTCCGTTACGCTTCCCCCCCCCCCCCCCCCGTAACGTGATAAAACAAAACGAGCCGCCGTTCACTGAATCTTCTCAATATCTTCCGTCAGTCACCTGGTGAGGGTCCCACAAGGAGCAACAGTACTACAGGAGAGGACGCACAAGTGTGATGTAGGCAGTGTCTTTGGTGGAGGTGGTGCATCTTCGAAGCGTTCTGCCGATGAAACGTAACCTTTGGTTCGCCTTCCCCACAATATTTTCTGTGTGTTCTCTCCAGTCAAAGTTGTTCGTAATTGTAACTCCTAGGTATTTGGTAGAATTTACGACCTTAAGGTTTGACTGATTTATCGCGTAATTGAAGTTCAGCGGATTTCTTTTAGTGGTCATGTGTATCACTTCACACTTTTTTTTTATTTAGTGTCAATTGCCAATTTTCGCACCAAGTAGAAATTTTGTCTAAATTGCTTTGCAGTTGCTTTTGATCCTATGTTGACTTCACTAACCGATAAACGACAGCATCATCCGCGAACAGTCTAAGGGAGCTATTCCGATTGTCCCCTAAATCGTTTATAAACACGAGGAAGAGTAGGGGACCTATATCGCTTCCCTGTGGAACGCCAGATACCACTTCTGTTTTACTCGATGACTTACCGTCAATTACAACGATCTGTATCCTTTTTGATTGGAAATCGTGAATCCAATAGCACAATTGGGAAGATATTCCATAAGCACGCAATTTCATTAGAAGCCGCTTGTGGGGTACAGTATCAAAAGCCTTCCGGAAATCCAGAAATATGGATTCGATTTGAAATCTCTTGTCGATGGCAATTAACACTTAATGTGGATAACATTTCAACATATGCTGCACTTCTGTCTTTCTTCCGCGTTTGAGACGCGTACGATGTTAGCAAAGAAACGGCCAGCGGCCAGAAATATTGTCACGTTGCAATGGAAGTAGGCTTGACTTCGAAGGCAACTAAACACAGCACTTATACTGAAAGCACGTTTATTACGAACTCAACATACACGCAGCACTGACTGCCTCTCAGGCAGAGTGCTCTGCTATTTATACACAGACAGAATTTACCAGAAATTAGAAGAACAGTTAACATAAGAAACAAGTATAATTTACAAGTGAACATAAGAAAGATGTAGAACCTTCTGGAATTGTTAATTACAAAGAAATAAATTCTTTCCGGTGGGCGGGATTGAACCGGCGTCCTTCTGCTTCGCAGTCCGTGACGCTATCCCCTGCGCCACGCCCGCAGTTGGTGTTCGTGTTCTTTCGCGGCAATATGAAGTTGCCATAGGCCAGGAATATCACAAGGGAAGCGATGCAGAGTAGAGGTGAGCCGTCCCGCGGCACTTGCGGGGCGCCCTGTGCGGCCGGAAGGAGCCGCCCTGCGCCCGCGCCCTCCGCCCTGCGCCCTGCCGCGGCTCCCACCGTAACTACTTCCGGCGGCCTCGCGCCCACCTCGCCTCGCCTCCTCTTTCCTCTCCACTCCTCCTCCCCCTTGTCCTGCCCGTCTCTTCCATTCCTACGGTAAGACCCCACACTTCAAACCGAGCCCCGACAGCTCGCCGTTGCCCTCTGCACGAGACAGGCCTCTCATATTTTAAGATACCTGCCAGAAACCGGAATACTTGTGACACTAAGTCCGGATGTACTCCGCATTAAGAGCTATTCCCTTTCAGATTTACTGTTTCGACCTCTAAGTCATCGCATTCTAACTGCAAAGGTTTTAATTCTCTTTGCATGACCTTTTGGAGACAAGTTCAGACATGTACGAAAGAGCAGACATCGTATCAATAATTGTATACATTCCCCCGACAGGGAACTGACCATTTCTTTGCGGATGCACAAATACGCTTCATTCCTTGCGGGAACACAGCTACGCAGCGAGTGAATCGCGTCTGTACGTCTGCTACAGAAATAATGAACTTGGTACTATCTAGACCTCACAATGGCTATTTATCGACGATAAAGCCGGCCGCGGTGGCCGCGGGGATTGAGGCGCTCCAGTCACGGTCTGCATGGCCACTACGGTCGGGGGTTCGAATCCCCCCTCGGGCATGGATATTTGTGCCGTCCTTAGTATATGGTAGTTTGTAAGTTTAGGGACTGATGACCCCGTAGTTAAGTCCCATAAGCTTAACAAACTTTACCTTATCGACGATAAAATTTCATTTAATATGTTCCGTAAAATGACGCAAACAGACCAAATTGTTCCAGCCTCTTCTAAACATCCTACTTCTCATAAAAACGCCTTCTTTTCCTCAGCTCTCCACAGAGCACTGTCAGTCCCTATGTCTAAAGAAAACTTCAATAAAGAAATTAATCTCATTAAAACCGTAGCCATCAACAATGGTTATGAGGCTCGGTGGTTGATGAAATCCTTCAAAAAGCTTAGAAAAACGAGCACTACTCTTGGTTCTGTAAAAAAAAAAGTTGATCTTTTCGATCCCTTTTCTGGTCCCGTGTCCTATCGGATTAAAAAACTGCTTCGACAAAAATACAACACAGAGCACTGTCAGTTCCTATGTCTAAAGAAAACTCCCATAAAGAAACTAATCTCATTAAAACCGTAGCCATCAACAATGGTTATGAGGCTCGGTTGGTTCATGAAATCCTCAAAAAAGCTTAGAAAAACGAGCACTACTCTTGGTTCTGTCAAAAAAAAGTTGATCTTTTCGATCCCTTTTCTGGTCCCGTGTCCTATCGGATTAAAAAACTGCTTCGACAAAAATACAAATGTAATATCGCCTTTTCCACTAATAACAATTTCAAAAAGAATGTCATCCATAATCTGAAGTCTATCTCTGACCCCTTGCAAAACTATGGTGTCTATAAGCTCTCGTGTGCTATCTATTCTGCATATTTCATCGGACAAACGGGACGAGCCTTTTCGCTACGTTGCAAGGAGCACTTTTTGAGGAAGAACGGGTATTGTCCCCCTAATTCCTCGTTTGCAGATCAATTGTTACTTGCAGGACATGTCCCCGAAAAAATTGAAAATGTAGGCATTTTGGATATAAAGAAGAAGGGGAATAACATGACATCTGGGAAGAGTTAGAAATTTTTAAACACTTGTCCTTGCATGACGGACTGTTATTGAATGAACAGGTGCAACTTCGTTGTAGAGGTTTCTTTAAAGACATCAAGCCACTACTTTAGATAGTCAATTTACGTTTCACTGACCTATTCTTGCATGTTCCGTGATACCTTTTCCTTCACATTAATATGTGTTGGTATTTATGTTTGGTTATTGCATTTCGTTAAATATTGTTCATGATGTACCACTTATGTTTATACATGTATAATGTGTAGAATGTTTGACCTCTATCGGTTTGGTACACAAGCTACCTGCCACATTGTATCATAATTTGGCCACTAGATGGCGATAAGCTGACATACGCGCTTTGTACACATGCGCGTTAGTTATCTGGCGACTTTAGCAGCTCCGCCTGGCCACAATTATTAACTTATTATGTCAAATATATTTTGTAATATTTTAGATCTGGACATGTAGTTTTAACATATTTATCTTCGTCTGAAGAAGGTGCCCATAGCGGCATTGAAACCTGGTTACGATTGTATCCGTACTTTGCGACTGAGGGCTGCCCCTTAAAAGTTTAATAGTTGGTAGTAGGTTGCTACTAAACGGCAAAGATATACAGATGTGTAATAATATCATTGGCTCGACTCTTGTAGGTCATTATTTGGCCGAAAACGAACACTCTTCTTTCATAAAGAGAGATCGTCTGATCTGCAGTGGCGGCAGACACTGATTGATATTAATTGTTCCAGTTGTAAAATGAGGTAAAGGAATAATTTTGTATTTTTGTAACAATTTTTGATAGTGAAAGTATAACTTACCTAGTATATATTATTGTAAATATTGAGTGACCGAGAGTTGCTCGAGATTTTTTTTCTCTTACATAGTGGTACATACTGCTACTCACCTCGTTTTCGAGGGTAACATACCTTCTGTGATCCGAAAAACCCGAAATTAATTTTTTTGACAGGCATGTAATTTTCGAAAATCGCGTTTTTACGAAAAATACAACTATGTAAGTGAAGTCAAAAAGAAGATAACAGTGTAAACAACATTTCATCGCAATCGTTAGAGTCGTGTCCGAGGCAGCTAAAAAAGAAATACATATACGTGTTCAAAAATTGCTCGTTCACAGATATAACGTATTTTGTATAAGTAATTTTGGATTGAAAGTGGAAAGAGGTTTGACAATCGAGTTTCGGCAGTGGATCGCAGTTTCATTTTAAAGGAATACATAGGAACTTTTACTCCAAAAAAATAACATAAATAAATAAAATAAAATAAATCCTCTGATGTGAATATTGTCACTGCACTTTGATGACAATGATTTCATAAGAAATGTTACTAACCAAATTTCACTGTTTCCTGAAACTTTAACAATTGCCAGTTTATTCTTAGTTAACGCACCTGACAAAACGTAAACTCATTCAGCAAATAAATTATAACTTTCTTAACACTGTGACTGTTGACAACAATGAATATCTTTGTGGAAACTAAATTCCTCCTTTCTCACTAACCACATTCTAATACTAATTCTGCACATACGGAAAACGCGCCTCTGTTGATGCAACTCATTTACACATGCAAGGTTCGTAGATCTCAACCATTGAAAATCAAAGTAGGGAAACTTTCTAACTACAATAAAAAGACAGAAAGTTTTTGAAATACTTCATTAAGTATTCAAAAATGAAAACATTGTCACAAAACTTCTCCAAAATTTACAGTTTTTGTAGAACCTCTTTTCACTCTCGATCAAAATTAATTAAACAAAATACATTTTATTACAATAATACATACTCGGTTAGTGATTCATTCACTACCAAAAACTACTACGCAATTTCAAAACTGTTCTTTCACCTTATTTTATATCTGGAATAATTAATATCAATCAGTGGCTGCCGCCACTGCAGATCAGACAACCTCTCCCTAGACTGGCGCTGATGACCTCGCTGTTGAGCGCCCTAAAACACCGATCATCATCATCATCATCATTATATCTCCATACGACACCAAAAAATGGAGTGTTCGTCTCCAGCCAAACAATAACCTCCAAGAAACGAGCCAATGATATTATTACACATTATATCTTTGGCGTGTTGTACCAACCTACTACCAACTTCATTATTTTTATACCAAAGACAGCCGGCCGTGGTGGCCGAGGGGACTGAGGCGCTCCAGTCACGGTCTGCACGGCCACTACGGTCGGGGGTTCGAATCCCCCTTCGGGCAGGGATATTTGTGCCGTCCTTAGGATAAGCTAGTTGATAAGTAGTTTGTAAGTTTAGGGACTGATGACCCCGTAGTTGAGTCCCGTAAACTATCCAAACATTTGAAACCAATGACAAATGGATGTGTTTCACAAGCATGAGGAATTAACAGGCAGGAAAAACTTCCCTCGTAATGAACGTTATGTTGAGAATGTGGGTAGGACGTCAATCGTGCCTGGGTAGTCTAATTGTATAAGGCGACCATTGGCCCGACGCGGGAGAATACCGGTCCAGAACTTGTTCTGAAATTCGCCATTGAATTTACTTCAATGCTGTGCAGCGGTAGCCATGGCTGAATATCTCGAATTCCTAAATTTACGATCTTTAATGTCAAACAATGTTCGGAGATGTAAAAAAAAGGATAAAGCAGTCAACAATCCGATGATTGGTTTGAACACCACAGTGCTTTACTAGGCATGGTCCTGTTTGGAGGTGGTATGCCGTTGCCTTCCTCCGACCTTCGAACTGACTTACCCAGCCAGTTATAGGGATGGCACTCTACCACTATGCAACCGAGGCATATACCATACAAAAAGGACTTTTTGGAGACTTGTACAGCGCGGACGAAACAGCATTGAGGTACTTAACCTGCAACAAAATGACGCCGTTTCGATTACTCTGCAGAAGTATAGCTGGGAAACCCTTACACACCCGCGAAACAGTCCCGATTTCGCACTGTGAGGTTTCCATATTCTTGTAGCCCTGTAGCAAGACGTTTGTAGCAGTCGATATGCTTCGGACCAAGAAGTACACGCCTAGTTACAGTCATGATTTTGTGGGGAAAGGCAAACTGTTTTTCACGAAGGCTTTAACAGCCATGTTTCACATTGGGGTATATGTATTAACACTTAAGGTGAATACCGCTTAAATAATAGACAATGTACTTACTTGTTTCTGTCTGACTCGTTTTCATTATACCGTCCCTTACATTTCACAATTGAAGGCATCAAAGAAACGCAGTTTATGTAGAATGAACTGTCACTACGCCAACAGCATGATTTACAACATCATCCTTTTAGCTGAAAGGTCATGCATAAATAAGATTAATTAGAAACAGGTTATGGAAGTTATTCTTTTTACAAAAACATAAAAAAGATATCACTAGATAAAAGACACATTTCCAAGCTAGGAACGTTTCGCTGAAACTGGTTACCTTGAATTGCTCATTGTCAACAGTATAAGAGATGTGTTCCACTGCTTATCCCACTTAAGGTATGCATTTCGTAGACCTTGTTTAATGAAGACTTTTTCTTGTTTCGGCCCATAGTCCTTCCTTTCAAAATACGGAAAGCAGAGCATGCAGTAGATGAAATCTGTACCATAGTATCGAACAAGTATTACTTACAGCAGTAGTAGGGGTAAGTTCGACGTATGAAACTTTTTTTGATTTACAGGTACGTAAGTCACCAACCTCCCATATTCGCTTTTCATTAATCCCTACACCTACTAGAAGAAAGCTGCTAGGGATCAGTTAAGGGCGATTACGCTAATCTCCTCCTCCTCGACCCTCCACCCATCTAACAAGGAGAGGACACCTACTCGTCTTCGCCAAATTCGTCCAAATTTATGGTACATGTAGGGCGTGGTGAGACACGAAAGTGTCCGAAATGGGAACTCCAGATGCCCAAGCGTTTAGGAAATAAAAGGAAGTTTGTTACGGATCTCTCACCATATGCATCTTATCATGTGTCGCTGTGACGGCGTGTTTAGGAAGCGGTGTTTGGCTCAGCTGTAAAAGATCGGATTCGAATTGAGAACGGCGGGGGTTCAACTTCCACCCGGCTGCATTTTTTTCTCCTCCTTGGCAATGGGTACACCAATATATTGTGGCCGTAGGAATCGTGAGGATAAAATTAATTACAGCACGCACGGAGGCATTTAAACAATCATTTTTCCCACAATCAATACGTGAATGGAAGGGAAAAAAGCCCTAATAACTGGTATAACTGGTATAATAACTGGTATAGTCTGGTATAGTCTGCCATGCACTTCACAGTAGTTTGCAGAGTATTGATGTAGATGTATACTGACGTCACAATTAACCGCAACATCATACAGGTTATTTTATTAAATTATATAAGCAAAAACAGAAGGGGCATTGGATGAAATTCGGGACTACAAACATTTCAAAAGGGACTGTAGTTAACGCAAACTTGGGAACGTCGTGTATGTAAATCGATACTTCCAGTCTTTTGCAGTTGATCAATTACATGTACCGGGATGATATTCATCGAAGAAACAGGGGAAGCAGTAATTTGGATCGCATCTTGCGCACGTTATGAACGCCGCCCTTTTGCAGTTACATGTTTTTTTTATGTCTCCATAGAAAAATAAACTCTATTGACATTCTAAAAATAGCTTCTTCCATTGCACAGTCTGGCAGCCCCCCACGCGTAGCGCAGCATGTCCCTGAATACTTGCGAAGACAGCTGGCCATGTATAATGAAATGTAGTTTGATGCAAGCTTCTCGGGAAGTCAGTACTGTATGCATTGCCTAGGAGCAAAATAATATTTGCCGCCGGGCGTAATCGAAGCCGCGAACCTTTAAATTAATAATCCGATCTCTTATTACTGCGCCAAACACCGCTTTCGAAATAGACTCTCTCAGGGGCAGCTGATAACGTGCATATGGTGATAGATCTGTATCAAACTTGCTTTTATTTCTTGAACGCTTGGCCATCTGGAGTTCCCGCTTGGGGCACTTTCCTGTCTCATCACGCCCTACACGTACCATGAATTTTGACGAATTCAGCGATGACGAGTAGGCGTCCTCTCCTTGTGATCCACCTGTGCAAGCCTATTCAGCTCTGCTCATGTCTGTAAAAGAATGAGAACCCTCAGCTTTTTGATCATGCTTACTATATACGTCCCTCACTCTCTCTCTGTCATTTTGACCCTTCACATTTCTCACCAATGATAAACAGATAACTACTGACCAATAGATCCTTCTTTTTAATCGATATATGTCAGATATTTAATTTCTCCCAATTTCTGTTCAGTATCTCATTATTAGTCATGTGGTCTACACATTCTCTTGTAGCAACATGTTTTTCTGAAATCTGTAACACGCAACTTTCACTCCCATACAATGTTACACTGTAGACAAATGCCTATAGAAAATACTTCCTAACATTTAAATTAATATATAATTATATAATTAAATTTCACTTCTTTAGAAATGCTTTTCTTCCCATAGACTTTCTGCATATCTTTTCTGTTTTGGCCAACAAAGGTTTTCTTACTACCCAAATACAAAACTCATATAAACTTTCCTTGTTCTCTGTTCTAATCTAATTCGTGCAGCAACGCCTTGATTTTCTTACATACAAGACCTTATAAATGAATTCAATGCTGACAAAATAGTCAAAATTCCTCATCACAAACCGCCAGTTTTCAAATTACCAACATATATTTCAAAATTCTCATCAATAAAGTCGAACAACTTCCGTCCTCTGAATTTAATCAAGTCTCCTTCTAGAACAACCCAGCTAACAGCCTGGTGCACGCTTACCAGTTTTTCGGTGAGGAACAGGTGGCGGTAGTGAGGTAGGGAGGAGTAGAGATTATCAGAAGGGGAAGGGGTGACACAGAACACATTAATGTGAAACATTTTATCTCGTCACTGATTCTTCAGGTGTGGAAACTGGGCAGTTGGGTAACATGCGGAAAGTTAACATACCCCTTGTCTCGCAGAAATACATACATAGATGGTGTGTTTTGTGAGTCCTTTGTCCTACACTCTTAAAGTAGTTTGCAGAGTGGAATAGGTGTGGACATAGATAGGCAGAAACAGAGAGGGCTTAGAACAGCGCCGGCCGCGGTGGCCGAGGTGACTGAGGCGCTTCAGTCACGGTCAGCATGGCCACTACGGTCGGGGTTCGAATCCCCCCTCGGGCATGGATATTTGTGCCGCCTTTAGTCTTAGCTAGTTCGTAAGTAGTTTGTAAGCTTAGGGACTGATGACCCCGTAGTCCCATAAGTTGTACAAACATTTTTGAGCTTGGAACAGCAGGTGACAACAGTTAAGCAGATGTGCGGGTGGCATAATTAGAAGACGTAAAGGCGCTGGTGGATCCCGAAGGAAAGTCCGTGGCAGGCAACGCTCGAGACGGAAAATACACATTCGTCTACAACTGCGTTTACATTGCCTCTCGAAAAATCACATTTAAGTACACAGCGGAGGCAATACGAAACAAATATTACTCTATGAAACTTGCTGTCAGATTAAAATTGTGTGCCGGAACCGGGACTCGAACCTGGGACCTTTGCCTTTCGCGGGCAAGCGCGAGCTTCTGTGAAGTTTGGAAAGTAGGAGGCGAGGTACTGGCGGAAGTAAAGTTGTGAGACGGCATCGTGAGTCGTGTCGGGATAGCTCTGTCGGTAGAGCGCTTGCCCGCGAAAGGCAAAGGTCCCAGGTTCGAATCCCGGTTCCGGCACACAATTTTAATGTGTCGGAAAGTTTCATATCAGCGCAGAGTGAAAGTTTCATTCTGGAAATATCACTCTCTCTACCATCCCACTCTTGAAATACGAGTACTTAAAATTTTAGTGTCAGTTCAGATTTCTCTTATTACAATTATCACTTTTCCTTGTGCAAGAAGGCATCAATAAATATTTTCGTATTCGGGGGAAAAAATTTGTAATTTCATCAGACGATCCTAAAAATGCACTTGCCTTAATAACCCCAACTCGTTTATCATTTTCGGATACTCTGTCTTCTTTATCGCGATAATACAGTTAGAGTTACCTTTCTTTCAAGTTTTTGGTGATCTTAGTCAACTAAGGACCCATAAAGCTCAGCAGTATTGAAAATACAGACCCATGTGAAGTGAGGAAGATAATGAAATCAGTGCTAAGTGTTGTCCCCAATGCCCACTACAGCCGTTGTTAAACGCCTCAGTATTGAATCAAAGTGTCTCTTGAAGTGTTATTCGGCTATAACAGTCCCTGTCGCTTTTACATATTGAAGACTTTGGGCGCGGCTGTCGCTTCATCAGCGCGCCTGCTGTTGGCAAAGTGCTGCTTTGTGGGACTGTCGTGTCTACTGAACGCCGATGTTAGCTGTCTCTCAGGTGGAGGGGACAGTAGGCAGGGATAGCTTAGTTCCATCCGGACGGACGGTGACGTAAACTGGAAGCAGTCTACCGCTACTGTCAAACATTCGAGGTTTTTCCCGGTGTCTCTCCTTGGGAAACGCTATCTTCGATTTCGTATTAGATGGTTTTTTCTTATTATAACTCGCGTGTAGTTATTTCAAAGTTATAGCCTACTGTAGAGGTGTCTAAAAATACGCTATCCGGAGTAAAATTATGAACCAGGCGATGAGACCCTTCTGTCAGTAGGAAGGAGATACAAAGAGAGTTAAGCTAGGTGTTGGTCGTAGTACAGTGTATAGTGGCGTCGAGCTGCCGAGGTTAATGTACAAAATGTTGAAATGCTTGTAAATCTATTGGACTTAACTGCCAAGATTATTAGTCCCCTAAGGACAAAAGAAACATACCCATTTCCAAGGGAGTACTCGAACCTCCGACTGCAAGCAACCGCGCACTCCGCAGCAAGGCGTCTTTTAACGCTCGGCCACTCCACCGCGGCAATTTATGTACGTGACCAGTGGTTCGCCGCCGTCTCTATTTTATCTTGGATCCTAAGATGTTAATGGACACACTGTTAATCGAATAGAGTTACGTTCTGCATTATTCCGGGTTACGTGCAACTGTTCTCTGCTGAAAGTGCGTTTGTTCTTTTTTGTCAATATGCCATGAAATATGGACCAACGAATTAGAAACATGATCTCCAGAACTAGCTACACATAAGTTGCGGCAGTACTGCAGTAACGAATGTTGTAAACGACGTAGACCTACTGATACAAGCATTTTCATATATTCAAGTGGAAACATGTAAAAGACTTTAAACTTATCTTAAATAAAGTTTTAGCCCTTTTATTCCAAAAACGTAGGGCGCAAGAATGGGTATAACTGATTTAGCGAGATAAGAAACAAGGGTTTTCAGTTTCACAAACGACAGTTACCTCAAAACTCTAGTACTTAACCTTTATGTGTAATTCCTGGTATCATTTAATTGACAGTGTCCAAAAATCTTTTAGGAGCTAAAGTAAAAAAAAAAAAAAAAAAAAAAAAAAAAAAAAAAAAAAAAGGTAGGGGGGTGTGGCGAACCACTGCTCACGTACATGTACTCCACAACTCAGTGCCATTAACCACTGCGCTACAGAGAACACTTATAGCAACCGTTTAATTTTCTCCTCGCCGCTGACATCAGGGTTTAACCGCCAATATACCATTTGTTGACACTAGTTTTTTGTCAGTCGTACTAAGAATGACTTGTGATTTGGTACCTCTTCAGTGTGCCTTCGCTTTGAAATAGAAACACGTTAATTATCAGAAGAAAATCCTAAAATACCTCCAAAGGAGAAAGCTTGCACCCGAACAAACCAGAAATTATTAGTTCTCCATGGCAAGATGCTTTTGCTGTGGCCGCAACTGTGGTTCAGTTTAATGAAAGTACAGCTCCAGTTGCATTAATAGGAACTTCATTTAAGTCCACACGACCGGTTTCTGGCAGTATGTTAGGACATTTTCAAGTGTAACAGAAAATGCTTATCAATAGGTTTACAAGAAAATTTACATGGTGCAAGACAGATTATAACATATGTAAAAGTACTGGACAGAAGCAGAACTTGCGTTATGCCGTAAAGGGAGCAACGCCAAATGATATAAACAACAGAATGCTGACAGAATTTGAAACATTTTGACGCCCAATGGTGACATGAGGAAAATGAGCGTGTCACACTTAAAAATCCGATAGGTTAATGTATTTTTATCAGCGTGTTCCGGTGTGTTTTGATATAAATATTACATTATTCCAAATATAAAATCCTAAAAATTAATTAATATAAAGGACAATGATAAAATGTTGTAATTGTCAGTTTAGATAAAAATGGTACATGTGACGTCCAATGAGGCTATGTGAAAAGTGGGATAGCGTCATTTTAAAATTTGATTTCTTTCTCTTCGTTTCTTTCTCTTGGGTCATGTTCCCGCACATGCAGTGTCGGCTTTGTTAAATCCGGATTTGATGTCTTAATACGGGGTGGCCGGATGCCCTTCCTGTCGCCACCCCATGCCCATGGGAGGAAATCATCATTATCATCATCATCATAATCAGAGACTGCTTATGCCTTACAGCGTCCAGTCTGGAGCATAGTGCCTTTAATAAAATTCATTCATGATTCGTTATTCAGTGCTAACGTTGAAGCCTCGTCTGTGTATCCCACATGTCTGCGTATATTGTTAGATGTCTGGAAGTATAAAGTGTTACGAAGTGTTTGCAAATCTTGTAACTGAGGCGGGACTTGGGTAACAGCCCAGTATTCACCTAGTGGTATGTGGAAAACCGCCTAAAAACCACATCCAGGTATGACGATCCCTCTTTGAATAAGGTGATCGCCACATTTAATATTTAATTTGTTATAGAATTTGAACTTGACGATATAAGAACAAATACTTCATCGAAATTCACTTCGTTTTTTTGCTACAGGCAAGGTACAACTAGCTTGAACTGAACTCTAATTCTGAAGTGCAACAACTGACTGACTACTAATTGCCGCGCATTGCATGTATTTATTACATTATTAACAATGTTAAGTGATGCATAATTATCACAATGATAATTTATGAATCGTTTCTTTTATAAACAACAAATTCATGTAATTTGTATTCGATCTACAATGTCAATGTATTAGTATAACAAATAACTGATTAAATAGTTTTAATATCTTATAAATGAAGTGAATCCTATTGTTTGATTGAAGTTAAATAATCTGCTTTACAAAGAGCTACAATGTCCGACAATTAGCCATAATGACAATTAGATGTAACAACAACTTTAAATTACAATTTGTACTGGAATTTGGTCAAGCCAAAAATATTATGAAAATTAATCTAATCTTAATAAAGGAAATGAAAATAAATGCTGCAGAATAAATACTACGAAATTACTGGGATTTAATAATGGGAACAATGGTAATAGAGCATTACGAAATTTATGAGGTTTGATAATGGGAAAATAAGGTAATAGTAATTAGGAAGTTATAAAAATTTAATAATGGGCATAAAAGCTGTAATTACTATGAAATTATGGATTTTATTAATGGGAATAAAATGAGGTAAATACTTAGTGACATAAACAATGTAGTTGCTATAATGTAGAAATGAATACGGGTGGTATCACAAACTTTACTACAGGATAGAAAGGTTTAAAGGTGTTGTCATAGACTTTACTACAGGAAAGAAAGGCATCCGGAGCTTCAGTATGTAGGAAATGGTATGCCAAACTACACTATAAGGAATGAATGGTATCCTGGGTTTCAGTAAAGAGAGGTATCGTATACTACATTAGATGGAGGCTCATGCTGTTACATTGCACAGGCTAGCCGGCACTCCAACCCCCTTCGTTAATCCGCCGGGCAAATTCGCACCGGGGCAGGTACGCCTCCACGTCTCGGACAGCGGTGAGTTATTCCACACGGCTATCCACACAATATAAAATTTGATACACGACGTTAAATAATTTTGTTTTAAGCCAGTTATATTCCATTGATAAGAGGAGAAATTATAAAAATTCAGCAAGTGAAATAGGAAAAAGGCAGTACAAACGTCTAAAAAATGAGATTGACAGGAAGTGCAGACTGGCTAAGCAGGTGTGGCTACAGGACAAATGCAGAATCGTAGAAGAATGCATAAGCAGGAGAAAGATAGATACCGCCAACGGGAAACTAAAAGAGATATTTGGAAACAAGAAAATCAGCTGTTTGAACATCAAGAACAAAGACGGAAAACCAGATCTAAGCAAAGAGGGGAAAGCTGAACTGTGGAAGGAATATATAGAGGGTCTGTACAAAGGATATATACTTGAAGGCAGTATTCTAGAAATGGAAGACAAAGTGGAGGAAGATGACATAGGAGATATGATACTGCGAGAAGAATTTGACAGAGCTCTGAAGGACTTGAGTCGAAACAAGGCCCCTGGAGTAGATGGTATTCCGTCTGAACTGCTGATATCGTTAGCAGAACCAGTCGTGAAAAAATTGTATCACCTGGTATGCAAGATGTATGGGACAGGGGAAATACCCCCCGACTTCAAAAAGAATATTGTAATTCCAAATCCAAAGAAAGCAAGTGCAGACAAGTGTGAAAATTACAGAAGTATTAGTTTAATAAGTCATGGGTGCAAAATACTAACACGAATTATTTACAGACGAATGAAAAAACTTGTGGAATCCGACCTCGGGGAAGATCAGTTTGGATTTAGGAGAAGTGTAGGAACACGGGAGGCAATACTCACATTACGACTTATCTTAGAAGATAGGCTAAGGACAGGGAAACCTACGTTTTTAGCGTTTGTCGATTTGGAGAAAGCTTTTGACAATGTCGACTGGATACACTCTTCCAAATTCTGAAGGTATCAGCGGTAAAATATTGGGCGCGAAGAGTTATATTCAACCTATACAAAAACCAGACAGCAGTTATTAGACCCAAAGGGCAAGAAAGGGAAAAAGAGGTTGGGAAGGAAGTAAGACAGGGTTGTAGCCTTTCCCCAATGTTGTTAAATCTGTACATTGAGTAGACAGTGGAGGAATGGAAGGAGAAATTTGGAGTGGGCATGAAAGTGCAGGGAGAAGAAATAAAAACATTACGGTTTGCTGATGACATAGTAATTCTGTCAGAGACCGCAAAAGATCTGGAAGAGCAATTGAATGGGTTGGACAATGTATTGAAAGGAAGATATAAGATGAACATTAACAAGAGTAAAACGAAGGTAATGGAATGCAATGTCAGAAAATCAGGCGATGCTGAAGGAATTAGATTAGATAATGAGACAATAAAAGTAGTAGATACATTTTGTTATTTGGGTAGCAAGATAACTTCTGATGGCCGAAGTAAAGAAGATATAAAATGCAGAATGGCTATGGGAAGAAAAGTGTTTCTAAAGAGGCGAAACTTGTTAACATCCAATATTAATTTAAATGTAAGGAAGTCCTTTCTGAAAGCATTTTTCTGGACTGTAGCATTGTATGGGAGAGCAACGTGGACGATAAGGAGTTCAGATAAAAAGATGATCCCTATCAGCGCACCTGACTGAATTCCGCTGCATATTCCAAGACCTCGGTTTTCACGTTATACTCCTATCAGAGACATGGCTAAAACCGAGCATACCTTCTAACTCTGTAGCTCTTCATGACGAATACATTTTTCTGAGACATGACAGATGTAACAAACGAGGCGGCGGAGTGGCAGCATATATTCGGGCAAACCTGTATCCTAAAATTGTCCACTCGTCCAAAAACGAAGAAAAACAGCCCGAATACATGTTCGTAGAAATTAAGGCTTTCCATAGGAAATGTCTGATCTGTGTAATATACAATCCACCAAAGGTTGGGCAACTCTCAAGTTTTGAATCTGCACTGTCAAGTTTTGCACCCTCGTATGAACACGTAGTTATAGCTGGAGATGTAAACATAAATTTCTTACAAAAGAGTCCTTCTGCGTCAAAATTCACTCGCATACTTTCCTCCTCAAACCTTTCATTGGTTCCACTTGGGCCGACCCACCATACAGCAGACACTCATACACTTATTGATATCCTTGCAACCAAGTCTCCAAATAGAGTAATCCGCTCAGATCAGATCTCTGCACCTGGATTATCTTCCCACGATATTATACTCATGTCCTATTCACTGAAGTGCCCTAAGAATACATCGCAAGTGACGACTTTTAGAGATCTTAAGCATATGAATATGACTGAGCTTACAGCAGATGCCTCTGATATTTCGTGGCTGATACAAACAGGAAACAATCGCAACGTTAATATGCAAGTATGTGACTTCACTAATAAATTAACCAAATTGTATGACAAACATGCTCCCCTTAAAACAAGAAAAGTAAAGAGAAAGCCTGCACCGTGGCTTACAGACGACATCAAACACCTGATGAGCGTCAGAGACGCAGCACACAGGGAATACAAACGGCACCCGACCTCTGAAAACCAACTCGCCTACAAGAAACAACGAAACCGTGTTAGTCAATCGGTGAGAAATGCGAAACTCAGGCACGCTCACTCGTTAACCAAAGACCTTCACAGACCTGCCATCCTATGGAAAAAATTACGAGGTCTAGGAATTGGCAAATCAAAATCTGCTACCGAACCTGTAGTTCCTATAGAAGATCTTAACGAGCATTTTACCACACCGACATTTGTAATGGACCAACGCACAAAGACGCAAACTATTAATTCCCTTAAAATGTCTGTGGCTGATACAAACCAAAAATTTTCTCTCAAGCCGGTAAGTCCAAACACAGTCAGGAAATCGATTTTGCGAATTCGTTCAGCAGCTGCAGGGCATGATAATATTAATGTACACATGATTAGTAGTGTCATCGACCCGCTACTACAAATTATAACTGACATCTTTAACAATTCTCTGACTTCCAGTATCTTCCCAACATTATGGAAGCATGGTCTTATTAAACCATTACCAAAAAAGGAATCTGCCACAAAACTTTCCGACTACAGACCTATTTGCATCCTACCATCACTATCCAAGGCCTTGGAATATATAGTCCATGAGCAGATAACTAGCTATTTAACATCACACGACCTACTAGACGAATATCAATCAGGTTTCCGCCAAAATCGCAGCACGACGACTGCTCTTATAAAAGTTACAGACGATCTCAAGCATGCTATGGATAACCAACAGGCGACAATTATGTGTTTTTTAGATTTTAGCAAAGCTTTCGACAATGTCGATTTTGACATTTTACTCGCTAAACTATCTAATCTAAATTTCTCTACAAGTGCTATTGAGTGGATCCACTCATACCTCACCACCCGTAAACAGTGTGTGATAACAGCAAAAAATAGGTCAAAATGGAGGGATGTTGTATCAGGGGTTCCACAAGGATCTGTACTGGGGCCGTTACTCTTCTCACTATATGTTAATGATGTGTCCACTGTTCTGCCCACTGTAAATACCATCTATACGCTGATGACTTACAATTATATCTCAGTGAAAGTCCTAAAAACCTAAGCACAGCCATCCAGCAAGTAAACGCAGACTTACTTTCACTATCAAGATGGGCACATAGCATGGGATTGATACTGAATCCGTCAAAAACACAGGCAATCTTAGTGGCCCATAAAAGACTCATCACTCCACAGTTCAGAGAAACTCTTCCACCTTTAATACTGAACGACACACAAATATGCTTCACTCATTCAGCAAAGAACTTAGGAGTAATATTTGATCAGCACTTAGACTGGACAGAGCACACAATGAGAGTCTGCAAGAAGGTATATGCATCACTTCATTCACTACAGAAATATAAAAAAGCATTTCCTTTACAGCTGAAAAAGAAGCTCGTTGAGACATTAATACTTCCCAATCTAGATTATGGTGATGCTATTCTACAAGGACTATCACACGAAAACTCACGTAGGCTGGAGCTGGCGATGAATTCTTGTATCCGATACATTTGCAACTTACGTTTCTACGACCATGTCAGTCCCGCATACCAGCAGTTATCTTGGCTACGTGCAGATAAGCGTCGAAGCTATCGTACACTATGTTTGCTGCATCGCTTTCTAAATCATTGCAAACCTTCATACTTATCCTCAACGACTATATTACTATCTGAACAGCACAGCAGAAACACACGCTCTTACCAAAATAAAACTCTCTCTCTACCTTCACATAACACTGCAATCTTCTCCAAATCATTTTCTGTATCGGGAACACGTCTGTGGAACAATCTTCCTCAAAAGTTAAGAGAAATAAAATCAATTCAAAACTTTAAAAGACAACTAAGGGTTCACCTTCTGTCACAATAGCCATCTTTTTCTCCACTTACCAGTCTGTAACCAACTGTTGTCAATTCCTCCTCCCCCCATAAATGTTTCCCTTTCCTTTCGCCAGCAGAGATCTCCATTCATATATGTCTCCACTTCCTCACATCCATTAGCACTGTCATTTATATGTCTCCACTTCCTCACATCCATTAGCACTGTCATTTTTCAATCTTCTCCTCTTTCACTAACCATTTTCTCTCTTCTGTTTATTTTAAACTTAATTCAAATGTGAATATCTCTTGTTATTATTAGTATTACTTTCATTTCTGTGTTATTATTATCATTATTATTATTAGTACTATCATATATTGTTATTATTTAATATTATTAATGCAGTGGTTTTTTGTAATAAAATCCTTTGTTTACGTTGTTCCTGATCAGATGTAAGAGAGGGCCCTATGGCCCTAATCTGGTCAGGTTAAATAACCAAATAAATAAAAAAATAAATAAATACAGGCTTTTGAAATATGGTGCTACAGACGAATGATGAAAATTAGATGGGTGAATCACGTAACTAATGAGGAGGTGCTTAACCGAATCGGGGAGGAATGGAGTTCCTGGCATATCCTGACTAAGAGAAGGGGTAAATTGGTTGGACACATTCTGAGACATCAAGGAATTGTCGACTTAGCATTAGAAGGAAGCGTGTGGGGTAAAAATAGTAGAGGGAGACCGAGGGACGAATATAGTAAGCAGATTCAAAAGGATGTAGGTTTCCGAACATATTCTCAGATGAAGAGGCTTGCACACGACAGGGTACGGGGAGAGCTGCACCGAACCAGTCTGCGGACTGAAGACCACCACAACAACATATTCCATTCGGTTTAATATCAAAATGTTCCGGTCGCTCGGCAGGAGCGGTCGGCTACGTGATGCTCAGGTCACTTCCTAGGGCTGTTAGGGTGGCTGTGAGTTATCCGCGTCTGCGGACAGCAGGCAGGAGCGCGTCCTACGCCGGCGCGGCGCCTGCCCGCCACGCGATGGTCGCCCGCCCTCGCCTCGGCGGTGATGATTTGTCCGTGACGGACAATGGAGGGTCCAGACCCCTCCCCCACCCCACGCGGAACAATAGCGCGCTGCCCACGCGCCTCGAGTCGTGACGTCACTTACCTGCCGCGCGCCGCTGCATCCTTAGGTGGCGGATGCACAGCGGCGCTTCTAACGGTTTGCCCACTGATGTCGTGACGCATAGCAAAAACATAGACAAACAGGCAGGCTGTTTCGGCAGATTTTTTTCATCTTTCCACGGAAACCTTCGCGCTGAATGGTCCAGACACTAGGATCTCGATCAACTTGGGCGCCGGCTGGTGTTATTATTTTTTTTCTTTTATTCCCTCTCCCTGGTGGGAAAATGCGGGCACATGGAGAGCTTAATTGGTGCCTCATATGGTGAGCACAGGACAATTAGCCTCAGTTCACACACAGCGAACGTAATGAATAAGACACTTGAAAAAGTAATGTAGGGGAAGCTCGGCGAAGAGCGATTCGGCTTTACACGGAATAAGGGCAACCAGGCATGCAAAAGGGCTGCTACAAATCTGTTAGACAGGTTTACTGGAAAAGGAAGAGACTATATCTGTTTCATAGATCTAGAAAATGCATGATATTGTACTTAATTCATTAGATAATAAATTGCAAGCAGCAGGAATTTTCTGTGATTTGTCAAAGGCATTTAATAATGTGAACCATAACATCCTTTTAAGTAAATTAGAATACTAGGGTATCATGGGAAATACTGTAAAATGGTCCAAGTCGTACCTCTCTAACAGGAAACAAAGTGGACGTGACTAGTGAATTAAGCCAACAGTCATCATCGGATTGGGAAGAAATTACATGTGGTGTCCCACAAGGACCCATCTTAGGGCCATTGATTTTTCTTGTGTACATTAATGACCTCTCATCTGTCACACTACCAGAAGCAGAGTTCGTTTTGTTTGCAGATGATACAAGCATCGCAATAAAAAGTACGTCAAGCTTAGTTATAGAAAGGTCTGCTAATAATATTTTCATGAACATTAATAAATTGTTTAAAGCCAACTCATTGTCATTAAACTTTGAAAAGACTCACTATATGCAGTTCAGAACATGTAAGAGATTTCCCGCAAGCATATGTATTCACTATGAAGAAGAGCAGATAGTAGAGTTTGACAGTATTAAATCTATGGGATTACAGCTTGATAATAAAGTCAGTTGAGAGGAGCACACCGCAGAATTGCAGAAACGACTCAGCAAATCTGTATGTTCAATACGAATGTTATCAGACATAGGAGACATGAAAATAGAAAAACTAGCATTCTTTGCTTATTTATGGTAAACTATTTTGGGGTAACTCTTCAAGTCAGTCAAAAGTCTTCAGATTCCAAAAGCGTGTAATACGTATTATTTGTGGAGTAAATACACTGACGGCCTGTAGAAGCCTCTTCAAAGAACTGCTTCGCAGTATATTTATTCCTTAATGAAATTTGTCATAAATAATACACCCCTTTTCCCAACAAACAACTCAGTTCATATATACAACACTAGGAACAAAAATGAACTACACAAGGACTTAAAAGCGTTTACTTTAATTCAAAAGGGGTCCACTACTCCGGAACACATATTTTCAATAATTTACTATCAAGTATAAAAAAATAACTACAAATAAAGATCAGTTTAAGGGGAGCCTAAATGACTTTCTCGTTTCCAACTCCTTTTACTCCATTTGTGATTTTCTATATTGTACCCAATGATGCATGTATCGGTAATTCATACTATAGTAGTATAATTATATTACCAGCTAAAACAAAGGATACATGTTAGGTATCTTGACTAGAATATCTTTGGCCACCAATGAAAGGGGTTAAGCATATGGACAATCTTTGAAGTTGGATCAGCTGCCCGTTAGTGCACAATTTCCTGCCATCTGAGAAACATATGGTACTACGCAATGCTTTATTTTTGAGAATGTACATACACAGCTATTGTGTTTACAATGCTTCCTAGCAGCAGATAAGTTTTATGGTGGATAGGAGGTTAGTTTCATTGGATATCTGTGGTAAAGTCGTTTGTATATAATTCCCTTATTAGTCTACGCTTCCTTGTTTCACAGAACTTGGTAATGGGATAATGTCGCCCCGAAACATGTCATTGAAAACTGGTGCGTAAAGTACAGTAATAATCATGAAACAGTTTTGTGATAGCGTCTTAACAGATAATCATTTGACAATGTCACTTGGGACAAGCTGACGACTATATTGAGAGAAAGCCAGAAGACTTATAAACTCATTATATTTGAATAAAAAAGCTTCAGTTAAAGTGAGAGAAGAAAGTACAAACTGGATCGGACTAGGAAAAGGAGTAAGCAAGAATGCTGTCTATCACCTACTCTTTTCAATCTCTGCTTAGAAAATATGATTGACCAATGTTCGTTAGATGAAAAAGGAGTAGAAATTGGAGAAAGAAGAGCAGTGTGTTTGAGATTTGCTGTCATTCATGTGCATATGGCTGTTTTATTTTTGTGTCTACTTTTTTTCTATTCTTGCTGTGAGTTTTAGCCATCTGGTTTTAATTGGATTTATTTTGATGACTGTCTGTTGTTGTTCATCTACATCTACATCTCACTTCGAAATGCATGGCAGAGGGTTCATCGAACAGCTTTTATATTCCTCTACAGTTCCATTCCATAATTGCCCGCAGGAAAAAGGAACAACTAAATATTGCCGTTTCCGATCTGATTTCTCTTATTTTATTACGATGATCACTTCTCTCTATGTAGGTGAGTGCTAATAAAATATGTTCGCAGTCGGAAGAGAAACTTGGTGAAAGAAATTTCTCAAATAAATCTCCTCGCAACGAATAACGCTATTGTTTAAATGATTTGCATTTCTACCACAACTCATGCATCATTACGGTAACACTCTCACCGCCATATTGCGATAATACAAAAAGAGCTGCCCTTCTCTAAACTTTCTCTAAATCGCCCGGAAGTCCCACTTGGTGGAGATCCCACAGTAGGCAGCAATGTTCGTCCTTAGAGTCATTTTGGAGGCGTGGCATAATATGCCTCTTTCTGTTGCCATGACTTTGTGTTGTTTTTATGTCTCATGCACACAGGAGAGGAATATTCTAGAAGCGGCCTGATGAAGGATTAATGTCAGTAGACTATTCTTTCTTTGCTTGCTCCATTTGTTCTGTTTATGAGGAACCGGAGATGGTTCAGTCGTCTATTGTTTCTGTTGATGATGTATGTAGTGTGTGGCATCCATGAGAGGTGCTTGTCCAACGTTCTGCCCAGGTATTTGGCTTCGCCATTTGTATTATTTGCCCCCAAAGTTTTTGTTTGCTCTGTTAGCATTGCGTCGTCGGTATCTGAATCACATCCACATTCGTCTGACAAACTTTGGAAGTCTTCTGATATCTCTCCCAATTCTCGAAATGAAAATGTGCTATTAGATTTGTGCATCTGTAGAAATGAAATGTAAGGTTACGTAAGTTAATATTTTGTCAATGTTCATTTTCTAATAATTTGTTAGCCAGACACTAAATATGGCTAGTAAATTACTTGTATATTATCTAGGTATAACATAAATATTGGATAGTCCCTCGTACCTATCAGAAATAAGAGCACTTGTAGGTAAATGTAATTAACAATACTGAAGTTTAGCTACCACGCTCTCGGTTACCTCTGTATATTACTTGTATTTAGGTACATAAAAGTTATATGTAATGTGTAACACTTAACTATTAATTCAATAACTACTTTCAATAACGATTTTCTCTCATACACACAAAATAGCACCAAAGATACTTCTCACGTGGAAAGTTGGACGCTTAGCCATTTGAATAAGAACCTTCTACCAACATCAGAAAATAAAAAGTGGTCGCCTGAGCGTACACCATCCATTTAGCAACACCTCATCTTTCGTTAAGGGTCAGTTTTCAATATAAAATGTACAATGTTTCGCACTTATGGCAGGTAGACAATATATCTACCACTATTCTATAAAGAGTCATCAGAGACGAGTGTATTGTCAGGCGTGCCCCAGGGAAATGTGATAGGACCGCTATTATTTTCTATATATATATATATATATATATATATAATCAAGATATTATACTGAGAGATGAATTTGACAGAGCCCTGAAAGACCTAGGTCGGAACAAGGCCCCAGGAGTAGATGACATACCCTCAGAGCTACTAAAGTCTCTGGGAGAGCCAGCCATGACAAAACTATTTGAACTGATGTGTAAGATGTATGATACAGGCGAAATACCCTCAGACTTTAAGAAAAATGTAATAATCCCCGCGCAGACAGGTGCGAAAATTGCTGAACCATCAGTTTGAAAAGTCATGGTTGCAAAATTTTAACACGAATTATCTACAGGAGAATGGAAAACCTGGTAGAAGCTGACCTAGGGGAAGATCAGTTAGGATTCAGGAGGAACGTAGGAACCCGGGAGGCAATACTTACCTTACGTCTTATTTTAGAAGATAGATTAAGGAAAGACAAACCTACATTTTTAGCCTTTGTAGATTTGGAGAAAGCGTTTGACAATGTTGACTGGACTACACTCTTTCAAATTCTGAAGTCAGCAGGGGTAAAATACAGGTAAAGGAGAGTTATCTACAACTTGTACAAAAGCCATGCCGCAGTTATTAGACTCGAAGGGCATGAAAGGGAAGCATCAGTTGGGAAGGGAGTAAGACAGGGTTGTAGCCATTCTCCAATGTTATTCAATTTGTACATTGAGCAGGCGGTGAAGGAAAGCAAGGAAAATTTTGGAATAGGGATTAAGGTTCAGGGGGAGGAAATAAAAACATTGCGTTTTGCTGATGACATTGTAATTCTGTCAGAGAGAGCGAACGACCTGGAAGAGCAGTTGAATGGAATGGACAGTGTGTTGAAGAGAGCGTACAAAATGAACATTAACAAGAGCAAACCAAAAATAATGGAATGCGGTCTTAGAAAATCAGGCGATGCTGAAGGAATTAGATTAGGTAACGAAACAATGAAAGTGGTAGATGAGTTTTGTTACTTGGGTAGCAAAAACAAACATGCGATGGCCGCAGTACAGAGGATATAAAATTCAGAATGGCAATGGGAAGAAAAGCATTTTTGAAAAAGAGAAATTTGCTAACATCGAATATTAATTTAAGGGTAAAGAAGTCTATTCTGAAGGCATTTGTGTGGAGTGTTGCCTTGTACGGGAGTGAAACATGGACTATAAGCAGTGTGGACAGGAAGAGAATAGAGGCTTTTGAAATGTGGTGTTACAGAAGAATGCTGAAGATTAGGTGGGTAGATCACATAATTAATGAAGAGGTACTGAACAGAATTGGCGAGAAAAGGAATTTTTGGCATACCCTAACTAAAAGAAGGGATCGCTTGGTAGGACACATTCTTAGACATCAAGGAATCGTAAATTTAGCATTGGAGGGAAGTGTGTGGGGTAAAAATCGCAGAGGGAGGCCAAGAGACACGTATAGTAAGCAGATTGAAGTGGATGTGGGTTGCCGTTCTTATGAGGAGATGAAAAGGCTTGCTCAGGATAGAGTAGGGTGGAGAGCTGCATCAAACCAGTCTCCGGACTGAAGACCATAACAACAATATATAAATGATCTTATGGACAGAGTAACTTGTAATTTACAACCTTTTGCTGGTGAAGCTGTTGTGTATGGGATGGTGTCGTCTTTAATTGACTGTAACAGCATACACGATCACTTAGACGAAGTTTCTAGTTGGCACCAAAGGTGATGCGCAAGGGTAGGGAAAATAAATCCCAAATGTTCGAATACAGCATTATTAGTGAGATACTTGATGGAGTCCCTTCGTTCAGATATCTAGGCATAACACTGCAGAGCGATATGAAGTGAACGAACATGTATGACAGTTGTGAGTAAGGTGGACAGCCGACTTCGCTTTATTGGGAGAATTTGGGGAAGATGTACTTCATCTGTAAAGGAGACCGTTTGCCGTTTGTACGACCATGTCTTGAATATTGCTCAATTGCTTGGGACCCGAAGCATATCAGTTTAAAGAAAGATATAGAAGCAGTTCAGAGACGAGCGCCGCTCGGGATTAGCCGAGCGGTCTGGAGCGCTACGTTGCGGATCGCGCGGCCTCCCACGTCGGAGGTTCGAGTCCTCTCTCGGGCATTATGTTTGTGTTGTCTTTAGTATAAGTTAGTTCATAAGTAGTTCGTAAGTTTAGGGACTGATGACCCGCAGTTACGTCCCTTAAACTTTACGAAAATTTGAACATTTGAACAGATACGAGCAGCTAGGTTTGTTACTAGTAGTTTCAACCAATGCGCGAGTGTAACGGAAATGCTCAGAGAACTCAAATGGGTATCACTGGAGGGAAGAAGACGTCATTTTCCAGAAATTCTGTTGAGGAAATATAGAGGTTCGGAATTTGAAGCTGGCGCCTACTTGCATTTCGCGTAAAGATGCAAAGAATAGGTAAGAGAAATTAGGGATCGTACGGAGGCATACAGACATCCTTTTTTACCTCGTTCTATTTGGGAGTGGGATAGGAAAGGAAATGCGTAGTAGTGGTACAGTGTACCCACCGCCACGCATCTTACGGTAGATTACGGAGTGTGTATTTACAGAAGAGTTTCGATTGTGCGACCTAAACCGGCCGTGGCAAGGTTGAATAAGCGGAAAGGTCGGATAACACGGAAAATAATGCAAATAAACATAAAAGATTTTTAATATTTGTTTGAACACAGAAAACTTATCAAATACGTGAACAAAAACTGAATATAACGATTAAATACATTAGACGGCAGTGAAACAAAAGTGATACGATATTACGTTACACAAAATTTAAACTAAAGTAGGCCAAGAGAGTTGAAAATTTAATACAATACAAATCAAATTAGACTGAGTAGATATTTACTGACGTCCAATTCCACTGTATTTTTTCTTTTTTTAACTGCTTAATCACGTAGTCTTAAGAAGTAAAACGTCAGTAGACGATGTTTCCTCCAGCTGCTGTACATATTTTAAAGCAGTTTCTTAGGCTTTTCGTCCTTCTTTGAGTAAATCTTGGCGCATTTTTCTCCACTACACCCGCTTCATTTTCCTCTTCTTCTTTTTCGTTCACAATGTTAACAATATCTTCATATGGAACTTAAAAATTCTTCATCTTGGATAATCCGTTAATTTACATCATCTTCTGAGGCGTCATCACATTCCGAACTTTTCGTAACAATGAAAGCAGGGTGCTATTTTCGGGTGCAGTCTGCTGCTGTAGATTTTCATCATCTGGAGAATTTTCTTGTTTTTGCTGAAGAAAAGTTTTACGATTGTATTTTCCCAAAACTCTCCCAAGATTGGTCCACGTCATAAGCTACATATTTCAACTTAACACGGCACAACTTCTCTACCATATCTTCTCCCTCGTCCATAGCATTAATTAAAGAGGAAAGCAAGTTTCAGTGGTAGCTTCTCCTCTGTGTTTCTAAGGTCCCTTGGTCCACAGGCTGTGATAAAGATGTGACATTTGGAGGCAAAAATATGTCCTTTATATCCAGTGGCGTCGATATGTCACCAAGGGCCCCGGGGCAAAAATGACATTGGGGCCCTCTTTACACTAATACTGTTCAGATGCAAAAGTACATCATCAGCTCCTTACCGCTCACTGGAAGACATAATAAGGCAAACAAAATACTACTTTGTAAATTATTATGTGTCACGCAGCAGATAATAATCTTACTCTCTAATATAAGTGTGAAAGTTTGTTTGTTATGCTTTCATGCAAACATTACTAGCTGATTTGGATGAAATTTTGCAGAGGGACAGAGATAGAGTTGGACCTGGGTAGGACATACAGATGAAAATGCCCCATGGGATATTTTTCGTCAGCGGTGACAGCAGGCGGACTGTTGTCAGTGCCGACAACTCACTGTCGCTAAACTACTGCGCTGTTAGCTCATTTCGTTGATAGCCCAAGTCAAAGAAGGAAAATAGGGGAAATATTCGTATAGGATGGTTTCATCAAAAGTAAGTTGCCGGATTTTGTTTGATGAAACACTTCGGATTGAGCCGTGCCCCTACCAGACTTTCTTGAAGTATATGTTAGTGTCTGGCCAGGAAAAAGTAATAAGTAAAATAACTAAGTCGATATCTTCGCTTATTATCGTGACAGTGGGGTAGAGGGCAGCGTCTTGATGCACAATTCACTATTGAGACAAAGTAATTATTACATTAAACTTTTGATCCGTGACTGTAATTAAACCTTTAAATGGCAGAATAAACAACAGCGGGTAGAAAGGTACTTTAAAAGATTGCGTGAAGTGCTGAATTCTCACAATTACTTTAAAACACAGTGAAGTTTGTTTTTCACATAGAAGAACTGAGCAGAATGCGGCGGAGGGTATAGTGTTAGTATGAACGTAACTTGAAGAGCAAATAGTTCTTACGGTATGGGAAGGTGCCGTTCCCAGAATAAGCCATAGAATGCCGAATCCATTCCCCGCCTTCCATTGCAAGGTAGTGTGTAGACAGGTATGTAGATTCTGTTCTATGATCCTTTCAGTATTAACGCATTTGTGGAAAATAAACATGCCTGTTTCCTGGCGCAACGCATTTTGTGGAAAATGCGCACTCTTAAGGTCTGTCTGCGCAGTACGTCATACGTGATTTATGAGGTGAACTGTGGGAGGATCGGATGTGATATTCCTGGCCTATGGCCACTTCATATTTCTGGCCGCTGGCGGTTTCTTTGCTAACATCGTACGTGTCTTAAACGCGGAAGAAAGACAGAAGTGCAGCATATGTTGAAATGTGGAGTGGGGAGCAGTAGCATATGGCACAGTAGGTGCTGGTTTCCGTGGGAAAGCCCGCCTATGTTACTGGTGCTCTCCTTGCATTGGCTGCTGCATTTCACGTCACGTGACATCTTTTGAAATTAGTTTTGTTTATATACTAAATATTAATTATTCAGAGCTGAGAATTTCTGATAAATATCTCTCAAGGACAGGCTAGGTTTTGACAGTTTAAAAAGTTTAAGGTGCCTTCTCTTATTGCAACAAGAGAAGAGCGATTTTGCAGAAGCTGCGCGACGGACATGTTTTGGCGCGAAATAGAGCGTCAGGTGCCCTCTCGCAACGCGCCACAGTTGCAGTCTCGAGCTGACCACTATACGCGTCGGACCGCACCGGTCATGAGTAAAGTTTTATATAATTGTGATAACAGTCGAGGTCTCAACATGAACTACAGACAGCATAGGCCATGTCGTATTAACAATAGTTGTTCATATTTTATTATTGATTTAATAAATAGCATCCCTGACAATTAAAAATCTCACGAGTCGCTTCTTATGCTTCCATCCAAAAGAACTTATTTTAGCCTCACTTGTATCCTGTAGAAGAACCAACGACCTGTGTGCTGTCTTCTGCGCTGAGGACACAACTATAGAAGACAACAGGTTAGTCAGAACTCTATGCTTTACATAAAGACTTCGACAGCAACTACGGTACCTCGTGCGTACTGTAGGGCGGTAAAAAAGCACACTGCTACGCAACAGCATCTGCAAGGATGTGGAGGTTTTAGGGGACTTGTGGGAGGAAGCAGTACTAACTTCTCCGTCCACAAATCAATAAATCCTAGGAAGTACTTAAATATACTGTATACATTTAATATTTTGTCTTACAAGGGGAGGCCGCCAATTGTGAAATTCAGATTCGATTCATACTGCGCATAATAAAAACTCATGGCCAGAGGTGTAATTTGGCAAAGCACCAAGATGCACGTCCCAACCGTTGTAGAGAAAATAGACAGTTAAAAAAAAGCCGTTGAGGTGAAACACTCCCTACGGTCTCTACGACGAGTTATATTGTACAGAGGAATGGCACAGCGGTATATATATATATATATATATATATATATATATATATATATATATATATATATATATATATATATATATATATATATCGCACGAACCACAGTGATAGTTATCATAGAAATATGCAAAGCAGAAAACAGTACGACATCGAACACATCTGATAAACGATGCGTTTTTACAAGAACAATATTTTTTTTTTTTTAAATTATTTGACGGGAAACACACCTGATTGACATTCTGAAAAATTGTTCTGTTGTTCGTCAGGTTTGACTTACACTATACGTATTTGTTTCGGAATATCGGTTATACTTCTTTCGCTAACTATACGTGGTAAACATTATGAAGACAATTAATAACATTTGTGAAATACAACTTTGTTTGCGGAAAACATAATGATGTTCGATGTCGCCAGTTGCATATAATAAGTTGTTTGAAAGTCGTTTGTCGTGTAAAAACTGGCGACTTCGAACATCAAATGTTATATATATAATGTGTGTGTATGTATATACATTTGAATTACAAAAAACAAATAATAAAAAAGTTGCATGCCGTGAGATTCGATCCGGCAACCTTCGGATTACGAACGCGAGCGCTTACCGCTCTTGTGCTCTTATGAACATGCGAGCAGCAAGTCATAGGTGTACGGATGCTACGAAAAAATGAAGAATGAATTTGGAAGAGAGCAGGCTGTCAAGAAATCCAAACAAACTACATAGAAATGTAAGAAGTTGTGACTCATATTTTATTTTATTTTCTATTATTATTATTATTCTTTTTTTTTTTTTTTTTTTTTTTTTTTTTTTTTTTTTTTTTTTTTTTTGCGAAGAGTGTTTCTTCATAAAACACAGTGCATGCAGGTGTTAGAGATACAAAGTGGAATTACCCAATGTTTTCAGTCTGTTGCATTGTTGTTGGAATTAGAGTTGGAGTGTGGTGTCGCACAAGTACAAAGTGCGCGCCACCTACTTTCGCCGCGCGCCGCCATGCACACACGGCGCGGCGTTCTTACGACGACAGCCACGAGCGCCCTCTGCTGCAACCCCGCTCGTGGCCACCACGGAAAGACATCGTTCACTTGGGACTGAGATAGCAACCAGTTAGGACTTGGCTATCAGTTAGGCACTAGGCAGGACTCTAACTCAACTATGTATCAGCACTCTGCAGTACTGAATTGTGTAAAAGTTAAGTATTGTATAAATTCTGTGCAATATATATCTCGTTCTAATTTACTCTAGTGTTTCTAGTTTCTGGCTGCTCCCCTCCGTACCTGCACCAGCGTGTTATCTTTATTCCTGTGTCGGTCTCATTCCACTCGGCCACCGACACCTACGACGGAAACGAGACACAAAAGCGGCGACGAGGCTGGGACACAAAATGGAGAATGTGATTAAAACTATATGTGATATACAATCTACTGTATAAGTAATATGTAACACCAAATAATTAATTATATAAACTAGGAAACTCCAATATGAATGGGCCATGTGAGTTATATATAATTCACGACTTCAAGTTTCAATAACTACTCTTGAGCTCTTGAAAACTGGAGGCGACGAATATGATTTGTTACTGCGGCCATAACGTACTGTAACACCAAGTCACAGCACGCTACTGTGAGTTACAACTGCACTACGGAGCTTTAAATGGAAAAATGTCCGCGAGTTGTATTTACTTCACGTGGCCCGAAGAGAAGACTTCCTGTGACTTATATTTAACTCACGTAGCACTCATTGTTTTCTAAAAGTTGGAAAATTTGCTATTTCTTGTATCACGAATACTATTAGTCCTTGAAAAAAATTCATAATTATTTTTCGCGCCTCATTGTGTATCACGAACTTATTGAGTTACGTTTTTCAAGTTGTCGGGATATCGTTTGTGTTTCTTCACGCACCAAAGTCAGAATGAAAGAATACCTACTGGAGTAATACAATACTTCAAACTGTTAGATTGCAGACGTTGGAAAATATATGATTTCTGATCGGTAATTATCGGTAAGCGTTTTCGTGACTGCAGTACATTATAGTAATAATATGAGTACACAATTAAAAAGTAGTCAATTTTATTTTGACAGTTATTTAATAATCTTTTCCTGGCTTTGGCTTTCGCGAAATCATCAATAAGGTCTGTTAAATCTAGACTTGATGCAGGCTTGTTTTCGATTGCTATGAGTGCCAAATGTCCGAGTCGAGATTCAGCCATACTGTACCTCAAATGCGTTTTCATGATTTTTAATTTGTTGAACGACCCTTCGGCTGCTGCAGAAGAATAAAACTGCGGTAAATACTTCCGTAACCTCACATTCCAATAATGCATATTTTGTTTTAATTTCCTTACATAATTGGCGAAATGTCCATGTTGGGGTAAATTTCGGCAGGAGAAATTTAAAGTCGAAATTCCTTCATTCAACTAAAATATAATATACCGTATAACGTCTATTATCCGAAGTAATATGGAAACATGGATATTCGGAAAACCGGTTCATTCGGATATTCGAACAGTACACTTCTATTTGCCAATAAGAAGTACTGTGCAGTAAATGTATTTATACTGTATTTGGAAGAGCGCGATCTTTCACACTGAACGCCGCAACACTTGGAAGACGCAGCTGTTGCTGTGAGCAGCTTTGAGGCTGCCGCTACTTCTGCCGACTGGAGTGTGCCGATTGTTGGACACACTGACTGGCCGCTTCGCCTGCCAGCAGCGCCTCATAGTGGCGTCTTGTGAAGGCCCAATTAAAAGCATTGTGCCGCCAGCTGGTGGCCCAGTGCGCCTTCTGTGGGAAACGTAGTTTGAGGGGAAGGGGATATGATGGACTATAGGGTGGGAGGGAAAAAATTAAATTAAAAAATTCGACGCTCTACTGTAACTTTTTTCGATCGTCACTCACGAAGACCGAGGGGGCCCCTGGAGCTCGGGGGCCCCGGGGCACTGCCCCGCCGGCCGCGGTGGCCGAGGGGACTAAGGCGCTCCAGTCACGGTCTTCACGGCCACTACGGTCGGGGGTTCGAATCCCCCCCTCGGGCATGGATATTTGTGCCGTCCTAGTTCGTAAGTAGTTCATAAGTAGTTTGTAAGTTTAGGGACTGATAACCCCGTAGTTAAGTCCCATAGACTATACAAACATTTGAACATTTGGCACTGCCCCGCCTAGCCCTATGATAGCTGCGCCACTGTTTATATCTTGATCTTGAAGTTCGTCCTCATTAGGATGACAAGTGGCATTGTCTAGAAGCAACATTGGTTTGCGGGACTAGTTGTTGGCTTTCAAAACCCATTTTAGTTTGTGCCACAAAGTCGTTAAAAAATATTTTTTTTAAATGTCTAAGCTCATCCAAGGATTTTTTTTTTTTTCGTACAGTTCCGGCGCGGTGAAACGGTCGGATAACACGGAAGGTCGGATAACCGAAGTTCGGATAATCGAGACTACTGTAGATGTAGACGTATAAGGGTTAAACACTAATCTACCTTCCTTCTTACTCGAGTGTCCTAGTTGCAGGTAGTCTTTCCGTTCCTTCCTCCTTCCCTTTGCTTCCGCTCATCAGACTTGCAGTTGAGATGGTGCCGTTTGGCGCGCACGAGGTGTGCCTCGCCGGCGTGTTAAGCGAGTCGCCTGGGCGCAGGAAGTGGCGGCCGTGCGAGCCAAATGGAGCGAGACGGGGTCGCGCGGGGTTCACTGCGAGGAGGGCGGGGGGCGAGGGCGGCCTGAACGCACCAGCCGCAGAGGCGACACCGCAGAAACCACCACACCTCATTACCGAACGATGCTGTGTTCTAAATAATGAAGGTAGAATCAGACCAAGGGAAGAGGAAGTAGATAAGGTCACATAGGAGGCACTTACTGCGAGAAGACAGAGCACTCACATGGAGACCACATGGGTATCGGATTTTAGAATTCTTTGTATTTATGGTACGTGAAGTTGAGAGCAAGGTATCTGACCTTATAACCATGGTTGTAAGACCAGAACGCTGCTATCTGAGCTACAACAACAGGTGATGCAAGTATTTTAATGCCGGCCGCGGTGGCCGAGGAGACTAAGGCGCTCCAGTCACGGTCTGCACGGCCACTACGGTCGGGGGTTCGAATCCCCCCTCGGATATTTGTGCCGTCCTAGTTCGTAAGTAGTTCATAAGTAGTTTGTAAGTTTAGGGACTGATGACCCCGTAGTTCAGTCCCATAGACTTTACAAAACATTTGAACATTTTTGAACAAGTATTTTAATTATTAGTATTTACGTGTGCTCGCAAAACTTCAAAGTCGATTTTCTCGAGAATTTTTTAGAGTTGCGTCGAATGGCCTTGTCTAATTGTTATTTGACTTCTGAACTTCACGTACCAAAAGTACCAAAAATTCTAAAATCCGATACCCATGTGGTCTCCTTGTCATAGACCAAAATCGAAACAAGGCCACTGCAGCAGACAACATTTCCTCAGAGCTATTGATGTATCTGGGACAGTCAGACGTGAAAAAATATTTCATCTGGTGTGTAAGATGTATGAGACAGATGACATACTCCCAAAGCTTCAAGAAAAATGTAATAATCCCTATTCTAAAGAAAGCAGTGGCAGAAAAGTGTGAAAATTGCAGACCTGTCAGTTTTAACAAGTCATCGTTGCAAAAGTTTAACACGAATTATTTCCAGAAGAATGGAAAAGCTGGTAGAAGCCGACCGCGGAAAAGATTACTCTGGCTTTAAGAGAAAAGCACGAACATGGGTAGCAGTACTCACTTTACGGCTTATCTTTGAAGATAGATTAAGGAACATCAAATCTACTTTCTAGCTTCTGTAGATTTGGAGAAAGTTTTTGACAATGTTGATTCGAATACACTCTTTTTGGAGGCAGCAGGAGTAAAATTTGGGAAAGGTTACTTACAACGTGTACAAAAACCAGACAGAAGTTATTAGACTCGAAGAAACAATGGTTGAGAAGGGAGTAAGACAGGGCTCTAGCCTTTTTATCAATGTCATTCGGTTTGTACATTGAGCAAACTTTGAAGGAAAGCAAGTAGAAATTTGCAGGAGGCATAAAAGCTGAAGGTGAAGAAAAAAAAAAAAAAAAAAAAAAAAAAAAAAAAAAAAAAAAAAAAAAAAAAACCTTCACGTTTTGCTGATGAAATTGCAATTCTGTCAAACACAACAAAGAACCTGGAAGAGCAATTGAATGGAATCAACAGTATCTTGAAAGGAGATTACAAGATGAACATTAACAAGGGCAAAACAAGGGCTAAGGAATGTAGTGTTAGGAAATCAGGCGTTACTGAAACAATACAAGTGGTAGATGAGTTCTGTGACTTGAGCACTGAAATAACAAAGTATGTAAAATGCAGAATGGCAATGGCATGAAATGCATTTCTGAAAATAAGACATTCATTAACATGGAATACTAATTTAAATGTCAGGATGTGTTTTCTGAAACCATTTGTGTAGTGTCACTTGTTACGGCAGTGAAAAAGGACGACGATAGAGGCTTTTGAAATGTGATGCTACATAAGAATGCTGAAGATTAGTGGGTACATCGAATGAGTAATGAGGAGGCACTGAACATAATTGTGAAAAAAAGGAATTTCTAACATACCTTGACTAAAAGGAGGTATCGATTGGTACATTCGTAGACATGAAGGAATTGTAAATTTAGAATTGGAGGGAAGTGTTATTGGGGCAAAAATCGCATAGAGAGACCAAGAGAAGAATACAGTACGCAGATTCAAATCGATGTGGATTGCCTTTCTTATGAAGAGGCTCGCTCAGGATTAGAGCAAAGAGCTGCATCACACCAGTCTCTGGCCTGAAGACCATAACAACAACATCCGAGTTCTTTTTTTTTTTTTTTTTTTTTTTTTTTTTTTTTTTTTTTTTTTTTTTTTTTTTTTTTTAGAGGAACTAAGTTATGCACTTCAAAAACATTGCTTTTTATAGCTGTATAAACGAATAAAATCGGGCAATGCAGTGGATACATCGGTTCTCGTTAGATTAACGAAATAAAGCACTGTCGTGCTTGGCTAGCACTTGGATGGGTAGCCATTCGGCTCTACCGAGCGCTTTTGGCGAGCGGGAAGTACTCAGTCCTTGTGAGGCAAATTGAGTAGGTACTTGACTGAAAAGTAGCTGCTGCGATCAGGGTCGGCGCAAGGCACGTACGAAACGTGCGGCCGCACGGGGCACCACTTTCCGGGAGGCGGCAAATCTGCCGGCCCCTTTTTTTCTTTATTTTATTATTATTACATATATATATTTAGGACAAACTCAAAATACATGCCCAAGAGGACATTCGAAACCAAACCTCGGAGGGAGCGGCTTCGGAAACTGTGGCATGGTGCCTCGACTACCTGCCAGCCGCCACTGTTGAACAAGGAGACGGAGGAGGACTAATTTCTTCCTCGCCACTGTGGCAGCAAAAAAATGGTCAAATATTTGTAAAGCTTAAGGGACTTAACTGTGGGGCCATCTGTCTCTAAACTTACAAACTACATATGAACTATCTTATACTAAAGACGACACAAACATGCATGCCCGAGGGGGAATTCGTACCTCCGACGGCGAACGGCCGCGCGCAGCGCAGCACGGCGCTCCAGCACGCGCGGCTAATCCGCCGCGGCCTGTGGCAGCACCGCCGTGTTCACGCCGGAGGAGAGGAGAGGTTCAAATGTTCAAATGTTCAAATGTTGGTCATTCTATCGGACCAAACTGCCTGGTCATCAGTCCGTAGCTTACAAACTACATAAACCTAGGTAAACTGACCTAAGGACAACACACACACCCATGCCCCAGGGAGGACTCGAACCTCCACGGCGAGCAACCGCGCGCTCCGCAGCGAGACGCTTTAGACCGCTCGGCTACTCCACCGCGACGAGAGGAGAGGGGGAAGCAGTCTGGCGTACACGCCAGTATTCTGAAGAGTGGAGCACTGTTAAGCGCCGTGCGTTTACTCACAACTAATTTTGCAGAAGACGAAATCTAATTTAGAAATTCGAATGCATTGTTCGATACTGCGGTTACATGTTAAGCCTGAAGGGATAAAGACATTGGTAGTAAGCCTGGCATAAGTTGGGTTTTGAGTTTCGACGAATTTTTGGAAAGTTTTGCTATCTGTTTCTGAGTGATAGTCGGACGTTCTGTTTTTGAGCCATGAAACTCCTGTCTCTGCCTGAATGAACAACAATTAAACTGACCGGCACTTTTGTTTGACAATATTACTCGCACACTATTACTTTGCCAACATTTATTTACAGTATAATGCGTGTTCCACGTTTCATCTAAGCAAACTACTGGTCGCTTTGATTCCGATGAAAGCCCGAGATAGTATGGTCTTTTAGCAACATGCCCTCTCGTCCGGCCGCGGCGGAGTGGCCGAGCGAATTGAGGCGCTATGCTCCGATGCGCGAGGCCGTTCTCCGTCGGAGATTCGAATCCCCCCTCATGCATGGATGATTGTGCTGTCTTTAATAGAGGTAGTTTATAAGCAGTTTGCAATTTTAGGGACTGATGACCCCGCAATTAAGTCCCTTAAACTTAACAAACATTTGAACATTTGAACCGCTCAACGGTACAAAACAATGGAGGCGTTTATGAAGCACTGGTTCAGATATCAGAAGAAGAAAAAAAGTTCAAATATTTGTATAGCTTATGGGACTTAACTGCGGGGTTACCTGTCCCTAAACTTAAAAACTACTTACGAACTGGCTAATACTAAAGACAACACAAACACCCATGTCCGAGGAAAGACTCGAACCTCCGACGCGGGAGGTCACGCAATCCGCAACGTGACGCTCCAGACCGCTCGGCTACTCCCACGCGGCATCTCAGAAGAATTCGATGGCATGACCGCTCACGTCACTTGCGAATCAAATAAAAAAATTTCACCTTTCTCACTTCTCAAGTAATCTGGTAGACGTTCTGCTTCACGTCAGTGTAGTCAGTAAGATCTTCCAGATAATTGACATAAAAGTTTATATGGCTGTGGAAATCCATGAAAAAACGAAAGCATGTTTTGAGACCTGCAGAACAGAAGAAAAGTTTGTGTCTTTCTCAACGGATTCCAAAGAATTGGCTACAGAATTAGAGCTAGAAGATCTAACATTACCAAGGATAAGTGTTTCCCGGCGTCGAAGTAAGAAGCCAGTACACTTTATCTGTGAAGAAAGGCATGAGACAAAAGATGACCCAACAAAATGTTACAAGATTGAATTCTACTATTATGTTTTAGATATAGCAACCACATCTTTGGGTAAGAGATGCAATCAACTGAAATCTCATTGCGTTTATTTTGATTTTCTCTGCGACATTGGCGAGCTGAAGAAAGCACCTCCTGACAGCCTGGACACAAAGTGTAGAAACCTCGCAGCGATTTTGCATGATCATGAGTCAAGCGACATTGATGCACTGGAGTTGAGGGAAGAACTAAAAGTGCTATCAACTTTGTTGAGACCTGAAATAGGTCCAAAAGAGACTGTGAAGTTTAGAGGAAGACATAATTTTTTCCCTAATGTTAACTTTTCTCTGATAATCCTCCTAACACTCCCAGTAACAGAGGCGAGTGGAGAGAGGAGTTTCTAAAAACTAAAATTGATAAAGACATAACTCCGATCAATGATGAGCCAAACTCGTTTGAATGATCTTGCAACAATATCGATTGAGCACGAGCTTGCAAAGGACTTAAATTACACAAATCGTGTGAAAGAGTTTGCACAAGCAAAAGCCAGGAAGGTTCGATTCGTCAAGCATTTTTTTTTTTTTAATTTTGTATTATGATCAGTATCTTGGTTATTTATTGTGTTGTTTCTTATTTTGTTCAACATTGAATTGTTATTGTAAGTATTATCGTTAAGTTGTAAATATATTTTGTTTTCCGTTGAATATATTATCTGTTCACAACCAGCGCAAATGTTTATTTACGTTAATCTAAATTCATGCCGCGCAGGATTAACTGAGCGGTCTAAGCCGCTACAGTTATGGACTGTGCGGCTGGTCGCGGCGGAGGTTCGAGTCCTCCCTCGGGCATGAGTGTGTATATTTGTCCTTAGGATAATTTAGGTTAAGTAGTGTGTAAGTTTAGGAACTGGTGACCTTCGCAGTTAAGTCTCATAAGATTTCACACATATTTGTAAATTCACAAGGCTTATTAACATTAGCTAGATTTCTTCAATCAGGATTGACTAAATTTGCCGGCCGCAGTGGCCGAGGTGACAGCATGTGATTGGTATCTGTCAGGAAACAGTTTTGAAAGATAGAGCAAGGAGAGGAGTGTGATGTGGGATGGTTTTCGGAAAGTTGTGTGTGTTTATTTGTATCTAGTGAAATTTTAAACACAATAATGATGTCTGAAAGAGATTATGATCCACTGAGTACAGCTTGCGTTAGAGCACTCAATGACAAGTTATATGATAAAAGAAAAGCAGCAGCTGTAGAAATAGAGAAGATGGTAAAAGAGTTTGCTGCACTAAATAACACAACACAGATAAAACGACTATTGAAAGTATTGGGACAGGATTTTGCCAATTCTCAAAATGCCCACACAAGGAAAGGTGGTTTAATAGGTTTGGCTGCAATTGCTGTAGCTCTTGGAAAGCGAGATTGTGCTCTTTACACAAAAGAATTGGTTTATCCTATATTGGCATGTTTCACGGACTCAGATTTGAGAGTGCGGTACTATGCTTGTGAATCGCTGTACAATGTTGTCAAAGTGGCTAGAGGTTCAGTTCTTATCCATTTTTCTGACATTTTTAGTGCTCTCAGTAAACTTGCAGCTGATCCTGATCAAAATGTGAAGAATGGGTCAGAACAATTGGACAGACTTATGAAGGATATTGTGACAGAAAGTGCATCCTTTGACCTTGTAGTCTTTGTACCTGTGTTAAGGGATATGATGTACACAAAAAATACATTCACAAGGCAATTTGTTATTTCTTGGGTGTCAGCTCTGTATGCAGTTCCTGACATAGATCTCATTCCATTTTTACCTGAAATATTGGATGGCTTATTTCGAATTTTGGAAGATTCTACACAAGAAATTAAAAAAAAAAAAGTGTGATACAGCCCTAGGAGAATTTTTACGAAGTATCAAGCATGATCCTTCTAGGGTTGATTTTGCTGCTTTGATTAATATCTTGATTACACATGCACAGGGAACCGATGAAGTACTACAGTTTACAGCAATTACATGGATAAAAGAGTTTGTCCAGTTGTCAGGAAGAATGATGCTCCCATTTGCATCGGGAATTCTCACTTCCACGTTGCCCTGCTTATCATATGATGGTGATTCAAGAAGAAACATAAAAGAGACATCAAAAGCTGTAAATTTGAGCCTGATGAAGCTAATTTCTGAATCAGTCAGTGATGAGCAAAGAAGGCATTCAGTTTCAGGCATAGGAAAAGACAGTGGAGATCAGCCTGAGAACAACACATCAGATCTAGATTTGCCATCTGTGCTTGATGTTTTCAAGAAGCACTTGGTGCATACATGTGTTCCAACAAAGGTTGCTGCTCTGCGATGGCTGGGGTTTCTCCACTCAGTGATCCCGAGTAAGATGTATGGCCATGTGCATGAGTTGTTCCCAGACTTATTAAGAACATTGCGTGATGCATCAGATGAAGTTGTAAAACAAGACCTGGAAGTTTTGGCTGGTGTTATTTCACTGTCACGAAGTGAGAAAACTGGAGACGCAGAAAATGTGCCGAAAAAGTCAAATAACACTACTCATTTTCACAAACCATACTTTTCAAAGTTCTTGGTTAATTTATTGAAACTATTTAATGGTGACAGACATCTGCTAGAGGACAGAGGACCATTCATTATAAGGCAGCTGTGTGTGTCATTAAATTCTGAAGACGTATATCGGACATTGTCAGAAATTCTTCAGCATGAAGACAATCTGAAATTTGCTGCAATTATGGTGGAAAACCTGAATACAATTCTCCTGACATCACCAGAATTTTTTGGACTTTGAACATAACTTAAGGATGTAAAGTCTGAAGGAAGTTGTCAACTTTTTCATTGTTTGTACGAATCGTGGTGTCACAATCCAGTTGCGACAGTGGCATTATGCCTGCTTACTCAAAACTACAGCCATGCTTCTGACTTAATACATAAATTTGGGAGTTTGGAAGTGACAGTGGAATTTCTTACTGACATAGATAAACTAGTACAACTAATAGAGTCTCCGATTTTTACTTATCTTCGTCTTGAACTATTAGAGGTTCCTCCAAAGCAACATCTAGCACAAGCATTGTATGGCTTGCTGATGCTGTTACCACAAACCGAAGCTTTCCATACACTGAGGCAAAGACTGGACTGCATTCCAAGCCTTCACATCCAGTGCACTGATAGAGCACTCCACACCAAGAAGGAAGAGTGCAATAAACATGAGAAGTTCTTGGACTTCAAGCAACTGTTGGATCACTTTATAAAAGTTCAGGATCAACACAAAAGAAGCAAGCAAGCTGCACGTAATGCTGCTTTATTAGAGAAAAAAAATTGCAGGGCTGGATACATAGCATCAAGGTAGCTGCTATTTACAATCTGTGTGGTTAATAAACACAGGAATGTATGAAATAAGGATTCACAAGATCCTCTGTATTCTGCAAATAAAGATTTTGCAGTTCATTGGTATTGTAATACCATAAACCATAAACAACTGCTTTAAGCCATAGATATGGCAAAATTGCAATATTGCCCTGTTAAATTGTTTGGGTGTAATTTATAGCACTGCAGGACACAAATTTCATAAGGTTAGCAGCTGTGAAATTTGGAAAATGAATGCATTTTTCATTGTACATAGAGGGATTTTTATATAGCTTAATATTTATTGCAGTTTGCTACCTTAAGGTTACAGCTGTAATAAGACATTATTTGCCCTTCATCATGTAACTGCTGGTGCCTACAACAAATTCCTGGAGCTGCATTACTCAGTGTATTTTGCTTGTGTATCATTTTCTATTTTGTACAGTAAAATCTCTCATGAAATGAGAATATTGCAGCTCTTTAATAAATTACATCCTATCTGAAAAAAAAAAGAAAAAAAAAAGTTGACTGAGGCGCTCCAGTCACGGTCAGCACGGCCACTACGGTCGGGGGTTCGAATCCCCCCTCGGGCATGGATATTTGTGCCGTCCTAGTTCGTAAGTAGTTCATAAGTAGTTTGTAAGTTTAGGGACTGATGACCCCGTAGTTAAGTCCCATAAGCTTTACAAACATTTGAACTTTTTTTTTTTTTTTTTTTTTTTGACAAATTTTTTGAGCTGTCGCCCAGAGACTGTTTTGTACAAATCTGTTGAGAATGTCACCAATCAGTCGCAATTTTTATTTTTATTTTCCAGATCTACATTGATTTCGGCCACAGTGTGGCTATTCTCAATGCTTTATGTTTACATGTATACCGTCATGCTCAACGTAACTGTCAAGATGACGGTTTAGATGTAAGCACGTGTTAAAAGCTTTGAGACTGCGATTGATTGCTGACATTTCCTACAGATTTGTTTAAAAACATTCCAAAAACTTAAAAAAAAGGGGGGGCGGCAGTTTAGCAACTCGCACGGGGCGGCACTTGGGCTTGCGCCGGCCCTGGCTGCCGTCGCGATAAACGACACAACATTCTGGAGTACGGAGTGGTGACCACGTTCCCCTCCATACCGCATCCGGTGGCATTCCGCGCGGAGGTTGACACGGTGGCCGGTCGGTACCCAGTGTACCTCTGAAGGCCTGTGTGAGAACGAGTGTAGTTTAGTTTTTAATTCTGAGAGAATAAGTTTTGCGAACGGGACAATGAAGGTAATTGCTGGGTTTGGTTATTTCCGCAGTAAAATACTACGAAGCGTCATAGAATCTGGTATACCTGCCTAATATCCTGTAGGTTGCACGCAAGCACTTAGAAGTACCGTCACACGACGTGGCATGAACTCGACTAATATGTGAAGTAGTGCTGGAGGGATCCGACAGGGCTATCAATAAATCTGTAAAGGTACGACAGGCTTGAGATCTCTTGTGTTGCAAGGCATCTCAACATATTCTCTATAATGTTCGTGTCGAGAAGTTTGGTGGCCAGCGTCTGTTCTTTCGGACATTTTATTAATAAAATTATAATTTACAAGAGTTACATTGATAATATTTTCATCATCTTTAATGGAAGTAATGAGGAGGCTGACCAACTACTACAAATTTTTAACAAATTGCACCATAAGATAAAATTCACCTTGGAATTTGAAGTTGAAGGCTCTCTTATTTTTTTGCGCTTACAAATAAAAAGAAAAAACCAAAAATTAAAATATATGTTCCGTAAAACAACTACAAATTCTAATCATCCCCCATTCCAAAAGAAAGCATTTTTTGCTCTATGTTTCACAGGATAAAAAAATTGATTTTGATCGCGAGGCTACTGATAGGGAAATCCGTACTATAATACAGATAGGAATAGCAAATGGTTTCAAAGAATGTGATATTAAGAACATAGGTAAAAAGATACTTTCACAATCTAGTGCAAACAGCACAATACAAAACTGAAAAACATGATATTAAATACGCTGCTACGACTTATGCAGGCCAGTTATCATTAAAAATTAGTAATGAATTTAGAAAACATAACGTGATAATAGGTTTTAACACATGTAATCATTTGGGAAAATTCCTCAGCCATAGTGTTGAAAACCCTGTTTACAAATTTTGTTATGGTGGAGTATATAAGATTAAATGTGGGACGTGTGATAATTTCTATATTGGGCAAACAGGAAGGGAATTTAAAATACGATACCAAGAACATGGGTACTCCAGTCATGGCAGTGCAGTAAGTAGCCATTTGCATCAAAATAATTACCAACTTCTAAATAACGAAAATAATTTGCAAATTCTTCATTATGAGAATGAAAACACGTGTTTAGACTTTTGGAAGATTTAGAAAATTTTGTGCTTAGATACACCTTGAAGGATCACCTGCTTAACGAATAAGTTACCACCACAAGAGTCTGGTTATCCAAATTTTCGAAGCAACATTTTTCAATAATTAATTTTGAGGATTTCACTTTTTTTGCAAATGTATTTATTTTATATTTTATATTTGTTTAAAATGATGCATTTTAATTTGACCTTGTATCTTGAATAAATAAGGCAACTGTTCAGCCTCTACTCTAACTTCCATGTTACTCACATAATAATTCGCGATAGAATATTTATTTTATATATAATCTTTATTTTATATAACCATTATCTTAATAACAACTGATGTTTATTCTTATTTGTCAATACATAACAACAGTATTTTATGACAAATTTGAATACATCAAATCTAAATTTATATAATATCGGTATGTAATTCCAAATTCTGTAAAAGTATGAAAAATATTTCGCATGTTAATTATAAATTACAATTAATTTTGTGTATATACTTAATTGGCTGTGTATGTATCTTATTGACAGATCACCAGATAATGGGCTATGCCCGAAACATGTTGTGAACTAAAAATAAATAATCTAGTGATAACATCTTTTGATTATTCAAGCAATCTCCAGAAATTTTAATATCATTATTAAAATTTACAGTGAAAGTTTCATACCTCTACCAAGACTTTCAGTCTAAACTAGGATGTTAACAGTGATACAACATGGACATACGAAATTTGGTGCTGAGACCGGGATCTGAACACGCTATCCTCCTGATTATTAGGCACTAGGCAGTTGCATTAAACCTTGCAGAAAAACAGGCTTAACACACCTGCACGTACCCCAAACGATTCAAACCTTCACACCTCCTGCTACTTCAACCATTAATACTTCATGGTTGGAACATGGCCGTGTATTCCCACAAGGAGTCTTGTCCTTGTTTGCGTTCACACTATAATGTGTAACAGCAATTCTGAAAGAAAGAACAAACGTCGCAGTTCTTAATGTAATTAGATGCCAAATAAAGCATTTCCCTGAGCACATTTACAAATTATACGAAACTTTACAGAAAAATAACCATTAAAATCCTTTCTTCCAGGAGTGATAGTCTTGCAAGGTTCACAGGAGAACTTCTGTGAAATATGGAAAGTAGGAGGCGAGGTACCGGCAGAACTTAATTATATCCATAATGGATGTGAGATAGCGGTTGTATTACTTAATTATTTTTTCAAGTAGGTTCAACCACTTTCTGCCCTATGCTGTTTAGTCGATAGAGCCTTCAAAGTGCAAAAGAACGAAAAAGACGGAACCACTGAATATAACTTTACAAGACAGCTTGCTAAGGTGATGGTTACCAGTAAAACGTAGTAACTTAATACGAAAGAAACAGCCAGCGAAATCAAATAAAAATGGCACTGAAAATATCAAGAGAGTAATGGTTCCGTATTTTGGTAATCTATCTCACAAAGTGGCCAACATACTAAAACCTTTTAATGTAGAAGTTGCTTTTAAAACTAATAATACGTTACATCATAAATTACAGAATAACTGAAACTAGGAGACTGATAAATATGTCAAAGCTGGGGTTTATAAGATACAGTGTAGTAGTTGCAATGCCAATTGCATTGGTCAGACCGGTAAATCGTTTAAAGTTAGATACAAGGAACATATGGACGCTGTAGCTACGCTTATCCGCGAAACTGGCCACCCATTAAAGAGGATTAAAGATGACCTTAAGATTTTGCATAAACAGGATAAGGGAAGAAAGTTAGATGTGTTAGAACAGGTGGAGATCACAATACATAACGCTAAAAGCGACGTTTCATTAAGTGAACAAGTTCAAGGTAATACATACAGCTTTTTAAAATCTTTGTGGAATTATTATAACAAAAGTCGTTTATTTTAAATTTTAACCTCTGTCTTACTGTGCAAATGATTTCTTGACACCTGAATGTACCCACTAGCTTGTGGATAATCTTTGAAATTAAGAGGTCTTTGTTTTCATGTGCATACGTGCGCCACAGTCGTGTTGTTGACTCCGTGCATTTCGATAATGTTATGCACCGCCAGTGCTGGAGTCTGATTTGAATCCTGACGAAGCACGGTATGCTGAGGACCTATCCGCGTAGACACGGTTACAAGGGAAGTAGCCACGTTTTCATTTATTACGTTTTAGATTTTTATTGTCTCAGGTTTTAAGATTCTTGTACAGATTATGATGTGGGATTGACCCTATAAATGTGTCATATTTTAGTGTTTTTACACGATTTCTGTGGTTGAGCCTACTTGACAAAATAACTGGCAGAACTGTTGTGAGGACGGACCGTGAGTCGTGTCGGGATAGCTCAGTGGTAGAGCGCTTGCTCGCGAAAGGCAAAGGTCCCAGGTTCGAGTCCCGGTTCAGGACCACAATCTTAATCTGCCAGGAAGTTTCATATCAGCGCACACTCCGCTGCAGAGTGAAAGAGAGTGAAAGTTTCATTCTGGAACCATTAAAATCATCTGTATGTCCAAAGATTATCATCTATAGTCGTTAAAAGTATAGAACATCAAACATAAAGCTGTGAGACGCCGCTGGTTACCATGCCGCTGGCTAAGAGCGTCCATAGTGGGCCTAATAGTCGTGAGTGTGCGTCTTGCCACTTGATGCGAGGTGACGAATGCGTCGACGGCCCAATGATGCATGTAACTCCATGTGTATGGAGTACATCCACATCTACATCTACATAGATACTCCGCAATGCACCGTAAGGTGCGTGGCGCAGGGTACAGTGTACCACTACTAGGCAGTTCCTTTCCTATTCCACTCCCAAATAGAACGAGGAAAAAAAGAATGCCTATATGCCTCCGTACGAGACCTAATTTCTCTTATCTTGTCTTCGTGATCAGTTCGCGAAATGTAAGTAAGAAGCAGCAGGATCGTACTACACTCAGCTTCAAATTCCGGCCCTCTAAATTTCCTCGACAGAAATACACGGAAAGAACGTCGTCTTTCCTCCAGCGATCCCCAATTGAGTTGCCGGAGCATTTTCATGACATTCGCGCATTGGTCGAACCTACCAGTAACAAACCTAGCTGCTCGCCTCTGAACTGCTTTTGTGTCTTCCTTTAAACTGATCTGCTGCAGGTCAAAAGACGCTTGAGCAATACTGAAGACGTGGTCGTACAAGCGTTTTATACGTGGTCTCCTTTATAGATGAAGTACAACTTCCAAAAATTCTACCAATAAACCGAAGTCGGCTGTCCGACTTACTCACAACTGTTCTTACATGTGGCTCCTTACGTGTTTGTTCCATTTCATATCGCTCTGCAATGTTACGCCTAGATATTTGAACGACGCGTCAGCATCAAGAAGCTGACTACTAATGCTGTATTCGAACATTATGGGATTGTTTTTCCTATTCATGCGCATCGCCTTACATTTTTCTACATTGAGAGCTACCTGCCATTCTTCGCACCAACTAGAAATTTTGTATGCTATTACAGTCAGTTAAAGACGACACCCTCCCACACACCACAGCATCATCAGCAAACGGCCGCAAATTACAACTTACTCTGTACGGTAGCTGGGGCAAGTGGCGCTTCTGTCCTGTCCTGGGTGATTTTCGCGTGTTTCTTTGATCTGCTGTATCGGGTTACTGGGAGCATGATCCGCGACGTCCATTTCACATTCCCTGTTACCCTTTGTTACCCATCTTCTGTCTGAGAATGCTGCGCCGGCCGCGGTGGCCGAGGAGACTGAGGCGCTCCAGTCACGATCTGCACGGCCACTACGATCGTGGGTTCGAATCCCCCCTCGGGCATGGATATTTGTGCCGTCCTTTGTCTTCGTTAGTTCATAAGTAGTTTGTAAGTTTAGGGACTGATGACCCCGTAGTTAAGTCCCATAGACTATACAAACATTTGGACATTTGAGAATGCTGCCTGCTTAAGATCCTGAGCTGTGGAACACCCAGGCATTGCACACTTAACAGCAGTGTTCTTCGCAGGGAGTAGAGTACAGAGCTGGTGAAGTCGGCGGTGGCAGGCAGGCGCGGCTAATGAATTCCGCAGTGGCAGTGGCAGTGTCGGTGTCGGCGGAAGCGCGACCCTTGGGGTCGGCCAGCACGGCTCGGCGTCAGCTGGTGGCGCACACACTTGTTTACCGCCTGCCTGCACGAGGCCGCCGCGCCGAGAAGCACCAGCTCACTTAACAGCCGTAGCAAGTAGACTGCAGTGCCCAGAAAAGTCCCTATTACTAAATGATTTCCACTCCGAATAACCAAATACTGCAGCTCTCCACTTTGGTACTTTCTGATAAGGCTCTTCATCTGTTAATAACTCCTACAACCTATACACACTGTACGTAATGAAGCCTTGATCAATCTCCCCCCCTCCCCCTCCTTCAACCTGTAACACGCGCAGCCGTACCGCACTTCCAGCAAATAGATACTGCTCACAACAACTACTTATCCCAAACGTTCGCCACAACTATAGTGTTAACCCCAACAGGGATTTTGGTTGACATTGTGAATTACAGTGAATAACTTTAACCCTTAACGTCCCAGGTGCGGTCTCTCAGACCGCAAACGGTTATTGTTATTCAATTTTTAATGGAGAGGGGTGGGGAAGGATAACACAGCGTTGTGTAATCATTGCTTCCAACACCTGCACTATTTTCCATTATCAGTAGCCACGTTAACGCGAGTCGGAGCAATATTATCACATCATCTTTTGTGCTAGCGGTCTCTGAGACCGCACCGGGCCCTTTGTGTTACGGATTCCGCACCGAGCTCTTCCTCTACTGTGGGTGCTACAGTCCCTCATTTTGAGAATACTGTTTCCAAATGGTTTCAAGAACATTCAGAAACTGATGTGGAATCAGACAGTGACAACGAGATTCAAAGTGAACGTAATTCAGACTCAGAATAGTGTGAAATTGAAGAAGAAATTGTATTGGCACCTGTGAAACGTAGAACATGCTCCACTGTGACCCAAAAATAGAAAGTTGTGCTATGTTTGCCACTGTTGCAAGAAGCCCACCTACCTTGAGTGTTCTACCAAAATTTACATAGAGTGCAGAGAAAACGTTTGAAAAGACAAAAGTTACCAACAAAGCAGTAGTGAAATTCTTATTTTGGTGATTTTATTGGAGACTTTCTTATGTTTTTACCATTAAATGAATAGTAAACAATAAAAAAGGGCACAAAGTAAAATTTAAAGGCCAGAGTATTTGACTTTTTACAGTGATAATAAAATAATATAATGTTAAATCCATTTACTGCAGTTTTACGTTTGAATAAATGTATTTCATAAAATACATTTTAAAATACATTAATTTTGCAGAATTTAAGTAGAGAAAAGTAGCCTTTTACGTAATAAATTGAATTAGTTCACTTGGATAACAATCACGACGATTTATGATTATTTAAAAATTGCGGTCTGTCAGATCGCACCTGGGACAAAGTGTGACACAAAAATGACCTGGGAAGCTAAGGGTTAATATTCGGACACTAAGATATTTTTAGTTTGCCGCGTTATAACTGTATACTGAACAAACAAAAATATAATATAACCAAATATTATATGAAGGTACATGTCTTATAAATAACAGTATGAACGTTTACATAACGTAAAACAGTTGTTAAAGAATGCGATTAAAATAAATCACTCTTCGATGGTCACGTTACTATAATATCCGGACAGATGGCAGTGTCGCACTTGTCACCGTTCACGCCGGGGTGAGTAGGCCTGCTTCTAGTCAGAAGGCAGGTGTGTATTTACAAGCGCGGTCGACTGTCCAAAAGGTACGATGCCACGCAAAGCTAATACCAGCTTTGAGATACGACAACTTGTGATTTTTCACAATGCGAAAGGAAAATCATATTGACAAATTGCTGCCAGGCTCGACATGAGTAACTGTGGCAGATATTGTCAAGCGTTTCAAAAACGAGGACCGTATAGACTCCATACCACAAATGGGTCAGCCACAGAAGATGGATGCTCGTGACAAGAGGAAGTCAATAAGAAAATTAAGAAGGATCCTACACTCAATGCACCGAGATTAGCACGTGAGCTTCTAAACGAGACTGGCAAGAAGCCATATCCTCAAACGATTGGCAGAGCATTGAAAGAAAGTGGATACAATGGAAGAGTGGCTAGGAAGAAACCATATGTGAATCAACAGAATGGAGAGGAAAGATTGGACTTTGCTAGGGAGTTTAATACGAAGGATGCAATTTGGTGGAATGATGTCATTTTTCCGACGAAAGTAAATTTCACGTTTGTGGGTCGGATGGACGAAGCATGATGTGGCGGAAGAAGAATGAGGAATTTACAGTCACAAATACTAAACCAACTGTAAAGCATGGAGGTGGCAGCGTCCTTGTCTGGGGCTGTATATCGACATTTGGACCGGGCGAATTGGTGGTCATCAACAATAATATGGACAAATATGTCTATTTGAACATATTAATGAACCATTTATGCAAAAGTACTGAAACCATGGGGATATTTTACCAAGACAATGTCCCGAAACACAAGGCTCGCATTGTGCAGGAATATGTGTTGTACAACTGCCCCAAAGACCTGCAACCACCACCTCAGTCATCAGATGTCAACCCGATTGAGAATGTGTGGGGCGAACTGTAGCAACGTATTAGACGTACACCAATATCTTCCAAAGAAAGTCTGAAACGTCGACTAAAAGAAGAATGGGACGGTCTACGTGCGGACTATTAAAAAAAAGTATCAGTAGCAGTATGTCGCAGCGTTGAAAGAAGTGATAAAACAGAATGGCTTTCCAATAAGATATCATTTATTTTCCATAAAATTTTGTTTTGAAATACTTAGTTCTGCAAAGATTCCGAATATTAAAGTAACATGAATATAGGACCGAGTTTAAATTGTATTATTAAGGAAGTTATGTAAGTTATATTAATAAAATGTATATTATTACTTATAAGACACATCAGGTAATGTAATAATTGGTTATGTTTTGTTATAAATAAAGTTATGATGTTCTCATATCACAGTGTCCGAATAGTAAAGTTATTCACTGTACACAGAGATTAAGGCATTTAAGATCAGTCTGCGGGCACTGAGTTTATGTTTACTTTGATAGAGATCAGGCACTGCATTATCAACCTGCAGAGACTTTTTGCACAATAATAATAACTAGTTCAGAATACTATACTAATAAATAATCGGTCGTCTGCCTAATTAGGCCAAAGCACCACATTGTAGCAATTTGACTGCACTAATATGACATTAATATCTTGCACTTAGTTCTGTTTAGCGTAGTTATTACAGTATGCATAAAGAAAAACAAAATATAGCTCAGTAAGTATAATTTTCAATGACATTACAATCAGTAAAGTATTAGTAATAAAATAATAAAACTATGAACTGCCTTTTACAATTTTGTGTACTGTGGTATTCAATCACTACTTTTTCTTTAATTATCAGACGATGAAACATTAACCCGCGAGGACTCGCGCCCTTAAAAGTTACTCTATCGATCGCGTTTATAGCATTTTGCTGACAGTCAAAGAACCATTTGATATATACTTAATGTGTCTAAATAAGTATTTCAGGTTGCGTTTTTAAGAAAACACATATTTGACTAAAATTGGTAAAATGTCGACTGTTTTAAAATTACTGTGAGCAAAATGCTCACAGCGCGAGTGGTCACGGGTTAAATACTTCCAACACTGAACAAACTTCTAAAAAAATATGCCATTCCAATTTGCATGTCTAGTGTTAAGATACTATCAGACATTAAATGTGTATGGCTTCTCTTAATCAACAACACTGAAGTATATCCAAAAATGTTCAAATGTTTATTAAGCTTATGGGACTTAACTGCGGGATCATCAGTCCCTAAACTTACAAACTACTTATGAACTACCTTATACTAAAGTCAACACAAACATCCATGACCGAGGGGGGATTGGAACCCCCGACCGTAGCGGCCGTGAAGATTGTGACTGGCGCGCCGCAGACCTCTAGGCCACTGCGGCCGGCCAAAGTATATCCAGTTAAACCAACTAATCTTTTATATCTTATTTTGTGTGGTGTTATACTAATTAACGAAACTCTCTTAAAGTCTCTTAACATCAAATTATGCAAGTGGGCCATGAAAATATACTGGCACAAAGTTGTTTCTGTTTCGTCAACTTTTATGTACTTAATTCATCAAATACAGTTGTACACGATACTGTTCAGATTTATAATTTATTCACTTGGTGCTGGTAAAATATTCATACTCTATGATCACCACTTGCTTTCAATATTTATCACTTTAAAATCACCACATTTCCCAACACTTATGAAATCACAGAATAACATTAGCAGTGCAGGATACTCAGATTTTTAGTTGTTTTAGTGGGATAAGGACCGTGTCTAGGTGAATGACGTATGCTACAGTCAGGCTGAAGATTTTAGTAATAAAGTTTGAATTATTTTTTGTTAAACTACACAGGTGCAACTGCCTTCTGAACTTCTAAAAAATAATTGACCGTCATTTGACTGATAATTATATATTTATTGTACTAGCCAGTTTTCAGCCTTAGGCCATTCTCAAGTGATAAAAGTTGTCAGACAGGTTTTCTTATGTCGTCGTCACGATAATAAAAGCAATGACCACGACATAAGAAAACCTGTCTGACAACTGCAAACGTAGGCTGCCGCGGCTGTTGTCACTATCAATGAAATTCTTCCGGGTATGAGACCGCGTCGTCGGACACAGACCCTGATGAAGGCCGCCTGCAGCAGTGGCCGAAACGTAGGTACAGTTTATAAAATGACGACGCGGTCTCATACCCGGAAGAATTTCATTGATACTGTCTAACAACACTTATCACTTGAGAATGGCCTTAGGCTGAAACCTGGCTGTGACAATAAATATATAATTACCAGTCAAATGGCGGTCAAATCTTAAAACTTAGGTCCAAACTGTTAGCCGGCCGGCTGGGGAACCCAAGAGCCTGACAAAACCCGCCTTTCACATAGAAACAATCAGATTCCCCCTATATCTGTAATGTCACAAGTCTATACATTGCAACAAATTACCTTCTCTTTTTCTAAACTATTATTCACTATTTATGAAATATATAAAAATTTATTAATTAGAATCAATGCGTATACTAAAATGTTTGTCTTTGTAGATTCAATTACCTTTGCTGTAGTTAAGATATGACTTTGTTCACATTACTTTATTCTGGGCTAAAATAAAGAGCAAATATTCTTTTTTAAACTGTGGCAACGTTTTTCTTTTACAGCTAAAATAACAACTGGAATAATGTTGGTAATACAAAATTCCACAGAACCCTAGTACTTAATCTTTATACAAAGTTTGTACATTACGTCATTTACAACAATCATATATCTCCCCCGTTTATTTATGTACATGTGATAAGGAAGTCTATGTTTTAATTTCCTTAGTATGTATTTCATGGGATGTACACAATATAGAACAAAAGCAATTTTCAGAGAAAGTACTGTTATTAGCTTGCGCAAGAAGTCGTGGCCCGTGCGCAGTAAAACATTCTCGAGTTGTGCACAGGGTAGGCCCATTCCTTTGTTTTGGAAGGGCGTTCCGATCAGTTTCACGATGCCTGCCGGGCCATGCGCTTCGTCTATTAATCGTCAACTGTGTCCCACGACCAGTAGGCAACACACGTCTCACATGGAGACCACATGGGTATCGGATTTTAGAATTTATCTAAAAAATTCTCGAGAAAATTTACTTTGAATTTTTTCAAGTCCATGTAAGTACCAATAACTAACAGGGTTGTAGCATCTGTTTGTGTAGTTCAGGTGGTAGCGTGCTGGTTTCACAACCAGGGTCGGTAGTTCTAATCCCGTTGTCACAGTTTTTCTTTATTTCCTTTGTTTCGTTCTGGTCGAATACCTACACACTTTTCATATCCTCTGGTAAATTTTACGAAAAATTCCCGCAATTATGTTTATTCGTAATTTCCTATATACTATAATGTTTACTTCATGCAGGATGTAACAATTTTACTAGCCGGCCGCGGTGGCCGAGGAGACTGAGGCGCTCCAGTCACGGTCTGCACGGCCGCTACGGTCGGGAGTTCGAATCCCCCCTCGGGCATGGATATTTGTGCCGTCTTTAGTATAAGGTGGTTCATAAGTAGTTCATAAGTTTAGGGACTGATGACCCCGTAGTTAAGTCCCATAAGCTTAACAAACATTTGAACATTTTGAACAATTTTACTATTTCAGATTCAGTTATATAAAACATTTTGGTATCTCTAATTCGACTTGTTGTGTCAGTTTCCGTTTATGTGGATATAGACGAGCGGAACACCTTGACGTCATCTAAAACGGTGGTTGAGTAGGTTAACTGTTTGGAAAGCCATTAGTAGCTATGGAGATGATTTTCCAAACACGGCGTTGTAGCTCTTCACAAAATGAACGATCAAAGACAACCGTCGTCAACTACTAGTGAAGCCAATACTGTGAAAAACTTACTTGTTATGTTTATTGATTGAAACCAATATTACTAAATAAACTTTTCTACAACATAGAAAATTTGAATTCAACGAAGAAAAAGGTAAATAACTACTAAAATAAAAATATAACCTATCGCAGCAGGACTCGAACCACTGACCCTATGGATGCGAGGCTACAACCGTATCACCTGATCACCTGCGCTACACTGACCGATGCTACATTTCCTTTGATTACTTGTACTTACCTGCAGTTGCAAGACTTCAATTTTCTTCTATTGTTTTTTTTTTTTTTTTTTCGAGAATATTTGAGAGTTGCTTTGGCTAATTGTTGTTTGAGTTCGGAACTTCACATACCATAAATGTCAAAAAATTCTAAAATCCGATACCCATGTGGTGTCCTTTTGAGTCAGAAGCTCCTCCCAAACAAAGGAAGGGATTCGCCGAGCTTCCAAATCGGAAAAGCAGGGGCCAGAACTTCTTACACGAGCTCTACCTTTGAACAACTCGGAATGTTGCAGAACATAGTTGTATTCAATTTACAAGAGTATGTAAAACTTCAAGGAGCCAAAAAAATAAAAAAAAAATAAAAATTAAAACAACATTAACATGTTCATACATCACAAGCGAATGCACTATCTACTATACTACGGCGAATAGCTGCAAGATTGATCGGTACCGTATTTCTCATACCATTGATGGCAGGTGCTAACTGCTAGCATGGCATTTTTAGAAAGGAGATTATCATTCATCGTACTCCAACCTTCTGTACATATATTTATAGTTTAATTTCATGTTCTCAATTGTACCTTCATTCAGGTTCATACAGCGTAGTCATTTTCAGGAGCCTGTGTTCTGAATATTTTCGTTGTCAGCTAAGGCCTACTTGTATTCATTTAAGACTATTGATGCTACTTTAAGTAACCAGGGCTTACAACTGCAATAGGTAACATCCATACAAAATAACCTAAATTTTGACCTAACCACTTATAGATTTAATAGATCAAAGACTGTTACAGTTTCAATGTTAATTTTAAAAGTGGATTCCTTGTTTACCCCCACAGTGCCACACTCCTGTGTATTGATTTATAAAGATTTATTATTAGGTTTTAAAATTATTGGAATACTTATTTCGTTAGACAGGTTTATTTTAGTTTACTCTAATCCAGTAACTATTCCACACTATAATTCTTAGTAAGTTCTTGATGCCACTCCAAACCTGGCCTTACAACTGTCATGTGCTACACCTATCTAAAATTATTGCCCAAAATTATTATCAAGGCACTTTATATATATATAGGGTGTTTCACTAAGTGTGTTTGCCTCTTTAACTTATAAAATAATAGGTGACGGGAAATTTTAATGCGGTAAGTCAACACAAGAAATGTTACACTTCCTGCGGAATAAAATGTTAAACATTTTCATTGCCTGCGATAAGAAATTCGTAGCACGTTTCCCCAACTAAATAATCATAACTATAAGAAACTCTGTATATTTCGTGAGTACTCAACAAGAAAACGTTAACCGTTAAAATAGTTTATCTTTCTGAAGACCATTTCTACACTCTTAAGTTTTTGTGTAAAAACATAAACATGTATCAGCTACACTGTCGTACACTTGTTCTCACCAAATTTGGAGTCCCGAGAAGGGACCGTTCGCGGTTCAAATCTTAACACTCTGCCTGATCGAATCACTCACATCATTCTGGAGGGTCCTTCTTCTGCGAAGTCAAGACATGGAGTTTACTTTTCCGCGCACTCCTTCACTCACCTCCGACTCACACACACACTCCCCACCAGTTCTTTCACTTGGCCGCTTTACCATTGGACTATCGCCATCCCTTGAAAAATGGTAAACATCTGAACATGAGACATTTCTTCACGTAAAATAAAGACCATCTAAAACCAATCCCTTACTAATATAACATTATTTAAATACAAAAAAGGCTGTTAACTAGTATTACATGAAGTCTGAAATAAATAAATAGACAAAGTAGCTATCATGAACTTGACCGCTCGTGCCATACAATATTCACGTAAATTACTGACCAATTGTACCTCAAGTAAACACACTTAATTATACGATAGGTAAATCATGCTGCTTGCATTTTCAGTCTTTCTGTGGAGAATCTGATGATCTGTTTATATTTCCATTATCACTTTAGATCTGTTACAATCAGTCATTAAGTAGATAAAGACAGGTGTGACGCTTTCAAGGTGGTAGCTAGAGACAATAAACCATCATCCAAACAAGAGTTTGTTGAAATTACATGACTTATTCAAAAGTTGGTTAACTTAATCTTGATTTTTCTGTATTTTGATTTAGTGGTCATAAACATTTGTAATTTTTGCGATATTGAAATTATTCTTAGAAACATGAGATCTGCCTATTTATTCCAACAGCGTAGATGTCTTGAATGTTGACGGTAAACGATTTGATGGGTTACTTATTTTATTCTGAATTACTGGAGTGTAGAACTCACAAATGTCCCCTAGATACAAGACACGCTCAGAGAACAGCCTTGAATAGTTTTGAGTGCAGAGCATGGGTGTTTCCACAATTTCCGCCGATTTGTGCACATCCCCGACCGGCTGCTCGGTTTAATCCGATACCTGGCTAGTCTGGCAGCTACCCCAGCCGCTTGCCACCGTCCACACAATACCATTACTTGTACTAATTGCGTGAATTTACGGACATTACTTCCGTATAGTCACAACAGGTTCGTAAATGGTGTAGGCTGTTTAATGAAGGAAGTACAAAATGTTCATCATGGACGGCTTGCTGTCATAAAAGAAGACTTGACATGAGGAGTTGATGAGGCCGTTCACAAAAACAGAGGATTCAGTATTGCCGGACTGCATCGGGTATTTCCACAAATTCTAGATCAGTAGTTTATCACATTCTTACCGACAAACTTCACTGTAAAAAGATGTGTGGGAGATGGGTGCCAATAATCCTAATAGATGAACGCAGAATTGAGCGAAATGCACATTCGTTGTCCGCTTTGGAGCTGTATCGCAAGGATGCTGACGAATTTTGGTGTCCCATTGTGACCGGTGATGAAACGTGGAAAATGGTGGCATCTTAAAGAAACTTTTACTAACCGATTTAATGGTCAGGCGGTAGGGTTCTTTGATTTTGGGTTGCAAAATCAGACGCCAAGAGGAGAACAAAATTCTGGGTGATCAAAAAGTCAGTATAAATTTGAAAATTTAATAAATCACGGAATGATGTATAGTAAGGTAAAAATTAACACACATGCTTGGAATGACATGGAGTTATAATAGAGAGAGAACAAAATAATAAGTTCAAAAACTGTCCGACAGATGGCACTTTATCTGATCAGAAAAGCAATAATTAGCATAACAAATTAAGACAAAACAAAGATGATGTTCTTTACAGGAAATTCTTAATATGTTCACCACCATTCCTCAACAATAGCTGTAGTCAAGGAATAATGTTGTGAACAGCACTGTAAAGCACGTTCGGAGGTATGGTGAGGCATGGGCGTCGGATGTTGTCTTTCAGCATCCCTAGATATGTCGGTCGATCACGATACGCTTGCGACTTCAGTAACCCCAACGCCGATAATCGCACGGACTGAGGTCTGGGGACCTGGGAGGCCAAGCATGACGAATGTGGCGGCTGAGCACACGATCATCACCAAACGACGCGCGCAAGAGATCTTTCACGTGTCTAGCAATATGGGGTAGAGCGCCATCCTGCATAAAAGTCGTACATTTCAGCAAGTGTTTATCAGATAATTCACATTATCTTTCTTCCGCCCCACCCCCAGGCCTCTAATAACTTTGTTTTCATTCATTTATTGTTTATTCACTACCACCATGTATAATTACACACGATTCATTTTCCGCACGTCACACACATCTCTGATGTTTGGCTGCCGTTTGGCAAGCCGCTCATTCTCCCAGGCGTAACTTTGCCCATACCGCTTTGTTTAATGGTCGCATTTATGTTCCGCAGTTATTAACAATACTACCTATTGTAAACGTGGACCAGCCGTGACAACTACTCCTTTGCTGCTATGGTGAGTTTTAGTACATGAAAGCTTTCTGATTTCCATACTGTACCCCTTTATCCCTTGTTATTCTACTTCAAATAGCCGTTACGTACTCTGTATGTTTACCTCTTTGCAGGGGCACAATGACAAAACACAAATTAAGCTATTTCCACCACAGCTTTAAATAATTCTGTGGCTCTATCTCCACCCAAGAAAGTTCTGACGTTTCATACTCAACTTAGCCATATCAGATTCTCTGCCCGCCAGGTACACGGACTGTAATAAAACAGTTGTCTGTTTCCAGTCTGATGATGCGCTAACGGCAACAAACGTGTTATTGGATATAATAAAGGACATTGCAAGAGAGACTGCGAATTATTTAATTATTCACCACTGATGCTGCACCAGCCGCCACCAACATCATGAAATGGAATGAAATATACTTTTACATATTTTTGACGACATTACAGCGTTCAAATTAATGAAATAAATTGCAATTTGCGATCACTTATGGCTTCACTGTACTAGGTTTAGATGAAATACCAAAGTGCGGCGAATGAAAATTTGTGCCCGACCGGGATTCGATCACGGGACTCCTGCTTACTAGGCAGACGCTTTGACCACTTTCCCCCCCCCCCCCCCCTCCGGTAGATCTATGCTTTCCGGACATTGGTTCAGTGTGTTCTTGATTGTTCGTTGAATATTTGGCTCAATTTTTTTTTATTACGGAGGGCGTTTAGCCCCTGACTAGGCGCGCTGAGCCACAGCGCCCGGCACCACTCGGCCACCGAGGACATAGTGACCAGCCCGACTGCAGAGGACTCTTCCCTGCACGTCTCCCGCCACACCCAAATCTCCAATCGCCCCGCTGTCTCTTTCCTATAACCACAGCCTATTTTGTTCTGTAATGCTCGCAGCCACAATACTGTATTCCCGCATCAGGGAGAATAGACCATGAGGTATCGAGACAGAATTAATTGCCGTCAGGAGCCCAGCCTCGGCTTGTATACGACATTTCAGCGTTCAAATTAATGAAATAATCCCGGCCGGGCACAAATGTTCATTCGCCGCACTTTGGTATTTCATCTAAACGTAGTACAGTGAAGCCATAACTGATCGCAAATTGCGATTTATTTCATTGAAATATACTTTGTCTTCTTATTGCGAACCCACCTACATAGGGAGACTTGATAATCGAAACAAAATAGGAGATCTAAAACGGAAAGATGCAGGTATTCCTTTCCCCCGGGCGCTATTACAGAAGTGAGTAAGTGAGTGGTAGAGAAACATCATAAGAGCGATTTGACTGACTGATTCTGCGCCATGCAGTAACATATTATCAACAGAGTATTTGTGATGAAGTAAATCGTAATTTTGCCACCACTTATGACTTTCACTGTACTACGTTTAGATGCCATAGCAATGTGTGGCGAATGAAAATTTGTGCTCGGCGGGAATTCGAACCCTGGATCTCCTGCTTACAGGGCAGACGCGTTGACCACTCCGCCACCGAGGACACAGTGTACAACCCGACTGCAGAGGACTCTTCCCTGCACGTCTTCCGCCACACCCAAATCTCCATTCGCCACACTGTCTCTTTACTATTACCACAGTCAGATTTGGGTGTGGCGGGAGACGTGCAGGGAAGAGTCCTTTGCAGTCGGGTTGGTCACTGTGTGCTCGGTGGCGGAGTGCTCAAGGCGTCTGCATAGTAAGCAGTTGATCCCGGGTTCGAATCCCGGCAGGGCACAAATTTACATTCGCCGCACTTTGGTATTTCATCTAAACGTAGTACAGTGAAGCCATAACTGATCGCAAATTGCGATTTATTTCATTGAAATATATTTTTTCTTCTTATTGCGAACCCACCTACATAGGGAGACATGATAAGCGCAATAAAATAGGAGAAATCAGATCTAAAACGGAAAGATGCAGGTCTTCCTTTCCCCCGGGCGCTATTACGGAATTGAACGGTAGAGAAACATCATAAAACCGATTCGACTGACTGATCCTTCGCCATACACTTAAACATGATTAATAGAGTATTTGTGGCGACGAGCTGCGACAGGCACATACAAAAGACTCACACATACAACAAATTCAGCTATCGGCCATGGCCTTCTTCAGAAAATTGAACATTTGCGCAATCACACAGGCACACAACACAGTCATACAACCATCACCTCCGATCACCTCCGAGTCGGAGTGTCCTATTTTCTGAAGAAGGCCATGGCCGATAGCTGATGTTCAAATGTTCAAATGTTTGTATAGCTTATGGGACTAAACTACGGGGTCATCAGTCCCTAAACTTACAAACTACTTATGAACTAGCTAATAATAAGGACGGCACAAATATCCATGCCCAAGGGGGGATTCGAACCCCCGACCGTAGTGGCCGTGCAGACCGTGACTGGAGCGCCTCGGTCCTGTCGGCCACCGCGGCCGGCCCGAGAGCTGAATGTGCTGTATGTGTGTGTGTTTTGTATGTGCCTGCCGCAGCTCGTCGCCACGTCTTTGCGGTGAGTTGTAAACTGTCCCTACTATATTATTGTCGCCAGCCGCGGTGGCCGAGGGGACTGAGGCGCTCCAGTTACGGTCTGCACGACCACTACGGTCGGGGGTTCGAATCCCCCTTCGGGCATGGATATTTGTGACGTCCTTAGTGTTAGCTAGTTCATAAGTAGTTTGTAACTTTAGAGACTGATGACCCCGTAGTTAAGTCCCATAAGCTATACAAACATTTGATACTGTTCTTACTATATTATTAATCCCAACCTGGACTTTCCATTATTGTATAACAAATTCAAATGTTCAAATGTTTGTTTAGCTTATGGGACTTAACTACGGGATCATCAGTCTCTAAACTTAAAAACTACTTAAAAAGGTAAAGCAGTCAACAATCCGATGATTGGTTTGAACACCACAGTGCTTTACTAGGCATGGTCCTATTTGGAGGTGGTATGCCGTTGCCTTCCTCCGACCTTCGATTTGACTTAACCAGCCAATTATTGGGGGACCTACAGTTTAACGTGGGTTCCGAACCACGGTGCTACTCGGTATTTTTCACATGAGCAATACTGCCAGAGGTAAAAGAAGTGGAAAGTGACAGATAAAAATCCTAGGACCTGGCGGGGATCGAACCCGGGTCCTCTGGATTTGTAGTCTGCCACTCTACCACTGTGCAACCGAGGCACTACTTACGAACTAGCTCCTTCTAAGGACGGCACAAATATCCGTGTCCGAGGGGGGATTCGAACTCCTAACTGTAGTGGCCGTGCCCCGACCGTAGTGGCCGTGCAGACCGTGACTGGGGCGCCTCAGTCCCCTTGGCCACCGCGGCCGGCTATTATAAACAGAGTATTTGTGTAGATGTGGGTGCCCTGGTGCTGGTACCTGTGATCTGGCGTGAAGTCCGCGGCGCTCGGCCGGTGTGGCCTGGGGATCGCTTACAGCGGCGGCTGCGGCTGCGGCTGGTAGCAGCGGGGCGCGCCCATCAATATGGATGTGGCGGCGGTCGCAGCGTGCGGCCGGCCAGGCCCTCCGCCGCGCCGCGCCGGTCACACCCCGCGGCAGCCGCCGCCGCCGCCCACCCGCCGCCCTCGCATCCATCAGCGCGGCCGGCGTGACTCAGCCGCCCCGTACCGGGAATCGCTGCCCGGGACAGCCGAGACGCCGCCGGCAACGCCCCCGCCGCTTTGTCAGGGGGCTCTGCTCTGACTTACGGCTCTTGCTGTCTCTTCCGAACGCACCGGACAAAAGGAAACGTCACCTTCGCCCCAACCGACATCTTACCGTGACAACACTTGCTTCTTTTAATTCTCTCCGTATTTAATGGGTTTGAAGTACAGTTGTAATATAGTATTACATTGAAGAAAATTCCAGCAACAGTGTTTAAATCTTTTTAATTAAAAAAGCTACCGGTTTCGGTGCTTCACTAGTACCATCTTCAGGCCCCGTAATGTAACTTGCAAGACACAATACATTCATACATCCAAAAGGAGTGGCCGTTATCTCTGGTACCCTTAAATTTTGCCGGCGGCGGTGGCCGAGCGGTCTGTGGTGCGCCAGTCACGTACTGCGTGGCCACTACGATCGGGGGATGCCGTCTTTAGTACAAGCTAGTTCATAAGTAGTTTGGAAGTTTAGGGGCTGATGACCCCGTAGTTAAGTCCCATAAGCTCTACAAATATCCTTAAATTTTATATGTCCGTGCATGACAGGTATCAAATGACAAATATTGTCGTTTGATGCCTGTCTTGGATGGACACAAGAAATTTACCGATGTCAGAGATAAAAGTCTTCCCTTTTGAATGTACTGTAACTTGCATCATTTACGTAACGGGGGCCTGAATATGGCGCTAGTGAAGCACCAAAAGCCGTAGTTTTATTAATTAAAAAAAGGTGGCGTGCTCGTATGCCTCGTTGAGTGGACAGGTATAGTTGGGAAGAAACAGATGACGAAGAAGACGATGACACTTCCACAAAAGAAGGACGTAACACCAATGAGACTCAACATTCACAGGAGAAATCTTCCACTGTCATCATCCCAAACGGGGGGTACTTAAATTAATATGGAAACTAGTACCTGAGACATAAGAAAGAATAAACGATATAGAGAAAAGAGACTATTATCACCAAAACCATGTAAACGGTGCCGGGCGATCGCTGGCTTGAGGGAAACATTCCAAGGTACTCAACGCCTGGCACAGTACAGTGTAACTAAACGCCAGGACAGAAAACCCTTTTGTTTCCTTCCTTTTCTGTTACATTGTTTTATCCCATAATTACAATTAACCGCAATTTCAGAATACACTGAATTTCGTTCTGTGTATGACACCCATGTAACCAATCATGTTTTTATCTCCTCCATTACAACTAATTCATGCTAATATGCATGAATTGTAATTTGTAATGTTATAATTGTGGCAACAAACGCAATTGTGTATATATACCTATACTTTGCTTTTATTTCTTTCTTATCTCCATCTATTTCAAATGCTTAAAATATGTAACATCAATGAACTAATGTATAATATAACATGTAAAACTACAAATGTACGCCCTGCTTTATATAAAAGGTAGCAGAAATGTAAATGAGAAATATATTAATAAATAAATAAAATTAATTAAAAAGATATAAACTCAGCTGCTGGAATTTTCTCCAGTCTAACACTTGCTTCTCTCTTTTGAGTGCATTTGAGCATGAACTGGCCCACAGGTCCACAGAGGTTGCCAGGCGTCTGGATTTTTTATAGTGCTGTTGGGCCAATTACAGTTTGATCTTATTTGTCGGCATTTCAGAGAAGGCGCGGTTGATCCCGGCCTGAGCTGAAGACATGAAAGCGAAGCCTACATTGAACAGCCAGAACCTAATGATCACCTGCCATCCACCCGGCCGACAGCAGCGTCAGCTGTCGAGCGTTGACAGACAGCCACACGGTATCTGTATTATCAGGAGTATGCTGCTCGTGTGTAGAATGCAGAAGGCGAGCGATCTATCGGGGTTTGACCTAGGGCATGGTTTGGTAGATCAAAACGAGCATGACTAGTTGTTTGCTCGAGGAGTGTTGTGGTGAGCGTCTTCTACAAGTGGCGAAACCGAGCCGCAGAGGTTGGCAGGCGTCCGGATTTTCACGGTCGTGTCAGGCCAATTACAACTACATAAATCTGGCTTGTCGGCATTTCGTTCTAATATACCAGTTCAGTAGTATAGTAAATTTCCTTTAGACGGATAAGCTTCTGTCCTTGCATCAGCACGGCTGTAGGAAGCATCAATCGTGCGAAACCCAGCTTGCCCTTTTCTCTGATGACATCTTGCGTGATATGGATGAAGGGCAACAGGCAGATGGGACATTTCTCGATTTTCGAAAGGCATTTAAAAGGGTACCGCACTACAGACTACTAACTAAGGTACGAACTTATGGAATAGGTACCAAAATATCTGAGTGGTTCGAATAGAACCCATTACGTTGTCCTCGATGGGGAGTGTTCATCAGAGACAAGGGTATTGTCAGGGGTGCCCCAGGAAATATAAATAATCTGACAGACGTAGTGAGTTGCAATCTGCGGCTGCTTGCTGATGATGCAGTGATGTACAAATGGTGTCGTCACTAAATAACTGTAGTAAGATAAAGGATGACTGGAACCAACTTTCTAATCGATGTGAGGAATGGCAACTAGCGCTAAATGCAGAAAAATGTAAGTTGATGCAGATGTGTAGGCGAAACAAGCCCGTAATGTTCGAATACAGCATTTGTAGTGTACTGCTTGACAGAATCGCGCCAACTGAATACCTAGGCGTAACGCTGCATGCCGATATGAAGTGGAACGAGCATATAAGGACAGTCGTGGGGAAGGCGAATCGTCGACTTCGGTTTATTGGTAGAATGTTGGGAAGGTGTGATTCGTCTGTAAAGATTGCATATAAAACGCTTGTACAATTCCGTCTTCAGTACCACTCAATTATTCGGGATCCCCACCAAATCGGTTTAAAGGAAGACACAGAGGCAGTTTAGAGGCGAGCGGCTAGGTTTGTAACTGGTAGATTCGATCAGTGCGCGAGTGTTACTGAAATGCTTCGGGAACTCAAATGGGAATCGCTGGAGCGAAGGTGATGTTCTTTTCGAGGAACACTGTTGAAGAAATTTAGGGGGACGGAATTTGAAGCAGACTGCATTACGATTCTACTGCCGCCAACCGCGTGAAGATCACAGAGAGATTAGGACTTGTACGGATGCATACAAGCATTCATTTTTCTCTCGTTCTGCATGAGAGTGGAACTGGAACGCAAGTCTCTAGTAGTAGCAGTAGTGACTACCCTCTGCCACGCACCGCTGGTTGGATTGTGGAGTAGGCATGTAAATGTAGAAGCCACATCCAAACATAGAGGGATGGTCGGTCACTCATCAATACACCCTTCGGATTTCACTGGCTGAGTAGACTGCAAAAACAGTACAGGCAGCGAAATGTAGTTTGAACGCACAGTGCACCGAACATACCTAACGACTGGCCTTCTCAAAATAGGTAACTATGAATTAAATGGGGACGTGTACATCGTCAGTGGACGTTGGTGCAGTGGAAGAGCCTGGCATGGTCTGGTGAATCCCTGTATCTTCTTCATATTGGTGCTGAGACGGTGCGAACTCGCCGTCTGTCAGGGTAACAGCTCCTTCACACCTGTGCAACGGGACGGAGGCCATCTGGCAGCGACTCAATTATGCTCTGGCGAACGTTCACGTAGATACCAACGGATACACTGGTGCTTGAGCAGGGCAGCCTTACATGACGGTCGTGTTTCCCGATGACAGTTGCATTTTTTCAACAAGATTGTGCTGTGCCGGAGATTTCTTGCCGGCATAGTTGCGAAGTGTACTTGATGGACTTGTATATCTCTGGTCCGATCGAGAGTGAATTCGACCTAACCACCAGAGGGTGTCAAGAGCGGCGCGGTGTTTTGACGGGGCAGAGAGAGGTGGTTGGCAAGACTGCTGTGTGTGGCTGCACCGAGAGTTCTGGAGGGCTCGGCTAACGATATGTGGAGAGTTGTGATCTGCAGGGAAGTACATGCCGATGGAACGTGTGTGCCGGAGGCATACGTGGCTTCGAGACTCTATAGCCAGCACTCAGCAAACAGTGTTGCGTGCAAAACTTTGGCTGGGGACGGGAGCATTTGCAATCAATTACTCATTTTCTCACGGAAGTTTCGATGAGTTCGTCTATGGTAGTGCCTATTGTACTGTCCACGCACACAGCGGGTACAAAAGTAATTAGAGCGCTGTGTACAGCCACCATCGAGTTCGCACAGTGACGTTAACCTGCTATGCGACGTTATATTATGATTGATGTTACCTGGTATTTCCCTTGTAATCCACCTAAATCTGTGGATAACATTATGTATGTCAGTTGCTTGTGGTAACGGATTCTGTGTTTCAGGTGTTCTGTCCATAAAATAAATAAAAAAATTAATAAATAAATAAAAAAGAAGGTAAAGTTATTGGTTCACTGTTGAAAGAGGAATACGTCCGGAGGCTGTTCAATTGTGTCTCCGTTGTTGGTGGTGGTGTTTGCTTTACTCGACGCCAGGCTCTTGAGTAAATTGTTCGTTTGTAATATATTTAATTGGTTTTGTAAAGAAAAAATAAAACAAAACAAATTCACAGACTTATTTACTTTAGTCTTGCATGAAGCGCTGGTTAGTTCAACCAAATGTTGGTTGAATAATTCTGTTAATTTCTACAAGGAATACTTGTTATTAATGAAACACTATTGCCTATAAGTTTACGTATTTCAACTGAAGTTTTGGACAGATTAGTTACAAGTTTTGTGACAGTTTGTTGTTTTTAAGAAATTTGTTTCTATATATGTCGTTTAAATAATGTTTTATCAATTTTAGAAAAAATGTTGTAATAAATTGTTTATATTCAATGGTAGTTAATTGTAGCTCAGTACCTTACCACTTCCTCAACCCAAAGATAATACTCCAAATCACAAGGGCAGATGTGTGATGCATTGGGTCGAGGAATACAGCGGCCAGATGCAATTAATGTGGTGCCACACCCCCCCCCCCCCTCGCAATTCGACAGATCTGAATCCAATCGATTACGTCTGACACTTGATTCAACTTGGCGTCAGAGCTCATCGTCACCTCGCCGTAATTACAGGTAGTGTGTGCTGATGTGGCGTCAGTCCCTCCAGCGACTCACTAAAACATCATTGCCGCCGCTGCTACCGTGCCAGAAGTGAGGTGGACATACCGGTAGGTGGTCATATGTACGAAGGCTTGGTCAGACGTAATGGCTTCGAAGTTTTCCTCGTTTCTCAATGTCATTTTACGTATTACATGCCATGGATGTAAATGGCTCAGACAAATTCCAAATGCCGAATTGTAGCATGCAACGTGATGTGAGGAACACCATGCTGTTATCGAGTCTAACAGGATGGAAGCGGTGTTCGATGATGATTGCACCGACATTAGTAACGTGACCGTAACAGTGCTGCTGATGTCTGTGTGTGCGATGCATCTGGGACTGGACGACCGCGTACAAAGAGACTCATTGAATGCATATGCCTACGATCATCAGGGAAAATCACCGGACAACACAGACGCAGTTGATGGGTAAGTGTGCCAAATCACGAGGCCGTCACTGCACAGGTTATAATGTTGTTGTTGTTGGTGGTGGTGGTGGTTTTTAGAGGACTAAACAGCTAGGTCATGTGTCCCCAGGTTATAATGCTATTGCCGTATGGAACGGGGTTAATAAAACTTTTTTCAGTTTATTCTGATTTGGTTACGTAAAAGCTTTCTAAGTCATGTTTGTGATCACCGTTAGTCAAAATCTAGTAAAAATAATTCCAGTGAACGGAATTGATGAATAAATGGTGAATAAATTATATAAAGAATTTGGAAATTACTTGGTTGGTGTTGGCGGAATTTAGCACCATAAAAAGTGATGGAGTTTACCTCACACCTTTTCGTCACTCACAGCAACTCGTCATGATGAATATACTGAAATGAAAATATTTCCGCAGGTAAATTACCGTCATGTGATGGGTTTGGACTAGTTAAGCGAGATGTCCGTGCAGTTGACCGTTAGATAAATTTTAATATAGGATGCAGCCGATACGTTCAGCTGAAAATAATGAAAATGTTAATTATCGGACTTCGGTTTTATAATATTACAGATAGGAAACGCGACTGAAGATTCTAAATATTTCATCTTTAAAAGGGATTGATTCCATTAAAGATGAACAAATTTTGCAACAATGACTGCACGAATAATGGTCATCCGTAATGGCATCCAAACCCGTTAAATCTCTTACTCTAATTGAATTACTCAGCCAGACGACCTCTTTATGGACTAAAAAACATACAGACTCTTCCATATTAACTCCTTTTTCAAATCATGGATATTTATTTTATGAATTGTGTATACTATACTCAAATCAGATGTGTGTGGAGGATAAGGACAGACACGGACACGTCTGTATCGGACGGAAGATACCAGCAGGCAGTATAAGTCGAACTTTGTTCTCTCTCTCTTGTCCGGAAAAAATAAAGGAATGTTGATAAAGGGTCAGAGATGAACATGGGAGAGGAAAGCGCTCCGCGATAATATACTTCAGTTTTTACCATTCGCCTTATTGTTTCAAGCTGTGGGAAGTTCTGCGCACGGCGGTTTCCTCGATTGATGTGAAACAGACTATGAAAGTAGGCAGCTATGGAATGAATATCATTATTTATGGATTTTTCTGTGATATTTTTTGAATATGGACTTGTATTTGCCTTACGGCTTTATTTGCATGTAAAATTCATCTTTTATATGCTTCGATAATCTTATTTGATGTTTGTAACCACTGCATACCATATATTTGTAACTGCGATGTAGCATCTGCGCTGCAGCAGCATCTTTGATCGCTGAGGCGGGAAGTGGAGATGAGCTAGTAAAAGGGTCGAGTGGAAGATAGTTCAGTACAGTCGTATGGTAGTCACCTAGTTGTACGGTTCGGTTGATCGGCTATGATTTGTTTTCGCTGATTGGTTTATGTACCTATGAATGTATCCCGCCAGAAGGTGATGAAATTTCATTTGATTTTGGAAGAGGAATTTTGTATTAAGAGGACGTGAATATTTGTATGGAATGGTATTATACAAACCCATTGTAATTACCATTATTCACAAGTCAACAACAAAGATATGTTTCTTTGGCAAAAAATAAATAATTTAGTGATTACTAATTTTCTTATTTCAGCTCAACCTAGTGCCTCATTTTCCTGATTGTGCATTTTTCTATTCTTGTTGCATGGTACGTGTCGAGTTTGAGATTTTCTTTAAATGTAAATGTTCACGTGACAGGAAAGTAATCAGTTCTTGCCACTGAAATCTAATTTCCAAACTAGGGCCCACTTGCAATCAGTCACGATAAATTAGAAGCTTTCAACTAGATAGGACACGTGTCAACAATTTATTTTGTGATGGTCCTGCACACAATCCGAATAGTTCTCTCAATAAAAAGTCACCACGTGGTAGGTACGTAACTCTGTTATTCGATATGTATATTACATCTTTATCCATATATATGTAAAATTCCTGTGTCAGCATGTTTGTTCGCATAGAACCCCGCAACTACTCGACTGATCTTAACGGTATTCTATGTGAGCAGGGAATATTCTTAGGACTCAGAGGAACATTTCACTCTACATGGTACCGTGAATGTACCGAACTGTCTCTTATGGTCTTTCACTCCCCCATAAGCGCTGCAGGAACATCCACTGCACTCAGCCGTGTAGTTCCACAAGCTCCTTCTTTCTCGGTCCGTTTACTTTGATGAGCTGACAGATCGTGGGACTCTTAGGTGTACAGATGCACGCTGTAAAGACCTCCTCCATGAACTGTGCCCACTGAGGCGACACTGTATCATCGCCGGGTGAGAGATGTGCCTCGAGAAAACTTTGGTGACGACCACATCGTCGTAGGCACATTCAAACATTCTGGATCCCCGACATTTATCCACGCGACTTCTGGTTGTGGAGGTATTTGACGAATCGTTTCCATCAGAGATGTATCCGGACTCTTCTTGTTGCATATCGCCCACATTACACCAACTGCCAACCATGTCGTTTTACGGATGTAGCATGTTGCTCAGTCGAGAGAGCATATTGATGTTGCAGCATGTAATAGAGTCTAACAGATGTGACAGAACCATCTAAATCATGCATTTGATCGTTCAGTACCTATTCCTACACCCACACCATACTCTGACTGCTTACAATTCCTTATTTTTCTCTGGTGAATATATTTTATTTTTTTTTCATCATACTCTTCGAGCGCACCGATTACTGAGCTCATTAACGAAGCGTATAGAGATCACACTGCAGTATCCGGAACATCATCAGCTGAATTACCGCTGAATTGTCTTACTGCGCACACGTATCTCCGTGATACCGGTCTGTGGTAGCGCACGCACTCGTGTGACTCGACGAGAAGAATCACTGCACGTTGGCTGCTCATTTTGGTATATCGTCTGAATTTCGTTAACTTATTCTGTAATCAAATAGACACAGTTAACTGTAAACATAGCGTGTTATTCAGAGGTTAATTATATTGCTGGAAAATACAATTTGACTTACAGTTTCTTAAATAGTGGCAAATGAAAAGCCGGCCGCAGTGGCCGAGAGGTCTGCTGCGCGCCAGTCACAGTTTACATGGCCACTACGGTCAGGGGTTCGAATCCCCCCCTCGGCCATGGATGTTTCTGTCGTGTTTAGTATAATGTAGTTCATAAGTAGTTTGTAAGTTTAGAGACTGATGACCCCGCAGTTAAGTCCCTTAAGCTTAACAAACATTTGAACAAATGAAATGGTTAGGGTTGACGGGATAGGTCTCTGAATGTCAGGCAGTTAGATCATATACTAAATTCTGTCCACACAGGTCTCGAGGGTCCAACGGGTATCGATCGGCCGCCGTGTCATCCTCCGTCCGAAGGCGTCAACGGATGAGGTATTGAGGGGGACGTGATCAGCCCCCCGCGTGTCCAGCCATTGTGTCGGTTTTCGCAACCGGAGCGCTACTTCTCACTCACACAGCTCCTCAAATGGTCTGACAAGGGCCGAATGCACCCTGATTGCCAATAGCGCCTTGGAGAACCGCGAGGCCAGCGAGAAAGACAGGCCGCGGTGCGCACGTAATGTCAGGTACGCAAAGTAGTTCTGTGCCAGCGCGATTGCTAGCTGAGTGGCTGTCCGCTACGAGCCAGTGGACTGTGTCCCTGCGGCCGGCCAATCGGATAGTGATCGCGTCAGCACAGGACTACCTTCCTTACATGACATTACGTGCGCGCCACGGCCTGTCTTTCTCATTGGCCACGGAGACCCGAGTGGTTAACCAGCCAAGTGTTAGCTATCTAAGCCAAACAGTGCTTAACTTCGGTGACACAATCGGAACTGGCGTATCCACGGTGGTACGGCCATTGAGTGGATTATTCACTAGTCTATGGTATGGATATTGAAAGTGGAGTAATAAAATAAATAAATATTTTAAATAATTAAGTGCTAGTGTGAGAGTGAATGTGTCAACGCGTGACAGACGATTATTTACATCGGGAAATGGCGTGAGATAATGTCTCTTGCGTTTCATTAATTGGACGAAACCAGTAACGATCGTTTCCGTTGCCGTTGTGTATTGCTAAAAGAAGACTCCTTCCTCATTGGAACCATTCATTTTCGAGAAAAAACCTGCAAAACACTTTCCCTATTGGAAAGCACTACTGCTAGCCTATTCTACGGAGGACTATTACAATACTGGATCGGTCAGACAGATACTGTTCTGTACGTGGCCAAGCCATATCGCCAACCGCTGAGATGATCGCACGATTGCGTCACGCCGCGACAGACCGCGTCCTGTGTGACCAAGCCTCATAACATTACGTCTCAGAATACTCACCATACCATCTGCCGTGCATTTCTCACTCCACCCACTTCCCTGCTGTTGTGTCTGGGCCAAGTAGCTGAATTAAATGTAAAACATGACGTGATGATGAAAAGCCAGAAATGTAAGACTTCGCAGGAGGAAGATGGAAGAGCGTCGAGGTGAGAAGTACGCGGCCAGGAGCCTGCAGCGGCGGCCAGCCAGCCAGTGTCCCTCCCACGGCAGACGCTGTCATGCTGAGGAACAGCCTGGTGCCAGCCGCCGCGGTGCGGTCCTACGTCAGGAGGCTCTGATTGCGCCTGGTCGGTCATTACGCGGGTTGCGATGGCCGCAAATGGCTCACGCCTGCCTCTCCATCACACACCGGACAGCCTTCGCTACCTCCTGCCAGCGATTCGTTTCCACACACCTCCTCACCTGTCCCGTAGTTTACCATAACGCGTGTTCAGTACGATACCAACGTAGTGTGACGGTTCCTAATTTTAGAGCCTTTATTACACTCCTGGTCATTTAAATTGCTCCACCACAAAGATTACGTGCTACAGACGCGAAATTTAACCGACAACAAGAAGATGATCTGATATACAAATGATTAGCTTTTCAGAGCATTCAAACAATGTTGCCGCCGGTGGCGACACGAGGAAAGCTACCAACCAGTTGCTCGTACACAAACAGCAGTTGACCGGCGTTGCCTGGTGAAACGTTGTTGTGATGCCTCGTGTAAAGAGGACTTTGATGAAGGTCAGATTGTAGCCTATCGCGATTGCGGTTTGTCGTATCGCGACATTGCTGCTCCCGTTGGTCGCGATCCAATGACTGTTAGCAGAATACGGAATCGGTGGGTTCTTGAGGGCAATAAGGAACACCGTGCTGGATCCTAACGGCCTCGTATCACCAGCAGGCGAGATGACAGGCATCTGATCCACATGGCTGTAACGGATCGTGCAGCCACGTCTCGATCCCTGAGTCAACAGATGGGGACGTGTGCAAGACAACAAACATCTGCACGAATAGTTCGACGACGTATGCAGCAGAATGGACTATCAGCTCGGAGACCATAGCTGCGGTTACCCTTGACGCTGCATCACAGACAGGTGCGCCTGCGATGGTGTACGCAACGACGAACCTGAGTGCACAAATGGCAAAACGTCATTTCTTCGGATGAATCCAGGTTCTGTTTACAGCATCATGATGGTCGCATCCGTGTTTGTCGACATCGCGGTGAACGCACATCATAATCGTGTATTCGTCATCCCCATACTGGCGTATCGCCCGGCGTTGATGGTATGGGGTGCCATTGGTTACACGTCTCGGTAACCTCTTTTTCGTATTGACGGCACTTTGAACAGTGACCGTTACATTTCAGATGTATTACGACCCGTGGCTCTACCCTTCATTCGATCCCTGCGAAATCCTACATTTCAGCAGCATAATGCACGACCACATGTTGCAGGTCCTGTACGGGCCTTTCTGGACACGGAAAATGTTCGACTGCTGCCCTGGTCAGCACATTCTCCATATCTCTTACCAATTCAAAACGTCTGGTCAATGGTGGCCGAGCTATCGGCTCGTCACAATATGCCAGTCCCTACACTTGTTGAACTGTGGTATCGTGTTGAAACTGTATGGGCATCTGTACCTGTACATACCATCCGAGCTCTGTTTGACGTAACGCCCAGGCGTATCAAGGCCGTTATTACGGCCAAAGGTGGTTGTTCTGGGTACTGATTTCTCAGGATTTAAGCACCCAAATTTCGTGAAAATGTAATCACACGTCAGTTCTAGTATAATATATTTGTCCAATGAATACCCGTTTATCGTTTTCATTTCTTTTTGGTGTAGCAATTTTAATGGCCAGTGGTGTAAAAATTTTATTTCAGTAGAGTGTTCCAGTAGCTTTGCAGGACTTCAGTAGGGTTGAGATTTCTGTAGTAGGGGAGTGTGGAAACAGAAGTAATAGGGGATGAAAGTAATATTCCCCTCCATTTTAGCATGTACAATATTTGATCAAAGCTATCCGCACACCTGGCTGAAAATGACATGTTCGTGGCACCCTACCTCGGTAATTTTATAATTCCATGTGCTAGCCCATCCTTAACCTTGATGACAGCTTCCACTCTCGCAGGCATACATTCAATCAGGTGCTGGGAGGTTGCTAGCGGAATGGCAGCCCATTCTTCACGGAGGGCTGCACAGAGGAGAGAGATTTATGTAGGTCGGTGAAGCCTTCCACGAAGTTGGCGTTCCAAAGAATCCGAAACGTGTTCTATAAGATTCAAGTCATGCCTATATGCAGGCCAGTCTATTACAGTGATGTTATTGTAGTGTAACCACTCCGCCAAAGTGTGTGCATTATGAATAGGTGATCATTCGTGTTGAAAGATGCAGTCGCCATTCCCGATTTGCTCTGCAACAGTGGGAAGCAAGAAGGTGCTTAAAACATCTATGAAGACCTGCGATGTGATAATACCACAAAAAGCGGGGTAAGCCCTCTCCATGATAAACACAACCACACCATAACACCGCCGGCTCCGAATTTTCTTTGGGCACTACTCACGCTGACAGATGACGTTCACCGGGAATTCGCCACAACCACACCTAGCCATCGGATCTCCACATTGTGTACCATATTTCGTCACTCCACATAATGTTTTTCCACTGTTTAATGGGTACACTCCTTACACCAAGCGAGGCGTCGTTTAGAATAGTCCTGAGCGATGTGTGGCTTATAGGCAACCGCTCGACCATGAAATCCAAGTCTTCTCACCTCCCGCCTGTCGTAATACTTGAAATGGATCTTGTTACAGTTTGGAATTTCTGTTTGATGGTCTAGATCGATGCCTGCCTATTACACTACACGACCCACTTCAACTGCCGGCGGTCTTGGTAAATCTATGGGACTTAACTACTGTGGTTATCAGGCTTACAAACAACTACACTAAGGACAACACAAGCACCCATTCCGGAGAAGGACTCGAACCTCCAGCAGGAACAGCCGTCCTGTCCGTAGCATGACGCCTTATGTGAAGCCAGCGTAACCTTTCTATCTTTCCACACATCATTTTCTTTATGTCAATTAGCTGAGTTGTTGTACCAGACCGTCTTCTAATAATTATTTGTGTACCTCCCGGGAACTATATTTTTTCTGCATAAATGTGTACCCAAAATTGATTGGTTGACTAGTTAAGGAGTGAAAGAGTACCAAATAAACAAAGCTGCCGCAAGGAGTGGCCGTGCGCTCTAGCGTGCCATGATGAGAAGTGCACGTCTTTTCCCCCTTAGAGGTTCAAGTCCTCCCTCGAGCATGAGTATGTGTGTTTTGTCTTTACCATAAATCAGTTTAAGCCGTTTGTTAGTCTAGGGACTGATGACCACTGCAGTTAGGTCCCACAGCCTTACAAACACATGAACATATTTTAAACAAAGGCACAAACATTCCTATAATATTACTTACAAGGGAACTTCCTCATCGAACCCCCCCTCAGATTTAGTTATAAGTTGGCGTGCAATGGACAGGCCTTGAGAAACTGAAGACAGATCAATCGGGAAAACAGGAAGAAGTTGCGTAAAACTATGAGAAAAAATAACAAAAATATAGAAAATATGAGCGGTCCATGCGAAAGATATCCAACGTCGAGCAGGTTGTTATACGGGCCGCTGTGGTCTTTGCCGGGCGCCGTGGCTCAGCGCGCCCGGTCAGAGGGCTCAACCCCCTCTGCAATAAAACAGCTGAGCCAAGAACACAACGAACAAAACGAACAAACATGATCAGCGTCCGCAATAAACAGAACTACCCAAAAACCAAAAAAAAAAAAAAAAAAAAAAAAAAAAAAAAAAAAAAAAAAAAAACTGTGGGTATCGTGAGGAGCTGCGGAACGATCGGTCCTTGGCTCGAGCATTCCCACAGACGAATATTTTAATTTTTTCAGTTTATTATTATCTGTACGTCCGTCCGATGCGAGGTAACTGCGACGTAGTATGGAGGCGCTACCCCTAAACAAACATCTAAACACTCGACGTCATTCGACTACAGTCCACGTCGAAGAGAGTATTTCTGCAGACGAGGCGCCCTGGCTGGAGGTTACTGTTCATTAGTTTCAGAATACATCAGATGTGTTTTCCTATGGAGGAATCGGTTGACCTATCACACTGCGATCAAATGTTTTAGGTTCCCATAGAAGAGGCACTTCCTTTCGTCTGCTGATCGCACGGTTTTGCGGTGCGGCCGCAAAACACAGAAAGTAAACTGATTACAGCGAACAGAGACGTCAATGAATGGAGGTCAGATCATAAATTTGGGAAAATAAAAAAATTAAAATTTTCAATGGAATCAAAGCTTGATCCAAGGACCTCCCGCTCTGCAGCTCCTCGGACTAACCACCAGACCACAGGTCTCCTACGCTCAGAACTTGTTCGACATTGCCTACCTTTCGCATGGACCGTTCAGTTTTTATATTTTGATTACTGTTTTATAGTTCAACACAACTTCTTCCAGTCTTCTCGATTGATCTGTGTTCAGTTTTTCACGGCCTATCCACTGTGCCAACTTATTACGAAATCTGAGGGGGGTGCGATGGGAAGGTTCCCTTGTCAGGAATAGGATTTCATCGTCTACAAAAAGTGGTGGGGGTTACCATCGTGTGTTTCAGGACGACTCTTGTAAATGTTAGGAGCTGGCAGTGAAGATGAATGCAATAAACAATTCCATATAAATTTGTTTTCTATTTTAATTTTTTAAATACTTTTTTACTACAAAGATACATCTGATTTCAATGCATTTTCGTTTTGTGTGTTGGTACATAGTTTTATATGGCTTCCTATGGGCGTACGTAACGAATTCAGTAGTAGAGTGTTGATGTTCATTTTGTAAAACCATGCTTTTTTTACACTGTGATTTTTTGATCAAGTCTACTGTACTGTAGCTTGTAAACATGCTACATGTATTTACACTTGCTGAGTATGCCGATATGGTTTTGTAACGGAAACACTGCTGCTGTTTGTAGAGAATACGGCATACGATTTCCTAAGGAGAGACAAACATAGGAGCGTTTATTTCCCGTTCAATACACTGCATGAAAGTGGAACCATGCGGAGCGGCCATATTGCATCTCAGCGTGTAAATTAACAGACTTTGGATGAAGACATCCTCCAGTCGGTGCGACGCAACGAGAACACTTAGAATTTTAACACGTGTTGGCGTTTCACGTACAAGAGCATGGCGGACATTATTTATGGTCGGTTTCCATCCTTATTTTCAGGTCATTCAACACCTAAGAGACGGAGAAGAAGATATACGATTGGAATTCCGTCATTGAATATCTGGAAATCGCCAAGTTATCCTAATTTCACCCGTAGCAGCATCAGAAGACTCGTAATTCAAATAAGTGGTTTGAAGAAAACCCACATGCTATTGTGGAGACAGATTACAAGAACGCTTCTCTTGAAACGTGTGGCGAGGTTTGACAGACAATCAAATGTTTATAAAGTTACGGAACATAACTACAGTCGTCATCGTTTCCTAAACTTACGAAATACTTAAACTAACTGATCCTAAGAACAACACTTCTACCGATTCTATCTCCCAAGAACCTTTTCTGGCCGGTCGCATTGAAAGCAGTCACGGGCCTCACCCGACCCGCCGCCGGTTTCCCAACCATGATGCAAACCTAACATTTCTCTGAAGACGGATCTGTAGATACGGACATGTTTGTTGGGCACTCAAGGCTTCCTTTGGAGATTGCCTGTGACAATGGCTGAAAAGCGATGTCAACAACAAAAAGTAAACACAACAGTCGAAATGATCGTTCCAATTATGTATAATGGTGTCCTCATAAAAGAATGCGAAAACGACCTCCATAAAGCTGCAAGTGGTGTTATAAAGTCAAATGTTCATTTACGTTGCCGGTGGGAGGACTCAGACCTCCGACGGGAGCGACAGCGCGCACCGCAACATGGCTCTACAGAACGCACGGCCATTCTTCCGCGGCTATTGCTACTGAAAAACCGTATACATACTTGTAAATGCCCATCGAGTTATGTTATCTCATGACTAGTGAATGTACTCGTCAGTAATGAAACCACATTGCTCAAAACAATTAGGGTATCAGGTGATATATCATACGCAATATTCATATGGCAGCGTATTTTATTCAGATATCAGTTACAATTGTAATTTTGTATACAGTACGATATGTTGCTGTCTCAACTCTTTGCGTGAGTTCAAAAAAATGCATATTGCCAATCATCAGCTTTTATTATATTCACAACTTTATCGGTTTCGGTTTTGAAATATCTTCAGAAAAGTTAATTAAACTGACGTGGATAAGGTGCCAGACAATATACCAACGTAACCAGTCTGTTTAATTTACTTTTCTGAAGATAGTTTAAAGTATATACGGCTGTTACACCAGATCTGAGTAGAAATTTTATCTTTACTTGATGTTTACATGGCGTTAGGTTAAACCAGGCACCATGGTGCTAACATGATAGTGAAAACGTTATATTCGTTGCCCTGTAATACGGTATATGATCATCTCGTTGGGCCAGTACAGTTGCACACCTACCTGGGCGATTAAATCAAGGAATATTTATAATGAACCGCCCATGACTATTTTTTGGTCAATGTTCAGACATCTGTGGAGCAAATCATAGATTCATACCAATTGTAAACCAAAGAACTTCAATAAAACTGGACAGAACCAGGTTATAAATCAGCTCTTGAGGGATATTTGTCGATTCTTCCACGAATGAAGTATCCAGCTCTGAAACCGTTATAGGAGGTTCTGGTCTGGTTGAATTGCGTCTGCCAAGTGCATACCATACTTGCTCAGTCGGTTTTAAGTCCGTTGAACAAGAAGTTTGTCTACCAGTGTAGCTCTGTGGGGATGAGAGTTGAACACGTCTCCTATGACCCAAGTGTATGACACAACAAAAGATCGCATGCCTGAAAGCCCATCTTCACAGCTCTTTTCCCCCACCAGAATCTCGACTCCTACCTTCCAAACTTCACAGAAGTCTTCCTGCAATCCTTGCAGGACGAAAACTCTTGCAAGGAAGGATATTATGGAGACATTTCTTAACCACAGCCTATGGGATGTCTATGGATGAAATCTTAATTCTTCAGTGGAGTGTGTTATGATACGAAACCCTCCTGCACTTTAAAACTGTGTACCAGACCTAAATGTGATCCCAGGACCTATGCATGGACTTGAATCCAGGTCGGGCAAAGAGTTTTATCAGTTAGGAAACTTTGTATCAGCACAGACTTCATTGCAGAGTGAAAATTTCCTTCTGAAATCCCCCTCCCTTGTTGCCCAAAACCGAACTGAATTGAAACAACTAAACCACATCCTTCTTGAAGCCTTTGATTATTTTTAATCATGGTCTGAAATGAGAGATATCCAGCCGAGGATCCTGCCCATCTCTCCTAAAGTGGTGTTCTACCATCTACCAAATACCCACAACACCCTAGTCCAGGCTCCTTCAACAGACTGCTCTGCGAGTCGGACCACACACAAGTGCTCACTACCCCAACTTGTAGCTGCGGTAGTGGGGTAAGCAGACAAATGCATGTTAGTACTTGGCAGGCATAAGTAACCAGCTGGACTCCTTTAATTTTCCTCAATGTATAGTTGTGACAAAAACAAAAATTTCGTCATGTAAGTCCAGGGCCTGCTTCTTTAGAAGAATTGTATTTCACTGACAGAGAAGGAGTTCCATAATGTATAGTGTGGCACAAAATTCTTGTGTGTAAATAATAATACTAAATAAAAAATTCAATTTACAGCATCAACACAATCATCTCCATACATTAAATTATGAATGAGTAGAACGGGATGCTGGCAAGGAACTGATTTCCAATTTGAAGGGCAACATATACAAAGATTTAAATTAAAAAGCCCTTTTTATTTTGTTTGTGTTTGTAATATCTGTATAATTTTTATGAAAAATCAAATTGATTTATCATTTTCTTACACTGTCTTCCTAAACCGAAATAGCTCCGCAGTTGTACCATTTCTTGTGATAAATGCTGGATCAACCATTATGTCACTGTTGAGCGAGTTCAGTGAATATGTAAGACAGGCGACATTTGGTTAGTCTTGTTATTGGCAATAAAGGTGGTGTGTTATTCATTCGCCTGAAGTAAACTATTATGCCTAAATGTAACTGTACCATATTTTAAAAATTAAATGAAAAACATACTTTTCTCAAACATAGATATATTAGTTATGAAGTTCATTGTAAAATTCTTATTGCGAAATTTCCAATTAATTAACAGGATGGAGACTGGGATTCAGTTCAGCGTGATAAATCAGTCAGTCATTACCTGGCTTCTTTTGACACTCTAGCAACAACTTCTAAAATCAATAACTTCATCATTAAAATAATAGGAAAATTTGTTACATGCTTCCTAAGAAATACTCCTTACATCGGTTCCATGATACAGGCATTTTAAAATGTAAAATAAAACCACCATCAAAATGCTGTATTAAATTCCACTCATGAAATCAAATAATTGTTATTCAGGATCACAAAATTCTATTAAAAAAACTTATTGAAATTTCCCTCATTACAATGGTTTACCTCCAACAAAATAATTAACTCAAATTAGTACACCTAGTACATAAGGACTTAAATATTCGAGGTTTTTTTTTCAGGTGTCATGATCTTGTGTGCCCTCTTCTTCTGTGCCCAGCCTTCTCAATTGTGTTCTGTACATTTTGGAGCTAGGTGGTGCCAGGTGGTAGTCTTTGGTGTTCTGGTTACCTCCATTCTTTGCATAAGCCTGTGCCACTGTAACTTCTTTCTATCCATCCATTCTTTATTTTATTTCAATTCTCTTTATTACTTCGGAGTTTTTTTTTTTTTTTTTTTTTTTTTTTTTTTTTTTTTTTTTTTTTTTTTTTTTTTTTTTTTTTTTGGAAATTCTGACCGATCTTCGCCAGAAGTCCATCGCTAAGGCTTGTAGTTTTCAAAATGTTCTTCAGGTTAGTGGTGCAGATTTTCGCTCCATGCCGAAATATACTCTCTAATATACCCAAATATAGAGATTTTACATTAATTATAATAACGAAAATCATAATTTTATTGCTTAGAATAGACCTGGTGACCCATGTCCTGCATTTTCATTGAAAAAGGCGGCAGTCTCAACTGTAGCATTTTCAGAAGCAATTGTTCCCATGGCAAGAACTGGAATGCAGTTGTAGTTTCTGGTGACGTCAAAGCCCAGCCGTCAGCTTCAATTGCACATACATTCACCCAGCCAAGTCAAAGCGCCATTTTGAACGACAGCTAGTGCATCCGCCAATACTTACACCTGTCCACCTGCGCATGAGCAGTATTGTGCAGAGTTCCATGTTCTCTCATCTCTGATCAGAACCTGGGGCCATTCGTTACGACTCCAATCTTGGTCTTCCTCCGCCCAGTTTCTGCGGGCTAACCGGTTTCGTTGTTTCAATAGGACACACACCATAGTCCTCCGTGCGTAAAGGCGACATTCCCAAAGGCTACTTCGGACTGTGTTGACATTTCATGTTCTGTTGCTGCCTGGACGGTGCGTTACAGCTTATTTGCATTCAGTGTCAAGCTGTTACCGGGGATAACGGTCATCTCTTGCTGATGTCGCCCAGGAACGACTTTGGTCTTGCCTTCTTTAACGGTTCCTGTTGTCTGAAATCGTGTGCGGGGCATGTAAATTACACTTTGGGACACTCCAATAACCGGCCGAGCCGGAGAGCGCGGTTGCTGGCCGTTGGAGATTCAAGTCCTCCCTCGGGCATTGGTGTGTGTGTTTTCGCTAGTGTAAGTAGCTTGTAAGTCTACGGTCCAATAGGTCCACAATCATTTGAACACTGAACACCCCAGTAGCTGCAGCCATCTCTGCATCTAACCCGCTTTCAACCTCCCTATGGCTCTCCACGCCATAGTTTCGGCTAAGTCACGTTGTTGTTGCACTGCACTACCTGCTCACTACACTATCTGAACTCGACTGCTTGTGTAATTCGCTTGGTAGAGTAAACACAAATCAACACCAACAGCAACTTTTCGTAATTATATCTGCCGTCGAAATCTTGTTGTCTGCACTCTGTGGAACCGACAGAAAGACCAAAGGATTTTAGTTCATTCTTTCCGATGACAGTACTTCGGAACCTAGAAATCTCAACTGATCCCCTAATTGATAACTTTTGCTTTACGGCTGACGAGGACGTCAAGGAACGGCGAGGTCGTAAAGCAAATGGATGTCTCAGCCATGATGTTTACAGAAAACCGACCCCCACAGACCGGTACCTGCACTCCACAAGCCATCATCGTCCATCGCAGAAATAGTCTGTTTTAAGGACCTTGGTGCACCGAGCGGATGTACTGTTAGACACTGAAAATCTGCAAAAGGAACTGAGCCACCTTCGGAAGATTTTTAGGGACAACAGCTACAGGAACAGCTAGATTATGAAAGCTATCTTCCCGAAGACACAGAAGCAGAAGACCCCAAGGAGGACTCAAAGAAACATGCCTTTTTGTGGTTCAATCACTGGAAAGATTAGCCGACTCCTAAGAGACACAAGATCGAATCGGTCTTCAGGGCTCCTTAAAAATACGTCATTGATGAGACCTGTTAAAGATGATGGCCTAAGAACACCGGCAGTACATAAAATACCTAGTGGTTGTGGACAATTTTATATAGGACAAACAATGCGCACTATTGAACAGTGCTGAGTGGAACACGAACGATATTGTCGTTTACGTTATCCCGAAAAGTAAGCAATTGTGGAGCATGCACTTGAAAAAAGACATCTTATTGCGTTTGAGGAGACATCCATAATTACAAGAACGAACAGTTTCTGGGATAGTGTAATAAAATAGGCGATTGAGTTCAAAATAGCTGACAATACTCTTAATACAGACGGCGGCTTGCAGCTGAGCACGGCAAAACACTGCCTTTTATGGTCATGTCGCAGAGCACCAATGACGTCACAGCCCGAAGTGCAGCTATACAAGAACGACAGTAACAATCACTGGAGAGTCAACCACTTGACAATGACCGAGGAGATCTCGGCCGAAACGTCGTGGACAGTAAACCACACGACGCGGCTGGAAGCCCGAGATAATTTTATCAGCATAACTCGCCGCGAAACAGTGCATTCATAGATCCCCTAATTGTTTTGTCCAATGTAGTTGCCTATTTCACGATCAGGAGCGCTCACTTTAGTTCGTGGCTCTGCCGCGAACTATTTCGTTCTTTTAGTTCCTACGCTCCCAGTGACGGCTGAGCGGCGTGGTTTGCGCATGCAGGTGGAGGGAGAAGTTCCCCCACCTAGCTGCTTCATGGGCTTGCTGGTTGAGACGCTAACGATATCTCGCAAACCAAAAGAAACAGTTTGTGGATAACTTCTCGCGTTTAAGTTTAGAGTTATCTCTATATCTTGGCATTATGGAATTTATTAGTCAGATATTGCAGAGTGCAGAATACTTCAAAGCAGAAATTTTGTAGCACTAAACTATGTAATCTAGCAGGCAGACGCTAACCTCGAAATGGCTCTCATCAGCAGAAGGCAAACACGTGATTTTTAATTCTGTTCGCGACCTGTTGCACATATTTTAGTTCGCGACCTATCACGCATATTTTAGTTCGCGACCTATCACGCATATTTTAGATCGCGACCTATCGCGTATATTTTAGTTCGCGACCTATCGCATATATTTTAGTTCGCGACCTATCGCGTATATTTTAGTTCGCGACCTATCGCGTATATTTTAGTTCGCGACCGGTAGCTCTCGTTTTGGTTCGCAGCTCAGCCGCAAAGTAGGTCGCTCTTTTTAGTTCGTCCGCTCGATTTGGCTTTTGCTACCGATACTAAAATTACAGCTGAGCTGCATCTCAGCTCGAAATAACGGCAACTGGTAGAAGGGAATCACGCGATTCTGCGCGCTCTCGCGTCTTCAGTCTTCGGAAAAGGACGGACGAAGTAAGAGGTGAGGGATCTGCGAACTAGTTCGCGTAGTTCGGCTGTGGGAGCGCTCTTACGAACTAGCTCGTTCGCAAACTACATAAGACTAGTGGGGACTACGGGATAGATGACGCCGAACCTGCGGCGTTTAGTTGGCTAAACTCCAGCAGTGGTGTGGTGAGTGTGAAGCACGCTACCGCTATGCGGCGCGGCTCGGCGCGTGTGGGTCGCGTGGCGGTTGGCGGCAGCTGCTGGCTTGGCCTGCTCGGCACCTGCTGCAGCCGCCAGCTGGCGCGCCTTCTGCCGGCGCCCGCCCATTCCCCTACGGCCAGCACGAGCAGAGCCGCACGACCGCACCGAGCCAACATCACCTAGAGGACGAGGCATCAAACTGGCCGTGCCTACGTCACCCCGAGAAGCAGGGAACGCAAGCTGACTGGCCGGCCGCTACGAGGCGGTGGGCGTGCCCCAGCGGCCAGTCAGTCGGCTGGCGACCGCGGCCTCTCGGTGTGACGTAGGCACGACCAGTTGTGAGACCTTGTCTTCTACGCGGTATTAACCGAGCCAACACCACCTAGAGAGAAGGCCGCGGCGCTCTTTTACAACGTCACGCGCAGCGGGCCTTGATCACCTAGTAGATGGGGTAGCCACTGGAGCACGGCCCACTGTGCCGTAGCGGCCAGCTACGCGATACCGGCCTACTTTCTAGGTGGTGTTAACCGAGCTCTCCGTACATGCGGCGACTCTGTGTTTGGAGACATTATTCTAAATTTAATTTTACCAGCACATAAGGAGAGTATCCCATGACGTCGGCAATGGACTGAGCTGAACTCTCTAATAGTTCGCGGGAGAAAGGAACACCTAAATCTCTCTGTTTTCGATCTGATTCTTCTTGTTTTATTATGGTGATCATGTCTCCCTATGGGTACAACAATATATTAAGATTACCTGGGTCTGGAGGCGATCTAATCGTTTTATAGTTTTCAAAATGACAATCCAAGATCGCACACTAACAATTTGTTAAATTACGACCGGTTTCGGTGCACTGTGTCACCATCATCTGGTCACATATATGTTATAATCTGGTCATCTTGTTAAAAAAAATGGGTGTAAAATAACAAGTGCAATATTGCACTTAGTCACTATACAAAAAAAAAAAAAAAAAAAAAAAAAAACATAAGTTAAAAACATGACAGCTTACAAAATATTTTGTAAGCTGTTATGTTTTTAACTTATGTGTTTTTATATAGTGACTAAGTGCAGTATTGCACTTGTTATTTTATACCTTTTGTTTTTTAAAGATGACCATATTATAACATATATGTGACCAGATTATGGTGACACAGTGCACCGAAACTGGTCGTCATTTAATAAATTGTTAGTGTGCGATCTTGGCTTGTCATTTTGAAAACTATACAACAATATATGTTCGCGTTCAGAAGAGAAAGTTGGTGAAAGAAATTTCGCAAATAGATCCCGCCTCAACAGATGTCCTTCTTTTAATGGATTCCTCTCCAACTTGTGCATCATTTCCGAGACACTCTCTCCGCTATATCGCGATAATAGAAAACGAGCTGCCCTTCTCTGAAATGTCTATAAATGGTCAGTCAGTCCCACCTGGTGTGGATCCCACAATGCGCAGCATTACTCCAAAATAGGATGCACAAGTGTAGTGTAGGCAGTTTCTTTAGTAGAACTGTTGCATCTTCCAAGTGTTCAGCCAATGAAACGCAGTCTTTGATTCGCCTTCCCTACAATATTTTCTATATGTTCTTAATTGTTACTCATTGGTTCAAATATGTCCAAATGTTTGTCAATCCATGGAACTTAACTGCTTGGTTATTAATTCTTAGCTTACAAACTGTTAATCTAAAGTAAAGTAAACTAAGGACAACACCAACACCCATGCCGGAGGGTACACGCGGCTAATCCGCCGCGGCTACTCCTAGGTATTTAGCGCAATTCTCGGCCTCTAAGTTTGGGCAGATTTATCGTGTAATTGAAATTTGACGGATTACTTTTAGTGGTCATATGGATGACCTAACATCATTATTAAGCGTTAATGCAGATATTTTATATAAATCATTTAGCAGTTGCTTTTCGTCTTCTGGTGACTTTACTAACCGATAAATGACAGCATAACACTCTAAGAGAGCGACTCAGATCCATTCCGAGGAAGATGACTGTACTGGGGTGGTAGAATCAGAGATGTGAGTGCTTGGTGGAACAAAGTTCATGTCAGCTGGTACGTCAGAGGTGTTATGTGACGTCGTCTGGTACGGCCTTAGGCATGTGCAAACGGTGCAGTCACACAGGGCTCCGCGATTCTAGTGGTCCCACTTGAAACAATATATCGAATTTCAAAACGGCCATCCATAGTTTTGTTTCTGAAACTCCATTTAATGCAATGTAATTCAAGTATATACCTATTGTGACATGACTATGGCGATTTTGGTATGTCTTAGATTTAGAAAATCATTATTTTTAGAACATTATGGAAAACAGCGATCTAATATGCAGTTAATAATTCAAGTAACAAGGCAGTCTAGATCGAAACTTTTTCTATTTTATTGGTTATAGGTTTGGTCACTTACATGACCATCATCAGACCATAACTGTATTAGAGGGACAAATTATTTCTAAATTGAGTATTTAAGATCAGAATAAATTATACACATAATGTTGGCCACCAGTTGTTTACCGGTGAAGCTGCCTGAAGGCTGTATGTTGACTGCTGTAGATGTAGGTGCAGTCATCCTTTAAATACTGTAAGCTCCACCCTCTTATTTAAATGTTGGCCAATCAGGTATATGTTCTAACGGAAGTTATACAACAATGGATTTCAATATGCAACAAACCAAATTATTGTGTAGTATGGTTAATCAGGTATAAAGATGTAAACGGATTTATAAGTACATCATATATGGTCATATAAAAGACATATGTAAGATTTGGAACATAGAAATCCATGTTTGGTTTTGTTATTATTTCAAAAACAGAAATCGGAGGTACTATTTTACTATTGTCAGATTATAAATTAAAATATTACTATCGTTATGTTAGAATTAAAATAAACGCCAGTTTTGCTGCTACATGTGAATGTATTAAATCTGTAATAAAATTGTCTTTGATTAAGTGTTGGGTTTTCAGAGCCCTTGCCTTAGTAAGAAGAGCCAGATAAAATATATGTCACAGTTATAAGGTACATCAGTAAATACAATAATTAGGTTAAAGTATATGACAGTGAGAGCTGATGGCATTATTTAAAATGACCTTGTGTCTTAAACTGAAAACTAAATAAAACTGATGGATGGGACAAACGAGTAACCATTCTACAGGAGGTCATCCAATAGTTCAAATAAATATCTATCTTTGAAATCTAGCTGCTCATTTTTTCAATCGAATAGTTTATTCTTGTGATGGGTGTAGATTTCTATTTGTTCAAGTGCAATGGGTAGTTGACCTTTGGCTACATTGTGTAAGACTTTTATATTGTCAGGAGTAGGCCCTTCTGAATGATTGCATTCATCAAGATTCTGGCCAAAACTCGATTTTGTGCGTGTAGTACCTGTGGTATGATCTTTAAACCTTGTTAGAAAGCTACGGCCGGTTTTTCCTATATATTGTTTATCACAATCTTTACAACGTATCTTCTAGACACCAGATTTTTGGTATCTATCAGACTTACCAATTGTATGTTTACGTTTAGTCTGCAGCTGGTTAGTTTTTATAAATGCTTTAGTTAGATTGGAATTTTTAAACAATCTATTCAATACTATGTTATCTGAAAGAAGCCCCTTGTATGTCATTTTTGCATATCTCCTTTTGGAAACAGTAGTATTGTCTTTGGTCTGTAGTGATTTATAACATATCAAATCAACCTGGCTTGCTTTAAAGTTGTTATCTATTGCTATTTGGTTCAGAACATTAATTTCGGTTTGGATGGCTTTTGGTTGTAGAGGTAGTTTCAATGTTCTATGGATCATAACTCGGAAGAATGCTTTATTGTAATTAGTGAGTGGCATGAAGTAACATTGATTAATATAGCTGTAGCAGTTCGTTTCCTGTAAATCATATAAACATGTTTACCATTTTGATTTGTAATTGTGATATATATATATATATATATATATATATATATATATATATATATATATATATATATATCTTGGATGAGTAGGAGGTCACGTGTTCGAATTCCAGCAACAGCACAAATTTTAACAATTTAATACATATTTTACAGGGAATACTGGGGTATAATTAAAGTATGTGGTGTGGTCCATAGGTATATTAGCTGAGTGATTTAAAGCGTTTACGTACAAAGGATAATGTCCCGGGTTAGAATCCCGCACACAACACAAATTTTAAATCAACGCCTCTCGCTGTATTTAGTACTTTGGTATAAGACAAAGTTTGTCTCAGGGAACAGTTACTGTTGATATTTATCTTACAATGTCTGAAGGAAAAGACACTGTAAATTAAATACCCGAATACTGAAGTGTAGAGCACTGTCCTGTACATTTTCCGGTCTACTGTGCCCGTGTTTCCACTCCTATTACAACCCGCGTTTAATGCTGCGTGGTATTGAAAAGCCGGCGTTTTGCTGTACGGCCGAAACCGTAGCGCGTCGAAAGGAGGAATGGAAGATTACGAATACCGCCGACTCCTCCACGTGCCGGTCACGATCTGCATGCGGGCAAAGAAAACGTAGCGACTGGGTAGAACGTATTCGGCACTCCGTGTCACTAACGGCTCGCTCCGCAGGGCGTAAGAAACCGGAGGAAGGCGAAACCTGCAGAGGCGGCGCGGGTAAGAAAGGCTGCCGTTACTCCGGCCCGCCGAGGGAAACGAATCGAGGGAATACGGAAAGTAATGACCAGGACTCGGTCGGCGCGGCGCTGCGTGCGCGGGAAGAAACGTGTGGGGCAGCCACCGAACGGGACTCCCGGTACCGCGGAGCGCTGCTCGCTCGGTAGCGAACAGCCGCACATGCGTGAGGAGAAGCGCGCGACGTCATAACCTCACTGGCTGGACTCCGCAAGTTGCCTTCTGTGGGGTTAAACTCTCTGTACGTAGTAGTAGTGCACAAGCCGAGAAAATTAATTTTCAGAAAAAAAAACAATGTTGTTGTTGAAACTTCCTGGCAGATTAAAATTGTGTGCCGCAACCGGGCCTGAACCTGGGACCTTTGCCTTCCGCGGGCAAGCGCATTACCGACTGTGCTATCCCGACACGACGCACGATGCCGCCTCACAACTTTACTTCCGCCAGTACCTCGTCTCCTACTTTCCAAACTTCACAGAAGCTCTCCTGCGAACCATGCAAAGACTAGCACTCCTGGAAGAAAGGATGTGGTGGAGAAAGCGCACACTACGCTGCAGAGTGAAAATTTCATTCTGGAAACATCCCTTAGGCTGTGGCTAAGCCATGTCTCCACCATATCCTTTCTTCCAGGAGTGACGCCGTCACGGAAATGTCACGGAAATGTTGCACGAATTGGGGTGGAAATCATTAAAAGAAAGACGTTATTCATTGCGGCGTGATCTGTTTGTGAAGTTTCAATCACCGACTTGTATTTCTGAATTTCAGATCGAAAACAGAACGATTTAGGTGTTCTTTCTTCCCAGCGCTATTAGAGAATGGATCGGTAGAGAAAAGTTATGAAAGTGGTTAATGAACCCTCTGCCAGGCACTTGAATGTGATTTGCAGAGTATCTATGTAGATGCAGTTGGGCTCGTTGCGGACGTAGGATCGAGTCATAAGACGCAAATTCTCAGCTTGTACATTCACTACTGACGTTGTGCCCTTTGCCCCTACCCATTATCAATTAGTTATCGAGGCATTTAGCCAATTCCCATAAGATTTCGGGTCTGGTATACATCCGCACTGAAGAAACGATCGCAGGGTGTCATCGCCTGGTAATTTGTTTATACGGTGTCTGTTCTTTCGGACACCATAATGATGGCCTATGATCCTTTCTTCAGTGCGAATGCACACCAGGCCGTAACTTCCACGAAAATCTGCTACATGCCGCGAGTAGTGAGTGATAAAGGAGAGTGTCACTGAGCGGTTCCTGTATGTCACGGTAGGAGCAGATGATATTTGTAATATCTGAACTGTAATATCTACGGAATAATATCTGTGAGCAGCTCAGGTTTGTATATTTGTATCTCTTACACAGCGAGCCCAGTAATAGAGTAGTAGCGAGAAAGTAGTTGGTGACTTTACGCTGTAGAGGAAGAACCTCTGCAGATAAAGCTATTCGTGTCTTTCTTGTTGACATGGTTGCAAAAAGTTTTGTTTCCAGTTGTAACAAGATATTGTAGCTTGATGTTTCTTATAGTGGTTCGGAAATTTAAAGTTCGTTTTTATGGAAAGAAAATCTAAGTTAACCCCACCAAAAATACTGTCCATGATTGTACACCCTTATGTGACAATATAGTTCAATTAAAATCATACAGCATTTTATTTAATTTTTTCTCGTTGTTATAATTTTTTATCCTGAACATTTATTTTGCCAGTGCTAATGATAGTAATATGCACTGAATTGTCAGGTAGATAATGCTGAATAAGTCTCGCTACAAACATTAGAACTCCCCCTTGTCCTTTTCTTATAATCAGTGGTAATTTAAATTATGCCCAGCTGGGATTCTAACCAGGTTCCTGCACTTCTGCTGTCAATTGAGAGCGCTTTTCCTTGCAGTCCTTCATAGTTTTCTCAGTCACCTCTTCTCTTACATCAATTTTCCGATGTAATCGTTTCAGTTATTATTAATACTTGAGATTCGATTCCACTTTATGGATCGGTGTGCACCACGACCACAATATGATTAATATAAGATATGGACTCAGCATTGGTCGTTTATACTTGTGCGAGATACGATTAGAAAAATAAAACAATGTAGGTCAAATCTTACAACATACTATTATGTATAGTAAGTTTCACCTGTAACGAGCTTCATATCAGTGTAACTTGAAGATCTCAACTGATGATGGTCACTCTGTGATTGAAATCAATTTGCTGTTAATAAAGGAAGGATTACTATCATTGCCACTTATTTCATGTGTTACATAATTAATGCCTTGTTCTTGACCGTCCACCGTGTTACTTGCACTTTTTTTCCATCGTGTCAATTTATAGTTCGTAACTTATCTTGAAATAACTTTCACATCTATGAAATTCGTATTTTTGTCTTCTAGAGCCCCCTCTTCTTATTTATGCATCAACTACCTGTTCTCCATCCTTATTTTCCCTTGTTTCTACTGCTGCGTCTTATGTTTTGTCCTGTAGACTGTGAATTTGTCATCTGGCATCCCTCGTTTGTAGTCATGTCTCTTTTTTGATCTCATTGAACCGTGTTTTATACCTACCGTTACTTTCTTGATTCCATGCGTTTTGCTTCGCACTCCAGTCACAGCAGATTTGAATGTTTGCCATCTGCTTTCTTTACGCACTTATTTTGACTCTTCTTTTTCCTGCAAAAAGACGATTTTGTGAGTTCTCTTTTATCATTTTCGGTTAGACTTACATCTAAGTTTTTTTTTCACTTCTACATCTACATACGTACTCCGCAATCCACCCAAAGGTTCGTGGCCAAGGGTATGCAGTGCTACTACTAGTTTTTACTTTCCTGATCAACTCCCATATAGAAAGAGGTAAAACGAAGGCTTGTATGCATCTGTACGAGCCCAAATCTCTCTAATCTTATCATTGTGGTCTTTACGCGAAATGTAAGTTGGCGGCAGTAGAATCGCTCTGCAGTCCGCCTCAATTTCCGAGCCGGCCGCAGTGGCCGAGCGGTCTGCGGCGCGCAAGTCACAGTCTGCAAGGCCGATACGGTCGGGGTTTGAATTCCCCCTCGGGCATGGATTTTTGTGTCGTCTTTAGTATAAGGTAGTTCATAAGTAGTTTGTAAGTTTAGGGACTGATGACCCCGCAATTAAGTCCCTTAAGCTTAACAAACATTTGATCATTTTTCAATTTCCGGCCCTCTAAATTTCCTCAACACTGCTTCTCGGAAGCGACTCCAAGTTGAGTTCCCGAAATATTTCGGTAACACTCCTCTGATATCACCGACTCCACTAATATTTTTTGAAGTCAACAATATGTAATAACTCTTTGGTTTGTCTTATGCAGAAGTATTGTCCCCTGAAGTTGAAACTTCTCGGGTTTTATCCCACTGTGATTTCATTCTTTGTGCAGAAATTAGGGTCCACTCTCAGATACGTTTACAGATTGAGTACTTTTTCAATCATTTATTAAATACGATCATATTCCTCCTCATTATTTTTTCCAATGCGGATGGAAATGACCTTAAATCTTGTCTTGATATTCAAGCAGCAGAGCCTATCGCTAATTCCACCTTATTTGTCTACAACCCGCATTGTTGTTTTGTTGACTGCTATTTTTCCTTCAACCTGTTCTTTCCTACCTCCAGTTCCGATGTGAAATACGCTGTATTTCTTTACCTTTTTCATGCCTTCATCTTTTCATCTGATCTCTTGTAATTCTACCACATCCATGTTGTAGCTACGCAGTCCATCGTTCGTCTTCTTTTCTCAGTGCACTCAACGTTTTGACAGTCTCGGTCCCTAGCCGTAAAGTCTATAGCGCCTTTTGGCATAACCATCAACAAACTAATCCATCTCAAAAGTTTGTTTGGCTTTTTAAATGACAGGTCTTTCTAGCACAGTCGGCTGACAGACTTCGCCCAATCCCGAACCTGCATCGTCAGAATTTTTGCAGGGTTTTTTCACGTAGAGAAAGCGGGTTCACATTCCCTTGGTCAACAGTCAGGCTTCCCAGTTCATTCCTCTGACGGAAAACTTTGAGGAGCGATGGGGCATGACCTGCAATTGGGCACTGTTAGCATGTGTCTCGCCGTTCAGTCACGATACGCGCAGCTCGTCGTTCCTACTCACGGAGACTGATAATTGCCCATAGTACACGATCGACAGCTTACGCCCGAGTTTGTAGTCACGGGAGATGTATTCCTTGCATTGTCATTATTGCAGTACAGCAATTCAATATAATCTTAAGTCGCAATATAACTAGTGCAGAGAATCTGAAGGATACTAAAGTAAACCAAAAGTGCATCGAATAGAAAAGTAATTACACTTACCTTATAACAATTCTTTCGTAATAAAAACAAATGAATTGACGTTAGCTTATATACTTTTATATACCATCTCTTAACATGCCGTTTTGGTCGTCATATACAGGGTGGTCGGAAATTTCCGTTACAGTCTTCTAGGAGTTGTAGAGGATAGTGAGTAAATATCATTTTGAATGGGAACAAACGTATTGTTTCCGTTGTATGACGGTTTCAATTCAGATGATTATCTCATTCACTCCTACTTCAGGAATTTAATTTGGAGTGACTCTGTTCAATTGTTGCAATCAATTCGAAAAAAAGTACTGAATCATTCCGTTATTACTTACGCATTTTTATTACAATTCACTCCTTTGGCTTACATTAGTCGACAACAACAAGAACGCAGCATCTACAGCACCAACCGCATTGCAATAGCGGTTTGTAAGGCAACCACCAACGTCGTTACATACATTGTACCTCCGAAGCCTGTTCTGGTACACTCTACATCGCACCTGGTATCTCTTCATTGTCTTGTGCAGAGGCCAGAACTCGTGCCAGCAGAACTTCCTAAATCTCTACACGTGTCTCATACATTAGGCTCTTCAGACGAACCCACAAGAAGTAGTCCTTAGGGGTTAAATCCGGTAATCGTGGCAGCCATGCGGTTGGACCACCACGGCCTATCCATCTTTCACCAAACCGTCTGCTGAGATGTCTCCGAACAGCCAGTGCACCATCATGCTGTAACCACATTTCCTGACGGACATTCAATGCAGATCTTCCAAGAACGGCTCCAATACGTGTCATAGGGAGACTAATTATGCGGGACCCGTGAGCTTGGATGGAAGGATGTATGGTTCAATCACATGCTCGTCCAGAAAACCTGCCCACACGTTAATTCCAGACCTCTATTGAAATCCCTGAACCAGAGTGGCATGAGGGTTTTCGTCCGCCCATACATGACTATTTCCAGGATTCAAAACACACACCCTAGTGAACCTACATTCATCTATGAAGATAACTAAGCAGACGTTGACGAGTTACACATCTGAATTGAAACTGTCGAAGAACAGAAAGGATCATTTCTGGACATGGGTTCCTATTCAAAATGTTATGTACTTACTACCATCTACAAGTCCTAGAAGTTTATATCGGGAATTTCCGACCACCCTGTATTATACTGTAAAACAGTCGTGTGGTTTTCCTACCTTTATTAGAAAGTGAAATGTTATTTTTGAAATATTTGCTTGTCCAACAAGTTCCATTTCATGTTCGACTATCCTCTGAACGGAACGTAGCGTTCTCCTTCCACTAAAGAAAGTAAAGGCAGTAAAGGCACCAGCACGCTATAAAAAGCTGTCTGGCGTCTGCAGTTGTGTAGAGGTGCATCACACCGACAAACAAACACTGTCGTAATGAGTACTGCAGCGCAGCAACGTAATAAACTGCATGCGTTGGCAGCACATAAAGGCAGTGCGAACCGTTCAATTTGCTGTCATTCAATTCACAGAACGTGTCTTTCTAGTAACACATCGCTGTTCGTTTTGAGATTACTGGTCATCAAACATTGATCACATTAGATGAACATCAGAAAAATAACTTCTAGCTTGCATTTAGTTAATTTTATTGCTGACAAAGCTCTTTCAGATAAAGGAGTGCTCGCGCAAAAAGTCCTGTTACACACTACAGCAGTCACACGAAACAACTGTGGGGGCCAATCTCGAATGAAATTCTTGTAGAATGCTTCAACGTTTGACGAGGTACGTCCAGAAAGTAAGTTCCGTTTGGTTATATAAAACAAACGTGTACAGATACAGAAAAAATATTTATTGTACAAAAATCTACAACTGTTAAACTACTTTTCTGCATAGCTGCCGAAATTTTGTAGGCACTTGTCATAGCGGGGCACAAGTTTCTGTAATGCCTTCTAAATATTAGGTTGCCGCCTGTGTATTCAGCCATGTGGTAGCATGTTCTTTCAGCTCGTCATCGTTGAAGTATTGACAGGACAAATTTTAGGTGTAAAGAAGAGGATTTCCATCAAGAGGTGGTGTTTGTTTCCACAAAATTGCCCGACCTCATGTGGCGAATGTGACCAAACAACTCTTACGGGAATTTCACTAGGACGTGTTTGATCATCATCCGTACAGCACGGGCCTTGCTCCTCGCCCACTTTCACATCTTCTTACACCTAAAAATCTGTCCTTGGTGGTCAACATTTCAACGATGATGACGAGCTGAAAGAACATGCTACCACATGGCTGAATACACAGAAGGCAACCTTCTATGAAAAAGGTACACAGATAGTTGTGTCACGCTATGATAAGTGCCTACAAAATTTCGGTAACTATGTAGAAAAGTAGCTTAACAGTTGTAGATTTTTGTACAATATTTTTTTTTTCTGTATCTGTACACGTTTGTTTTGTATAACCAAACGGAACTTACTTTCTGGACATACCTCGTAGATACTCTGACACCTCTCCATGCGAACACAATAACACTGAAAGGCAGTGAGCTCCAACTGAATTTAAGAAGTTACACTAAGAACACTCACAGCAAACAGGTGCAAAACAACAGGCGTAAATTTCAGATCAATTTACTTCACTGCACCTGCTGTCAGAGTTTTCTAACAAAACCTGTAGCTGCCTAAAAAATTCATCAAACTGTTCCTTCAGCGTCTCTGAATATTTATTTCGTTTATAACTAAGATAACATTCTAAAAATGCGCAACCTCAAGCTTTTTCCTAGCTGTATCCTTTGAAAAATGTTTGCGGTATTCAACGTGCTCCACTTTTTTACGGATCATCTAGCTTTCTAAGCTTTGCAAACATCTTCATCGTTAGAAGTGTTCAAATGTTTGTAAAGCCAAAGGGAGTTAACTGCGAGGTCATCAGCCCCTAAACTTACAAACTACTTATGAACTACCTGATACCAAAGACGACATAAACATCCATGCCAGAGGGGGGATTCGAGCCCCGGACGGGGAACGGCCTCTCGCATCGGAGCACAGTACCACAATGCGCTTGGGCACTCCGTTAGTAAAAGGGTGAATACCTGGATATGTTCCTCATTGTCTAAGAATTAAGGTGCCGGATTTTCAACACACAAAAATTCTGGAAACAAAGAGAGCAAATACAGAAAATATAACAGTTTCATAACTTGGCTGACATTTCAGTATTCTGAAGCCAATTCAGTGTTTAGCTAAATTTGAAACATGTGCCATCCGATATAGCTCTTCCCAGCAATATTTATTTAACATTGTAATGCTAGAAACAGACATAATATTTCAGTCCTTTGGTTCATTTTTGCCCCTTGTCGTTCAAAGTATGCAATATCTGGCGCAATCTTTTCAAACCCTCATTGAGAAAAGGTAATAATCAACGACGTGTGACATTACTGATACAGGGGGAAGCTGATTGTTCCCATATGAAAGGCGGGTCTTGTCAGGCTGTTGTGTTCTCCAGCCGGTCGGCTAACAGTTTGGACCTAGTGAATGGAATACAGGTAGTTAGGAAACCGGAAACGACGGTCTTGGCTGAGCGAGGGCGGCTCTCCCAGGTTGCAACTGAAATACAATATAGCCACACACATTATTCTAAAAACCCATATAAAATCAGGGAATGGTCATACGGCAAATATAATTATATGAATTGATTCAGGGGACTTGTGAGAATCAAACACCGTAATTACAATTTCAATATCCGTAACAGATAAAAAGCCGATAAATTCCAGTACTATAATGATGATATTATAAGACTTATATTTACAATTATTGATACGTAGTGTTTATCAATAACAGTTTAAGAAGCAAATGGACAGCATTGAACCAAGCTACCTATTTTAAAAGTCGCACCACGTTATTTCCGTATTGTTTCAATAAACTTTGTTTTACTCTCTTGTTCTGCTTTTTGTTGAGGTAGTAATATTCTTGTGTCAGAATATAGATTCCACCACAGAAACACAAACCATGAACCCAGCTAAGCACGATACATTTATATATGTATTTTATTACATTTAATATTATTCTTCATAACATTCGTTTTTTAAGTTGTAGACTGCCTCTTAAATATTTCATGGCTGACTAAAAATATTAGACATGCAGCAGATAATTTATATATAAACAATTATATATATTTGCATAAAAAGCCATGACAAATCAAATATTAATTGTGTAACTATATTTCGATGGTGCAGTATATCTGAACAGTGAGACGTCACGCTTAATACCTACCTTAGCAAAGAGCTTCAGTCTCAACCGGTTTTAGTATTGTTAAATATATATTTGTTTGTTAAATCAAACAACATTTGTAGAGAGGTGGTCAAAGCATTTAATTCTGTGATTTTCAAATGTATAATATTTTGGAAGGGAAATTGTATTTGAAAGATGAGGCGTTAGGATGCGTGGAAGGATACAATTTTGGGAGCAGGGAGAGCATGCTTTCGAACGTTTGGTAAGGGATTCGTAACTTGGACGTGGTGGTGAAAGGTTGTGACGCTGGGCGGTCTGAAGCCGCGTTACGAACTTGTGGTTTGAAGACATCGACATGTGTGGACTGTATTTACGGGACTGTAACTGTAGAACGTACTCACTGGTTGAAAAGTGGTAAACTATGGACGTTAGTAGGGCTGCGTAACTGTAATAAATCAGCAGTCATGTACTTGTGTGTTGACAAACTGTGTTTTATAACAAATACTGTAATAAATCGCGGATTAATTTGGAACTGCAGTGTTCGATGGACTTCACTAATTTACGAGTGATAATTTGGAACTTTTTCTCGCGAGTACGTGTGATACATGAACAATAGTCGGGGAAATATTCAGTTATTTGCCGATGAATAAAGTAGGACCACCTACGCATTTTCACGTCCTAAAAGAGTAATAAACTCTATTTATAAAGAATTTCTTCGTGAGTCAATCACTTCTTTATACTAGAATCCATTTTGTTGGTTATCAGAGGTTTAATTTATGTTTGTTTATATATATTTTCGAGTCATCATATGCAGATTGATAGACTGGCTAAAATACAGATTAATTATTGACCTTGTTTAAACAGATTGGGTAGCTGTTTTGGGCATAGAAACTGATATGCATAACAAAACTCTATGAACTACTACCCTGAGTTATGTATTGCCCAATTCTTATTGGTCAGTACCGATAGGAAGATTGCAGATGCTCACTTCCTTTTCGACATGGACCGGCAGGGTTATAGATAGAGCTCCTGGTAAACGTAGCCGTAACCGTCTTATTTGAAAGAGGTTCTATAAAAAGACATGTTCCTGCGAAAAATTTATTCCAGGTGGTTCACAGTTTTCGATTTGACGCGACAAACTGGTCAAGGACATCACCCAAACTTTCGACTTGGTGATTAAAATCGGACTATTTCAAATGGTGTCATCCGTTTAGGCTAAATAAATAGTATTTATTGAAATTGCAATCTCGACACTTGGTCATCGTGAAACAGTCTGGGAAGTTGGAATACACACGTAAACGTATAATATGCATGAAATCCAATCGTCAGCTGCTAGTGACGTCCCGGCCGCTGTGGAAAAATCCTATGTGAATGGTCACGGTGAATCCGTCAGCTCTTCGCACAGATCATGGCCACGGCCCCAGTGACGTCGTGTCTGCATTGGAATTCCCTTGATGGAGTACTGAGCTGCACTACCTCTGTAGCCGTCTGCAACTGCGAAAGCATTGCCGGGACAAGAATTTGTACACGAACTGGCCTCTCGAGTATGTCACACAACTGTTCTATGGGATTCTGGTCAAGTGATCTCGGTGGTATAGTCATTCGTTGGAATTGTTCAGAGTTTTCTTCAAACCGATCACGAATAATTATGGTAGGTGAGATTATCATCCACATTAATTCCGTCTGCCCGGCGCATATGTCTCTGTATGCAGTTACTTTTTTGTATTATTTTTGAAATTAATAAGAAGGCCTTTGTTTTCTAATAATTTCTAAGTGATACATTGTCATGTTTACTTGCACAAAATCCACAGCGAAAAATTTTTAGCTCGTTATCACAGCGCTAAGACATTTCATACAGGTAACAAATAACTATTGCGAGTATGATCCAAGGCGGCACTACAACTCCCAAATAAATATCACTTGGAAGTTCATCTCTAGACGTGCCGCTTCGTGGAGAAGCTTTTGGGAAATAATGGTTGCTTCAGTAAAACTATGCCTTCGTTAACTGCTCGGGCGAAGTATCCTGAACGAGAAGAGGCCCTGGACTGTTCTTGTTAGCATCGAAGCAGTACTCAGTTTTATGTCACAGACTGATGAACTGCTCAAGGCTGCGCACCTTTTAATCGGAGGAAGGCTTACTGACCAACCGACAAGTAAAGAAACCGCGAAGTCAGCTGATTTAGTGAAGGAATTCGAACTGTGTACCGCTTCGATACTAAGAAGAATGGTCCGAGGTCTCTCATCTTCCAGGCTTGTTCTCCTGAGCCCTTTACGAAAGCATCGTTTTACTGCAGCCACCATTCCTTTCCAAAATCAGCTTCGCCGATTGTGTTGGTTGCCATATATCCGGCCGTAATTGCCTTCAGTTTGTGCAATGAAGGCTCTTAAGATCGGATGTCATAGTTGCTGATGAATCTTCCAGGTTTTATGACCGTGGTCGACGGAACAATTCTGCTTCTGACGTGTCGCCCAGGGCTGCGCTGGACCACTTCAGAGATGCTTCAGCGGACTGATGAGTCGGACGTCGGAGAGCGCATTAAATGCTGTAAAAAGTCGGCGTGGTTTAGGTTTTCACGTGATTGCTAGTGAAAGATAAAAACAACTATGTGTTCTGAAAAGCTACTGTATGTGTATCATAAGATTAATTCCTTCATCCATTCTGTAAAAATTATCCTGATGGCTTATATCTTTTGACTGCTTCTGCAAGGACGTAAATAATAGCAGTTGTAGATAAAATTTTAGTTTCGAAAAACTCGTGCACGATTTCCTGACTGAAGTACATGGTCAACTACAGGTGATTTTTTCATTGTTACGTAGTTCCGTCAGTCTTGTATTCATGTTTCTCTTGGTATTTACGTTATAGACCTTTCCATAGGTACACGGGATTTTATACACCCCACGTGCATAAAGAAAGGCGTTTATCATTTACAACTCACAGTGCTTGACATATCTTCTTAGATGTCCAAGAAACTAGTCTGATACCATGTTTCCGTACAGTTTTCACGCTGTGTTCATACTTTATTCTATTGTTACTTCATCGAGAATACTATTTACTTGTTAGTATGAACATCCATTCTCCTCGTACACCTAATGCAAATGTTGCAATTCACTCGTCAGTTCTTCTGGCATGCAAATTATATAGGTTCTATCAATAACACTTAAAACGACACATTTTTTTATGGAAGATGGTTGGAGTTCTTATGGAGATACCTGTCCATATGACTGATATTATGTTTGAAGTTATCATTTTTGTTTGTTGTTTATAATTATATGGGACCAAACTACGTTGGTCATCAGTATATCATTAGTTAGTCGCATAATATTCATAAACCCTAATGCGTTGTAATTTTACTTTACATAGGTAGATTAGATTAGATTAATAGTTGTTCCATAGATCATATATACGACAGTTAGTAATGATGTGGAACGTGTCAGTTTAAATGTTTTCTATACATGACAGTCAAGTTTTATCTAAAAATTCATCTAAAGTGTAGAAGGAGTCGGCATTCAAAAATTCCTTTAATTTCTTTTTAAATACTAGTTGGCTATCTGTCAGACTGTTGATGCTACTTGATAAGTGACCGAAGACTTTTGTGGCAGCATAATTCACTCCTTTCTGAGCCCTTTCTCCTAGTATTGTAGTTATGCACACTGCTATTACTTTCTAATTGGGTCGGATTGTTAATAACAAATTTCATGAGTGAATATATATATTGTGCAGCTACAGTGAAGATCCCTAGATCTGCCGGATGATCTTGGGTGGGCTCCAGCAATTATTCTGATAACACGCTTTTGTGCAATGAATACCTTTTTACTCAATGTTGAATTGCCCCATTTGTACATTTTGGACTTGTACCATTTACATAAGAAACATGGGAAAAATGGCAGGAGAGTGCTTGGGAATAATGGTATGATAGTGCAATAAGGAAATTAAATGAAAACTGGAAATTAACAACGTATATGAAGCAGTTAAAGCGAACAGGCTGATGTTATGCACATGGGAGAAGCATGGTTACCTAAGACGCTGAGGAGTTAGGCAGTAGCGGGTAGGAGAAGTTGACGAAGCATTCGTCAAAAATGATTGAAGTAACGGAATCAACATGAGACGAGGCATCAATGTTAGCATTTAACAGGGGATAGTAGAAGTGTCTTGACTAAAAGAAGGGATAGATTGGTAGGACACATTCTTAGACATCAAGGAATTGTGAATTTAGCATTGGAGGGAAGTGTGTGGGGTAAAAATCGCAGAGGGAGACCAAGAGACGCGTATAGTAAGCAGATTCAAGTGGATGTGGGTTGTCGTTCTTATGAGCAGATGAAAAGGCTTGCTCAGGATAGAGTAGGGTGGAGAGCTGCATCAAACCAGTCTCTGGACTGAAGACCACAACAACAACAGTAGAAGTGTTTTATAAGGGGTACTATGCCCCAGAGTGAATGCTGAAAGGCATAATCATCCTAAAAGATGAAGATATAACAACCGAATGCTTCTAAGGCTTTGTTAGCATGACACTAAATGACGAATATGTCACGCACACAAAAAACCGTCAAAGAGGTTTCCTGATTCCTTTTACCACACCTGATTGTTGGAATTTTTCCATTTTTCCGTCTGTCATAGTTGTTTATAGGAGTGGATGTCCCTATTTGAGGTAGGTACTGTCGCTAGAGTGCTACTTTGACCTCTCATTTGCTTACGTTCTTCACACGCTTGAATAGCTACCAAGCTGTAGCTGCGACATTGGTCACAGTATTATGGCTGACGAGTGATTCCGCAGTTAAGCGTTATGTTCGTCTTTTCATAAATATTCTGCGATAGTGCGCGGGAAAAAGGAAACACCCTTACCTTTTCGATCCGTTTTTTCATATTTTATTACGATGATCATGTCTCCCTGTGTAGGTGGGAGCTACTAAAATATTTCCGCTTTCGGAAGAGCAAGTTGTTGAAACATTTCCCGCAAAATATCTCGAACCAACGAATAACGCCTTTCTTTTAATGATTTCCACTCCAACTCGTGCATTATTCTCGTGATATTATCTTCCCTGTACGGACTGAAGATTTGACATGTTTGTCGCGTGAATGAAGTTCAACGGATTTCTTTTAGCGCTCATGTGATTTTATACATATCATTACTTAGGGTCAATTCGCAATTTGCACTCCATGCACATATCTTACCGAAAGCATTCTGCAGTTGCTTTTGATTTTTTGATAACTGTACTAATCGATAAATGATGGGATCATCCACTAACAATGTAACAGACCTGCTCACATTGTCTCCTAAATCGTTTATAAACATAAGGTACAGTAGGGCCCTGTAACACTTCCATGCGGAATGACAGATATCACTTCTGTTTTACCCGACGACTTTTCCGTGAGTTAGGCCTATAACGTACTGTGAGCTTTCTGACAAGAAGTCGCGAATCCAATCACACAACTGTGGCGATATTGCATGAGCATCCAATGTGGTTAACATTCATTTATGAAGTACAGTGTCAAAAGCATTCCGGAAATCTAGAAATATGGACTCCATTTGAGATCCCGTGTTGATAGTACCCGTTACATCATGTGAGTGAAGTGACACAAGAGCGATACTTTCGTAATCCATGTTGATCTTACGTCATCGACGTAGTTCGTAATGTTTGAGGAATGCGTATGTTGTAAAATCCTGCTGCAAACAGACGTCAGTTATCCAGGCCTGAAATTTTGTGGCTCACACCTTCTAAAATATTAGAATGACCTGTGCAGCTATACAGTTAAGATCATTCACTGAGCAAGTGGTTGTATATGATAGCTAGGTATGGGGCTATTGCATCAGCTTACTCTGAAAGGAACTTAATAGGTATACAATTTGGAGCGGGATACTTACTTTCGTTAAGCGATTTGTTGCTTCAGTACTCCAGGAAGATATATTTGTAAATTTCTGGGTGTCATGATTAACGAAATGAACCAAAGTGAAGTGGAAACAAATAGTTAGAATACAGAATGCTACCAAGGTGTACTACTCTCTGCAGTTTCTGTTGGAATCAAAATTATTGAAGAAAAACTCAAAACTGAAAATTTACAATACAATCATTTGACCAGTTCTAACACAAATGGTTCAGAAACATGGAATGTAACCAGAGAGAGACCAGTTAATAGGTAAAATTTTGAACCACACTTCCATTCTTTATCTAGAACCTGTACAAAGAGATCAAATAAAGAAATAGATTTACTTTTACAACAAGCACTAATAATCGACTTCATCAACTCCAGAAGATATCAATGGGCTGGTCAAGGATGGAAGCTGATAGAAAGGTCTTACGAATATTTAAAGAAGAACTAACAGGCAAAAGATCAGTAGGGAGACCAAGAAGTTCCTGGAACCAAATCTTCAAGCTTTGTAGACGTCTGAATTTGGGCAAGTGGCAAGAACTCGCCCAATACAATGAAATGTTTGTAATCATATGGGACCATAGCACACATACGTTAGCATTTCCGTGACACTCGAGTATTGGTCGAATCTACCTATTGTTATTGTTGTTTTTTTAGGGAACTAAAAAGCTAACTTAGCTGCTCACCTCTAAACTTCTTCTATGTCTTCCTTTAAACTGATCTGTTGCGGGTCCCAAACATTTCAGATATCGATTGGTAGTATGTATAATAGGAGCAAAACGTAGTCGATACCTTCACTACACGATAGCAACGGTGATGCTACTGACGAAAGTTGTGCTACAGTAGAATTGCTAAACACAGCTTTACGAAAATCCTCCATGAATGAAGACGAAGCAAGTACTCCAGCTGCTAGCCTGCGTATTTCACTCACTCACTCAGCAGGTTTCTATGGAACACGAAAATCCCTCGCCGGTCTCATAAATTGCCTCCACTGAACTCTGATGTTGCCGAGCGGTCTGGAGCGCCACGTTACGGAACGTGCGGCCTCCCGCGTCAGAGGTTCGAATCATACCTCGGGCATGGATGTGTGTGTTGTCCTTAGGTTAGTTTAACTTAGTTTAAATGGTTTGTAAGACTAGGGACTGATGACCAACGTAGTTTGGTCCCAAAGGATTACAAATATTTGAACACTTGAACTCTGTTTTGGGCGAGTTCTTGCCAGTTGCCCAAATTCAGACATCTACATAGCTTGAAGATTTACTCCCAGGAGCTTCTTGGTCTGCCTACTTATCTTTTTCCTGTTAGTTCTATCAGCTTCCATCCTTGACCAGCCCATTGAAGTCTTCTGGAGTTGATCTACATCTACATCTACATGGGATACTCTGCAAATCACATTTAAGTGCCTGGCAGAGGGTTCATCGAACCAGCATTATGCTATTTATCTCCCATTCCATTCTCGAATACCGCGCGTGAAGAAAGAACACATGAATCTCTCCGTTAGAGCTCTGATTTCACGTATTTCATTCCGATGGTCATTTCTACCTATGTAAGTAGGATTCAACAATATATTTTTGCATTCGGAGTAGAATGTTGGCGACTGGACCTTCGTAAGTAGTCCACGCCGCAGCGATAAGCGCCGTTGTTGTAATGATTGCCATCTCAGATCCTGTATCATTTCCGTAACGCTGTATCCCCTGTATCGTGACAATACGAAACGAGCTGTCCTTCTCTGGACTCTTTTGATGTCCTCCGTCAAACCCACCTGATAAGGATCCCACACTGGGCAGAAATTCTCCAAAACTGGACGGACAGGCGTAGTGTATGCAGTTTCTTATGTAGTTCTGTTGCATGTTTTAGGGGTTCTGCCAATAAAACGCAGTCTCTGGTTCGCCTTTCCCACGACATTATCTACGTGTTCTTTGCAATTTAAGTCTGAAGTAATAGTAATTCCTAGGTATTTTGTGGAGTTTGTGGCCTTCACTTTTGATTGATTTATCTTGTAAACAAAGTTTAACGAATTTCTTTTCGTATTAATGTGGACTTCACACTTGTCATTATTTAGAGTCAATTGCCAATTTTTACACCATAGTGATATCTTATTCAGATCGTTCTGCAGTTGGTTTTGATCTTCAGATGATTTTACTAGACGGTAAATGACGGCGTCATCTGCAAACAATCTAAGAGAGCTACTTAGATTTTCCCCTAAATCGTTTATGTAAATAAGGAACAGCAGAGGACCAATAACACTACCCTGTGGAACGCCCGAGATCACTTCTGTTTTAGTCGATGCCTTACCATCGATTACTACGAACTGTGTCCTCTCTGACAGGAAATCCCCTATCCAATCGCAAATTTGGGGCGATATATCATAACTACGCAATTTGATTAAAAGCTGTTTGTGAGGTACAGTGTCCAAAGCCTTCTGGAAATCGAGAAATACGATGAAGAAAATGATGAAATTGATTAATGGTGCTTGTTGTGATAATGAATGTATTTATTTATTTAACCTCTTTTTTCCAGGTTCCAGATAAAGAATGGAAGTAGGGTCCAAAAATTTACCTATTAATTTTTGGCCCACTTTAGTTTACGGTAGTAACTCTAAAAGTGGGCCTTTGCGATCGTCTTTTGACAGCTCGAAATTTAAATGAAAATAACGGCCTAACTATTCATGTGACACGAAAATTGAATAACCGAATTTGTAGAGGAGAAAATTCTCTACAACTTAGCTCCTTTAAGTTTTTTTCATATCTCGTATCGTTTTATACATATTTGCAAAAATAACGGAGATTTGACACCCTCCGTTCGGAGATGTCACGTGACATTCCTCGCCCAGAACTCTCTGGCATACGCCATCTTGCGTTGCGTATTTGATGATTTTCTTATTCTAACTTATACGTTATGGCGCACTGATCAAATAACAAAAACATGTCGCTTTTCGTACGATAAATGTTAATCTAGTGTCTACAGATGCCATATTAACATCAGTTAACCTCTGCCATCAGTAGTATAAGATTAAAGAGCTATTCTTTTGATTGATAGCCGTAGCGTACCGGGCGCCGTGCCTCAGCGCGCCCGGTCAGAGGACTGAACGCCATCTGTAATAAAACAGCTGAGCCAACAACAAATAGAACAACAACGAACAATCAAGATCAGCGACCGCAATAAGCAGGACCACCAGTGGACAAAAAAAAATAAAAAAAATAGCGTAGTGGGCAAGGCGTTGCAGTATAATGCTAAAGGTCGCTGGTTCGGAACACGCCACTACCTAATGTTTTTTTTTCCTAATAGGGTTTCGGACACTCTTATTAATTAATTTTTTATTATTTACATTATAATTTTGGTCCAAAATGTTTGCTAATAGTTATGAAACTACAAATCTAAAGTGGGCTGTAAAACACGTCAGTGCGACTTTTTTGTTACATTCCATGATTATGAAACATTTGTATTAGACCTGGTCAAATGATAGTATTGTAAATTCTCAGTTTTGAGTTTCTCTTCAGTAATTTTGATCCCAATAGAAATTGCAGAGAGTAGTACACCTTGGTAGCATTCTGTATTATAACTATAATTTCCACTTCACTTTGGTTCATTTCGTTGATCGTGATACACAGAAATTTAGAAATAGATTTTTTCCTGTAGTGTCGAAGCAACAAATCGCATAACGAAAGTAAGTCTCCCGCTCCAAATTGTATACCTATTAAGGTCCTTTCAGAGTATGCTGATGCAATAGCCCCATATCTAGCAATCATATACAACCACTTACTCAGCGAATGATCTTTAACCAAAGACGGGATACTTCCACAGGTCATTCCAATATTTACGAAGGTGTGATCCACAAAATTACAGGCCTGGATAACTGACGTCGGTTTGCAGAACGATTTTACAACATACATATTCCTCAAACATTACGAACTACGTCGATGACGTAAGGTCAACATGGTTTCCGAAAGTATCGCTCTTGTGTCACTTCACTCACATGATGTAACGGGTACTATCAACACGGGATCTCAAATGGAGTCCATATTTCTAGATTTCCGGAATGCTTTTGACACTGTACTTCATAAATGAATGTTAACCACATTGGATGCTCATGCAATATCGCCACAGTTGTGTGATTGGATTCGCGACTTCTTGTCAGAAAGCTCACAGTACGTTATAGGCCTAACTCACGGAAAAGTCGTCGGGTAAAACAGAAGTGATATCTGTCATTCCGCATGGAAGTGTTACAGGGCCCTACTGTACCTTATGTTTATAAACGATTTAGGAGACAATGTGAGCAGGTCTGTTACATTGTTAGTGGATGATCCCATCATTTATCGATTAGTACAGTTATCAAAAAATCAAAAGCAACTGCAGAATGCTTTAGGTAAGATATGTGCATGGAGTGCAAATTGCCAATTGACCCTAAATAATGATAAAATCACATGAGCGCTAAAAGAAATCCGTTGAACTTCATTCACGCGACAAACACAGAAATTTAGAAATAGATGTTCCTGGAGTGTTGAAGCAACAAATCGCTTAACGAAAGTCGCCAGTGGCGGGTGGCTGGAGGAGCGGCGCGGCCACGCCTTCGTGGTGGCGTGTGACGTCGCCCGGTGGCCCCGTTGCTCACGAGGGTCTCCTCGGCTGGCCGCTCCCCGCGACCCGCGCTCCGCTTTGCCTCCGTTACGGCCGCCGCTGCCTCCACTCCACAATCTCCAGCCTCCAGACCAGACTCCAGCCACTCTGCCTTGTGCGCCACCACCGCACCGCCTCCATTCACTTTTGGGCCACTTTAGGTTACGGTAGTAACACTAATAGTGGGCCTTTGCGATCGTTTTTTGACAGCTGGAAATTTAAATAAAAATAACAGCTTAACCATTGACCTGAAACAAAAATTGAATAACCTAATTTGTAGAGGAGAAAATTCTCTACAACTTTGCTCCCTTATGTTTTTTTCATATCTCGTATCGTTTCAGAGATATTTGCAAAAATAACTGCGATTTTGGGATGTCTGTCTGTCTGTTTTAGTTCCAGGAACTTCTTGGTCTTCCTACTGATCTTTTGCCTGTTAGTTCTTCTTTAAATATTCGTAAGACCATTCTATCAGCTTCCATCCTTGACCAGACCATTAATATCTTCTGGAGTTGATGAAGTTGATTAATGGTGCTTGTTGTAAAAGTGAATGTATTTCTTTATTTGATCTCTTTTTACAGGTTCGAGATAAAGACTGGAAGTACGGTTCAAAATTTTACCTATTAACTGGTCTCTCTCTTTTTTCTTTCTTTGTTACATTCCATGATTCTGAACCTTTTGTATTAGAACTGTTTTGAGTTTCTCTTCAATAATTTTGATTCCAATAGAAACTGCAGAGAGTAGTACACCTCGGTAGCATTCTGTATTCTAACTATAATTTCCACTTCACTTTCGTTCATTTCGTTAATCATGACAGCTAGAAATTTAGAAATAGATCTTCCTGGAGTATTGAAGCAACAAATCGCATAACGAAAGTAAATCTCCCGCTCCAAATTGTGTACCTATTAAGTTCCTTTCAGAGTATGCTGATGCAATAGCCCCATACCTAGCTATCATATACAACCATTTGCTCAGCGAATGATCTTTAGCCAAAGACTGAATAGTTGCACAGGTCATTCCAATATTTAAGAAGGTGTGATCCACAAAATTACAGCCCTGGATAACTGACGCCGGTTTGCAGCAGGATTTTACAAAATGCACATTCATCGAACATTACGAACTACGTCGATGTCTGTCCGTAACGTGTTCCCCGTTTTTAAGACGAACAGTTCATCCGATCAACACCAAATTTTACAGACATAACTGTAGGCCGAGAGAGACCAGAACCTCCCTTTTTCAAATTTTTCGGACAAAAAATACGGTAGTAATGCAAAAAAAAAAAAAAAAAAAAAAAAAAAAAAAAAAAAAAAAAAGAAGAAGTTTGTAATGTAATTGTAATTGCAAGCGAACGGTTCATCTGACGCGAAAACTGAATAACCTAATTACATTTTTTTCATATCTTGCATCGTTGCAGAGATATTTGCAAAAATAACGGCGATTTGAAGATGTCTGTCTGGTTGTAACTTGTTCCCACTTTTTTAGGTCGAACCGTCCAACAGATTGGCACCAAATTTTACAGACATAAATGTTGGCTACCAGAGACCAGAACCTCGCTTTTTCAAATATTTCCGACAAGAAATACGGTAATAATATCAAAGAAAGGTCGTTTGTAATGTTATTTTAATTGCATATAAACCGTTCATCTGACGCTAAAATTGAATAACCGAATTTGTAGAGGAGAAGATTCTCTACGGCTTTGTTCCCTTATGGTTTTTTTTTCGTATCTTTTATCGTTTGAAAGATATTTGCAAAAATAACAGATTTCTGACGCTCTCCACTGAATTAACGAAAACAAGCCGTTCGCAGATGTCACGTGACATTCCTCGCCCAGAACTCTCTCTGGCATAAGCCATCTTGCTTTGCGTATTTGGTGATTTTCTTATTTTAACTTACACGTTTTCATTCCAAAGCAATGGCGCACTGAGGAATTAACAAAAACACGTCGTTCTTCGTACGATAAATGATAATCTAGTGTCTACAAATGCCATATTAGCATCAGTTAATGACAGCCATCAATAGTATGAGATTAAAGGAGGTGGATTTTAAGTGTTGGACGTAGCGTAGTTTGCAATGCGTTGAACTGTGACGCAGAGGGTCAGTGGTCCAAAATCCGCCATTACCTAAAAATTTTTGTTTTCCTAAAATGGTTTCAGACATTTTTATTAATTAATTTTTTTTGTTTACATTATTATTTTGGACCAAAATGTTTGCTAAAACTTATAAAACTACAAGTCTAAAGTCGTCCGTAAAACACGTCAGTGAGATTTTTATTTATTATGGCTTTGAATCCAGCGTCATATTACATCAGTAATAAACTAATACAGCATCAGATTACATCAGGTACACATTACACACTGGTTACAGATAAAATACTGATAAGAGCAAATGTATATAATATTAAGTCACAGAGAATAAAATAACAAGTAATATGATTCCGTACCATGACGTAAATGGCATAACTGTAGTGCTCAGGGATGGGTCCGGTCATTTCAGTCAAGTGATATCTTCTCCCTTAAGCGAATGGAGGTCCTGGAAGGTGCCTTGGAATTTCTTTATACGGAAGTCAGTGGCGATGTTCTGTAGTATCTGTTTATTGTGTCCACAGTCGCAGTCAGGTATATCATCCAAGTCCCCTTATTCGTCCATTAGTGACAATTTTCACGCTCTTTCCGGAACCGGTAGAGTGATGTCCAGTTTCTCCTTGGTAGCTCGGATCCGGCAGGGCGTTGGATGTTTCACTAGATTATTTGCCTCTATAGACCATTCTCGGCGCCAAATATCATCAATATTAAAATTGTCTCTTACTAAACTCTCTCCCACCTTCCATAATGGTTTACAAGACCCTAGCCGACATTGCGAGATGAGGTCTTGATGAACAGGAAGTTGACGGTTGAATATGCATTTTGACAGTATTTTTGTCGTTGATAGCTTCATTAGTGTGAGGGGTGGATATTGGACAGAAAAAGGAGCCATGGGTTGGTGTTGACTTGATGGTTCCGGGTATGAGCCTGATAGTGTTGTTACTGAGTGTCTACTGCTCTTGTATGTGCACTATTTAACCACGTAGGGCTGATGTCCTTAGGGTTATCGTATTCGTTCTCCAGCCTTTTTCTGACAGTTTTTGGATTGTGTTATTCCTATTTTTGATTTGGTAGGCTATCTTCTCTTGGTTGTCTCTGAAGGTGAGGCTGCGGTCAACCGTTACTCCCAGGTATTTTAGTTGAGGGTTGTATCTTAATATTTGATATGAGAAAGTAATTCGGGTTGCATAGTGTGTCTGCTGATTGTTGAGGTGAAAGCAGGCTCTGTCTATCTTCATGGCGTTGGGTTTAAATCCCCATAATTGGAAATATTCATCTTTTTCAGGTCGTTTTCAAGAGTATTTTTTGACGTCTCGATGTCGACAGATTGTCTAATGAAACATATATCGCCTAGGTAAATGAAGTTTTTAGAATGGTTGTTAGCTAAGTCAGATATGTCTATAACGAAGAACAGAGGCGAACGAACTGATCATTGGGAAAGGCTGTCATTGAGTTGGTAGCTGCGGCTTTTCTTGCCGATAAGGTGTAGGCCTATTTCGATGCGTCTATTTTCTAGCATGTTGTTAAGTACTGTGGCCAGTTTCTTACAAAGTATGGTGCACAGGAATTTCAGTATAATTCATTGTCTCTATACTGCGTCATACGAAGACGGGAGATCAACAAATACAGCTGTAAAACTTTTCTTTTCTTTTCTTTTCTTTAAAGCCCTCTTCGATAGATGTGGCTACTGGTAGTACCTGGTCGCTGCAGCTACTTTTAGGTCTAAAGCGAGCCTGTGCAGCTGTTATCTTCTTCTCGACGCTGGGATTTATTCTGTTAAGAATGAGCCTCTCGAGCAATTTATAACAGACGCTCAAGAGACAGATGGGTCTTCAGTGTGCTGCTCTGTTTATCCTGGTTTTAAGACGTCTATGATTTTGGTTCTCTTAAAAAGGGCTAGCAGGCTTTCAGTACGTAATATGTTGTAGAAGAGTTCTATGTAGTATGGTGTTGAAGAATTCTGTCAACTAACTTAGAGCATTGGGGACCCAATGCTTCTTGATGTAGTCGCGTCGTTTAAATATCTAGGCGTTACATTGCAGAGCGATATGAAATGGAACGAACATGTAAGCACAGTTGTGAGTAAGGTGGACAGCCGACTTCGGTTTATTGGGAGAATTTTGGAAAGATGTACTTCATCTGTAAAGGAGACCGCGTATAAAAAGATTGTACGACCACGTCTTGAGTACTGGTCAAGTGTTTGGGATCCGTAGCAGATCAGTTTAAAGGAAGACATAGAATCAGTTCAGCGACGGAAGCTAGGTTCATTAGTGGTAGGTTCGACCACCGATACTCGATTGTCACGGAAATGCCCCGGGAACTGAAATGGGGATCGCTGGAGAAAAGACGACGTTCTTTTCGAGAAAATCTGTTCAGGAAATTTAGAGGGCCGAAATTTTTGTCTCCTTTATTGCCTTGGAGATCGCGTATGTCTCAAAATTCCTTGAGGCGTGAGTTTAATGTGTTCTTCCTTTGCCGCTGTTCAGTTCTGCTCTGGTTTCTCTGGTTTTCTTTTTGTCTATCTCTGCCGCTTTACGTGTAAATTTCAAAATTCTGTTGGCAACATCATTGGGCCTCACATCATCACCACTGTGTACTATTTTCAATGAAGTCGCATCCAGTCTTTATAGTCAGTGCTATGCCTTTCTACTGGAATGTTCGAAACTCACTTCATTCATTAATGCGTGCTATTTTTCTCGGCGAGCTTTGTCCAAACATTGCAAAAGCTCGACAGCTACGTCAGGGTCAGCATTCTACAGGTATTCGTTAAAGAGATCAGTGAATTCCTGGCTCTATGCAGGTATGTATATTTTCCGATAGCCCCTGGTGACATGCTTTCTAGCGTTGGATAGTATCAGGCCCACAGAAGGCCCATAATTTTTAGCTTTTGGAGGGAAAAGTTAAACTCTAACTCAGAAGTTGATCTGTACCTGCGTAATTCCTGGCCACTTCGCGTAATTTCAACTGCAATCACTCATAACACATCTATATTAATAACAAAAAAATTCCAGGGTTGAATCAAATCACTAATTAATGGTCGAAAACAGGGTTTATTTAAGCAAAAACACAGACTTTACTTCCATAGCTTGCGCAAGAACACAAATTTGGACAGAACAAAGATGTAAGCTCTTTAACTTAAGGTAGAACACAGATTTAAGTTCTACTGCATAAGGTAGAACACAGATTTAAGCTCTGCTGCACAAGGTAGAACACAGATTTAAGCTCTGCTGCATAAGGTAGAACTTTTACTTCCATAGCTGCGGACAGATCACAGACGGACAAAAACAGACAGGCTGGCAGATGTACGATAACTGCTTGATCCCGGTCTGCTGTACTGACATACGTATTTATACCGTTACCCATCGATCATGTGACCTCTAGGTAGTGCCGGATTACCGAAAAGGCAGAGTAGGCAGCTGCCTAGGGGCCTCGCACACTTTAGAGGCCCCGTGTGCACCGATATAAAAATGAGAATTTTTTAGAAAGACTTTTGCGTTTTACAGGATAAATCGGGACAGGTTCCATCTGACTGGACGAAAGCGGTAATCACGCCAATTTTCAAACATGGAAACAGAAAAGATTGTAACAACTATTGAGGTATCTCTTTAATTAGCGTTGTAGGCAAAATATTTTCAGGTATTGTTGAAAGGAGAGTGCGAGTATTAATTGAGGACAAGTTAGATGAAAATCAGTGTGGGTTTAGGCCTTTTAGAGCCTGTCAGGACCAGATCTTTAGCTTACGGCAAGTAATGGAAAAGTGCTATGAGTGGAACAGGGAGTTGTATCTATGCTTCATAGATCTAGAAAACGATTATAACCGTGTTCCTAGGAGGAAGCTACTGTCACCTCTACAAGATTATGGTATAGGAGGCAAACTTCTGCAGGCAATCAAAGGGCTCTACGTAGACTGTCAGGCAGCAGTTAGAGTAGATGGCAAATTAAGCTCATGGTTCAAGGTAGTTTCAGGAGTAAGACAAGGCTGTAACCTGTCACCACTGTTGTTCATTCAATTCATGGATCATATGTTGAAAACAGTAGATTGGCAGGGCGGGATTAAAATAGGTGAAAACAAAATAAGCAGTCTGGCATATGCTGATGACTTAGTTGTAATGGCCGATTCGATTGAAAGGTTGCAAACCGGTATTTCACAGCTCGATCAGAGGTGCAAGGATTATGATATGAAGATCAGTATCTTCAAAACAAAAGTAATGTATGTGGGAAAGAGATTTAAACAGATTGAGTGCCAAATAGGAGGAACAAAGTTAGAACAGGTAGACAGTTTCAAGTACCTGAGATGTATTTTCTCACAGGATGGCAACATAGTGAAAGAACTGGAATCGAGGTGCAGCAAAGCTAATGCAGTGAGTGCTCAGCTAAGATCTACTCTCTTCTGCAAGAAGTAAGTAAGTACCAATACTAAGCTAGCAGTACACCGCTCTACCTTTCGACCAACTTTGTTGTATGGGAGTGAAAGTTGGGTGGATACAGGTTACCGTATTCACAAGGTAGAGGTTACAGATATGAAAGTAGCAAGAATGATTGCAGGTACTAATAGATGGGAACAATGGCAGGGGGGTGTACATAATGAGGAAATCAAAGAAAAACTTCGAATGGACACCATAGATGAAGCAGTTAGAGCAAACAGACTGAGATGGTGGGGTCATGTTACACGCATTGGAGAAGCAAGGTTACCTAAGACACTCATGAGCTCGGCAGCGGAGGGTAAGAGGAGTCGAGGTAGACCAAGAAGAAAGTACTTAGAGTCGGTGCAGAATGATTTTGAAGTAAAAGGCATAACATCAGACGAGGCATCAATGTTAGCATTGAATAGGTGATCATGGAGGAATTTTATTAGAGGTACTATGCTCCAGACTGAACGCTGAAAGGCATAATCACTCTGTAATGATGATGATGATGATTTTCCTTTCTAAATAAAAATCGGTTGCCATTTCGTCGTTTGTTAGCAGGCGAGTGGAAGAAAAAATATATATGATAGGAAATTGATCCTGATACTTATTGAGTTTGAGAAGTATAAGCATTGTACAACTTTTTCTCTGCGTCGTCCTATCGATGGGAAAAATCTTAAAGGAATAAATGGTGAATGTCAACAAAGTATTGCAGTAGTTTTAAGAAGAGTGACAAGCACAAGGTGGTGTGCAAGAGCTGATGCAACGAAGGCCTTATCCCGAGGCTCCAGTAGCTTCCGTAACTCTCTCCAGTATATTGCTGAAGACAGGAATCAGAAGCTTGAGAGAATTCACGAAGCTGTTTACTAAATGAGTTGTCAAAAAAGGAAACCGTCATCCTGGGAGACTTCTGAGCAACAATACTAGACCGGATAAATGCATTTAACATGTCTCTACGAAGAGAGACAGTTGACATTCCACGGCCATGGAACATAAAATGGATTCTCAGTTTTCTATCATCACGTTTGATGACTATGAGAAAAAGGCAGATGAGAAAATATGTGCACAATACACCAATGAAGACAAGCGTCTTCGCTAAAGACCATAATGTCAAGACGATGGTAATGCAGAAGAGATTGAGCTTCACGGTAAAGAAAAATTCAAAACTGAAACTTATCTACCAGTATTGGATAAATTATGTACAAAGCTTTCTCATCGTGTAAAAGCGTATAATAAAGTTCATTGTCCTTTTGGATTCCTTGTTGAGTTCCCACTGAAGTCTGATGATAAAATTGAAGAAGCTGCCCAGAGATATAGAGACATTTTTTCCGAGGACATCGCATTGGAATTTGTTGACATAGTGATTTATTTTAAACTCTTCACATGCAGTTCCAGCATCGCTATCAAACAAATTCGTTTTTTAAAAGATGGTGCAATCAACGTTCCCAGACGTTATGACTGCGTTAAAAATTTGCAGGTGTCTCATAATTACGAATGTAGCGGGCGAGCGAAGCATTTCAAAACTGAAAATTATAAAGAAAATGTCATAGGTCTTCAATATTCCAAGAACGTTTGAACTCACTTGCCATTATGGCCCCGGAATATGATATCTTGCAGGGTATACACTTTAAAGATATTTTGAAAAATAGTGCTGGAAAAAATTGAGTAAAATAAATGTTTAATACGGTTCTTAATTATTATTAATTTCTATTTGTTAAATAATTTCTGGAATATTATTGTATTAATCAACGTATTTTGAACTATTGATAATACATGTTTTGTTGAATAAATATATTTACATGTTGCACGAGAATGTCTTATTTCACTTTGCTATTATTATTCTTATATGCAAATTTGAGTGTGATTCTTTGTAATTAGCTGGTCGTTGAGACTGTGTTCTGGGGACCGTTTAACAAACTCAACCCCCACTAGACAAACTGCAAATTCTTCACATCGCCCCCAGAGGAAGAAAACTCTCACTTCTGGAAGAATTAGTAATCACTAAGTTTGTTACACGGTCCCCAGAACACAGTCTCAACGAACAGCTAATTACAAAAAAATCAAAATTTTTAGGATATCATGTAATCCATCTTTTTCCAAAATGATCCCCCTGCTGACAATTCACAACACCTTTCTTCCGCCCCACCTGAGGCCTCCAATAACTTACTTTTCATACATTTATTTTTGTTTCACTACCACCATGTATCATTTCGCAAGATTCATTTCCCGCAGGTCACAAACATCTCTGATACTACTAAGCTGCCGCTTGGCAAGCCGCTCATTCTCGCAGGCGTAACTCTGTACATACCACTTAACGGTCATATTTATGTTGCGCAGTTATTAACATTACTACCAGTTATAAACGTGGACCTGCCGCGACAGCGACTCCTCTGCTGCTATTGTGAGTTTTATCATATAAAAAGCATTCTATAAATTTCCACACTGTACCCCTTTAGTCCCTAGTTATTCTACTTCAAATAGCAGTTACGTACTTTGTACGTTTGCCTCTTTGCAGGGGCACAACGATAGAACACAAATTAAGCTACATCCACCACAGTTTTAAATAATTCTGTGGCTCCATCTCCACCTAAGTAAGTTCAGACTTTTCAAAATTTACTCACCTTAGCCATATTAGATTCGTTACCCGCCAGGTACACGGACTGTAATAAAACATTTGTTTCCAGCCTGATGATACACTAACAGCGCCAAACGCATTATTGGAATAATAAAAACATTGCAACAGAGAATGAGAATTATTTAACCGTATAATTACAACAATTTCTTTATTTTACTGATTGTGGAAAAAATTAACCTTAAAGAGTTAGAGATTGAATCAGATGATGTGGCGTGCTGAACTTGCTCTGACACACACCTCCAGAATTATCGTCGCCAAAGAGTCAAAGAGTCTGCGCGCTCAAACGTCTCCAGAAGTCAGACATAACCAAGAGACCAAAACGCAGAGGCTTAGGGGAGAAAGGGTGGTGGATTCAGTTCTCAAATGCGAGAAGTTCCTTCAGAACAGTATCCAAATTACCTGCAGCTGGTCAAGCCGTTTCGCTGCTTGGAATTGAAACACCAGTTGTATGAGTAGCAATTTTTAAATACGTGAAACATACTAACAAAAATTCGTGCCACAAATTTTAACCCCAAAAACAGATCAAATGTTGGGATGTTTGTAAACGTATTGGAGCAAACTGATATGGTCATCAATCCCTAGGTTTAAAAACTATTTAAAATAACTTACACTAAGGATAACACATAGAGCCCTACCGGAAGAAGGACTCGAACCTAGGGCGGGAACGGCCACCGAGTCCGTAGCAAGCAAGACGCTTTAGAACACGCCGCCATTCCGCGCATCACAACAGCAAAAACAACGTAAGTCGCAGATGAAGGCAAAGGGATTTTTCCATTTTGAGATTGATTGTAAGACGCAAACTTAAACAGTCGTCTGTGGCAGTGACATTCATTTTCTTACTCGACGCGTCTCAACGGTTTACACTTAATGGTCGGCTGAATCAGTTAATACCACACTTACGGTGACGCAAATATGTGTACCGTGACGATACAATCCTCCCACGCAGGTTTTACAATATTTGAGTGCCTACGGCTGCCACCTGAAGGACACCGCAGAATTCCACAAATTATGACAAGTATAGCCAAACATTGACACAGAAAAACAACGCTTCTTCTAGGCAATGGATAGCTTAGACTACGTACTATCTACTTACAATATAATAATGCACTGCTTTTTATGGGCGATGCATAATATAAACAAAGACATACGTAAAAAATAGTAATTCGGTATATAACAAGCGTAAACGTACACAAAAAACATTATAAAATAGAAACGTTGAGATTACGTATATTATCTTTGGGTGTCTTTTCCCACTACAAATCTGTGAAGTTCCCACCGTAAGCTCTTATCTCGCACACCTCTACTGTATGACGGATAGTATATCTATATACTCCGAGGTCACAGCTGGGAATTCTAGAGAATCTGCACATCTTGAGTGGTTTATACGTATCTGCCGACGGAGGTGCCTACTTTACGGTGCAATTAAAAATGTTAAAAGGACTTCAATGGACTTAACTGCCGGGGTTATCAGTCCCTACTAAAAAACTACTAAAACAAATTTATGATAAGGACAAAACAAAGAACCCATGCCCGAAGCAGGACACGGACCTCCACAGCAAGGCGCCTTAGAGCGCCCGGTCACTCCACCGTGGCCAGACGGACTAATACATTTCCGGATGGCCGCTCGGTGATTCAAGGGAGGGGCATGACAGTGATCAGGATACCCCGGGAGCTCTTGTTGCCTCCTGGGCTGCATTACATTCAAGTCTGTACTCTGCAATTCCCTGGATGTTACCATTGTTGGATGTCTGAACCGGAGTATACTTTTTATTTCTAGTCAGGGATGTCACAATGTAGATGGAAGGTGGTATGTGGCTCAGAAATGTGCTGGGATTGATATGATGGTTTCGCTGACAATTTTCATCGTGCTGTTCAGCCATTTTCCTTTCCGTTAACACTATACATCCTAAATTGAGCGCAATAATCTGAAGGTGAGTAAACCAGTCCAAGTGCTGACGTGCGTTCCGTATCGGCACATCAAGTAATGCCGAACAACTTACAACGGGAAAAATGTCTACAGAGGGTATGTTAACCGGACCTATATCATTTCCTCTCCTCCTCCATGTTGCCATGGATGACGCACAACAGTTAGCTTTGGACCGCAATGACAGTGTACACGAGGGTTGTAGTAACCCCCCCACTGCACTGTGTGAAGAGTAGAAACTCTGAGTTCACCAACCTGACGTCTTCTATAGATGTCCCCACGCAGATGATAGCACGCTGGTCGGAGTTCTTGAATGAGGCTGAAATTGCTAAACTATTGTCAGGAACTGATCTAATTACGGAATAAAACTATGGTAGTTCGGAATGGTACCTGATTTATTTCAAGTATGCAGAAAACCAGCAAACTGCATAATAACATCAGCTTGTCACAAATTCTCTCAACTGAAAGTAAATATAAAGTTATTTCTCTTGATCTAAGATGTTTAAACAACGTTTCATGACCGCCTGCCTACATATGCATGTTACTCCACCGATTGCGTGTACTGAAGTCACTTGTTACTCTCCCAAGTGCCTGTTCTGAACTGAAGAGTGGCGGGTCGATGCAAGACTGCCTTCGATCCACAATTTGGCGCGTAAATATGGCTGCCGTACATCTTCCGTCTTATATTAACTGTTTAGTTTATGCTTTTAGCAATTATTAATATGTTTTACCTACTCAGGGTATAGCTTGACTTTGAGGGGTATTTCTAAATTGAGTTTGACTTTGATATATTATTAGTTTATTAAATATTAACAAATATAGGAATGCGTTCTGGTGCGTGACCGCCAGTGCTACAGCCAATCGGCGTCCAGTGCCTGCCGCTCGGGGACTGCCCTAGAATTCGGGGAGATCTGCCAGTGCTCTTTCCCATGAGAACCCGACCTATTGTAGCACCTGCCGTGGTTCTCACCAACTTATCATCTGTCGCCTACTGGTCCTAACCGGCTGCACAGAAGCATAATTCGGTCTTAAAATAATGGCTTTAAGCCAGAAATATTACAAACTTCTAAAGAGTCTAAGTCTTTAACTTCGCGCAGTATTTTCCAGTAAGCGTTCTGTCTAGAGCTACTCTAAAGTACTTTGAATGCTCGTTAGTTCGGGGCCGATTGTAGGATTTTTTATATATATATATATTTTTTTATTATTATTTTTTTTTTTATTTTGAGCCACGGTGAAGTGGCTTTGCGCTCCAAGGCGCCTAGCTGCGTAGCGCGTGGTTGATCGCAGTCGGAAGCTTGAGTCCTCCCTGGTGGTTGCGTGGATTGTCGATAGCAATTGACGAGGGCTCGCGCGCAGAGTTGTGGCTTCAGATGTGTTGGATAGGCACGTTCCATTATTTGTTGTCGATTGCCGTTATCCGTTTTTAATATCGTCCCATGGTGGAAGACTGTTACATATCTTCTTCAATATCGGAATCCTAATTTCATTCAGTTTCACACCCTCCTCTATCCTACTGAAATTATTGGGATATTTTACAATTTGTATAGCCTCTCTGTACAGTCTTTCATTATATCCATTTGTGGCTGCCAAAACCTGAGTCTTATCAAACTGAATGAGGTGGTCCCCTGTTTGAAAAAAAAGAAAAGAAAAATTGTAACAACTAATCTTACAATCTCTCCCCATCTTGTTACCCTTCTGCTCTTGTAGTCGTTTTCTGTTAGTTTTGTGGTACCCACGTCTACGTCTTTACAGCTACACCGAATCCTATAAATTCCTGCTTTTTCCAACGGTTTGCGAGCATCTTTTGCAAACTTCAGATGATCTTATATCTTCTGAGTAGGTTTTTAAATAACGGCGGCATTCCCTTTTCTCAAACTTTATCCGATGCGTAAGTTGACGTCCTTAATAAAAGGCAGAAAGACTTCAGATTTCACAGGAACCTTTTCATCGTTTTCAATTGTACATGGCGGTCTCAACCCTCTCCTGTCTGTGGACGAATAGCCATACTTACATGAAGCACTAGTTAGGTGAAACTTCTTGGCAGATTATAACTGTGTGCCAGAACCGGGACTCGAACCTGGGACCTTTGCCTTTCGCGGGCAAGCGCTCTACCGACTGAGCTATCCCGACACGACTCACAATGCCGCCTCACAACTTTACTTCCGCCAGCGCACCTTCCGCTGCAGAGTGCAAAGTTTCATTCTGGCAATAGTTAGGTGTTTCAAAATAGTGGAAGCACCATGAAGGTTAAATTTTGAAACATTCTAACTCACACTGATATTTAGTCACAGGCAATAGTTCTTGCAAAGTACAATAGGTGAATGGAGCTGAAAAGTAAGCACTAATAATAGTACACTAAGTACGGTAAGGAAGATTTAGAAAATATGGCTGTAATGTAGACGCTGACATAGATTGTAGATGCAGATGTTGATGATGGGCGCCTTGTAGTATTTTACGCGAATGACTGGTACTCTACTCCTCTTCTTCCTCTGTGCTCAGTAGTTAATCACAACCAAAACCATTACCTACATGCAAGGCAAAACTGTGATTATTAAATTCCTAAAACCGAAGAACATATCTAGGAAATATTTCACATGGAGCAAACGGCGAGTAAGAGCTTTGGTAATTCCTGTTTCGTCGCACTCGCTCGCTAGCGGTGTGCCTCTGTTTTTGTGACGCGCCTTAAAGACACTTTACTGGTGACTCTCCACTATTACTGGGAATGACACAGCGTCTCATTTGGAACATATCAACAACTTAAGATGATGTTAATTGGATTGTTCGTAATGTGTCTTTCATCACGCACAGAAGAAGCATTGGAAATTTGTTGTGCAGCATGAAACTCGTGTCAGAAGTGCTTTCCAAACGAGCTTCACAGAGCTTTCATCACGCACAGAAGAAGCATTGGAAATTTGTTGTGCAGCATGAAACTCGTGTCAGAAGTGCTTTCCAAACGAGCTTCACAGAGCCTAGGTACAAGGACACTTCGCTGGTCAAAGCATGCGCTGAATGTCTTCACATCTCATATAAAAGCTATAATCGACTTTTTTATGTGCAAATCCATATACGGCCTGCGAATGGCTAGCTTGAACGAATCGAAACTCCTAAATGTCTCGTATCTCTCATATCGCAGTTTATAGCCCTCGCAAGGAGCAAAATTCAAATGTTCAAATGTTTGTAGAGATTATGGGGTCATCAGTCCCTAAACTTACAAACTACTTATGAACTAGCTACAACTAAGGACGTCACAAATATCCATGCCCGAGGGGGTATTCGAACCCCCGACCGTAGTGGCCTCACGAGGAGCCGCCCGCATTTGTTGTCTAGGCGCACGGGCAGCAGACAGTGCCCTATCACCCCATCAGCTGTGCAAGCGCACTTTCCATCAGGATAAGCTCCCGACATGCGCAATGTTGCAGAAATACATTGGACAGCTGTTTCATCAAAAGGGTATTCTTATAAAGCATGAAGTTTCGACATTTCAGTTATGACATCTTCGGGGTCCACCAAACAGAACGTCCAGGCACTACATTTCTGAATATACCGGGTGATGAAAAAGTCAGTATAAATATAAAAAAATAATAAATCACGGAATAATATAGATAAGTAAAAATTGACACACTTGCTTGGAATGACATAGTGTTTTATTAGAACCAAAAAACAAACAAAATTTCAAAAAAATGTCCGACAGATGGCGCTTCATCTGATCAGAAAAGCAATAATTAGCATAACAAATTAAGACAAAGCAAAGATGATGTTATTTACAGGAAATGCTCAATATGTTCACCATCATTCCTCAGCAATAGCTGTAGTCGATGAATAATGTTGTGAACAGCACTGTAAAGCATGTCTGGAGGTATGGTGAGGCACTGGCGTCGGATGTTGTCTTTCAGCATCCTTAGAGATGACGGTCGATCACGATACACTTACGACCTCAGGTAACCCCAAAGCCAATAATCACACGGATTGAGGTTTGGGGACCTGGGAGGCCAAGCATGACGAAAGTGGCGGCTGAGCACATTATCTAGCAATATGGGGTGGAGCGCCATCCTGCATAAAAATCGTACGTTACAGCAGGTGTTTATCAGCCAGACTGGAGATGATGCGATTCTGTAACATATCGTTGTACCTCTCACCCGTCACAGTAGCAGTTACAAAACCAGAATCACGCAGTTTCTCGAAGAAACAAGGCCCGATAACGGTAGATGTGGTAAATCCAACCCATACCGTGACTTCCTCGTCGTACAATGGAGTTCTAGGATTTTCGGTAGCCCAAATTCTGCAGTTGTGGGGGTTGACAGACACTCGGAGTGTGAAATAAGCTTCGTCGGTCCACAACACGTTACTCAACCAATCGTCATCTTACGCCACGTTCTGAAACGCCCACACTGCAAATGCCCTCCGCTTTACTCAATCGCCATGTAGCAATTCCTGATGCCGATGGATTTTGTAAGGATAGCATGGGAGGGTACGCCTAAGTGCCAACCAAACAGTAGTGTATGGAATGCCGGTGCGACGTGCGACTACACGAGCGCTGACGAACCCGCTACAGTCTCCATTTCTTCCTGAACTGTCCCAGCAGCATTATACCTTGTGCTCGGTTGACCACTACGGGGTCTATCGTCTAAACATACTGTGGCTTCAAACTTCGAAATAATTCTCGCCACAGCTGCATTTGTCAACGGACCTTTACCCGTTCAGCCGGCCGCGGTGGCCGAGGACTGAGGCGCTCCAGTCACGGTCTGCACGGCCACTACGGTCGGGGGTTCGAGTCCACCCCCCCCCCCCCCCCCCGGGCATGGATATTTGTGCCGTCTTTAGTATAAGGTAGTTGATAAGTAGTTTGTAAGTTTAGGGACTGATGACCCCGTAGTTAAGTCCCATATGCTTAAAAAACAAACAGGAACTTTACCCGTTCGAATCCCCTTCCTATGGCGATAGGATCGTAACGCTGAACTAGCACATTCCCCATTCTCATAACACAGCTTCACTAAAAGCGCCTTTTCAGGTAACGTCAACATGCTGTGACTGCCGGTGCATCTGATTCTCTCCCTTTTTACAGATCCTTTTATACACAATTTTCATGCGCAGTCACTCACGTTTTGCTGTCCAGCGCCATATGTCAGACATTTTTTATACTCCTTTTTTGATCACTCGGTATATGGGCCCTTTCTAACACTTGTCTCTGTTGAATGAGATCTCGCTTAGGAGTATTTTGAAATGGTATGCCTAGACATGTACGTTTGAAGATGACATAATTGAAGTGTCGAAACTGATTGCTTTAAAAGGTCCCACAAATTACACCCCTGAGATGAATGCACATATACTTCTGATGCGTACTACACTGCTGTTGAGTGTGCCGACTTTGTTGTAGATCCCTCGGCAATATGATTAAAGTAGCTTGTCGCTACTGTTTTTAGCTCAAGTAAGCTTTGACTCAGCCCGGCCAGGTTACGAAATACGTCGCTAGATGTACTCTGTTATTTTAGTGTGCGGAGTGTAATCATAACGAAAGTCAAACTTCAGCATCCCTCAACAGTTGATTGTCTTTGTACTTCTGAGACAAATTGGTTAATTTCTTATGGTTTCTTTCTTATATCCTGTCTTTACTTTTTGGGGGTATTCAGAAAGCAGTATTACCAACTGTTACGTTACACTAATAACGTACAAGAATGATAACTAAGTTTTTTATCCGTTGTGATTTTCCTTTTTTTGATAGGATGTGCAAAATGAGCGGCGAGAAAACGTTTTTAAATTTAGCATAAAATATTTCCAAATAAACTCATAGAGTTTTACCTAGATTACAGAAAAAATTAGACCTTTCTACTTCGAAATTAATCGTAAATTGACCTCTAACGCGTCACGTCCGTTATCTACGGTTAATTGCGGTTGATCCGGAGAGGCTTTTTTTTAAAAAAGTAGCGATCATTCTTGTCGCTATGAAAATACTTTTTAATAATGCACAGACTGTATTATTTAAATTACTTTAACAAATGACATTTTGTGTAATTAAATAATATAAATTGAGACTTTAATGCAATTATTATTAATAAAAAGGCAATTTGCAACAGTGTACTGACGTATCTACTCTAAGCCCTATTCATAATTCAGTGAGTGATCAGTAAAGGAAAGGTCCAATGTACACGTCTTTTCAATAGATAAGTTGCTCTAATAAGATAATTAGTGAAATATAGTACATTAGAAAAGAAGATTATAAGCCAACTGATCACAGATTATATTTCATATTCGTGTATAGGTGATATGTTATAATTGATGATCAGTTTCGATGTAGTGAGACATCATATTCTGATCACAAAGCACATTGGAATGTCCCACTCTCTGATCTCAGGATCTAGGTGCACCAATGTTATGTTACAATGTGTTGTGTTCCAGACACAGAGACTTTTAACATTTATTTACTGTATAACTTAATGTTGAGGCATGTCGCCTTGGAGATAACAGGTTCAGGCATTCCCATATACGCTGTTCAAAACAATTAGGGGATAACTCTACCATACACAATACAATTACGGTAAGATATGTTATTCAGATATTCGTTACAATTGTATTTGTGTATAATACAGTAGGATACTTTGCTGTCTAAGTTTTTTACCACAGGTTTACATGGCGTTCAGTTAGATCAAGGCACCATGGGCCTACCATTGAAGAAGTGAAGAAATTATTTTCGTTGGCATATAATATGCGTGTGATCACCTTGGACAGCTAGTAGAGTTGATCACCTCCGTGGCATGGACAGTATGTGGTTGTAGGTTAGCTGTTGCGGGATATTAAGCCATTCTTCAATGAGTGCAATATCAACGTCTACAACTGTTGTTGGAGGTGCTGATCCGGCTGCAATGCGTCCTTGTTATATTGTTGTAAACCTGTTGGACCAAACTGCTATTGTCATCAATCCCTCCACTTACAAACTAAGGACAACACATACATCCCACGTCCGAGGGAGAACTCGAACTTACGGCGATAGCGGCAGCCCAGTCCGTAGCACGATGTCTTGGACCAAGCGGATATTCTCGCACGGCCTCCAGTACTTCTACCAATTGAGTACCAGGCATTATCAGTCGGTTTCGGTAACAAGCTGGCCACTCCATTCGATCAGTTCCCTCAGCTTCAAGCATGTTGTCTACCAGTGCAGCTCTGTGGACACGAGCGTTTTCCTCCACCAGAAGGAACCTATCTCCTATGGCACCTGCCTAGGGCACATCAAAATGTCAAATAAGCTCCTACCTATGCCTCTGAGCAGCCAAAGCGCCATTCTGAACGACATAGAGTTCCATACGTCCGTCAATACTGACTCTTGGTCTCACACATGCCCAGCACCATGTTTCCTAAGTCCTGCACACAAGCAACATTGTTCTAATTTCTACGTTCTTGCAGATGAGGGATCGCCAATATTGTTCGACTCAACACAAAAACTGGACTCAAATCCCCATGTTCCTCCGCCCAGTTTATGTGGGCTAAAATGTGTTGTGGTTTTAACGAGACAAACTTATAAGCCTCCATGCGGATAGGCCACAATCCCAAAGGCGATTTCGGCTGTGTTGATATTGCGCGTCCTTTTGCAGCCTCGACGGGAAGTTAACCGAAGATAACGGTTATCTCATACTGATGTCACCCGTAGAAGACATTGGCCTTGCCTTCTTTTAACGGTTCCTGATGTCTGAAAACCCATTCAAGCCCTGAAAATTACACTTTCGGACACTCCAATAGTTGCAGTCACCTCACTCTGCGTCCTACTTCACACCTTCCGATGGTTCTCCATGCCATAGCTTCGGGTAAGTCACGTTGTTGCTGCATTGCACAACCTGCTCACTACACTATATGAACCCAGTGTTTGTGTAATTTGTTTGTTAGAGTCAACGTAAGTTACCACTATCTCTTTTTCCGTAAGTGCCAATGAGAGTACTTCAGATTCTGAATATCTCAGGTCATCAATTCTTGTGACCAGTGTATATTGTGACCCGAAGAAGATATATGAGTACAACTAAACGGTCCTCAGTATTAATACATTAGCAATGATGATGATTTCGTATGGCATTTTTGGCCGTTAGACCCCAACTGGGGTCGTGTTCAGCCTGTCTGGTGCAAGTCTTCTTAGCTGAGATCACTTCGGCGACTTGCATGTCAAAGATAATGAAATTATTATGAGGGCGATACAACACCCACTCCCCCGAGTGGAGAAAATCTCCCACGAGACCGGAAATCGAAGCCGTTCACTAGAATACGTACATTACCAATAAATATTGAGAAATGTAAACAGTGATCAATTGACTTGAAACCTTTGTAATTATGGGTACTTCATCAAATATTGTAACGGATTTCTTACCTCCATTCTCATTATGTCAAGTAATGTACAAAATTGGAGTAAAATTATCAAATCCGACCTACTGCGTCCGTACATGATAATTTCTTTAAAACCTTGACAGTAGCTTTTGTTACCATTACGTTGTCATCCGATAACTCAACCTCAACCAGGCTTGTTCTGTCAACGAGTTTGATGTACTTTTACGACTTCCACTACATCTCAATACAAATCTGTGACGATTAGCACTCTGCCTACTGGAGCGGTGTAGGCTGCATTTGCCATCAGCACATTCCGGCACACACTCGCGGTCCAGTGTGCCTTTTAAACACCTCAGGGATGTTTCCCGCGTTTAGTGCTGTTGGCCGTGACTTTTCACACGCGCTCACAGCGGACGTGCATTATCTGCATTTTTTTTCGAACCGCAGTATTCGAGACAGTTCTATGCACTGCAGATTTGTCATGCAATCAAGGCTTGATAACTTTATCTGGCCAATTTGTTTTTACTCTACTGTCCTCATCTCAAACCACTTTAACATCGGGATTACGTCACTTTCGCTTTCCTTCTTCAACCGCGACACAACCACTTTACTAATCTTTGCTGTCCAGGTAAGAGACGGTTTGAACCTGTGCCATGATTGGGATGCCCATCTCCTGTTGTCAGTACGTATAAATTCATCGATCCTTTCGCCTTCCCAGTTCATTACTCTCACTCTGCAACTGTCGAAGTTTTAAATTTGAATAGCCGCTACTGAAACTCAATTTTCATGGCCATAAGCAATTTGAATACATACCCGGGTTCTCTAATTCAATAGTCAACTTCTTAATAACTTGCGTAGATACATTCTCGAATAAGGCCACTGGTTTTTTTTTTATTTTTCATTTTTGTTATTATTTGTTTATTCACATTACTTGACATATTTAACTAATTGTTACCATAATCACCGTATCGACAAGAACTTCACCAAAACATCATAACCAACACCGTCATCAATAAATTGATATCACTCATCAACAAAGGCTTCTCTGCTTCTAAACTTTTCCAAAGAGCATGTTACTCAAGTATAGACATCGACAATACTTGTGTAGTGACAGTCAAATTAGCCTACGTTACTGCTGAACCGAAATGACCACTGAAAATAATTTTTTACCTTCAAATTTTCATTCTCTTCAGTTATTCCTATTGAGAGATTTTCATTTTATCTTCTTACATCCTTTCTGGAATATTTCTGTAAGTTTCCTTTACTTCATCTAGTACTATTATGAACAATCGCATGTGTTTATAACCTATCTTAGATCGCTTATAGCTAACTTTTTTGGGAAAGCAAAAATCGGTGGCAGCAGCGGCAGCCAGCACAACACGTAATACACTTTTCGATGTGTACACTACTCATAAAAATTAGGAGATGAGGTGAGATATCGTAAACAATATACATAGGGTAGTAGTTCGTTCAGACATTGGTTACAATTGTGATTTGTATGTGATAAACTAGAATATTTTGCTGTCTCAACTCTTTACTTGAGGTTTACATGGCGTTTAAATGTACCTAACCATCAAAGGGCTATCACAATAGTGCAAAAATCCTAATGTGGTGTGTGATCACCACACATGGCCAGAACAGTTTCACGCGGACGTAGCATGAACAGTATGAAGTTATCATAAGTTCTTGAGGGATATTTGTACATTCTTCCATGAGTGCACTATCCACTATCTAGCTCTGCAACCGTTGTGGGAGGTGCTGGTCTACTTGCAATGTGTCACCCATGTCCATCCCAGACATGCCCAATCGGGTTTAAGTCCGGCGAACAAGGTGGCCACTCCATTCTTTCAATTCCCTCAGCTTCAGCAGCTCTCTGGGGACGAGCGTTATCGTCCATCAGAAGGAACTCATCTCTTTGGCACCAGCGTAGTCTACAACAACATGTCGAAGGATGTAGTATCTATACCTCTGAACAGTCTAAGCGCTATTCTGAACGACAGAGAGGTCCGTACGTTCGCCAATACTGAATCCTAACCACACCATTTGCATGCCACCAAGATATAACGCACATAAGCAGGTCTGTTCAGAGTTTCGCGTTCTCTCCTGATAAGAAAACGACGATCGTCCTGCTGAACACAAAATCTTGACTTATCTGTGAACAGAACCTGGCGCCATTCGTTACGACTCCTATGCTCTTCTGCCCAGATTTTGCAAGCTAAACGGTGTCGTGGTTGTATTGGGACACGCACCATAAGCCACCCATGCAAGGCGTCCACATTCCCGAAGCCTATTTCTGACTGTTTGTGATGATATCTCGCGTCCTTTAGCTGCGCTGAGGATGATTTGCAGCTGATTTACATTCAGCCAACAGTCTCGACGGACCATTAACGGGAGATAACGGTCATCTCTTGGTAACAATTTTACTTACATGTCTTTTAGATTTTTTGTTCAAAATGTTCAAATGTTTGTTAAGCTTAAGGGACTTAACTGCGGGGTCATCAATCCCTAAACTTACAAACTACTTATGAACTACCTTATACTAAACACGACACAAACATCCATGCCCGAAGGGGGATAGGCCAACGAATCAAGTAGTACGTAGATCATCCAAATAGCTAGTCCTTATTTAACAAATCAGAAGATGTGTCCTTTTGTTAAATGTTTCAGAGGTAAAACAGCTTTCCGATCGGATCTCGAGAGAAAGGAGCAAGGGAAAAGTCAACCAAGAAGGATCCTGTTTCCTATTGGTTAATTCGAAAACCTGAAGCGAGAAATGAAGATGAACAAAATTGAGGTAATGGTTGATAGTTAGATGGAATGAAGGAGGAAAATAATCAAAATTGATGTAACAGTAAAGTTGGATGGAAGACAAGAGGAAATGTGGAGTTAATGTCAACATCTATTTTTCAGGCAGAGGAAAGAGGAAAAAAAATTGTTCTTATTATGCTCTGGAGTGTTATTAGATTTTAGTCCTGCGTCGCCCACTCCACTGATCATCCAGCGTTACATCTCGTAAGTGCTGTAGCCTGTTCTCCTCCAATACCTCCAGAGGTTACAGGTAGCCACATTTCAACAGGATAATGCACGTCCGTACGTGGGTCGCAGTGTTCCAGACTTTTCGTCGCCCATCGGACGGCATTACTGCTTTGGCCTCCATGTTCTCCCGATCGCTCGCCTGTCGAAAACGTCCTGTCGATTATTGCGGAACGACTATAGTCCATGTCACGTAGGAAGGTTCCCCTGTTTTCAGCCATTCTGTGCACCTCCCTCAATTACCGCACTGGCAGCCAATAATATTCAGTCTCTAGGCGCGTGACAGGCCGAGAGTTATGCAAAGTCTCTCCTGCAGGGTCCACTGTTGCCGCTCGGCCCTAGCTCTTCCCCACAACACTCCCCCTTTCGATCAGCCTCTATGCACAGAAGCGACTTCCTACATGACGCCAACTATAGTCCGAGATATACGACGCGGTACAGTCTCCTTGAGTTAATGCTGATAAGTGGCGATCATTTCCAGCAAAGGCGACAAGACTAAATTCGGATTCCCCACTTCATATGCAGTATTTAAAGTCAAGTGATCTTTGTATAATGCATTACTTCCTAAATCAGTTGACCTGTGTTGTATCCTTCTTGGGAACTGTATTTGGATGGCCAGCAGCGTATTTTATTTTACATGGTACTTCGGTTCGTGCTCAAAAATCGCACCTCCTAGATTGGGTTGCCAAGAGCAACGAGCGGTGGTCGGCAAAGGAAGGTATAAAGAAATTTCAGACGTTAGCTGCCAGTGATTGTAGCGAAAGTTGAAAAAGATCTGTGCTCATCTGGGATTCGAAAGCGGGTTCCCCTACTTACTGCGCATACGTGTTAACCACTGCGCTCCTGGAAACACAGTGATCACACAACAGTGCGATCTAGGCTTGCACGCCTCCCCTCAGAATCAAATTCATATCCACACATTTCTGCCAATCGCCTCTGAAGAAGGGATTATTGGCCGACTTCGTCTTATATATATATATATATATATATATATATGGTGGTCTTTTGATAGTGAGCGGGGCAAATATGTCAGATAAATAGCATATAACTAAATACTCATAACAACAAAACTGTTAGAGGGTGAAGGGAAAAAGCACAAGTCTAGCGATACTGAATGGAGAGTAAGTGTGTGTGTGTGGGAGGGGGGAGGGGAGACGAGTGGGGAGGGGGTTGCGCGAGTCAGCTATTGAAGTCATAGAAATACCATTGTTCCAGGAGCCAGTGGCAGGTATTGTTGCCGAATTCCGCGAAAATTAGTTGTGCCGAATTTCCTGTTAACAAATTCATGAAGTTTGGAGTTATCTCAAATATTAAGGGGGGTACTATATAGGTAGTGGTGTATTGAAGTCGAGTAAATACGGTAATTTGCTAAGAGTAGAACACCAGCCCCCTACTAAACCATAAGGACAGTAATTGAAAGCGAATAAATCAGCGAGTCAGTATTAGCACAGAGTCTCATTAGTCGATGAAGTACACAAGTGCCTTTAATGGTTGAGAACTTTTTGATAACCAAGAACAAAAACCGCGGTTAGGAAATGCGCCAACAACTCCCAATAGCCGCCCGCGGTGGCCGAGGGGACTGAGGCGCTCCAGTCACGGCCTGCACGGCCACTACGGTCGGCGAATCGAATTCCCCCTCGGGCATGGATATTTGTACCGTCCTTAGTCTTAATTAGTTCGTAAGTAGTTTGTAAGTTTAGGGACTGATGACCTCGTAGTTAAGTCCCATAAGCTCTAAAAACATTACAACTCCCAATATTTCATGACTGACTGTGGGCGTCCAGAGGTCTTAAAAGTCCACACCGTCTAGAATCTGTAGTTCTACAGTTGCCTATGCAGAGTGCCTTGGGAACCATATGATGAATTTATGCTACCTGGAGTAGGCTTTGTATCAGGCTTTGTAAACCACTTCACCGGCCAATTTCGCGGGGATATTGCAATGATTAACAATAATATCTCGGGTGAGATCCAACACTGTAGACACCCGACGGCACTGGAAACGATGTTTCCTGGTGTATGGGAGTTGACATGAGGCGCGATCGCCGAAGGCTGTTAGTGCCAGCCAGCCATAGAGTGCCTGCCGACCGTACAGTGCAGAGCAGTGCTCGCACCGGCCAAAAAATGTTCAAATATTTGATAAGCTTATGTGACTTAACTGCAGGGTCATTAGTCCCTAAATTTACAAACTACTTGTGAACTGCCTTACATTAAAGACAACACAGACATCCATGCCCGAGGGGGGATTCGAACCCACGACGGGGATCGGCCTCGCTTGTCGTAGCATAGAGCCTCAATGCGCTCGGCCGCTTCGCCGTGGCACGACGAGACCGCAGCCTAGTCTTGCCACTCGGAATTATCGAGTTCCCTCGGCAAGAGCATGTCTTCCTCTGGTCGCGACTCTGTCGTCACACTCAAGCTAGAAATAAAACACTCACTCTGGCTTTCGCTGATCGCTGCACACGTCGTAAATTTACCTCACACCTTGTCAAAGGCTTCAGTACGTTTATACAAATTATCTACCTCACAATTCATAAACAATGAGGAGACGTTTTAACTGCTTTGCACTTCGGACATTTACGATTTCTGTCGATGTGTTCATTCATGAAGTGTGAGGTAATGATTTTATGTCTTCATGTTAGCAAGGTTACTTTGTAGCGGTGCTTATATATACAGTATACTACCGGGAAACGACTGCGCAGCGTACGGTAGAGGGTTCTTCGCTCAAACATTATATATAATCTGGTCTTATTTCATTCGTGTGTTAGGTGAAGGAGAAATGAATATATGCCTCCACATGTGTCATAATTCCTCTTTTTTCGTGGTCCCAACGTGAAATATACGACAGGGTACCAACTTCGAATGCCGTTAAAAAAAGTACCCTACATCACGAAAATCACATTGGCTTTGTTTTAAAAGTTTCCCTAGTGTATATATTAATCTTTATAGTAAGTTGTTCATACCTGTGACGCTGTGTTTATGAATTTATTTGTCGTTACGCTTACCCGACATATACTGAAAACTTGCAACAATACTCTAGAGCGGTTCTCGCTGACAGTGAAAATAATGGATGAGGGAGGGGTCGTTGGGCAGGGGGGAGGGGGGCGGAGCGCCCCAGCCTTTCGTCCTTGGGGCATTAAGTATGGTGCACGGAAGGCGAAGTTCCTCAAAAGCAAGGTGCTTTGCATGCATAAAACATGGTTAAAGAGGAACAATAACGAGAATAAAATCTATAGATATGGACACTATTTCGTACTATTTACGCTATTACTGTCTCAAAAGGTTCTAATACACGCTGTCAGGATCAGAAATACGTGGCATTCTAAGTTCTATAATGTTTGGCAATCATTACATTCTTTCGTTAGACTGTTTCACATTAAATAACACTTTTATTATATTTATTATAGTGGTGTGGTGTCTGTTCTTTTGGACATGTCCGAGAAAACAGACATCACACTACTATAATAAATATTTACTCGCGAAGACGTGTTTGGCTTCTTTACTTCACCGCAGATGCGCTCATACGTTCGACTTCGCTCGGGAATCCGTAATGGCGCGTGTAAGAGGGCATGGACGATTGGGGCGCTACAACCATAGCGTGCGACTTGTGGAAGAATGGTCGTTCCTATGTTGTTCTATAGTGCGTACTGTTTTATCCCAGTCAAGAGGTATACTGTAGATTTCAGCTGTTCTGAGACGTACTGGTCATAGGGATGAAGGTCAGTTTCATTTTGTGACCTTTTAGTAGGCGACTAATCTTGTCCAACACGAAGCAACAACATGAAACAATAATAATATAAATAATAATATAAATATTTACTGTTACTCTTAAGCAGTCTTATTCGGTTTTTCGTTCCATCTAATTGTGGAATGATGATCGTGCGAAGGGGGGCTCGACTCAAGAAAGCAGGTTGTCGGCGTTTTATATTGTTCCGCCACTATTTACCAGTGTTTGCACCACGATAAGCATGTATTCCTGGTGAAGGTGACTGTTAGCGCATAAGTATGCATAGTTGTGGCTGGGTTTTCTATAGACGGTCAAGCCAGCCATATCGTCAACGATAAATACAGCTGTCGAGGAAAGGCAGGTGTTCCCATTTCGTACCTTCTATTCATGGTGAACTCGATGTTGCTATTAATGCTGTTGTGATGTTGCAAGAAGTCGTCAAGTTTCTCTCCTCCATGGAGCCAAAAGAAGAATACGAAATCCAGTTATCGGAAGAAATAGCTAGGCTTTAGCGGTACCGTTTCTAAGACAACGTAGTTGATATCTATTTATACACAGAAATACATTAATTGCTCTGCTTTAGTTTGACTGAAATGCAGAAATGGCCTGACCGCTTTGAAGTATTGTTTTGCTTTATTCGCTTTATTACAGGGGTGGATTAGGAAAAAAGGGAAAAGCTGCAAAATGGTAAAAACTTACTTTGCTTTGAAAGAGCATCACCACATCGGATTAGATTCGTATTTCAAGGCGGAAGGTACTTTACAAAAGACTCCCACAACAATCTACAGCTTCATTCCGTTCTTGATCACATTTTGACCACATGACCTTGAAAACAACATGAAGACGCCGTACGGTGCATAGCGGAGGGTACCTTCCTCTGGACGTTGACTCAGTTTGAACAATCACCAAATTTGACATATACAAGAGTTGGAATTTAGTTGCAACACTGCCACACTATGCAATGGAATCTACTATTGTCGCCGATAGCACATGTTGTGGACATACCTACCTCACCTCTCAGCAAATGGACTCGCCCGTCCCACCTCACCGTCGCGCGCACAATCGAGGGAAACAGTCACTTATGAGCGAGCGGTCTAACGTAACGTTGTCACTATGTTTTCTAACAAGTAACAAGGGAGCTGGATCAAGACTGAATGTGCCAGAGGTCATACAGCACGTCAGTGTCATCAAGGTATTCAAGAGACTTGGGGGAATCGGCATTGCTGTACAGAACAGTGCCACCTGACGTAAAAGCCTTCAACGAATGTCAGCAAACTGTGGCAGACATGCATCGAGCAGGTCGTCCTAGCGTCTCTGAAGAAGAAGTGCATACCGTTGCCGGTTAGTGGGCAGTGATCACCCTTCCATTATTTTGCAAGACGATGCGGACCCATAGAGCTCAAGTTGTGGCTGCTCAGTTCGGTAGATGGGACTGGGAAGTACTGTACCATACACCCTATTACCCGGACGTAAATCCTTGTGACTTTGATTTGATTCCGAAAATGAAGGAATCACTTCGTGGCATTCGCTTCAGAACTGTTCCATAGATTCGGCAGGCAGTAGACTGCTCCATTCGCACCATCAACATAACAGGCTCTGCTAACGGTATACTACGCATTCACATCGCTGGCAACGGGTTTTACACGCTGGTGACTGTTTTGAAGGACAGTAACAGGTACAAACATGTAACGCTTGTGTATCGGTTGTGAATAAATAGTCTAAGTTCCAACCCTCGTATAATTGCATATATTGCAGAGAGGAAGGAGGAGCAAATGGATTGACAACTGGGATATATATGCCGAAGGGTTTTCAGCTAGCTTACAGAGAGAAAAGCGTAACAGAACAAGGAGGAAGGTAGGAATAGTCATATATCTGGGGAAGTGGTTGACAGAGGAATTAAGGAAAGGAAGGTATTATTTATATCCAATTCCCATGCATATTTAGCAGTTGCGAAGCATCGCGGGGTTCGCTGTTTCTCAATAAAAATGTTTGCAACAGCTGGAGCTGAAGGCCTTCTCATCGCAACGCTGTGCCCGAGATCGTTCTATTGCCCTCCGTAGAAAGAAAATATGAAAGCGTAAGAGGATGCCTAAATAGTTCCACCGATTGGCCGGATGACATGATCTTGGCGTCTGACAAGAATTCCGCTTAAAAGGTTCTTACTAAAAATGACTTACTATCATGAATCATCATCGAGTTCTTCCACATAACACATAGACAGCGAATCACACTGATTTACCGCTGCCTGCTGTCAGCTCTCTCAACAGACAACCCACAACTAGGACAAACAACAACTGGCACCCAAAGATAACAAAGACGTACTGCGAATCGCAGAGATATTTAACGTACGAAAAATGTTGAAATGTTTCAAAGCTATGGTACAAAACTGCTGTAATCATCGTCCCTAGACTTACAAACTACTTACACTAACTTACGGTAACAACAACACATACACCCATGGCCCAGAGAGGATTTGAAGCTCCGACGGGTAGCAGTGGCGCACTCCTCAACAAGTCGTCTGTTACCGCGCGGCTTAACATATGAATGCTTATCATACGTGTCTGTGGAGAAACTGAATGCAAAGTATACATTATTATAGAAATTTTGCACGCTTTCTGACACCATACCTATCATATGCACAGCGAACGTTCCGTACCCAAAGACTGGAAAGTTGCACGGGTCACTGCAATAGTCAAGAAAGGCAATGTGTGTGATCCGCAAATTTACAGACCTATATCATTAATGTCGGTTTGCAGCAGGGTTTTACAACATATACCTTCCTCAAATATTATGAACTACCTCAAAGAGAACGACACATTGTCCCATAGTCAACACGAATTCAGAAATTATCGTTGTTATGAAAAACAGCTAGCGCTTTATTCACAAGAATGTCATGAGTGCTATCGATAAGGGAAGTCAAATAGTTACCTTGTTTCTAGATTTCCAGAAGGCTTTAGACACTGTACCTCAAAAGCGTCTTCTAATCAAATTGCGTGCTTATTGAATAACGTCACAGTTGTGCGATTGGATTCGTGATTTCCTGACAGAAAGAACACAGTACGTTGTAACTGGCGGAACGTCACCGCGAAGAAGTGATATCTGGTGTTCCCCGGGAAGTGTTACAGAGCCCCTACTGTTCCTAATTTCTATAAACGAGTAGCTCTCTTAGACTCTTCGCGGACGATGCTGTCATTTATCGTTTAGTAAAGTCACCTGAAAATCAAAAGCAACTGCAAAATGATTTATATGAGATATCTGCATGGTGGAAAATTTGCAACTGATCCATAATAATAAGTATGAGGTCATCCCCATGACCAGTAAAAGAAATCCGTTAAACTTCAGTTACATGATAAATCAGTCAAGTCTACAGGCCGTAAATTCAACTAAATTGTGCTGAGCGTTGTGGGATCTACACCAGGTGGGACTGGCGGACGCTTTAGAGAAATGCATAGAAAAGCAGCTCGATTTGTATTATCGCGATACAGGGGATAATGTGTCACGAAAATGATGCACGAGTTGGGGTAGAAATCATTAAAGCAAAGGCGTTATTTGTTGCGGCAGGATCTATTTGCGAAAATTCTTTCACCAACTTTCTCTTCAGAATGCGAACATCTATTGTTAACGCCAACCTACATAGGGAGTCATGATCATCATAATAAAATAGGATAAATCGAATCGTAAACAGAAAGACTTAGGTGTTCCTTTTTCACGCAAGCTATTAGGGAATGGAACTATAGAGAAATATCATAAAAGTGGTTCGATGAACCCGCCGTCATGCACTTCAATGTGACTTGCATAGTATCCATGCAGATGTAGATGTAGAACATCTCGGGATTTACAAGGTACCTTGAGAGTGATTCCAAAATGCTTCGGGTACTCAATTTGGAGTTGCTGGAGTGGAATGGAGGGGAGGCCACGGTCTTTTCGAGAAGCACTGTTGAGGAAATTTAGAGGGCTGGAATTTGAGGCGGACTGTAGGACGATTATACTGCTGCCAACCTACATTTCGCGTAATGACCACGAAGATAACATCAAAGAGAGTAGGGCTCGTACGGATGTACGCAAGTATACGTTTTTACATTGTTTTGTATGGGAGTAGAACAGAAAATCAAGCAAATAGTAATGGTATTGAGTACCTTTCGCCACGCACTTTTGGCTGGATTGCAGAGTGTGTATGTAGCTGTAGATGTAGACGCAAATCGGAGAAAAATTTCGCGTTACAGAACGTGCCGGAAGGAGCATGAAATGTTTTATGGCCCGCAGTGCGCCGAAAACTCTATTTTATTTAAGCTTGCTTTAGAAGACAGTCACCGGACCAAATGTGACAACTATGTAGTTAAATGAGCCATCGAAATTAAAATATCCGATAACACTGTCAGTAGAAACTTCGACTTCAGTTCTGTGCGGTGTGAAATCCAGTGAGCGCGAAGAAGAAGTGGGTACATCGAAGGCCGAGTCGACGCACATCCACAAACGGCAATATCGTAAACAGCAGTGACGTCACATCCGGCAGATAGTGGTCTAGCGCGTATAAGTGCGCACCAGCAGCTCACTGGTAATAATACCACTGATAATGAGGCTCCTTTAAGTTCGTACCTCAGGAGATTGAGCTATGACACTCATGTTGGGTATAGAGAGTATGGCACTCAGATCTATACTATAAATTAATAAAAATGAGCTTTCCGAACAAACTAGTCAAACTAAAATTGGCAGTAGCTTTGACGACAAGCCGACAGTATCTATGAAAATGATAACACACCAGTAAGGTGTTTCCCAAAAGCTCGTCAGCAGTACCACAAGGTGACATTTTATCGCCTCTCTTATATTCATTATATTCAGCAGGTATCTCTTTAACAATAAATGAAATGAGGAACTGGCCTTATATGCAGATGATACGCATACCGTTGTCGTGCATCCACTTACTACCCAGTAGTTTCGACTGTTAGAACCTTGGCTATCAAAATGGAGCATTCGACCGAATGCTGAAAATCGGCAACTTTTACACATTCCGTCATAGAAATCTTAAGTAGTATAAGCCTAGCCTGAAAATACAGAAGATCTATGTATTATATTAAGAGTAAGGGAAATTTAATTTGAAAACACTGTGAAGTACCTTGAAATAAATTAATTGTACACTTGACATGTAGATAAGCTATTTCAGAACCCACTATGAAGGCAAGGAAACGATTAAGTTTGTTAAATTGATTAAAGGCAGATTTCACGATACCTCGACGTTAGACCTTATACACACGTACTGCTTGCTGCTTTATGAGAATAAGCTGCAGGGATATGGATCATAGCTGAAGCTCATACAGAAAAATTTTAAGTACGGTGAAAGGAATGTTACGTATTGCAGCAATACTATGCCTAGGTACCTGTAGGAACAAATTATATCGCTTACCAAATGTACAACCATCGAAAGAAAGACTTATCAAATAGATAGCCAATTATGGTCACAATAATAGCTGACTCATAAACCACTCGGTTGTTAAAGCAAGAACCACTGATTTCCATAGCGCAGGACATAGAGAAAATATATATACTGGAGATTACGTCCTAGAAGCAGTTTTAGACGAACACAGCCTATTTCAACATCTAGACCAGTGTTTTGCATCATAATCGAATATGCGATCCACTTCCAAGTGAAAATTGTCTGGCCACCCCCTTCCAAATGAAGATATTCTGCCGAAACCCCTCCACCATCCTCACGAAACGTAACAAAACTACGTTATCTCAAAGCTACAGCTTTCTTTTAAATTGTTGAATGTCGTTTTTATGTGTCTATTTGTAGAAATTAAAACTCATACAGACGGCCGCGGTGGCCGCGGGGACTGAGGCGCTCCAGTCACGGTCTGCACGGCCACCACGGTCGGGGGTTCGAATCCCCCCTCGGGCATGGATATTTGTGCCGTCCTTAGTATAAGGTAGTTGATAAGTAGTTTGTAAGTTTAGGGACTGATGACCCCGTAGTTAAGTCCCATAAGCTTAACAAACATTTGTTGTTGTTGTTGTGGTCTTCAGTCCGGAGACTGGTTTGATGCAGCTCTCCACAATACCCTATCCTGAGCAAGCCTCTTCATCTCCACATAAGAACGGCAACCTACATCTGTCTGAATCTGCTTACTGTATCCATCTCTTGGTCTTCCTCTGCGGTTTTTACCCCACACACTTCCCTCCAATGCTAAATTCACAATTCCTTGATGTCTAAGAATGTGTCCTACCAATCTATCCCTTCTTTTAGTCAAGGTATGCCAGAAATTTCTTTTCTCTCCAATTCTGTTCAATACCTCCTCATTAGTTACGCGATCCACCCACCTAATCTTCAGCATTCTTCTGTATCACCATATTTCAAAATCCTCAATCCTCTTCCTGTCCGCACTGTTTATCGTCCATGTCTCACTCCCATACAAGGCAACACTCCATACAAATGCCTTCAGAAAAGACTTCATTAGGCTTAAATCAATATTCGATGTTAACAAATTTCTCTTTTTCAAGAACGCTTTTCTACCCATTGCCATTCTGCATTTTATATTCTCTGTACCGCGACAATCATTTGTTATTTTACTGCCCGAATAACAAAACTCATCTACCTCTTTTATTCTTTCCCAATCTAATTCCTTCAGCATCACCTGATTTCCTTACACTGCACTCCATTACCCTAGTTTTGCTCTTGTTAATGTTCATCTTATATGCACCTTTCAGCACACTGTCCATTCCCTTCAACTGCTCTTCCAGGTCTTTTGCTGTCTCTGAGATTATTACAATGTCGTCGGCAAAACGCAATGTTTTTAATTCTTCGCCCTGAACTTTAATTCCTTCTCCAAATTTCTCCTTGCTTTCCTTTATAGCTTGCTCAATGTACAAATTGAATAACAATGGAGAAAGACTACAACTCTGTCTTACTCCCTTTCCAACCACTGCATCCCTTTCATGCCCTTCAACTCTGACAACCGATGTCTGGTTTTTGTACAGGTTATAAATAACCTTACGTTCCCTATATTTTACTCCTGCTTGCTTCAAACTTGAAAGAGATTTTTCCAATCAACATTGTCAAAAGCCTTCTCCAAATCTACAAAAGCTAGAAATGTAGGTTTGCCTTTTCTTAATCTATTTTCTAGGATAAGCCGTAACGTGAGTATTGCCTCCCGTGTTCCTACATTTCTCCTGAACCCAAACTGATCTTCCCCGAGGTCGGCTTCTACCACCTTTTCCATCCTTCTGTATATAATTCGTGTTAATATTTTGCAACCATGACTTATTAGACTGATGGTTCTGTAGTTTTCACACCTGTCTGCACCTGCTTTCTTTGGAATGGGGATTATAACATTTTTCTTAAAGTCTGAGGGTACTTCTCCTGTCTCATACATCTTACGCACCAGGTGAAACAGGTTTGTCATGGCTGGTTCTCCCAGAGACTTCAGTAGCTCTGAGGGAATATCATCTACTCCAGGGGCCTTGTTTCGACTTAGGTCTTTCAGGGCTCTGTCAAATTCTTCTCTCAATACAGTATCTCCTATTTCATCTTCATCTACATCCTCCTCCCTTCCTACAATATTGTCTCGGAGTTCATTTCCTTTGTAGAGCCCCTCTATATACTCTTTCCACCTTTCAGCTTTCCCTTCTTTGCTGAGAACTGGTTTTCCATCAGTGTCCTTGATATTCATAGAGCTTTTTTTCTTATCTCCAAATGTTTCATTTATTTTCCTGAAGGCTGTATCTATTTTTCCCCTATTTATACATTCTTCTACATCCCTGCATTTGCCTTCTAGCCACTCCTGCTTAGCCATTTTGCACTTCCTGTCAATCTCATTTCTTAGTCGTCTGTACTCCATTTTGCCTGTTTCATTTACTGTATTTTTATATTTTCTCCTTTCATCGATTAAATTTAGTATCTCCTGTGATATCCAAGGATTTTTTGTAGGTCTCCTACCTTCCTACCTATTTTGTCCTCTGCTACCTTCACTATTTCATCTCTCAATTTTACCCATTCCTCTTCTACTGTTTTATTTTCCTCTGTTTCTGTCAATTGTTGCCTAAAGCTCCCTCTGAAATTCTTAAGAACCTCACGTTCCTTCAATTTATCCAGGTCCCATCTACTTATTTTCCTACCTTTTTGTAGTTTCTTTAGTTTCAGCCTACAGTTCATAACCAACAAGTTATGGTCAGAGTCTATATCTGTCCCTGAGTATGTTTTACAGTTTAAAACCTGGTTCCGGAATCTATGTCTTACCATTATAAAATCTATCTGATACCTTCCGATGTCTCCTGGTCTCTTCCACGTATACAACCTTCTATTGTGATTCTTGAACCAGGTGTTTGTTATAACTAAATTATGTTCTGTGCGCAATTCTACCAGGCTGCTTCCTCTTTCATTCCTTTTGCCCAGACCATATTCACCTACTATCTTCCCTTCCCTTCCTTATCCTAGTACCGAATTCCAGTCTCCCATAACAATTAAGTTTTCCTCTCCCTTAATTGTCTGAATAATTTCCTTTAGCTCCTCATATATTTCTTCGATTTCCTCATCATCGGCAGAGCTAGTTGGCATATAAACCTGTACTACTGTTGTTCGTGTTGGCTTCGTATCTATCTTGACAATGATAATGCGATCACTGTGCTGGTCATAGTAGTTTACCCGCATTCCTATTTTCTTATTCATTATCAATCCTACTCCTGTGATACCCCCAACTGATTTTGTATTTATAATCCTGTACTCACCTGACCAGAAATCCTGTTCATCCTGCCACCGAACTTCACTAATTCCTACTATATCTAACTTCAACCTATGCATTTCCCTTTTTAAATTTTCTAATTTTCCTACTCGATTAAGGGGTCTAACATTTGAACATTTGAAAACTCATACCATTTTCCAATACTCTGAGGTTTGCAGCTACCAGTCGATATTTTTTAAAATTCTTTATTAGCAAATCATGATTTCGGCCAGTATATGGCCATTATCAGTGCATGTGTTTAACTGAAGACAATATTAAAATGGAAAACTTACACCACTCCAAGTATGACAACTGCACATTTTTGCCGTTTGAAAACTACACAAACGCCTTATTAATAATGTCTTCATTTAAACACATGAATTAATAATGGCCAGATACTGGTCGAAATCATGATTTGCTAATAAATAATTTTAAATAAAGATCGACTGATAGCTGCAAACCTCAGAGTATTGGAAGCATGTCACAGTCGTGGAGCGCAAACCATGAAAAGTAACCTAATGTCATTCCATTTTTGTATGATTTCCGACAGAAAAATGTATTTTGCTTAATGAATGTTCCGCATTTCAGGCAAAACTCAGAGAAGCAGAGAAGCAAATTATGCTTATTAAGAAATGTCTTACTTTAAAGGTACTTTGTAAAGAAGTAGAGCGTTTTTTTTTTCCAAATTATTCAGAATAACATATTGTAACATGTTCTTTTAAGTATCGATTGGTTCGATCCGTCGGGCATGGATGCGTATGTGGTCCTTTGGTTACTTCAATTTCGTTTAAGTAGTTTGTAAGCAAGGAAAAAATCAAATGTTTGTAGAGCTTATGGGACTTAACTATGGGGTCATCCGTCCCTAAACTTTCAAACTACTTATGATCTACCTTATACTAAAGACAGCATAAACATCCATGCCCGAGGGAGGATTCGAATCCCCGACGGCGAACTGCCGAGCGCACCGTAACATGGCGCTCCAGTACACATGGCTAATCCACCGCGGCTGTAAGCTAGGGACTAATAACCAAGTAGTTAAGTCTCACTAAATTAAAAACATTTGATTTTGACAACACGAACACCCATGCCCGAGGGACGACTCGAACACTCTACGGCCAACGGTCACGAGCACCGCAGAAGGGCACATTAGTGCGCACGACTATTCTACCGTGGCGACTATTTTACTTGATTTTTAAATACAGTTTTTAGCCTGTAAGATTAACCAAATAAGGTGCATGCGTGCTACAACACAAATACTGCAGCTGAGTTCCCGTGTCTATAAAAATCATTGTATTTTCCACTATTTCATGTGAAATGTCTCAAAACAACTACTTTTTGGTAGAAAGCCCAGAACATTCCCAAATTTCCATGATTTATAGTCAAGTAACTGTGAATACAAGTCCTACATATTCCTTTTGGCCCGTAATCATGCAAGTAGCAAAATCTGTCATATCGTAAACTATTCACTGGCACAGCAGAAGCTGCTTTCTTCTTCTTCTTCTTCTTCTTCTTCTAGAATGGTTGTCCATTCCACGGTCTACATATTATCACCCACCTCTTACCAATAAACATAAATTTATATATTAAATAATTAATCATTGATTCATCATTTGCTAATTTTGCTGACATTAGCTGCATTACTAAAGATGGACATGTTATTTGGCGACTAATGAAAATTTCCACCGGACCGGAACCCGAATCGCACTAAACGCGTGCGAGCTCTGGGAGGATGTAGGCAAGAGTGAAAATTGTAGTTCGGGCCTAGTCGGGCGGCGTGTTCGGATGGCCGAGTGATTACGGCGACCGTTCACGAAAAGCGGGAGACCAGGGTTGGAGTCCCGGTCCGGCACAAATTTTCACATGTCATAAAATATGTGAACATCTTTAGTAATGCAGCTAATTCGCAAATGGCGAATAAATGTTTGATTATTTAATATATATACGGCAACATTATCATCATAAATGTTTCATCGCACTAAATTGATATGCAATGTCCCAGGTAAGGTTTTCCTTACACTTTTCCATAGTAACTCACCTGCAAGGCTTCCTGTTAAAATTTATAAACAGTTTTGCTTACACTACAGGCCATTAAAATTACTACAGCAAGAAGAAATGCAGATTATAAACGGGTATTCATTGGACAAATATACTAGAACTGATATCTGATTACATTTTCACGCAATTTGAGTGCACATATCCTGAGATATCAGTATCTAGAACAACCACCTCTGGCCGTAATAACGGCCTTGATACGCCTGGACATTGAGTCAAACAGAGCTTGGATGGCGTGTACAGGTACAGATGCCCATGCTGCTGCAACACGATACCACAGTTCATCAAGATATGTGACAAGCCAATTGCTCGGCCACCATTGACCAGACGTTTTCAGTTGGTGATAGAACCGAAGAATGTGCTGGCCAGGGCAGCAGTCGAACATTTTCCTTATCCAGAAAGGCCCATACAGGACCTGCAACATGCGGTCATGCATTATTCTGCTGAAATGTAGGGTATCGCAGGGATCTAATGAAGGCAGGAGCCACGGGTCGTCACATATCTGAAATGTAACTGCTATTGTTCAAAGTGCCGTCGATGCCAACAAGAGGTGACCGAGACGTCTAGCCAATGGCACCCCGTACCATCACGCCGGGTGATAGGCCAGTAAGGCAATGACGAATCAAGAGATGCCTTTATCTGTTTCTCCCCCTTTTTTCGCGGTCTCTGCAGAAAATCACGAGCAGACGGCAAAGGCGGTGCAGAGCGGCCGGATGCCACTCAGGCACCTCGCAGTCCTGACCGAGACTTAAAACGTTCGCACTTGAAACGTTCGCACTTGAAACGTTCGCAGCTGCTCCGGCCACCGCTACCGTCCATCAACAAGGTGCAAAAGGCCTGAAGATGGTTCTGTAGAAACGAAACCGGTTGCCACTAATAAACGCAACAACTTGCGACCTAGACTGTCTTATTTTAATAATTACAAAATTTTAAGATCGCTGTTCAAAAAAAAAAAAAAATAGATAAATAGATAAAAATGCTTTCAAAAATATTTGAGAGAATTTGCAGAAGTAAAAACACTGTTTCCCAGCAGTAGCCTCGAATGCTGTGAAATGCTTGAGTAATGCAATGGTGTGTTATGCTATGTGTACTGTCCTAATTATCTTTTATGACCGATGCAGTAGAGACAACTCTCGATAAAGAAGAAAAATGCAGCATATAAGCCGTTTCGGACCCGAAAACCTTTTTATGAGAGGCTTCTACGCAATCGTTACTTGTTAACACTATATCCATAAAAGTATAATTGTGTTATCATCATCAATGTGCATACAGTTGTCATCGCATGATATTTTCAGAGTATATCCATAAAAGTGTAATTGTGTTCTCATCATCAATGTGCATGCAGTTGTCATCGCATGATTTTTGAGAGTATATGCATAAAAATGTTTTTTTTTTCATCATCAATGTGCAACAGTTTTCATAGCACGATATTTTCAATAGTAAAAAAATAAATAAATTACGAAGTACCCAGTTACTGCTACTCCAGCTGAAAGAGCACATATGAGATGTTGGAGCATTATTGGGTGCTGTCATAATTCATAAACCTATCTGTACACTGCAAATATTCATCTTAAACAATCATGGAAGAGACGCTAACGCTCCAGCTGTAGCACTAGAGTTGCAGAAAAATTTATGTTGGCTCTTTTTGCGATAAGGGGGGAGGGGTTACTGTCTTTCGAAATAATAGGCCTAAACGTTCACGTATATGTTAATAAATATCTCGATCTAATCGCTAATGAACGTCATGGGATCCCGATGGGCTAATATGAGCCACGGCAGAATAGCCGTGCGCACTAAGGCGCCTCTCTGCTGTGAGCGCGGCCTTTTGCCGTCAGGGGCTCGAGTTTGTGTTGTCTTTAGCATAAGTTACTTTAAGTTTATTTAAGTACTTTGTAAGTCTAGGGAGTAATGACCGACGTAGTTAAGCCCCTTAGATTTACAAACGTTTGAACATATGAATATGGCTAATCTGAACTTATCTTGAAGACTTCATGAAAACTGCTCCAGCCGTCTAGGAGTCTGCAGGGTACATACAAACACAGAAAAAACTATCAGTTTTCAAAGATAAGACTAGCTGAAAAGCCGGCGTTGCCCGGGGGTTTAGTTACTTATTCAAGCCTTGAGTTACTACTTCTCCTATTCCTTCTCTTTCTGTCCATCTCGTTTTTCTACAAATACGTCTCTGTGTGAAATAAGGATGTCTTGCGTAACGTACAAATTTATAATTGCAGTATCTAAACAATAGAAGATAGTAATATAAATACAAATGATATGTAACATTTATACATTAATTTAATTGACTACTTGACTGTATACAATAGTTTTGTTACTTGTCCAGGATCTAATATGAATAAATTCCTTCGTTGATCCTACCCATGAATAAGCGACATAAAGTTGCCCGTGTCAGAAACATGGAGATGACGAGTCCACTCCAAAGTATTTAACAGATTGCCCTGTGATTTATTAATCGTAACAGAAAATGCAAGGCTAAATGAAAACTGTAGTCTATTGAATTTGAACGGTAGATCTTTTGGATATAATGCGTTCAAATGTTCAAATGTTTGTACAGCTTATGGGACTTAACTACGGGGTCATAAGTCCCTAAACTTACAAACTACTTATGAACTACCTATAACTAAGGACAGCACAAATATCCATGCCCGAGGGGGGATTCGAACCCCCGACCGTAGTAGCTGTGCAGACCGTGACTGAAGCGCCTCAGTCCCCTCGGCCACCGCGGCCGGCGTAGAATTTCCTTCAGGTGACTGGAACACAGGAGTGTCTTAGTAGTAAATGAGTTAAAAATTGTTGCATTGTGTGACATTATATAGCATTTATTGAATTATTTGTTGCAAAATTAATTTTGCAGGTATATATTCATTTGTATAAGTGCTGTATGTCTGTAACATCTGTTGCGAACACGGTTAGTAGTATAGAAGCAATAGAATAAAACCTGATGCGTGACTGGGCGGTTTTACATGAACATTGCAGTTTATGTCTTTATATCTCATGTCGTACATGTGATACAATTTCTGAGGTACATACAATTGTGTCTATGTATACTGCCTGTAACCTTTCCTGCGAATGCAATTTATAGTGTATAAATTATAAAATGTAGCGTCCTACGGAATGCCGTAGTTTAATCCATAAAAAGTGGAAAAGTAGTAAGCAAGAAACTTCTACCCTTTCATTGTTTTGCTGTGGTTGCCAGCGAGAAAAGTGCAATAAAGGTTTGAAATTATGTTTAAAGTTTGTTGCAAGTTGCTAAGTACTCTCATTCTCATAGAGCTTATGAATAAAGTCTCATCGCATTATGTAGCAGTTTTTGCAACTCATGTTGATTATGACGCTATATCTACGGAACAATGTATCATATGTGGTTCTTACCCATACAGTAATTTTTACCTCACTGTGTGGAATATGTGTAGCAAATTAGGTTGAAATAGGTTGTGTGGTTTAGTTTGTGTACGAAATTAGGTTCAAATCGGTTCAGTGGTTTAGGAGGCAAACTGCAACGTTGTCGCGTGATGCAGCGGTTTCTCGCGCACCCCATTGCTTATGACGTCACGTCTCGTGAACAATATGTAGTATGTGATTCTTATACTTACAGCGACCGTCGTCATGGTTTGAGGTGAAGTGTTCATCAAGATTAGAACGAAACTGTAGCTTTGTATGCAATACGTACATACAAACAAACGCACTGACACACTGATTTATTTATTTGCTAGCTGAAAACCCGGCGTTGCCCGGATATTTATTTATTTATTCCTGCCATTTTTCAAGTATATATTCATTTGTATAAGCGCTGTATGTCTGTAAACTCTCTTGGAAATACAATTAGTAGTAAAGAAGTAATAGATAAAAACTTGGTGCGTGATGGGGTGGTTTTCCATGAACGTTACTGTTTATGCGCTCACATCTCTTGAACTACATGTCGTACTGTGATACAATTTATAACCTACACTCAACTGTACGCGTGTATATTATGTGTAAAATTTCCTGCGGCTACAATTTGTAGTATAGAAATTATAAATTATAACGTCATACCGAATGCCCATAGTTTTAGTCCATGAATAGCGGAAAAGTAGTAAGCGAGAAACTTTTTTTCCTTTCATCATTTTGCTATGGTTGTCATCGAGAAAAGTTTAATAAAGGATTGAAATTATGTTTAATGTTTGTTGCAAGTCGCTAAGTACTCTCATTCTCATATAGCGTTTTTATAAGTTCTGGCCGCATCATGTGCCAGTTTTTTGATACTCCTATTGTTTATGACGTCATATCTTCTGAACCATGTGTCGTATGTGCAAGTATGTGCTCCAGAAGGATTGGTTGTAATTGAGGATCAGATCTGAAGGAAAGGAAAACTGGAGGAATAAGTACACACTGACGAACATTCCGGAGATTGAGGACGGGGAACGATACAGGTAGAGTACGGAAAACCACAAATGGAGCAGACCAGAGAGGGGAATACTGAAGATTTTGGAAGAATAGCGGGGGAGAAGAAAAGAAAAACCTTAATATAGGATTGAAATTATGTTTAAAGTTTGTTGCAAGTCGCTAAGTACTCTCATTCTCATATAGCGTTTTTATAAGTTCCGCCGCATCATGTGCCAGTTTTTTGCTACTCCTATTGTTTATGACGTCATATCTTATGTACCATGTGTCGTATGTGATTCTTAACCATTCAGTAATTATTACCTCGCGGTAAGAAATGTGTGTACCAAATTTTGTTGAAATTGGTCCAACGGTTTAGGAGAAAATGAGCAGCATTGTCGTAAAATGCAGCAGTTTTTCGCGCATCTCACTGTTTATGACGACATATCTCGTGAACTATATATCGTATGTGATTCTTACACTTACGGCGACCGTCCTCATGGATTGAAGCTTACGTGTACAAAATTTCATAAAGATTGGAACAAAACTGTAGATTTGTATGCATCACGTACAAACATACGGACACTCTGCTTTATATATTAGATTGCGTTGCGGCCTCTGTAGGACCACGGGTTAGCCCCTTCGTGGATTGCAGCCTTTCTCTTCTTCTCTGTCGCTCGTCTCCCGAAATCATCAGTATCCTCCCGTCTGGTCTTCTCCGCTGGTGATTTTCCATCCTCTAGCTGTATCGTTCCCTGTCCTCAGTCTCCGAAATGTTCATCAATGTGTACTTATTTCTCGCCGGCCGCGGGCGCCAGTCACAGTGGCGCCAGTCACAGTTTGCACGGCAACTACGGTCGGGGGTTCGAATCCCCCCTCGGGCATGGATATTTGTGCCGTCCTTAGTATTAACTAGTTCATAAGTAGTTTGTAAGTTTAGGGACTGATGAGCCCGTAGTTAAGTCCCATAATCTCTACAAACATGTGAACATTTCTCGCCGGCCGCAGTGACCGAGTGGTCTGTGGTGCGCCAGTCATAGTCTGCGCGGCCGCTACGGTCGGGGGTTTGAATGCCCCCTCGGGCATGGATGTTTGTGTCGTCTTTAGTATAAGGTAGTTCATAAGTAGTTTGTAAGTTTAGGGACTGATGGCCCCGTAGTTAAGTCTCTTAAGCTTAACAAACATTTGAACATTTGAAATTATTTATCCAGTTTTCCTTTCCTACAAACTTGATCCTCAATTACAACCAATCCTTCTGGAGCTCAAATACCCACTTGTCCTCCCTGTTGATTCCCATACTCTGCTTTATACACAACGAAGATTACATTTAGAGCCTTCGAAAGGGCACTACAGACGGCCCACTTTTAGTGTTATCTTACATTGGCCAAAAAAGACCATTTGACAATGGATAAGGAGTGCATGGCCGAAAAGTCGTTGAGTTCTGATTAATTGAAGACTGGCAGAAGCCCGAGAACTTTTAATGATCTTCGTGTCAGTGGCATACGTGATAGATTTGCAGCCAAAGACCTATATAAACAACATAGACTGGCCACAGCGCCGCCATAGTTGAAGCCAATTGGAAAGGTTACCGCCATGTTTGAGAACGTCAGTGTCATGCCAGGGCGTCTGCTAACGCTGAATCATAGGTTTTATATTAATCATTGCCAGTCTTGATTTTTCCTTAATTTCTGGGCGACGCATTTCGGAAAGTAATTCCCATTACGAATAGCATTTCTCGTTTACTACTGCATCCTAAGTGTAATGTTTACAAACGTCGAATTGCTGCATTATTTGATGTAGTATAATGGCAATAATCGTTTGTATTTGCCGACATATCTTCCCTATCAAAACAGGCGAATTTCTTTAAAGTCTTTAATTACCTTTATTCTGCCTGTGGTTCAAATGATGTTTCATGCTTTGAAGAACATTACGTATTTATCAACCTCTGTACAATTTGACGTTTCCTTGGTACTCTCCTTACAGCTTTTGGTTTCTGTAGGTGCTCAGGAAATGAAAATTGTGTTGGAAAGGCATTTGCAAGTAGCCACTTTCGATCAGTGGTGGCATCCATAACTATGTAACTATGTAGGCTGCCACTTATCACGCCTCATACTGGTTACCCATTGGGTTAGCAACTCCTTGTTTTTTCAAGGTAAATCTGTATAAAGAATAGTTTAATTACAGTTAATATACAGTTAGGCTACTTACCCAATGGTTAATACGCTTTTGTACCTATATAAACAAGTGTCATTACATTGAAACACACCAAATACATCCGTCCTCTGCCTGGCTTTTTGATGGTCATAAAGTAAACATAATTTTGAAACTTGGTAAATGCGAAAGTTAAGTAAAATGAATGTTTATAGGCAACTACACGCTGATAGACTATATAATTACATATCTCTTTCTTTATATATGGTATTCCAACAGTTTTATCACTGTGGTTGCTGCAAATGTACACAGAACATACACTGGGCATGATTTACACCTGAATAATAGCGCTTACACGTTAGTTTAGATTACAAACAGAAGCGTCTGCTCCCGCTGATGCTTGAAACTGACGTTCTCAAATATGGCGCCCAGTGTTGCTTAGTGCTGCCACCCAGGGCGTTGTAACTTGCCTGTAGCCTCTCTATGTTGCTTATACACCTCTTTGTTTGCAGCGGTTAGTCGCTTAGATGGCGGTCAGAGTGTGAGAGCCGCTGTCGGAGGCGCGTGCGCGAGGCAGCAGCGCGTGGCGTGTGCGCGCGCGTGCGGTCGGAAAGCGACAGTTTGGCCCAGTTGGCCGTGTTGTGCCGCTGCCGCTGCCACTGCCGTGCGTGACCCGGCGCGCCCTAACCGGGTCACGGGGTCGCGAGCGCTCACTGTGTCTCAGCCGCAGCAGCGCGGCCGCAGCCATTACCAGGGGCAGCCAAGAGGCGAACATCGCTCAGGAGGCGTGCGCGGCGAGCAGCCGCTCTGGCAACGGGGCCGCGCTCGCAGGATGGCTGGGGCCGCCCACAGACATAAAGGGATGTAGCAATTCCAGAAGACGCCGTCCTAGTTTCTTTAGATATTGTCAACCTGTACACTAACTTACCAATTTCAGAAACATTAATAATCATCAAGCACAATCTCATAAAAAAACATGTCAATGACCGTGGGTGAAATCAATGAATTTTCATATCTGTTAGAATTCACATTAACCTTCAACTATTTTACCTTCAATGACAAAGTTTTTATACAAGATGATGGTTTATGAAAATGTTCAAATGTTTGTATAGCTTATGGGACTTAACTACATAGGGACTGATGACCCCGTAGTTTAGTCCCATAGACTATACAAACATTTGAACAATTTGAACTTAACTACGGGATCATCAGCCCCTAAACTTACAAATTACTTATGAACTAGCTAATCCTAAGGACGGTACAAATATCCATGCCCGAGGGGGGATTCGAACCCCCGACCGTAGTAGTCGTGCAGACCGTGACTGGTCGCCTTAGTCCCCTCGGCTACCGCAGCCGGCGATGGTTTATCGATGGGAAATTTCCTATCGGGTATTTTAGCTGAAATTTTTGTGAACGACTTTGAAAACAAATTTTTCACCTCTTATCCCGAAATCAAAGAGAAACTAATTTATTACAGACGATACGTTGATGACTCTATTTTAATGTTTAAACGGTAGAAAGAGGAAGTTGTGGAAATGTCAAAAGTTTTAAACGATCAACGCCCAAAAATGCATTTTACCTTGGAATTGGAGCTGAATGGGGCACTGAATTTCCTTGACTTGACCATAACAAAGGAAGAAGAGAAACACGCATTCGGTGTGTAGAGAAAAGAGACATACTCCGATAGCATTATAGGAGCGACATCACGACATCCAGCCAGCAAAAAAGAGCATACTTCTACGCAATGTGCAACAGAGCTCTCAGACTACCACTTGCCGAGGAAGAATTACAAAAGGAACTAGACATTATCAAACAGGTAGACGCAGCCAATGGGTACAAGACGCAAGACGTCATGCGGATGTTCAATAAAATTAAAAACAGATCCACTGGCAATAACATAATTAAAGATAAAGCAATTTTGTCACTTTAACATACAGAGGACGTGTGTCGGAGAAAATTGCGTAACACTTTCCGAGAAACATAGGAGTGGCGTTCAAAAATGATGGGCAAATGGCATAAGGATTAAGGCATAGATCTACCACGAAAAAACGCACGAAGTTATAGCAACTCTGGAGTATACAAGATTAAATGCGCCAGCTGTGATAAATATTACATAGGGCAAACTGGACTCAACTTTGAAGTCTGATACAAAGAGCACTGCAATAACAGCAATCGTACAGCATTTGGAGCGCATGCTAGAGACAACAAATATCAAGTTAACACTATAGGCGAACAAATGGTAGAGTTGCTCAGGGCACCGAACAGCTTTCATTTAAATGTACTTGAAGAGCTTGAAGTATATGCGCACAAGGAGAAAGACCCGGACAAACTTCTAAATGAGCAGACAGATTTCAAGCATAAAAACTTTTTTGAAATATTTAAAGACATTTTGTAGCCTTGCCTGGAATGGAACGCGCTGCCAAAAAGCAGCCCACGGCGGCCCTCAGCACACTGGCGGCGGTGAATGGGACTCGGCGGAGGAAAACTCGGCGACGCTACTGCTGCCTGACACACGGAAGCCTCATCCGCAGACGGGAAAGAAGACATTGTTTACAATATTTTTTATAAAACCTTTTTAAGAGATTTTCTAAAAACATTTTAATATTTAACCATGTTAAAGTTTTTTAACTCACTAACAGTTTTACTTAAAATGCTATATATGTATCCAGAACCCAATGTTATCTTATTTCTATATCCTTTTATGCCGGCCGCGGTGGCCGAGGGGACAAAGGCGCTCCAGTCAGGGTCTTCACGGCCACTACGGTCGGGAGTTCGAATCCCCCCTCGGGCATGGATATTTGTGCCGTCCTAGTTCGTAAGTAGTTTATAAGTAGTTTGTAAGTTTAGGGACTGATGACCCCGTAGTTAAGTCCCATAGACTATACAAACATTTGAACATTTTTTTTGTCCTTTTATAGTTTGACAGCTGAGTATCTCATTTGTAACTACTATTTTATACCTTGACTACTATCTTACACCTTGACTTCAGAATTGATTTTATATGTAAGTCAATAATTAATTATTGAGAATAATTTTAACGAAAATGATACCCGCCAATCAGATGATTTTAAGTACAATATATAAAGCCTCAGGAAGCTACTATGTTTTAGTAACGACTGTGAACATTCGTTCATCACAGGACAGGATACACTGTAACTTCATAAAGTTGGTATGTTCTTAATATTTTTCATTAACTTTTTAGATATCATACTTTGTAAATAGTAGCTTATATTCAGTTGAAACATTTGTTTAACAGATCTAAAGATGGGCAACTGTCCCGAAACCGGTCATGTTTTATAAAATAAAAGCGATCTGGAGACAGATATTCAAGAATTTTATACATTACTACAATTCCTAACTTGCCTCTGTCACTGAAACCTGACACCATTGGGCTTTACCTCATGTCAAAATGTTTCCGAATGGTACTACCAGCGCCGTATTTAGGCACTTGCAACATTTTCAGCTGCACAGGGCGGAAAAATTTTGGCGGCGGTAAAATTTTGCCACTGAAACAAAGTTTTGAATATTATTTTAATGTTAACACATTCGTGACAGCGCCCGGGTTTGACTAGGGCTGCATAGTATTACCGGGCGACCTGAGCCCGGGTTATACTCGGCCGGCTGTGATTTTTCTGAGGCGAGAACGTTCACTTTTCTTGAAGTGGAAAAATACAAGGTGTGAGTTTATACTTTCAAATGTTCAAATGTTTGTATAATCTATGGGACTTAACTACGAAGTCATCGGTCCCTAAACTTAGAAACTACCTATGAACTACTTACGAACTAGGACGGCACAAATATCCATGCCCGAGGGGGGGATTCGAACCCCCGACCGTAGTGGCCGTGCAGACCGTGACTGGAGCGCCTCAGTCTCCTCGGCCACCGCGGCCGGCATTTATGCTTTCAACCTGTTACAAGGCCACAATGTCGAAAGTGTCGGTTCGTACTAAACAGGGGCGTATCAACAAGATGAAACCAGTTGCGGTATTGGACCACAACACTTACAAACAGGAGTGGATAATTCACATCAAATGTTGGCTCACTATCCATTTGGCACTAAGCAGTTCAAATGGTGGAAAAAATTGTTTTTCCACATGTTTGCAATGTGTCTCACAAATGCGTATGTATATGCCAGAAGACCTGAAGACAGAAAAAAGTAGTCTGAAGTTATTTCTTCTTCACGTTGGAGAGTCTCTTGTTGAAATGGTGAAAAAAAAATTGTTTTTCGACATTTTTGCAATGTGTCTCACAAATGCGTGTGTATATACAAGGAAACAAGAAGAGCCGAAGACAGAAAAAAATGTAGTCTGAAGTTATTTCTTTTTCACGTTGGAGAGTCTTTTCTCAAACGAGCACACAACGAAACTGAGCCTGTGGCTAATCTAACAAATGACAGACTCAAAAGAAGACACATTGTGGAGAAGATACCAGCGACGGAGAAAAAAGCAAACCCCACGCGGGTTTGTAAAGTTTGTTCAGATAGAAGCAAAGCAGAGACTAGGAAGTCAGAAAGGAATTTCCTGGTGGTGTCAGGAGTGTAATGTCGTTTTATGTATGCCAGAATGTTTTAGGGATTATCACCCAAAAACAAATTATATGTCTTAAATGGAATGTGAGACTTTTTTTTAAATCTGAAAATACATAGAATTTTTTTTTTAATTTTTTTATTATTATTTTATTTATTTATTTATTTTTTGCTTAAAAAGTGTTTTTCCTTCTTTCTCTTGTCAAAACCTACTTATTTAAAAAGATGATACATTGATCTGCAAAAATATGACAATTTCTTAGCTGTAGCATTACAGCTTAAACAGTTACTGATTCCTAAAAGTCATGAAAAATGCTCAGTTAGGTGGGCACATGGGGAAGCAAAAAAAAAAATTGTTCAAATGTTTGTAAGGCTTATGGGACTTAACTACAGGGTCATCAGTCCCTAAACTTACAAACTACTTACGAACTAGGACGGCACAAATATCCATGCCCGAGGGGGGATTCGAACCCCCAACCGTAGTGGCCGTGCAGACCGTGACTGAAGCGCCTCAGTCCCGTCGGCCACCGTGGCCGGCCCCGAGGAAGCAGTGGGCTCAGGTGTGAAGGTGTTAATTTAATCATCATTCTGACGTTTCATTATTTACTGGCAAAGTGTTGACAGATATTTGTACCTGTCAAAAAACTCTTTCTTCACTACTCGCAAACATGTATAATACAGTGCAAACGTAGGCTTCCGCAGCTTATTAATAAAAATTTTCCGGGTATGAGACCGTGTCGTCATTTTATAAACTATACCGACGTTTCGGCCACTGTTGCACGTGCCCTTCATCAGGGTCTGTGTGTGACAGATCCTGATGAAGGCCGCCTACAGCAGTGGCCGAAACGTCGGTAGAGTTTATAAAATGACGACGCGGTCTCATACCTGGAAGAATTTTATTAATGTATAATATATTCCATGTGCGAACGTTTTAAGTATCGGTCAGGACTGCGAGGTGCCTGAGTGGCTTCCGGCCGCGCTGCATCGCCCTTGCCGTCTGATCGTGATTTTCTGCAGAGACCGCGGCGGGCAAGAGAAATAAGAAAGAAAATTGACGTAGGTGTGAATCAAACAAGCTGCTCTGACATCTTCTGCAGTATCGTCTTGTACCTACGTCTATAAGCCTTGAAAATATTCGTGCTTTCAAGGGAACATACCGAATTCGAGCGATAGAAACTGATTGAGGTATTAAACGATGAAATATTGTCGATTGGTGATACATTTAAGGTTTCTTCGCTCATCGAAGCGGGTACAAATGAATGCGCCAGACAGTTGTTCTCGGACATGGTTTGTTTATTTCCCCCCACTCCACCCCACATTGGAGAGCTGTAGATTCATAACCTGTTTTAACCGATGTTAAATTTTTATTTAATTAGTGACATGTATTTACAGTGTGTTACCACTGCGCTACCTCTCTCGGCACCACACTCACGCTCACACTCTCAGACACGTACAGACGGCAACGCAATACAACCTCCAAGATAGATAGATTAATGCCTCAGAAGTGGCTACACGCCGTACCAAGCGGCAAAACGTCGTACTGGAACCATGTTGTTCATAAAAAAAAATGCAAGTATTGATGCACAAAATACGGTATGAATCAACTTTTAATACGGTGTAGTCCAGGAACAACACTGGGAATGAAAGGGTTAACGAGCTGTTACGGCTCCATCCCTGCAACCCCTCCCCCCACCCCTCAGAAATGTACAAATGTTTGTTAAGCTTATGGGACTTAACTGCGGGGTCATCAGACCCTAAATTTACAAACTACTTATGAATTAACTTATACTAAAGAAAGCACAAACATGGTTTAAGTTAATAAATTGATCACAATCCTCAATCGTGCTATCAACTACCACGCCAGAAAAAAGGGCGCTTTACAGGTAAAAACAAGCCGGCACGGTTCATTTCCAGTATTCAATTATTCCATCCACTCGTACCCCAAATCTAATGTGCAAATGTTTGTAAACGTAAGGGACCAAAGAGCTGACGTCTTTGGTCCCTAGACTTACAAAGTACTTACATTAATGTATCCTATAACAAATTGTCCAATGCCCAAGGGAGGACTCGAATCTCCGACGGAAGGTGCCTCTGCTGCGTTGAAGTAGCCGAGCGCTCTGAATTTTTGGTATCTATCAGACGCACCAATTGAATGATTAAGTTTAGTCTGAAGCTGATTATTTGTTATAAATGCTATAGTTAGATTGGAATTTTTAAACAGTTTATTTATCTTACCAACTGTTTGTAAATCTTATGGGACTTAACTGCGTGATCATTAGTCCCTAAACTTAAAGAACTACTTATGAACTACCTTAGAAGCACATAAATCCATGCCCGAGGGGGGATTCGAACCCTCGACGGGGAACGGCCTCGCGCATCGTAGCATAGCGCCTCAATGCGTTCGGCCGCTCCGCCGCGGCGTCGGAGGTTCGAATCCTCCCTCGGGCATGGATATGTGTGCTGTCTTTAGTATAAGTTAGTTTATAAGTAGTTTGTGAGTTTGATGACTCCGCTGTTAAGTCCCATAAGCATCACAAACATTTGATTTTGAAGGTGGCTCTCAATCCGTGACATAACGCCTCAGACCATGCCGCCATACCATGCAGCTCTCGTCCCTCCTTTCTCTGTCCATGTCCCCATCCACTTCTCCTTCCTCCTCCTCTCCACCTCACTCTACCTTTCCTTCATACTTCCTTCACTCTTCCTCCACCTTCTCCTCCTCCTCTTCCTCCTCACTTTCCTCTTCTTCCTCCTTCTTCTCGTCCTTCTCCTCCTCTTTTTCTTCTTCCTTCTAATCCTCATCTTTCTGTTCGTCTTTGTCGTCGTCCTCCTCCTCCTGCACCCTCTACCTCACCCTTTCTCTTCTTCTTCGTCTCCATCTTCCTCTCTTCTTCTTCTTCTTCCTCTTCCTCTTCCTCTTCCCCTTCCTCTTCCTCTTCCTCTTCCTCTTCCTCTTCCTCCTTTTCTTCCACTATCTCATAATCCTCCTCCTCTTGCTCTTCTTCACACTCTTCCATCCCAATGTATCCACCTATTCATTCTCCTGAGTTTGTAGTTATCCCCTCCCTTGTGTCTCCAATTACTTGTATTTGACAAATTTCATGGTGTTCGGTCGAAATCTGAGGAGATGTATCCTTCACTATGAGTCATGGGAAAACTCATAGTGCCGTTTTCGCAAATAAACTACTCAGGTTTGTCGTCTGTATCTGGTATTATGTCTTGGTGTGGTTCTGGAATCGATTCCCGCACTGCTCTTCTAGGCCGGTACACTAAGTAGCAGCATTATACCTCTGAAATGTTGGAACCAGTTGCCCTCTCATACCTTCAGAACTTGACGTCGACCACATTTAAAGATCAACTTTGAGAATACCTGGGAACAGAATGGATTGCCATACCCTGCCATAGCCTCTTGGACACATTACCAAGTAGTGCAGCAGCGACGGTAGCAACACTTCCTCACCTAACATGCGTCTGTATTTTCAATCACGTGACCTTGGTTACTATAGTTGGCTGTGATAGTCCACTCTTGATAATGCAGCGCAAGCCCTCAACTTGTAACGCTGACAACTATTGTGTGTGAGTGGTTATTGAACGTTAAAGTCGAACATAGTTGCTTGCCTACATCTACATTTACATACATACTCCGCAATTCACCGTAAGGTGCGTGGCGGAGGGTACACTGTACCACTACTAGGCATTTCCTTTCCTATCCCACTCCCAAATAGAACGAGGAAAAGAAGAAAGCCTATATGCCTCCGTACGAGCCCTAATTTCTCTTATCTTGTCTTTTTGATCGCCACGCGAAATGTAAGATGCCGGCAGCAAATCGTACTACACTCAGCTTCAAATTCTGTCCCTCTAAATATCCTCAACAGAAATTCACGAAAAGAACGTCGTCTTTCCTCCAACGATCCCCAACTGAGTTGCCGGAGCATTTCCGTGACACTCGCGCATTGGTCGAACCTACCGGTAACAAATCTAGCTGCTCGCCTCTGAACCGCCTCTATGTCTTCCTTCAAACCGATCTGCTGCGGGTCCCAAATACTTGAGCAATACTCCAGACGTGGTCGTACAAGCGTTTTATACGCGGTCTCCTTTACAGGTGAAGTACATCTTCCCAACATTCTCCCAATAAACCGAAGTCGGCTGTCTGCCTTACTCACAACTGTCCTTACATGCTCGTTCCATTTCATATCGCTCTGCAATGTTACGCCTAGATATTTGAACGACGCGACAACATCAAGATGCTCACTACTAATGTTGTATGCCAACATTATGGGATTGTTTTTCCTACTTATGCGCATCACCTTACATTTTTTCTACATTGAGAGCTAGCTGCCATTCTTCGCAACAACTAGAAATTTTGTCTAAGTCATCCGGTATGCTATTACAGTCAGTTAAAGACGACATCCTCCCATACACCACAGCATCATCAGCAAACAGCCGCAAATTGCAAATTACTCTGTCCATCAGATCATTTATATAGATAGAAAATAATAGCGATCCTATCACACTCCCCTGAGGCACGCCTGACGATACACTCGTCTCTGATGAACACTAGCCGTCGAGAACAACGCACTTCGTTCTATTACATAGGAAGTCCTCCAGCCAGTCACAAATCTGTGAACGTATTCCATAAGCACGTAATTTCGTTAGCAGTCTGCAGTGTGGCACCGCGTCGAACGCCGTTTTGAAGTCGAGAAAAACACACAAAAAATGTTTGTTAAGCTTATGGGACTTAACTACGGGGTCATCAGACCCTAAACTTACAAACTACTTATGAACTACTTACGAACTAGGACAGCACAAATATCCATGCCCGAGGGGGGATTCGAACCTCCGACCGTAGTGGCCGTGCTGACCGTGACTGGAGCGCCTCAGTCACCTCGGCCACCGCGGCCGGCGAAAAAAACACAATCCGCCTGTTGCCCTTCATCCATGGCTCGCAAGATTTCATGCGAGAAAAGGGCGAGCTGAGTTTCACATGAACGATGTTTCCTAAATCCGTGCTTGTCACATTAATATCACTGGTTCGTGTATGTTATTCGCAATAATGGCACTGTCAAGACATGCCTCAGTTGTGTTATTTAGGAGCGGTTGGTGTAACTTGCGACAACTGAGAATGCTGGTCCTGGGAAGAGAGGGCGGGAGCAGGGGAGGCGAGAAAGCCGGCAGGAAGCGGCCGCCCGCTGCCTCACTCAGCTGGCTGAGGCGGCGGAACGCCGGAGTGACGCAGCCTGACGCGTGGCGGAACGCCGGCTCTGCTCTGCCCGCACTGTGCAGGCTAGACCACTGACTACATCGACGAGCTACATGTGTCGCTCGTCTGGCAAAGCTCTCAGCGCATTCCAAATGACGAGCTACGGTGAGGATCATAATTTCCATTGGAAAGGAAATCCTGTCAGAAGAGGCAGATCAGAGCATTTCGCTTGTCAGTGGGCGTGGCGTTGCCAGTAGAATCACGAGAGACGGATCACTGTGATGGTCTAAACATTTGACTTGAACCAGCATCTTCAGATCAGCAATAATTCAGCCTTTATGAAGCTTAGGGACTGATGACCCCGTAGTTAAGTCCCATAAGTTCTACAAACATTTGAAATCTGGAGCCGCGGGTCCCGGCTCAGCTGTAAATCGCCTTGGTGGATGGGGCGATGGAACTCCTCTCTTGAACTTGAAAATTAATACTTCAAGATGAATCACAATTTAGCTGGTATATCTGAGCCTAATATAATAAGGTATATAAAAAGAGAGCAATAAATTCTCCAAATTACAAGGGATGAGATATTTCGTTTTAACGGGCAAAACTTTTCACTCACGTGTCGTACTTTCAAACTAGCACAATCTGGCACTGTAACCATGATGTTACAATTTATTAAATAAATAAAATTCACATAACAGTCAGATGCACGACAAGAGCTATAACCGCTAAATATGACAGGTAACTGTACGCTCTTGGGCTGACGTGATCATTTATGCTTAATCAGCGTTTAAAAGATAACACGGCATTCGAATTTAAACAGATACGTTAATATATACCATCAGCACAGGGCTGGCTTCTTTGTACATGCCCTGCAAGACATAAACAAGATAGCACACTGCCAAGAGCCGAAAAAGTTACAAACTCAGCCAGACAGCCGCCATGGGTGATAAAAGATTGCGCAGTTTACTCTACAGGAACTTCACAACATGAACCAGCCCATTGAAAAGCAATGCTAAAAGGCGAAGTGCCACCTAAAGGAAATACAAATGATATGGAGAAAGAAAACCTGTTAACTACAACCTTCCGAGTACAGGTAACTCGAACGGAGGGAAAAATGCTGAAACGTAAAATATACGACCGCGCCTGGGCAACAGCAGCCATAATGCAAAAACGGCATGACGCCAACGTAAACAAAATCACTTATTAAACACGCATCTGAACCAATTACATTGCGAACGCAATGCAAAACGGCAACCACCGGTACTATAGCGGCGCACAAAACACACAGGTGGACTCGAACTTAACTTTCAAAATGCCAAGACAGATTCACCGTCATTCCTCACGCCAAACTGCCATGAGCCGTCCCATCGCCCAAGTGGTCCAACATCTGTAGGCGCTGGCTCAGGCAGGAGGATGAAGAGTCATTCGGGACTGTCAAAACGCCAGTGGCCCGCAAGGGCAGGCACCGAGGCGGCGGCGTAGAGTCCAAATGTTTGTATAGTTTATGGGACTTAACTACGGAGTCATCAGTCCCTAAACTTACAAACTACTTATGAACTAGCTAATAATAAGGACGGCACAAATATCCATGCCCGAGGGGGGATTCGAACCCCCGACCGTAGTGACCGTGCAGACCGTGACTGGAGCGCCTCAGTCCCCTCGGCCACCGCGGCCGGCGCGCAGAGTCCAGTTACGACGCTAGTCACCTCAGTTATGGCAGACAATATGAATCGCACTGATAGGGTGCACTGTTGTACATAGTATGAGGAATGAAAGTAAGCGTGATGATGATGATGATAATAATTAGAAAAATAATAATAAACGTAAAGAATGAACATTTCCTTTACGTTGTTAAGGGACGAGGAGATTGTCTGCCATGGATTAAGAAATTGGTGATTCAGGTGTCAGATTCGAATGTTTGGCTTTCATTCACACTTATTAAACTTGTGAGATCTGCAGTCGTATTACATGTGCACTCTTTTATTTCCCAATTCATTATAATGAATTTTGCTTGTCATAACACTTGCTGTACACCTACAGTATTTGTTCGTCAATAGTACTGTGTATTTCTTGTACTTGATGATTCACGATACGTTACTTTTTTTTCTTTGAGACTGAATGAAATTAACACACTTTTAATCGTACTCACCTTCGGCGGTACACGCGTCGTCTTCTGAAACTGCGATGAAATATGAAGAAAAGTCTAACGTAAAGTCACAGAACTTCAGATAAATTTTGTCACGTCGTCAGAAGTGAAGAAAATTACAAAACGTATGACGTCACTACCTGCGGGTTTCTGCAGGCAGCACATTGTAAACAGGGTTAATAGGAGATGTGTTAAAAACACGGGGAGTCTGTAGAAAGTAGTGGTGGATTAGCCGTGCGCACTGGGCCGCCGTGTTGCGGTGTGCGCCGCAGTTCGCCCTCGGGGATTCGAATCCCCTCTCAAGCATGGGTGTTTGTGTTGTCCTTAGGTTCGTTAACCTTATTTTAAGTATTTGTAAGCTACGGACTAATAACCACGCTGTTGAATCCGATAGATTTTCAAACATCTGTCTGCAGAAAAAAAAAAAAATAGATTCAATTCTTCGCACAGTCCTTAGGTGTATCTCTTACGCGAGAGTGTAGAACGTGGAAAATTAACTGTGAGGAATATGTCCATTTCATTACGATGTTACAAAATTTCCGTAGACTGTACGCGTCAAAACGTTCAAATGTTTGTATAGCTTATGAGACTTAACTACGGGGTCATCAGTCCCTAAACTTACAAACTACTTACGAACTAGCTAACACTAAGGACGGCACAAATATCCATGTGCGAGGGGGGATTCGAACCCCCGACCGTAGTGGCCGTGCAGACCGTGACTGGCGCGCCTCAGTCCCCTCGGCCACCGCGGCTGGTCTGTACGCGTCTCTTGCCTCTTTACACCAGTATTAACTTTGGTATCCCATATGGTTTACACTTTTATTGTTATCTTCTAACAATTAGACATTCGTACCATATTCATGTAGAGTGCGAACCACAACAGTAGTAAAAGTATAGTTAAAAATTAAACTTACTGTATAGAACAAGTAAGTCAGACAGGGCCACGATATCACTACCCAAGAAATAATGACATCTACATATGCTTACGACACATTCTTTCCCTGCGACTTCATTACACCGCCACTTAATAGTAATTTACGTTCTCATATTTACTGTCGAATTAATTCTGTCTGCGATGTTTTCCCACTGCAGTTCATGTTCGACGTATCCCACATTTTCAGATCGTAGACATATGAGGAAAAGTGCGGTACCAACCCAGGATCAGCCGATGATTGAATCCCAAAATGTTACGCTTGATGCTTACCACAGAATCAGTATGACAGGATTGAATAGTGACGGGGCTCTCAATTTAAGTAGAACTTTTTTCAGACAGTAACTGCTTCATTACATAATGTAAACGTGGAAAGGAACATATATTCAACAGTGGCAGGAAGTCGTGGTAACGTTAGAGCAGGAAGGAAATGCACTGAAACAGCGAGTTACGCCTGTGATCTCATGCTTTTGCTCTTTACCGTTGTATCCGGTGGAATGACATTTCAGCCTTTATATCCCAGTATATTCTCTGCGAAGCACCGTGCAGTATATGACATGAGGCATCTTTAATTTTATTTTCTCATTGTCTAAATTTATTTGAACATTTCTGCAATCGAATCTTCTGAATCATGGGGTTAGTAAAAAGAACCAACCATTAATTTATTCCGGTTGTCAGGTATAACTTCTGCGCCTATGAACTCTCAGGTACTATCAGCTTGAATTTCGCTTCAGGTTAAATCGCTCATGACAAAAATAATTTCTCCACCGCCTATTATATTCATTACATCCTTTCTTAAATTAATTTATCTCCGGCTTTAGCGAACTTTCATGATCTATACTGATTTGTGTTTTATCACTTTCTAGTAGCCCTTTGAGGTCTGTTAATTTCCCCTGTACAGCTACTGTCATTTATAACTGTTAGATCAATGATTCTTAGATGTTTGTTCGTCCTACCTGCTACCATTTGTGACTGAAAACCTTTTTGTATTTTCCCGCTGTCCTTTAACCAATAAATACCGCCCAGTCCACGTCACATAGTCCCCGCTACCCATGTAGAAGCTTTCTGTGTGTGGCGGTTGCCTAACGTATTCAGCGGAACCTGGAATCCACCACCCGATGGCGCAAGTCGAGGAATCTGCAGCCAACGTGGTCACAGACCCGTCTGAGCCACTTATTCAACCCTCCAGCAAGACTGGTAGTCGTTACCACTTCAGGTAGCCGCTCAAAAGCGGAGAGAATCTCTTCCAAGGCGACATACATCGTTGGTACCGACGTGAGCCACCACCTGCAGTTGGTTGCACCACTTACTCTTCATGGCACATGGTATGTCTCCAACTGGTATGTACACGGAGTGCAAACTAGCCTTCAAATGTTCAAATGTTTCTGGAGCTTAAGGGACTTAACTGCGGGGTCATCATTCCCTAAACGTACAAACTACTTATGAGCTTCCTTATATTAAAGAGGATACAAACATTCAAGCCCGAGGGGGGATACGAACCCCCGACGGGGAACACTGGCGTTCACCTACTACTTTCTCCCCTCTTCATTTTCCTACTACCGAGTTACAGTACCCCATCACAACCAAGATTTCGTCTTCCTTAACTGTCTGAATAATTTCTTTTATCTCGTCATACATTTATTTGATATTCTCATCATCAGCAGAGTTATTTGGCAATGTAATGTTACACTAATGTCGTTGGTTTTGGCCTCATGTCTATGTTTGCTACATAATGCGTTCACTATGCTCTTAGTAGTACCTTTCCCGCATGCAGTATAGTTTGAAAATATTCCACACGTTTACCCTGTTCCTCTATTTTGTAAAATTGGTCAAGCTTTGAATGATGAGCTGCAATAATGACTTAGTGTTTGACCTGCTCCTCTGTTTCCTACTGCTCTCGCTATAGACTTGTCCTTTCTTGCGTTCTCGGCTTACCCCAAACTTAACATTTTATGGAACATTGTTTCCAAAGAAAATGGCAGCGATATAAAAATTTTTAATAACATAATAACTGAAGAAGTCAAGATCACATATAATATTTTATTTTTTGTGATGGTCGGTTTCTATGTACTACAAAATGATATGAAGTGTTTTCTACTGTAAAATTCTCACATAGCAACGAGACTAGTAATTATGTGCGATAGAAACATGTAGGCAGGTACGTGTTTGAATACAAATCTTATAGTGGAACTGATACGCCTGGCCGATACAGTTAGACAGAAGTTTTCCTCGATTGGAACGCTAGTCGTAGCCTGCCGCCCTCCACCATGTAACGTTACAAGTATTGGCGGACCTTTCGGCTGTCTAAGAATAGCTCTTGAGGCGAGGTGGGTCTCTCGCTTGTGTGACGTACCGGCGGCTCACAGCTGCCCACAGCAATTTGCTGTATGGCAGGTACCTTGCTGTCAGCGACCGTTGCCAGCAAGCCCTGTGAGCAGAAGATCTTCCATTTCGGCGGCTTTTCAATACAGGCTGAAATATAGATGAAACTTCTTGACAGATGAGAATTGTGTGCCAGAGCCTGGCAACTTTAATCTGTCCGGAATTTTCATATCAGTACACACTTCACTGCAAAGGAAAGTTTCATTATAAAATATAAATACTTACAGCCCTTAGAAGCACAAATCATGGTTTCATCGTACAGCAGATCTGAATATATCTAGAATGTCAGAAAGCTGAGACGCATCCAGTGATACACGAAGAAGTTCAATATCTCGAAAACTGTAATAATTCATAATTTACATTTACTGAGTGTTTCCACAATCACCTTGAACAATAACGATTTCAAAACGGTTCAAGTGATTTAGACTATTATATATTTTTTTTATAAAGTTATAGTGTTCAATGAATGAAATCGCAATTTATGATCAGTTATGGCTTTACTGTACTAGGTGTAGATGGAATACCAAAGTGCGGCGAATGAAAATTTATGCACGGCCGTGATTCGAACGCGGGATCTCCTGCTTACTACACAGACGCGTTGACCACTCCACCACCGAGGACACAGTGATCAGCACCACTGCAGAGGACTCTTCCGTGCACGTTTCCCGCCACATCCAAATCTCCATTCGCCACGCTGTCTCTTTCCTATTACCACAGCCTAGACAATGACTCAGATAACAATATTGCAATTTATCACATATTTTACATCTTTTTTATTATCCAAATGTTTGTCATAATATCGTATTCACAACGACACATCAACCAAATTTAGCAAAACTTGCCTCATATTTTGTCACACTTGTGTAGTTATTTTATCAGTATTTCACTATTAGTGAAATTAGCTTTATTTAAACGCGGACTTTAGTTAATTTTTAAAAATGCATTGTAATTTAAAAGTGGTCAATCGCATGTTCAAACTGATAGCAATATTGCAATGAGCGCCGAAATTCGCGTCTTTCAAACAGTCATAATTACTTATTTTAATAAAATTTAAGGCTATCCCCTGAGCTACACCGACAGATGCAACAACTGTTTCAATTATTGGTACTCTCATGTACTTGCAAAACTTCAAAGTCGGTTTTCTTGAGAATTTTTGAGAGTTGCATCGAATGGCTTTGGCTGATTGTTATTTAAGTTCTGAACTTCTCGTACCATTTTTCAAACAATTTACTTGTATGCTACCGGTAGACGTCGTCGACAACCGCCTATATTTCGGTAGGACACCCTGCCATTCTCAAGGCACAACTGCCGGGAGCATACCCGTAAGTTGTTTGAACATTCATTACGCCGAGAAAGGTAAAGGTTTCACATTCTCGCACCATAAATATCAAACAGTTCTAAAATCCGATACCCATGTGGTGGTCTTGTGAGACCACAAAGCGAATGATCTGTGTTACGTTCAACAAGACATCATTTTTAAAACACTTTTTTCTTTTTACTCTTTCTTGCCCTTTCCAGCATTACTTGGGTTTTTTTTCCTTTACTTGCCGAATCTCATTTCCGTGTTCCCATGACAACTATATTAGAAAATACTAATAGGTTCCTGCATATGATATGTTTTTTACATTCTATGAGTGTTTTTTTTCAGATATTGAACGTGTAGTTTAGGTTATTTCAATCACTAACTTTATCCGAATGAGAAAATAGTTGATCCCAAGCTACATAGGGAGAAATGAATATCAGAATAACTCCAACTCCAACTCTAACGCGTTTTCCCCGCGCGCAATTGCAGAGTGGAACGATACAAATGTAGTCTGAAAATAGCGCAACGATTGATCTTTCAGACATTTGCATATAAATTTCAAAGAAGTCAAGTAGTTGTTGATATAGAACTGATCTCTCGATGAAGCCTACATTTTGCTCACATGCAGCGACCACTGACCAGAGAGTCTCCGTTGCAGAAGAGTAGCCAGTGTGTCCCTGAAGGCCGTCTGAGCCGGTGCAGATGCCACGCTGTAGCAGCTGACGACTGTTTAGCAAGAGGAGAAGCGGCGGGTGTCGGGTTAGGCCGGACGTGCCACGTGCACCCGGGATAAGCTGCGAGGCGCGCAAATACACGTGCGAGAGCGCCAACGTCCCACTACATGCAGGGGGATCACACAACGTACACGCACAGTTGCTATACACTTACGGCAGTTCATTTGATACAGCTGTATGAGAGTGAAGGAGAGGCATTCAATTAAAATTTGTGCCATGGCCAGGATTCGAACCCAGGACCTCCTGTTTACTAGGCAGGCACTATACCACTAAGCCTTCAGTCTCGTATCTGTGATATATACTGAGATAAATTATGTCTGTGTACAATGATTTATTATTTGATATTTACATATATTACCTGTACCTGAAAATGTTCAAATGTTTGTATAGCTTATGGGACTGAACTATGGGGTCATCAGTCCGTAAACTTACAAACTACTTATGAACTACTTACGAACTAGGACGGCACAAATATCCATGCCCGAGGGGGGATTCGAACCCGCGACCGTTGTGGACGTGCAGACCGTGACTGGAGCGCCTCAGTCCCCTCGGCCACCGCGCCCGGCCCTGTACCTGAGGAACAAGGAAGGATGGTTCCCATTAACGTTCATGAGGCAGAATTGAAGTTTGTGTTGTGGAGGGAGACGTTCCTTAAAACAGCCCGTGCAGTCACCGTATACATTAAGTCATGGTGGCTTAGTGGTATATCGCCTTCCGTGTAAGCAGAAGGTCCCGGGTTCGAATTCTGGCCATGCAACAAATTTTAATTCAATGCCTGTCCTTCAGTCTCACATCTCTGTCGCCTCTGCTCTTCAATATATACATATCCTACCAAACACCTATTCTAAAAAGTTCATTTACGCCGACGACATATGTTTAATTAGCAAATCTGTCGATTTTGAGACATCACAAATTGCTCTAGAAAACGACCTGAAAAAGATGGATAAATATTTCCAAGTGTGGCGACTACGCAGACAGATTAGATTACATTAGATTAGATTAGTTTCTCGTTCCGTAGATCCATGTTGAGAGATCCTCGTGGATGTGGAACATGTCAAGAAACCAAATTTACAAGCTGAATAATAGATAATACTAATAATATAAATACAGATGCATACATTTTTAAGTGTTCTCTTTTTTTTAGCTGATAATATAATAATACTTATATAGTATGAGTACCGATACATGCATCATTTGGTGCAATTTAGAAATTCACTAATGGAGTAGAAGGAGTTGGCCACTAGAACGTTTTTTAGGTTCCTCTTTAACTGATCTTTCTTTGTAGCTAAATTTTTTATACTTGATGGTAAATTATTGAAAATGTGTGTTCGTGAGTAGTGGACCTCCTTTTGAACTAAAGGTCGTGCTTTTAAGTCCATGTGTAGATCATTTTTATTCCTAGTATTGTATGTATGAACTGAGCTGTTTGCTGGGAAAAGGGATACATTATTTATGAAAAATTTCATTGAGGAATAAATATACCGAGAGGCAGTAGTTGATATACTCAGTTCTTTGAAGAGGCTTCTACAGGACGTCCGTGAATTTTCTCCACTTCTCTGAAGACTTTTGACTGCTTTCACCTAAACAATAAAAAGGCACACTATGTACCCAGAATCACACCCAGAAACCAAATGTTTAGTCACAACCCTCAACCAAAATATCTGGGAGTAACACTTGAGCGTACTCTTACCTTCAGATCCCACCTGGAGAAGACTGCCTGAAAAATCAAAACAAGAAATAACATCAAAAACTGGCGGGAAATGACTGGGGAACGAATGCGATAAACCTACGGACATCAGCCCTTGCTCTTTCCTATCCAGGAGCAGAATACTGCAGCCCTACGTGGCAGAAATGCCTAGCCAACAGTCAACTCCATATCCATCAAGACCTCATTTTACAATCTCGACTAAGGTCTCGTAAATTATCATGGAAGTTGGGAGATAGTTTAGTTAGTGTCAATTTTAACTGGCCGAGCGGACTGAGGCGCTCCAGTCACGGTCTGCACGGCCACTACGGTCGGGGGTTCGAATCCCCCCTCGGGCATGGATATTGTGTCGTCCTTAGTATTAGTTAGTTCATAAGTAGTTTGTAAGTTTAGGGACTGATGACCCCGTAGTTAAGTCCCATAAGCTATACAAACATTTGATTTGATTTTCAATTTTAACATTAGTGATGCTTGGCGCCGACATAATCAAAGACCCGACATAATGCCCGGCCGGATTCGAGATACCAAGAAGATACTGAACACCACTCAACCGAGTCCGTACAGGGCATGGAAATTGCCACTACTGAACGCATAAATGGGGCGTGATTGATAGACCTACCTGCGACTATGAACACAACAAACAGACACTACAGCACATCATCAATGAATGTCCTTCTAAGAAATTCAAAGGCACCTTCCAAGACCATTCGCTTAAGGGAGAAGCTGTCACTTGGCTGAAAGGACTGGACATACACGTCCCTGAGCAGTGCAGTGATGCCAACTACATGATCACCTTACATTTTAAAAGAAATTATTTATTTCAACCCATGTGACTAAAATTATATATATATATATATATATATATATATATATATATATATATATATATATATATATATATTATCAGTATATTATCTTTAACATGTATGTTATTGTTGTCATGGTCTTCAGTCCGGAGACTGATTTGATGCAGCTCTCCAGAATACCCTATCCTGAGCAAGCCTCTTCAACTCCACATAAGAACGGCAACCTACATTTGTCTGAATCTGCTTACTGTATCCATCTCTTGCTCTTCGTTTTTACCCCACACACTTCCCTCCAACGCTAAATTCACAATTCCTTGATGTCAAAGAATGTGTCCTACCAATCTGTCCCTTTTTTTAGTCAAGGCATATCAGAAATCCCTTTTCTCCCCAATTCTGTTCAGTACCTCCTCATTAGTTATAAGATCCACCCACCTAATATTCAGCATTATTCTGTAGCATCACATTTCAAATTCCTCTATCCTCTTCCTGTCTGCACTGTTTATCCCATACAAGGCAACACTCCACACAAATGCCTTCTGGAAGGACTTCCTTCGGCTTAAATCAATATTCGATGTTAACAAATTTCTCTTTTTCAAGAATGCTTTTCTACCCTTTGCCATTCTGCATTTTATATCCTCTGTACTGCGACAATCAATACATGTATGTGTTGTACATATATATTTTATCTTAAATTTGTACTAGATGTAAGCTGATGCTGTATTTAAATCCATACGAAATAAATAAATACAAATATCTCTGATATATATTGAGACAAATTATGTCTCTGTACAATGATTTATTATTTGTACAGCTTTGTCAGCTCGCCAGATGTTATGTTTCACGTACAATGAAGTTTTGCAGAAGTGGATTGCAACACGGTTGCAGCGTCGGGCGTAATTTCGTATCATAGTACTCCACGCTAATTGGTAGAACTATGTTTCCACTAAATCATAGAGGGACAAACCGCCAGCTCATCGTAACCCATGCATGCTCAGTGGACACTGGTCTATTGGACATGTGAGCCACTGAGGTTTACAAGACAGGAGTTTGTACATGTGCGTCGTCTAGGTGGCAGCAAAGACTTCGCTGATTGAACCGGGCGGTCATGTGGACATACCTTCCAGTTTCCACTGTTCCATGAACATCAAAGGCAGGATACGCTACGCACACGATCCTTCCAAAGATCCGCAGTGAGAGCTGTAATATGAAATGATACTCGAATCCTTATAAGTAATGGAAGCTGCGTAACAGTCAGTCGTAATTTTTAGAAATGACGTAAAGGTCTTCTAAAACCAGAGTATTTTTTTTTTTTTTTGCTGATGGAACAGTTAATTTTGTAGCGAAATTGAAGCAGACAGTTCCAGTGAGTTGGTATGGGTAGAGTTTATACTAGACTGCAATAATAAATTAACTGTTGGTTCGTTCATCGCTTCCTGATTTAGATCATTTAGTTGCTGAAAGATTCAAATAGAAATTTATTATTATCTAAATCACCTGAAATGCTCCTCTTATATATTTATTTACTCATTTATTTAACCTGGCAAGATTAGGGCCTGACTGCCCCCGTTTACACCTAACCAGGCGTTCTACATATTTTACATTTCCAATATTACAGAAGTTACACTAAATATAGAAAAAGTAAAATTTTCACAGGGTACATGTAACAAAAAGACATACAGTTTATATTCGGATTTGATAAATAAAGAGCAAAAGTCAGGTATTGCAATAATGAATGGTTTTTCTTACGGCTGATAGCATCAATAGGTAGTAGTAAGAGGTGAAAGAGGGAGAGAAAAGTTAGTGTAATAATAGACAAATAATGAGATATAAAGGATAATACATGGAGAACGAAAGAGGAGGAAGAGAAATAATGGAGAGATGAGCATTGGCTTTACTATCAGACGGAGTTGACTATATACATGAGACTTGGGGAGTTTTAAGAGAATGACATAAGAAAATGTTTCAACTTTTTCTTAAACGAAGCAGAGGATTGAATCGTTCGAAGAGAGTAGGGCAGCTGATTCCAGAGGCGAACAGCAGAGACAGCGGAGGAGCTTGAAATGTTTCCTACCTCAGCTAGGATACTAGATATGTGGGATCTTGCGTTCTTACTATGATGGCACAAAATATGTTTAAATTCTGCAGTGAGGTACTGGGGTGCTTGCTCCAAGAGGAGTTGATGGAGAAGGCCTAGCGTGTGGTAGACCAAAAAAAAAAAAAGTTCAAATGTTTGTATATCTATCGGACCAAACTGCGTGGTCATCAGTCCGTAGCTTACGAACTACTTACTCCTAGGTAAACTAACCTACGGACAAACACACACACACACATGCCCCAGGGAGGACTCAAACCTCAGGGCGAGCAACCGCGTGTGGTAGTCCAGTAGTTTATCTAGCCATAGCTACCCTAACTCTAACTCTAACTAAAAGTATCATATCAACGAATGTTGAATGGAGCACAAAGAAATAAATTTGTTTATTTTTAAAAGACCCACACAGTAAAGTGGGGATCAGCTACTTCACATCTCCTCCACTCTTCATCACCCAAAATTTCCGTATGACGACACATTCAAGCTGTTTTTAACACGGACCACGCTAAATCCTCTTGCCCAGTCTCCCATCGTAATGAAGTTTTCATGCTCAGCACGTCCCTCCCGCTGCCACTGTTCCTCTCTCTTCTGCTCTGACACTTTCTCCTGTTTGCGTTTTCCCGTGTTACTGTCCTCATCCTTTCTCCTCTATCTTTCTTACTATTCTCTTTCCTTTCTTACTTTCTCTTTGTCACAGTGTCCCACTTTTGTAAGGAGTCAAGAATTGCTGACCCCCTTAAATGCCAGTTTTGTGAGCGTGACCAGAACCCGATCGTTTTGCTGATTGATACCCAACACATTGTATTTGTGTTGACGATTAGGGACAGTACTTACGGCACTTGCAATGTCATTGGGTCTAAGATATTATTATGAGGCTGATGACGGACACACATTTATTCTGTCTGACTTGGTGCGGGAGGCACTTCATGTATGTTTTCGAGGAAGAGAGCGGGTTACTCGGGGAAACACCACAGATGGGACCGCCACAGGTGGGTAGCCCAGCTAGAAGGCTTTAAAAATGTGACAAAAGAAGAAGGTGTGGGTGGCCAGGGGGACAGCCAAGGTGACTCTGTCCCCCTACCCACTTTTTCCAGGAAGTAAACACAGCCAAACGACACTCAGACACCAACATATTACATCAGCTTTCTAAACGCACCTTGATGTTGTGGTGTTCAGTCCGGAGACTGGCTTTATACAGCTCTCCACCCTACTCTGTCCTGAGCAAGCATGTTCATGTCCTCATAAGAACGGCAACCTACATCCATTTGAATCTGCTTAATGTATTCATCTCTTGGTCTCCCTCTGCGAGCTTTGCCCTCCAACTCTAAATCACCCTTCATGTCTAATAATATGTCCAACTAATCGACCCCTCTTTTTAATCAAGTAATGCCAAAAATTCCTTTTATCCCCAATTCTGTTCAGTACCTCCTCATTAGCTACACGATCCACCCACCTAATCTTCAGCATTCGTCTGTAGCACCACATTTCAAAAGCCTCTATCCTCTTCCTATCTGCACTGTTTATCGTCCATGTTTCACTCCCATACAAGGCAACACACCACACAAATGTCTTCAGAAAGGACTTCCTTACACTTAAATTAATATTCTATGTCAACAAATTTCTCTTTTTCAAAAACGCTTATCTTCCCATCGTCATTCTGTATTTTATATCCTCTGTACTGCGACCATCATATGTTATTTTACTGCCCAAGTAACAAAACTTATCTACCACCTTTACTGTTTCGTACCCTAATCTAATTCCTTCAGCATCGCCTGATTTTCTTAGACTGCACTCCATTACGCTTGGTTTGCTCTTGTTAATGTTCATGTTATATGCACCTTTCAACCCACTGTCCATTCCGTTCAACAGCTTTTCCACGTCTTTTGCTGTCTCTGACAGAATTGCATTGTCATTGGCAAAACACAATGTTTTATTTCCTCACATTCAACTATAATTCTTTCTCCAAATTTTCCCTGTCTTACACCCTTCCCAACCTCTGCCTCCCTTTCATTCCCTTCAATTGTGATAACTACTATCTGGTTTCTGTAAAAGTTGTAAATAATCTTCCGTTCCCTACATTGTAAACCTTCTAATTTCAGGATTTGAAACAGTTTATTCCAATCAACATTTTCAAATGCTTTCTCCAAATGTAGAAAAGCTAGAAATGTAGGTTTGCCTCTCCATAATATATCTTCTAAGATAAATCGTAAAGTGAGTTTTGACTCCTGTGTTCCTACATTTCTCCTGAAATCCAACTAATCTTCCCTGAGGTCGGCTTCTACCAGCTTTTCCATCCTTTTGTAAATAATTCGTGTTAAAATTTTGCAACCCTGACTTATTATACTGAAGGTTCTGCACCTACTTTCTTTGGAATGGGGATTATTACATTTTTTCTTAAAGTCTGAGGGTATTTTCCCTGTCTCATACATCTTACGCATCAGATGCAATAGTTTTATCATGCCTGGCTCTCCCAGAGACTTCAGTAGCTCTAAGGGAATGTCGTCCACTCTAGGAGCCTTATTTCGACTTAGGTCTTTAAGTGCCCTGTCAAATTCTTCTCTCAGTATAGTACGTCCTATTTCATCTTCATCTGCTTCCTCTTCCCTTCCTACAATATCGTCTCAATGTTCATTTCCTTTGTACAGCCCCTACATATACTCTTTCCACCTTTCAACTTTCCCTTCTTTGCTGAAAACGGGTTTTCCATTTGAGTTCTATATAATCATACTGCTGTTTTTCTTGTCTCCAAATGTCTCTTTTATTTTACTGTAAGCGGTATCTATTTTCCCCCTATTTATACATTTTTCTACAGACTTGCATTTGCCTTCTAGCCACTCCTGTTTAGCTATTTTGCACTTCCTAACAATCTCATTTCTTAGTCTTTTGTACTCCATTTGCCTGTTTCATTTACTGCATTTTTCTATTTTCTCCATTCATCAATTAAATGTAGTATTTCCTACGATATTCAAGTATTTTGGTCGGTCTTGTCCTTCTACCTATTTTGTCCTCTGCTGCCTTAACTATTTCATTTCTCAATTCTATCCATTCCTCTTCTACTGTTTTCTTTCCCCCCGTTTCTGTCAACTGTTGCCGAAAACTCACTCTGAAATTCTCAAGAACTTCAGGTTTCTACAATTTATCCAGGTTCCCTACCTTCCTGCAGTTTTTTCAGTTTCAGCCTACAGTTCATGACCGGTGAGATATGGTGAGAGTCTATATCTGTCCCCAGCTATGATTTAAAGTTTAAAACCTGGTTCCGAAATTTATGCTAGGTGCTGAATAGTGACGTCATTATTATTATTCATGATCGGATCTTCTGAAGGCTTTTATTGGTGATGCGTCTTAAATTGATAGTTATAAGAGATTTTACTGAAAATTACGTGTTTTTCATGAACCTTCAATGTGCCAAAGACAAATATGAAGGGCGGATGTTGCTTTCATTGGCAATTTACACATGCCCAAGGGGAAGTGCGCAGTAACTACATTGCCTTTGCTTGGGGACCATTCGTGCTTAACCGCCAGAGCTCGAGTAACCAGAAGCTGGTGTCTCTACCATCTCCAACGCTAATATTAAAAGCGGCGTTTCCCCTCGCCCCTCCCTGCTGCGGGAACGCCCATATGCTGCCCCCAGGGGGTTCATAAGAGAAATTGTAATTGAGCCGCGCATGCTTATTGCAATACTGCGGCCACTGCAGCCTGTATTAGGCGCCTGTGCTACGACTCGTATATGTGCTGTCTCCGCGATTTAAAAGGTTTACTTTGCGATAAAAATACTTTGAAAGCGTATAAAAAATAATAAGATAGAAGGACGAAACGAAGAATGATAATTTAAAAACACTTTTATTTTATTTATTCATTTACTTTTTTCCCCCGACGTGCTTTTTTCTGGGGGTTCACATAGGACGCCCCGTCAATGGTTGTCGTATTAATTTTTGACTAGACAAGGTAGCTGATCTTGACTTTATCAGGAGTAATAGGAAGTTTTGGTTGATTCAGTTCGGCTTCAGATTAAATTTTTGATAGCATTTCAGCGACGTGGAAGCAGTCACCCCCGATGCTGGAAACTGTAAATCGTGCTTAAAGGTAAACTAGTGTTTGTTTCTGAAAGGCGCTTTTGTGGAACGGCACTGACTGCAGAACAACATTATACTCCACTTACCGCAATAGACTCTGTTAGTTTATATTTTGTTGTAAATGTAAGGCTAGGCGCAGACTCAATCACTATTTGCTAGGCATTATTCTCCTAATAAATTGATTAATTTTTGTATGTCTTTTGCGCATCGAAGCGATACTTTTAAGTCTTATCCTCTCTCTCTTTTCATTATTATTTGTTTCTTTATTAAATTCGTTCTACCTTTATTTGTTTCTGGTTTTCAATTTTAAAGATAATAAATTTGTGGAATTTTTTTAGCAATCACTCGTAAAAGTATTTATTTATTTGCAGATCTAGATTTCGATCACTGTGTGGTCATTATCAATGCTTAAAAACGATTAAAATACTTAAAACATCTCGACCTCCATGTTGGAGGTTGCGTTCGTAATGATGCAGCTTTTCTGAATTAGTAAGAACGCAGCCTCCAACACGGAGGTCGAGATGTTTTAAGTATTTTAATCGTTTTTCAGCACTGATAATGACCACACAGTGGTCAAAATCTAGATGTACCCTAATAAAAATCATATTTTTTGCAGTGGTCACTGAAGATGTTTTTAAGTTTTTAGGTTTTGAAAATGAAAAAGAGGTTGTAAAAGCAAAAAAGATAAGTGTAATTATGAATGACTTCAGTAGAGCTGAGAGTAGGATTTTTTGGTTTCGTTAATGTGGAACTACTTGTTATTAAACAAAATGTTCGATGTTTGTAAATCTAAGGGACTTAACAACTTTGGTAATCAGTCTCTGAGTTTACAAACTACTTACACTAATTAAAGTAACTTATGCTAAGGAGAAACACCCAAGCCCGAGGGAGGATTCGAACCCCCGACAGTGAACGGCCGCGCGCAATGCTGCAGGGCTCCTTAGTACGCACGGCTATTCTGCCGCGGCCTTTTGTTATTACTTACCTTACTGAATAATGTTACACAAAATCAATAAGTTTTCATTTTCAAGTTTTGAGCAAGTTTGTCCAGGCCACTGGTTGCATTGGTTAAAACGGCAACTTTAACTAAGATTAGAGACAAGCTACCAGTGTCTTCATCAGAATTTTACAAATTACATGTAAAGGAAGTATGATTTTTCAAATTCTGATGACATCTTTCGCTAGTGCTGAAACGTGGTTAATATTATCGTTTTAATCAAAGCGACTAGTGGGCTGATGCAGAAGTATGCTGGAGCCGCACAGGCAGCAGGTAGTGGGATGCGCGCGAGAGCTGCGTGGCTGCGGCTGCGGCAGTCCCTGGGTAGCGGACCGTGTGCCGCTGCAGGCGGAGATAAGTGCCGGAGAAAACGATGCAGATTTCTCCTCCCCCCCCCCCCCCCCCCACACGCAGCCTCAGCGGACGCACGCGCGCCCTGCTGAGGACGGCGGTGGCCACACGACCCGCGATGCCGACGCTGCCACAGCGATGTCCGAGATTCCGCAGGATAATCCTGCCGTTACCGCTGCCGCTTCGATCGAGGACTGCGGCCAGGAACAGGGGACGCAGAGACAAGATCAGACTTCAACGTCACGTCTGCGCTGAGGTCATAAGTGGCACGACCGTAGTCTTGCTTGGACAGGGACTGTGGAGGAAGCCACTCTTTAGTTACAAACACAATCCGCAAGGCACTGTTTAGTGCTTAGAGTCTAGCGACCAGACATATAACTGTCTATACGTCCACAGATTTGTGACTGACTGGAAGACTCCCTAAGTAACAGAACGCAGTACGTTGTTCTCGACGGTGAGTGTTCATCAGAGACTAGGGTGTCGTCGGGCGTACCTCAGGGAAGTATGATAGGATATATATTATTATACAAGTAAGCTAACACGAAACTGAGGGTACAGATTTTTTTTGCCGGCCGCGGTGGCCGAGAGGACTGAGGCGCTCCAGTCACGATCTGCACGGCCACTACGGTCGGGGGTTCGAATCCCCCCTCGAGCATGGATATTTGTGCCGTCCTTAGTCTTAGGTATTTGATAAGTAGTTTGTAAGTTTAGGGACTGATGACCCCGTAGTTAAGTCCCATAAGCTTAACAAACATTTGAACATTTGGTACAGATTTTTAATATCAATCATAAAAGAAGGACAATGAAACGTACATAATTCGAAAGGAAGCTTGTCATAGATGTTGAGAATATAAAAATGATGTGTGCACGTAGAGTGAAAAAAGAAAAAAATTAGGATGATACTCCAAAATCTCCACTTTTGAAATCCGTTGTAGGTGGCATATCAGTACAGGTAAAATTAGCTCAGTCAGTTAGTGATTGGAGTTCCAGTCTGAAGGTCCCAGGTTTGATTGCAACTGCCCCTCATTTTTGTTTTTTAAATATAAATTTGCAGTGCTCAATAAATAGCAATTACAATAACTTTTTCCATTTTCATGAGTTGGCAAACGCAACTGATCGAATTTCGACCGCAGGCATTACTAGTGTATATAGATCATATGATGGACACAGTAACTTGTAATCTGCGCATGTTTTTTTTTTTTTTTTTTTTTTTTTTCTGATGATGGAGTAGTGTATGGGAGAATGTCGTCTTAGTTGATTGTAATAGTATACAGGGTGAATGAAAAAAAAAAAAAAAAAAATGTTTGTAGAGCTTACGGGTCTAAACTACGGGGTCATCAGTCCCTAAACTTACAAACTACTTATTGACTCACTTAAACTAAACACGGCAGAAACATCCATGCCCGAGGGGGGATTCGAACCACCGACTGGGAGCGGCCTCGCGCATCGTAGCACAGCGCCTGAACGCGATCGGCTGCGGTAATACAGGGTGACTTAGACAAAATTTCTAGTAGGTGTGAAGAATGGCAGCTAGCTCTAAATGTAGAAAAATGTAAGATGGTGCACATGACTAGGAAGAACAATACCGTAATGTTCAAATACAGCAGTAGCAGTGAGCTTTTTGATGCAGTCGTGTCGTTCAAGTACCTAGGCGTATCTTTGCTGGGCGATATCAAACGAAACGAACATGTAAGGACAGTTGTGAGTAAGGCGGACAGCCGACTTCAGTTTATTGGTAGTATTTTTAATTCATCTGTAATGGGGAACGCGTATAAAAGGCTCGTACGACCACGTCTTGAGTATTTCTCAAGTGTTTGGGACCCGCAGCAGATCAATGTAAAGGAAGACATGAAAGCAGTTCAGAGGCGAGCAGCTAGGTTCGTTATTGGTAGGTTCGACCAATGCGCGAGTGTCTCGGAAATGCTCCGGGAACTGAAATGAGAGTCGCTAGAGGAAAGACCGCGTTCTTTTCGACAAATTCTGTTGACGAAATTTAGAGGGCCGGTATTTGAAGCCCACTGCAGAACGATCTTCCTGTCGCCTACTTACATTTCGCGTAAAGATCACAAAGAGAAGATAAGAGAAATTAGGGCTCTTACAGAGACATACAGACATTCATTTTTCCCTTGTTCCATTTGGGTGTGGAATAGGAAAGGAAATGCCTAGTAGTGGTACAGTGTACCCTCCGGCACGGACCTTACCGTGCATTGCGGAGTACGTGTTCGTTTTCATGTGTGTGTGTATGTGTTTGTGTGTGTGTATCTGAGAGAGAGAGAGAGAGAGAGAGAGAGAGAAAGATTAAAATATAGGGAGCGAAGAGTTATATTGAAGTTTTACAAAACCATTGTTGTAAGGTACACTCTGCCACACACCGAATGTAATCCAATGAAGTCCTTAAACTTCCTCTTGTTTTGAAGGTCAAGTGTTCAAAATTCATCACGATCGGAATAAAACTGTTGATTTGTAAGCAATAAAAACAAACAAACGGACACTATATATAACTAGCTGAAAACCTGGCATCGCCCCGGTATTTATTTATTCCAGTTTTATCTTAGAATATTTCCTCTTCCCTTCTCTCTCTGATCATCTCCTTCCTCTGTTTACCTCGTCCTCCCCCAGTCTCATCTGTCTTCTGTTCTCTCTCTGTCCATCTCCGCCTCATCTCTCCTTCTATCTCTTGCCGACCGCGGTGGCTGAGTTGGTTGCGGCGAGCCAGTCACAGTCTGCACGGCCGCTACGGTCGGGGGTTCGAATCCCCCCTCGGGCATCAATATTTGTATATATATATGTGACGGGCAATGATCCTATCGTTAGTGGGGAGGGGTGGGCAAGTTTGAAGCCCTTACTCTTACGGGAATTAGTTAAACTACGAGTTTGAGTACTATGGGCAGGGCGAAGCTGGGAATTTGTATCTGACGGGAGGCGTGCATGGGTAGTCCTTGCAGGTGCGGTATTCACTGTGTCCCCAGTGGTGTAGGGGTCAGCGCAACTGCCTAGAAAGCAGGAGACCCGGGTTCGAATCCCGGCTGGGTACACATTTTCAGCTTTGCCCAATAGCAGTTGAAGTCATATATTCTATGAATATTAATCAATATTTGTGCCGTCCTAGTTCGTAAGTAGTTAGTAAGTTTAGGGACTGATGACCCCGTAGTTAAGTTCCATAGACTATACAAACATTTGAACTTTGACCCCGCTGTTATGTACCTTAAGCTTAACAAACATTTGAACATATTTCTATCTCTTCCTTCTCCTCTTTAGTACATCGTCTGTCACCTTCGTCCATGAAAAATAATATTTGTCTCCTAACTTTCGTTGTGATGGGTAAATTACTATCGAAAGTACCCTTAGCCATGCAGCGAACGAAATATTATGTACACGCTGAAGGTTAGGAAAATTACATCAAGATCGGAAGAAAACTTTGCATTTGTGTCGATGTGTGTTGTAAAGTAACGTCCAAATTCACCGCATATAAAATTACATAGACAGCGATGTTCCTATTGAGTTGAATGTTAAGTGTGCAAAATTTAATGAAGTTTAAAATAAAACAGTAGACAGGTTGTAACGAAGCATTTTGGGATTTATTCCCATCTACTTGCATTACTGAACCTTCCGATACCAGTGTCGCATAATAATAGGTACGAATGTAATTAGTCTATTATAATTTTCTTTTCCCAAACTTATGTCGTTTTTCGTCTAACGTGACTAGCTGAAGTTATTTCGTGTCGCAGAAGTTGGTTTAATTAGCAAATATCAATTAGTTCAGGCAAGAGGTGTATTATTGTAAGTCATGTATTAGACTCATTAGTATTTCTGTTGAGGATAAGTAAATTCTTTTCTCATAATATTAAAGTAGGTGTTATTACGTTACGCAATTAATGTTAGGATAGTTTCTACCCTCGTTAGTATCTGTATAATTGACTTTTATAACAAAAGTATTGTTAACCACCCTATTAAATTATATTTGGATATGAAATACCATTAATATAACGAAGAGGTGTATATCAATTTTCTCAGTATTATTTACGCTATACTTTACTATAGCTTGTTGAATTTAATTGTTAACTTTTCCATCACAACTCATTTAATATATATAATTAAAATACGTAATTTTCAGTGTCATTGTTTGGATGATATAAATAGGATTCTTTCGCGCCTTGTAAATGAGTATTGTTTCATCCTTAATCTGAGGCACAATCCACGCCAGTATGGAGTGTAGAGTCATCTTTGACCTGAGGCCCAATCCACGTCACACTGAATTGTGATTTAAACAATTTTCTTCCCTGTTAGTCGTGTGGAAAGTGTTTCTACCGATATTATGAACGTATTATTAGTAATTGTGCCACATTGAAATGTACACCTTAGACTTTTGTATTCCACACACGAACTATGAAAATTTGATTTCCTAGGACCCATCTACTTAAGGAGACATGACCATCCGAATAAAATAAGAGAAATCAGATCGAAAACGGAACGATTTAGGTGTTCTTTCTTCCAGCGCTCTATTAGAGAATGGAACGGTAGAGAAAAGTTATGAAAGAGGTTAATGAACCCTCTGCCACGCACTTAAATGTGATTTACGGAGTATCTATGTAGATGTAGATGTAGATGTTTGGAATGTGCTCACTGGGTTGTGGTAACTGTTATTAATTAGACTTGTACGCTGGCCATAAATGGGAACAACTGGTCATTAATGTATAATTAAAGTGTAAATGAATTGCAGTTCTACGTGTGACCTACATTATTTGTAGCAGATTAGTTTTGTGCCATGAAATTTCAGCCAGCCGTTACCGAGAGCACCGATCTACGAGAACATCAAGAGGCAACGAGATACGACCCGGTACGTTACAAGATGTCTAAGCATGCACGTAAAGTACCCTCCAACATGCACGACACAAAATGTTGTGTAGATAGTAACATTACTTTTATTTTGAAGGTCAAGTGTGCAAATTTTCACCAATATCTGAATAAAGTTGTAGATTTGAAGCAATATCAATATACCTGTAGACGAATGAAATATTTCACGTTTGACATATATGGTCGTTAAATTCCTCGATCGATACTTCAACTATTTGGTTTCAATCTCTGTTAAAAAATTTCCTTTTGTTTAATGTCAGATTTACGTTGTGAAGAAAGTGTAACTGTCGACTGTTTGTGACGCAAAACAAAGATCTTCCGGTACTGTGAGTAGTAGGGCTGAGTTTGAATATGACTCGAACTGTTCGAACAATTTACATCATACTTCGAGAAAACTCGGGATATGTTCGAACATTCGATCACGACGCTATCTAGCAATGTCAGGAGGTACTGTCACGACCATTTACAGCGATGATATTCATAAATCTTCTCGGCGCTGGTCAGTAAACTATTTATAACGAAAATAGTGTCATTATTCTATTATAGATAATAATAAGTATAGCTGTAGTAGGAGATCATAAGTAAAAACAGTAACGAATTTAGGCTACACATAAAAGATAGCAACCGCGATTTAAAATTCTATTGCTGCGATCTAGCAACGCCTGTTGGTACTACGTAAAGAGCAGTTCGTGCACCGTTCATTCCAGGGTCGCAATTATAGTTCATTTTTTATGAATTATTTCCGTTACTGGGTATTAAATTTCTAATGTTTTTCCTTATTTCATCTCTTTTAATCTTGTTTTCCAGGCGATTAAAAGGTGGTAACATTTCTATGGATTTGTCATTTTAATGTAATTGTCATTTGCAACCTATCACATTACATGTAACGTAACATCCATCCAGAAACAACATTTTTTTTTCTTCCTTCGACTTTTAGCTTTGTAGTAATTTGATGCAGTAATTATGTAATAGTAGCAGATATTTTATCAATGGATCACGTCTTATAGTGATATCAGACAGGTCACTTATGCAGTGTTTTAAACAAAATATACAGTTTATCATAGTGTTCCCCCCGCCCCCTTCCTTTTTTACATGTACTTATACTTTCTATGAAATTAGTTCTGAGCAAAGCAATAGCTCGGTAACTTCAGAATTTCCAGCTTCCCTGTTGCAGATACGTAGCGCGAGTCATTTGTTATCTGAGTGTCCGAACAGTTCGATACTGTATCGATCTTTCAGCTGTATCGGGAAATCTCGAGCATGTTCGAACGCGAGTATCGTTTGCCCAGACCTAGTGAGTAGTTGTAAGTAATCTGTGGTCAATATGAATGCGTTATTTAATGTAGATCGCCCTCGCTTTAAAAAAAACGTGTAAATGCAATGAAAAGTAGATTCAATCAATTTTAACAATTCTTTACAGTAATCATTCGAAGATCCACGGTATTGAAATGCTATATTTGTGAAGTAGTTCGCAAAGAATGTGCAGTGAATCCGAAGTGGTTAGTCAGTGTCATGTGGCAATAATTCTTTGTAACCATGGTAACTTCTCTTCTGAGGGAACTGCAGATGATTTAAACGCGTTTCGTCACAGACAAGATAACCGCGCGTGTTTCAAGAATATCATTTCTGGTATAAAAGCACGAACGCTGATCACGTTGCAGAGTGATTGTTTAATAGCCGACAATGTAGCAATGCTTCGCCCATCAGCTAAACTACAGGTAAGTGACTGATTTTAAATGAATACGAACATCTCCGTCTGCTGTACTGCAGCTACTTAGAAATGTCACATCTTTTGAATAAATATTAGTGCTGTAGTATTCATTGTTGTCAGTGAGCAGTAACTTGCTTTACAGTTCCAATGAAATACATTTCTAGGTAATTTCCAAGAATGCATGCAATCGAAGTACCTCAGGCTGAAACAATACATGTCGAACATGCAACTATATCGATTATTCGGATATTAGCGCACAACTTATGAAGTATATTTATTAGTTAGTAGCCACGAGGACGTATTTTACTGGTTTATGTTGTCGTGACTTACGGATAAATGTTTTTATTTCTTATTATTTAAAAGACTTTGCAGTCAAAGCTACGTAAAGGTAAAAAAAGTGCCACCTATGTAATGACTGGTTCTCGATGTACTTTTCTTGCATAATAAATCGCTGCGGAATATCTTTAGAAAAGTACATCGAGTACCAGTAATTACACAGGTGGCACTATAACAATCCACAATGTTCTTCGACTAGTCACGATTTAAGAATATGTTGTTAAATAGATACGTACTACCACAACTTCAGTTTACGTCAGTGACTGTTGGAACAATGAGATTTACAATTTCATTCGTCAATAGCATTGAGCTATTTGCTGTGAATGTATCACGATTCTGATGTAAAAATAATAGTCATGTTAACGTAGATTTACAGTATCACTCGTCAAAATTATTGGTGCTTAATCATACGTACGTAATCGTTGTCATCTCGCACGTCTGTGCTCGTATGATCGGTTTATAATTGCACGTTCGATATATATCGTTTCAGACCGAGTTACTTCCGTGGCAAGCATTCTTGGAAATGATTTTCTTTGTAGGCTCACTTTAGCGTCCGCCTTTAGCTTATCACAATTCATCCAATCAGAATACTGCAGCGAGCTAGCAACAAGCTTAGCAGTCTTACCTAAAAATGAACGTGTTATTAAAGTAGGAGAAAACTAATTTGACTTTAAAAGTCTTAGATCTTTTCAACAGTTTTAAACCATGTGCTTCTGAAAACTAACTTCCTGAGAGTGACATGTAAATAATTCAAATTAAAGTTTCTAGGTTTCTACAATGAAGCCAAAGATTAGGTCTGTCAGCTCTTAGGCCGATTCACACGAGCGAAACATTTATTTGCGAAACGTAAACAGACTATCTTCTATGGCGCAGGGACGTATGCAGCAGTCCACACGTGGCGGAACGTCTGCAGGTGACTAATTTAATGAGGCCACACACGTAATCACACTCGTGCTTGCATGGTTAAATTGTAGTTACCACCCCGGCAGCTTCGCGTGATAATATTGGCAATCATGTGACGTTGGCAGTAGCCATCGCTTGACAACACTAATGTTTTTCTACGGAATCTTCAAGGATAATTACTTTTAATGAGAGAACAAAGGTACATAGAAAACCCTGTCAACCGTAAAGCAGGAATACAATTATTTATTTACTTCATGGTCTGTACGAAACACTAATAAGTCATTTATGTGTTTCGGATTTCTAAGAATATTAACATCTTGGCAATGATATTTTTCTGTGTTGTTGATGTTGCCAACATAACCAAGCGAGGCAGCCGGGACGGTAAGTAAAATTTTACCTTTTTGCAACAACATGCTTGAGCGTGTGTTGGATTAATTTGTTCAATCATTAGTCTTGCGCAAAAAACTTTATGGTTGACAGAATTTCGAATATGCATGCTTGTGCACGCGTTCAGGCATGTGCATGCTTGAGCGTGTGTACGAAGAAGAGGGAGGTTATGAAGCATGTTAAATCTTCTTTACTGGGACGCCGTGCTGCGGTGCACGCGGCCGTTCGCCGTCGGGGGTTCGAGTCCCCCTTTGGGCATTGGTGTTGTTCTTAGGTTAGTTTACTTAGTTTAAGTAGTTTGTAAGCGACGGACTGATTACTATGCAGTTGAGTCCGATAGATTTATAAACATTTGTAAATGTTTTGATTGATAGATTTTTATTTGCCACTGATAAACTACATTCTGCACAAATATCGTACTGTCATGAATATCAGGTCAAAGAATTAAATATTAAAACAACTATTTCGTTCATCATAATAGAAGTTTTGGAAAACGAAGTAAATTTTAAATTCGAGATTTAATTAATGTAATGCTGCCTTAGTGACGTATTTTTTCACGTCCACGAAGACGCGTATCGAGAATTTATGCTACTCAACTACAAATATTTACAGATGTGTTTTGTTTTAGTGTTGTCCCATATGTCTTGCAATGTTTTTAAGTTTACAGAACAATTATAAAATCGGGCATATATATATATATATATATATATATATATATATATATATATATATATATCCGGAATATTTTGAGTCCACTTACAGATTCTGATATTGTGCCTCCTCCAGATTAATTTTTTAGTTGCATTATAGCCTTCAAAAGACAACTGCAACTTGCAGAACAATACACCTGCAAACATCTCGCAACCTTAACTTACTCTGAGCCCCGGTGGAGTGGCCGAGCGCTCTAAAATGCCTTGCTGCGGAGCGCACGGTTGATCGCCGTCAGAGATTCGAGTCCTTAGCATTAAGTTACATTAAGTAATTTATAAGACTAGGAGCTGATTATAGCAGCAGTTAACTGCATTAGATTTACAATCAATTGAACTGATACAGTGTTTTGTTACGTAAATAATGAAGAACAACAGAGAGGCCAGAGTTGCCAACTTGGGGCAAAAGTCGCTAAATCTGGCTGATTGAAATATCCTTTTAGCGACAAACATTAATTTTTAACATTAGAGACTTTTTAGAGTCATTTAAAGGCTTTTGGCGGGGAAATGTAGGGAATTCTCCAACAAAACAGTTTTAATTTCAAATTGATTACGATTTGCTTTCCCTTTGACGATATCTGATACGTGTATGCTTCAATTGAAATGGTAAGCAGTAAGGTTTGAAAAGTAATCAGTAGCGCATTTATTAAGTAATAACATTTATTCGTTGTCAATTAAAAGACCCAATTCAGCGACAGCTACGTAGGTCTAATTACAACAAACTGTTGGAACCGTGTAGCGACTGGTTATCATTGTACTTTTCTTTAACACCTTCTCCAGCGATTTCTTCTGCGACGGAAGTGCAGTGCATAATTATACATCGATTATGTCGCTAATTTGCAATACGTCACTCATAGCGTCACTCATACGGAGTGGCCGAGCGGATTGAGGCGCTGTGCTCCGATGCGCGAGACCGCTCCCCGTCGGGGGTTCGAATCCCTCCTCGGGCATGGATGTTTATGCTGTCTTTAGTATAAAGTTGTTCATAAGTAGTTTGTAAGTTTAGGGACTGATAACCCCGCAGTTAAGTCGCATAAGCTTAACAAATATTTGAACCTTTTTTGTCACTCGTAAACAACTCATTCGCAACGCTGATTTGTGTACAAAGCGTAAAAAGAAAAGCCATTTCTAATTGATTGCCTGAACGCCACTCCTTATTGGCTGCATTCGCATCCCGTCATTCATAGCGGCGCTACCAACATAAAACGCCGAGAAGCTGCCCTATTCATGTAAACCAAAATTCATCCAAAGATATATATCGAGAAAAAAATATGTCTCTAGACCTTGATTTATTAAAATTTAACCATAGTTTTTTCTGTTAGTCCAAAATTATCACGTTGGAGGCGAATCATGAATGTATATTTTCGTGTCTGCATCTCTCGACAGTAGTCATCTTCTCAACTCCACTCTTATTCCGATACAGGCGGTACATATGTTAGTTTCTTCGATTGTTTGCCACTTCTTCCACGACAGGCGTTGCAAACGACCTGTCGTTTTCAAGTATATATATATATATATATATATATATATATATATATATATATATATATCTTTATTGTGAATTCACCAATGGGGTTATTACATTCTACTCCAGCTAGTTACCAAAATATAATCCGTATTTTAGAGATTATCGTCAATAACTAGTTAATCAAGGCATTTAAGCCTATAAAAGCCATACGCTTGACTCATGAAAAAGTCATGTTATATGCCTCAACCAATTTTTTAACGTAATGTTATATTCGGAAAGAGGGTCTAATACGTAACTCTAACCCGAATTCCTTATTATAATAATTTCATGCAAGGAACGGGGTTCTAATAATGTTATTGAATTATGGAAAATTATATAATTTATCTAAAACATCTTCGGGCATTTTTACTTCAAAATTGAATCTTGAATTGCATATAGTGACTTTTGGCAGGAACGAATTGGTAATTCTGGCAGAGGGGCCAGCTGACAATAGGAAGGCAGGCACTACCGGGAGTTGTCACAAGCTGCAAGACATTAGGTAGGGTTACGTGCCTTGCAATTCGTTAATTTAAGCTAATTGGTGAAAAAGGCAATCTACGAGTAAACTTTAATTTGCAATCAGCAAATGAAAGAAATTAAACTTGTTCGTAGATTGGGCTAATCTTAATCGTTTTCAAAAACAATATGTGAAAGGGTTACTAAAATACAAATAGAGGTTACTGAGTTCAAATTGTTCAAATGTTTGTATAGCTTATGGGACATAATGACGGGGTAATCCGTCCCTAAACTTACAAACTACTTATGAACTAGCTTACACTATTGACGGCACAAATATCGATGCCCGAGAGGGGATTCGAACTCCCGACCGTAGTGCCCGTGCAGACCGTGACTGGAGCGCCTCAGTCCCCTCGGCCACCGCGGGTTACTGAGTTACTGTAAAGTCAAATGAGATCAGTTTTGGCTGAAAAATTAGAAACGTTTTCTTGAAGTAATAGCCAACAGACCATAGAAGGTGTAGTTAGTCCCATGTTCCTGTATTGATTCGGCGAGTAATGCAATTCATTGAAGCTTAAGAATTGCAGCCTGAAGTAGATCGAAAATTTTAGGTGTTGAAGCTGGTTGAACAAAAAGTAAAACGTGCGTTGTAACAACCGACTACTCACTACTTGACGCGCCTATAACCTTCAGTAGACATATATTTTTCTGTGTTTCTAATGCTTTCGTCCTAAATAAGCCTTACTGCACAGTTATAAGCATCCAGACTACTAGGGAAAGAAAAATTGACGCTGGCATCTTTTATGGCTCACTTTAGGTTAGCCTATAGTTTTATAATTCCTGATAACATTTCTCACAATAACTATAAAAATATAAATAATATAAAATACAATGTATAAACCTAATAATATGTTATATTTTATGTATTTAATTTAATATTTCTTATTAATTATTTTATTCATTTTTAATAATATTTGATGAAACATTTGCAAAAGTGGGTTATCAGTTCCTATGCTTACAATCACCCATTCCCGAGGGAGGAATTGAACCTCCGACGGCGAGCAGCGGTGCGCTCCGCAGCTAGGCGCCTTAGAACGCTCGGTCACTTCACCGCGGCGATAAATTTTTCTTTGACTTTTCACAATAGTTTTATTTCTAGTTACTTTGCTTGTCTACTATGAAAGACATTTTCTTTTCTACACAATATTTAAATTTTTTAATTTAATTTCAACGAAGGCCTTCCTCCACTGCTGTCTTATCGTCACATTTCATCTGTTATTAAAGCAACTTCCTCTTCTACTTTATCTTACTTATTCTTATTTTTAATTTTATACACGTTTTTGTAATTTATTGTAAAATTTTTATTTATCCAGAACAAAGGTATTTATTCATCCATAGATGAAATATCCACTTAAACTATTCTTCTAACTCCTCTGAACGTCATACATGAAAAAAGTATTACGGTAGAGCCATGTGAAGAATTATGTCTTTATACTTGTGTACCAACTTTCAAAGTATAGAAAAAATTTCAAACGAAATGTACTCGATGTTAAATTCTGAACAACATTTACTTGAAATTATTTTCGATACGATGCATAATAGTCGAGGTCGGCGTTCGGTTATGACGCCAGAGGCAGGCTTGTTTAATGGTGGCCAACAAATACTTCTATTAAATTTGGTGCCGATCGATAACTTGGCCGTAATAAAGAAGGTATAAAATGGAGAAAGGTTATGGGGAGAAAAGCTTTTCTGAAGAAGCGAAATTTGTTGACAACCAATATTAGTTTAAATGTTGGGAAGTTCTTTCTGATACCATTTGTCTGGAGTGTAGCAATGTGTGAGAGTGAAACGTGAAACGTGGAATTCAGACAAAAAGGTGATAGAAGCTTACGAAATGCGGTGTTACAGACGAATGATGAAGATTAGATGGGTAGATCACGTAACTAATAAGGAGGTGCTCAACAGAATTGGGAGAAAAGGACTTTCTGGCATATTCTAAGACAACGGAAAGGTTGGTGGGACACATTTTGAGATAACTTACAAGGAGACGGCACGACCGTGGGGTCGGGGATTTGTCCGAAATTTTGTGCGGTGAAAGAGGACCCCTAACACCTCACGTGGTTAAAATATTAGGACGCACTACACGGAACATCCCGAGAAAAATCGATCCGTAGTTTCTTAGGTGCATTATAAGTATAAAATGTCAGTCCACTGCCGAGCCGCCGGCTGGCCTAGATGGAGCCGGGCGCCGTGGCTCAGCGCGCCCGGTCAGAGGGCTCAACGCTCTCTGTAATAAAAAAGCTGAGCCAAGAACACAAGGAACAAAAACGAACTAAGAAGATCAGCGATCGCAACAAACAGAACCACCCATAGAGCAAAATATATATATAAAATTGAAAAAAAAAAAAAAATGGTTAGGGCTCCGACTCTTACGCCAGAGGTTTCGGGTTCCATTCCCCCTCGGCACTATTCTTTTCCTTTTGCTTACAAGAATCGACCGGTCATTTCGGACCTCATATTCACAAAGTAATATATGGCTATGCCAATACTTACACGAACGCCATCGTAATATCATCGAAGTTCGGAAAATTAACAACTGTTTTATACATGGATTTTCCCTAGAAATGTTTCAAATCTTACGTCGGGGAGAATAAATTTTTACTTCTCATTGACTCTCGGGGAGGTCAAAAGAATCCGGAGATATATCATGCAATTTTTCAAGATGACGAAAATATGGCAACTTTGTCTGTAAAAGTCATACCTCCAAAATACGCTTCTTTGGTGCAACCTTGTATTGTTTACTTTTACAGGAAAGTTAAAAATTCCGTAATTGCAGCGCAATGTTACAGGAGAATCGTGAAATTAATTCCTGGGAAGATTGTATAAAAATTCATTCTATAATTCACCATAAAATATCGTCACCAATATTCCGAGACTAGATTCAATATGCCTCGTTTGCCTCAAAATTATAAGAAACTCGAAACATTTTCGTAAATGTTAATGGGGCATGTTTTTGTACATATTTATTGCAAACGCCCTGTGACTGTAAAAAATCCGCTTTTATATGTTGCACAAGATGTTGCAAAAACTATTGCTTTGTTTTACGATAATTACAACTGCGGTTCTTGTTTGTAATTATTATATGTATAAAAACTGAATGTTTCCCAGTCGACTTTGTTATTCTGATTAAAAACCTAATGTTTCTCTTCATATACGTTACAATGAAAAATGGAAAACCCACACCCATAAATTGTGTTGTTGAACAAAATAATAGAACTAATTTGTTAAAGATAATGTAGGTTTAGGAAACTTTCTGATTAATTGGTGGAATAACAAAGGAAAATGAAACAGAAGAAAAATCAAAGTAAGAGAGGTGGAATCGAACCCGAGACCTCTGGCGTATGAATCCGAGCCCTAACCATCTTTTTTTTTTTTTTTTTTTTTTTTTTTTTTTTTTTTTTTTTTTTTTTTTTTTTTAATTTTTGGTCGTCTGGTAGATCTTTGGTTCACGGTCGTTCGTTCAGTTTGTTCGTCGAATGGTTGGCTCAGCTTTCTTTATTACAGAGGGCGTTCAGCCCCCTGCCCGAGCGCGCTGAGCCACGGCGCGCGGCAAAACCATATAGGCCAGACGGCGGCTCGGCAATGGACTACCATATTAAACTCATAAGGCACCTAACAAACTTCGGATCGATTTTTCTCGGGATTTTCCAAGTAGTGCGTCCTAATATTTTAACCATGCGATGTGTTAGGGGTCCTCTTTCACCACACAAAATTTCGGACAAATACCTGACCCCCACGGTCATGCCGTCTCCTTGTTTGCATTAGGAGGGAGTGTATGAGGTAAAAACCGAGGGACGAACACAGTAAGCAGATTCGAAAGGATGTAGGTTGCCGTACGTATTCTCAGATGAAGAGGCTTGCACAGGACAGGGTAGCGTGGAGAGCTGCATCAAACCATCTGCGGACTGAAGACCACAACAACAACAACAACAACGGTTGAAGAACGTGACCAAATAATAGGAGAACTATTATATATATTTTTCACTATCACCGTGTGTCATTTCACGATTATGCAATAGAGGAAGAAAGGACGCTTAGGGTTGAATGTCCCATCGACAGCATATAAAATAGATTCCCGGCATATTCTTTCTCGTCCTCCCCAACCATCTTTCGTTTCCTTGCACGTCACACACGTCTCCAATACTCCTGCGACGCCACTTAGCTGACCGCTCACTCTCGCAGGCTGTATCTTCTCCCATACTGATGTGTTTGACGGTCATAGAAGTGCTCAGCTGTTGACAACAATACCGCCACATGTAAACGTGAAGCTACCGCGCCACCGGCTCTTCTTCTGCTATGGTGAGTTTTAGCTTACAAAAACATTATTAATTTTCGTACTGTATCTCTCCAGTCCCTATTCATTTTACTTCAAGCAGCCGTTATGTACTTTGTACGTTTACCTCTTTTGTAGAGGTCTTTAAAGGGAGTATCATAAAATTGTTAAACTACAACCATCACCGTTTCAGATGCATCAGAAGCCCCATCTCTCCATCCAAGTAAGTTCCAACTGTTTCAGAATTGCGCACCTTAGCCTTATCAGATTCGTTATCCGCAACGTATACTGAAATAAACTGTTGCCTATTGGTCCAGTCTGATGATGCGCTAACGGCGCGAAACGCGTAATTGGATAAAATAAACACAAAAATTGCAACAGAGACTGCTGATTATTTAAGACACAGGCAGTGTAAAATCACCGTTATTTTTGCAAATATCTCTGAAACGGTGGGAGATGAAGAAACAGAAGAGAACGAAGTCGTAGAGAATTTTCTCCTCCACGAATCAGTTGATTTAATTTTCTTCTCGAATGAACGTTTAAAGTGTAATTTGCAACTTCTATTCGAGCTGTCAAAGGTCATTTTAAACGGAATACTTTTAGTGTTACTATTCTGAAGGGGGCCAAAAGAAAGAGCAAAATAAGTGTACTTTCTAGACCTCGTCACGGCCACTAGGTGAAGCATTTTCGTCATATGAACATACCTCGCTGTGCTAGAATGAAAAACATGTAGTTCATTTGGTGTCTTGAATTTATGTTGTCATTTAATCACTAGATAAAGCGCTATCATGCTAACTTCCTTAATTTTTTGAAGTTTGTTAAAAGTGGGTAAAACTGTTGAGAGAGTCAAGAAAAAATATCGTCCGCGACTGTGTATCTCTTCTTTTAAAATGAAATACTGTTAAAGCTTTGTTAACATAAAATGGGTCAGACTTCATAAACGACATACAGAAGAGATGCATGGCATAATTCGACAATACGAACGATTATAGCTTCCAGTATGGAGTATAGCAGACTCGCAGCCCTTAGCGGCTAAGGCTGTTTCTTTTTGTTATGACCGCACGCGCGGTGCTATGTTCGCCGGCCACCGGAACCCCAAAGGCCTGTCGAATGGGTTTCGCGTCTTCCTGCTGATGCCGCTCTGTTCGCCTTTACTGCCAGTGTGTAGGGATGATCGATGTTCAATAAATATAGATGTTTATACGAAAAACATTGATGTTTTAAAAATCGATGGTTTGGAAACATCGGAGCACCGATTCTTACATGTTGAAGATTCAAATCGATGCTCAAAAAAGTTTAGGGTTATTATGAGAAGCAGCCAAAATCGCTTATTATTTTCTTATAATAATTACAAGCGATCTATTTCTCCAGTGGAGGGTAAAATTTTACTCGTGGCAGCGCTGTTTGCTAAAGTTGGCAGCGACCGCCAAATGCTACTCGTGAAGCGAACATTTTGTGACCAACATAAGCACACTACGACGACACCGAAAGTGACATAGAACAGTGGTAGTTATATCAGTTTATCGAAGTTTCTTACGACTGTTGTATCCGGACTCAAAAAGTTGTTTATATGCACTTTAAAGTGACAGGGACACCAGTGATACTGTATGCGGTATGGCCAGTCCTGTGCCGGCCGCGGTGGCCCAGGAGACTGAGGCGCTCCAGTCACGGTCTGCACGGCCACTTCGGTCGGGGGTTCTAATCCCCCCTCGGGCATGGATATTTGTGCCGTCTTTAGTATAAGGTAGTTGATAATTAGTTTATAAGTTTAGGGACTGATGATCCCGTAGTTAAGTCCCATAAGCTTAACAAACATTTGAACATTTGGCCAGTCCTGTAGTATACATCAGTTGATCGGGAAAAGGGGCTGAAGTTAAGATCACAAGTAACGGGGACTTCAGCGTCGCTTCCGTAGTGCACAGAGGTTGGCAACGTACTACATTTCGCGTAGCCAAAGGCACGCCACTTTGATGTGACCAATGGCAGGCGAAAAAAGATTGTATGAGTTTATAGCGACTGTCTGGTTCGCTGTTTTTGCGAGTGTCTTTCATATCGCAGCGTCATGGCAGACCAGTCCAAATGTTTGTATAGTCTATGGGACTTAACTACGGGGTCATCAGTCCCTAAACTTACAAACTACTTATGAACTACTTACAAACTAGGACGGCACAAATATCCATGCCCGAGGGGGGATTCGAACCCCCGACCGTAGTGGCCGTGAAGACCGTGACTGGAGCGCCTTAGTCCCCTCGGCCGCCGCGGCCGGCGCAGACCAGTCGGTTAAATGGATGGAGTTACGTGAAGTCTATAATAAATGTTTCTTTCGTTGCTATTTGACATACAACCTGACCCACTTACGTTCACCAATCCACCTTCCGAGCTCCATGTTTATTATTAAAGACACAAATCATTTGTAACGATCATTTGCCTCAGTTGTTAAGAACGCATCATTATTTCTTCTATTTACGTTCACGCATCCAACTACCGATTCGCATTTTTAATTAAAATATACTAATTACTTGTAATGGATATTATAGTGTGGCAAAAGTTTACTACGTCATATTTTTCGTTGGAACACGGCTATCTCACCTGACTCACATTACAAAGTGACTCGCACAGCTTCTTGCCAGAATGCCGCACAGAAACTGCTTTCAACAATGGTGCTACAAATCACATACTTACAGTCACTACAGTGTCGCTACCGTAGTTGCGAACTTTTACCTTTCTTAGGATTGTGTATTTTTGCAACTAAAACATCGATGCTATCGGACTTCGATGCTTTCCTTTAGATATTTGTAGTACATCAATTTACTTAACGACGTTTATATAGATGACAACATCGATACTTTTCTAATATTGATCATCCCTATCAGTGTCAGTCACAAACCGCAAAACGAAAGATGTTTTCACTGACTGCCTTCACGCCCAATCATTCATCGTGGCGCTACAGTATTTACACGTTAAATAAAAGCCACAAAGTACATTTTAACCAGTAGTAGTAGTCTACCGTGTTTTAAACGCTAATGCTATCATAGTTCGCAGATTTGCAGGTGAATTTCTTTTGGTTTAAGTTTCTTTGCATTTAGAAAACGACCACACATCTGATTTAACATGCGGCGGCATTTTCAATTACGGCTGACATTATAAAGAAGCAATGTAAAGCACACGTCGGCAGCAGCGATCTGAAACTGGCGTACATGTCTTCTCCTTAAGTCAGAGTAACCGCCGCGCATGCTCAGAACTGTGATCGTAGCGCTGCCGCGGATAGAAATAGAAACGGAACTTACTTTGTGGACGACACTCGTATATGATATACAGCATTGCTCTACCCAATATTAGCATTGCCATCAAAAGTCAAACATAGGACGATAACATGTTGGAATGCAATTCAGAGAACAACACAAAGTCGTAATCAGAACAGTGGATTTGAATTCATCTTCTGTACCGAACGAAACCAAAACAAATATGAAAGATTATAAATCATCCAAAACCGAGATAATAGACTGATAAACTAGCGGGACTCCAAGTGGTGCGGGTGCGGGAGGGGGGAGGAGGGAGGGGGGCGACCAAGTGACCAAGGTGTTGTTACCGGATATCCCTATGTGAGTTTAATCCCCTTCGAGGCACCATATACACCTGTGCCGCTGTTGGGCATGCATGACTTGTAGCAGCCAATTCGTACATCCTGGGTCTGCTAAACCTACATATAAAAGCATGTAGCAGCGCGGTCTAATATTCTGCATGTTGGATAGAGCAGAAGTCCATCCAGGCTCAATGTGAAACCAGCCGCATTGTGTCAGAATCGAGCGTCCGTCATACAGTTATCATGATAAGATAGCCGTCTTACTGCTTCAGGTAACACTGAAGATGATATAGGTTTCGACAGCGAAGTTTAAGTTTTTTATTTGATAGTTTTGTTCAGAAATACATCAATAATTCTATTTTCTTTCTATTGTATTATTCAAGAAAAACTATATTTTCGTGAACTTGTGACGTACCCTCTTATCTTATTTCTTTCGTTCTAGTTTGTTCTTTACAGTTTAACCTTTCTTTTTTCTCTTACCACTGGGTGGGCCTGCCCAAGTGCTGTTCAACTGACAGCAAGGGCTTCCATACACAGTATGAAATGGGCTTGGCAGTTTCGCGTAGGCTTTATCGTGAGCATGGATCTATACTGGTTCACACTTATTTCGGTCTATGTTCACATGAACATACCGGCTTGATTAAACTTGACAAATGAAAATGGCGCGCAACGGATAACGCATTTTTTATGTTTAGAATTAACGGAACCAGTCGGCCATGAAACAACATGATAATGCTCAAGTTAAATAAATTTATATTGATGATAGCAAACATTACTAATACAAGTGAGAAAAATATGAGCAAGGTAAGAGAAATTGGCAAAATCGATTAGGTGGAGCAATGAGGCGGTATGACAGTAACGACTCAAACTTTTTGTGAACTTTAATTATATATTTCAATGTGGCACTTATTTCACCCGCTGGGGTAGCCGTGTGGTCTAACGCACCTTTTTCCAAAGAGGTGAGGCGTACCGGCCCCGGTTCGAATTCGCCCGGCGGATTAACGATGGAGGTCAAATTGCTGGCCGTACTGGATGTGGTTTGTAGGCGGTTTTCCGCATCCCACTAGGTGAATACCGGGCTGTTCCCCAATTCCCGCTTCAGTTACACTATTCGCAAATATTTCGTAACACATTACACTTTTACACATGTAACACAAAACGTAGACATTTCACGTACACATTTCCTCCCGGGGGGCATGGGTGGGCGACTGGAAGTGCATCCGGCCACCCCGTAACTATTCACACGCCAAATCCGGATTTAACAAAGCCGACCCTGCATGTGCGGGAACATGGTTAAAGAGAAAGACAGTGTGGCATTTATTTCTCGCCTGCTTTACGGTCTAACTTCATGCTGCTTCGTAGATGGCCTCCGTTCCTACAGAGAATCCACGCACTTTTGGAGAACCTTGTAGGAGTCATAAGATTTGTTGAGTCCCGCAAGACATGACACCAGATGTATTATTTACATCTGAGTCTTCCAGAGTGCAAGAACCCCCTCCTAATGACTAAACCTGTCTTGAAAGTGTAGGCGTAATTAGGAGTCCGAAGAAGACGGTGTAGCGGGCGTGCGGATTTACCGGCTCACTCTGTCCATCCGGGATCTGCAAATTAAGCTGACCCGTCTTTGAGTCAGACTTGTTAGCCGACTTGTCGGTGTTCATCCTACCTGTTTTATAGGAAATGCTCTCTCTGACGTAGTCCCTTCACAGCTTGTCAGCACACTGGAGTACTGGGGAAGTGCTATTAAAAGAGCTGAAATACTATCTCGTTACGGTTGGTATTTTGTTGGAATAAAATCCGGGATGCCAATCATGACTCTTTATTACTAGCCACAAGTCTGTTTAGTTGACTTTGAAATTACCAACTATAATGTTACGGCTGATACTAAGAGCATGGTTCCTATGAGACAGGTCCTAATTCGATCCTAACACAGACTCACAAGTCTGAATGAAATATGGGTCAACTTAATTTGCAGATCGCGGGTGGACAGTATGGGTCAGTTAATCCACACGTCCCCTATACCATCTTCTACTGACTCCTAACCACTCCTACATTTTCAAGTTAGGTTTAGTGATTATGAGGGGTTCTCGCAAAAGATAAAACCGCGGTGGAGTAGCTGAGCGGTCTAAGGCGCCTCGCTGCGGATCGCGCGGTTGATCGCCTTCGGAGGTTCAAGTCCTCCCTGGGGCGTGTGTGTGTGTGTGTGTGTGTGTGTGTGTGTGTGTGTGTGTGTGTGTGTGTGTTTGTGTGTTGTCCTTAAGTTAGTTTACCTTAGTTTAAGTACATTGTAAGCTACGGACTGATGACCACGCAGTTTGGTCCGACAGATTCGAAAACATTTAAACAAGAGATAAAAATAGTTTTGAGGGATTAGCTGCCCTAAAGCCTTGTACTGTTATCTTTCAGTACTGTGTCAAATTCTTCTCACAAAATCTTATCTAACATTTCATCTTCATCTATTTCAGTTTCTGTAATGTTGTCCTAAAATTCTTTTCCGTTGAACCTCCCCTGGTATATTCTATTTCCACCACTCAGCTTTTCCTTGTTTGCTTACTACTTGTTTTCCATATGAGATCTCAATATTCATACAGGTGTATCTCTTCCCTCCAAACCCCCTCCCCCGCCCCTACCCCAGGGGGATGACGATTCTTTCGTGAGCACGTGCATCACGAGCACGGGGCTCCGAGCTAATGCTGTCTTTCTTCCTTCTTTCCTCCCTGGACTGCATTTTCTTTCCCTTCTCCTCCTTTCCTATCCTCACTGCTTCCCCTCCCTTAGCAGTTTGGTCCCCCTATCCCAAACAACCAACCAACCAATCCTTCCAAAAACCTCTTCAGTTTTTTTTTTTTTTTTGGTGGAATCTATCTTTGTCATAATCATTGTGCACTTTCTGTCATTCCGTTTCAGATGGTTGTATTTCCTTTCACCTGCTTATTTACATTGACTCTCACGCTTTTACTCTGCAAATCACATTTAAGTGCCTGGATGAGTGTTCATGAACCTCTTTCATGATATTTCTCTACCGTTCCACTCTCTATTAGCGCGGTGAAATACGGAACACCCAAATCTTTCCGTTTTCGATCTGATTTCTCTTTTTCCATGGTGATCGTGTCTCCCTTTGTAGATGGATGCTGAAAATTCGGGGGAGAAAGTTCGTGAAAGAAATTTTGCAAATTGATCTCACTCCAACGAACAACGTCTTTCTTTTAATGATTCCACTCCAACTTGTGCCTCATTTCCAACACGCTCTCTTCCAGAATCGCAATAGTACAAAATGAGCTGATCTGCTCTGATATTTCTCTATCTCCTTCATCAGTCCCACCTGACAAGGATCCCACAATGCGCAGCAATACGTCAAATCAGGAGGGAAAAGTGTACTTTAGGCAAGATCCTTAATAGAACACTTGCATCGTCTAAGTGTCCTACCAATGAAACGTAGCCTCAGGTTTGTCGCCCCCAGGGGGCTCACGGTTCTGTCGTGAGTACGTGAGGTAGCGAGCACGGGGCCCAGAGCTAAAGCTGTCTTCCTTCTTCACTTTCCGGATTGCATTTCCTTTCCCCCTACCCTCCCATCCTTTCCTATCCTCACTCCTTTCCCTTCCCACCGGAGGACTGATAACCATGGCAGTTTAATCCCGTATGCCATCCAAACAACCCAACCCAACCCAATTTGGTTCGCCTTGCTCACGATATTTTCTGTGTTCTTTCCGCTTAAAGTTGTAATTTTAATTCTTAGGTATTTAGTTGAATTTACGTTATATACATTTAACTAGTTTACCACATAAATGGCAGCGGTTGAGTGGCCTAACGGTCTAAGGCGCGCCGGCCGCGGTGGCCGAGGGGACTGTGGCGCTCCAGTCACGGTCTGCACGGCCACTACGGTCGGGGGTTCGAATCCCCCCTCAGGCATGGATATTTGTGCTGTCCCAGTTCGTAAGTAGTTCATAAGTAGTTTGTAAGTTTAGGGACTGATGACCCCGTAGTTAAGTACCATAGACTATACAAACATTTGAACATTTGGTCTAAGGCGCCTTACTGCGGAGCGCGCGGTTGCTCGCCATTGGATGTTCGAGTCCTCCCTGAGGCATGAGCGTACGTGTTGTCCTTAGGTTAGTTTAACTTAGTTTAAATAGTTTGTAGGCCTAAAAACTATTAAAGAAGTTAATTCCCACAGATTTACAAACATTTTATTTTATCGTGTAAATTATGTGTAACGAATTTCTTTAGTGCTCAAATTTCATACTTTTCATTACTTAGGGCTACTTAGCAATATTCACGACACGCAGATATCTAAATAGTCCTTGAGTTACCTTTCATCTTCAGGTGACTTTATTAACCGATAAAAGACAATATCAGTGAACAGTCTAAGAGGGCTGCTCAGCGTTTCTCCTAAAACGTTTCTAATGGCAAGGGACAGTAGGGGCCCTAAACACTTCTCTGGGTTAATTCTTAATTTAAAGGAAAAATTTAGGTTCTCTATATATCAAATGCTAAATCAGCATATAATTTTTATAGGTATGTGTTACAGGCGAAACCCGGTTTTAGGATGAACTAGTTTCACCTAGGCGAAACCAGTTCTCCCTACATGCAATAGGACAAACCTGTTTCGCCTAGGGCAAACTAGTTCATTCCGTTACCGATAGGACAAATCAGCGTAGCCTAGGCCAAACTAGTTTATCCTGTTAACGATAGGAGAAATCAGTTTAGCCTAGGTCGAATCGGTTTATCCTAGTTAGAATTTAAATGCTTTAGGACAAACAGGTACGTCCTAGTCTGAACTAATTTCGCCTACTTTGTATCTTCTATAAGCTTTTCAAAGCAAACTGAATAAAGGAATATAAATAGAAAAGTTATTGTGATTTATAAAAGTTATTTATTAACGAATCAGTAATTACACATCTGTATCAACTTACAGTATATTCATCCACAGATATCACTTTATCTGAAATTTGCTTATTTACTTATTTTTGCAAGATTTACTCTGGTGGCACTTAGAGTTGCACAGTACTTTCTTTTTCTTACAAATGCATTTGTTTGCTTTACAGTCTTTCATGCAGCTGCACTTCACGAAGCCTTACCCTGATCAAACAGAATGTTTTGTGGCTATTTCAATATCCTCGTTAATATCTCCCACATCTAACAACCTCTGAATCCAGACGTCGAAATCAATCCTACAAAAATTAAAAAAGTTAATACAAATGTTATATATATATATATATATATATCAGAAAAGTATGGGAAATCGTAATAAAATTATATCTGAAATAATGTTTTTCAAATACGTCATGTTTGGTGCCAAATTTGTAAAGACCCTAAAAAATACGGGACAATCTACATCCCGTATTTATTTTGTCGGGACAAGAGGACACTTAAGCTAAATATGGAACGATCCCATAAAATATAGGACATCTGGTCACTAGAGTAGGACGTACCAGTTTCTCCTAAGGCATGTAAATTCTAACTAGGATAAACCGATTCGACCTAGGCTAAACTGGTTTCTCCTATTGTTAGGATGAACTAGTTTGGCCTAGGCTAAACTGGTTTGTCCTATCGCATGTAGGAGAAACTAGTTCATCCTGAAATCGGGTTTGGCCTGTAACATGTGTATCTTAGGTAACACTGAATACGCCTCAACCACCAGTAATTAGCTGAAGAGACAATTTCTGAACCCAATGTAGTGTTATCACACAAAAAACTAAGAAACACATCCATACACATTAAACATCCTTCAGGTGAGAAGAGCTCTGAGTTTGCCGAGAGCTTCTCACGTGAAATAGGTAGAAATACAGAAGTATCTGTCACCTAGCTAGTTAGACACTAAGACAAAACTCTACACATTGCAGCTCACTCTCTGACACACTTACTACATGTTTCATTCAAAATATTTGTTATTATTTTATCATTACATGCCGCGGAGGAGCGGCTGAGCGTTCCAAGGCGCCTAGCTGCGGAGCGCTTCGCTGCTCGCCGTCGGAAGTTCGAGTCCTCCCTCTGGCATCGATGTATTTGTTGTCCTTAACATATGTTAATTAGCTTGTAAGCCTAGGAACTAATGAACAGAGTAGCTAAGTCCCATACATTTACAAACATTTTATTATTACATTTCTCGATTACTGACTGCAAACAAATAATATACAGCATATTTACAGCTTTAGTTTTCGATATAATAGAGACGTTTTTTATGTTTTGTTTCCTTTTTGTATTATTTGAAACAACATCAGCAACTGTATACCAAAGAACCACCTTACATCTCAAGGTAGTGGGTTTCTTGTACAGTTAATGAACAAAACGAACTTCTCTGGAGAACGTCAAATGTTAGAGTTTTTATTTTAACTCAGTGCTTTCGGTCAAATGTGTCTTGTCCTTTTTCACAGTTAAACAAGAATAGAGGCCGCAGTGGCCGAGCGGTCTACGGCGCGCTAGTCACAGTCTGCACGGCCGTTACGGTCGGGGGTTCGAATCCCCCCTCGGGCATGGATGTTTGTGTCGTCTTTAGTATAAGGTGGTTGATAAGTAGTTTTATGTTTAGGGACTGACGACCCCGCAATTAAGTCCCTTAAGCTTAACAAACATTTGAACATTTTTGAAACACGAATCCAGTCGCACAACTGAGACGATATTACATAAGTAATCCGCTTGGAAGGTACAGTGTCAAAAGCCTTCCGGAAATGTAAAAGTATGGGACTGACTAGAGATCGCTTTTCATAGTACTTCATATGGGTGAGGATTGTTTACAATAACGTTACTTTGTTAATCCTTTTTCACTATGGGTCAGTTGGTCGTTTTCTTTCCGGTAGTTCACAATATTCGAAAGAAGTATCTGTTCGAAACTCCTGCTCCATATCAATAATATTGGTCTATAATTTTGCCTATAAAACCTGTTGTTTAATATTCGAATGAACTTTGCCACTTTCCATTCTTTGGGTTCAGATCCATTGCTGGAAGAGAGATTGCATATGATAGCTAGGTTTGGAGCTATCGCATAAACTTTCTGTGAAAGGTTTAGGATCTTGACCGAAAGACTTGCTATTGTTTTGTGATGTAAACTGCTCTCCTAGTCCAGGGCTAGCTATTTTCAAATTATGCATGCTGGTAGCTGATCTTGATTCGAAACCTGGAGTATTTTCTCCGTCTACATTGGTGAATGAATTTCTGAAATTTGTACTTAGCAATTCTGCCTTAGCAGCACTACTTTCCCTATAGGATAAATTGCTTGCGACAACAATAAACAATCCATCGCCTTTTTATTAGATCTACCATTTCTGATCACAATTTGACCCTTTGTACAAAATTCAGCTTTCACTATCTATAATGATTTGTGCTTCAGTACTTTCTTTTAGTGCCTGGAGCTCTGATACTTTCACTACACAGTTACGACAGTTTCTGGGACCCGCAACCTTTTAGACTGAAATTACTGTTGTGTCCACGAGACTCTCTAATTAAAACCTCGCCGCCGTGCGGGAGTAGCCGAGCGGCCTGGAGCGCCACGTTACAGATCGCGCGGCCTCCCGCGTCGGAAGTTGGAATCCTCCCTCGGGCATGGATGTGTTTGTTGTCCTTTGTTTAGTTTAACTTAGTTTAAGTAATTTGTAAGCCTAGAGACTTATGACCAAAGTAGTTTGGTCCCACATAATTACAAACATACAACCTCGCCCAGTCCACATCACACAGACCCTACTAAGCGTGTAGTCGCTTCTTGCGTATTGTGGATTCTGATTTGTGGCGCAAGTTGAGGAATCTGCAGCCCACTCAATAGCAGAACTTTCCGAGTCTCTGATTCAGACCTTCCACTCAGCTCTGCACCATAGCTCTGGAATAGATCCTGTCAACTATGCTGCAGACGCTGAGCTCTGACTTCATCTTGCAAGCAAGTATAGTAGTATAGCTGCCCAAAACCGTATAGAAACTCTTCTGATCTAAAATGACCCACATTGTTGGTACTGATATGAGCCGCCACCTGCAATTATCTGCACCCTGTGTTTGACCTGGAGAAACATACTCAAGATGAACTAACCCTTTATATCAGAGAATGTGTGCTCGAAGGGTGTCGTTGAACTTTTTCCGAAGATGGTGATCCACGATTCTACAACTCAGCACGTTGACGCTTCATGTGACGTGTGTCAGCACCAACTTTCATCCTCTGCTGTAATCTTTTTTTCAGAAACATGGAGTTATGTCTGGCTATATACAGTTCTGTAGAACAATCTTCGTCTATCCTCGTCCTGTTCGTCTATTAGTGTTCGAGGTAAGAGTTTTGCATAAGTTTCCGTGTCGCTACAACTTAGCGTAAAATACTGACACAATTACAATGATTTTCACGTCACTCGCATAGTTTTATTACGCTCTTCCTGCAATGACTGCCATACACCTTCCACGTTTGTATCGTTATGTGCCGTAGAGGGGCGATCGGCGCTGGGATCGTCTTACACTGAATCTCTGCGTCCACAAAACCTTCTGTGCCATAAGAAAACACTATACTTGAAAGTACAAATGTTGAAATGTTTGTAAACTCATTGGACCAAACTGCAATGGTCATCAGTCGAAAGGCTTACAAACTACTTTCACTAAGGACAACACACATACAGACACACACATGCACGAGGGGATGACTCAAACCTCCGGCGGAAACGGTCGCCCAATCCGCAGAGTGACGCCTCAGACCACGTGTCCTGTCAGTGCGGCCTTGAAAGTACCTCGCCGGTATTTGCTTGCTTAATCACAGTCCACGTTTCACTAGGGCTTTTTCCGACCTTAACGCAGAACTCAATGTTTACTCTTTTCTCACAATCAGCATCCATTGTGTCACCGTACCTATGTAATGTGACAAGAACCCAAACAGTGTGTTGCTAAACACAGTCCTGCCACCTAGTGAATTTGTGCAGAAACGTAGCGTAAGTCATATCACAGCTGCATTCATCCTAGATAACTTTTGTTCCTTTTTAGTATTGTAAACAAACAAAAAAATAAATTTAAAAATAAAAAAGATCCTGGAACTTTTGTGACAAATGGACTGTTTCATCAGTAAAGCTAATTGAGTTCACGCGAGATCAGCGTATAAAGTTACGCTAATTAAACCTCCGTGTTTAGATGATATTAGTCTTTTAATAACCATAACAAGCGAATGTTTGTTGTTCCTTGGATCTTGAATAGATACAGAAAAGAAAAAGTAATAGATTTTCTAAGGCTAGGGAGCTACGTAGAAAACACTTAATACCTACAAACAACAAAAAGTTAATAAAGGTAGAATAGAGTAGTAACTGTCTTTTCGTAGCCATACGGCCGTGCTCCAGTTCGGCTTCATGTCTAATCTAAGTTAAGCATTGTTGGGCTTAGCGTAAGTTGGTTGGGTCACCCTCCAAAGGTGCAGCTAGTAAGCAGGATTTTTGCAGCCCTAACCCTTTGACCGTGATACTACACAGTTCTGCGACCAAAAAAAAAAAAAATTGTTTCAAATTTAATAAGTGATTCTTTGTAGTATTTTCAACGCTGATTCCTCAAAAATAGGCTAGTGAAAAAAATTCCATCTCGTACGGGTATTTCACAAACTACTTGCCTAGTTTTAGCTTTTTTCGATGTATTTATACATATTTCAGCACTCTAGTGAGTTTGAATTTTGGTTTTAGGATCTCCACACACTGTTATGTAACCGTTTTATACTAGATATACGTCAAATAAAGAGTTTGTATCTTTCTTCTCTCAAGAACGTGACCTGGTGTTTTGCAGTGATGTTGCTGGACTTATGGCACGTTTCAAAATGGAATATGCTCCTGATGAGTGGAGACGTTTAATTGATTCTTCGAAAAGAAGCCTTAAAGGAGTACTTCTACACAATGGCAATACCAAAAGAAAGGAAGTGTTTCAGAAATCTTTGTGGACAGTTTGATGGTTTATCCGAGGCAAAGGTAAAGGTAGGAATCTCTGTCGGACCAGTCATTAGAAAACTAATGACAGATCGCAACTTTGTGGACAAAATTGAAAATGCTCTTTAAATATTCGGAAAACAACCTGTTTAGCAAAATCCTTTTCAGAGTACTTAAATAAAATGTTAATCTATCGAAATATGATAAAAACCCAAAATCGAGTTTTTCGACCACGATGTGGTCCCCTTAAATTATCTGGAAAAATGGCTGCTGCAGTTAAACTTTTCGAACGATCGAGAAAATCGATGCACGGGCTCCTCTTTTTCGATACAGCGTGAATACGCCATAATGACTAATCTATGACTAAAACAGCGTGCAATAAGCCTTACTCGGCCAAGAATGTTCGACGTGAACGGAAGTCACGGTACAGGATGCGCATATAAAATGCGCTGTAGGTCCATAATTTATTAATGACCCTCATACATCTACATACATACTCCGCAATCCAGCGTAATGTCTTGTACCTTATCCCGACACCTTAGTGAACCTGTGACCCTTGCAAGCAAACCTCTTTTCTCATTTAAAAGCTTTTATAGTTTTTCCACAAGGTGAAACATATCCTTTTTGTTAGCTACCGCTTCAGCATAATCAGAGAGAAATCTAATGGGTACACAGTCCGGACCAGAAGACTTTTTCTTGTTAAGTGATTTAAGTTGCTTCACTACTGCGACAATATCTACTACAACGTTAGTCATTTTGGCCTCTGTTTGGTTGCTTGGTTCCGCGTTGCCTTGAGTTGGTCGTATGGTGGATACAAAAATGGGAAAAGTCACTTAATGAACATACAAAATTGTATGTTCTGTAGAACTTCAATATTCATCCCTACTTTCCGGACACCGTATAGAATGAAAGGAGGACATAGGCGAAGCCGAGATAGCAGTTATGTTACTACGAGAACAAAGACAGATCCCTGAAAATCCGAAGTCGAAACAAGTCCCCAGGAGCAGACGATATATCACCTAGTTGCGGAATGCCTTGGGAAAATCAACTGCCGCTGTGCAGTGGCCGAGCGTTGTAAGGCGCCTTGCTGCAGAGCGCATGGTCGCTCTCCGTCAGAAGTTAGAATCAAAATGTTCAAATGTTTGTTAAGCTAATGTGACTTATCTAAGGGGTCATCAGTCCCTAAACTTACAAACTACTTATAAACTAACTTATACTAAAGACAGCACAAACAGCCATGTCCGAGGAAGGATTCTAACCCCCGACGGGTAAAGAAGGAAGGAATCTTAGGGTTTAACGTCCCGTCGACAACTTGGTCATTAGAGACGGAGATCACACTCGGATATTTGGGTAAGGATGGAGGAAGGAAATCGGCCGTGCCCTTTGTAAGGACACATCCCGGCATTTGCCTGGAGTGATTTATGGAAATCACGGAAAACCTAAATCTGGATATCTGGAGGTGGATTTGAATCACCACCCTTCCGAATACGTGTCCAGTGTGTTACCACTGCGCTACCTCGCTCGGTGACGGGTAAGGCCTCGCATCTGGGCATAGTGCCTCAATGCGCTCGGTCACTCTGCCGCGGCACTCCTGAACGACACTTTTCGCCCTAACAGCTGGACCTCATCAGATTATCTACTTGGCATGTGACACAAGAATTAGTGAATAAAAAATGTTCAAATGTTTGTTAAGCTTAAGCGACGTAACTGCGGGGTCATCAGTCCCTAAACTTAGAAACTACTTATGGACTACCTTATACTAAAGACGACAGAAATATCCATGCCCGAGGGCGGATTCGAAACCCAGACCGTAGCGGCCGTGCAGACTGTGACTGGCGCGCCGCAGACCGCTCGGCCACTGTGGTTGGCAATTAGTAAATAGAAGTGTGAAAGAAGGTGGGTCATTGACTTATGTTGTCCATTTTGTGGTAAAGAGACATTTTCATAAATGTTCAACTATTTGTAACCCTGAGGGTCCAAACTACTGTGGTCATCGCTTTTTAGACTTACAAACTACTTAAGATAACGTACGCTGAGGACAGCACACAACCCATGCCCGGGGGAGGACTCGAAGCTCCGATGCGAGTTGCTGTGAAATCCCTGTCATGGCTCCTAGAACAGCATGGCCTATCCAGCGCGAGACACGTATAAAAAATCTTTATAAGGCTCTTTCGTGATGTGACACTATTTATTGGCTTTATGACATCGAAAGGTTAATAAAAAGTTCGTATTTCTATAGTTTTCGTACAACACTGCGAATGATCGAATAACAACATTAGAAAAGGAACTGTCGCGCTATAGGTGTAAAAAAATCGTTGATGTTAAATTACCTGAAAAGGAAGGATAGTACATGTTGCATGTGTCACACAAATAATCTGATGGTGCCCTACTGCTCGTACGATAGGTATCAATAAGGAACAATAAACTACTGTGCAATCAAGATGGTTTTAATTTTAAAATAAGAACTTTCACATTTCGTAACAACAGACCAGCGATCAGAGCATATTGACCGTTTGCGGTGAATGCGAAAGTACACGGTCTATGAAACAAAAACCGAATATCTACTTCTTAGATTCGGGCATCCACAACTCAAATACATATCTGGAAATTAAAAAGCACATTGCTTTAAAATAAAATCTTCCAAATAATTTCTGATGCCTTCATTATTTCACGATCATACACTCCCGGTTTCGTGGCGGTATAATCGCAGACTGAGATGTTTAAGTGCGTGGAAAATACAATTTACGTTATAAATAATGTAATTATGAAGATACAAAGACAGTGAGACGAAACATACAGGGAAACTATTCACAGAACTAATATAACATTTCATCATTTTTACAGTTCTATAGGTGTTAAACTCTGTTTTTATTCTAATATTTTATCAAAGAAATGTCTGTTACTTTTTTATTTATTTATTCGTTTTAACGGTTTCATTGTGCGCCATGTAATGTGCATCCAAATATGATATCATCCTACTTACTATCTCCTCCCCCCTCATTGTTTTGTAGAGGTTCCCAAACTTCCGTTACATCCACCTGTCAGTGCGCCGGCAGTTGCGTTAACACTGGCCACTGTCAATACACTGCTTGGCGGGCTGCCACCTGTCGTTCCTACTAACAAAGATAAAGTCAAATAAAAAGAAAAAACATTATAAATCAACAATAAAATTGAAAATGTATTAATCAAATATACTAAAGTTCCCAGTTAAGATAATTAATAACAACAACATTAAAGTCAATCTCACTTGATAAGAACCCAATAATGAGTAATTTGAATTAGTTGATCAACCAGCAATCATTCATGTATAAATTCTTAATCTAGTACAACAAAAAAGAGCCGTTGCGAGGCCTCCGGAATAGGCGAGTTTTTATAGTTTTCTACTCAGGTACAGTTTCATTCCCTTTAGTTTTGCTTAGGAGTCTTGTTTGAATTCATTTCTACGTCTAACTCCGACCCGCAATGGTCATACCTACTGCTTGCTAATGCGTGCACTAGCTTTCTTAGGCGTCATTTTCGCAATCAGCCTATTTCAGTTGTTATGTCAAGTCATACACCATCCGAAGGCTGGAACATCTTATATCTTAATGGCCATATGTTACATTATTTCTGTGAGTATTTTCCCTATCAGTTTCTAGCAACTGCTTCTCAATTTCCTTACGTTCTATTTTTTCTGCTTTCTCACAGCCACAAACGCCTGAGAATGCGACTATACCGTCGCGAAATCTGACGTTATGATCACTGAAAAAAATTAATTAATAGCTTAAACATGTCGAAGAAAAATGTTGATGACTGGTAATACATTGGAATATTCTAATGCTTCAATAGCATAGGAATAATATATGTAAAATGCTTACATTAATAGGACCGATTTCCAAGAAAAGCAACACTGTTGTGAATGGGCTGATTTGTAGTCATTTGCTTGTTCTTTCCTACGTAATATGTCGAGTGCGTAAAACATCGAGCTTGTTGTTCGGTGAACATGTATACCGTGGAAAAACACCCATCGGGTGGTACTTATTTCAGGCATCCCAGGCTGTCATTGAATGTGGAAGGACTGAGCTACAGATTGAGGAAGCCGTTCTGAGAGTACAAGTAACAGGTACTCCCCTGCGAGGTTGTCGAGAATGTTGATATCCTGCTGTTAACAATGAGAAGAGTGCCAGTCAGCAGCCAAGATGAACGGTTGAATTGTGAAGTGCTTGTCCATAGAGCCTTGGAGAAAGGAGAACTGACCAAAGGAGTATTCAACTTACAAACGGGACAATGTATAAAGAAACTACCCTCAACTGGGTAAAAAATGGCTACTGGTCGTTCCGAATCATCTCCGGACAGCTGTTCTCCAGTATTTCCACGATTCTCCAGTATCCGGTCATCTGAGATTCGTGAAGTCCCTAGACAGAATCAGACGCAGGTATTACTGGCAAGGTCTCTTCCGATCTGTCAAGCGCTATGTGAGTCACTACAAGGAGTGCCAAAGACGAAAGCATGTGCCGTAATTACCTCCAGGGCATCTGGTTCCAATTCCATGGGATTTTAATCGACCTTTTATCTAGGTTTCCAAAGTCGACAACTGGTAACCGAGGGATAATAGTCTGCACTGACTACCTCACCCGCTATCCTGTCACCAAACCTGTGCCGACTGCAGAAGCTCCATAGGTCGCAAAATTTCTAGTAGAAGACATAATTTTGAAGCATGGTGCACGTGTGATGATATCTGATGAAGGAAAAGAATTCTAGTCAAAACTAGTATCGGAGGTAATGTCACGTTGCGGCATTGCCCGCAGAATAACAACTGCCTACAACCTTCAGAGAAATGGTCTCACAGATCGTTTTAACAGACCGTTAGCAGATATGCTGCCGATGTATGTCGACCTCGAGCAGAAGGATTGGGATACAATACTGCCAGTCGTGACATCTGCTTATAATACAGCAAGGCAAGACACCACATGCTTCACGTCGTTTTACCTACTCCATGGTCGTGAAACTGAGACGGCAATGGATACAATGTTCCAGTTCCAACCGGACGACACTACATCTACATCTACATAGATACTCTGCAAATCACATTTAAGTGCCTGGGAGAGGGTTCATTAACCACTTTCATAACTTTCACTCAGGATGACTATGTGAAACAGCTCATCATCTTGAAGATGCAAGATAGCTGGCTTGCATATGGGCACTGGACGCCCAGAAGAAGGACCGTCAGCGGTATAACGACAAGCACCGACCTGTTTTGTACAGCCGAGGAGACCTGGTATGGAATTTTACCTCTGTACGGAAAGTTGGGCTATCAGAAAAATTACTGAAGCGATACTTTGGTCAGTATGTCTCATACGCCTCCTGTCAGACGTCAGAGTCTAGGATTATGAGCCGTTCTCTAAACGTCAAAATCGAAGGGACGTTGTTCACGTCCTTCGTATGGATCCTTACCACGTTTCCAAAGAACCGATACACACGGATTTTGTTCAAGGACTCTGAAAAGCGTTATGATAATGAAGAAGCCACGACAGGAGGGTCTATCGCCACCCATCTTCACTGTAAGGTAAGCGAGCAGGCAGAATGAAAGGAATCTCCGGAACTGCCATACAGAGGGCCAATGACAAAATCCAAGACACTGCAGCTGACTCCAAAGGGAACCTAACAGCGGGTCGCTGTTCTTTCAGAAAGGGTAGCAATGCTAGCAAAGGGTAGCAATGCGTTCCGACGGAACGCGTGGTGCAGTGGTTAACGTTGCAGGTCGATGTACGGGCGGTCCCCAGTTCATATTTCGCCAGTGGCGGAACAAGTTTAATTTTTTGTGGTTACTATTTCTAGAATGTTATACGTGTTTCTTATGTTTAAAGTATTTGTAATTTCTAGAAAATTCTTTTGCATATAAATACCGGAGTACTCCAAGCAGGAGGCAGCCTTTTCTGAGTGTATGCTTGTGTTAGCAATAATCCTGTTCTAAGTGTAAAGTGTTGTGCTCTATTAACGACCAGCCTTCCAATTCCGGACTACCTACAGTTTTCAACGTCAAATTTAATGTTATTATCTTGTATTAAGCTATGTTTCTGTTGTTTAAAATGTTTATTGAACAGTTAGTTTAATAGAAAGATGACAGGCGTAACACTCTATAATGTTCCGTTGGGGCCACTGGCGCGTAGTGTTTTCCCTACCGCGCTGCGGCGGAGCGGCGGAGCGCATTGAGGCGCTATGCTGCGATGCGCGAGGCCATTCCCCATCGGGGGTTCGAATCCCCCCTCGGATATGGATTTTTGTGCTTTTGTTAGTATAAGGTAATTCATAAGTAGTTTGTAAGTTTAGGGACTCATGAACCCACAGTTAAGTCCCTTAAGCTTAACAAACATTTGAACATTTTGAACATTTACCGCGGACAGTCGAGCTAGAGGCATCTGACACCTATGTCAGTCGAGTGCGTGTACCACGTAAGATATGTCATGAAATTGTTAAATATTTGTGAATTTCCATCATGCAGTTGTAGCTTTCTGTATAGGAACAGTGATTTATAAATAAAAGAGAGCCACTGGCATCCCGAAATATAGTGTGACAAAAGTCATTGTAGAATAGTGAAGCCGCTCGGGAATAACCGACGGTCTGAAGCGCCACGTTACGGATCACGAGGCCTCCGGCATCGGAGGTTCGAATCCTCCCTCTGTCATGGATGTGTGTGTTGTCCTTCGGTAAGTTTAACTTTGTTTAAGTTGTTTGTAAGCTAGGGATTTATGACCCAGCAGTTAAGCCCCATAGATTTACAAACATTTGAACATTAGATTAGTGAAACCTAGCCACATTAAACTGTAATTTCACCCTCACACCAAAAAACAACGGATCTACGACCTGAGTGTTGCTTTTGCGTAGACATCAACAGCAGCGAAAGAAGATATGAGATTAGTGAAAAGAAATTTTCGTCTTCAAACCCTTACGAGCAGTAAGCAGTACGGCCCCTCACATGTATTGCTTTTTCTATCACGAATAGGAGCATTGGCACGAATTGTCTTGGTAACAGGACCGAGGGTAGAAAGAAAGGAAAAAAAAGGCGGGAAAATTCTGATTAACGTAACTTCCTCAAAAATGAGCTTTTAGCATTACTGAAAGCGATTCCTTTGACTGCAAGAATGCGTATGTTTTTTCCCCATGACGAGTCGCTTGCACATTTATTTTTGTATAAAGGAAACGAATTTTCTGAATGAGTCCGTGATCGTCATTTTGTCAATAATAATAAAAACCGTCTAGATCGCTAAAATTGTATTTATTGATTACGACGTTTCAGCATCTGCCATCATCAGACCTGCAAGATGAAGGAACAAGTGCTCGTTGTACATCGAGTTATCAGAACGTTTGAAATACAAAAATTTAAAATTTTCTTACAAATATACTCACCTACGTCAGTCTTACATAAAAATTACATATACATAAACATTTTTAGGTGACAGGTGGCGCTTGTGTAGAACATTGCCATCAATTTTTGCATTTAATATTCCACTTTTACTATCAAGTAAACAGAAGAAAGACAGATAAATTTTATATTTTAAATTCTACACTGTCAAATAGTTTGATTATCCCGTGTTAAATTAATTGAAATTATTTGTTACTTTTATTAACTTTAAAAGTGGGAGTATGGAACTTGTTTTGTTTACGTATATCTTTCATTGGAGTTGTTAATAAAATCAATGTGGAAACCAACAGATACTTTATATTAAACATTTATCAATTTGGAAAAATGTAATCGTTATGATTATGATATATGATATTCTAATTACGCACAAATAATGATCAAAACATAGCATATCGTAAATAAAACTCTTAAAAGACTGCTATAAAATATGGTATGCTATATGAAATATTAATATATACAAAAATTGAGATGTTTGTGCCTATATTTCAGTCTGAAGCCAAAACTACGCATCGACAACGAACAGTGTTTGTATGTGGTAGTTGGTATCAGCTTCCCATTGTTCACTATGGTGGTAGAAGGTTGATAACGATAAGAGGGTGGAAGATATTGGAGTTGAAAGTTACCGACTTATACAAAATTCTACGTGTGGCTGTCAATATTATGCTCTTCAGCAAAAACTACTCGATTGAGAAGAACGATCTCTCTGTGTTGATGAAGTATAAAGTCACGCGTTGTACACCATAGCAGTTCCGTGCCGATAGTTGTAAGAGGGTGGATAATAAAGTGACTGAAAGTCGACAGCCGCTGTGGAGTGTTCGAACGCTCTAAAGAGACTCGCTGCGGAGCGCGCGGCTGTTCGCCGTCGGAGATTCAAGTCCTCTATTGGGCAAGGGTGTATGTGTTTTGTCCTGAGGTTAGTTTAACCTAGTGTGAGTAGGTTGTAAGCCTAGGGACTAATAACCACAGAAGTTAAGTCCCATAGATTTACAAACATTAAACATTAATAAAGTCGTCAGCTTATATAAAATTCTGACTGAAGACCAGCGATGACTTTGGACATTATAATAGCAAAGGGGTTATATACAGCGAAACATGATGCACATTCTTCAGTTATTTTTCCGCAAGAAGCGTACGAATAAAGAAAAATAAGTGCATATTGCAGTTTGAAAAGTAAAACTACCAAGAAAGATGCCATTGCGCAAGATAGAAATTTCGCGTCCTCGATCCGTTTCTATGAGACAGAAAACGGCTCTGAAAAGTAAATCTACAGACGATGGAAACTTGAAATTTGTAGACGTTGTTTATCTTACACTGTAGACATCAGCGATTTTTCGATATCCCCATCCCTAAGGGAGTGAAATAGAGGATGACCTTTCTTTTGAAAATACGTTGCTATTAAGGCAATTTTGAAGCAAGAAATACAAAACTTCAGATTTCTATTTTTTATTGGAATTTTAAAAACACGTGTATCGATATTTTTGGAAATTCAACCATTAAGCGGGTGAAATGAGGGAAAATATTTTAAGAGTGCTACTAAGACTATTTTGATGCTAGAAATGCGAAAATTTGAATTTTGTACTATGGTTAGAATTCAAAAAAAGTGTTTCGGGTTGTTTTGAATTCTGCCACAGATGGTGCACTAGGGGGTGACACCTTGTATCAAAATACTTGATTAGTAAAGCGTTTTTAACACTAAATCTATGAAAATTTATATTTGGCAGTAGAAACATCCAATGCAGACCATCCAGTCTACGCGTGCGAAGCAACGAAAATTAAGCTAGCAATATATAAGACAAAATCACTCCGTATTTAAATTTTAATATTTAGGTAGGCGAAGCCATCTTGTAGAATTCTTCTCCGACGACCCAGCAGAAGCGAGGCGAGGTGAGGTGTGGTGTCCTCGTGGTCCAGTCGACGGCGCGGCCGGAAGACGCTTCAATAGAAACAGGTACGTTTCGTGGTCACGTCAGCCCTTTGGTGATCGTTGAAAAGCGAAGTCTACAAAGAAAAAGTAAACAAGAGTCGGTTTGATCGATCGCTGAGATTATGAATAATGCAGTGTAAATATGACCTCAGAAGAACTACTCGTGTTGTTACCAAGAGAAGTCAAAAGTGCATCGAAGTTGGGAGAGGGGGTGGAATGTTTGAAATCGACCTTGAATGTCCTAGTTGCCTCTGCTTGAAGACTGTCTGGGTTACATACTGACAGCTGTATCTCTGAATTAAAAATTGTATACATTTTACATGGAATTTTATTGCAATTCGTCTGTACTACCTCCTCCTAAAATCTTCACAATTTCTCCTGAAACACCCTGTTAGCCATTTCATTCCCACATTATGAATTCAGCTTTGGGAAAATAAAAAAATTGCCTTTTCAGCATTCACACAACGAACTACAGGGTGTACACAAAGTCCAGAAACACTTTCAATTATTTACCGCACAAGAACCAAACATTGCACAGATATCATATATACCTAATTTTGAATAGAAACCCTGAAGGTTTTTATTTTTTCCCCACAGATACTGCAACAGCGTGTTAGTGCTAGTAGCAAACATGGCGAGTTCAGGTGCTATACCGGCCATGGAGCGGCCCATGTCGTCAGGTAACACTAATGGCACAGTGATGTACCGGGTAACACACTCAAGAGGCTGCAACATGATCAAGAAGGAATATCCAGTGACAATGCTATCACCGAAGAAGAATTGCCCATACAGTATTCGACCTGATAAGGCACATAAAACATTTATCTTTGTCAGTCAAGCTCAAATTTTGTACTCCAGATTCGACAGTTATGCCTGTTCAGTTTCACATCAGTGTGAAATGTGTCTTCGTCGCTAAAAATTAAACGATCAAGAATGCCATCCCCATCCTCATTCAATTGTTGCAACTGCGAACAAAACTCAAAACTCTTGTCTTTGTCGTCGTCATTGAGTTTCTGCATTAGGTCCCATTTCAATGGTTTCATAGACGCCTTCTGTCTCGGGACTTTCCACCTGTCACTGCAGGCATTTATAGTTCACGGGATGCACGACGCACTGATTACTGTGAAGTCCTTATGAAATTCTCTCTTACGCGCTTCACATTCACTTCACTCACACTGGGACATCCGCTTCTGTTTGCCCCCAGTCGCGGTGGCCGAGGAGACTGAGGCGCTCCAGTCACGGTCTGCACGGCCACAACGGTCGGGGGTTCGAATCCCCCCCCTCGGGCATGGATATTTGTGCCGTCCAGTTCGTAAGTAGTTCATAAGTAGTTTGTAAGTTTAGGGACTGATGACCCCGTAGTTAAGTCCCATAAACTATACAAACATTTGACATTTTCTGTTTGCCTGCCACAAACAATCCGTCGAATCGAATTTGTTGTGCCAGTGGCATATACGGCCTTCCTTGTTGGTGGCTTCGTATCGTACTTGATCTTAAACATCACTTGAACAGATGTAGAACACAGAAAGCTCGCTCCGCACCTGACCTCGACAAAAAAAAAAAAAAAAAAAAAAAAAAAAAAAAAAAAAAAAAAATTGTTTCTCTTCAAGACGACGTGCGTATGATATATGTGCAATATTTGGTTCTTGTCCGATACATAATTGAAAGTGTTCCCCGGCCTTATACCTTGTATGTATAAAAATATTTGCTTTAATATTTTTATCTATTATTTTTATGTTGTGTTATTTACGAGCAACATAAATTTCTACCGAGTTATATTATTATTTCGGATGTTTGTATGTTGATATTTAGCACTGCCACATCAATTGTGTTCATCAGGGCACTCTACAACAACGCGACGATAAGGACTGATGCATAATGTACTGTGTATCGTAGTTCTGAATACGGTGTTGTCTATGAACAACGTTGGAAATAAAAGGATTAAGCTTACGAAATACACTTCCATAGTTTCGGATAAGTATTTTACTTAGATGTTTCAAAAATTGTTCGGTGATGCACGTGAATATATCGCGCGATCCACTGTTTAGGAATCGCTGCACTAGATACTTTGCCGTGAGCTGTTGTTCATGAGGGTTGCTAAAAAAAAGGTACGAAACGCCTTAACGAGCAGACCGGTTGAAAATTGAATTTGCCGCTTTTGGATAACGTAGTCCGACATCTAGGGACGCGAAGCATGCGTCGTCACCTCCCCATAAAAAGCTCAAGGCTGTGCTCTCAGAAGGCAAGGTGATGCTCGCCCTCTTTTTCGACATTCGATATTCATCGAATTCTTCCAGTACGGAAAAACCATTAGCAGTGACGTGTACTGAGAGACACTCCGCAGCCTACGCAAGCCTATCGAGAGCAAATGGCCTGGGCTGCTCAAGGAAAGAGTGATTCTGCTCCATGAAAACGCGCTTCCACGCGTCTCCAGGGTCAAACAATGGGTACTGGCCAAGTCAAGTGGGAGCAGCTAGAGCATCTGCCCTACAGCCCGGACATATCACCCTGTGAATCTTTTTGGTCCAGGAAAAAGAACATCTCAAAGAGAAGCGCTTCAACTCGGATGACGAACTTAAGGACACAGTACAGCAGTGTTTTTCAACCTTTTCAAATATGCGACCCCCGCTCAAATAAAATTATTCTGGGACCTCTTCTAAATAAAGGATATTCTGTCGACCAGCTCCCTTCCCCGACATCCTCATCAACCGTAACAAAACTATGTTATTTCAAAGGAAACATACTGAAACTTCTTTATTTGGCTACAGCGTAAAACGTATTTTGCTAAACGAGAGTTTCGCATTTCAGGCAAGACTCAAGAACGAATTATGCTAATTGAAAAAGGTCGCACAATTGTAATGGATAAACCACAGACATTACCGAAGTGGGGTGACTTGCGTGGCTCAACGATACAGATCGCCGTACCTTAAGTGCAACCACAGCGGAGGGGTTTCTGTGGAGAGGCCAGACAAACGTATGGTTCCTGAAGAGGGGCAACAGCCTTTTCAGGGGCAACTGTCTGGATGATTGACTGAGCTGCCCTTGTAACATCTGCTAATGTGGCTTTACCGCACGGTTACTGCGAACGGCTGAAAGCAAGGGGAAACTACAGCCGTTAATTTTCCCGAGGACATGCAGCTCTACAGTATGAAAATATGATGGCATCCTCTCGGGTAAAATATTCCGGGCGGAGACTACTCAGTAGGATTTTGTCATCAGGAAAGACAATACTGGCATTCTACCGATCGGAGCGTGGAATGTTAGATCCCTTAATCGGGTAGAAAATTTAAAAAAGGAAATGGATAGGTTGAAGTTAGATGTAGTGGGGATTAGTGAAGTTCGGTGGAACGAGGAACAGGATTTCTGGACAGGTGAGTACAGGATTATAAATACAAAATCAGGTGGGGGTATCACAGGAGTAGGACGGATAATGAATAAGAAAATAGGAATGCGGGTAAACTACTATGAGAAGCACAGTGATCGCATTATCATTGTCAGGATAGATACGAAGCCAACACCGACAACAGTAGTACAGTTTATATGCCAACTAGCTCTGCCGATGATGAAGAGATTGAAGAAATGTATGAGGAGTTCAAAGAAATTATTCAGAAAATTAATGGAGAGGAAAAGTTAATTACGGTGGGAGACTGGAATTCGGTAATAGGAAAAAGAAGAGAAGGAAAAATAGTAGGTGAATATGTTCTGGGTAAAAGGAACGACAGGGGAAGCCGCCTGATAGAATTTTGTACGGAACATAATTTGGTTATAACAAACACCTGGTTTAAGAACCACGAAAGAAGGTTGTATCATCAAATTGATATGTCATGGTTGCAAAATTTTAACACGAATTATCTACAGGAGAATGGAAAAGCAGGTAGAAGCTGACCTCGGAGAAGATCAGTTTGGATTCAGAAGAAACTTGGGAACCCGGGAGGCAATACTCAATTTACGACTTATCTTAGAAGATAGATTAAGAAAAGGAAAACCTACATTTTTCGTTTTTGTAGATTTAGAGAAAGCTTTTGAGAATGGAATACACTCTTTCAAATTCTGAAGACATCAGGGGTAAAATACAGGGAAAGGAGAGTTATTTACAACTTGTACAAAAGCCAGACCGCAGTTATTAGACTCGAAGGGCATGAAAGTGAAGCATTAGTTGGCAAGGGAGTAAGGCAGGGTTGTAGCCTTTCTCCAATGTTATTCAATTTGTACATCGAGCAGGCGGTGAAGGAAAGCAAGGAAAAATTTGGAATAGGGATTAAAGTTCAGGGTGAAGAAATAAAAACATTGCGTTTTGCTGATGACATTGTAATTCAGTCAGAGAGAGCAAAGGATCTGGAAGAGCAGTTGAATGGAATGGACAGTGTGTCGAAGAGAGCGTATAAAATAAACATTAACTAGATCAAAACAAAGGTAATGGAATGTAGTCTTACAAAATCAGGCGATGCTGAAGGAAGTAGATTAGGTAACGAAACAATGAAGGTGGTAGATGAGTTTTGTTACTTGGGTAGTAAAATAACATATGATGGTCGCAGTACAGAGCATATAAAATGCAGAATGGCAATGGGAAGAAAAGCATATTTGAAAAAGAGAAATTCGCTAATATCGAATATTGGCTAAATGGAGTATATACTCTGGTGGCCGCATATATATATATATATATATATATATATATATATATATATATATATATATATATATCGAATATTAATTTAAGTGTAAGGAAGTCTTTTCTGAAGGCATTTGTGTGGAGTGTTGCCTTGTACGGGAGTAAACAGCGCGGAAAGGAAGAGAATAGAGGCTTTTGAAATGTGGTGCTACAGAAGAATGCTGAAGATTAGGTGAGTAGATTGCAAAACTAATGAAGAGGTGCTGGATCGAATTGGTGGTAAAAGGAATTTTTGGCATCACAGATCTGCACTGAGCAGAATCAGTAAAAACAAAAACAAACACTTCTGATCTGTGGAAAACAACAATGAACAGTGAAACAGTGACAGTGAATGTAGTGAGAAAACGACACAGCATGAAGAACCGACGGTATTGCATTAAACAGACCGACATACCATGATGTGAAGCGAAAAGAAGACAAAATTTCCACCACTGAAGATGTTTTACGTTCAATAAAACGAAAAGCGTCTGGTGTGAAAAAATCGCATCTTTACTGTAGTTGCAAAGACGGAAAATCACTGCTATTCTTAATTATGAAAGCAACTACGGACATTATGGCCACACAAACGAAGAATTATACTATTTATCTCCCAAACCATTCTCGAACAGCGCGCGGGAAGAAAGAACACCTGAATCTCTCCGTTCGAGGTCTGACTTCTCGTATTTTATTCTGATGATCATTTCTACCTATCTAAGTCGGAATCAAAAATATATTTTCGCATTCGGAGGAGAATGTTTCTTGCAATCGACAAACAACTTTACGTATCTCCTTTTTGGCATTCCTTACATAGTTCAATCAGTTCTGCAGGAAGTATTTCGAAAAGTAAAATCACAGTTCCGATGAACAGTATGATTGTTGTCAGTATAAATTTACGTAAACTGAACAGGAAAAGGTGTGTATCACACCAGCAGTGTTTCCTAACCCCGTATTAGATATTAAAGAAAAGCTCTTCGCTTCGAATAAAATACGAGAAATCAGAGCTCGAACGGAGATATTCAGGTGTTCTTTCTTCCCGCGCGCTATTCGAGAATGGAATGGGAGATAAATTGTATAATGGTGAACCCTCTGCCAGGCACTCAAAAGTGATTTGCAGAGTATCCCATGCAGACGTAGATGAGCTCGACGCAGAGCCGCGGCGCGAGGGCAGCGGCGCACAGCAGCGCGCCTGGCGGCAGCGCGCGGAAGCAGGCGGCGGCGGCCGGTGGGCGCGGGCAGGTGAGGCGGGCGGCGCAGGCAGTGCGACCGCGGCCGCCCAGGTGTCAGCTGCAGCAGCCACGGCCCAGCAGCGGAGCGCGCACACTGCCGCGTCGCGTCCGAGCGCCAGCCGGGATTTGTGCGCCGGGCCGTTTCGCGAGGCGGAGTGCCGGGACAGGACAGTGCGGCGGCGACCCGAGGGAGCGGAGGCGGCCGATAAGGAGTGTCGTTATCGAGATGACGGCGCCGGCTTATCTCGCGATAGCGAGGTAGAGCCGCGGGCGGAGAGGTAGCGAGAGGCCAGTGCGAGGCGGCAGGCTGGCGACCGACTGCGGGACGCCGACGCCGACGCCCCTGGACGCCGGCGGCGCGCCCCTGCTCTTCCTGCAGCTGCACCAGCGCCACGACGCCCCCGCCTTCCTGTAAGCCGCGCTCTGCGTCGCTCGTGCTTGCCGCTCCGCTGGCCGCCGGCCGCCGGCCGCCGACTCCGCTTCCGGTGGCCGCGTCCTTTCCCATCGTGTTGCGGTTATCTAGATAGCTTTGGAGGCAGAAGATTTGTGAAACAAGACCTCTGTTTATTTCGCTATGATGTGATTATTTACTTGCAACACGCTTCAACTGCTTACTGATTGACAAATGACGTCAATGTCCACGAGCAGTGGACACTTTTCTGACAAGGGGGAAACCCCCATCACACCCTCCTTAGATCTGGTGGTAAGATAGCCCATTGGATACTTCGTCAAGACATGAATCGGGTCAAGCCTCGAAACAGAAGGATGGTGTACCATCTGTGAAAAAGAATCAAAATAAAAACAGTGGACGGTCCAGTCTAAACATGTGCACCTGAAAAGAGCGGTGGCGTCGTAGTTCGACTGTGAAGTGAGATAGTCGTGTTCAAATCTCCCTCGTGATTTATTCATTTATTTCTTTATTTTTTCCTTTTTCGCAGAATTATAAATTGTCCGTTCGGTCATTGACGTATCGGTTCGCTGTGTTTAATTTCGCGGTAATTTTGAAGATGTGTTTGTTACATGGCACGGCGCAGCCCCCAAACGATATATATCGGAACTATAGGTATCGAACAAGCCAGTGTTGTGATTTTTAAGAACAGGCATGATTTTAAAGGATGTGATTAGGCAGGAACCTAAGAGTATAGCTTTATTTCTTAAATTTTTATTTATTTATTTATTTATTATTTTTTGTGATTACGTCAAGTTTTTAAAAGATGTGGTTAGGAATGAACCTAAGAGCATAGCTTAAACTGTTGCAAGTGAACAAACTCTTAGGTTCCTGCCTAACCACATCCTTTAATATCAAGACATTCGTAAAAATCATAATCGCTTACAGTACATTAGTGTTAAGATACCATCCCGATGGTACTATAATAATTATGTTTACTCGAAACAATTTAACCTGTACAATTACGTTTTTGCCTAACCACATCGTTTAAAATTATGATATATTCGTAAAAATTCGCTTATTCGCTACAGATCCTTTCGATATGAGTAGCTTCAATATATATCGTTTGGACGTCGTCGCCATGCTATCTATCACATCTTCAAAACTACCGGTTTCGTGTCGTTTTGTGATTTACGTTTGCAACAGTGAAATAAAAGGCGCGGTCTTTTAATTTGTTTTACGCTATCACCACACGTCACGGCTCTTGCAGTCAGTTTTGGAGGTTTTGGCTCTCGATTTCCTCTGTTGTTACACAGTTCACAGACCGTTCTTTTGTTTTTATTTCTGTCGAAGATCTGATGTCTTATCTCTCACGCTCTCTCTGTTTATCACATTTATTTGTGACTGTAATATATTTCTACTGTATGACTCACATTCTATAAGCAATGTACACCTGACGATGGCATTCACGCCGAAACAGGCCTGTCGTATTAAATAATTTAATCAAAAGCTGCGTCTTTGTTATCAATAATTTACAATGTATCTAAATGACATATATGACGCAGCGGGCCCAGAAGATTATAAATATGATAATCGCCTATACTACAGAAAAACTAAAATAGGTCGGTAACCGGACGGTCAATTCAAAATTTAGAATAAAACTACACAGACGCGGAAAATTTGATCGCGGACCTTCCGCATCGCACCTCGGCGCCCACGGAGCTACGACGCCTCTGCGGTTTCGCTTCTCCCGATGATGCACATCTTTGGAGTGGATCCTACACTGGTTCTATTTTACTTTGTTCGCAGTTCCTTACACTTCATCCTGTTTTCATAATTGATTTGTGTTCACTTTTTAACGGGTTTTCAACAGGGCCATCTTAACACTAATTCTGATAGGAGTGCGATGTGGACATTCCCTTGTGAGTCCTCTACGTTTGGACTATAATCCATGTTGACAGAACTGCAAAGTTAAGCCGAAAGTTGAAACACATTCTAAAAATATTGTTTTTTTCTTTTTTCCGGTAACTGTATTTTCTATTACGTAGCAATAACAGTTTTAGAATATTTTCAAACATCTTCCTGCCAGTAATAGCGCAAGGTACTTGTCTCGCTACCTGCATTGATAGCGCACGTGTAGTTAACAAAAGTATTGTGATGTCAATCTAGGGCTAGGAAATATCTAGTCACAAATGTAAACTATCTTTTGACAGATGTGACGTTCCTTGTCTTAGTGGAATTGGAAAGTTAAGAACGCTATCGAACAACCCACTAAACTGATTCATATTGTGTTCGACCGACATAATGCCACTGTCAGTGATATTAATAAAACCTATTTACAATAGTAAGATTGGTGTTTTGTGACTGTCAGTGGCAGTATAAACTTTTAAATGCAAGAACACGGCCGTACGGTGAGAAAAACTTATAACAGAATAGAGCACGCTGTACATTATTTCTCCTGAATCTGCTTACTGGTTGTCGGCTTCTTTAGAAGCGAATTTAAGTAATAATCTGGCTCTCACACACGAACTTAAGCTCACATTCTTGGCGTTTATATTTTCGGTAACAGATACGCAGGGATGGTAGGAGCGGGGGAGCCACAGGTGTCTGGTTATTGTATGTGGAAGTCTGTCTGAACATCGGTACGCAGGCACAAATGGAAGGCAGGAGGATTTGAGTAAGAGGTGGCACCACTGGATTAAGAAATTACTCCGAGTAGTTCCTACAGAAATTTGAAAAAAAAAAAATAATAAAACGTTGTAGGCGAGTGAGATATGGATTGTGTGTTCCGTGAATATTGTGCTACAATTATATTCCTGAATGATAAAATTTTGATTTTCCCAGTCAGCACTTATTTCCGTCAAATCAGTAACAATATTTAGAATGCCAAACTCAATTTTCTTAGCAGGTTTTACTGAATCCCTTAGTAATTTTTTTCCACTCTTTGTCCGAAACATCCAAAACGCCTTCCGCAGGACACTTTTGAATGCGCCTGTGTTTGGTTCATCACAGTGCTTCAGACATTGGCATATTCTGCGACACACATTTGCCAAGGGAAGGCACGCTTCGATGCACATGGGCTACTGGCGGTAGCGTCACCGAGCCTTACGATTCTCCGTAGAATGGCAGTTACTTTTAAGTCCTTTTCTTATGGCCACGTCGTCGACTGAAACAGCTGTCAAGTACTAATAGGAACATTATAGGAAGGGCAGACAAGGGACGCCTTCTGAATGCTAGATATGACTTATTTGAGGAGTATTACAAAATGAATACTTGGTTAAGATCATTGTGAGTGCCGTAGCGACTAGGTCACTGGTTAAAAGTGCCAGTAAGAAAATTTATATTATCTGATTCTTGCAGAAACGAAAACAGCAAATAGTAACTTTTAATAATACTGCTGAAGGAATTTTTTTTTTTTTTGGGGGGGGGGGGGGGGTTGGCAGGTAGGGATTAATGTCGACTACTGTTTGTCCAGTACTAAATGTAGTATGAACGTGACAGACGTCTGAAAATGAACTTGTCTGATCAAAACGAATAACGCAGAAATTTGTGTAAATAAACAGTATTACTTACAGGGGCTGGTTGGTGTTATTTTAGTTGCAAGAAGTTCGTGTTTCACACAAAATCCGCTGAAGAATTTTTTTCCAGTTTAATAATACTGACATTAAACGTAGTATTTCTGATAATACATGTTCACATTTTAATTTCAACTGTAATCAACAATAAACCGCTTATCATATTTGTTTTTTACGGAGCTACAGGGAAAAGAACTTGGCACTAAGACCTAACGTATGTCTGACGCATGTTTGAAAGACTTCTCTATGATGTACACTGACAAGTGTAACAGTACCGAGGACACAACAGTAAATGCGTTTAGCGAAAAACGCCTGTGTAAATAAATATAACAGGTGTTTTTTCTTGCACACCGTCCAGATATTTATTTAGATCTGATTCCAAACCGCCGTAATAAGGTATACGCATTCTGTTATGAGTACCGAAATTATATACAAATCTGAAAATATTTTAAGCACGATATGGGTTAAGCTACTTCGTCGTGCGAAGTACCTGTTTTCACGCTGAATTTTCGTAGCAGTTTTTAGTGAATCCCTACATAATATGTTTGTTTAACTATGTAAACATTTTGGATAAGTAAACTGCGTTTTAAGGCAGACCATAAATTAGCCGAAAAACAGCGCAATAGTCATTAAAATTAGTAAGATACTGGGAAGCCAGTCGCAGTGCGGGGCATAGAAAATCAAACGATACGCTCCTTGTGCGGTGTCCTATTTGTTCGTTAATGTCACCAACTTTCACTGCCGCCTGCCTTCATATGTTTCCACCAGGCGTAATTCTCATCCACCACACACATCGCAGCACGCGACTGCCCCGAGAACTTCTTCCATCTTTTCTTGAAGTCAGAATAAAACCTGTCGGTTTCAAAAGCCTTCACCGCCAGAAAGAAATAAATAGCTGTAAATCCTGATTTTATTGAATGTTCAAGGTGTTGGTTTTATTGTGCTGCTCTGCATCTGACACAGTTAGCGATAATTCTGCTCACTTTTTCACTGCGGGGAGCCTGTTGGTGATGCTTCTTTGGTATGCCTGCCGTGTCGCGTATCTCAGTGTAAACACAAATACAAAATTAACGTCAGTTTCTCTTATCACCCTCTCGTCTGACGGGCTATAAACGAGAGCTTATGCAACCAGGCGCTCCCATTCAAGCGAAATTAATTCCAACTAGTTTATTCCACGACGTATTAGTTTCCTTCTTTCCTTGAAACTGTCTCTGATAATTTTTTGTTTGTTTTTAGTTTCTGCTCCCGTGTAGCATTAATTAGTAGTATGTACTGTTAACGTCAGACTAAAGATTTTCGTCTCCGTATGTTATTGGACTGTTATGCAACAAAAGTACCGTTCAGCCTCATTATACCGAGATTGAAAAAAAATGCGTTTGTGTTTGTTAGTCTAGAATACATCAGCAGTACGAAAAAATTGTTGCACTTCTGTCATTTTAACAAATCTTTTAAGTTGTTATGAATTCTGTTACTAAAAATATTTACCTTTGATTTTGCCGCGCTTACATTATGAATAAATTATTATTTTCATTTTTCCGTCGTTAACTGTACTTAACTTTTTAACAGATATCCTTGGAACTTTCCTCCATACCCTCTCGTTTTGACCTCCAATTTCAGTTTTTCTTACCAGCAAATTTGTAGTTCTTATTTTTCTATTAGTTTCGTTCTCATTACAACTGAACTGAAAAAAATTTGTGTCCTGGTACTTTGGGTTTGCCACATGATCATACATTGAGTGATTTACACGCTAACATTCTACTCACCTGAAAGAAATACATATGTTGTAGGTAGGTCGCCGTGATAAATCTATTACTTTGTATTAGACTTTGCTGTATTTCAGTTGAACGAGGAACATTTTTTTTTTTAAAGAATCAGTATATGAATTATTTATTTCCGGGGTTTAGTATGTTGAGTAGTTGTCTGGTATTGTTATATAAACAGAATGAGAGACACTACATGTTTATATGCTTCGAGTACAAAAATGTCCCTGTTATTGCTTCTAAAATTTTGCATTTGCATCTTCTGACGCTGCTCTCGCTTCGAAATGTGTGGATTTACGAAGACTTTTTTTAAATTACCCATGTTTATCTAGTTGCGAAGCATTGTTTTGTGGATCACAGGAAATGATTCATTGTTAGTAGGAATTCGTCGCTCCACAAGATGTTTATGTGTCCCTCTCGTTGAAACAAATGCATCATAATCCCTTATTTTTTAGGATAACTGTCGAATTGTGCAAAATGACAGTCCAAATGAGTCATTCGTTTAAGATCTCTCAGACTTAGTGTTTAGATCGCTCTGTCTGATAAAGCCAAGTGTGAAATCGGCTGTAAGGTGCTCGCAAGGTATTGACTGCAACAGAAGTAATCCGCAGATGTTGCAAGCAAATTGCAAAACTGACATGTTTTGCACATAAAATTTATTGTCATACTTCCCGTAAATTCAATTTTATAGTAGTGTCTACATTAGCGTTTAAGTGAAACAGCAGTTACATAGATTCTGCTTCTCTTTCTCATTTCTTACAATAAACAGTTTTTTTGCACTAAATTGTCTTTACGTGGTTTTTATCTTTCTGAATAGCCTCATTCTTATAATTTATCTTCTGTTTTCTTCTCGAAATTTCTGTATTGCGCTGAATATGTGTTGTTCATTGTCAGTTTTATTAGTTAATATTTGTACTCATGCAAGTTCTGGCAACATCTCTGATGTTTCCTCTCTCCAACCTGGACACGATTATCATAGAGCTCTATTTAAAGTTTTAAAAGTTAGTACTTATTCTCGTTCATTGCAACGCAGTAGAAGATTCATCTTGTAGAACATCGCCCTTGTTAAAAAAACGTTATACGGAGTTGGCTTTATTTCTCGGGTCTATATAATTATAACCATTTCCTCAGCTTAAATGTTTCCACAATAGAGTATTTGATATATAATTTACAGCAGCTTTCACTGATAATATGTACAGTGATATGTCTAGTAACCACGAAACCAATTCTCCTGCTCATTCAACACGAAATTATTATTCATTTCCACGTAAATTCTAGGGTGTGTCTCACTTCCTCTGTAGAACGAACGTAAAATCCAGCGACAAAGTTTTAGAGGTTGTTCAGGCACATTTGATATAAGGTACCCTTGGTCTCTGACAGCACGAAACAGAACAAAAGTGTAATTACCCTGCTCATTGCTTTGTTTCTGAGAAAATAACGTCACAACAGTGAAACAGCCCGTAATATGTAATCACCGTAACGCGAAGGCTTGAGTGTGTTGTAGGCGCCTACGTACAGATGTAAAAGTTGTGCGATGCGGTTGCCGTAGTTCCGTACAACATAGTATGTATCACGGATAGTAGTTTCTACCATCCGTATTAATTACATTCGGTATATTCGCACACAGGCTGTACGTGGGCCAACACTTGGTCTGCAAATCTTTGGTGTTCCACGCATTGCTAGAGAAAATGCCCAAGCAGAATCGAACAGCAGTGAATATGTGTCTTAGGGTTAATTGCAATGTTTACTTTAGGGTTGACCGCAGCAGCTACCGACTGTGGATGGAAACAGCATTTTATAACAAGACACGCAGTGTATTCTTCAGCGCGTATATTGTTTTGCTGATATTATTATCGCAGTGCAAATACAAAGATAAATGGGTTAATAAACCAAAGGAAATGTAGTTTGTATGTAATAGCCACTAGAGACCACGGGTTCCAAATTATATTACTGTGGAACTACTCACATACTGTCGGTGGAATTTGGGTAGCATTTTTTAATTATCGCCAGGGAAAACTGCGAGCAAGGTTTGCACTCATTCTGCCCACAAGTTTGGAGCACTTCCAGTTGAGCTAGGAACTTTTCAACTCGTTTATTTTCGGTCGTACAGGAAAATGAAAAGAAAAAATTGAAGTGTATCTCTTTTTAGTATATTGATATTATTTTTTTTCAACGTTTATAGTTGTGGTGCTACGAGTACTGGAGTACCGCTACTTAATAAAAAGGCCTGCCTTTAAAAAAATGTCTCGATATAAGCTTTATAAAACTATTGCCATTTTGAAATCGCAGGCGCACGTTCTCGTTTTACTCATCCCAGCCGCGATGGATTGGCCGAGCATTCTGAGGCACCTTGTTGTATTGCTCGCGGTTGTTCACCGTCGGAGGTTCGAGTCCTCCCTCATGCATGAATATGTATTTGTCCTTAGGTTAAATTAACCCTTTCATTCCCAGTGTTGTTATTGGACAACAACGTATTAAAAGTTGATTTATGCCGTATTTTGTGCATCAATCCTTAGGTTGAATTTTTGTTGATGGACAACAGGCTTCTAGTACGACATTTTGCCGCTTGGTACGGCGTGTAGCAACTTCTGAGGCATTAATCTGTCCATCTTGGAGGTTGTGTTGCTTTGCCCTCTGTACGTGGCTGTGAGTTTGGTTCCTTTTATTTTATTCCAGCAGTGAATTGTCTTGTCTTGGGTGCTGTGGCGAAGATTAAGCTAGCATTATTGATCTGGCACTGTTAACTATCAACAAAATAACGCCCAAGTAATAAAATACCTCGATACAAACGTCTGTGTTGTGCATGAAATACATGACATACAAGATCAATAGTTAGACCAAAAATTTTTAAACACATAATATTTTTATGTTTACTGCAATTTATTAATACAGAAAACACTGAATTTTAATTTTCCCAGAGCTGATTTAATAATGTAGGACTGAAAGGGTTAAGTAGTTTGAAAGCCTATGGACTGATAACCGGAGTAGTTAACTCCCATAGATTTACAAGCATTTGAACATTTGATTTGAACTCGCCCCGAGTTGATTCTACATGTCATTTCGTACGATTCAGACACTTTGAGATAAAGCAATTCAAATATACTTCTTATTCAGAGTTTAGTGTACGATACTAAATCAAACTTACCTTTGAATACTGTACAGTAACGTTCGGGTTTTAATATGCGTTCTGAATTCCGGTGCATTAAAACAGTGTTATCCTTTAGCGAGAGTCAAAGATTTTTTTTAAATTTTTTTTTTAAGTTGTCACTCTGTTTAACCATTCAATGCATGACTTTTTATTTGAAGCTATAAAAATTACCACGATTAATGTACAATGCTTATAAACTGAGAAAAATATTGAAAAATCATTAAAATTATTATGCAACTAAAAGTTCACAGCTGGTAGGCTATATAATGCTTCCAGGACGTCACGATACAGTAACTATTACTATTATGCCAGTAATCTTCTCAGAAAGTAACTCATAATGCAACAGTAGTATGTTATTGACTACTTTTACATGGTAAAGGAGACATACTATTAAGTAAACAGATTCACATGTTGAAGGAGTAACTCAATGCAGCACAGTAGCACTGTGCAATTTATAACTTCTAGGACGAGCTACTTGCATGTGTAATACTATGTATAGTAGCAGCTAGAAATGAATTTGTGGTGAAATATTGATCACTTCGAGAAATAATCGAAAAATAAGGTATGTAGCTAATCAGGTATACTATGCATTAAGGGGTTAAGGTAGTACTCAGGAACGATGATTAGAAACTTGGGATGTAAATATATGAAAGTCATGTAATAACGTAAGCCAAAATCAAATGTTCACATGTGACTCTTCAGTTCCTCCCGGCGTATTTGATAATCAAAATATCCACGGGTGTACTGCCGGTCTATAGTGCCCGTTGGACGCTATAGACCGGCAGTACACCCGTGGATATTTTGATTAAATGTTCACATGTTTGTAGAGCTTATGGGACTTAACTACGGGGTCATCAGTCCCTAAACTTACAAACTACTTATGAATTAGCTAAGACTAAAGACGGCACACATATCCTTGACCAAGGGGGGATTCGAGGCCCCGATCGTAGTGGAAGTGCAGAGCGTGACTGCCGCACCGCAGACCGCTCTGCCACTGCGGCCGGCTTAAAAGCCAAGAGAACACTTAACAATGTGCTTCTGTTGAGCTTAGCGACAAATAGAAGCATCTTTCGCGACTAGTGCCTGTATTATAAACCCTAATAGCTCATATTTTATTTTATTTATTTATTTTGTGTAGAAAGTTGAGAGTCTGAGGGATACAGAGTGCTATGTTATTGTCCAGTTTTTGCTGTCGGTCTGCAGAGTGACGTAAATCATGTAGAGTTCCTAGATGAGGAGGCACTTAAGAAGCGGATCGCTGTGTCAGCTGTCCCGAGGACGAGGTGAAAAAGCTCCCAGGGCCTTGTGCGGTTTCAGGGAGGTGTCGCAAGCAAAAGCGTCACACGCCCGACGCGCCGTCACGCTCCACGTGAGGCGGTGGAGTGCGGACCTATTTGTCCGCCGGAGAGGCCGACTCTCGGCGTCGCGCTCCTGTAGGCTAGAGGAGGGGCTGGACTAGGCAGGTAGCAGGGTGTATCAAAACGAATGGCGCAAACTTACACGGTTGAAAGTACACGTCAATAGAAGCAAAAATTACCCAGTAAACATGGATACGCAAATGCGCCATTTGCGAGAAAGCCGGCCGCGGTGGCCAAGGAGACTGAAGCGCTCAAGTCACGGTCTGCACGGCCACTACGGTCGGGGGTTCGAATCCTCCCTAGGGCATGGATATTTGTGCCGTCCTAGTTCGTAAGTAGTTCATAAGTAGTTTGTAAGTTTAGGGACTGATGACCCCGTAGTTAAGTCCCATAGACTATACGAACATTCGATTTTTTTTTTTTTTTTTTTTTTTTTTTTTTTTTTTTTTTTTTTTTTTTTGCGAGAAAATTACGAATGATGCTTCCAAGCCGTCACTGACATCATTGTATAAATCGTCCAAGTTAGTGCACCTTGACTTGAAATTTAGACTTTACTATTAATATTTACATCGCATTTAGTTCACATTTCACTGACTTTATTGTAAACATCGTCCCAGTTACTTAGAGCTCCGGCACATTTTTCCATCTGCTGTGAAACGACATCTAACGCCAGATACAGCCGAAGATGGATAGGTCGAGGGACCTGTGCCTTAGCCTCCAAGGTCACCTGATTTAAACCCTTCTGTGTTTTGTGTCTGGGGTCACCTCAAAATCAAAGTGTACAGCACACGCGTACGGTGTTAATCCTCAACAACAATGTATTAAAATCTGACTTATATTTATTTATTTATTTGGTTATTTAACCTGACCAGATTAGGGCCATATGGCCCTCTCTTACATCTGATCAGGAACAACATAAACAAAGGATTTAATTACAAAAAGCACTATATTAGTAATAACATTATATGATAATACTAATAATAATAATGATAATAATAACACAGAAATCAAGGTAATACTAATAATAACAAGATATATTTACATGGAGATAGATGTTTAACACATTTGAATTAAGTTTAATAAAAACAGAAGGGGGAAATGATTAGTGAAAGAGGAGAAGATTGAAAAATGACAGTGCCAATGGATGTGAGGAAGTTGACGAAAGGAAAGGGAAACATTTATGGGGGCAGGAGGAATTGACAACGGAGAAAAAGATGGCTATTGTGACAGAAGGTGAACCCTTATCTGTCTTTTAAAGTTTTGAATTGATTTCATCTCTCTTAACTTTTGAGGAAGATTGTTCCACAGCCGTATTTTGTGTATCAGTCCTGAAGTCGCCAGGTTGTTAATGAACAACATGCATCTAGAACGATACTTTGCAACTTGGTACGGCTTGTAACCACTTATGAGGCATTAATCTAGCCCTATACATCTTGGAGGCTGTTACATTGCCGTGTGTACGTGACTGTGTGAGCGTGAGTGTCGTTCATGTTATTTTATTTCAGCAGTGAATAGTCTTGTCTTTAGTGCTGTGAGGAAGATTATGCTGACAGTGTTAACTATCAACAAACAATGTCCCAAGTAATAAAATACCTCGATCAGGCGTCTGTGTTGTGCATGAAATACATGATATGAAATATAATAGTCGGATCAAAAATAAAAATAAAAAAACATATTTTCATGTTTAGTGCACTGTATTAATATAGAAAACGCCGAATTTTAATTTTTCGAAAGCTGAATTCATAATGTGGGAATGGGGCTGAGGACCTCAAGACGGGTGAGTTGTACACGCTCGTCGGAATTCCGAAACGATCCAGGGGTTTTCGAGAGAATTCGAAATTCATCGCAGAGACGAGCACAGTATTGCATTCGAATACAAGGAAGAGACTTCGTACATCTCATTTAATAGGTAATCCATAAGTGAAACGTGAACTAAGTGCGATGTAAAACCTAATAGGAAAGTCTAAGTTTCATATTAATTTGTACTAACTTGCACAAAGTTTCTAATAAAGTCAGTGACTTGTGAACTAAATGCGATGTAAAACTTAATAGTAAAGTAATCGTTGTTGTATCTTCCGGGTTATGAGGTCGTGGTCGAAGAAACATACCTGCTCCTGACGTTTCGTCCAGAGCTGCGCTGGACATCCTCAAAGGTACTACTGGTAGCGGTGAGTCTTGCCGACAAGACTCACCGCTACCAGTAGTACCTCTGAAGATGTCCAGCGCAGCTCTGGACGAAACGTCAGGAGCAGATATGTTTCTTCGACCACGACCTCATAACCCGGAAGATACAACAACGATTATTTCAGCCGGTCGTGAAAGCCTTCACTGCATGATTAATAGTAAAGTCTAAATTTCAAATTAATGTGAACTCTAGGACGCTGTTTACAATGACGTCATCTCGCAAACGGCTCGCTTTCGGACCCATGTTTACTTGGACATTTTTAGTTCTATTATCGTGTAGTTTCAACCGAATACGTTTGCGCCATTCTTTTTGATACACCCTACATACGCCAAAAATCTGTACTGAGCTTCAAATAAAAATATTTCTAATATAATTCGACTCGTTGAAATACTTTTCACTTTTCGTGGATCACCAAAATACCTCGATCTCAACGGATCTTTGCAGTGCAATGCGAATTTCATTCCGTCTCCCATCCACAAGCTTTGAAAAACTACTCTAAATAGGTCAGAATATTATATTCTTAGTTACTTCGTTTCTAGAAATAGGTGAAATATTTCCTTCCACAAAAGCTTTATACCTTACAACTGGCGGGCAGAACGATTTGCTCAGTGTGACAATACAGTTGGGGAGCCCACAATGACTGGTGATTTTCATGTATGAGAATTATTAGGCCGTGGTCGCAGCAGGATTGGGATAACTGTTTTTGGTTACACCGTATCTTTTATCTCAACTTTAACCTTACTGTAAAAACCCCTCAAGATAACCGGTTCTTCCGTTTTCGGGTTTTTATTATTTCCTTTAACAAATGTACAAATCAAAAGTTGTAAAATTTTAAGAATTCCTCAAACTTTTGTAAATGTTCAAATATCGGACCAAACTGCCTGGTCATCAGTCCGTAGCTTACAAACTACGTAAACTAAGGTAAGGTAACCTACGGACGACACACACACCCATTCTCCAGGGAGGACTCGAGCCTCCGACGGCGAGCAACCGCGCGCTCCGCAGCGAGGCGCCTTAGACCGCTCGGCTACTCCACCGCGGCTCAAACTTTTGCATTATACTTTTCTTCAAGATATGTAGAATCAAAATATCTGGGAAGAAATGGAATTAAAACAGTACTTAGTCCGGTTACTTTCATTGCTTTTATCGAAAAATAATGGCGCGTTGAATACTACAAAAAAAAAAAAAAAAAAAAAAAAAAAAAAATAAAATTAAAAAAAAAGAAGAAAAAGAAAATAACAATAAAATAAAAAGAAAAAGAAAAGTTGTCTTCTATTGATCTCGGCTGAAAAATCATGTTGGAAACAAGGATCACATCACTGTTTGGGAACTGCGATTAGTTAGTTCTAAAGGGAGGAAACTGAGGTTTGCGAAATATTTCGTGTTAATTTGGCCGTTTCCAAGAGCTACAGACAGATACAGGCATATAGATCCTATATCGTCACTTTCGGTGTTGTCATTTTGCACCCTGAAGAAATCACAAAATTAAGGGCTCGGTAATTGTTACAAGCTTATAGTACACCAATAACATCGTAGATATATGAATAAAATGCTTTCTCCTTGAATGATCCCGCTGGTTTCTAGTACCTTAACCCATTTTCAGCCTTTTAAGGCAAATGTAGTTGTATTGTACCTCACTGCTATAACAGTTGTAAAGCACTTCCAGACTAGGGATGGTGCCAATTAAGAAAGAACACATGTCTGCCCACGACAGCGAGGAACTGCCGTATGACCAGACAGGCGTAACATGTATGTACATAATCGCAGTGCCGTGTTTTAACCTCACTTTATGTTTTCCTGTAGTTTTATGATTTTTGCAAACATTTCGGACAAAAATAATAAAAATAAAATTAATAAAAATTGTGGACCACGCGATTACCACTCTGCTATTGTAACATGTCTATGCACTCAGCAAGCAACAAGCGTATTTTAACAAACAGGCGAAACTGTTTGATATTATAATTTAGCTTTGACAAACATACTCTTCTTGAACCTTTACCTCTTTAAACTATAATTTGAATATCTCTTTCATATTTTCATTATCTTTTTCCGTTAAATATTATCAACTGTCGTGCCGTAGTAGTTTGTCCTTTTTTTTTTTTCAAGTTTATTTTTTATGCCTGTACTGGTTTACGTAAAATAAAGTGACAATGTCAAATCGCCAATATTTTGCAAATGTCTATGAAACGGTGCGAGCAATGAAAATAACAAAACAGGGCAAGGTAGTAGAAAATTTTCTCTTCTATTAACAGGTTTACTCAATTTTCGTCTTAGATGAACGGTTAAAGATTTATTTGCAACTAAACTTCAAGCTGTCAAATCGCCATCACGAATGGCCTATTTTCTGTGTTCTAACCTATTTTTTATCCGAGACATTTTAATAGAGATGTTCTGGTCGCTGGCGGTTATCAATTACGCTTGCAAAATTTGGTGTCGATCGGTTGAGGGTGCGACCTAACAAGTGGGAACACAAACAGACGTAGCCGGTTTTTTTTTTTTTTTTTGTTGCAAATATCTCTGAAACGTTGCGAGATATGAAAAAATAAGAAACAAAGTTGTAGAGACTTTTCACCTCTAGAAATTCGTTTATTCAATTTACGTGTTATTTTCATTTCAATTTCAAGCTGTTGAGAGGCGATCGCAAAGGCCCGCTTTTAGTGTTACTACCGTAACCTAAAGTGGACCAATAACAGAGTCTTCACAGGGTGCGAAAGCCTTCACCCCACTGGCCTATCAGTAAGGGGAGCAGTACAGCCAGGAGGAAGTCTAAATTAAATCTGCTGCCAACTACTGAGGGTACCGGGTAAGCTGGCGCAGTGATTCATCTTATTGTACTCAGATTCAGAAATACTCTGATCCAAACCCACCTCCGGCCATACAGATTTAGGTTAACTCCATTTTCCATGCAGGACAAATGCCGGGATGGTTCTTTTGTAAGGACGCGACCGATTACTTTCCTCCTCCTAATAAAAAACAATACGGGTTTTTCCTCAGTCTGTAATGGCCACGCTGTCGATTTGACATTAAACCCTAACCTTTCTTACATTCACTGAAAGTTCGCAATGGCGTGTCAACCGTTAGATCTCAGTAATGCCCGAGTGGAGCATTGTGTGTTTAAAATTCTACTAGAAAAATGCTATGCAACCAAACAAAATCTTTCAGAGTGAAACATCTGTATGGGTGTAATTGACTCCAGGTCAATGTTCAATACTCCGACGTCGCATATGAAGATCAGTAATAGCGTACAGATGTGCGTTGAATTTAATCTTTGTTTATACAGTAGTGGAACATCCGTATTTCTTCATAATAACAATAGGGCGAAGAGGAAATATGCACGAGATGTGAATACCAATTACTCCCTGAACTATTAACTCAGATAAGTAAATCATCCACTCGATTTAAATGTGATTGCCAACAATAGTTTCTTTTTTTTTCTCGTGACGATTAGGAAAATTAGTTCTACAGTGTAACTTTGATTGCGAAAATATGATTGACATCTGTATGATAAACGAAACGCGTACTTGATATGAAGTAACTTTTTTTTCTATAATTTGCTGTTATTAGCATGCGTCTATTTCCTACTGCCATAACAATTCATGTTTCACATTAATATAATTCTTATGTTTATAGACAAAAACCAGAAGCATATGTTACCTTTAAACAAGCATTTGTCACCTTGTGTGTTGAGGTGCGTTCCATATTTTTTACGTATAGCGTACGGATAGCGATGTAAAGCTGACACGTTAGATGTCCTGGTAATGGTTTTATTTTCTTCACCAATTGCACTAATCTGTAAACGTTTCAAATTCAAGGGATTTTTGTTTTAGTGCACACTTTATCTGCGACGTTCTTACCATAGAGATATGGGGCGAGGTGGGGTTCATACTAGTTTCAGGTATCGTAAAAAAAAAGTACAGCTAGGAACTCGACGAGCCTAAATTCTTGGGAGCAGAAATACCGCTCACAACAAAGGGAAAACTCTAAAAAAAGTTGCATAAACCCAGAAATCAAAGTGTTTCGCCGATTTCCACTAACAGTCGTTTCATCTCAAGTCGTAAGCCACGGGCTCGCCGGTCTTCATACGATTCTCTTTTATCTCGCGATGACACCATAATAAGCGTTTAGCGCTGTCCCTTTCTCGTCCGTCCAGAGACGGGTCCAGCTACCTCGCTTCATCCTCCCAGTGATGCGGCGTCTCTGTGTCTTGTAATGAGATAATCTCGATAAGGACAGCTGTCCGCTCCCACTTGTAGATATCATTCTGGCGCTTATCTCCGCAGTCACCTATTCACACTTTTACAAGAAATCGTTGATCTCGACGGGATGCTTGTAAATAAAGGCAGTGCTCTACGCCTTGGTGCGGATCGCGCGGTTGCTCGCCGTCAGATGTTCGAGTCCTCCTTCGGGCTTGCGTATATGTGTGTGTGTCGTCTTAAGTTAGTTTAACTTAGTGTAAGTAGTTTTTAAGCCTAGGGACTAATAACCAAAGAAATTAATTCCCGTAGATTCATAAACATTGGAACATTTGAAGTGCTCTGTAAATTCATAAAATTTTTGTGTGTTCAATATCACGGCTAGTTGATTAATTGACTACTGATAGTCGCCTTGTTGCATCAACTATGTAACCACTCGCAAAGATATTAACTAGTGCTATCTACATTAGACCTGTCTAAGGTATTAGCCATTTCCTTCCCACATTTTGAATTCGGCTTTGGAAAAATTAAAATTCAGTTTTTTTCTGTATTATACAGTGCACTAAAAATAAAAATACGTGTTTTAAAATTTTTGATCGAAATAGTTTTTTATTTCATGTATCTCATGCACAACAAAGACGTTTGTATCGAGGTATTTTATTACTTGGGACGTTATTTTGTTGATAGTCCGATCAATAATGCAAGCATAACCTTCGTCACAGCACCAAAGTCATTCATTGCTGAAATAAAATAACATGAATCACACTCTCTTACAGCCAAGTACAGACGGCAACGTAACACAACATACAAGACGGTTAGATTAATACCACAGAAGTGCTTACACATCGTAACAAGCGGCAAAATGTCGAACTACAGGCGTATTCTTCATCAGTAATCATGCGACTTTAAAGACTTATACACAGAATTCGGTATAAATCAGCTTTTCATACGTTGTTGTCAAGGAACAACGCTGGGAATGAAAGGGTTAGGCAGTTACAGGAAAGTGACTTGGTGCCAATTTAGCCGCGGTCTATTCTTAGGTTAATTAGAGTGACTGAAATAAAACCACTGAATGATTCGGATGACTGATAGTGCTTATGGCAGGGTAAGCCGGCATGCACCTGCGACTCCACCCCAGCAGTTATCTGTTCAATTCCCACATATGCAGTTAGAATATAGCCCTTGAAGTAAAGGCCGGATGTCGTAGATGGAAACACCCATGACTAAAAGATAGTCAGGTCTTAGTGGTTAAAGCGGCTGGTTTTCATTTGTCACATTTTTATTCTATTCTTATTCCGCTCTTGAATGCTGCACTAAAAATATCTCTCCCACATTCCGGTAATAATAATAATTTGGTGTGGCTCATTGGCCTGCTGCAAGTCTTTCAATTGGACGCCACTTCGGTGACTTGGGTGTCTCTAGTTTACCCCAGTTATACATCCGGGGAAAAGGAACCTACTGCTTAACGTGGCCGCGGCGGAGTGGCCGAGCGCATTGAGGCGCTACGCACCGATGCGCGAGGCCGTTCCTCCTCGGGGGTTCCAATCCTCCCTCGGGCATGGACGATTGTGGTGTCTTTAGTATACGTTATTTTGTGAGTAGTTTGTCAGTTTAGAGACTGATGACCCAGCAGTTACGTCCCATAAGCTTAACAAACTTTTTTGCTTAACGTGTAATCCGAACCACGTGTCGTTTCTGGCGATTCCTAACAGCGTTGAGAGGTGAGTGTGGTGGATTTTTTTTATCGCTACGACTGGCGCGAGTAGCGTTTAGATATCGGTCATGCTTTCGTGGAAGGACCTATTTCACACAAGACGCCGGCCGCGGTGGCAGAGGGGACTGCGGCGCGTCAGTCACGGTCTGCACGGCCACTACGGTCGGGAGTTGGAATCCCCGCTCGGGCATGGATATTTATGCCGTCCTTAGTGTTAGCTAGTTCATAAGTAGTTTGTAAGTTTAGGGACTGATGACCCCGTAGTTAAGTCCCATAGACTATACAAACGTTTGAACATTTGAACACAAGACGGCATCATTTAAGGAAATCACGGTAAAATAAGATCAAAACTTCCTGGTTGGAATTCGAATCGCCACTCCATCAAGAGAGCCAGTGACGTCATAACGCTTTTCTATGTTATTTATTCAATATTTTAGCATCACCTAATTCGACAATAACGAACAAAATGTCAGAGCTCACAGCTGGGATGTATTTTACTAATGGTTCTCTATTTGTGGGAAGAAAAGACTGACGATACGCTACAGTTTGGAAGAACGACTCGAGCAGGAACCGCAACGCGTCCTGGCTTTTGATGCAGATGAGACCGCCCGCGGATGCACAGTCTGAATCTCTTTATTGCGCAGTGCTCTGTTTCCGCGGTTGTCTGGGGGGAACGTAGCGGCGGGTTTTTTAATTGATATGCACGGATCGCGCGGCACGGGAGTGTGTTGCGACCACGCGGCGTAACAGATAGCCCATCACAATTAGGGGGCCGCCTGGACACTTCCCCCTCTTTAGCATAGCAAACGCTTCCTGCGGACCCGGAACGGATCGCCGGGTGCCAGCGGAGGGTGGCGGCCGCGCGTCCCACACAGGGCCCCTAAAACGTGACGGAACACTCCGCTTTGTAACTTATCAGTAATAATAATGACCTGTGAGTCACTGTTTCCAACAATGACATTGCCGTTCTTGCTCTTACTACGCAGATTATTATATAGTAGGACACCTGTCTGATAACTGTGAATTCAGATGTCTGAGTCGTGTGTGATGCTTTAGATATTTGGATAGTGTTGCTACTAAGATTAATGAAACGAAAATTGAACTGTATAATACAGGGCCACTCAAAAAGAAGGAATATATTCATTCGAAACACAACTAGCGCTTTACTCCCACGAAGTGACCAGTGCGATCGACAAGGCATCTCAAATTGATTCCGTATTTCTTGTTTATCAGAAGGGTTTTGACACCGTACCACACAAACGGCTTTTAATCAAATTGCGTGGTAATGGAACATCGCCCCAGATTTGAGAGTGGATAGGGGATCTTCTGTCAGAGAGGACACAGTTTGTAGTAATCGATAGTACGGCATCGACTAAAAAGAAGATGATATCCGGCGTTCCACAGGGTAGTGTTATTGGTCCTCTGTTGTTCCTTATTTACATAACGATATGGGAGAAAAACTGAGGATCTCTCTTAGGTTGGGTGCAGATGATGTCGTCATTTACCGTCTATTAAAATCATCTGAAGATCAAACCCAACTGCAAAACTATCTAAATAAGATATCACTTTGGTGTAAAAATTGGCATTTGACTCTAAATAATGAGAAGTGTGAAGTCGTCCACTTGAGTAAGAAAAGAAATCAGTTAAACTTTGTTTACAAGATAAATCAATCAAAAGTGAAGGCCGTAAACTGCACTAAATACCTAGTAATTACTAGTCCTTCAGACGTAAACTGGAAAGAACACGTAGATAATGTAGTGGGAAAGGCGAACCAGAAATTGCGTTTTATTGGGAGAACCCTTAAAACATGCAACAGAACTACTAAAGAAACTGCAAACATTATGCTTGTCCGTCATTTTTTGGAGTATTGCTGCCCAGTCTGGGATCCTTTTTGTCTGTGTTTGACGAAGTACATCGAAGAGTCCAAAGGAGGGCAGCTTGTTTTGTATTGTCACGAGACAGAGGAGACAGCGTTACGGAAATGATACAGGCTCCGGGATGGGAATCATTATAACGGCGCTTATCGCTGCGGCGTTGGCTACTTACGTAATTCCAATCGCCTACATTCTCCTTCGAATGCGAAAATATATTGTTGACTGCCACTTATGTAGAAAAGATCATCAGAATAAAATACGAGAAATCAGACCTCGATCGGAGAGATTCGGTGTTCTTTCTTCCCGCGAGATATTCGAGAAAGGAATGGGAGATAAATAGTGTAAAGATGGTTCGATGAACCCTCTGCCAGGCACTGAAATGTGATTTGCAGAGTATCCCATGTAGATGTAGAAAGATTTATATCTTCCAAACTGCAAAAGATAGAACCATAATTCTAATGTTCCTAGACAGCCAATAGTGTAAAGTTTGTGTATGAAACATTCCCTGAAGACGTATGTCTCATGTGCCATATCTCTTAACGAAGTTTATGGGCCTTTCTTGTTCATAGAAAAAGTTGTAGCAGGACCAACTAATAATAAAAAAAAAAAAATAAATAAATAAAAAAAAAAAAAAGTTTAGGATTTGTTATTTCTTCAGCATGAATAGAATTCAGATAGCTTCATCCCTGCTTCATTTTTATACCACATCCAACGTTACCTGAATGACTCCATTCCGGGATGATTCACTGGATGAGGAGCAGCAGAAGATCAACGTCATCACCTATGGACCTCACACCTCGTGACTTTTATCTGTGGAGTATTTCTTATCCCACTGTCGCCTGACACCTTTGAGAGTCTGCTTCATCAAATTGTTGAGCCTGCGAATTAGATAATCAGAAACCAGCTGCTTTGTGTGGCAAGAAATGAGCCACGGTTTTAATATTTGCCATGTAACACATGGTGCTCATATTGAATGTATAAAAATTGACCTTTCCTCTTTCAGGAACGTTGGAATTACGTGTCTACCTTTCATTGTCTGAAAAAATTTTGAAATCTGTTCATTTGAAATAGCTCTGAATTTTCAGCACCCATATCATCTTGGAGACAGGAACACAATCACAGTCCGTCTTTTTGAACAGAGTATATATTTCGTTTTCAACCAGAAATGTTTTCACCTGGGCACCAGCTATTGTTTTTATGTTTTATATCCCTCCTTCTACAATGTCCAGTGTTGTATAAGCCCTACAACAAGGTCATGTGTAGTCTCCAGCAATGAAGACACACTGTTATGATTCATTGTTAATTCAAAACGTGTGCATTGGTCTACTCGTACTTGTGTAAGAACCAGAAGACACACGAAAACACTATAGGAAACACAAAAGTATCACAGTTCTTTATTTGCAGATATTAAGATGATAAATATGTTGAAGGGAGATGCTAAATATTTCACATAAAAAGAGTACAGTTAAATTCTTGTATTTTGTTTTAAAGATCGGTGATAATACCTAACACGAGTAAAAGTACCTTATCAAATCTCAGGTCTGAAAAATAATGCTCTTCTAGCTGTATATGAACCGTTATTTTTTGCGAGAAAATGCCCAGCAATGACCGTGCGTTCTAAGGCGTCTTGCTAGGGAGTATGCGGCTGCTCCCCCTCGGAGATCAGAGTGCTCACGTGAACTAGGATATGTGTGTGTGCGTTGCCCTTAGCATAGCATAAGTTCAAGTAGTTTATAAGTCTAGGGACTGATAACCACTGCAGTTTGGTCCCACACCTATACAAACATTTGTATATGTTGTACCTTTATTTGTAGCAACACACCGTCTTTCGTGATATCAAATCACATCTTAAGCTACACATCTGAACAAGATACAAGTGCTGCAATTGGCATTATGACCAAGTCCTAATACAGCAACGAAATGCAAAAGTACTTACAAATCACTGAAACATGAAGGCTCGAATAATGAACGAACGACGATTCATTCTTCCCCCAAAAATTACTGTTTGTTTCAAGATTAAAATTCACAATTCGGAAAAAAATTGACTTGTTACAATGGGATAACGTACAGTAAAACGAAAAAGAACATAGTAAGAAAAATTCCTAGCTGGTAAATTTGATTGTTGAATCCCTGCTTGTTGTCGGTGACAACAATGTTATGTGGAGAGTATTATGGGCTGTAATATTTTAGTGGTGAGTAAATATTTTAGTATGTGGATGTAGTACGGCTTATAATATTAGTCAGGTGTCCGTTATTCGATCATTATGTTGACTGTAACTGTTGTTACTTTCTGAGGCTACAAAGAAACCGGCGTATCCTATAAAGTAATAAAAATTCATATACAATGCTAGTCTATAACATAAAACTTTTCGAAATAGGAATACTGCAAACATTGTGTGATTGCTGGAATAATGTAAATATTTCACTGCTTACTCCATTGTTCTCGTAGAAAATCTTTCAGAGACTTTATGAAAAATAAATCAACTTACTTATAAAACCGTCTAAAAGAGATTCTCGGTAAAGTCCGTAAATCATCTTCCATTCATGCTGCTGAATATGTGATTTTCTTTAGTTAAGTAGCTACAAAATTAGTGCCAATTTAACTCCTGTTTAAAGTAATTGTTGAACTTACGAATTAAGTGGAGATATACATGACAAGTTGAAAGGAAATCCATGGCGTTTTTCCCTTGTTATATCAAATGATCTTGCACTCGTTACATGAAAAATTCAAATCTTACTCATTACATAGAAACAGTTTTCGAATGTTAGTCTTTGTATCGGGATCATAACAAAGGGGTTTTCATACCGCTGTTCAAAGAGAAATAAGAATTTTAAAGCATGTTAGCAGCCTAGACAAGTTCTTGTTATGGATAAATCTGAAGAAAGAGCATCTTGATTAATAGAACAATTAACCACCCACGGACACTTCTAAGCTATGGAATAATCGAGTTTCTGATATTTTAAGGTACCATGCTACGTTCGTAGAATGCTTTCGTGCTCTCATCAGATACGACATAATCAACACAGACGTGCATTAGTCATTTTAATTCGTGAGTCTTATACCAGCGATTAAAATAATTTTATGAATTAAAATGTTTTCTTTGCTGGTCTCTTATTCAACCATTTCACTAATTAAATGTTCAGCTGTAACTAATAGAGATTAATATAAGCACTGTATTTCTTTATGTATAAACAGATATCTCGTTTGCTTGATAAACATCAGCAGGAAATGTTTTTACGCTCGTTTGACAAGTTGTGGGAAGTTCATTTTACAACAAGTCTCACTTACTCTGTAATTTGCGCTCATTTATAACTCAAATGCGAGGACAATACCAACGAGTTTCATACACTGTTGAGTACTCTGCAGAATTTAATTTTTTGTATTGTGTTATTAATGAGTTTCATAGGGGAATTAGTTCCATGCTTGCTGTTAACTGTGTGTATCAGTATTTCTCTGAGAAATATTGTTAATCTAACCAGATCTACAGCTTCTAAAGAATATCTGAATATATTATAGTTCTTGGTAAAAGGGTTCGCAAGGCATATTTTTGTGATACAGTGAACTAATAAATTTAAATATAAAATCACCTTGGTATTTCCTTACATGCCGACTGTGCATTCAGAATATTGTTCGAAAACTATCATTGAAACATTCGCGTTCTGTCTCTTACAAAAAATTCAAAGCTACACATCAGTTAAGGTTATAATGAAAACATAAGTTCATACAAGGACAAGTATTGTCGTAATTCCTTCTGCATTCACTGCTACATGGGAATGCTTGTTTTAACATTAAGTTAAGCAAATTTTGGAAGGTTAAAAGTAATCATTGCCCTTGTATGCTTTTTGTAGATTTCTGAACCGTACATATTACGATTCTCAGTGCTTCTGCTGGAAAAAGTATATAAAAAAAGAAGTCACTTGAGCTATAGATTCTCAGTGGGTTTAGTGTAAAAATGACAGAAAAATTAAGAAAGTTAACAATAGTAATAACATGCCAAAACTTTTTCTTCAGTTTAGAACAAAGAAACTTTATTTTATAGGACTTATTTAAGTGGTTACTAGTAATAAGAGTACTTATTTAGTATTGATCAACTGTTTCATTTTAACAGCCGTTAATAAATAACTTAGTTACATTTACAAGTAATCGGGTTGCGTTGTACCTGCTTCTAAATATCACAGCACATACAGCAATATGAGAAAATACATTAAACGTTTCCTTTACGCATAGATGAATCCAATATTTTGAATCTTATTACATAAATCTTATGTAAATATTTTTACATTATATAAAAGTTGCTAAGGTGCACAGCTTCTTAATTCGTTTTTCTGTTTAACTTTTAAATGGGTATGGATTGTCCACTGATTCTGAAAACCTTGAGCATTGCAAACACTTACACCGAAACAGATGTTGATTCATTCTTTTGTCACGAGTTATTCAAGTCCTTTATGTGAGAATTATGTATCACCTGCAATTTATGAATTCTTCTCATACAGTTCCACACTCGAACCTACAGAATGAAAAGGGGAAAAAACCGTGGTAACTTCCATTTCCAATTTCACTGAGGGAATTAACATCAATATTGCTTAAATGCTGCTTAAAATGTTCAAACAAAATTTGTTTAAACGAACTAAATTTCAGTTTGTGCTTCCATTGTGTTTACATAGTTTAAGAAGTAAAATCAAGTCATATGAATTAAATAGTACCAAGAATAATGGTAGCCTTAATCTTAAATAGATGTAGATTCAGATCAATTATGAGTATTTGATAAAATAACTGTTGATGTACTCATGACTCAAAATTTTACGATAATGAATTTTAAAATATCTATAGGAAAAAAAAACGAAGTAGAGATAAATGTGTAAAAATATATTCAATGTTTTGTGCCAATCCTCTTCTCTTGAATTTATGACTTTACTGTTGATCTATTTTCGATCATGCTTTCATCAAATGGTGCAATAATAATATAGTGCCAATTTTAGGTGGAAACTATTGTCCTACTGAAGTTAGGGTGCCACTGTGGGCCACGCTAAAAATAATTGACTCAAAATCTTACTACTTCTTCAACTTACAACTTTTAATGCGGTTTTAAATTAATGTTTTAACTCCTGAAGGCTATTAAACTGTTCTGTGTATGAGCGTCCTCGCGAAAATCTTAGAATTCTAAATTGCTTATTCCAACGCAGGATACTTGTGGTGGAAGCGTATTGTTACTGGAAAACTGTCATTTACTGTATCAAAACTTTCATCTGATGTGTCCAGGATTAGCGACAGTATCGCTTATGTTGTTGGAATCCTTCGAATATATTTATACCCTAGAACAGAAGCAACATAAGTTATATGTAATGATACGTTTGTTGAACTTTCTGCCGTTTTTAAGTGTAATTGCCTTGTTGCTGCGTTGATGGAGATGACTGGAATGAATTCTTTGTGTGGCATAGCTAATGCATTACTTTTCTCTGTATCTGCTCGATATGATGTCTCTCTTCCTTTATGTGTGTGTTAAAATGTCGCACAAATTATAACACTTTATACTTTTTTGTGTAGAGTGAAGTTCAAAATATATTATCTAAATCCAATACGAAAACTTTCATGCTTATTATCTCAGAAACATATACCCAAATTTCGAAAAAAAGAAAAAAAAAATATTTTTCAACAAGTTTAAATTAGAACAAAATTTATGGAGAGTTACAATGTGATAAAATTAATAAGTGAGGTTTCTATATTGTACCACTAATATTTGTTATAAATTGGGCCCCTAAATATTCCCTCTATTAAGGAATATAGAAAATTGTTCCGTATGATCAGTACTGATTTTACTTTCAAGGCATCAGGAAAAAAATTATCTGAAGTATTAAGATAATTTTCGACTTGAAACTAAACGGCTTCATTATTAGTTTATTATTTACGTTTTGCAGGCATCGCAGTAAAATACTTTTGTTTATGCATTTACTATCTCTAACAGGATATGGAACCAGACAGCGCTTCAGAGTAAATTAACCACTTCATCCTCCTGAAACTTCGCAGAAATTGCAGAACCAGCTTGAAGACTTACTGCATTTTTGGTTTTTCCAATTTCTTTTTCTCAGTTATAGGGGAATCTCTGATTAGGACTAACAGTGACCCTAGCAGCAGATGTTGATGCTCTTCTTGTTACTCTTCACACTTGAGTTTAGCCAGGACAGATCTATTGTGGTCGCACTGGCGTTCTGTTACAGCAAGTCTGTTTGTTGGGGGCGGGGGGGGGAGGCTTCAGCAGGGCGTAATTGCCATTACTTCGTCTTGTTTTTCATGACAGCTCTTGACTTGGCTGTGAACTCATTTTCAGCTTGATTGTGGAGAGGATTTAGTCTCCATCATGTCTGAATGCTAAAAACTTGTGTGTATACAGTTTAAATTACCTTTTTGGAGACGTCAATGATGTACTTTTTTTATGCCTGCAGGGCACCTTTTAATTCTCCTAATATTGTTGTCATGATTTGTACGAAGCGTCTTTGCAACCGCTTGGCTGATACGTGCTGCAAGTGGCCTAAATGCAATGTTTAGCGGTTGTACCGTACGAGCGGTGTGTGTAGGAAGCAAGTCGTACTTACATTGTTCTCTGTAGTTGAAGCAACAAATACATCAGTTAGATTAATTATTAGACGAAGACTAATTGTCAAAACATGTGTACTGAATATTATTTTAAAATGTGGCAGTTTAGTATATAACGGCGGATAGAAAAGTTGCCTTTTGAGGGAGTTCAAGCAAAGTAGCGCGACTTCAATGCAGGTATATAAGGACTCATAGGTAGCCGAGGGATGAGTTCGTGTTATTCGCACGTGTGTAAGTTGAATGCGAAAAAGTAAATTATGGAAGCAATATTCTGTTCCTTCCATTTTCAATAAGCTACAAGAATTCTAAAATATTTGTGTTAATGCGCGCACTTTCAAGTCAAAACTGAATAGTTCCCTCATGGCTCACTCTTTACATTCTGCTGAGGAACTACTGGAAAAATTAAGAAAAAAAAATGAATTGAGAATTACGGTAAATAGCAGAAAACAGTGATTACATGCAATCTTACCTGTAGCAAACAAATTGAAAGATTATGTTTCTTTAAAGCAACGCGGGCAAAGGGAGTGTTGCTTTTATATGCTTGCATGCATAGGATACCTATGCTTTTCATTTTATCCATTACTACTCTCGTCTTACAGTTGTATGTTCTGACTCGTTCCTAGACCATGAAGACTTGCTCCTCAATTGGGCTCTTCGGAACATGTTAAATAAAAATAAATAAATACGGAAACGTGAACTATGGTGACATTTGTGCTGCTATTCTTTCTTGGCTGTCGCAGGAGAAATAGCGGCACACATCCATCACAGTATGAAAAATTTGTATGGAGCAGCGTGTCTGCCCGTCGAAAATCAATGTTGTATGGGTTAAAAAAATAAATAAATAAATAAATAAATAAATTTCAAGTGTTTGTAATTTTATGGGACCAAATTACGTCATGAGTCCGTAGACTTACAAACTACTTAAACTAAGTTAAAATAACCTAAGGACAACATACAAATTCATGCCCAAGGGAGATTCGAACCTCCGACACGGACGGGAGGCCGTGCGATCCGTAACGCGGCGCTTCAGACCGCTCGGCTACTCCCGCGCGGCTAGCGTTGCTCAGGTCCCCAAATCGCAAATGTAGAGAAGCAGAAGTTAACACAGACTGTAGTGCGAAACAGTGGATCACTCGCCCCATAGTCTCCCAGTGCGTTATTATGTCTTCGGCCAATTAAAAAAAAGCCCTGAAGGGTCGACATCCCGGTTGGACAAGGGTATGCAGCAGCTGGGTACGGACTTTTTTGAACCACAGTGCCCTGTGGTTTACTAAGTAGGTATCTACAACCTTGAAGAATTTTGAATCAGTTCTCAAGGCGATTATGGCTGATTGGCATTCCGATTCTGTACTGTATGTGCTTCGCATGTAAACTTTTACTTGCTATTTACATAAACAGTGGTATAATTTATAAGAGGGCATTTTTAACTGCAAAGAAGCGAGGGCGATTTTACATATAGAAATGTGCTACATTAATTTCAAGTAGATTTCACGTCTTTCGGAGTAGCGTAGGTTCACAAATAAATCTTTTCTACCCCAGAGCACAGAATAAACTTTAATCACTCCACTCCACACTCCACTAGTACAAAGAGCAGAAAGCACGTCTTCAAAATTCTAAAGTGTAGGCATAATTCATAAATCATCAGAACAAATTTAAATTTTTATCTTTATGATGGCATCTTCTTCTTCTTCATTTAAAGCATTTCAGAATTTGTGTTTTTCCAGGTTCATCTAGATTTGGCAGAAAAGTTTTGACTAATAATTCGACGAATATGTACCGTGCTCAACGATATTAATTTTTTAACGACAGATATCAAGCTCATTCCTTATGTTACCTTTCTCACTTTATTAGATTAGATTATTACTTACTTCATAAATCATGAGCACGACAATCGTAATGATGTGCAATGTGTCACTTTAACAAAACGTTTCTTTACAGGACAGTCAATTTCTGAAACTGTTAAATATCTATTTAAAAATACATTTTATCTTGTAAAATTATACCTAATTCATAACTAAAAATCCATCTACCGAGTAATAGAAGCTGTCATTCCGAAAATCTTTTATTAATAATATTCTTAAACGCTGGTTAGCTATCTGTCGAACTTTTGATGTTATTTGATAAGTTTGATTTAAGTTTTAATAGTAGAGATCACTGTCCTGGTATCGTAGCAATGCACACTGCTGTTATTTATGAATTTGGATGGGTTATTAATAATAAGTTTCGTAAGTGGAAAAAATTATATTCTGATGCTTGTGTGGAGTTTTCTAGATCATAAATTAATGTCTGCACGATACCTTGGCTAGACTTCAGCTGTTAATCCTTCCTTTACGGAAGTTCGACGAGGATCACAGCGAATCGTCGTTCTCAAAATTTGTTTTCTGCGCTCTGCTGTTGAGTTCCTGTAATCCATTGTCAAGAACAATTACTACTGACTTGAGAATTACGGTAAATAGCGGAAAACAGTGATTACACGCAATCTTATCTGTAGCAAACAAATTAAAAGATTATGTTTCTTTTAAGCAACGCGGGCAAAGGGAGGGTTAATTTGATTACACGCTTTTGTGCAATGAATACTTCTCATTGATCAATTACACCTCAAAATAATGCCATACCAAATCAGCGCATGAAAACAGGCATAGTAAGCTAATTTACAGAGATTTTTATAACCAAAATTTACCTAGTAGCATAGGTAGCTGAACTGAAACGTTTCAGCAGATCATCAAAGTTTTTTCTTACAATTCAGTCCTTTATCCACGCATATACCTAAAAAATCGAAATATTGGACCATATCTACCGACGTCTCCTCGAAGTATATAATTATTAATGATATTTATTGTACAGAACTATATATCTGAGGTTTCATCAAAATTGAATGAAAGTTCATTTGGCAGAGAGCCACTTAATAATTTTCTGGAAGACTTTACGCACAATATAATCAGTTAATTTTTGTTTATTGGGTGTGATTACTAGTATCAACGAAAAGAGCCAGGTTTTAGTCTTCGCGAATATAGAATTACATGTAATTAGTGTATATTAACAAGAGCAAATGACCCAACACCGAATTCTGTTGGTCCCTATTCTTGATAGCTCCCCAGTTTGAGGAATATACTTGAGTTTTGTGCATTATGTGAACGCTTATTCATCTCTCTGCACTCTTCCAATTAAGTATGAATTAAACCATTTGTGCTCTGCCCCACATATACAACGCTAGTTAAGTTGATCTACAAGAATTCCATGACCTACACAAACAAAAACCTTAGAGGGATCAAAAAAATCCCAATGAGAGATGTCTGATTATTTAAAGAAATTAATATTGGATCAATGAAAGAATGTATCGAGCATATGTCGAAAAATCCAAACTGAAGTTTTGTTAGTACACAATTTTTAAAAATATATGCAGCTACTCTTGAATGCATTACTTTCTCATGAATTTTGGATAAAGTTGGCAGAAGTGAGATTGGTTGGTAGTTGTTGATATTGGTCATATCTCACTTCTATGCTTTGGTTTTGACAATCACTGAAAATTCCTCTTTTTCACAATGCTATTAGATATGACGGTAAGACTCCTACTTATCTGTTGGGAAAAAGCTTTTAGTTCTCAGCTGGAAATTCCTCCTATTCCTCACGAGTTTTTAATTTTGAATGGGTTTCCAAGGGACAAGTGGGTGGAATTTCAATTGCATAGGCCTCCTCTTCCATATACCTCTTTCCTTTTCTAGGTAATATCTAGAGCTTACTTTCTCCGCAACGTTTAAAAAATGATTATTAAAAATATTTTCAACTCTTGACTTTTTATTTGTTTGCCCTGTTTCTCTTTTATTAATATTCCAAATTGTTTTTGTTTTTTTACTATTACGTTTTAGTAACTTATGTCAGTGTAGCGCAGTAATATTTATAATATGTGACAGCTGCTCGGACATTACTCTTTGTTGCTATTAGATAGAGTTCTCTTTTCTGATTACAAAATATTTTATTCCGTAAGTAAGCCATGGGTTTATACGTGACTTCTTACAATTATAAACTATTTTCTTGGGGAAACAGTTTTCGAATACACTATCAAATTCGTTATGAAGTAAGAAGTTATACTTTGAATCAGCATCGAGTTCCTGGTACTCCTAATGCCAATCTAAATAGTGGAGGCTTTCGATGAAATTTCCAGTTGTTTAATCGTTAACCGAACGCACTACTTTTGTTTAGAATTACACTATGGAATTCTGTCATATGTTAATTAGCTGTGCACAATAATCAGAAGGACCATTCTCAATAGGATAAGCGTTTATTTGGTTACAATTAACTTGCTACATAAAAAGTATGCTGCTTTTCATTACTATCGGAGTAGGAAAAACAACAATATCCTTTCAATGTTCCCAGAAATAGCATATTTTGTGCTTAGCGTCCCATACCAAACTGTCACACATTCACATAGGAAAAGCCCTTGTCATAAATTTTGTATTATTTGTTTTTTGGGCTTTGTTTTCAGGCTTTTATTTATTGCCCCACATGCGTTTATGGTGTTGTAAATTTATTTCTATATCCTTACCATTTCATAAGATATCATGTTACATACATGAATGAAATTTGTAATTTTGCTCTAATATTTTATAGCAAACATTTCTTGTTACTGTCGTCCCTTCCTCCTTATAATCGTAGCTTTACCTTGATATTTTTAAAATTATATTTGCTGCTTGACGTTGTATGATCAAATTTTTCTTACAAAAGTTTAGTTTGTTGGATACAAATACAAATCATCTAAGTATCTGTGGGAAAAGCTAAATTAAATTTCGCGTTCCAGTCAATCATTGCAAGTTTGGTGTCAGCCGTCCAGGCAGCCTACAGGTAGGAAAAGAGAATTTTATAGTAGTTTTTCAACTAAAAAGCCATGACTAGCAAAGTATTTCCAGAATCGCATAACAGCGCAGGAACGCAATAGCACCACAACAATAGCTTCACTGCTATTAAAGAAGACTAATCATTAAGGTGGTAACACAAGAACTGGCCTCTGTTGATACTACTTTGTCATTTGAGATGTCATAAATTACTGTCTGAACCTACGATGATATGGTATAAGCAATTTGCTATATTATTGAAAGAGAAACAAGGCAAACAACAGCACCGGAAGACTTTATTACCATACAACTGGAGGAAAGGTTTACTAACAGAAAGTCAGATGTTACTTCATAATAAGTTTTTTAATATTTCGGAGAAAATAGGCTGCAGATGTTCAGAGTTTTCAGCAAATGTAATTACTAACCATTATTACATTCTCCTGATAACTGTGGTGGAATTAAACATGATATCAGTTTAAAACTTGAAAACAGAAACACTTAGTTTAGCTCAATTGTAGTATATGTGGTGAATGTATTAGAGAAGCGAGTGGGAGGTCTTTAATCCACAATCGACAATTCCCTACGACATTCAAATGTTTGTGTTGGTTCCCATGTACTATGCCTGACATTCGCTAGCTATCACCGAAATAAGATGTTCAGCCTAAGGATGAAATTGCACGCCTGAAATATTCGTGGAACAGCTTATAAAATTCTTAACAACACAGTAACAAGTGGTCAACATTGACAGGAAACTGACCGTAGGAGACGTTGCTAGATTTTCCGAGAAGCACAGCATTCACAGAATTCGTGGTCATGAATAAGCGGAAACATGGTGAACTTCTCAAAATGGTGGTTTCTACATTTCGAACCACGCTCGCTTACGCACTAGTCTATAGCGTACTGAACAAATGATTTTGTTTATCGTTCAAATTCAGTTGTTACCTATGTATGGACTAAAGGACTAATGATGTATCCTTAAAAGACTACCAACTCTAAAGAGCGCCTTATCCGCGAGATTAATCTGTAATTATTAATCCAAAATATTTTGAATATTTGTCGACCTTTCTTTTATGTAGATTTCCCCTTGCAATAAAATATGTTGTACATTTATTGTAAACAATAAGAAATTAATGGTTTTGGAGGGGGGGAGGTGAAGGGACCATACGACTTTGGTCATCGGTTCACGAAGTTAGTATTTAGGATGTCCTTTCTGGTAGAATAACTTTAGATATAAAATGGAAGCTTAATGCTGCAACCCAACTGTCTATTACATGTCACCATAGCTCTCTACCTTCAAAGTAGCCGTAGCTCGGGGTTAAGGACGGTAGACATTTCTGTAGCAGCGGTATACCTCAGCTGGCAAGGTAAGGCGGACAGTCCACTTAAATTTACTGCAGCCAGTGTCGAGGTGACACATGCTCTGTCTTGTCTCTTCGAGTTCATTCCGAGAAAAAAGGTAGCAAAGAACGGGAAAAGCTACTGCATTAACCACTGGTGAAATATAGGGTAACATTTTACTCTTTGGAAATGTACAAGCATCCAAATGTTTATTCGACTTCCTAGCTTCTAACACACATGAACCAAATAATCTGGCTTATGTTTTCTTCTGTATAGACTTTTACATAATTTTTTATCTGTTAAAAATGCATGTTAAAAGCCTACGAATGGAAACACTTGTTTTCTGCTGCCGGCCAAGATTTTCATTTATTTCTTGAATGGAATGTTCTGGAAAGATTCTCATTTTCAAGTACATTTTTCCGTGTCTTTAAGACATGGATGTGCGTGGTTTCGATGTGTAAGCTACTGCATTATGCTGCAGACTTTAAGATTTTTTATGCAAGAACTCACATATAGTAAACATGTCACACGCACTTCAGTGCAAGTACAAAAGAAATGAAAAGCAATAGAACGATGTAGCACCTTACACACTTAAAGCATCACCATTCAATTCGAAGGAATCGTCCTTGAAAATGGCAAGAAATAAATGAATAGAAAATACTCACTACCAGAAAAAATTTTACTAACTCCTCCTAATAACATTACTGTCAATGCAAGTTTTCGTTAACACGACAACGAAAGGCAAAATGTAATGTATGAAGCGTTTCAGTCAAAGAAAAGTTAAATTTAAAGTTGTTTACGTGTCAAGAATTTTTGTCTCGTCCGGTATATTATAAGAGTGTTCAGAAGAGCTGATAAAACGAAGACAAGTAATATTTCATTGTAATCTGTCAGATTTCAGTAATAAAGCTTCATTTGTAAATGGAAGACAGCAAAACAACTACATAAATTTTCTTTTTTTTGGTGTGGCGTCGGTTCTTTTCGGACATGTCCAAAATAACAGACACCATTTGTTGACATTAAAGGCCGTAATCTCACGGATTCGAAATATTTAAACATTTCGCCCGTTTCAGGGCATTGAAATATGTTCAATGGCAATGTCAAAAAATTTGTGCTGGACCGCGATTCGAACCCACATTTCCCGCTTCGGACTAGTGGTCGATTAACCAGACAGGCTATGCAGGCACGCTTTCCTTCCAACCCAGATTCTCACCTTGTAGCACACTACTATTGTAGTGCCCCCTGCCCATTTTATTCCACTTGCGGCCTATACTGGATTCCCGCAGGGCGTCAAGCGTATTAATGCGTTCTCATTATTTCACTCCTACAACTCTGCCCCGCTGCTATATTGTGTCGGCGTGGTTAACGGCGGGTTTTGCATGTTAAATCTAATGGGTGAGTAGATGTCTATCCTATCGCAACCCCTCAATACTCCGGGCTGCGAAATGCGTACAAAATGTTCAAATGTTTGTAAATCTAACGGATCAAATTGCAGAGGTCATCGGTCACAAGTCTTACAAACAATTAAAAACAACTTAAACTAACTTACGCTAATAACACCTCACACACACCACCCAATGTCCAACGGAGGACTCGAACCTCCGACGGAAGCAACCGATATGTGAACCTCATATGTCTGCCTGTACTGTTGTTACCCAAATAAAATGTGCGAACGTTTTTCTAAATGTTTGCCAGTCGAGACAGGTCTTGGGATCCAGTCGGGTAATCAGCTAGTCGTATGTGGATAACCACCTCTAAAACCGCATCCAGGCTGCCGGCATACCGGCGCTCTCCGTGAATCCTCAAGGCGGAGCGATCCGATGGTTGGTTGGTTGGTAGATGGGAAGAAGGGACCAAACAGCTAGGTCATCAGTCCCAAGCGATCAGAGGCCGGCGCACCTGTCCGAATCACAAAAGCAAATGCTGACACGCACTGCTACTTCTGCCTCAATCGTTGGCTTTAAGCAATAGCGTAGAAATGAACCTATCGTACAGATTACTTCTGTATTGCAGGTGCAAACCATGTGGGTCGCAGTGGACGATGAAGCGTCCAAATAATCGTAATAGGTAGTTCCCTCGTATGACTTCAGCACAAATACAGTCATGCCAATGTGACAACAGTCTTAATGTATAACGCAATGTTTGTAAATAAACTCTGCGGGCAATGTGTGAGTTACAAAATTATGAACTACCGAACAATTGAAGGAGGATTGTTATTGCTGCATTCGGTGAGATTTTTTAATATGGACGACCATCGATCAGGAGACATGATGAAGGTTGTTCATTTTGAACAAGTGCTGTAATGTGTTTACCCTCTAGTGCATACCACAATAGTTGGGATCTTCGGTGACTGCAATACATTGAATCGGGGCAACTATGTATTTCCAAACATCCATATCTACATACATATCCCTTAAGCCACCATCCGCTGCGTGGCGGAGGGTACCTCGTACTACTACTAATTTTTCAATGCGATAATTTGCACCTTTGATTATCCTCTTTTCTTTCCTTTAGTTTCTACCCATAGTAGTCAAACACCCTGTATTGTGTGGTTAAGTCCACGCGCACTTCACTTTAATTTCCGGTTATTTATCACAATATATATTTTCAACTTGGTTTTATATCAGTTAAGGGAGCACCGCGGTTTTACCTTAGAGACAATGAACGCCATATGCCGAAGGTTCCATTGATGACTGCAGGTGAAATATAAGGTAGAATGGTCGGGAGGTTGAATTTAATTATGTTAGGTTCAGAGTGTTAAAAGGTTTACTATCATGTCCTCAGCCGTGATTAGTACATAAATGGATACCTGACCTTCCGATGTGTGCATTATCAGTAGGTTTAATTAAGTATTTACGCTTAAATGAATAGACCTGACTGCAGACTTGGTTTCAATGATCAAACAAAATAATTAAGGCGATTTATATCAAGGTTGGTCTGCCATTTGCTTTCTATGTGGAGGAACAGCATTTGAATACCTCGATGATTGACATCACAAAGATTGGTATCCGACATCAGAAACACCAGTATACATTTTGAAAATCGAATTCCAACGCAACGTATCTGTCACATCGAGCGAAAGTTTGTAGAAGCAGAGGCTCAGTTCAGTGAACTGTTTACTTTGGCGTTGGCGGTGAGAGCTTCATTAATCCTCAGTTAAGAAAGGATGACGTCAGGCTCCCGGTATGTTTCGAAACGCGCGCCATCGACAGGCCTACAGCAAATATTTGGGGAGTGCCACGAAAACCGATACACAGCCGTATGTCCTCGTAAGCCTTCTTTCTCCACTCATTCGAGGCGCAACTCCACGTCACTGCTACTGTAGACCTGTTATACGTTGACAGAATTACTTTAAGTTCTTGAAGGTTAGTAGGACGGAGAAATAACTATATGAACTGTTCAATTTTCTTAAAAGAAATTCTTTCCTCCTGCCGTATCTCCACCAGAAGGTTTGTGTGGAGTTATACTAAGTCTGTTTCTCACACCATGTTTGTTACGTTACAAATAGGTTTTTGGTGGGAAGTTTTGATTTTCCTCAGCAGCTATGAGTTAGTCTCTTTCACAGGTTGTCTTTTGTGTGGTGCCTTTCTCGTCGAAGTGGAGTTTGAAAAATACTCATATTAGCATGACATGTGCCGTGGTCTTCCATATGACGGATTGATGACATTTGCCTGAGGTAATACGGTGAAATGAATTTAAAACTTAGTAAATATTTTAGCACTGTTTCGTCGAACTGCGATGACAGTATGTTAATCTTTACTCCAGTTGTACCCATTTGTTACAGTGTCAAACTGCGATGACAGTATGTTAATCTTTAGTCCAGTTGTACCTACTTCTTATAATGTAACGGCTGGAATATATCGAAAGAAAACTTTTGAGTTGTAGAACTTAACGTTTCACCAAACTAAAAAAACATGAAACTTATTTTCATACTAATTCAGGGTACTTGTATCTCATTTTATCAACAAGAAGTTTAGACACCATTGTTTCTAGTTGATTAAAGATGAAACAAAATCCTTTGAGGTTCCATCTGTTGAAAAATAGACGTCAATTATTGCTTAGCACTCGCAGTGTTCATTCAGAGAAACAGTGGAGTGTTCGATCGTAATGAATTATTTTTACGTAACTAAATATACACTAATATATATATATATATATATATATATATATATATATATATATATATATGCACGATTACGAATACCCCTGGATAATAACGGCCGTGATCGTTTCCGATGCTCAGTTGTCAATGTAAATAAATCTGTGTGCAATAAAAAAAACTGATAATTCGAAATAAGAGATATAAAATATTAGAGGTTTCCAGCGTCGAACCAGGACTTCTTAGCTCTGGATGAAACGTTAACGCCGGCTGCGGTGGCCGAGGTGACTGAGGCACTCCAGTCACAGTCTGCACGGCCACTACGGTCGGGGGTTCGAATCCCCCCTCGGGCATGGATATTTGTGCCGTCCTTAGTAGTAGTTAGTTCATAAGTAGTTTGTAAGTTTAGGGACTGATGACCCCGTAGTTAAGTCCCATAAGCTATACAAACATTTTAACATTTTTTTTTGAAACCTTAACGGGCAGTGCGACTGACTGTAGATATATCGCAACACAAGAAACCTTTCTAGTGTTCCATTGACGAGTAATCTTTCTGCCGCGGTGGAGTAGCCGAGCGGTCTAAAGCGTCTCGTTGCGGAGCGCGCGGTTACTCGCCGTGGAGGTTTGAGTCCTCCCTGGGGCATGGTTGTGTGTGTTGTCCTTTGGTTAGTTTACTTAGGTTTAAATACTTTGTAAGCTACGGACAGATGACCACGCAGTTTGGTCCGATAGATTTACAAACATTTGAACATTTGAGAAATCTTTGTGTCGTCGAGCATGTGTTGAACGGTGTGAAGAGAGGTTCAGACTTCCGTAGTCTCGTCTTCAAACTACAATTAACTTTCTCTCACAGTATTCAGGTCTCCAAGTGTCCGATGTATCTCAAGTGGCCTTATCACTGCAGTTGATGAAAGAGCAATTCACTAATTCAAGAAATATTTTTAATAATGGTATAAAATTTTCCTCTACTTAGAACAAGGATAAACTTAAAAATCCTGAAGTAATTGCCGCATTAACTGATTTGGGAAACATACAAATCTCACAATGTAGGAAAGTGAATGAGAGACTGACAGTAGTAGGGGAGAGGGAAGCCGCAGTACTTAGCGTGTCAGAGATTTGACCAGCAGTCTGAGACGAGAACACTGTCAGGAAACTGATGGTGGGTACGAAGTTCAAGTTATGTTAGAGACACGTGGGCACGCGATACTTAGGATCAGCATTGAAATCCCCTGCCGCTCATCCAGATCTGGATTTGCAGCGCTTCCCTGAATCGCAACAGCCCCCATGCGTGGGTGGATCCTCTGGAAAGGAATCGGGGGACCGATTTCCTCCTCCTTCTTGGTGCAATGTGAACTTTGTAAAGATTTTCTCGTCGTCGCGACGTTAAACACCATTCTTAACTTTTTACAAAAGTACCTAGTTGTAGCTTCAATCAGACAGTAAACAAGTTACAGTAAATATGAGATGGATTACTTAAACAGGCGAAAAAGCTTTGTCAATTCGAGTACTAAAAGCTATTAACCATATCTCTTTTGCTGACTACGAAGCGGCCTAGATATGTCTTGGAAATTCTGTTAATTGTCAGGTAGCAAAACGAAGATAACAATCTGGTATACCGAGATGGAGTCTCCTGTCGGCATTTGGGCACTAGATGAAGGTGGGAAAGATCTATGTTTACAACCGCTCTCTTAAAGAGAGAGCGTAAACCTTGTAATACTTCTTTTAATGTAAATTTGTGTACCGGAAACATTACCGACAAAATCTTTGTCACTACCATTTTGAGCATTTATTTAGAAATAAGGTAATTGTCTAGCATGCTACATTTATTCTGTGCGTTATTTGACACTACTACAGACTGACTATGTCGCGAAAATGAGTAACGCATTGAGCTGAGCGATAGACAATTACCATGGAACTGATCCGAATGCAGTTGTGGCTACTGTTAACAACACTATAAGCCGAAGGACGCAAAGTGCATCATACCGTTACGACAGAGGCACCATTAACAGCCTCCCACCAACCGCTCTGTGCTGGCGCAACAAGAGAAGTAGGTGCTCCAGCAATCGTTACGGGACACGCGTCCTCGCGAGGCTGGCTGTGTAACACACAGCACAACTAACAGTAAATTTAATTCTGTTGCGGCAAGTTTGGGACGGTAACAGAATAACCTCTGACTGAGGCTAACACAACGATTACAAAATGTTTGGAAGATCCTAATGGCCGTTTGGAATAGCCGCGTGGTCTAAGGCGTCATTTATATTGGGCGTCTGTTCCCGCCGGATTTTCGAGTCCTCCCTCGGACATGTTGGTGTGCGTGTGTGTTGTCCTTAATGTAAGTTAGTTTAAGTAGTTTATAAGTCTAGGAACCATAGATAATATGGTCCAATATGTGTACAAACATTTGAACATATATAGGTCCTAATCTGCTGAGCAAGTATTACTCCGCGAACTTCAACTACCTACATCTACATCCATTCTCCCCTAACCACCTCCCCGTGTGTGGCAGTGGGATACTTTGAGTACTATTGTCATTTCCTCCTCCTATTCCAGTCGTTTATGGTTCAGAGAAGAAGAGATTGCAGGTATGACTCCGAGGGATTTTTAATAACCCGTAATTTTAACCTGGTGGCCTTTTAGCGAGATATACGTAATAGGAAGCAACATTTTAGTTTCTCATTCAAGAAACAAGAAACGTGAGCTATAGAAATTTGAGAGAAGCTTATGCCATGATACAGAACGTCTCTCTTGCAGTGTCTGCCAATGGAGATCGTCAATTGTCTTCGTGACACTTTCGCGCTAACTAAATGAATCTATAACGAAGCGTGCTGTCTCCGTTGTATTTTCTGTATCTAGTCTATAAAGTCTACTGACCAGCTATATTCAAGTATTGGTTGAACGAGTATTTTGTAAGCTCTTTCGTTTGTTGGTAGATCGGGACTCTTCCAACATATTTCAGTAAGACATCTACCTCACCCACGATTAACTTTATGAAGTCGTTTCAGTCCAATCGCTCCTTATATCTTCTCCCAGGTATTTTATGGAACTAACTTCTTCTAGTGATTGTCTGCATTTGCGTAAATATATAATAACAGAATTTAATTTTTATGTAGATTTAGTAAAATGATGCTATTTTTGTCTTTTCTGAAGCAGTGTGCCCCTTTAACATCGAGCGTATGCTCTGATTATCTGTTCGATAGATCTCCTTGTTCTTGAACAAATTATTCTCACAAAACTCCTTTAATTTTCGTTTCTTTTCTCTTCGCAAGCTATTTTATGTAATCTATCCAACAATATCCCACTTTCACTGGCAGAAATCGACACACATTCTCAAAGATAAGGGGTCTGAAGAACTGTTGTATAATTATCACCATTAATTAATTAAATAAGAACAGAGAGGGAGAGATCTGCTTAGAATCCTAAGACATTACAGTTTTTACTCATTGTCCACTCTTGCCAGGGCTACGATCTTTGTTTATAAATATATTTTTGCCGTAACTATGATGCCTGCTTCAAAGTCCTAATTTTTTTTCGATGTTAACAGTGAAATGTAAGGTACGAGACATTAAACCTTAAACAGAATGTTGTCGTTCATTTTGAAACAAATTAATTTCTGATTCTGCAATTCAGATCAGAACACTCTACTCATACAAATATTTTTGTGGCTTTTCACAACAGAGACAGCAGTCCCGAAAGTAATTCTCATTATCATTGTGGTAAATTCTGCAGTCCTTCGGCGTACCTCAATATTTCAAAACGTTTTGCTTAAGCAAAGGTCTAACTCGATCGACTATACCCATCATCATTGATGTTTTATACATACTTTGTTGTCTGCTAGAGGGGTATACAATTTTCGTAGACATACTCTTTTCTTAATCGGTCTAGTCAGTATGTACTAAGTGATTAGAAGTGTACATACTGAGAGCGAGAAAACGGAGTAAGTTGACTTTCGGGCGCCAAATGAGGTTTGTACGACATTTAGTATGAAAGAGGCAACAGATCACAGATCACTCTGACTTTCTTATAGACAGTTCACAACAGCCTCATTGGCACTCTGTTGTAACCAAACGAACTATGGTTTTCTACTGTCTTCAGCATTCAGTTAAACGAATTATACCATTAATAAACTTACACTTTATATTTTTGTTAGTCGACTTGGCCAACCATAAACACACCCATCGACGGATGACTTGTAATATCTGACGCTATAAGTAAAGTTAGAACTGTCACAATTCAACCAGTACACGAGCGAAGTATCGAAGAGAGAGAAGGGGTGTTATGGACCTGTAGCCCCGTCTCTCTTGAGGACTACATCTATTTAAAAAATAATAAAATAAACAATACCATAGAAAATCTGTAGTCAGCACGATGACACAAAATTTTCGCAAGTTCGATCCCCCAGTCCAAAATTCTGGCTTCGCCAATGAAGCATCACTAGTTGCGTGAACAGGTAATTTTTCGTACACCAAACGGTCGTCACACCAACACAGTGGCTGTTATTTGAATTGAGTAATGTCACTTTAGAATTACTTGTTAAACGGTGTTATGAATTACATGAGCACAAAATCTGTGTTTTGAATGTAGTAAAAAGTTATTACATTTTTATTTTGATCATTAGCATAACCTTTCCTCATTTGTTAATAAATAAAGACTTCTTCCAAACGTTGTCTAATAACTAACTGCAGTTTTAAATTTCACGCATCTACATTTGTCGTGCCAACTTTCTGGTGTTGTCTATTTAACGTCCACAGCCTAATCTTCGTATCAATTCTGATAGTAATTAATGCATCAAATAATATCCGTAAGCGATTTTGTTCATTTCACCGGAGTGAATATCACCTTATTTTCCTACTCACGAAAGTCACCATGATCTTCTTTGATGAGCTCTAAATTCTTAGGTGTTTCTTTGCCACTCTTTAATTAACAACCAATTTCTTCGTAGGTGTATGTGGTACAATTGGAAGCTAATAGTTTCACGCGTTATATATTGTATAGTCATAATTTATATTTGTATTCAGAGTTAATGCATATATGATTTGCCTATTATATAAAAAACTACATGTTTAGCTTCTCTGTACCATCATCACGTTTAAAGCCTTGAAAATAAACATGTGTTACAACTAACGTATCTAGGAAATTTAGGCCTAAAGACAGTATGTTGCTTTTCTCACCTTCGTTTTACATTATATAGCTATTCATGATAATGTTTAGTAGCTTTGTCATGTACAACCAAAACGAATTCCTGTAAAAATTTTCTTGAAGAGTCAAAGCGTTATTATTTTCCTGAAAAAATTAATTTCGTTGGATAGTGATCTTTTGTGTATATATTATCTACTGCTTAATTTTGTCTAGGCAGATGCTTTTCGTGTTCTCAAGAGTCATACATAAGACATGCACATACGCTGTTTGTGTCAAGCACTTCTAACGTTAGAACAAAATGTAAACGTTGTTATTGTGCGGTCATCACAGTCAGTATTCAATTCTTTCCATATTGGGTTTGTGTGAAAACTATTTTTTTTTTTTTTTTTTTTTTTTTTTTTTTTTTTTTTTTTTTTTAATTCAGTAACATCGCACGTTTCTGTTTTCCTAAAGTAGGAAGTCGTTGTAAGAAATTGAAGTCTGCATAACACGGGCACTGTTTATGTGAGGGTTATGAGAACACCAAAAGAAAACGTTCTGTTTAAACAAAACGTAAGTAATATGATGTATATTTACACGGCGTATATCTATATATTTTTATACACAAAGTGACATGTTAACGTTTCAACTAAATTTTTAAATTCATTTCTTCGGTGAAGGGAAATGTTACTGCAAAGATTGCTCTGCACACTTAATGTAAAACAAAGATAATATAAAAAAATAAGCATTTACTAAGTTTAGGCCTAATTTTCGTATATATGAAAGTATTAAAATATTCATCCTCAGAGATGCAAATAAAGTAAACCTACCTTTTGACAGCAGAGACACGCTAAAACATATTTGGATCACATTAAAAAAACTATTTTGCATAATATCATTAAGATACATAAGGCACTTACAGAAAGTTACTGAAAAAGTTTTTCACTTATTGATGTTTTGATTGACGCAAGTACAGGAATTGGTCACCTTAAGGAACTTTTAATTTTAACAGTATCTTTGTTTTTGTGTGATTATTTTATAATACTTAAGAAAATATTATTTGCACTTCTTGCTTTGTTTCCGTTCTTTGTTAAAGTTTCTCTGCAGAACAAAAGTAGGAAAGTCGAATGGGTTGGAAAGAAAATCCGCTGATGTATATATTTTCTTTGATGCTGTGTTATGTAGTAATTTAAAAACACCTCCGACCGTAGCAAGAAATAGTTTTGGGGAATGAAGCGTTGCTTCCTAAATCTATTGGTAATGTGCATTTTCAACTTTTCACGGCGTAATGTATAGTCCATTAAATTTCGGAAACGCAGCCGCGCAAAATCCAATCCTTCCGTTGATATTTCGGCCGCGTACCGTCCGGCTATCTTCAGAGTCTTCGACTCACTGTGAAAATGGCCGTACGGTACGTGGCCGAAATATCAGCTGAAGAATTGGATTTTGCCCGGCTGCATTCCCGAAATTTGATGGTCTATTGGTAATGTCTGACTCTGATAGCCTCGTAATAGCACAGCATGACGGCAGATGCTCGACGCTAAAGTCACCGAATGGTGTCAAATCTGAAGGCTTGGTCACGACCTGTATCGTCTTAAAAACCCTCACAGTAGAACGCAGAAAAAATTCTGATACGAGTATATTAGACGCTGTGTTTAGAAAACACAACTCGTAGGTGATGTACAGTGAAAGACCTTCCAGAAGTTTCTAAATCACTCTTTTCTCTCCGCTCACAACAACTGCTGAATTATCCATATTACTAGTGCATGTAAGAACAGTAATTTCTTGACCTTTAATATTTCTCAAGTCGGATGTTGAAATACAATAAATTTGCCGCTCGACAGTTCGCTATGATTTCGAATTAACTGAGAGTTGCGTACCACGTGCAGAAAAAAAGCAGCTAATTCAAAAATGAAGGTACAGTGATTGACCACTTAGGAAGATAAATGGTGCTACAGAAATTCCCTAGCTTTTATGCTGACTTATTCCGTTTTTACCGCCGCTCCGAAGAGGCAACACCGATGATGAACTGCTGCGTACATAGCCAAAGTAAATCTCAGCACGTAATCCCAATTGGTACTCTGACCGCGGGCAAATTTGTCTTTGGGAACACCGACGCGAGGGCGGCGACTAAAAACGGTGCCATTACTGCGCAGACTCCGGAGAGCCGCGATTCGAGTGGCGCCCGGGCGTCGTTATTGAAATTGCATTTTTCCGGAAACCGTGAGGGAGCGCGGGATTTCGACGAACGCGCGGGTCGTTTTTGCGGCCGTGCGCGCGCTGCTTGGCGTCTGGTGGGTAGGGCGGACGCCGGCTGCCTCGCTGGCCCCGCGACTCGGCCGGTCCGGAGACCACGCCGACTCGCGCTTTTTGCCGGCCTCTGCCTTCCAGGAAGCGCCGGCTACAGAACCTCCACAGGAGCTCCTGTCCCAACACTCTGCGGGCAGCCGGCCGCGGCTTGCTTCACACCGCGGCCAATTACTGTCACCCTGGGGAGAACCATTCGTGACCAAAGTGTTCCATCTGCTGTGCTGCACAGGTCAAATGTCCCCAGACACTTGGTCTTCGCTGTGGATCAGTCTGATACGACATTAACTCGCTTACCTGTGGATCAGTCTGATACGAAATTAACTCGTCACTCGTTGAAGGAAGTAAACGGAAAGCGGAAGTTCTGTATTTACATTTTATTATTCTGGTTTTACAATGTAAGTACATTTTACAGTACCTATTTGAAAGCATTTGTGTGGAGTGTTGCCTTTTATGGGAGTGAAACATGGACGATAAGCTGTGCGGACAGGAAGAGGATAGAGGCTTTTGAAATGTGGTGCTACAGAAGAATGCTGAAGATTAGGTGGGGAGATCGCATACGCATAACTAATGAAGAGGTACTGAAAAGAATTGGTGAGAAAAGGAATTTTTGGCATACCCTGACTAATGGAAGGGATCGTTTGGTAGGACACATTCTTAGACATCGAGGAATCGTAAATTTAGCATTGGAGGGTAGTGTGTGGGGTAAAAATCGCAGAGGGAGACCAAGAGAGCGTATAGTAAACAGATTCAAGTGGATGTGGGTTGTCGTTCTTATGAGGAAATAAAAAGGCTTGCTCAGGATAGGGTACTGTGGAGAGCTGCATCAAACCAGTCTCCGGACTGAAGACCATAACATAACAACAACAATATTAGATTGCATTAAGTTACGAAATATTGTGCTCCTCCCATAAGCCCTCAGGAATGTTGTTCTTCCTCATTGCTGCCTGAACTTCCTGTATCCATGTGGTAGGTGGTCGTCCCCTTTTTCTTCTTCCGTTCGGTGTCCAGTCGAGTATGCATTTTGGAAGCCTTTCTTCTCCCATTCTTCTGACGTGGACGCTGTATTTAACTTTTAAGAAATTATTCACGTAGGAGGACCATAAAAACGTGCCACTATTTGATCAAAGCAGTAACCCCCAAATGGAGGACATAGTAATAGATATTCGCGATGTAGACAAGTGGTATTTGCCCCCTTGCTTAGCTTGCATTTATCGTGAATCTTTAATTCGGCGCCAAGTTGCTATTGAATGGAAGAAAGCGCAGGTGACTCCCATCTATAAGAAAGGTAAAAGAACTGATCCACATAACTATAGGCCAATATCGTTGACATCAGTTTCCTGTAGAATTATGGAGCATATTCACAGCTCGAATATAGTAAATATCCTTGGAACGGATAAACTTCTTTCTATGAATCAGCACGAGCTTAGGAAACGTTCGTGTGAGACTCAGCTTGCTCTTTTCTCACATGACGTCTTGCGAGCCATGGGTGAAGGGCAACAGGCAGATTGTGTTTTACTCGATTTCAAGAAGGCATTTGACGCTGGGCGACAAAGCAGACTGCTAACGATAGTACGAGCATATGGAATAGGTTCAAAGATTTGTGAGTGACTGAAAGACTTCCTAAGTAAAAGAACGCAGTACAATGTTCTCCACGGCGAGGGTTCATCAGAGACGAGTGCATCGTCAGGCGTGCCCCAGGGAAGTGTGATAGGACCGCCATTATTTTCTATCTACATAAATGATCTGATGGACAGCTTAACATGTAATTTGCTGCTGTTTGCTGATGATGCTGTGGTGTATGGGAGGGTGTCGTCTTTAATTGCCTGTAATAGCATATAGGATGACTTAGTTGGTGTGAAGCTTTAAATGTAAACAAATGACGGGTGAAGCACATGAATAGAAAAAACAATTCTAGAATGTTCCAATACATCAATGATGCACTCGCGTCGTTCAATTATCTAGGCGTAACACTGCAGAGCGATATGAAGTGGAAGGAACATATAAGGACACTTGTGAGTAAGGCGCACAGCTGACTTCGGTTTATTGGGAGAATTTGGAGAAGATGTACTTCACCTGTAAAGGAGACCGCATATAAAACGCTTGTACGACCACGTCTTGAGTATTGTTCAATTGTTTGGGACCCGCAGCAGATCAGTTTAAAGGTAGACATAGAAGCAGTTCAGATGCGAGCAGTTATGTTCGTTACTGGTAGGTTCGACCAGTGCGTGAGTGTCACGGAAATGCTCCGGGAACTCAAATGGGGATCGCTGGAGGAAAGAAAACGTTCTTTTCGAGAGATTCTTATGGGGAAATTTAGAGAGCCGGAATTTGCAGCTGAGTGTAGAAAGATCTTCCTGCCGCCTACATAAAGATCATAAAGATAATAGAAATTAGGGGTCGTACAGAGGCTAGGCATTCTTTTTTCCCTCGTTCTGTTGGGAGTAGAATAGGAAACGAAGTGCCTAACTGTGGTACAGTGTACCCTCTGCCACGCACTTTACTGTGGATTGCGGAGTATAAATGTAGACATATTGTTGCGGTCTTCAGTCCGCGGACTGGTTTGATGCAGCTATCCACGCTACCCTGTTCTGTGCAAGTCTCTTCATCTGAGATTACGTTCGGCAACCTACATCCCTCTTAATCTGCTTACTGTATTCGTCTCTCTGTCTCCTTCTGCAATTTTTATCCCACACGCTTCCTTCTAATGCTAAGTTTACAATTACTTAATATCTCAGAATGTGTCTCTTAGAATATGCCAGAAACTCCTTTTCTCCCCGATTCGTTTAAGTACCTCCTTATTAGTTACGTGATCTACCCGTCTTATTTTCATAAATCGTCTGTAACACCACATTCAAAAGCTTCTACCATCTTATCGTCCTTATCGTCCACGTTTCACTCCCAGACAATGCTACACTCCAGACAAATGCTTTCAGAAAGAACTTCCTAATATTGGATATAAACAAGTCTCGTTTCTTACGGAACGCTTTTCTTCCCCTAGCCATTCTGCATTTTATAGAATTTTACTTCGGCCATCAGAAGTTGCCTTGCTACCCAAATAACAAAACTCATCTACTACTTTTATTGTCTCATTACCTAATCTAATTCCTTCAGCTTCGCCTGATTTTCTGACATTACATTCGCTTACCCTCGTTGTACTCTTGTTAATGTTCATCTTATATCTTCCTTTCAAGACAATCTCCATTCCATTCAGTTGCTCTTCCAGATCCTTAACGGTCTATGACAAAAATTATTATGTCATCGACAAACCGCAAAGTTTTTATTTCTTCTCCCTGAACTTTAATTCCCTCTCCAAATTTCTCCTTGCATTCCTTCACTGCTTGCTCAATGTACAGACTGAACAACATGGGGGAAAGGCTACAACCCTGTCTTACTCTCTTCCCAACCCCAGTGTCCCTTTCTTGCCCTTAGACTCTAATAACTGCTGTCTGGTTTTTGTATATGTTCAATATTACTCTCCGATCCCTATATTTTACCTCTGCTACCTTCAGAATATGAAAGAGTGTATTCCAGTCGACATTGTCAAAAGCTTTCTCCAAATCTACGAACGCTAAAAACGTAGGTTTGCTTTCCTTGTCCTATCTTCTAAGATAAGCTGTAATGCGAGTATTGCATCCCGTGTTCCTACATTTCTACTAAATCCAAATTGATCTTTCCCCAAGTTGGTAGATAAGGAAAAAAAGGGGAAGCTTCCATATAAGCGCGAAAAAAAATTAACGGGACATAGAGAATACTCCACTGAACAATTCTACACCTAAATAAATATTCCACAATCTATCCAAAGGTGCTTGGTGGAATCAACTTCCAGTACCAATACTAGTTACTTGCTTTCCTGTTACACTCCCTAATTTCTCTGACCTTTGTGGTCTTTGCGCGAAATGTAGGTTAGTGCCAGTAGAGTAGTTCTGCAGTCCGCTCAAATTCAGTCGATAGAGCGTTTTGTAAGCTGCCTTATTAATGGCAGGACAACACTTCCTCAATTCTTCCAATGAAACAAACAGCTGCATTTTGTGCTATTGTTGGTATGCAGTGACTCAGCTTTAAATCTCTCCTTGAATGTATTTCCACTGATCGTTCATTCCGCCTATATGTGCGCAATATGTTTTGTGTGTTAATATTGAAAGTCAGCTTCACTGAAATCGATCCTCTGTAAGCCTACCTCCCTTCCTCTACAGTTTCCAAATTTTGCAACCGTTCTGTACGCAATATCATTGTAGAACATCTATACTATCCATTTATGAAAATGGTCTACTATGGTCCTATAACACTACCTTAGCGTATAATCGAACTTTTACGTCTATTGTGCGATTTGCTGCCAACTCAAGTAGCTGCTCCGATATTTTACACTTTCATATAGTCCATTAATGTTCCAGCAAATCTGCTATCACTGATCTCCCTTTTAACGGTTTAGTTTTTGTTGCCAAACTTATGCTGCAACCAGGAAATTCCGCAAAAATCCGGCACTCTTACCGGAACTGATGAAACAGGTGGTTGCAGATCGTTATGTCCGTACACATTACAGATTAGACTCTGAAAAATAACGCAGCCTCTTTCATAAATAGTTTCCCAAGGATGTATTCCACAGTAAGTATTGTAAGTGATCATATACGAGGGGTAGAACTTAAAGGTGGCAGCTACTTATTCACCTAGTACTGTCCTTCAAAGTAGTCACCAGCGTTTGTAGAATCCGTTGCGAGCGATGTGAAAGGCGTAGTATAGCAGAGCTTGTTCTGTTTAATCCAGTTTGAAGTCGGGCTAGCTGCAAAGTATATATATAGCCCCCACTTCAAACTGAAGACAGCATCGATTATTGGATATTTACCAAACATTGATAACATATTTATCTTTTCCCAAAACTATAGTGTTGAGTAGGTAACTGTTTCTAATTCATTATCATTTATCTACATGGGGCAGTATTACTTTTTACACAATTCACCATTTAAATAGTTTCTTTTCCTTCTCAGCCTTGAGTCTACGAATCAAACGTTCTAGTCCACAATTCATGCACAATGTTCGGTTTCCGCTTAAACCTGTGGACTACTACGTCGGTGCTGATTCCAATCAAAATGCAGCCCCTCTGCCTCGTGTCACAAATAATGGCGTGTCGTAGGACAGTGGCTATTAAAACCGATCGTTAATGAATGTCTTTTCTATTCACTCCATCACAGCAACTGATGATTTTAAAATCCATTAACACGAGATATTTTCATTTTTAGTTCACGTACTATTATTTTTATCTGTACAGACAGCTGCGTGAATTGCTCTTCGAATAATGTAAATACATATTTTAGGAGCATCTGTGTTTTCCAACTACGTTTGTACCTATACTATCAGTTTAATTAATCGACTACCTTTAATCAGAAGCGGTTTTCTTATGGAACTATTTCTTCGATCATTTTACTTCCTCTTTATTTCGTTCTTAATTTCTTTAAATTTGCCCGTAGCAAAACTTTCCAACGCTTGCTTATTTTAGCTTTCCCATCATTTACGTTCTTCTGGAACACCGCAATCTTTCCATATACGTTGTTTAAAAAAATTTTCTAAGCTGGCTTTGGATATCACACGATCGAGTATTCTAGTCTAATACGGGTATCTGTTTCACGTCGCATTTTTATTGTGTTTAATTAACACATTTGTGCATTTATTATACATATTTATACATACCAACGCTTATCTACTTGTTAAGTTTGTTTCTGGTACATATTATCATTTAGTTTATGAAAATTAAATTACAGTTTCACACAAGGATAACTGTAATTTACTGACATGTAGTACTTTTAATGTTTTTGACTAGCTGGACAGTGTACATATAGTGCAGCCGTTACCCTATTACGTTGTTATACTTCCAATCATTCAACTGAAGTACAGAAAATCCAGTACCTGTATGTACAGATTACAATCTCTTAATCCATTAGCGCCCAAATGGTTGTTTAGTATGAATTTCTTTAAAAAATTGAGATATATGTTTAAAAGGTCGAAAATAACACAAAGGTGAAGTTTAAAGTTATTTCCTCTGACAGAAAAATAATCAGCTTTCTATAAATAGGACGCTGGGCGCTTGTGGTGACCTATAATGAAATCAATCTATCTTCAGATTTCTTTCCCATCTTACAATTTCTGTTCAAATTTATTTTTAAGAACATAAATTCGACATAAGACACTAAATTTAAAAGTGGTAAAGATTTCTGTAGACGCTCAGATTATAAAATCAGTACTCTTGAAAGACTGAAACACAATTTATGAAAATTTGTTGTTAGGCTCCAAATAGAGTCCCTGTTGTCATTCATTGTTGAACAAGAGTAAATGTAATTATCTACCAATGTTTGTGATGACGATATACTGGCCAAATGAGTCACACTTGTATGAATTTTGGAAAACGAGGAGTACATACAGTTACGTCATATTTAGTGCACAATGTTAGTAGCACCCTGAACAGTATGGGAATAGGTATCTTTCTTTCTTTTCTCCTTTTTCTTTTGAAATAATGTGACCTCTTCCATCCAACCGCACAATATCCAGAAATTTCTTCCTAGAGGTCTGCAATGGTACTGGTGCCGATACTACTTCCTGCATTCTGTCCAATTTTCAGATATGAGATGTCAATGTATCTTCGAATATCCATTATGCATTTGGGCTTGTGTTGGCTATTGTGGCTTTTTCCCCCACTGTTTTGCAGACAGACAGATATTACACAATGTTCATTGTTTCATGATTCAACAATCGAAAGAACTGTCCATTAAATAGGACGTTGGGCGCTAATTGGTTAAGTCTGTGGTTACCCAGTGATAAGTGGTGGTTTTATTATCTAAATTTAGAAAAAATGAGTAAAATGAAGTAGGCCTGCTAACTTCTGTAGTGCTATCATGGAATCAGATCCTAAATTTTGAAAAACAACAGCGCAATTGAAGCGCTAATACTGAAGTAGTAGGTGATGTATGGAATGATACTG